>OX422144.1:112814154-114176351 GCA_949129095.1 Volucella bombylans | reverse complement strand
GTGGACTGAGAATCGAACCTTAGATCTCAGGCGTAATATTCGAACTTGTGCCGTTCGAACTTAACCACTGTGTTATGCGATCCACCTGCTAAGTATAGCACCAGTTTGATTTGAAGACGTGCCAATGATTTTTCTTCATTGATTTCCTCTTGGGAATAACAAAAAAGGATAAAGCAAAGCAAACGTAATAATCAGTCAGTTTTCGTTTTGGTAGATTTTGGATTTCAATCCACACTCTCTATTAATGTACAGCGATTCTTCTCTTTCAATAAATAAATACATCGTGGTATCTATATTATGTGGACGCTGATTAAACGTATCAATCAAAACTTCTACGCATCATTCTGCATCCGCTCAGCTCCATCTACAATTTGTATAATGAAAAAACTTAAAGTAAATATCAAACCCAAATATGTCATTCAGTGCATGCTCAGTGCCTACAAATGTGCAACAGTTGGCGTTTATGGTGGCTTGGCCCTCCAAATTCTGCGAAGTCAAAGGGGAAACGATTTGTAATCGCTACTCCACAGTGAAAACAAACAGTTGAAGTCCACCAATGCTGAGAATTTAAGTGTAAAATGAAAAAGATATTTCTTACTTCTAAAAAACACTTTCGAGGTTATATTGTAAAGGATTATGATGATTGAGCTGACGGGACTTATATGGATTACAAGCTTTATCAGCAAATTGAGGTTCTGCTGAGATACTTTTTTCTAATTAGTGTTTAACGTATACCATGGATTTTACGAACTCAAAGAGAACCAAACCAAAATAAAACTGTTTTTGTCTGCCTTTCAAGGCCGTCAGATCCCGACGTTCGTTTATAATGGCATTCTATTTGGATAGGGCCAATCTCCTTGCTGCACACTTTGTAGCCAGATTAACGCTTCCAAAGTGTGTCAGGACTCCACCTACACTTGGCTGTATCGATGATTGTGTGGAATGAATCCATTTTCGCGTAATAGCAATACCACTTTGTACCGAGCATTGCCAGGATCATTGGCCCGATGTTTATGTCGTGGGGCATATACTCTGCCCCAATGGTTTTATATCGTAAACTGTTTTGGGTTTCGATATGCTCGTATTTATCAATCACTGGTGACAATTCCATCAACACATTTTAACGCGATGATTCGGGGGATATGATATACAAATGGAACTAGAACAACAATCATGCAGTAATCCTGGCATCCTGGCAAATCAAAAAAAAAAAAAAATACAATATTATGTAAAAAGTCTTAGCAGGCATATGTGGCTAAAATAATAATTTCGACGTTTTTAATCGCAAGATTCCAATTAAGACGGCGGCTAATATGCAAAATTAAATGAAATTCATAAACCACAGGCTACACGTAGAAGATGTGCGTCATTGCCATTCATGTTTCGCATCAACGCTTCCTTTCATCAACTCAGAGAACACAGAACGATAATAAGGGCGCGGAGAAAAATAGTTTTCCCACACTTTATACTCGTACACCTCTAAAACGAAATGAGATTTTCGCACACCATTCATTCTCTATTTATGTGTAAATCCTTCAAAACCAGATGTACGATTAGTACCTTTCTCAGATTCATCCATCCGAATTCTCACTCTCACATAGTACCTACATACACCTTCCCACTACATCACCAGAAATGGTAATGCGCCAGATTCTGCTCCAATTCTGGCTGACGGCACAAGGCGGCCTGAGCTCACGTTATTTAATTAAATGCAAATTTCATAATTAACATACAAAATAACCGTTATAAGGTATTTCGTTCCTGTGCAAGCCCACAAACAAAATTATTCACCTTTTATACGGGAAGAAATGCGAAGCACCGCTGTTGCATGTTAGTCAAAAGTGATTAAGAATCACGGCTCTTCTATCCTCTGGGTCTAAGGAACTTTTATGGGCTGTTTGTGTTGAGAATAATTTTTTTGCTGAAACGTGAATTTTGTTGATGCACTGGTTCCTATTGCTGTAAGGGCATAACACCAGCAACAATTTGATTCTGTGAACCAACATTAGAATTTTCATTTCGCAGCGTTGCTTAGCATCGTTGGTGTTTGTGTTTTTTTCTAATGCTTCGGGAATAGCAAATATCAGCGGGCTAAGAAGTGCGCACTTCTCTGCGCAGTCCACGTCTATAATTACAGGCCAGCTGTTTTGGCACTTAGTGAAACACAGGCAGATCACCTTCCGCACCTCTCAGATCACTCTGATCTGAAGCTACCTGGCTATGAAGTAGTGCCACTATTCTTTTCTCATCACGGTCTCGCCATTTACGTGTGTGGTGATGTAGCTTACCAAGCTCCACCACAATGTAGTACCTGTTCCAATCCGGAATTTAGTTATCCACTACTGCTTTAGTTAGAGAAGCCAGAAACTGGACAGCAATTCGACCTCTAACGCGTTTGATGCACTGTCTGACTCCATTCAAAGAATAGTATCCCTGCATCCTAATACTGAAATCGTATCGTTATTACGGTTATTACGACATTCTGGACAGACAATACTCGAAGGATGGTGTGTTCAGATCTTCAATGCGGAAAACAAATTAACCCGGCTTGTAAATGAGCTCACGCGAATACTAGACGTTGATAGCCACACCGACAATACCCTGGACTTGTTTTTAACCTCTCACCTTGATAAGTACACAGTCAATGTGCTATCCCCTCTAGGCTCGTCGTACACTCGTACACTGACCACACAGTTAAAGAAAAGATTCCTAAAACAACCGTATGGCAATACGAGAAAGCCAATTGGAGCGGTCTTAACAGCTTCTTTAGAAATTTTAACTGGTTGTTATGTTTCCTCTAAAACGACGTGGACGCCGCTGTTGATATGATCACCTACACTATTCTCTTTGAAATAAGATACTTTATCCCTCATCTTATTAAGAGTATCCGACTCGATCTGAAACTGTTAGGGTTTGAGAAATTTTTTTTTTTCGGTTTTTTCAAGGCCAACCCAAGAGACGAATGTCGAAAAAAGTTCAAACAAGCCAGGAATGACTGTAACGTCTTTCTTAAGCGTATGAAATTCCTGTATGACCAAAAACTGAGGCAAAGAATACTACAATGTTCCAAAGGTAGTAAAAGCTTTTGGTTGTTCATCAAAAACATCAGAAATTCTGCCTTTTTTTCCATCCCAACGCTCATTTACAATGACATTCTAGCTGTCAGTTCTTTGAACAAGTCCAGTCTGCTTGCTGCACAATTTTCGGTCAGCTTTACACTTCCAGATTGTGGTTTGTCTCCGCTTACACTTAAGTGCATCGAATTTTCAATGGGACGAATCCACTTTCGCGCTCGAGTAGTAGCAAGAGTACTTAAAGGTCTTAACATACACAAATCCGCTGGTCCAGATGGTATATATCCCCTTCTTCTGAAGAGATGCTCTTCTACGCTCTCAAAACCACTGTGTAAGCCTTTTCATCGATCCTCTTTCTGAGAAAATGGAAAACAGCATTTATCTAACCCGCCCCTAAATAAAGGTGAACCTTCTTCTCTCTCCTCCTACAGACTAATTGCACTTACGTCCCTTGTTGCCAAGGTTGTAAAAACGCTGATAAGGCGTCAGCTCATGAAACATGTGGGAACACGAAAACTTGTCAATGACCGACAGTACGGTTTTCGTAGCAACAGGTCCACTGATGACTTGATGGTATGTCTCACCAAAAAGTGGAACCAAACCATATATAAATATGACGAAAGCAAGATAGTTGCACTTGATATTTTTAAGGCAATTGACAGAGTTTGGCATCAGGCTATTTTGTCGAAAATACGAGCATTTGGGATCGACGACTCTCCTCTTCAATGGATTAGAAACAACCGTTCGAAACGTTCAATTCAAGCTCTATTGGATTGTTTCAAGTCGGATATACAGCGAATAAATGCAGGCGTGCCCCAGGGCTCCATTCTGTGTCCACACCCTTTTTAATTTTCGTCAACGATCTCTTGTCTGCTACTTCTAATCCAATATATTCCTTTGCTGATGACAGTACACTCAGCTTTTCATATTCGTTCCTGGACTCAAGTCCATCCCTGCTCTTCGGCTATAGAACGGGAACGGCAGCGTATGTTAAGCTCATCAAATTCCGATACAGCATTACCAATTAGAGAGCAACCAACAGAGTGGAAATTAGTGCTGCCGTTAAAGCAAAATTTAGGCACTTGCATCGTTTTAAACCGAAAAACTTTCCATTCTCGGTATGTGCGTCAATGGCAACCTACATTGCAATGACCACATATTTGATGTCGACAAAAAATGCTGCGAAATATCCAGGTTTCCTCAAACTATGTAAAAAATTCTTCTCCACCTCTGATATGGCCTCAATACGAGTATATGTATGTACGACGCATTTATCCACCCAAAATTGGAGTACAATGCCCATATCTGTTCAGGTGCTCCTAAAACCACTCTGCACCAGCTAAATAGGATTCAAAGCCATGCGATAAGACTCATAGGTGATGCTAATATCACCCAGTGAATAGACAACCTCGAACACCGACGAAATGCCTCCTGTCATACCTTGCTCTATTGCTATTTTCCCGTCCAGTGCTCAATTGAAATTGTCAGTAGCATTCTGCCCCTTCAGACCTTTAACCGTAACACCCGTCTCGCTATGAGTGCTCATCAGTATACCCCCAAGCCCACTTTCGGACGTACATTGAAATATCGTGATACTTTCCTAATCCATATATCTTGCTTATGAAATACCCTGTCGAGATCTTTATTTCATGACCATTATAATCTTCAAACATTCAAAACGAACTTACCTCGGTACCTCCCTTTCTTTCCTCCCTAGCCATCCTTCGCCGCTCTATGTGCAAACATTTTAAGGGTACCTTAATCCTTTGAGCGCGCGCTAATTAAAAAAATTAATAAATGAAGGGTCTTTCATTAAACGCTCCTATCTTTAAATTTAAATAAAACAAAGTGTGTGTGAGATATCATCGAAATTTTTTATTCGTTTGAGAGGCCTATCGATGCCATTATGTATGGAATATACAATAACATCGTTCAAATGACCGCCGCGACTTCTCTGGGTGGCGCGCATCCGAAATGTCCAATTTTCCATGACTCTGACGCATAAATTAGGCTGAATTTGACCGATACCACGGGTTATGTTGGCTTTGAGGGCCGCTGTGGTTTGTTGTTTATTTGCGTAGACTTAGAAAACCCCACAAAAAAAAAAACAAAAAAATGTCTGACGGGGTCAAAGCGCATGATCTCGGTGGCCAGTTCACATTACCCCCCCCCCCCCACGTGATATGACCTTGCCCTCGAATCGCTCGTGCAGAATTTCTAATATAGCGTGAGCTGTGTGGAACTTAGCGCCGTCCTGTTGAAATCACATATCGTTGGTGCCCATATCATCCAATTTAGGTCAAAAGAAGTTGGTAATCATCGGCCTATAGCGCTCGCCGTTGACTGTGATGGCCTGGCCAACGTCGTTCTCAAAGGAATATGGACAGATGCCGGCGCCAGCCGGGATGCATTGGACACTCTTGGATCTCATGTGGCTTGGTATCGTCCTAAATTCAACAATTTTGTTTTTCGACTTACACATTCATCCAGAAATGGGCCTCACCGCTGAAGATGATTTTTCGATGAAAATTAGGGTCTGTTTCCAACTGCTCCAGAGCCCATTCAGTGAACACATGTCGTGGTCTATGGTCGTTTACCTTGAGCTCCTGGGTCAGTTGAATTTTGTACGGGTACAGGCCCAAGTCACGACGCAAAATTCGCCAAGTTTTTGTGAGCGACACGAATTCGATTGTCTCGGATTCTCCTGCACACTCTCACGGACAGCAGCGATGATTTCGGCAGATCTTGCGTTTCGTCGACGTACGGGTGTTGGCTTATTGTTTACTTAACCAGTGGACTCAAATTTATTCACCACACTGCGAATAGTTCTCTCGGTAGGACGATTATGGCGAACGTAAAATGAGCGAAGTGCACGGAACGTTGCCCTAACAGAACATCAATTTATCATTTACACGTGTTGTTGAACGTTATGTCCATTAATGGTGATTTGGAAAAACAGATTGAATAAATGACTAGCTTCAACAATATAGCTCTCAAAGTTCGGATGTCCCTATTGGAGGACCCTGTATATAATATTTTATAAACATCGATGGTTTTCAGTTCCACCAAAGATCAATGTCTTCTTATTTCAAGGTGGTTCATAATACGTTTCCATGCCAAATTAAATACATCCTTAACGTCGAGGCGTTTGCGCTCTACAGTGCCTCGGGTTCGCGTTGGTTGCATCATTGTAGACCGTGACTTTTTGCTCTCTCGATAGACCTCGTGATGTTTTATTTTCCACCGGAAAGCTATTGTAAAATATCCGTTTAAGGATTTTCCTATCGCGAGAAGCAAACAAAAAGTGACAACAGGAAAGGTTTGTATAGATTCCCCGTTCCTTTGCCAATCTGAGTTAAACATTTTGGCAAAAAAATAGAATCGTCTATCCGCGATTGTTTCACGTGGCAAATGCATTAAAATCGCCTCCGATTAGAACCTGTTTATTAGGAAGACTTAAAACTTTGAGAGTCCCACGGGTAGACGATGAAAATGCGAAGGGAATCGTAGTATTAAAAACTGGCAAAAACAATGGAGCTTATCCTTAAGAGGAAGACGGTCTTCATACCAGTTTTTGACGGAACACGGCTATTTCAAAGCAAGTACATATATCAAACCGCAAACATCCTTGACTGTGAATACAACAAAACTGTTCGAAAATATACAAAACGTCTGTTAACCAAACGTAAACAAATTAACTGAGAGTGGGCCATCGTAGGTAATATCGCAATATACATACTCAGCAATCCTGGACCTTTAGGGCCCCAACGTGAAGTGAATGGTTAGAGATAATGTAATTTCCAAGCCGACCTTCGCATCGGTGTGCTCAAAATCCCGCCACATCAACGGACATCCGTTCATTGGTGCCTCATTCAAAATTCCTACCATCCGACGCAAAACAAAAGTTCTCTGTTTAAATCCACTTTCATTACATTCAAGTCAAGCGTACATGTGCAAATTTAAAGACTTCCTCACACGTCAAATGGCTTCCCAGTCACAAGGACTACACCAAACGACTATATCCACAGAAACCAAGGCAATCATTTCAATTGTAATAATTTCACCCAGAACAAAAACTTTAAAATTCAAAGAACGAAAATAGAAGACATTACATGTAAAATGGGCCAAGGGATATTTCCTTTGGTATACTCTAAAACGCATCGAACCCACACGGGATCCCTACCCTACATACACAGATAACAGCGCAAAAGCCACACCAGAAATATGTCTTTGTTGTAACAAACCAGAGCTCTAGTAACCAGAGCTTTACGGGGTTCGACGGTCCCGATTTGCTTCCAAATTGGTTTCTATTGTGTGCAAAATCTTCTATTAGCATAGCAATGTCCCTAAGAGGACCTGGACGGTAACCGTTACCAGAAACCATGGAAAATCACTCCTACTCGTACTGATTCCCCTGTTCTTATTCAGACTTCTAGTCCTAAAACTACTACAGCTACCGCTTCAACTACAGATACTGCGGACCACTGCTCCCTCTAAAGGTAGACATAAAGCTGCCCGACTAACAATAGGCGAGAGATTTTTATTTCATCATTATGCTGGTGACATTTTAATTTCGCAGATAAATTTTCCTAGATTACACACATTGAGATGGCCCCAGAGAATGACGGAAAAAGAGAGAGAGGAATCACAGCTTCATCCAACACCAGGGATATGTTCGACTAGGACTATGTCATGGTCTAGCAGAGAGGAAAGAGTGAAATTCTCGTATTTCGATTAAACAAAGACTGCGTAGGGAATGAAGCCATTCTGTCGAATGGAGAGGAAGCTATGCCGGAAAAGAAAACTGACTTCTGCGAACACTATGGACAGAGTGAAAGTGTCTTGCTTGGATTGTTGCCATGTTTTCAAATTGAGGTTATTCTGTAACTGGGTGTTAAACAAAGACGATAAGATAACAGCGGGCGGATATGAACTGATAGTTTTCGACAGCTTCAAAGCGAATTAAGGTGTATCCTCAGGCAGGACATTCCCGCTTTTTGAGAATAGGAACTTAATTATGGCATGGAAAAGCATTCAGATATTAGAATAAGTCACTGGTGATTACCTTGAAATCGCAGAGGGAAATATTATACTAATTGAGGCAAAAGAATGGTTCAGCGGAATATCTTTTCTTAACGACTTAAATGTTCCCTTAGGGAACATTCTTTTTACGTTTATTGCTAGAAGAAGGATAGGAATCTTTTTCGTTTTCCTGACTTCTTGGTCTCAATCCGTAGGTACTTGATAACTGAGGATTCCATCCCCTATTGTTCACCTTTTAAATTATGTAAGTGATTTATTGCAGGCTCCTTATCGAGCAGCTTCGCATAACACCAAACGATCTGATCCAGCAGCATTGTTATTTCTCATCCTTCTAGTAGTACCTAACCAACAAAAACTCCTTTTATTAGGCAAATCTTCTAAAAACGACAGTGGAAATTGCGAGCTTTTGGGCAAGAAATACTTCCTCCGAAAAACGGATGGAACTGACGGATGACACACATTCGACTTTTACCTTTCAATTAAGAACAAAGATATGATTCCGATACATAAAACTCTTCAACTGACTAGAAGACAATCCTAAAAATGTCACATCCATACAGTTTGAGATGAGAATTAATTGGACACACGCTGGATATTTTGGATCAAAATGACGCAACATAATTAAAGGACAGAAATATGCCTAACCCACTAAATATACATATATCATACATGTATATATTGGAATTTTCCCAGAAATCTAACCGAAAACAGTGTGAAGTATGTGTTTGCGCGATAAAAGTCAAATTCCAATGCCAGCAGCTCTTCAAAAGTTGTTAGCTTACTTCCTAACTTACGCCTGAGCTCCACTCAATTAACCTCATCATTTAGCGCAATCATTGGCACTCCAATATGTGCATAACTCCACTTGTCCACACCACCTGAAGTAAAGTCTTCCTCTACTGCGTTGTACGGAATCCTTTTCCTCGGATTTGTGACAATTTCGTATATGACCACAACAACGTCGGTGTACAGGTCGCAGAGTTCGCTGATATATTTTCTCACCAAAAGTCCGCCAACACAAACGGGACCATAAATGCGCCATAGAGCGGTAATGGAATGATTAGGGTCTTTTTTGACAAATTCTTATTACCCAATTAGGCTATAAAAGCAGATACTGCCAAATGTAACTCAACACTTGGTATTTCCCGTGACATCACCCACTATGTGCAACACCATAAGAGAAGTCAGTCCAGAGGAAATACCACTAATCATCCGGGAAGAGTTGTTAAGGCCATGCGGCAAGATAGGCGACTGCAAAGCCCCTGGACCTGATGACATCCCGAACAAAACAATAAAGGCGGCTATCAAAAAGAAAGATGAAATACACAGCATTTAGTTCTGCTACCAAAAGGAAAGCAGCTCTCTCAGACAACCAATTTGGCTTCAGAAAAGAGCAATCGACTGTTGATGCCATACAAGCAGGAACCGATGTCGCAAAGGGTACCGTCGATGGCTCAACGGCACAAAGGAGTGATGTGCACTATTTACGCTGGACGTTACCCCTGCGAGTTGGTTACCCATTAGAAGGTCACCTGCTAGGATAGTGACGAACTACCTCAACAACAGGAACCTGAGGTACAATTCCGTAAAATACAGATAAAATACGGAGTTCCACAGGGATAGGTCCTAGGGCCACTATTAAAAATATACTTATAATGTATGACGGAGTTTTAGGATTAACGCTACTCTGGAGAGTAATGATAAATAAATTCGCCGACAATATTACCATTGTGACACTAATCAAACAGATTCATGCAGTGGAATCAGCCACAAATGATTCAATCGCTCAGATATAAGACTGGATTATCTCCGCTGGACTAGTACTGGCCGATCCTCATAACAAGTACGAAAACCATTAAATTCGCCAATTTTCAGATCGGCAACCAAATCATCAAGTCCAAAAAAAGATTTAAGTGCCTTGGGGTCATGTTGGACAACAAACTGCAGTACAAAAAGGACTCGGCTTATACATATATGAACGTATTTGAAGAGGCCTCAAATGTACAGGTAGCTCTGTAACGAATATTGCCTAATATTGGTGGATCTGTATACTCGGACACTAGAATTCTACTTTCCAGAGTAACAACATCAATCTTTCTTTCATGCCGCCCCAATATGAAGCACAAAGAACGAAGGAGTCTAAAAGGAGACTATCGTCAACATACAGACTCCTCGTGCTATGGATAATTAGCAGTTTTTGAACCATTTCAGACGAAGCCGCCTTTGCTATAGCTGGGATGTCAACTGAGAGACGTTCAGATTCAGAATATACGAGAACAATAGCAAAATCTTGAGCTCGCACTACGTCAACGATATCAAGATGATAAGAATTAAAGTAAAATCAGCATCAATAACTTCTGTAATTTGGCAGGTCCGTTGGACTAATACAACGGCAGATGGGCGCTTAAACTAATACCGAATATCAAAGACTGGATAGTCAAAGACACGGGATCTATAACTACCATCTTACGCAGTTCATATCTAGTCACGGTGGCTATCTGACTTACCTACACGTCTTCGGGCGAGATCTACCCAGACTGCTCAAATCAAGAGGACGACACAGAGCATGCAATATTCCATTTTCTGAGATGGAGAACTCACATACCAAACCCACAGTTAATAATCTACCAAATGTTGCGGTCAGAAGAAAATTGGATGGAGATTTGCATATTCATAACATAACGAGCTGCGAAAGATCGAAGGGATAAGAAGTGCAGATGCAGAAAATATAGGAGCATAGCCTAGATTGCTTACTAGCTGTGCGAGGTGATACCCAACGGCAGTTCCGCAGAGTGAGTGGCTGAAGTGTGTAGGGTATGGTTTAGTATGTGATCGTGGTTGTTGGTAGCCCGGGCTACTAGTATCTTTTAAAGATTACCCACCCTTTGGCACAACTAAAAAAGGCGATGAGATAATGAGATGTTTTTCACAGAGTTAAAAGCGGAACTAAAGTAGGCTACAAACCTCAAAGTTGTAATATTTTATCCTTTTTGCCCTCATTTGCAGCTAAGACCATTTAAGCCGCTTCTATTACAGTACTTGCAAGCCCTCCAGTGGCAGTTCGCAGTGTTCTGCAATGATATCAGTGATTAGAGTATGGTTTTCAGATGGAATTTTCATAAAAGTATGCGTTTACGTAGTAACTCAGAAGAAAGTCCGTTCGGTCCTGCAGGGATTTAATGCTTAAATTGAAATATTGATATTTTATTTCATTTTGAACGGCAATCTTGGTTTTCATTTCCTAAGTTGAACAGTTTATCCTATTTAAGAGCTACATAAGTGTGTGTCATGCTTGTCATTTGCTAGTCTGCAGTTGTCTGCAAGTTGTCTTTCCATATCCACATTTGCTCAACAGTGGCTTTACTTTGTTTTTCCCCATCCCTGTGTTTTATTAGTCTGACAGGTCCTCTTAACATCTAAAGGTGGTATCTGGTGTAGCACTTCTCTATTTCCTTGCTGACTGCGGCCAATATGTGATGGCCGGTATATACAGGGGTTGCCCGCAAGGGAGCATCCTGTTCTCACTGTTATGGTGCATATTGGTCGACTCACTGCTTAATGCTCCCAATAGTCCTGACGCTTATAGTCAAGTACATTCAGATAATGTAGTTGCAATGTCTGCTGGATTGATTCTAGTGACTGTAATAAGCTTCTGACAATCCACGCCTATTCTAATCTGTCTTTTGACTCTGATCTTATGGACATTCCGTCTGACGCCATGACAACAGAAAGTTGCGGAAAATATACGAAATCATCTTTCCGTGTGCCTAGTTTCGGCCAGAATATAGGACAGGAAAGAAATGTAATCGGGTCTTCACGGATGCCTCCACTGCCGATTTAGGAACCTTACTCGAGGACGACAACGTTAAATTTTACCCCTTCTTAGAAAAACTCGCCTCTGTCCTTCAAGCAGATATATACGCAATCCTGATGTCACCGAACTACAATATATTATCAGGAATGTGTGGAGGGAATAAAATATTTGCATCTGTAGCGACAGCTAAACTACACTTAGAGAGCTGTTAAAATTGCTTACCCTTTTCCAAGCTAGTTCGAGTATGGAAGGCTTCACTGAACGTAATTGGTAGGCTGAATTCACTGAGTCTTGTCCGGGCCCCAGGTCACAATGGGATTGCCCATGACGACCCGAACCTACGTAAAGTTTCGTTTTTGCTAAACACTTAAATTTGTTGGGCAGACGTGATAGAAGATCCTGATGCTGAAACCGCGGATCACAATCTCTGTGAATATCCGGCCTGCACTGAGATAAGGCAATTATTTCTTAGGTGCTGGTACTGTAAGCATTTCATCACTGAAGCGCTTCCTCATCTTTCTTCGAAATACTGATAAATTTCAGTACAATGGACTAGATCTTTATCCGCCTACGTTTTATTTCTATCACCTCTTGTTAGTTAACATTTTTCTTTGTAGAATTAGTCCCGGGTTCCAAGGATTTTTATTCACCTGATTGTACGACTTCTGGTACTAGCTCGTACCCGGTTGTTCTTACATTTTCGATAGAGTTCATCTCGTTCGCTACATATTAGCTTTCGATAATTCAGAAACTAATTTTAAGCACTTTTTTGAATTTTCAAAAATGGTCTTTTAACCAATCATGAGACCGGTGCTGGTATGGTCGATAGAACCAGATGTTACCTCAATCTGTATTTCAACTTCATCTACACAGAAAGATCTACCCAATAGCCTTATGGGTTGTGATGAGAGTTAAGCTGCACTTTAATCCTTATTTAACCCTGCGAATGGCGCAGTTCCAAGCTATTCTAGAGCCTAAATAACGAGATCTTTAATGAACTTGCTAGACTAGGTTCAGAGAAACCCTTAACAGTAGTTAGGACCGTTTTGACGACCTTTGAAACTTTGATAGGGATTTATACTGACAATTGGACTTCTTCGCAGCACATTTGTCGATTGCGGGGATTTGCTGACTGTAGGCAAACTTTCTCTCAACGCTTCTTGTCATTTGATAACCGAGTTTTAAAAAGATAAGCCTCTCCAATGTCCTCAACTGGACTTCTAATGAATGCTCTTTAATCCTCAGACATTCTTATGCTAAAAAGATCATCTAGAGCACTAAAAACAGAACCTTAGCAATCTCAACTGTCTGCAACTGTCAGAAAGAAAGATGACAGGAGCTCTTTGTATCGTAAAAATTTGCATACTTATAATGAATTTTGTAATATTTGTTATCTCTGAAAAAATAACCCAAAACTTCCTTGTCTCGACCACAACCTTGTCCCTTACTGTGACTCTTTATGAGCCATCAAATATGAAAAATATCTAAGCCAAACTCCTTAATCGGACGCGTACTTAACTCTTAAAAACTGCTCCTGCAGTAATCATAATTTTCACTCATAAAAGAAAACACTTGGTACTCTATACCAGGTCTAGCTGCTCCCGCCTTTGTGTGTTACTAGTCCTAGACAAAAATCAAAAATCCACGAGAGCACCCGTACTTTTATATATATGCAAATCCGAAACTGCCATACTCCATAAAAAGACAGTAAACTGCTTCAACATGAGTACAGTAGTACTAACTCTTCCACTGCAGTAACTGAGATAACACTCTTGCCACTGATGAATCTCACTTCGCTATACCGTACGACATCATTTGCATTTCTGTTGGCAAATTACTGCACTCTCTGCTAATTTATTCAAATAGAAATTAATTCAATTGGCCTGCCAGCTTCTATTGTCAAAGATAAACACAACAAACCAACACCAAACCCCAAACCCCATCTCTATTCCTACACCCACTCATCAACTCACCCACTTCCATTACCATCGACAACCCTTTCCTTTTAAAATTCTAAGAATTCAAGAAAACATCCAAAAGGACAGCAAGTGCAAAAGGACCAAACGAACTCACAAATTGAACAACGACAGGAAAATATCGAGAGAATCCTGATGAAGATAGGCATGGAGATGATGGAGACAGTAGATTGCTGGAGGATTGTAAGCGGATTGAGGGGCTAACAGATAAAGGGAAGGAATACCATTTTAAGACACCATCAAGAAGCAATAACACGGACTAAAGACTAACCCTGTTGTAATCGTTGTCGATCGTCACTACCCGTTCTTCTATGCATAGACAAACGAATAGAGAAGAAACGATGGCCAGCTACTACAAGTGTCCCCTTTCTTAAGAGCCGTTTTCTTTTTCTTTTGGTTTGAGTGAAGATGGGGGAAGAATTATACACAAGGCCTCATAGATAGAAATCAAGTTAAATCCTTTTCTGGCTTCCACAACCCCAGTCTGATAGTCGAAGTCCACAACAACTTCATTCCATTTGAAAAGAGACTCATAATGAAGGCCTCATCTCAAAAATGAATAAAAATTTGCATTCGGTCTTGGGACCAAAACCCTAAAAATGTTTCCCCAGATTCGTAGAATACAATTATATTTGCTTATAAAGCACCCAATTACCATGGACCCGTATCATGGAGTGGACCTGACGCGACCAAGTACCAAAAAAAGGACTCCTAATTCAGTTTGGTATCCATAGTCTCCATGCAGTGCGGTCGATCAGGGTTAGAAGCAAGTGAATATGTTTCCTTCGTGAGCAAGATGTTGACATGCATTTCATTATCATTTACCCTAGACACAATGCTGGGCTTTACTTAAGGATGGTATTAGTGATATGGCAATCAAATGACAAATGCCTCTAAGTGTCGTCGGCCAAAAATTACAATACTTTCAATTGGCAATCAAAAATTACTCAGTTTTATCGTAGATTGGGATTGGAGATGTAAAACCCAGCTAGATACACATGTGTTGTTGAATGGTCTGGTCATCATGCGTCAAACTACCGGATCATTGTGATACAGATTGAAAAAAAAGTGTGACGGCAGGCGTAGTAGGATGTCTAGAGAACAATCAGTAGCAGGTCATCTATTTATATGACATTTATTTAAAGTAGAACTCTAAATCTTTTGGAACTCACTTTATCCGATGCACTTCAATTGAACTTCTACAGTAGCAAGTGCAATGTCAAAGTTTATTAACTCCTGCATTTCATTCTATTAGTTCTCAACAACGCTGCTTCCTAGTCAACATTTGCTTCGACAGGAAGATAGCGCGCAATTGGTTTAACTCTAACCAAAAATTACGCTAAAGAGATTATCAGATGGCAGGTACAATACAATCTGAGGTTTCCATGTAAGACCAGAGTAATGAATCCGAGAGAAACAGATTGGACAGCTTAAATAAGTCAACATTTAGGGAAAGTTTCTCAAAACCTGAACAGTGTTCTCAAAAAATATTTCAAACCGTTGTGTTCTGCCACAAAAAATTTCAGGAAAAAGAACTTTTTGCAAGGAACAAACCCCTCGGCAAAACCACTAGACTGGCCAATAACCCCAAAGGGAGCACCCACACTGAAGCGAAACCGAATCCTTGACTCATATAACCGGCTCATAACTGGTTCATAACCCAAAACCCAACATAACTGGTATCTGATTACAAGTCTCTACGTACTTTGATGTCTTCACAGTTAAAGTACCCTTAATACCCAAAATCGGAAAAGATGACAGCACAATCGGCAAGACCTTTGGGCTTGTATGCGTAACTAACTTATGGGATTGGACGTTATAGTGATTTCGTGTGCACCCGACATGAACAAATACGCGTTGGGCTTTTTCATCGATTTTAATGTGTCAACTTTTAGCTATGGATCAATCCCTAATTTAGTGGATTATGGCCACAGAACAGAGTTAATTACGCATTACAGACTGCATTGTTGTATGCTTATCTACTCTCTGCTTAACCCATTCAATGAATATAATATCTAATCTCATGTATACGAGTGCGAGTATACTGATGATGCATTTGTACGGTCGGATCATGCCAACTGACTATTTGCTCTTAACCACAAACAACCCCAGACGTAGTTGACGAATACTGTTCCAGATATAGTCTTTTAGTCAATCATTTTAAGATTATTGTCTTTGCTTTGGAATTGTATGTCAAAACGCGTCATTATCAGTTTCTTCAGTGAAGCTACGAGTAAGTACGTACTCGTATATGGGTGTTCAGACTTCCTAAGCCCCGTCAGTGACTTAAAAGTCGCTGTCGGCTTTGTTGCTAAATAAACATGCATAAATCAAGCACATGTACTTTGGACTACAACAATTATTTCCTCTGCGTTAACTGTATCGTGTTAAAATCAGTTCTTGACTACTGCCTTATCAGACTCAAAGGCACGTTTGATACAAAAATAAATTCCCATCTTAATGATGTCATGGATGGCATTCTTAAGGCCATGCTAATTTAAATCATGTCCCAATACTGTCATATAAAGACGCACGAAACATTAAGAAACGTTGTACCCAAGTAATTTAAAAAAAAATACTGAACCGACTATCGTGAAATAAATTTTATAATATTCGTTGTTTTCACGAAAGTGACATAGGCTATTTTTCTTTTTTGTTTAAATGCTATTTACAAGAAAATCTAGCATTTTGAACAATTTTATTAATGCTGACCCACATATTCATTCCTAACTTTCTTCTTTTGTAGGTTTATTGACTTTCTTTTTTTAACGAACGTAAAGAAAATATAGTGGAGGCTCTTCTATTCCTCTTTTTTTATCATAAGAAAGCCATAATGGTTTAGAGAAAGGCAAATCTGTCAAGGAAATCGCATTGAACGTTGAAATCAGCCAGCTTCACAGAGAGAAGAAAGATCACACGGCCAACGAGATTATTGGAGAAGAAATCAGGGAAACGAGCTTCAAAGCCAGTCAACGCAAGTATTCATTGTTCAACAGCTATTCAGTTTCTTGGCAATAGGGCAGCTTTTAATTTCATACCGCTATTTCCCTACATAAATAACGACAAATCAAAAATAGGTAAAATGGATGAAGTTTGCACATTTTGTAAATCAGAAAAATTAATTATGTTGTGTTAAGGATAAAGTAAAACTTCCACCCACTGCCGAAGTACGAGTATATTAACCTTTGAAAAGTACTTTCAATAGATCTCACTCACATTTCCTTAATAGTGAATGCGAGGGCATATAATTCACCCTTTCACATCTTTTGGTTTAAAATAGATGAGGGCAGGATATTTCAAACCGACTTTTAAAGTCCACCTCATCCGAAACTTCCTCCCCCAAACAAGCAATCCAATCTTCCTGCACATTACTTTATCTCACAAGCAGATCAGATCTCTTTGCGGCAATACGTGACTCCTATTGTCAAATTACTTCAAGGTAACCTAAATAGTCAATATGGTCATATATCTATTTTCAAGATTACTTTGGAACATATTCCTCCAAATATGTCAGATTCCATAGTAATCATTAGGGCAGAACGAACATTCGTGGCCATTTCGGTGCACCGACAGCATTATTATTGGATAAATGTAAGGATCACAGACGCATTGTTTTGCATAAAAGACATGGACACTTATAGTGTGTCATCATCATATATGATCTACTCCCCGTACCCTTTAATGTTCATTCGCGGGAAGCCGATTATTGCACAGGGATACCCGCGAATTAAATTCCAATAAAACTATATCTTGCCCTGGAATTTTAGGCATATACAAGATGCTATCACAAATGTCAGAAAACAGGGTAGTCCAGATCTGACAAGTAGATCTGACATTTTCCACGCCACAGATCTATTGACAGGCATTGCGCGGGTTTTTCACCTTAAATATTAGAAACGACGAGTATAATGCATTTTGTTTAGAAAAATCATATTTTGTGTAACATTTTGACATGTTGACCATCAAATAGTTAAAATGACGTCTAACATACGCGCATATATTGATCCGGCTTGCAACGAAAACTCAACCTAATAAGATTGATTCTATTATAAGAGCTGAGATTCCTAGTAGCCATGAAGACCGATTATTATACGACATAGATTGCAAGAACATAATCTATAGACCCTGTGGTGACCTTAATCCATGCATTGTTGACGGAAAACGTAGCAAGCGATATACACGCCAGGCTGGTACATACATAAAACACAATAGCGACGACGTTTTTTCGAGCATGTTGGCAATGTAGCTATCATAGGTGCAAACGAGATAAGTAATAGCTAGCTAGCACTACTCTGTAAAGGCCATAAAATATATTATACAAAGTGTCCCCAATTCGTTAAGTATAATTTGGGAAATGATTTTTGCGTACATTCTAAGAGAAAAATCGTTCTACAGTAAGAGTCCATCTCCAATGTTGACATATCTTTTATCGAGGATTTAAAAAAAAAGACTTCTTTTGATGTACCCTGACCCATATTAACTGAAATTCCTCTGTTGATCCTAATGGTAGAAACTTCGCTTAGGACTTTGTTTTTAGAAGAAATAAGTAATATCCTTCGTAACTACGTTTAAATAAAGTTAGTATCTTCTTTGAGTCTTCAGATATCCAATTTCTAAGTCTGTTTCATTTTTCTTTTCCAGGCTAATTGTCGACTCTGAGGTTACTTTTCTCCAGAAATGCGTATTATTATAAACAATTAACAATAATTAAGAACAAGCTCATCAACAAGTTTGCAGAAAAACTCAGAGATTTTCTGATACTTGGGAAAACCTAGAGCAGGTAAAAAAGCAAATTGTATTTATAAGAATGCTTTTCCAAGAATTAATAATTTTTCATTAATTTTTTAAAATTGCATAGCTATTAAGAAGCTTTAAAGCATGCTCGTTTATTTGACTACCTGTCAAAACCCTCATATCCTTACCATGTTCTTTAAAAGTTATCAGAAAGAGTTAGGTTTGAGGTACGAAGGCCTATTTGGCAAGTTTACCAAACAAAAATGGTATAAAAGATTAGAAAAAAAATTAATTCAAGAGTTGCTTAGAAACGACATTTGAAATGTCGTCATTTACAAACCAAGAATACGCAGACACCACTGTGCAATGGAAGTTCAACAAGAGCACGACAAAGATACCATGATCTTTAACCTAACCGACAAGTTCCTAGTGAAGGAGTATTTGGAAGTACGTATTGAAGACTTTGAGAAACGGGATTAATTTCAAATACACGACCTAACGCGAGAGCTCCACAAGTAAAAAGAATTTCGGATGATTAAAAATTACTGGAAGCTATTACAACTGATCCGTTAATCAGAATCAGACGCTTAGCTTTGCAAATCAATGTTTCCAATCATACAATTTCTAATGTATCCATGCAGTAGAATATCTTTATCCATACCACCATACACCTGTGCAAGAACTATAGTAAGTCATTGATTTTAGCCGTGGTTGCGATGCTCTTGTGCGCCGGCACATTGTCTTGCAAAAACAAAAATTTTTTTCGCTTCATGTGAGGCCGTTTTGCAGCGATTTCGGCCTTCAATCGCTCCAATAATGCACAGTAATACTCGCTGTTGATGGTTTTTCCTTTTTCGAGGCAGTCCACGAAGAGTATGCCATGACAATCCCAGAAAACCGACGCCATAACCTTCCGACCAAAAAAAAAATTTTTTTCATTCCCAAGGAGGTTACTTTTCACCCCACCTAGTACTTCCCGATCATTTGGGAAAGAGACTTGAGTTTTCTAACTGGTTGCTGGTGCTGAGGTAGTATGACAACAAGTTTATTGGCAGAATGCTTTGGACGCCGGATCTCAATGTACAAGAGATGGAATCACAAATTTTCATAATCTTCATAAATGGGCTGCCGACCTATCCACATACATAAATCATTTCAACATAAATTCAGCATCAATATGTGGGAAACAAGTTAATCGGCCCCTTCGAACTACCACATAGACCGAATTCTACAAACTATCTAGAGTTTTTGCGAAATGACTTACCAGAACTATTGGAAGACATTCCACTGATTCAACTAGCTTCATCATATTTCCAACAGAAT
Source organism: Volucella bombylans (assembly GCA_949129095.1). Lineage (NCBI taxonomy): Eukaryota > Metazoa > Arthropoda > Insecta > Diptera > Syrphidae > Volucella > Volucella bombylans. The sequence continues at coordinate 114,156,387 of OX422144.1, read as the reverse complement.
GATGCTCCAGCCCACTATGGTTGCGAAGTTAAGAATTCGCTAGATGTAGTATACTGTAATCGTTAGATAGGAAGAAATTACAGTATTGATTTTATTTTTTGTATGGGAAAGAATAAAGAAACTTGTTTATTCAACCGAAATAGCAACTTTAAGTGAATTGGAAGAGCGTATTCTGGAAGCGTCATCAAAAATTAGGCAGCAGTTAGCATCAATAAACATTCGCAGTGAAATTCGGGCTCTAGCATGCATACAAAACCAAGAAGGACACTTTGAGCCCCTTTTATAACTGTGTACAATAAACACACATAAAATAAAAATTATTTAAAACCACACGAAATCATTTTTTATTCATAGCCTTTGGATTTTAAAGCAAACAAAACCCTTTTTTAATTTTAAGTGCTGCAGGTTTTCCTCATTATCATAAAATCTATGAGTTTTTATGCAAAATTGTTGATGTTTTGTTTTTAATTAATGTTACGTTCATGAGAAAAGCATAGTAAAAAGTTATGTTAATAACGCATTTTCTGGAGAAACGTGACCTCAAAGTCAAAAATTAGCATAGGCAGGAAAAATGGAACAGGCTTAGAAATCGGATATCTGAAGACTGAAAGAAGATGTGAACTTTATTTAAACGTAGTTACGAAAATAGTACTTATTTCCTCTAAAAACAAAGTCCTAAGCGAAGTTTCTACCATTAGGATTAACAGAGGAATTTTAGTTAATATAGGTCAGGGTACATCAAAAGAAACCTTTTTCTTAAATCCTCGATAAAAGATATGTCAAAATTGGAGATAGACTCTTACTGTAGAACGATTTTTCTCTTAGAATTTGGTACATTCTCATTTCATTTTTGGTACAAAACATTTCCCGAATTATCTTTGACGACACCTTTGAGGACACCCTGTATATTACGGAAATAATCAAGCCACATTCACAATAGAAATCGAAAAAAATTAATAGAAAAAAAGCTTGAACGGTCGCTACTGAAGCACTTTAGAAGCACTCTGGCGAATATTTGAGTCTACTATTCATGGGCGCTATCCAACCGTATATCATTGGTCTGTTCACTTAGAAAATGCTAACGAGCTACAATACAATAATTCTCTAGCTAGTGTTTGTTTTGACAAAAATAAATATAACGCTGGCATTGTCTCATCAACAAGCAGCTCAGCAGTTTTAACTTTAACACTTGCTTCCCACAATAAATCGGGTCAGGGTACAATTACTTTGGAAATGCAATATAGCGAATTAATTGAAATTAACAATTTTATGAAAACTATTTCAAAACAAAAATTAAATCGCTTGAAAAAAGTATTGTTTCTCTGAATAAAAGAGTTGGCCTATAATATTAGAGATGAAGTTGAGTAAATAAAGAGTAATCAAATTACTCACTGTTACTTACTCGGCAAAGAGATAAATGCAAATAAAATCGACTTGTGTTATGCTAAGAGCGATAAAGCAAGCAGCAACAACAAAAACAATATTTCTCCCATCGTTTTCATTCAATTTTCAACCGTTTTAAAGAAGAAAGTTGTAATGAAAAAGATCAGAGGGAACCAAAACAAAATCACTTCGAATATACGAGTACAATATTTGGTGCTGAACCCAACAACATCGGCTACAATGGTAGCGGCAGTACCAATAACATCTGATATAATCAGCGTTAATTGCGAGGTTTCTGGTGTTCACTACTGTTTCATCTATGTTTACTGGACTTTTCTGGAAGAATCACGTAAAAAGTTGAAAATATGATACTCTTGGGGGATTTTAATATTCACCCGATGTCGATAGCTTTCTGTCTGTACTGCCTTCATTCGGTATTGAATCACATATTTATCAGGTTCCATAGAAGCAATCACCTAGCCTATAAAAGAATGGCTTACGATCTGAAGATAACGGACCATATTTTGACTAGCATTCAACTTAATTGTAATATTAACCAATCAATCCAGAGCCAGCGAATCTGTCGAAATGAATTTAAATTTTTAGTTTTGGTTCCAAGTAGAGCTCTCGATTTCAAGCGTGTATCTAATTATACGTGTAGTAAACGTGCAGGTTCTAAATACATTTTCAAATAAAAATACATGTGCAATTATAAAAGCGGCGCTTTTTTTATATTGTTGTGACCGGAGTACCATGCATTTCATCTTAAGCCGACCCTTGTCAACATCAATAGATGATGATATGATTCTTTGTTGCCTATGAGTATGCTGCTAGCCCCAGTAGAGACACATCACTTGTTTTTTTTCATATTTTATCTCTTCTTGATGACCGTTCGGTATTTACAAGAAATTCATGGAATTCAACCAAAATTTAGTAAATGAAATTAACGACGAAAACTGTCTTTCACCTGGACCTTCTTTGTCCAAGTAACGCAGAACACATAAGAGAGAAGCCCAAGGAGCTTCCTATAGCAGACAATGTTTGCCAGACTGGGTGGAAGAGATTCATCAGGCATTCGCGAAACTTATAGCGTTGTACCAAATGTCTGTTTCTTTTTGTTCCAGTAAAGGCTTTCTTCAATTCATGGCTGTTGTCGAGCCAAATTATACAATTATACATCCTTGAAAGAAGAAGCGATCAAGAAACGACTACAATCGTTAAAACAAAACATGCACAATGTTATTAAGAAAAAGTTTGGCGGTGCTTCTTATGGAGTATCATGTACGTCTGATTCTTGGACATCGGCTGCACAGGCATCTCATATGACAATGACGGCTCATTTCATTGATAATGATGGATGAATTTGGATTTGGCATGTGCGGTTCACAATCTTCAACTGGCAGTAAAAACATCTATATATTCGGATGACATTAAAAGATTGATAGAGAAAGTAAGCAAGGCTGTGGGTCATTTCAAACATTCCAACATTGCAAAGTACGCTTAGGATGAGAAGGAGAAGCCTTCGGGCTTGCCAGTGCAATCCCTTTTGCAAACATGCAATACTCGATGGAATAGAATCTTTTTAATGCTTCAATGTCTGATTCAAACTGGATCCAGTAATGCATGTGTGAACAAATCGATCAGTAACTTCCTCAATAATAGTTGCTAAGTTGAACATTTTGGAGGAAGAGTGGACGTCTATGGAAGAAAAATTGAAAAATTCTTCGACCGATTCCGACTTTAACAAAAATCTCAGCAATGAAAAGTCATCTACATAAATGGTTTGACCTCTCATGCAAAAAATTTTGGAGCCACATATGTCATCATCCGAAAATGATGCAAACATGATAAAATCATTTAAAATCAAATTTTCTAATGATTTACGGAAAAGGTTCGATCTACAGTGGAGTGGTACACCTGATATTTCTGCAAGGCAAGTAGCAACTTTGGTTGACTCTCGCTATAAAGAACTTGAGTATGAGGATTTTGATGAAAGAGTTTCCATAAAAGGCAAACTAAATCAGCTGTTTCTTGAATATGCTCCTTCAGTGAATACTTCAGAAGCAGAAATAACAGATACTGAAGCAACATCAAATTTTAGAACTGAATGTACAACACAACTGGTACCAAACAAAAAACTATCCATAATCAGCTGGCAACATATTTTGGTAAACCCCAATTCAAGTTGGACCTAGATCCTTTTGAGTGGTGGAAATATAGACAAGATAAATTTCCGGACATCGCAATGTTAACGAGAAGATATTTTTCTATACCAACTACATCTGCTACATCAGCTCAGATCGTTGTTTTTCAACAACTGCAAATATTGTCACTTTGAAACGGGCGTCATGCTACAGGAAAATTTAGACTTTTTGGTGTTCCTCTATCAAAATGAAAGATATTTGTAAAGCAGAACACTATTTATACTCGTAGTAACAATTATTTTCTTTTAATTTTTTGACATCCAAAGATCGTATTACGAAGAGTTCTTACTTTTTTGTGCAGGGTGGGCCAAAATTCTCTTTCCTATGTGAAAAAAAAAAATAATAACTCTTTTATTTATAGATATTTTTGAGTAATTTTTTTTTGTTGCAGACATAAGACTTGGGAGATTTGACATGGAGCACTAAGCAATCGCACAGCGAACACAAATCGTCGTTGGAAAACAGTCGGCCAATGATTTACACTCAACGTGCCTACCGCCAATTTTATGGAGTTCGAAATGCTCCAACAGCTCCCAGTATTCGTGCAAGAATCGCCAAATTTGAGCAATATGGGAACGTTGGCAATATGAGGCGTATCGGTAGACCTAGTTATGGACGATCGTCCGAAAACATTCAGGTCGTTAGTGAAAGTGTTGTAGCCGATCCTGAAACATCGTTAGGCATATCGCGTGGCACAATTTGTCGGATTTTGAGAAAAGATCTGCACCCATACCCTCACAAAATCCAGTTGGTCCCACAACTTAATCCAGGTGAACCAGAGAAACGTTTGGAGTACTGCAGAACTGTCTTTAACTTCGCCGAAAATGACCAAAAATTTTTAGGAAATTTTATGATGAGCGACGAGGCACATTTTCATCTGAGTAGATTTGTAAACAAGCATTACAAATTTTAGGGCACACAGAATCCCAAAATCTCCATCAGCGTCCCGTACAATCACTTCGTGTTACTCTCTGGTGTGGATTAACCTCGCGTAAGACTTATGGGTTATAATTCTTTGAAAATAATGCGGGTGCAAGCGTTACAGTTAATGGGCATCGCTACAGAACAATGTATCAGGACTTCTTTTTTCCACTCATGCAAGCAGACAACAATGTTGAGCTACCGCTCACACCGCTCGTGGGACAATGAATTTATTGCGCGACAAATTCCCAAATCGCATTATCTCAAAAAACGGTGATATTGAATGACCACCGCGATTGCCTGATCTGTCGGCTCTAGACTATTTTTATGGGGTTACCTGAAGGAAAAGGATTACATTAGCAAACCACATACTATAGAAGAGCTGAAACCCAATATTCGAAAAAAAATCGCGCAAATTATGTTGAAGAGCCCATAGTGTTGAATTATTAAAACAAAATTGTATCTATTTTTCAACGTCTTTTGGACCACAAAGCATCATAAAAATGATTTGCATGTAATTACACGTGTATTTTTAAATAAATGTGTAACAACAAATACACGTGCTCATACACAAATAATTCAATTACACGTGTTACACGGGTATACGTGTACACGCACAACAGGGACTCCAGTGCGAAATATATAGTGCTATTTGTCCATCTATTGCGTTTGATTTGCTTCTTAACAAATAACAATTTTATATAGTATATCCATCTGTTGCACAAAGCTACATCATAAAAATTTTAATAAGTGTGTGAATATGAAATGTCGATTTTTTTTGCTCAAAAAACTCATTTATTTAAACGACATAATAAATGAATTCAATAATCAAAGTATTGATTATTGTGAGCTATGACTTTTTCCCATCTTTCTTGCAATTGATGGATTCCGTGCCAATACCACCACTCGTCATTTGAGGCCAACCATTCATCAAGCCAATTTTTCACTTCGTCGTAAGAATGAAAGTGCTGTTCTGAAAATCTGTGCTGCATCGATCGAATCAAGTATTGTAGTAATCAGAGCCAAGTCTGGTGAATACGGCGGCTGGGACAAAACTTCTCAGTTAGTAGTTTTATATTACTTAGTTTTATATTACTTGGTTTGCAACATATGGACGAGCATTATCATGATCGAAAATAACTGATGTATTTCCCTGGGCATATTCTGGTCGTTTTTGTTTCAATGCTCGATTCAATGGCACACGACTTCAATTTAAGAAGTTAAACGAAAACATTATAAGAGCTCTAATACAGCTCCAGGTTAAGCAGTAGCGAAGGATGATGCCTTTATTTCTGAAATTCCAATGATGCTCCACCGTTTTCAGGTTGGACGCTGCAGTTTCCCGTTAAACCATGCTTCTGCATAGTTCCTAGACAAGAACTGCGACTGTAAGGATCTTATACAGTGCTATGTTAGTTATTCGCAAGGAGACCTTATTTTCAAAGTACCTTCTTAGTCCAAATATTGGACGATTGGCAAAAGTCATTCTTTACTTGATCTCAACCGTGGTACCGTTGTTTGAAATTACCCTCAAAGTACAAGTAGACCTAGTGTTTTGCCACGTAAAAACTATAATTTCGTGTCGTGGTGGAATTACCGATCCGTTGGTATTAGGTGTCCTTTCTGGATGGCAGCATTTCGTTTTACACTTATTTACCACTAAACCAATTTTCGCCGTTTTGTTTCACTGGCAACCTAGATCTATTCGGTTGTTTTTCGTCTGTTAGGGGTCCAAGCATCCTATTTGCTAGCTAGGTTTTATTTGCCGGAATTATGAACAATAAGTTCATCAATATTGGAGAATATTTAAGGCTTCACAACATAGTTCTCAATCTGGGTTTTGGACCGGTTGTGTTCCAATAGAAGCTTAATGTTGAAGAATTCGCCTTAATAATGAAGACATCTACAGACCCCAAAAACACGTAAACTCACATGTGGGTATCCTATACTATTTATGTCAATGTTATCTTAAGAACATATTACCTACAGAGCTATTTGCTGTTTAATGTACATACAAACCTCTTTAAATTGCAAAGACCCAAACGTCAGCCAGTACGGGTCGCCAAATGGGCTGCTGCATACCGCGAGTATATGTATTTCCGACTGCATTCTTTTCTAATCGTCCTTGTGAGCATCACAATGATTCAGTAAAGACCCAAAAGCGACAAGACGTAATGAGGCTGGATGGCAGCTGATACCTAATTGACTCACAAACCTTATCTAATCTACACACCCTGTTCCGATTGAACTACGAGTATAACCAACTTCAAGCCGTTGATTCTGTCATAGTACAAATAACTGCGCGCTGACATAGATACTTCACTTCATTGGTGAAGTGAAGCTCGATAGATTCCAAACATGGTGTGGTTGTTTCGTTTAGCCAGAAAAGCGCAACCAGCTTTCGTTCGTGAGCGGCAATATTTGAAAGTAAAGAAAAAGTTTGTTTTTTGCACAACAACACGTTTCAAGGATACTGGCAAAGTTTATGGTGGTGGTCGGAAAGGAAGTTCAACGGGACTGAAGATGATATGGAAGCATAGAGAAAATGCTTCCATATCATCTCTCTGAGCTGCTATAATCTTTTCGCAACACTGCTGGAAGCAACTCTGAAAAGCCTCTTCTAGTATGGTGTGCAGGTGGTCCGTCGTAATCTGTATTTTGTCCCCTTTCAAATGCATTTTCAACTTGGTGAAAAGCCAGAAGACACAGGCTGCAAAGTCGGGAGCGTAAGGAGGTTGGCGAATTACAGCTGTGTTGCGTTTGGCTTAGAAACTCCGAATCATATTTGAAGAATGAGCGGGTACGCTATCGTTATGAAGTTGGCAACTGCCATTTGCTCACTTCTCACTGAATCACGAGGTCAGCATGATTTTCACATTCCTGCGGATCAGACTTTCTGGGGATGTTGCATGTGGTGACCATAACTTGGTTTTGGTCAAGCCAAGACTGCTTCCACTTGAAAATACCCAGGTTTTAAACAAAATTTAATATAGTATAGTAACGTTGTTCAAATTTTTCTGCCATTCTCTCCCAAAATAAAACACAGCGAATGCTAGTTCCACTCTTCAACGCCGTGTCAACGACTGAATAGTGCTGTGGTCGGGAGTATGCGCACTAGGTATGCCAACTAATGGCTACTAAAACCCACTCCCCACCCCAAAAAAATTATTCCTTTTGCCAACAAAAATGATGTCCTGATACTTTTTGAACAGACCTCGTAGACACAAGAACGCGTTCCTAAACTTCGTCTTTTTTGACAAAAATTGTTTTTGAATTCATTAAGTAGTTAGCGTACAAAACGACCGTTTTTGATTAATGTTGTCCTATTCCCAAAAGCACCTTCCGTAATGATGTAAGCCGCAGTGTTCACTGAAAGTCGCACTTTACTGGTATTGCTGGGCCCTGACGTCAAGGTTAATTTAACCGAGTATCGGAAAAAATGTTATGGAAAGGGCATTGAAGTTATCATTTTCAGCGATTTCGGCTACAACTCAATTATGGCCAAGTCTTCTGATGAGCGCTCTTCCTATTACTATTCCGATTACTAGTCTACTAATTCAAACTGTTCTTACTGATTAGCCTCTCTAATAAATCGGTAATTTTGTCTTGTTTGTAAATGGCACGTCTGAATGTCTTCTCTACATTTCATCACCACATGTTGCTTTAAAGTTATTATGACAATTACATATAATTACATACAATTTTTAACAAGCTCATGACTGCTCTTCTTACCGCCAAGTTCCGCGCAAAAAAAAAAACATTTTGAATTGAGTGTAATTCCGGCAACGTTTATGGCGTTGTCAGTGCAGTTTTTATCAACATTAACAGAGCAAAGAGTATTTCTTCCCTCTTCTTGCATGAAAGATGCACTTTACAAAAAATTCATAACTATACACAAGAAGCTCTCACATGTGGTCTTTAAGTCAACGTTAAGGTGATGGTTCATACCCATTACAAAAGTCTCTTCCAAGGAGTGTGTACCTACGATGAACTCATCGGTGAAGTCGAATCTATTTGCAAACGACGATGACTAGAATGAGTCTCTTTCAAATTTTCCATGATGACAAAGTGATTTTTTTCGTAAGTAGCTCGGGAATATGTCAATTATTCTACTATCAGCTGTGTCTACACTAATAGGTGTCGTAGGGCTTGAGTTTTTACTTACTTTGCGGAGGAGGTTCCATGCATCTGGGTTAGAATGAGAAAATCAATACGACAATCAAACGAATCAAGAAGATAGAAGGTTCCTCCGTCTCAGCCAAAGTCTTCACAGGGCTCGAGTGCCATAAGGAAGTAAATTTTAAGAAAATAACTCCAATGGGAATGTTGTCAACGAGCCAGCCAAGAAGCATCTTTTGCAGTTGGTTTCAAAGCCCACCACAATAAAACCCCTGGTTTAAAGACGTGGTTTAAAGACGCAAATAGGCAGGTATATGTAGCAGAAAAATAATATTGTAGTATGGTCCCAGTCGGAGCTGAGAATACTTACCATCTATTGGCCGACTTCAAGGCAGAGGGACGAACTATACAACGTCATGTCTAGTTTTGATATCCCTGCCAAACTCGTGTGTATACGTAGGATGACTACGTAGAATTCCCTCTTCTCAATCAAGATCGGTAATGAATTAATCGAGACGTTGAAGGCTTTTGAAAAGGCGACGCGCTGGCATATGACCCCTTTTAGCATCGCCTTAGAAAGAATCTTGTTAGTCGCCTCGCAAAAGTCACTATCTGTTTGAACTCCGCAAAATTACTTGAGTATGCAGATGATAAAGCTTTCGTGAATGCGCTTGTTGGCATAAAGCTTGGACTTAAAAAAACCCCAAAGACAAGACTCGAATTCTGATCAGTAAAACGATAAATTACACGACCAGGAAATGACTCCTGTAGTATCTGAATAGTTTCTTGGGCTATATGGATTATCATCTCGCAATAGCGAGCACTGGTAACTGATATTGCTTGACCAGCCGCATTTTCAAAGAGGAACGGTCGGATGATGCCTCCAGCTCAAAATCCGTATCGAACAATACCACATGATGTAAATGAGCCCATGCGACTACCAGACGTTGGTAGTCATGCCGCGAACACCCTGATAAATACACCGTTGATGTGCTCTCCCCTCTAGGCTCAGTGGACCGCGGTGTTATATTAACTAATTTCTCGTATGCTGACTACACAGTTAGACAAAAAGTTCCTAAAAGAACCATATGGCAGTACAAGAAAGCCAATTGGAGCGGACTTAACAGCTTCTTTAGGAAATTTAATTGGTTGTTATATTTTCTCGATAATGACGTGGATTGCTGATACTCGTATGATCACTGATACTATTCTCCTCGAAATGAAATCCTTTATCCCTTATCGAATTAAGAGTATCGGACCAAAAGAAAAAGCATGGTACGACTCGAGCTCTACAGAGGCTCTCAGGGTTAGAGAACTGTTTTTTCCGGCCCTATAAGATCAACCCGACAGAGGAAAACCGATAAAAGTTCAAAAGAGCCAGGAATGACTGCAAAGTCTTTCTCAAGCACGTGAAATTTCAATATGACCAAAAATTGAGGCAAAAAACACTACAATGACCCAAAGGTAGTAAAAATGTTTGGTCGTTTGTCAAAAATATTAAAAAAATTCTGCCTCATCCTCCATCACAACGATCGTTTATTATGGCATTCCAGCTGTCAGCTCTTTGGACAAAGCCAATCTGCTCGCTGCACATTTTGCGGACAGTTCAACACTTCCTTGTGCTTTGTCTCTGCCTACACTTGAGTGTGACGAATCTTTCGCACTCGTATAGTAGCAAGAATATTTAGATGTGGGTGGCCGCGGCTCAAGTGGTAGTGTATTGACAAAACATTCGGACGGTTCGGAGTTCAATGTAATTCTTCCCAAGGTCATGGAAATGCTTATAAATCGTCAGCACATGAAATATCTTGAAACACGAAAACTTCTCAATGAGTACGGTTTTCGTAGCAACAGGTCCACTGGTGATTTGATGGGATGCCTCACCGAAAAGTGGAACCAAAGCGTAACATATATTGATCTGGCGAAAGCAAGTTAGTTGAAGTTGATATTTTTGAGCCATTTGACAGAGTTTGTCATCAGGCTCTTTTGTCGAAAATGCGTGCTTTTGGGATCGATGACTCCCTTCTTCAATGGACTAGAAATTACCTTTCGGAACTACTGCTACTTCTAATCCAATATATTCCTTTGCTGACGACAGTACTCTCTGCTTTTCATATTCGTTTCCGAACTCACGTCCCTGCTCTTCTGCTCAATAAATTCTGATATTAGCAGCATAACCAATTGGGAAACTATCAACAGAGTGGAATTTAATGGTTCAAAAACACAATCCTGTTTGAGCATTTAAAGACCCAGTCATTATCCATGAATGGCACTTGCATCATTGAAACCGAAAAACTTTCCATTCTGGGTATGTGTGATATTCGATGTCGCCAAAAACTCCGCGAAATGTCTAGGTTTCCTCAAGCGATGTAAGAAATATCTCACCCCCTTTGGCCTCAATATATAAGGGGCTTCTCCACCCGAAATTGGAGTATAATGTTCACATCTGGTCAGGTACTCCTAAGACCTCTTTGCACTTACTAGATAGAATGCAAAACCGCGCGATAAAACTCATAGGTGATGAAAATATTACACAGTCATTCGACACTCTCAAACACAGACGTAATGTCTCCTGTCTCACCTTCTTATATCGCTATTTTCACCACCAGTGCTCCACAGAAATTGCTAGTAGCATTCCACATCCTCTAACTTTTAACCGTAACACCCGTGTCGCTATGAATGCTCATCAGCATACCCTCAATCCCGCTTTCGGACGTACTATGAAATATCGTGATTCGTTCCTAAGCCTTACAACTTGCTCTTTATTTCCTGGTCACTATAACTTGCAAACATTTAACACCAACGTACATCGGTATCTCTCCTTTTACCTCCCTAACTCCCCCTCGGCTACGTTATGTGCAAACATCTTAAGGGTACACAAAATCAATTGTCCGCGCGCCAATTATAAAAAAAACATTGTGTATGCATTTGTTTCTCAACAATCACTCGTAAATTTTCTGAATCCCAAATTCGACCATTTTTACGATTAACAAGGCCATCAAGATGAAAAGAGCCTCATAGCTGAAGCTGATTTTGTTTGAAAAATCAGCATCCATTTGCTGTTATTCCAGAATCCATTCAACAACCTCTCTTCGCTGTGAGTGGTCAGTAGGCTTCAGTTCTTGTGTCAATTGCACTTTGCACGCATTGTAGTGTAAATCATTCATGACAATACGCTGTAGAGAGCTGAAAATGTTCAATTCTTCACCACGGTGGTGAATTGGGTGCCGTGACCAAGCGTTCTTAGCCCTAAGTACACAAAATAAACATTTATAAATAAAATGTAAATGAAGTCGAAAGACATAGATATAAGAATTTAGATTAGCTTAGAGTGCCTGTGTGGGGCCAGTAAGTTAGTATAAGATTGTTAAGTAATTGTAAGCTAGCATTTAAGCATTTTTTGTTAGTATGTAAGAGTTAGTGATTAAGTAAATAAAATGCATTGAAAACTGAAAAAAACCAAACGCCAAGCGACATAAGGCCAAATTTTAAGATTTCTCAAAGCGATATTAGGCCAAATTATTTTGAGACATAAGATCGAATACGTTTCAAGGCACTATTAAGATATAAGCGCCTGCCACACACATTTCATTCGACGCTAAAATTGAGATAAGAATAACACTGTTATGTGCGAAGCGAGTGACCCCACAGACTCGCTTATAGGCGCCTGCCTGACAGTTGTCGACATACCCTTAACGAAGGGAAGAGTCGCATGAGTGCCTAAATCCTGCGGAGAAAAGGGAGAAATCCTGTTAGCGAGCCAAGCGAGTTACCCACCCCAAACAGTGGAAAGTGACATAAAGCCAAATTGGCCTTATGTCACTTTCTGAAAGTGAAATAAGGCCAAATGCTAATTTTAAAATGTGTCCTTATGTCGCTTAGCGTTATGTTACGGCACCGGTGAATTGATGTTCTCAGCAACACTCGTACGAACTGCCTCGATGTTTTGTGTTGAACGCCTTGTTGAAGGACAACCAGTGTGCCTAAGATCCCTAATTGATCCAGTCTCCCTGAATTTTTGAATTAATCCCTTCACAGGTGGTGAAGTCAAATCACTATTCCGACTATATTGGGTCGACGATTATTTTCGGCACTTGTTAAACATAAAGGAAAATGAATGTTAAACTTATAAAATATCGTCCCATCATGATGGCAGCCAAAAGAAGAAGAAAGGAATGTCAACGTCAAGTGCATGATATTCACTTAGTACCAAGTTGGAGTTAACGCTCAATAGTCGGCAGATTACGAAACCATGATTGGTGGTGCCATGATTAGTGTTGCCAAAATTAGTGTTGCCCTGGTTAATGGTGGTGTCTCAATATATTGTACGAAAATTACGAACTGCAGCTGCCGAACCATTCTTATTTTTAAAATACTGCTCAAAATTGAAAACGCGTTGTTCTTTCGTGTAGCGCACCATTTTTGATAACCCTGAACTGTTAGCTATCACGCTGTCTTTTTGTTTTCGTTGGCAACACTTTACCGCAAAAATGGCGCAAAATTGAAATCTTGCGTGAATTTAGAGACACCCTTCACAAGACCCTTATTATCCCCTACTCTATGACACAGAGACTTATTCGATAAGGTTATCGAAAGCGGATGAAGAACCAATTGTCCGTTTCGAGAGAAAGAAACTGCCCGTGATTTTTGTTTGTATTGCCATAGACATCAGTCTAGTCAGGCTTCTGAGATGGATGGGCAATCTTGATGCTATAGCTCCGGCCCAAAAGGTTCTCAAATCTAACCAGGAGAGTCGGTGCACCACAGGACGACTGCATCTAAGGTGGCGCACTCAAGTAGGATGGGACCTCAACCAAGTTGAAGTTTGGCACTCTAGTACTTATATATAACAGCGAAGGGCAAAGAGAATCATACAATCTGGACAATGGTTAGTAAAAACTTCGTACTTCTATCGGTAGAAATAAGAAACTTAAACAAATGTTCAACAAGGATGCTGGAGATGACAATTTCCATGTTGAGCTCTTGTTTGCCCGATCCTTAAGAAACAAGCATTACACGTATGAGCGCTTTAATCTGCCAACAAGTTAATTGTTCCCCACCAGTGTAGTTTAAGACCTTTCAGAAAACGAGGATTTAGAGAGACGAGCTTCACAGATATCCCCACCAAACTCTTCCGATTGTGCAGAAAGGCGACATGTATTCTCACGCTTTTCCATCAAGATCGGCAAAGACTTCACTAAGTTGCTCGGTATTAAAAAAAAAAAGATTTTGGCTAAGCGTTACGAGTGTTCACTTTAATGTCTAATGTGCACATCCCTGGAAGCGTCTCTGACATGGCTCATGATAATCGGTAAAAGCCTGAGCGAAAGCTTATGAATGAAAGTGATGAAATAATTGAGTTTGCCGATGAGTATTTTATGAAGACTGCTCTAAGTGAGGCCTACAACTTCATAAAATATAGCAGAGTCATAAAAGTAACTAAGAGAAGGAACAATAATAGAAAAAAGATCAGGCCTGACTGAAGTGCTCAGTGTACTCCTTCACATTCAGTCTCTTAACCGCTACATTGAAAATATTGCACCATGTGTTCTCGTGTTGTCAAAGTAAGGTTTTGAATTTATGTATGTAACTGCTAGGGAACTAGCCACAACTTAATTTCAACAAAGTCCTCGAAGTCGACTTTCCAATTAGGGCGGATTCAAATCAATTATATCAGCTTACTCCGATGGCTCTCTCTCTTCAATGGTGCCCTCTCGAGTGAACCTAAATCTCATAGTCTGAGATTTGTTCAGTGTCTCAGTGAAATACCATCTTCCAAACATATACGGAATATTGAATTTCAACACAATACTCGTAGGCAGGATAGCCAGATCGATGTCAAAACGCTCTGCTTAAATATACCTAAATACCACCTCTTCTAGACTTGATGGGCTAAGCAAAGTATTGTTTTCGGGTAAACGAACAGTGCAACATCGCTCTTCCCTCAATTCCTATACACAAGAACCTACAAGGAAATGACAATGACTATGAGTCTACTTGAGGCTTATTTTACAGCGGTAGTTGACTCTTTATAGGAGCTCGTCAGCCCTAAAATCTTCGGCACTTTCATCAAATTTGAAGTGGAGGAGACTTGAAATATGTGCTTCTTCACTGAAGAATTTATCAATTTAGCTTTTTTAGACCACAATAGATCTCGCATTGAGATGGACACAATTGTTTCAAAACTCTGTTTCACTTCCACTATATGCATACATACTATGTGGGGTGAAAAGTAACCCTTGACCGCCGGAATGCGCTGCTACTGCAAAAAAGGTTATGGTGCCTTGAAGTCCGTTCATATTTAGGCAGACATGCCAAATTTCAGTGCGATGCTGTCTTTAGTTTTGTTTTGACAGCTGATTGTTGTTGACGTGTTTGGCATCATGTTGTGTATGGACAAAAACGATTGTCGTTCTCTCATAAAACATTATTTTTTGAGAGGAAAAACGGCGAAGGAAACAAAAGAAAAGTTGGATAAATATTATGGGACTAATGCTCCGTCAGATTATACCGTCAAATATTGGTTTCGAGAGTTTCGTGGTGGCCGCAACTCCACTACCGATCAAGTCCGCACCGGCAGGCCCTCCGATGCGGTTACAGAGGGCAATGTCAAAAAAATACATGAAATGGTGTTGGCTGACCGGAAAGTGAAGGTGCGTGAGCTAGCAGCTACCACAAAGATTAGTACTGAGCGCACACGCCATATTTTGGGCAATATTCTGCATATGAAAAAGTTATCCTGCCGCTGGGTGCCGCGCATGCTCACTCCTGACCAAAAACACGAACGCGAGAGCACTTCGAAAGAGTGTTTGGACTTGCTGATGCGGACCTTTGTCGTCGATTGGGAACTGTTGATAAAACTTGGATCCACTATTACACACCAGAGAACAGAGTGGCCTGAAGCCGGCACGAGTGCTCCGAAGCGGCGGAGGCTCGATGGGTCGGAAAGAATATGGCGTCGGTTTTCTGGGATTGTCATGGCATACTCTTCGTGGACTACCTCGAAAAAGCAAAAACCATCAACAGCGAGTATTACTGTGCATTATTGGAGCGATTGAAGGCCGAAATCGCTGCAAAACGGCCTCACATGAAGCGAAAAAAAATTTTGTTTTTGCAAGACAATGTGCCGGCGCACAAGAGCATCGCAACCACGGCTAAAATCAATGACTTACGGCTCCAATTGCTGTCGCATCCACCATATTCGCCCGATTTGGCTCCCTTCCCAAACCTGAAAAGATGGCTCATCAATAAAAAATTCAGCTCACGCGAGGAAAACATCGACGCCAAGGAGAAGTATTTTGCAGACCTTCCGGAAAATTACTTTTCAGACGGGATTAAGAAGTTGGAAAATTGCTGGAATAGGTGTATCAAGCTAAAAGGGGACTATATTGAATAAAATAAGAAATAAAATTAAAAAAAAATTGTTTTCATTCCCAAGGAGGTTAATTTTCACCCCACCTAGTATATCCAGCACTAGTAGAGAACAGACATTAGGTAGAAGCCAAATCTTTCCTCGACGGGCGCTCAGAAATTTCTGAGAATCTGTCACGTAACCAAAATAATATCTGGGCATATGCCTTAAATGATGGCCAATTCGACACGTCCTTACCAAGCTTCAAGGAGCAGTTTTTTGTGTTTCTCTCTAGTAAGCCCGACATCGAGGCAGTGCAAGACGACAACAGCGACATTCTTGTCGCGCCTTAGCAAAACAGGTTTGTTATTGCATACTGACATCTTAATGAGACACCATAATATTGAGAAACAATTTTGTGATAAATGTAAGTGACAGCAGCTCCTGAAATGCCTGCTGGAACACTGCAATACAGTAATTCACTTCCTGTGTCAGGCCCCCTAAGAACTCCTTAATTGTGTTAATGTAATGGGACCCGGTGATGAAAGCACTTTATTACTAGAAAAACTATTCATCTCTCAACATATTCTTAAAAGAAGTATAGTGAACTAGTTCTTTGCAGTTTACTTTCAACAAGATGCCAAACAATGTTAAGCAAAAGAACCTCTGCTCATCATTGCGGACAGTGAGCTTCATTAGCGTTCTAATAATCCACCCTGTGGTTAAATCACTAGCGCATAATTTATTTAACCAAAAGATTGCCATTATTCTGGCCATCAACCGACTCCACTGTCTATTGTATTACTCCAACTCAATTCTATATACTACCACCATCTTCGGGAAGTACAATAATCATCATCGGCAACATCATTCTCATCATGATGGCAATAATCATTATCATCCCCCAAGTTGTTGGCATAACCAACCGGCCACTCAGGACACTGGAAAAAGATATTTTTCTTCCTCCCGGATAAGGGACAACAACAGGAATGATTCAAAGAAGGCAAAACAGAAAGAAGAAAAAAAAACAACAATAAGTTGTAGTAAGTAGCGAAGAAAAGTAGGAACCATAATCATCAGGACTAAGTACCCCTTTAATGGTGTACGAGTACGTCCGTCCGTTGGAAAATGTTTGAATAATATTTCACTCCTTTTAGAGTTACACTCCGCTATCACTTATCACTATACTCGTACCGTTGGTTGTCTAGGACACCCAATACAACCACTTCGCCTGTCATCAAATGTCATTACGACAAGGAATACTACACCAAAAGCACAGACATGGTATTCCAAGTCTAAAGGACTATATGAAACCATCAACCCAATCCCCACCCGAATCCATCCAATCTCACCCAGCCAGCACAAAAAGGACAGTGTCAAACGGTGTGTGTATAAGACAAGAGCCAGCTCTAAAGAAGTCCGCTCGACAAAAATAAAAGAAAACGAACCGAGAAAAAGGAAAAATAGATTAAAACACCGAAAGTGGCGAAATCCTTCAACCCATCGATGCTTGTACGCTTGGATGAGTATATCCTTTCTAGTGGCCATAGCGCATCCATACTCTCGTACGTATGTACTAGTCGTCGTATACCCTTCACAACTGGAAGAGGATGAAAGGATAGAGAAATTTAAGCTGCTTGCTTCATTAAGGGGTTAAGGGGGCAGCTAAGTGAATAGATCCTTGAAACTATAATTGGACGAGAATAGTCGGTTGGTTAGTCGGTCCGATGTTGACGATTTTCTCTTGCTCTACAAGCACTACTCGTATAGTCGAACATATCATACATAACGTACGTAGTTTGAGTGTCACTAGAGCTCAAAGTGTAAGAGTACATAGCGAGGCAACCGTTTTTTATACTACGATTAGTCCTTAATTAGCATAAAAATGTAATTATTATGGAAATTTTTTTCTCAACTAAGGATCGGGGGTTACTTTCGATAGAAGCAGTAGCACAGACTTCAACACTGACACAGACCGACATCAGCAAGGACCGTTGAAAGTCATTTCGTCATCGTTTCTCATGGTGACACTAACACTGACTATGACTATAGATGTGGCTGTGGCTTTAGTGTTCTATAGACTCTTGCTCCTGCTATTGCTAGTGACAGGCTTGTGATACTTTGGACAGCCACCGACGCCCTCAAGGCGTCAAGCCAAATGGTGTTTTTATCTGCGCTAAAATCTTTCAGTGTGTACTTTTTGACGCTGATGGAAGTTTCTTAATTATTGTGAACTTTTCATCACCATTCCGTTTTTTGTTTTTGTTCTTCCTGTTCCGTGTCTTATTCTTGTTTTTTCGTTTTGTGCTTTGGAGCCCATGTTTCGTTGGGACACATTGCTTTCATGCCATAGAGGAGGAGGTTGATATTTAAATTAGCCCAGTGGGTGTTACCAGTGTATCGTCGTCCTTTATTCAAAAGACGACTAACAGTATATTGTGTGTTTGTTTTAATAGCGCATAATGTGAAATATTTTTTACGAGCATGTGCAAATTGGGAGCAATAAGCTCTCTTTGATGTCACGTTGCAACGAGACAGTCGAAGGTACATACCAACTCCAACTTCATACTGCACATTTCTTAAGCTTTCTCCATCGTACTATCCTTTGCAACTGATTAACATGCGAAACGCACTCGACCCAATGACATTAATGCAAGGAGAAAGGATGCTGAAGTGCATAGGTACTTGAAACCTCACTCTGGCGTACTGTTAGTGCGTTAATTTATTTTGCCGGCTTCGTGGGGCATAGCCCCGAGAATTCGAGAGCTGGTAGTTGATACTAACATTTCCGAATATTACCTGAATCTCTATTCACGTTTAAATAGAGTCCCGGCCGAGTTATCTAACTGGAACATAGAACAAATACCCTCTATATCCTACCCGATACCTGGCAATTCTCAGTATGTTTTAGATACCGCAATAGAGTAGGGTAACGTAGAATATAATACCTTGCAATTCCTCATCTAAACAACTACGGATGAATTCAATTCTCGATAGAATATGTGCTTGATGGAGAAAATCAACCATTGAGAAGGTAAGGTTTAAATTTGGAATAACACAAAAGGCGGACCGGTCAATCATGTCGTGAATGACGCTCCCACTAGCAATTTCATCATCCCAGTCATCTCGGCCGATGCAGACGTATAGCTCTTCACTAAATTTTCTTCTCCATCTTCTGTTAATACAAACGGAACTACAATACACATCACACGATTCGTCGTTGCGTCAGCTTATGATGCAAATGCATCGTGAGAGGCAATTATCTCCTGGATTTTATACGATCGTCAACAATGTTGACTCTCAGCCAACTTTTGTTATGAGTTATCGTTGTTCAACAGGTATGCTATGAAGATTGCTGGAAAGTACTATCGGAGGTCTCCATGTCAGACCATAAGTACATCGAATCAAGGAATTCGTGGATAAACCACTGGACACAATTAAAGGAGGAGCTCGGCTAGTCCAACAATCCTCCCACTAAGATCAGAACAAAACAAAAGCTGGGGGAAGCTGTTCGTAACCTGAACCGTACCCTTACCAAGTGTTTTTAACTAGCATGTCCAGCTAGAAAGCAGATCGCTCGTTCCGTAGTACGCTCTAAAGCGCAGGCAGCCACATACCCGGCCGACGATTGGTGCACTAAAAATGGGATCAAAACTGAGCTTGTTCTCTTTACGAGACAGAGGAAATTGGCTGGCCTGACTTATCTAGTGCTTTAGCACATCACCAGCCAATTCTCCAAAGAAGCTCAATATTTTGGTGTCACCCTGGATAATAAAATTTTCTGGAGTAAACATCTTTTAGACGTTGTCGGCCTTCTGGCAGTGTAAAGAAGCCGTCCACAACACATGGGGCCTGTCACCGAGAGCAGTCCTTTCACGAAAATACATCACTGCTGGTTTTACCAGACTCCAAAGAACGGTCGGCTTCGGCTGTATGAGGCTTTCCCTAGTATACCTGCCTCCACTCTAGACGCATTTATGAATTTCCCTCCTCTAAACATTCGTATCATAAGCTGCACTCTCAAAGCCAGCTTCCGTTTACAAAGTAGTGGTCTTTGGTACAAAACGTACTGGAGCTTTGGTGACCTGACTGCCTTTTTACTCTGGTCTTATGGACATGCCGTCTGATATGTTATTGCAGAAATTCTGCTGTGGAAAAATTACAATATTGAATTTTCCAGTGCCCAAGACTGGTTTCGGCCAGAATCTGCGCCAGGAGATGAATGTAGTCGGGTCTTCACTGATGGCTCCAAAAGGAGGACGAAAACATTAGATTTCATTCATCATCATCACTAGGAAAACTAGCATCTATCTTCCAAGCTGAGGTATACCCAATCCAGATGGCAATGAACTATATTGTGAAGAATCGGTGGAGAGAGCGAAGCACCTGAAACTGTAGCCAACCTTCCTATGACTTCCAGGCTAGTTCGAAAATGGAAGACTTCACTGCACGCAAACTAAATTTGCAGAGTCTTCTCTGCGTTCCCGGTCACAGTCGAGTACGAGAAATGAAATCGTCGGTGGGACTAGGCAAAGTTCTAAGGAGAATTTTTCAGGATCCGAAGCTACGTTAGGTCTGGGTGCATCCATGTTAAGGTTTCCATTGACAGCTGGGTCTCATATGAATATAACAGCAGACTCTTCAAGTGGCCGGCAGACCAAAAAAAAGCTTACCGACATCTCTAACAGGTCATCCGCTTTCCTACTGTCCGTCATTAGGAACATGAAGGGACATTACGCTTTTGTTAAGCACTTAATTAAGTCAGGCATAAGTGATAGTACATCCTGAAACTCTTGCTGTGAAAGAGATAAAGACACCGCAGTGCACTAGCTCTGTGAATATTCGAGCCACGCTCGCATCAAGCTGCAGGTATTTGGTACTGACATGTAGGCAGTTTATTACTGAAGCGCTTACCTATCTTTCTTCGGAAGAATGAGAAATTTCGTGGAAGGGTTCTTAGAGGAAGGAATTTTCGTGCGAAGCATCCAAGTATATTTTCATCTGTCTGGATAAGAGTTTAGGTTCCTGCACCTTTAAACAGGACTGGGATGACTGGTCTCATAGACACAAGGAAGCAGTGATTAGCGATACTAATTCTTTGTCTGATTTCATATCTTTTGTTATTAGATATTTAACTCCATAACCGAAGTAAGTTCGTAGATCGACGTGTTCTCAGTGACCACAAGTCACTGCCTTACTAGACGTACGGCTTCTTAGTAGGGGGAGAAGTAAATGCCCTGAGTTCTTGTTCTTCTTTCGAGCAAGATGGCACAGTTAGACTCAGTCTCTTTCTTGTACCTCCAGTCTCTGCAGAAGCCGTAATGATGACTCGCGCATCCCAGCGCGTAAGTTTAATTGCAGCGAATGACAATTTCTTGCTGATTTCGGAAATGCCTACTGGATACTTGGCGAACAGAAAGTTATTACAATCATTGCTTGCGGTATCCGTGCGCCCTGGTATTAACGATATGTTCAATGCATTGACACTCAATATCTTATCGAAAAGATTTATGCTGATTTTCTGATTTCTGATTATTTTTTACCTCATGGCGATATGATTTTCAAATAATGATTGTTGCGCGTCAGATAATCATGATTATTGTTTTAATTGCTAGCTTGAATTACGAGGAAGTTACGAACGCCTTTTGCGAATACAACAATCTCCGACCTCTGATGAGTCACCCCAAACCATCTTGAGGCGAATTTTTCTCCTGTAGTAGTTTCTCGCTTAAAACCTAGATGATCAAATGGTCGCGTATGCCGTTGAGTAAACGGAGTCGTTCTCTAATATTACAAAGGTTTCGTGCACCGTAAGGAGTCAGATGAACGGCGAGAGAATCCCGACATGGAGAGTTAATATGCAGTTTTCCTGCAGATCAGAGAATTTTTTTTATATGCATGGGATAAGGAAAAAGAATATCCAGTAGTCGTAAAATAATGACACTTTCTTACAGACTCTCCAGTCAACAACCTCAACAGTGCTGTTTTCCGATAAAATTAACTCTTTTGAAACTTCAAGGCTTTAGCTAACGTCGACATTTTGTCCCAGCCGTCTATGACAGTACATCTGAAAGTACATCTCCTTGTCTCAATCGTTCTTTCGAGAGCAAAAGAATCGCCCCAGTTGTTGAACGATTTTAAGGACAGTGTACTGGTTGAACTCTTCGACTACTACTTCTGGGTTCAGAACTTACCATAAGTCAAAAAGTGTTAAAAATAATTTTCTTGAAGTCACCATCCTTTCAATTGGCAATGTTAAATTTCAAAAAGTGGAATCTTCTACCTGTGAAAAGTGTACTGCTTCCACGCTCTTTTGAGTCAGCAAAACATCGTAGATGCCATTCACGCAGTACACCCTCAACTCTTTTTGTAGGGGCTACACGGATGAAGTTCAACCTCTAAGTGATTCTGATAGTTTCGCCTTCTGATCGCCAATTTTTGGGGTTGGAGACATTGAGATTCTGTAATCTAATAAAGAGCTATTCTGACCTATAAGAGGCCGCCAGATGCAGACTGCCACATAGCCTAATCTAACCCAACTGTGATGTTTATTATGTAGGATCTAAACTGAGCTCTTTGCATTTTCGCTTCACTGGAATTGTTCAGTTTTTTGTAGAAATATGAGTAAACATTTCGTTGATAAAATGCCAAGTACCTGTAGACTGTTAATTACGTAGACCACCCACTTTGAAGGATGTTGCGTTACTTAAGTGCTTATCAAAAGCGTAGTGCCC
The DNA here is from genome assembly GCA_949129095.1 of Volucella bombylans. NCBI lineage: Eukaryota > Metazoa > Arthropoda > Insecta > Diptera > Syrphidae > Volucella > Volucella bombylans. The sequence goes on along the minus strand of OX422144.1, from coordinate 114,133,675 downwards.
CATTACAACGGTAGTAGGCAGTCTACAGTTTTTTCTATTGAGGGACGGTGACTTCGCAGGCAGACTCTCCGGAAAATATTCGTTTAGTCTGCCGGCATCCTAGAGAGTCATGCTACGCGTATATGCAGTTATGCCCAAACAGCACGGAACTATCTATGGAAGTCCTAACCGACGCTGTCCTAACGTATAACAATGAGAAAATTTCACTTAGCAAGTTCATTTATGTTACATACAATACAATCTCATTTTCCGCGACCGCTTGTGAAACTCTACGTTGTCCTTCCCCGTGAAGTCCCGACTAAATTCCTGTCCTGGCTCAGATTGTGACGGACACTATTCCTTCGAAGTATTTATAAAAACTACTCTTACTTCTCGCAACGGGCGCGGTACTATATACGAGTATATGACAGTGCTAGGCTAGTAGTGATTATTCTTTGCAGATTTTCCGTAATCTGGTCTACACAATTTTGTAGCATAACTGGATAAGCCGTGGGTGCCAAGCGACTTGCAACGCACTTGATCGACTCACCGGTTGTAATACTCAGCTCATTTGCAACTTCAGTGAGAGGAACTCGGAGCCGGTTCTGATCTGGCGGGGAGTGTGTCTTTAGCATGAGACAGCGGATTTATCTTTTTGACTCAGTTTGTGTGCCAACAGGTCATTTGAGTGTTTGTAGTATTGCTATCTTGGCCCTTGACCAATCGATTTGGACAACTTCTTTTACTTTCTTTTTGATTCTGCGTTGTCGGAGTTCCTCCTTAATGCCGTTGCCTTGTATGATTGGAAATGTAAGCCTCCATACAGCCTGTGGCTACTTTAGTGTATCTGTTGAATTGCGTCATATCGATTTTTTGCTAATTTACTGCCGTAGGAAGCTGATGCAACTACGAATTTATGCCGATTGCCGTTTGGTTCATTCCTTAAGGCTGCAGCAACCACATTTAGGTGCTGAAGGAATGAGTTCCAAGTTTTCCTGATAACTGGTCATAAAGTGTGAAACCCCTTAAATATCGAACACATCAAAAGTGTATATATGCATGCTTCTATGCTTCCTATTTGGATATTGTGTAAGATTTTGTAATAAGCAAGAAAAAGAATGTGGTAGCACACTTGAAATATTGAAGGTTAGTATTAGTAATAGGCACATCTTGTGAAAGTCATCCGTTGACATGTCCCCATTTTCTCTGAGTTGTCCCAGAAGTGTGCGTCAGTTTTGTCAGCCTGAAAAAAATTAAATCTCTTTTCGTCTTAGTTTCCCATTATTTACAGACTTGCGCGGAGCTCCTACAGTCAAATGTCAGAATTCCCAACTCAAAGCGCCACAGTGGAAATAGCGGCAACTTTAAAGCACCTTGAGGCTTTTTTAAGATGGAATTTGCGGCGGTGTTCAAATTCCGTCCACCAGAGCAACCATCTTTGTTGGTGGTAGTGCCTGTTTCACCTGGACATTATGGACTGGTAAAGCCATCGCTGGTTTTGTTTTTTTTCAATGGGTTGGACCGCCTCGTCTGATTTATTCTACTGCAACTGGAACATTTGTTTGTTGCAACACCGGTTTTAGCTGAGAATGATGCGCGAAAAAATCCATCGACAGAAGGAAAGCCAAATTCTTATTCTTCCTATTGGCCTTGTTAAATGCAGATGAATGGGATGAGTTGTAGCTCCGAGAGCTTGATTGGTTTCAGTGGATGTCAACAACACTTCCTGTCTCCTAGCGTTATGTGTCTTTTTTTCCTTATCAACAGCTCCTTAGATGGAAGTTATTCAGAGTGTGCCTCTTCTGAGGTCCGCTTGATATTTTGGTTTTCCGGGACAAGCCATCAAAAACAGCATTGTGACTAACCACCTACTGCATGCAGTTGAACATTTCCTGGGAATCGTGAAATAAGTCGCGGAAATCTTAGGAGTCAAAGGTACCATCACCAATTCCCGTACCAGGGTCGTTTCTTTAGTATGTTAGTACATTCCCTGGTCGCGATCAAAAAGACCACGGGTGGATTGTCACTATTCCAAGTACAAACTGGTCTATAATCTTGTTGCATCACCTCCATAGTGTCTTAGCACTTGGTTCTACTCGTACATGTCACACAGCGTCCTTTCAGAACCTTAGGATTTTTGAATCGGTGGCCTTTCTGCATATGGTAGTCAAATCGAGGAATATCTGGACTGACAATGTTTAAAGAGGCATTCAATTTAAATCGAGGGGCGCTAAACAGACAGTTTAGTTGTAATAAGTATGAAAACCTAGAACTGATATTTTTACGCAGGCACTTTATCTCAGTGTACCTCTGACATTAAAATCGTACCCAGCTTAATCGGAATTAAAGCATCTCAAAACTTATGTGATGAGAACCCTTCAGTATTTAGCACCGACGTTTTAATGTCGACTCAACGTATGTATATACAAATCTTCTTACAAATCCATCTGTCAAAATATTCTTTAATCAAAATAAATCCTGCAAATGCCACAAAATCCTCAAATCTATCACAAAACCGAAAAACGAATAAAAAACAAAACACTTTGCGCCTTACGAGCAATTAAATTGAATAAAAGTTTGAAGTAACTCTGAACCGAAAAACCCCGTGACTTGTCCAATTTCATAACATTAACCCCTCCAAAGCCATTATAGACCCCTCAGATAACATTTAACCAACACCAATTACACGAAAAGAACAAATCGTTAATGGCTTCCACAAAGAGCCTCCTCCCTAAAAACAAGACACATCTCGACCCATTAAAAATATATCTAACTATAGAAATCAACTCATTAGACCTTTTTGTTGATCCGGACTTTCTAATTACCACAGCCAGCCATACAAGACCTTTCAAAAAAAAAAACAAAAACAAAAGGTCCAAAAATCCAACAAAACTCAAAATAGAAAGAAAAAGCAAAAAATGGTAATCCAATTTTTTGCCTATCTACGAGAACATAAGGATCACAGAGAAGGCGTCATGCCAAAGGCGTCAGGGCTTAAGCCGCAACACCAATTGATCTCTGTGTGCTGCGTTACCATCACATCACGGCACCATTGTAAACCCGGTTGAATCCAAATTAAATGCAAATAAAAACCAAAGCACCTCGGATTGAATTAATCTTAAGATCTAATAAAAATGAAATAAATATATCGTCCCCACCTCTCTGAACCGAATCGACCTACATACATATTGGTCGGGATCGCAACCCTTCGGATGTACGAATTTTGGTACCCTCTACTCTACCCGACCATAAGGAGCATCATGCAGCCGTTGCTATGTGGGCTGACGACCCCCAAAGCAATCGGTGTAATTACGCTAAATAAATTTGGTGTAATCCCTTTTTGATCCTAAACTTTATAAAACTTCACACAACCAGCGAGAGAGAAACCACTCAGATACAGCCATACAACAGCTGAAAGATATGTATAAAGATACTCGTACACTGATACGAGTACGGTCCTAATTACGATTCCGACACGCAGCGACGAAAAATAACAAAAAGTGTGGTGATACCAACAGAGAATAAGAGCTAGCTCTTTCCCCCTCAGCCATCCTTTTGCATTTTAATTTACATTTCGACTTAATATTCCCTTTTTTCCTGCACCAGTAAAAGGGACTTTGTTCTGGGGGGTTCAGGATGAGGATATTTATTAACTTGAATACACAAACAACAAGGAATACGCACACAAATTAACATCAACACAAGCCATGCATACTTGTATCCTGGTGTATCTTTTTTTTTTTTTTTTCAGGAGTTAGTGGAGGATACTGGAAACCAAAAAAAGAGTCCTCATTGTAAAGTTGGGTTAGCATTTCTTTTGCTCTTTATTTTTGTATCCTCACTTTGGTTTCAAAGAGGAAAAGCACCTACAGAAACCGAAAAACACAAAAACCAAAAGGATAAAGGACACAGAAACAATTTGTTAAGAATTTATCCGCGTTCATAACATCCTATCTCTACCGTTCAAATAAAAAACAAAAAAAAAACCAAAAGAACCTTGCAAAACCTAAACAAAAGGCAGTCGCTCGATGGCAGTGGCAGTAGTTGTGGGGGGCTAAACCAAGTCCTGATCCCATTTAAACACTCTGCTTAGCTTCGCTAAGCTCAAGACCGTAGTACAAAACAAAACGCACTTTTCGGGTGACCTTGTTGCCCGCCCGCCACCTAATTCACAACAACAATAGAAAAAGCATCGGCAAAAAAGGAAAGCAATTAGAATATATTTAAAGCAAACGAACCGAAATGGAAATGGTAAAGGATTTAAGGAAACGGCAAAGGATAACACATTTTTTGTCTTGGTCTGTTTTATGTTTCCTATTTTTTTTTTTCTCTCTATTTTCAAGGATCATCCAAACCACAAAGAGATTCTTCTCTTCGACTTGCCTACAAAGACTGTTCGATTGGGAGAACACACTTAGAAGAAGGAGGAGATGTACAGAGAAAAGGATTGCAATTGAAGTTAAATAGTTATTCATGGATACTTGGAGTTAATTGAGGGTTCCTGAAGTGGTCACCGTAAATACGGATAGTATCGGTATTTTCTTAGATTGAGGAGGAGGAATAAAATAAAAGGTATCCCCTATCGGTAGTTTCTAAGTTTGGACGAAATTGGCTCAACACTCGAGTCATTAGGTTTCATTTCACGTAAGGCTGGCTTCTGTGTCGAATAAGTACCGGAACCACCTATAAAAACACACCTAAGGTGGTAATACGAAAATACAGGTCAGATTTTAGTCCTACATTTCGGTTTGAATAAAACTTTTATTCGAATCCTTCTGCTCAAACAAAGGATATGACTGGTCTTACGTGGATTATACTCTTGTGTGCCTATGAGATTGCTTCTAGAAGCGTAAACTCTTTTATTCGTAGTTCTGGATGGCAGAATGCCAAGTAGTACTACCAAAAAGGCAATTTACAGACACTTACATCTCAAACATCATCATAACGCATCACGACAACTAAAAGAAATCAAGAGAGGTTTTCAATAAAGATTTACTTATTAACGCCATTCTGTGACGAGCCCTTCAAAGACTCTGCTTAAGAAGATTTCTTCGAAGCTCTCCTGTGAAACAGTATTTCACAAAATAAAAACAATTTTATTGGACATCTTTAGGATTAGGATTGGTTAGGTTTTATATCACAGTTTCTAACCATACCCCATTAAAAGAACCACAAAGAGTCAAAATCTATTTGAGTTATTGAACTTGCCATTTTCTCAGATCCTCTCTTACCTACTTACCACGATAGCGATAGAGCCCTGGGTGTATAGGGCCTCAAGCATTAAACTTCTCTAGATGTAGAATTCGCTGTCACACTCCAAGATGTTTAAAGATCATTTTTCACCTTAGAAAAAGCTCGCTTCTTCCCTACTACATATGTTGGCAGTCGGGTAGCAACTAGAGCTCATGGGTACCCATAAGTATTTGGGTTTCCTATGAGAGAAAGGTGTCGACTTATTGTCATTGGGAATACTCCCATGCTGTGTGCAATCTCCCGCACCGATTTCGTTGGGCCCTCATCCAGCGTTGGTCTTAAAACATCATGCTCAACTAACGTTTCCGACTTCCCGGTTCATTTTCAAGGCGGAAATCTCCCGAACGGAATTTTCCAAACCAACGTCGTATAGTGCGTTCGTTTACCGTTACATCCTCAAATACGTCATTAATGTTTTTCATTGCAAATGACGCATTGTATTCTATTTTAAATTCGTAAAGGAAGAGGGTTCGAATTTCAACTGCCGACAGTATGGTAAGTAATTCCTAGAAAAGAAATAACGGTACTTTATTTTATAAAAAACGAAAATTTAACGTTCTGGCACAAATGTTTACTCGAGAATTTTGAGAAAATCGGACATTTCATGTACATTGTACAACCCAATACAACCACGTTCTGACGACACCGATGTCGCTGGTACGCATAAATATTTTTTGGCCAGCAATGCCAGGTTTGGATATTTTTCTGCATTATTTTTCCACCATTTTAATGGGTCAGGAATATTGTGGTTTAACTGTGGGTCACACAGATACATGTCGAACTAACGGCCTCACCATCTGATTTGGCTTCTAATAAAAAATCCATGGCACTACAGCTTTAACTCACAACTTCTCTACTCTCGATGGATACAGAGTTTTCTACCAAGTTCCGCACATGTTTTCTAAAGAGTCTCTCACTTCTTCAACCTCGACTTCCAAGTTTTTATGTCTTGGATCCAAAAAAGGGGAAACTTCGTCGAATTCCTGCCTATCCATTTTAAACCTGCTCTGCGAGCTTTCTTTCATGACTCCCATGAAGCTGACAATATTTTTATTATCTCAGATGTTTGTTTTTAGGTGTTTATTAATTAGTCCACATACATATAATCGGCCGTAGAATGAAAAATGTTATATTTTCTTCACAAAGTAATGTTGTTGCAACTTGGAATGGCTTCAAGATTTTAACCATCGCTTCTGTTTGTGACCATTCCCTTTGGCTTACTTCAAGTTTCAGAGCCAATGTTGGAGATGTAATACCTCAATGTGCCAAAATCGCAATAACAGCACTTCGATTTGCTAAGGACCTTTCACACATTAAATAAGATGTATTTCATCTTGCAGGGCAATTTTGAATTAATTTTAGCAAGCCAAGTTGTCTCTGTTGAATATGTTCCCTATCCTCACCAAAGGTGAACATTACTAACTTTATTAAAATAGAGTATTTGTGACCCTTGAATACCCATTACCCGATATTGTCGGGTATCCGATAGCTGACATTACCAGGTACTCGCGAGTAATTGTTGAGATGGGTATTACCCGGGTAAATTCAAGAGCACTAGTAGCAACCAAACACTTTGCGAGCTGGAGAATTGATAACCATTCGCTTCACAAGTCCTACCTGTCTCAAACGACTAATGCGTACTTTTCTGACCTAGTAAATGCCGCTGCACAGCACGCAGAGTTTGCTGTTTTATCTCCACATCTACAGCTTTCCCAAGCAAATATTTTAATGTGGACAAATGTATTCCGGAGAGTTGGCAGAGACCTATGACGAAAAGTCCCGAGACTAAAATATAAAAGCACAATTTTTTGTGAAAATTCGACTTTATTCATCAACATTGTCTCCTTCTAGAGTGATACGAGTGCAATCACTCCAGGGCCGTTCTAATATTTCGAAACACGTTTTAGTTTCGGCGATCACCTATTCATTGGAGCCACATCTCTTTCCAGAATGAGGTTTGGGAACTGCTAATAGGATCCATATTTCATCCATTTTCACATACCGCATGAACTAGCAGTATTTTTTTCTCATCAAATAACAGTATTTTTTAACAATGTATAAAACTCGTTTTTTCCATGGTTTTGAGACTATCAAAAGGTGCGTCACTAAAACTTCAATATCTCGATGACTATCGTCGAAATTTTATCAAATGATGACACGTATCCTTTGAAGGTTGGTACTAACTAAAAATTGTATGGATATTCTATCGCCATCTTTATCGACTTTTCGAATCACCTGTTGTTGAGGAACCGTGTGGCGATTAATCGGGAAGCTGCTGAGTATCCTATAACTTGGATTGGTCAAGCAGCGCAACAGTCAGATCCATAGCAAAGTGTTTGTCTTACCTTCCAGTGTCCCCGATAAATGCGTGAGTAAACCTGGCTCATGCAAGCTAAAACGGCAAGGGCATGACCGGACAGTAGCACTATACTGGCCTACGCCGTCATAGGGTTCACAACGCTATATGAAAGATATTAAAATGTTACTTGGTTCAAGTGATGGAATCATTTTTGTCCACTCTAGCAAACCTTTAAAGGACAACGACCTGCGAATATGAACGTGGAATTGTCGGACCTTTACCGGGCCACGTAAAGCTGATCTATTAGTAGAGGCGCTTGACTGCTATCAGATATATTACCGAGATACAGGAAGGATGGGCCGGTCATAAGAAGATGAAAAATTGTGATATGTACTTAGGCTTAGAATTATGTGACTTAGGCAACAATTCTTGAGCTTCCGACACCTGAGCGAGCCTCATGCCTGTACGGAAGACAAGCACGACGCCACCACAGAATGTTTCTACACGCTCCTTTACAAGATCCTTGAGCAATGTCCGAAGAATGCTGCCAGGATAGGAAAGGAGGACATCTTTGGTGTGACGGATGGTAAGCATAGCCTACATGACAGCACCTCTGGCAACGGACTTAGGCTTATTAACTTTGAGATGGGGCAAAGAATTACTATAGCAAATGCACGGCTTCATCATCTCAATATTCACCTGGCTGTCTCCGTATCATCGAACGCTACCTCAAATTGATCATTTTGCGACAGACGTAAGGCATTCTTACTGTATTGTGGACATCCGAACGTTCCGAGCAGCGAAAATTGAGTGGGATCACCACCTTGTTGCAGCCTAGGTGCGAATACGGATTTCCCAAGAGCCACAACAAAGAACAACTACTCTGAGAAGATATAAAGTAGAAAAGTTGCAATCGTAAGTTGAGCGCCAGAATATTCGTCGAACGCGTATCCCGAAATTTCGCAATATGCCACCTGCATCAAATACCGAAGATCACTGGCAACGCTGCTTATCTATCTATCAATCAGTTGTACCTGTACGGTCGGTAAGCCAGGCCGAGGTATTCAAAGTTGCTAGAAATGACTTTGTGTATAGCATGCATCAACTCATTTCTCAGATCTGCTCAAAAGAGCGTATGCCTGATGAATGGAATCTCAGTACAGTTTGCACGATGCACAAAAAAGGAGACACCCTCAACTGCGCCCACTACAGAGGTAGGAGTATAAATCTACTCAACATCGGATACATCGGATAGATCTTATCTGCAATATTGTGTGAACGTCTGAAACCCTTCGCCAACAACCTGATTGGCCCTTATCAGTACGGTTTCAAACCAGGAAATCACCACAATCGACCAAATCTTCATACTCCGGCAGATACTGGAAAAAACTCAAGAAGTCCAAATCGATATCCACCATTTTCATCGATTTTAAGGCAGCATACGACAATATTTAAAGAGGCGAGCTATCTAGAGCCATGCCTAGTTTTGGCATCCCTGCCAAACTCATCAGTCTGTGCAGAATGACGTTTGAGAACAATCCCTGCTCCGTCAAGGTCAATAACGACTTAACCGAAACCTTTGATGTCAAACAAACGTTTAAGAAAAGATGCCGCGCTATCATGTGATTTCACATGATATATGAAAGAATTGTGCGCAACTCACAAGTAGGCACTGGAGGCATAACCTTTCAAAAGTCTGTGCAACTACTAGCATACAGCCTGTCACAGGTGTGTTTCGCTAATATTGCAACAGAAGCTGCCAAAATGGGTTTATCGGAAAATAATGACAAAACCAAATATATGTAAGCTGTCAATAAGAAGGGGCGCACAATATCGAGGAATTGGCCACCACCACCTTAAAAGGAATTGGACGAAGAATCTTGTCAATAGCAGTTTCAATTGAGTAGTAAAACCGTATCCCGGAAAACTAAGGAGACTCTGTATAAGACCTTAATCACCCCAGTCATACTTTATGGCGCTGAATCATGGACACTATCGAAAGCGTATGAAGATGTCCCCAGTCGTTTCGGGAGAAAAATCCTTCGACTCAGTGAAACGGAGTATACACTGATGCGTCTTCATACCCAAAACCATGGACTTGACACTGAAAAGGGGAAAAACCTACTCTCACAATGAACAACCGCCGAAAAAAGGACGGACCTTCTCTTGTTGTAGGTCTAAAGAAAGATAATATGGAGACCATTAAATCTAGCTACGATCAGCCTAAGATCAACCTTCAACATTCCAAGTCTACTACTGCATCCCTATGTAGGAAGCTTTCTGTGTTGAACACAAAACCTCACATAATGTCCATATGGCAACCACGTGTGTGGATCTGTGGTTTCGTATGTTGAAGGACTATATGACGAGCTATCGCGAAGCCGTAGAATTTATCTTTATGAGCCGAACTCACTCTCACCATCTAAATTTGGACAACATTTAGTTGCTGCAGACATTAGTTACTCAAAAAACGGAGAATGGCATATATTTTGGTGGGGATGAGGCGGAATACTGTGATTCCAGGAAGATGGAACTTATCATAAGCTGCGATGCTAGTGCTCAGAATACTTTTTAGGACAGTAGCAGCTGGCTGGCAATAGAGCACTATAGCACAACCTAAGTAAGTGAGTTAGTAAGATTCAGAAGATCGTGGTGCCAAGTCCCATTTCTTGGAAAAAAATCTTCTAGACTGTTCATCGCCTTGGAAATCTTCGAAGCGACATATTAAGCCCTCTTAAGTTTACTATCCAGGATAACACCCAAATACTTAGCTCTCTCAGCGCATAGATAAAGCTAATCGGCTTCCTCTTTCTCGCCAGTAGAAACACCCTCAATTTTGGAATGATTGGCTGACAGCCCACTCCTGGTAAACTTGCCTGATTTTTGATGCGATCACTTGCTAGACGTAGAAGTTACAACTCTTTAGAACGTTAAGTAAAGTTTACAAATTCAATATGAAATAAAATATTTCAAGCTAATGCTAAATAGATAATTTTATACCATTAGTGTTTAAATATGGTATCGGGCATATGCGCGCCACGGCTAGCTCTAATGAAGCGCAATCGTGGAGTCAAATTGTCGACAATTTTATCGAGCAACTGGGGCCGTATATCAGCAATAACACGGCGAATGTTGACTTTTAAATCGTCCATAGTCTTTGGTTTATCGACATAGACTAGTGACTTCACATACCCCCAAAGAAAGTAATATAATGGTGTGAGATCACAGGATTGTGGAGGGCAGTTCACAGATTCATTAAAGTTTCCCGCAATAAATTGATGGTGTCGCATGCCGTGTGGCATGTTGCGCCATATTGTTGAAACCAAAGCTCTGTCACGTCAATGCCAGCCATTCAACTGAGGAACGAAGAAGTCAGAAATCATGTTTCTATAGCGCTCTCCATTGACGGCAACATTCTGGCCGGCATCGTCATTAAAGAAATATAATCCAATGATTCCACCAGCCCATAAAGCACACCAAACAGTGAGTTTTAAAGGCGTCTCGACAAGGGCTTCTGGGTTTTCTCCACTCCAAATTCAGCAATTGAGCCTCATCGGAGAACAAAATTTTGCGTTTAAAATGAGGATCAAGATGAATTATGTTTTCGGCTCACTAACCGAATCTACAGCGCATATAATGGTCACGTGGTTTCAACTCTTGCACCATTTGGGTCTTATATGCTGTTAAACCAACATTTTTCCCTCAAATCTTCCACGAAGTGGATGGGCATAGCTCCAATTGCTATGCACGATGGCGAATCAACTCATTCGGATTCTCCTCGACACTGCGCCCCACAACGGCAATAACTTCTTCTATTCGCACTGTTTGTCGTCTTTCTAGATGCGTATTATCCACTAGAGTGTACGTGGTGCGAAAACGTACTCAGTGGACGATTATGTCGACCGCAAAATGGACGTAGCGCACGATAAGTTTGGCGAACCGAACCATAGTCATCAAAATAAGTTTGCACAGTTTGCACGCGTTGTTCTGGCGTTAATCTAATCATCATGGCAAAACGTATAGCGTTTTCCAATAAGGACTTGACAAATTTTTTTTTAAATAAAACGCAAACCATTTGAGATATTTCAAAAACTTTATTATCGGCTTGAAGTACAATCAAAACATTTATGAATGGAACTCGACTTCGTTCATATGGCCACCGCGGGCACGTTTGCAGCGGTCGATTCGTTGGACCCAATTTTCAACGACTCGGCCACACATTTCGGCCAAAACGGCCGCTATTTCGCGTTTAATGTTGGCTCTGAGCTCTTCCAACGTCGTCGGCGTGTTGGCATAAATCAATATCTTAACGTAGCCCCACAGAAAATATTCAAGCGGCGTTAAATCGCACGAACGAGGCGGCCAATCGACTAGATTCTAGAGATAACACGCTCACCATACTTACTCTTCAATAAATTGATTGTAGCGTGTGCTGTGTGGCTTGTGGCATCATCCTGTTGAAACCATATGTCGTCCAAGTCCATATCTTCCAATTTGGGCCAAAAATACTAGATGATAATGGCGCTATAATGCTGACCATTCACAGTAACGTGACGATCGTTATCGTCGACGAAAAAATATGGCCCAATAACGCCGCCGGCATGCAAACCGCACCAAACAGTTATTTTTTGTGGATGAAGTGATGATTCGTGAAGCACATGTGGATTTTCATCCGACCAATAACGCATATTTTGCTTATTGACGAACCCATTGAGCCAAAAATGAGCTTCGTCACTGAAGATGATTTTGCGATGAAATTCATCATCATGGCGCATCTTCTCCAGCACCCAATCGGAGAACGTACGTCGCTTCAAATAGTCTATCGGCTTCAATTCGTAAGTCAGCTTGATCTTGTATGGGTGTAAACCAAAATCCTTACGAAAAATACGCCATAATATGGTCTGAGCGATGCCCAATTCTTGAGAACGCCGTGGAATTGACTGATTTTGATCGTTTGCTACGGACGCCTGAACGGCAGCGATATTTTTGACACCCGTTGTCTCACTGACACGGCAACATCACACAACGAATATGTAGACTCAAATTTTTGCACTAAACTTGTTATTGCCTGTCTACTAGGGCGAGAATTACGACCGAAAATTGGAGTTAACGCTCTTAAAGTTGCAGTCACCGACTCCGAATTTCGGTAGAAAATTTTTATAATTTGCAGACGTTGCTCGTGCGTGTACTTTACCATGATGAAAATGTTGAGTTTACTGAATAAATTGACAGTGACAGTGTGATGATTAGTGAAAGAGTGCATTCACAAAATAAATTCAAAGTTGTCAAGTCCCTTTTGGAAAACCCTTTAGTAACCACAAATCCACTTTCAACTGTCAAATTGACAATCGGTTGATACAGTGTTGCCAGTTTAAAAACCAAACCTCTATGAAAAACACCCTTTAGATAGTCAGCTAATAAGCAATTTAGTATCATAGTAGATACACTCACAACGAGGGTAGCTCTTATTGACATATTAACAGAAGACGGCAACCCCAAACAAGATTTTGTTCATTAGCAACATTACAGTAACAATAAGCTGATTTTGTAGCATATACATATATTTGAATATATTGACACTGAAGGAGATCAAATTTGTGATTTTCTTTAATCTTTTTCAATGAATCTTGACTTTTCTGGCTTTTAGAAGAAATTGGCTTTGATCAATCGGAAGCGAGAGGCTTACTCTTTAAAAATTCCAAAACTTTGTAGCTGGAGCAGAAGGGTTGGTAGTTCGGTGAGATCCAGAAGGGCTTCATTTCCGTTTGACAGTTCCAGTCTTGTATTCTGTTTTTTTTTTTTTTTTTGTTAATCGAAAATATTAACTTCGATACCAATTAATCAATTTACAACAAAGTCTTTCTTAACTCTATTGTTGGAGTGGTGAAAGTGGAATGTGGAAAATACTTTCTCTTTATCTAATGTTCCATTTAATTTGATTAAAAACTAACAAAGAACATTATACAGTCATTGACTACCTGAACCCCTACGATGAACTAAACTTTGACCATTCAGTCTTCAGTTGTCTTTCTTCATTCTCCGACCCCTGTTGTTCGGTGTTGGATTGGATTACTGCATCTCTACAAGAGAACCTCATCAGCACCAGAATATCGATTTCAAACCCATTTAATTCAAATTCACTTGGTGAACTGTGCACTTTTGAATCCACATGCATGGCCCACCCCCCCAAGTTTTGGGTGGGTATTCTCAATTTCTTTCGACAAACAAACATAAACCAGTTTTCCATGCGTTTAATTTGAAATCCACATCTCCGTATCCATTACGTCGAAACCTATTCAACAATGAAACCACTCAACCTAGAAGCAATTTTCTCTTTTACGGATATCAAGGAATATTGCAAGTTTTATCCTTCTTGTGGATGGAGTGAACCTGTATCAGGAGAGGGGACAGCAGTAGAACTTTAATATTAAACAAGCACACTCAAGAACACAAGGATCACTAACAAATTGCACCTTTTGCCAAAATGGGATTCAACAATCGAAAAATATTTCATTTCTATTGCAATTTTGGTCTTAGTTTAAGGGATCGGTCTCTGGTCTAGAGCTAGTTGCCCCCACCAACTTGTCTCCATGTCCCATTGTCCTTTATTATTCACCTCGTTCTTGTCGTAGTTGTCGTCATTCTCGTTGTCGTTGTTGTTATCCTCATATTGTATTATATGTAGTAGTAGTCGTCCGGGTAGTCATCATCATTGTCAACATTGTCGTAGTGGGGGTCGTTTATTTCGGGCATGGCGCATCCTTGTTTACTTGGACACAAAAGACCAACCGCCAACTGAACTCGGAAAAAAGAGTAAAAAGATGCACAAACAATATGTGACATGAAGATAGGGGTTCTGGAAATGAATGGGTATGAGGAGTTGGAGCAAAATCAACATGTAAACAAATATTTGCACAGTTCATCCACTCCTATGGACTGGAAAAGGACTACAAAAACAGGTCTTTGGTTGTTCATATTTTTCCTTTCTTCCCATAGAGACTATGGTTTGACTTTGATCTCCTTTGGTTGGCCTAACAGAGACTCATTGAAATGAAGACACCATTATCATCGTCATCATTGGTAAAGTAGTCATCATCACTATGAATGACCCCCTGCATCGCTTTTCATTTTCTCTTCGATATGAGCCGTACTACTCGTACCTACCCTCTGTTCTGTCCTGGCAAGGGACTTTTAGTCTTCACTATATGTGGCCATTATAATAACTTAGAAGAGCAGTCTCTCTTGCAAGCATTTCTAAAGGTTCATTGCAGTCAAGGGTTGGTTGCGCACTTTAAACGATTGATGTGGAGCACCATCGCATCATTATAGTAATTGTTATTGTTGGTTCTTTCAAGCAAATAAGGATTGTGGATTGTAAAGAATACGTGACGGGAGGGTATGTAGTAAAAACTATGTAAGCACCACAGTTGTTCCAAAGGAGGGCTCTGTCTACAACTTTGACTTTCTCTAAACACAATACAGACAGTGGGTATGGAAAATATACGACAGAGTGTCATGTAGGTGAGACTTTTGCGAACGCTTACTCGTTTACTTAACGCCCCGGCGTCAAAGCTGTGCAAGGAAAGCTTTTGTCTAGAATACAATGAGAGTTGTTTTTTTGAGCAATTTCAAAAAGAAAAAACATTACAATGAAATGTAGTCGTACGAGCACCGAGGGCATTAACATTACAGGAGCGCATTGAAAATTCTAAAAACCTCAACATGGTAAGGTGAGAGTTCCTGTCTTTTATTAGTCAGGACATCTTACAGTAACAATTTGTATAAATTTTTCTTTAACTTTCGAGAATGTTCGTAAAGATAGTATATGTTTGAACATAAGCCCAATGAACTCAAGCTAGAGCCAGTACTCATCTACAGTGTTTGAAGGGCAGATGATAATGGATTAACCCAAAAGCGAACTACATGTACGAGTATATGTAAGTGAGCGTATATGAAAGTTTTCAGGGAGCGAATAATATGATGCTTTTAAGGATCACAAAAACCGAGATAGTCCTTCTAATCAGGAAGAGGATTCTGACCATCGTTAACTTGAAAATCGAGCCCGAAGTGATAACGAGCAAGGTAGCGTGAAATACTTCAGACTGACTATCAATACGAAACTCACCTCCTTACAACAGATAAAACCCAAATCACCAAGCAAACTGATGGCTATCGTAGGGACAGCAAACGAAGGCTACTGATATCAATCAAATACTCCATTTTTCTATATTGCTGTGGGATCTGGGTAGGCGCCCTCCAACAAGAAAAGTACAGGGAGCAGATGGCAGCAGTGCAGACATGCAGAGATGTAGAGCTCCACAAAAACGGTATGAAATGTATCGTTGATAAGAAATAAAAAAAAAAATTTCGAGCTCTTGAAACGGCAGAGAACGATAAAGTGCGAAAATGATCAAGGACATGGCTAAATAGAAACACGGCTAAGTGAACTACTGCGTCAGCCAGTTTCCGACCGGACACGGATATTTCAAGGAATTTCTTCACAAGATCTGTTAAGCAAAACACTCCAGCCTGCCAGTACGGGGACTCTTTAGCAGACGATGCAAGCCACACTTGTCGCATTTGAAGAAGGTGGGAAGACCAACGACGGGATCTGGATAGCTGCATCGGCATAATCAGCTGAGAAAACATTGTCAAAAAGATGCTGACGAGCGAATAGACCTGGACAGTCAAAAAAGGGAGAGAAAGACGCAAATATACCTTTAACAGACTGATGAAAGTCTCATCGGCAAGATATTTTAGAATAAACCCGCAGGAAAAGATAAAAATTAAAAAGCCAGCCATCGAAAGGGAAAGAAGGTGACTCCACTTTGGTTTTTAGTGGGTGAGAATTGCTCAGTACCTACTTGAATAGAGCGGGACTGTTATCATCGTTATTAGCTTTTCCACCATCCCCTATGAAAAAAAAAAAAACGCCAAGAACTTCCTGATTAAGAGAACTTGTAGTATTCCCCAATGGTTTTTGATATTTTGTATCCTATTACAACAGAATTTAGTGCAAGTTAATCTGAAAATGGTCTAAAATGGAAAAAAAATTAAAAAACGTTAGCCAAAAGTTTCAATTAACGCTCTTACTCAGGTTCGAGTGGCCCACTGTCATGAAATTACTTATTTATGTCTCACCAAAAACTTCAAAAAATCACCTGTAAATGTTTGACCATTCAGATCTGTATTTACGAAATTGTGGTTAGTACTGCATTAACGACTCTAAAATTGTTGCTATTTCTCGAATAAGTCAGACAATTCTTGCCTGATTTTTTTTCAAATTTTCTTTAAATGTGTGCTATGTTAATACTGGTACGTTTCGAAAAAGTCCATTATTTTTAAGAATCGCTATGGTGTATTTATTGCCATATGTCGTATAGACATTGTACCTGTGGACTGCAGCGATCGGAATTAAATAAATTAACTTTCACCTCATCGGGCCAAAGGATATTGCGCCATTTGGATTCAGGCCAGCTGGAATGCTCCTCTGTAAAAGAAACCTTTGCTTAAACAATATTTTATACAGGGCGACCTGATAAGAACGATAGGAAAAAAAAATTCAATAAAACAACAACGGTGCGGGATATGAAATTGATTCTGGCTTTATTTTTTTTTCCACACATGCCATTATGTGTGGAATAGCACATCATTCAAATGGCCACTTAGACTTCGCTGGCAGTGCTTCATACGGTCAGTTATATTTTTGATGACTCAGTGCAATATATGCGGCGTTATTCCCGCAATAGTGTGTCGAATGTTGGCCTCGAGCTCGTTAAAAGTAGTTGGATTGTTGGGGAGAGTACGATAACTTTGGCGCCAAGAATTGATAACGGTATTTTGTAGAGGGGTTAAAAGCTAGCATTTTTTACTATGGGATGGGGGTCTATCTCGCCCCGTTTAGGAGTTAGGGGCAATTTTAGAAAAAAAATACTTAAAATGGGAAAGTAATTATTAAAAAAAACAACGGCAACACTTACAATAAAGCACTATACAAGATTTGAAAGCCTATAATTTGTTCTTTGATACAAAATTTACATCAAATTATTCGTGTGAATAGTTTTTGAATAATTCGCATTCAAACTTAAATTTTTAGTAAAAAATGAAAAAAATTTTTTTGTTAAATCAATATTATTCAAAATTGTGAGATGATGTGCACAGTTGGTTTTTGTGTTAATGCGCATATCAATTCTGAATCGAACACAAAAAACCGCATGGCTTTATATCTTCTAGTTTGTGAGAAAATTGAAAATTACTAAAACTATTTTTTATAAGACGTTTTTTTTTTTTTTGTGGTATTTATGGTGATCTCACTTTGATGATTAATATTGATGATAGGGTCATCTTTGTAAGTAAAGTACAGCAAATCATTTAGCGTGACACAGAATGCACCACGAGGAGGTAGATTTGCATTGCATATCGCGTCCCAGTCAGTCAGTTTGTGAGTAAGTTAAGAGTAGTCAATTAAATGTTCAATGTGCGAGTACATATTAAAAAAGTATGTAAGTTTCGTCAATGAAGTCATCGTCCGTACTGGTGTCAGACTGCTGTCGGTACAAATACGACTGCTGTTGGGGTTAACGTATTTGTGTATATAAAGCCACAAGTCTTCTTTACTTTTGGAATTCACTTTAAAGAAGCGTCCGACCTTATCTTCTTTACAAAATAACCCCAACACTACGATTTTCATTTGTTCGGTTATACGGCCTCTGTAGTATTTCCTTTTTGTAAGAAAGGCCTCATCGATTTGTACAGTTTTTCCTTCGCCGCCAATATTAACATCGACGTGAGATGCTATTATTTCGGCTATTCCACGACAATAGTTATAGTAATCTATTATAGTAGATTTACTAAGCTCACTTTTATTGTCGTGATGGCGCCAAGCGATTATATGCTAATTTTAAAATAATAACATACATGTAATAATATTTTTAAAAAAATCCTTAGGTTGTAGCTTAAGGTTTAATTAATTTACCTGAAAACAGAAAAACCGTGTTCACAGCCATTTTGATAACAAAAGCGATAATTATTGCAAGCACCTCGCGAATCTCTAGCCGACATTGAAGTCCATGGAAAAATGTACTGATAGATGGGTTGATTGTATTTCTACAATTTTTGTCAGCTTTTTTTTAGAGCTTTTCTTTGAGCATCGCCACATCCAACCGAACTTTACATTTCTACACTTTTCTACCTTCATAGGTAAGTTGCAACACAGTGGGGGAATGAATGTTTTAGTGGGAATTAAACCAGATTCTTCTAAAAATTCAATGGTTCTTTCGTTGGTCGACACCAAATCTCCGAACGAACAAAACAGTGAGAAGTTATTGAGTTTAGGATGGATTAGAGGATGCTTAGCCGTCATTACTTATTCACAAAAAATATCGCTTGATTCGCACTACGGTTGAACACAGAGTGATCTTTGTGAATATCAATAACTACACGCCTTATCACAAAAAGAAATATCGATATAAAAGCCAAACGGTTCGGTTTGTTCGGTTATATTTTTGCATCACTATCAAGTGCATTACATATTACATACGTACAAGCATAGATATTTCGCAAAGTAAATAATTTACTGCAACATTGGAACAAGTGAAATTTCTATAATGCGAATTAGTGAAACTTTGTTATTAATGGGAACTTTATAATTTTGTGATGAGTACTGTAGATGAAGAGTATTGATGACATAGGCGCCTGCCTGACGAAAAGCACATACCACGAGTGGAGCAACGAAATTGCGTGAGCGGGACCTGCTGCCTGCGGAAAGAGAGTTGAAATCACTTAATCCCACGTAGTGGGTGGGTGTACTCTTTATTAAGAAAACTATTGATATAGGCGTCTGCGAGATGTTTAAATAATACTCATTAACTTATTCAAAGGAAGACTACGTACATAAATGCCAAAAAACAAAACTAAAGTAGTAATTTCAATTTCAATTTTCTCAAAAGCTGGAGGACATAAAGCCATGCGGTTTTTTGTGTTCGATTCAGAATTAATACGCGCATTGAATACAAAAAACGAATTTGGCACATTATTTTACAATTTTGAGTAATATTGTTAAAAAAAAAATTTTTTATTAATTTTTTACCAAGAATTTGAGTTTGAATGTGAATTATTCAAAAACTATTCACACGAATAATTCGACGTAAATTTTATATTAAAGAAAAAGTTTCGGGCTTTTATATTCTGTATAGTACTTTATTGTAAGTATTACCGTAGTTTTTTAATAATTTTTTTCCCATCTTAAGTCATTTGTTTTTAAATTGCCCATAACTCGTAAACGGTACGAGATGGACCCCCCCTCCCATAGTAAAAAATGCTAGTTTTTAACTCGTCTACAAAATACCGTTATCAATTCTTGGCGCCAAAGTTATCGTACTCGTGCCGGATTGTTAGCTTAGACTAAGGACTTGACGTAGCCCCAGATAAATCGAGTGGTGTCAAATCGCATGATCACCGCGGCCAATTGATCAGCGCGCGCCTTGAGATGACACAGTCGCCAAATTTCTCCTTCACACCTTCGAGCACTGCGTCACTTTCTCATGTAGCGCCGTCTTGTTGGAACTACAGCTCGGATATATCCATATTGTTGAGCTCTGACTACAGAAAGTCTGTTAACATCGCTGATACCATTGTCATTAACGATGTCTCCTTCCTCATTTCGAAATAAATAAGGTCCGATGACGCCGCCGTGCCATAAACCGCACCAAACAGTCAATCTTCGTGGATGCATTGACGCTTGGCCGAGCACCTGTGGATCGTGTTCACTACAATAACGGAAATTTTGCTTGTTGACATAGCCACTGAGCTAAAAATGGGGCTCGTCAGAGAAGATGATTTTTTAGTCAAAGTTCAGATCTACGGCCAACATTTCCAGCGTCCAATTAGCGAACTAACGGCGTTGTCTATGGTCCCCCGGCTTTAATTCTTGCACAATCTTATACGGATGTAGGCCCAAATCCAACAGCAAAATAAGCAGGGTTGACTCACTGGCGATGCCCAATTCAGCTGATCGGAGTCGAATCGACATTTGTGGGGGTTCTTCGATACTGGGCGCTACAACGGCTGTGTTTTCTTCATTTCGAATCAATCTCTGTTGATGGCTTAACCCGACAAGCTTTTTTTTGTCCTTAGACACTCTCGACTGTGAGATTATTTTGAAGAAAAATCGCGATAAATCATAAACAAAAAAACTGTTTTAAAAGAAAAATAATTTCTTCTTAACTTCATTTAAAATTTTATTCACAAAAACTTAATCAAAAAAAATTATATTTTGTACTTTTTAAATAGGCAACGAACGTTACAAAAAAAAAAAAAATTATTTCACAAACAAAAATGATATTCATTACTCAGAAAAACCGAACTTAAATAAAGAAAATTGTACCTTCGAGATAGAGATAAAAATCAGCTTTTATTTTTTATCGCATTCGAAACAATTTGATGTTCTGTGCTCCGGACAGTAGGTGCTGCCGCATTTTTCCCACTTGAACATGCTCATGCGGCGTTTTTTGGTAGGACAAAAGCTGCAGACTGACCTTTTCCCTTTTTTTATTAGGGGTTCGTCAGGCCCAGGCGAAGAACTTTGGGCAGCACGAGTGTCCACATTCAGCACTTGATGGAGAGCTTCACGAATTCGTTTGTTCATTGTTGGCCTTTCTGTTTATCGAATTGTCTGCCAATTTTTATTACTCAAGCTTTTGAAAAAGTTGGCCTGATTTTTCAAACGTGACTGTTGGAAACATGAATAATATAGCAGTTCAAAACAGCCATATTCATCATCTCGTAAAATACGACTTGTACTTAAATGGCCACACATTTGATCATATGCACCATTTGTCGCATTGTATGACTCTATTATAGTAGGTTTTGTTGATACCATATATATAAAACGATTTTTATTCCATATCTAGCTAGTTTATCTCTGTGTGTGTTGGCGATTTTTTACAATTTTAGAAATGGATTTAAAGTTGCAACAACGAACTTGTATTAAGTTTGACGTAAAAAACGGATTTAATGGTGCGCGAACGTTGGAAATGTTGGAAAAGTGTTTCGGCAACGATTCTTTAAAAAAAAAAACGGTCGCTTACCAGTGGCACGAGCGCTTAAAAAGTGGTCGCGAGTCATGAAGATGATGAACGCAGTGGCAGACCATTGACATCGAAAACCGACGAAAACATTGATGGAGTAAAAGAAATGTTGGTCAATAACAGCAAATTAACCATCAGAGAGATGAACATTGCCTATGGATCCGTGCAAGACATTTTGGTTAATGATTTGGGTTTCCGTCGTGTAGCAGCAACGTTGGTGCCTAAAGACCTCAATTTCATGCAAAAAAGAGTCCGTGTTGACGTCGCAAAAGAGATACTGGAGACGAGACGTGTACGAGTACGACACGCAATCCAGACATCAAGCAAATGAATGGCGTTCATCAAATGAGCCGAAACCAAAAAAACCACATGGTTTTCAGTTAAAAAAGTAGGCAATGCTCACGGTTTTCATGGGTTACAATGGTGTAGTGCATCATGAATTTTTGCCAGAAGGCCAGACAGTAAACAAAGAGTATTTGGGCGTTATGAGACGTTTGCGTGAAGCAAGTCGCCGAAAGAGACCAGAATTGTGGGCAGAAAACTCGTGGATTTTGCACCATGATAACGCACCGTCGCACAGTGCCATCATTATTCGTAATTTTTTGACGAAAAATGCAACAAGTACCATCCAAAAGCCACCGAATTCACCTGATTGTGCTCCCTGTGACTTCTTTCGGTTCAATCGAGTTAAAGAACCACCACGGGGAACGCGTTGCAGCAGCCGAGAGGAAGTAATTGAAAAATCGCAGGAAGCACTGATGGGCATACCGAAATCCGAATATAAAAAATGTTTCGAGGATCGGATCAAGCGCTGGCATAAGTGTGTTGCAGTCGATGGGGATTACTTTGAAGGGGACAATATAGATTTAGATGAAAATACAAGTTTATATTTTTAATTTTCTGAATAACTTTTTATAAGAATGAAACGAGATATGTACGTTGATGTGAAAGTTAAATATGCAGCTGGAACACCCGAAGAATTTAGAGAAACCACGTAAATGTACAAAGTTCGTTGCTTTTAAATGTCGTGAAATATGTTTTATTGACGAGTCCAAAATAACATATCCTCTAATCGTAGATAGTAGAGATATTATAGGCAATAACGTGACAGCATTTCAGGCAACTATTAATAATTGTATAAAGGCAAATAAGATTGTTTTGACTCAAAAGATAAAGGCAAATTACCATTGTACGAGTACACGTCGAACTTTCACTGATTGTGCTCTATTGAAAATGGAAGTAGATCCAGATTTTCAACGAAAAATCATCTTCAGTGGCTGGGCACATTTTTGGTTAAATGGCTTTGTAAGCAAGCAAAAAAAAAAATAGTCACGCGAACAGCTGAAGGTTTTCCTATATCAGGCATTATATTGGGTATATAACTTAATTCGTGCGGTTTTTTTTTTCAAAATTTGAACCTTTATTTAAGAAAAACATGTACACAAGTATTATTCAAAGTATCGCCTATCTGAAGCTATGACTTTTTCCCATCTTTCTGGAAATTTGTGGATCGCATCCCTAAAGAACTGCACCGGCTTGGCAGCTAAGAATGAATCAAGCCAATTTTTGATATTCTGCTGTGATGTGAACCGTATTTCAGTGAGGGCGTTCTTCATCGACCGGAACAAATGGTAGTCAGAAGGGGCAAGGTCTGGGCTATAAGGCGGGTGGGGTAAGACTTTCCATCCACTGTTTTCCA
Source organism: Volucella bombylans (assembly GCA_949129095.1). Taxonomy (NCBI): domain Eukaryota; kingdom Metazoa; phylum Arthropoda; class Insecta; order Diptera; family Syrphidae; genus Volucella; species Volucella bombylans. The sequence continues at coordinate 114,110,358 of OX422144.1, read as the reverse complement.
AATAGTTCGTAGCGTTGTCATGATGGAAAATTATTGCCTCGTGTCTGGTCGCATATTCCGAGCGTTTTTCGGCTACTGCTCTCTTCAAACGGATTAATTGTGTTCGGTAGCGTTGTCCATTGATGGTTTCACCCGGTTTTAGTAGCTCATAATACAGCACACCCATCTGATCCCACCAAATACAGAGCATTACCTTCGCGCCATGGATATTCGGCTTTGTCGTTGATTTGGCTGGTTGGCCGGGTTACACATATGATTTTTTGCACTTGGGGTTGTCGTAATGGATCCATTTTTCATCACCAGTAAAAAATCCGATGCAAAAATGACTTCCTTTTGTGGCGTTCCAGCAGCATTTCGGACATGCAAAACCGCCTTTCGACGTCTCTCGGCTTGAGTTCATGTGGAACCCAATTTCCTTGCTTTGAATATATCCAGCTGCTTTTAGACGTTTTGAAATTTCTGCTTGAGTGACACCCAAAGATTCTGCGAGCTCTTCTTGTGTTTGGCAACAATCTTCATAGAGTAATGCTTCCAGTTCTTCATCTTCAAACTTTTTTGGCTTCCCAGGGCGTTCATCGCCTTCCAAGTCAAAATCACCACTTTTAAATCGTGCAAACCACTTTTGGCACGTTCGCTCAGCTAGCGCATGTTCACCATGAACTTCCACCAAAATACGATGACTTTCGGCAGCAGTTTTCTTCTTATTAAAGTAATGAACAAGAACTCCCCGCAAAAACACTTTTTCAGGCACAAAGTTCGACATATTTGAGTGAAAAAAAATTATTGTTGTTTACGCTTCAAATGAATGACATATACTGAAATGACGTACAATGACAGTAGCTTTCCAACGCATGTTCCATCTCGCCATCTCTTAGGAAACCGCACGAGTTATAGACCATATATATGGAGAAATTGATTGTTCGGGTGTGTCATTGGGCTGTACTTCTTTCGAGATGAAGCTGTCGAGTTGGTTACAGTCAATGGAGACTGCTATCGATCCATGTTAATGGATGTTAATCTGCTGTTTTTGGAAATAAATTGAGACTAGAAGGCTTGCAGGATATGTGGTTTGAACAAGAAATACAACTCAACTCAGCAAGTCCAAAAATTGAGCAGCTTTCTATATTTAGGAAGTATGATCACAGAAATTATGGTACCCGAACTGGATGTGGTTGAAAAGATAGCTACAAATCTTCATGAATAGATGTCTTCGCAACATTCAAAGTGGCAGTGGGTTAGTGAAGTACGCCATGCAATCAAATCCACTTACCGAATCAAATAGACAATCTGAACGCTCTAGGTAGACATGAAGAAACACTGATGAGGAGCTTGGGAATGGCTTTGAGGAAACCCAAGCGTTTTGGAACTGGCTGGCGAAACTAGCTACAGGAGCTACTATCTATTCTTTTCATTTGCCTGTCGCTTAATTGTTTAGCCATTTACACGTGGAGTGAAGTATTAAAATTGACATTAGTACTGCAAGGATAATTGACTACACATAATTGAATAGGAAGACTATGGGTATGACAAAATATTGTACATATATTCTTTATTATATATATGGTAATTTAAACAGGAGGAAACAAAAGCGACAGACACCACCAAAAAGTGGTACATTGAATTAATTAGATTCCCATAAGGATGATATAAGAACGTGTGAATATTAGTATTTATATGACAAAGCTAATCCAGTGTAAGAGAATCTTAACGCAATACATGGTTTGCTGGGTTAGAAATTCCAGAAAAAGATAAACATGATTTAGAGATTAGCAAAGAGTTATATGAAACCCTATAATTTTTAATAGACGGTCCAAATCGATCCCATCTTATTTTCTGAACAAAGACCCATAAGCTGATTGTAGTTACTGTTCCAGTCATCATTTAGGTAATCTGCCCAAACCCAGGGTCCATTAGGCTTTATTATTACTCAATTTCTTTTCAATACCTTCAGCTCCCCTCCGGCTTTAGCTGTTGAAAGAGCTGCCATTCCATTCGTCTACTAAACAGCATCTCACAAACTTCAGTCCAGTCTGATAATCTTTTATCCCTAAGGTACCATTTCCATGGTTCTGGTAAAACCCCAACCAACGTCAAGGATACCCAACAAGCACTGCGAATATCATATCCATACCCATTACTTATGCGGACATTATTCGCATCCATCCAGAGTGCCGAACAAAGGCAACTTCAAACCACAAACCACTGTAGTTCCCTTTTATAGGTGTTTCTGGCACGCAGGGGTTCTGTGGTAGTAGGAGGAGGTGTGGCAGATGGAGACAGTCCGGTTTTAAAGGGAACCTCGGAAAGATTTAATAATACTCCTTTGTCTCCAGCTGGTTTTCCCATTCTTCTTCCTTTTTTTTTTGTTTTGCATCAACTCTTTAGTGTGTTTCATTGTCCTTTCGTTTTTACTATGTCGAGTCGTTATTATCCTTTTTAAGTTCAAAAGACCAGCCTTCAATTGTTTGGGGAGTTGTTTAACGCTTTACCCAGCTAGCTGTTGAAGTGCATTTTTGTTATTATTGTTGTGTCCTCCCACGGCCACCATTCTAACGAAAGGATATCCTCTCTAGTGAATGTGTTTATGTTCATGTGGTGCTCTTCGAGCTCGTGTGTTATTTGTTTGTTCAAAAGCAAACTCCGACTGGTGGTTATTTTTGCCTCCGCTTGTCATCATGTGACTTGTTGATCCACTGTATCCGCTTTAATTTAAGAAAAAAAAAACTACAAACGACAACTACAAAAGCAAACGCTATCTCCCTAGCGTGTCGTTGAATCCTTTAAACCAGCAATCAAAGCTACAAAGAGCGCAACTTAATAAAGTTCTAATAAAAAGGGAACAAAAACCAAAATAAGGACGGGAAAATTAAATAAAAAAAAAAGAACGGAAGTCGGAAAACAAATATTGGGGCAAGGGGCGGCATCAATTATGGAACAGATGCTGATGGAGTGCAATAAAATATTTCTCCAGCTATGTTCTGGGACTGTTCCAAGGATGCTCTATATGTGTAGAAGTAGAAGTGTAATAGCCCCTATGTGAAATTATTTATTGACCCGTTTTGTGTGCACATATCTTCAACATATGTCGTTGACAGCTGGAAATCGACATGGATTGGGCCCAGCTCTCAAAGAGCATAAAAAATCGTCAATAATTAAGGAATGCTTTTTGGATTACCTGTAAGTGAGTGAAAATATAAAGGATATTGAGCCTAGGTGGATTGGCAACTATTGGAGAGTGGAACTGATGACACAGATATCAATCGACGGGTATTATGGACATCGCTTAAATCTTTGATCGGTTAAATAGTCCTACCTACACTTGAAAGTTCAAAAGGCTGCCGGTATCTGTTATGTGAATGAGTGATATGTTTTTTGGAAAATTTTAATTCCTAGAATACCAGAAACATAAGGCATGCATAGTACACATATTGGCAATGAATACTAATGCGACGGATCGCGCAAAACAGCAATCAAAATAAAATGTAAGAAACGTCAAACAGAGGAGGCCGAATATTACTTTAATTTATTAATACCTTTCGCACGGGGACAAGTCCATGCTATTACACACAAATACTCTAGCCATAATCTGCTCTATGTACCGCTAGTATGAAAGCGACCCTAAATGATTGAAATGAAACCCATTTTCGTTAGTAATTGCGCATCAGAACGGCTTTGTGGTAGAGCACTGACTGTAGATGAAATTGAGGATCTAGAAATCAAGGCCATGAGTCTAAGTCCACTAAGTAGTGGATTAAGTCCAGGTTCCGCAAATATGTCTAACATAGTCTGTAAGAAAACATCTCTCAACATCTCGACCAATTTACATCACAAAATGATATCATTGCGAACCAAACTAAAATGCTACCAAACCACAGCAACGAAATTGACAACTTCAGGTTTGCTTGACTCGAGTCATGCAGGATAAAATGGTAAAGGCCTGCTCGACCAATAGCCGTTATAGAGCCCACAACCCTGTAGAGAATTAAATTAAAAAATTATAATGAACCAGCTTATATAATTACATAATCCGACACGTGAGCGAGCGTCTTATAAAAATCCGCATCCAGACTAAATTCGCTAACATAAGCCTAATATGCGCCCATGACCCTACGGAAGACACGGATGACGGCACAAAAGAATGTTTCTATGATCTCCTGCGACGAAAAAATTGCAGCAGGTGATTTTAACGCCAGGATAGGAAAAGAGAACAACTTTTATTGGGCAGTAAGTAGGCATAGCCTGCGAGACACCACGTCTGGCAACGGACTTAAGCTTATTGACTTTGCTGTGGAACGAAATATTATTATAGAAAGAACACGGTTTCCCCATTTACACACAAGAGTATAGGGCGGTCTCTGGAACATGAAGCGGTTAATCAGATTCCAAAAAATACTTGGTGTGACGAAGAATACAGGCAGGCAGTGGTGTGACGAAGAATACCGGCAGGCAGTTATATAAGACCCATAATACATGTAGTAAGGAACCTGTTGAGATGAAGAAGAAAACCTTGCAATAGAATCACAATCGGTGCTGTGAATATGGAAACACTTCTTCAGACTGTATAACGACGACGAAGCCCAGACAGAATAGGCCGTTCACCATAAACGATGATAGCCAAAACTTTCGTCTACTTGACTGAAATGAAGTATGTAAGTATAGCAATATCTAAGCTTAAATCCAAACACGGCTTTCCTTCCCGGCCTATGTATTCACAGCTGCTGGATGTGAATTTGTGGAGATCATACACATGAACGTCTAAAAGCTTTCACCAACAACCTATCAATGCGGTTTCAGATCTACAAATTCCACAATCGACCAAATTTTCACACTCCGGCAGATCCTGGAGAAAACTCTATAAATCGAAATCGATAGCCACCATCTTTTTATCGATTTTAAGGTAACATATGATGACATTTATAAGGACGAACTATACGGAGCCATGTGCAGAATTCCGATTGAGAACGTTCGCTGCTCCGTCAAAGTCGATAACGACTTAACTGAGACCATTAATGTAAAAAAAAACAAGATAAAACGCGCTCTCATGTGACTTCTTTAACACATCATGAAACAATTGTGAGGAACTCACAAGCGAATACCCAAGGCTGAATATTTCAAAAGTCTGAGTGACTACTTCTGACATAATTGACAGAAGTGAACGGGTTATCGCGGGTGCGTTCGTTAGTATTGAAACAGAATCTGCCAAAATGGATTTAGCGGTAAATGAGGGCAGAACTAAATATATGGTATTAACAAGAAGGGACACACAACATTGACGAATTGGACAGAACGATATAGTCAGAAGCAATAATTTCAAAATAGTAAGGGTCTCTGACTCTGCTATAAATTCTGTCACCAACACATCAGCAGAAATAAAATCAAGAATCATTCTTGCTGAACGCTGTTTCTTTGAGCTAAGAAGACAATGGAGTAGTAAGGTCGTATCTCTGACAACTGTCTACAACTTTCACCCAACTCTTCTTCTCTCATTTTCTACAGTGGAATATTTAATTCCATTTCTCTCTACATCATCTATTTCTCCTCCATGGTACAACAGAAGACTTCGTCGCTCTTTACGAAACAGAAGAAACAAATTGTGGGCAGGTTTTCTTCGCACCAATTCTTATTATGACTACTCTAACTATCTTGGAATTTACCTGCAATTCACCCAGCTCTATAACTGCCTCTATCAGCGCTTTCTCGACACAGCGCAGACCAACCTTATCAACGATCCTAAGACATTTTATCAATTCGTCAACTACAAAAGAAAATCAGATGGTTATCCCCCCTCTCTCTCGTTCGATAAATATATCATCGACCGACCCACATATTATTGCCAACTATTTTGCAAACTTTATTAAACAGTCATTTGCAGACAACCTCTTTGTACCCGACTCCATCTATTTCAATTATCTTCCCAATTTCTCCATTGGCCCCTCTCTCTTCCAACCTTTTGATCCCACCCTTATCGAAGAAAAGTTACAAAATCTCAATGATGAATTTTTATCCGGTCCAGATGGGCTCCCAGCAATATTTCTCAAAAAGTGTGCCTCCAATCTTTCCTCCCTCTTTCATTTGTCCCTCACACAAGGGGAATTCCTCCAAGTTTGGAAGACCTCTTTCATAACCCCGGTTCACAAAAAGGGATCAAAGATTGAAGTAACCAACTACCATCCCATTGCTAAGCTAAAATGTTCGAAAATTTTTTATATGAAGTTCTAAGCTTTCAGTGCAAGTCACTTATATTACACAGTCAGCACGGATTTCTAAAAGGTAGATCAACTACTACAAACTTAGTTGAATTCGTATCCTTTGCGCTTTCAGCCCTAGAAAATGGGAACGAAATTGACGTTATTGCTACAGGCTTCGCTAAGGCCTTCAATAAAATATCACATCAACTGATCCTTTTTAAATTGTCTTCCCTCGGTTTTGACCCCATATTGTTAAAATGGATATCGCTTTAGGTCAGCTTTCTCAACCCCGTTTTCAGCCACTTCTGGTGTCCCACAAGGCTGCCATCTAGGTCCCCTTTTTTCATCTTAACTATAAATGATCTTGAGAAGATTATCAAACACTGCTCCGTATCCATTTACGCCGATGACACTAAGTTCTCCAAAACTATTGCTTCACCCAAAGACTCTAGTCTCCTTCAAGAAGACCTCGATAGGTTTTCTACTTGATATCTAAAAAATTGCTTTGAGCTTAATGTCTCCAAATGCCAATATATGACTTTGTCTCGTAAATCCAATCAACCCCCCTCTCGACTTTATTGTCTGCATGACCAACCTGTACCCCAGGTTCAATCCCTTCGCGACCTTGGAATTTTATACGATAGAGAGTTAAACTTCCTTTCGCATATTGATGAGATAATCCTTAAAGCCAACTCATCCCTCGGTTTTATCAAACGTTGGTCTAAAGAATTTTTAAACCCTTATGTGACAAGGTTACTTTACATTACCCTTGTCCGGCCCCTCCTTAAATATGCCAATCAAGTATTGTTCCCCTTTCAGCGAATTCATATATCTCGAATCGAGAACATTCAACGTCGTTTTACTCTGTAGTGACCCCACGAAAAACGCAGAGACGTAGCTGACATTCTCTTCATTCATCGACTGCTCTCCGGTTCTGTGGACCGCGCTTCCCTTTACAATTCTATGCCCTTCAACACTAACCCTCGTAATTTACGCTGTCCTCGTCTCTTCTATATCCCAAACCATCGCACCTCTTATGGCTCTAACGAACCAATCTCATGATCCCCCTTTTTGATTTTGATTTTACCTGAGCACTTCTCGTCTTAAATTTGATCTCCTCCACAATTCCCTTACTTATTCTTGTTAGTATTTAAGTCCTAGTTTTTAAGTTAGTTTAAGCTTGCATTAAGCTTGCAGGGCGCTAACCCGCACTAAATTAATTAAATTAACAACTAAGTGGACCCTATATGAGACCTTGATCATCCCGTGATGTCGCTGACATATGGCCGTTTCGAGAGAAAAATTCTTCGTAAAATATTCGGTCCCGTTTTCGTTGACGAGTTTTAGAGGAAGATATTCAATGACGAAATATACTCGTACGAACTGTACGGCGATATCGATCTATTCAGAAAACTGTGCGTTAGTTACCTGAAATGGCTAAGACATGTAGAACGAACGGACACCAATGGTTCGGCCCACAAAATCTTGGAATCTAACCCGAAGGGGCACGATAGTAGAGAAAGATCTCGCCTTAGTTGGTGCAAACAAGTAGAAGATTTTTAGAGCCCAACTGGAAGCAGTTTTCTAAGGAACCGGAGAGACTTGTTAGTTGAGGTATTGGTTCATCCCGAACTGTAGCGCTACGTAAGTAAGTAAGTGAGATGTAGCGCACAACGCCTTATTTCTTTACTTTGAAAAAAACTGTAAGTGTATCTAACTGCCTTTTGGCAAACGAAAACATCTCTCAAAACCTCTCAAAAGAGGTGCTACCTGTACAACGTCTCATGTGTTTAGCGTAAGTACCTGCCATGTAGGCTTAAACTTACGGGATGCCCATACATCCATGGGAGCAAGGATACGCCCTGCCATCGCTCACCAACATTTTCACTGTTTCAGATACCAATTCGGAACTGTGCTACCGGCACAAGTTCCACCCTTGGTATGAGTCGAGGCTGACCTAAAACCTCTTACTGCTCTTAGGGTCGCAGCACCCAGTACTTATTTCAACTCTACATTGGGTCAAACCAAGGGAAAACCCAAGGAAAAAACCAAGGGAAAACCCAAGGTAAGACCCTTCCCGCGATTTTGGGTTTAAACCACAGCCACCATGACGCTCCTACAAGGGGGCCTACCTCTAACAAGTCAGGCCCGGACCGAGATCCGGGGGGCTCCTGACTCCCATGGTACCGTGATTTAAGTCCTGGTAGGGACTACCGGTGGTCCAGCCGCCAACAAGACCTATGATCGGCAACTTGTGACTGATCAAATCGTAGCAACCTTCGGTAGCGTCATCTGAAGATGTTTACGATAAGACCAGTACTTTGCTCTGCCCCCGTTCATTATTAGACAACGTCATTAAAGGGCGAAGCCTTGACAATTGGGCGGGGGCCCGCTACCTGTACAGTTTCCCACACCAATCGACCAACCTTTTTGAAAGAATTTAATTGTAAGTGAGGATCAACTCTGATCGGGCCGCCAGAGTAAGTAAATAAGTGACCTTGAGAAGGCTTAAATCAAATAGCAGAGTTCTCCTCACCTGATCTACAGGCCGCTTTCCATTGTTATGCCCAATATGTACGCGCCGCTTTTCTGGGTGCAGCGTTTAATAAAAGACAATGCATTTTCAACCTTCAGCCTTTTGTGAACACGAATGGGATGTGAGGCATAGGTTCGGCTGTATTTTCTCCAAAAAGTCATTCCACTATTACCGTATACAGGACTTTTCAATGCAACGGAGGCAGGATAATACTCCGATAGAATCGAGAATTGGACTTATTTCTTTTAGAAGACTTCAGAAGAACATGCTTCCAATTTTTTCCATTACTTTCGAGGTACCTCTTACTCAAACTGTGATAACTTCTCGAACTGTACGCCACAACGGAAAGCTATAACTATAACTATAACACCTGGGTTTCACTGCAAACTCAAATTAAATCACCCCTTTTTTGAAATCAGGCAAGAATCGGTCCTGTCAATCTCTCCTTGAACTAAGGAGGGAACTCCAAACAGTTTCATTTCAATAGCAATGGCATCCCTTTATAAGACTTTAATCGTTCCCGTATATAACATAGTGCAGAAGCAGCCTCCTTTAGTGTTTCGAAAGATCATTTTTTACATTCATACTGGAAGCGAGGTTCCTACAGCTGTCTAATTGAAGTCTTGCACTTAACCAGCAACGGAAAAATTGTCTCATAGTCAAATCGATTGCAGACGTCGTCGGCGAAGAATAAAAGTATATGATTTGTGTTGAATACTCAGATACGAGTACAAGTCCTTAGAAGCTTGGAAAGAATCCACTTACTAGGGGCACTTGCCGTCTTTCATGGTTTATATCTAAGCATCACTCATTTCTTTGTGTTTGTTATCTGACCAATCTATTTCACTGCTTACAGAGGTTGAACCGAAAGGAAATTATGTCAAGCTTGGCACTACGGTAGACTTATCTCAAGCCATGGTTGCAGAGAAAAAGCAGGCAAATGACTCATTGTTGCCACAGTCCATGACATTGTTGTTTGTAAAGCTGCATATTCTTCTGACTCTATCATGATTTCAGTGATCCTTAGTTAGTCAGTCAGTGGATCCTCACGAAAGGGAAGAGAACAGTTTGTCTCGGGACCTTAGGGTAATTAACAACAATACCAATAGCGCGGGCTTGTGGGTTTCTGATCACCAGTGTCATATAACGTCCGCCCCAGATAACGATGAAAACCGATTATCTATCTCCAATCATCAACTCGGACATTGAATCGTGATCAGAATTCCCAAGAGATCTAATAAATGAGAAAGGACTTTTGGCTATCGTACCCGGACAAAGATTGGTTTCTGGAATGTGAAGACGCTCCTTGACTCACAGAGTGAAGGACCTCAGAACGCCAGATTCCTTCAATTTGAACATGAGTTCATGCGATATAGGATGGACATATTGGGAGTAAGCGAGATAAGATGGTTAGATGCAGGTGAGTACCAATCCCCAACGCGTGACTTCTCCGGAAGACCAACCGGAAGCCCCCGTGGATATGGAGTTGGACTGCTGTTAACACCCACAACACGCAGAGGCCTAATCTCCTGGCAACCTCACGGAGATAGGATTTTAACGACCAGATTCCGGACTAGAGTACGTCGCGTCGCAATTATACAGTGTTACGCCCCTACGGATGGTTCGTCTGAGGAAGAAAAGGAGACCTTCTATAACTAGTTGGGAGCTGCATTTAATGCAACACCCAACGGCGACATGCATAGGCAGCGACAACGAAGGGCTCAAACATTTGATGGGACGTCACGGACTAGGCAACCGCAATGATAACGGCGAAAGATTCGTTGACTTTTGCAACCCAAATCGCCTTGCCATAGGTGGCATCATGTTTGAGCACAAAGCCTGCCAAAAAATCAGTTGGGTGTCAACTGACAGGCAAGCAACCTCCAACCAAATTGACCATCTTGCCTTCAGTCGCCGTTTTAGAAGTTGTCTTTTGGACCTCCGAAACAGAAGAGGAGCGGACATGGGGTTGGTACGAGATCACCATCTTATGGTAGCGACTGTTCAATTACGCACTGCTACCGTTCGAAGATCTAACGACACGAGAATACCCAGGTGCAACATCGGCCGACTAAGAGATCCCACAGTGCGCCAAGAACTAAGGGACCATATCTCACGTGGAGTGGAAATAATCAGCAGCTCACTGCCCACCACCATACAAGATCATTGGTATGCTGTGAAAACTGTTTTCACATCAGGTGCAGAAAGGATTGTCGGTCGATCGCAGGGTAGACATAGGGCGTGGCTTTCCGAGGATACCTGGAGAAGGATCGACGATCGCAGGGAGGATCGAGCTAGTGTCCCTATTTCGAATGAAGATGAGAGAAGTACAGCGTAGCGTGCGGCGTGACAAGCGCAATTACGTCAATGCGCTGGCTACAGAAGCAGAAGAAGCAGCAGCTAGGTGCGACAGCAGAACAGTTTACAGAATCATCAAAGAGCTAATAGGTGGCCGAAACTCTACTTAACACCCAGTAAAAGGCCTAGACGGTTCGTTGCTCATATCGGATGAGGATCAGCTCAAGAGATGGAAGCAGCATTTTGCTTCGGTTTTGATCCGAGTATTCGCCAGCAATATGCACCCAAGTCAGACTGAGGAGTCCGTGGAAAGAAATGCCCGAATTCGCATCACTACCCCCAGTAAGGAAGAGATCATTACCGCGATCAAATCACTGAAAACCCATAAGTCGGTAGGACTTGATGGCATACCGGCGGAGCTTTTTTGAGCTGCGCCAACTGCACCGGCTGAGCTACTGCTCCCACTTGTTGGAAGAACCTGAAAGAACGAGAGTTTTCCGGATGAGTGGACGAAGGGAATGATCGTCAAGCTCCCTAAAAAAGGTAACCTAATGTAGTGCAAAAACTGGAGAGTCATCTGCGTGCTGCCTGCTGTGCTTGAGATAATAGTTAGAATTATCGGGAATTTATTTGGCGTGCCTTGCGCAGGAGAGGTATCCCAGATAAATTAATAGCAATTATTAAGGCTAAGTACGATAGGTCTACATGTCACGTTTTGCACAGAGGGAAGCTGGCTGAGGAATTTCGAAGTCCAAAGTGAAGTTCGGCAAGGCTGTATTCTTTCACCAATACTGTTTGTATTAGTGATCAGCGATGTGCCGAATGCGGTTTTATCAATGGGAAATGGAGGAATTCGATGGACTCTTACATCTCAAACACTTTGACTACGCTGACTATGTATGCCTACTATCTCACAGAATAATGGACCTTTACCAAATGACAGCAAATGTGGAGAGGGAAGCAGATGTCGTTAGGTTATAAATTAACTCGTCAAAAACAAAAATGATCAGCATGGGACCGACTCATCAACTCATACTCGTATATGCATTATTGGACAAACGGTTGAGAGAGTAAAGAGTTTTCAATACCTTAGGAGTATTGTCTCAACCGATGGCGGAACCGAACTGGATATAGCCAACCGAATAGGTAAAACGAATTCTGCGTTTGGGATGCTATCTAAAATTTGGCGAAGTAATGCAAGCTACGACTGTTTCGTTCTAACGTTGAGTCCGTACTGCTATATGGATGTGGTACTTGGAGAGTGACCACTACTGTCACAAGAAAGCTGCAAACGTTCGTTAATAGATGCCTGCGTAATGTCTTAAGGATTTTCTGGCCAAACCGTATCTCGAACGAACAGCTTTATGAGAATGAACCTATTATTGTGGATTGTTCACACTTTCCGAAATGGTGACAGGTACATAGCTAACCACGCGATGCAATGGAATCCGCTTACTCAGGATGGCAGGATACGCGATCCTAGAAGTACGTTGCGTAGAACAGTCGCGAAAGAAGCACAGCAACTGGGAAAGAGCTGAGACACGTTGCTAGAAACCACACACGATAGCGCGTAGGCATTGTAGAGGCCCTAGAACCCACAAGGGGATATAGAACATGAGGAAGGAATGAGGAAGAACTGGCTTTCTATTCCGACATATCCAGGAATGAGGTCGGCAAGGGTGTGAAAAAGTTTAAGTCATTAGTTCTTTTAGAAGTTGTAATGACTGTAGTACGAGTACATTCAAGGCTGAGATCACAGCTATTAACCAGACTGCAGAAACCATAGCTGGCCTGATCAGTGAACCTATGCTACTCGTAGATACAATATCAATGAATTTCTCAGGCATTGCAAGAGAAGACGATTACCCAAATAAAGTCCCAACACTGTCCATCTCGCACGTGTTCTCCTTCATAAAAATTCCATCAAGCGATCTACAAAAATTTATTGATAATCATGACCAATACGTTGGTCCAAAATTGCTAGAATTCTATGGCCGTAAAGATACGCGTTCAGAGTGTGGACTTATATTCCGACAGGCATTGTTATTCATACAGAAGGACTCATCAGAAAAGACGACAATGAAATTGAACCAATTCATCACATGCTCTGTGACTGTCCTGAGGGGAAGTTAAAACGAAAATGAGCATAATCGGCTCAGATGTCGGTTTAAGTAAGCAGAAGCCCCCCCACCTATGTACCTAATTTCGTACACCAACCAGTTGAAGGCATGACGTTGTAGTTCCTGCGGTCACCAATGTCCAAAGCGAGTTTTTCATTACTCTGGGTTAGTTAATTCCAACATAGTAATAGAGTGTAACACCTCTGAAAGCTTACGTAGAGAAAGTCGGAAAGCAATATCTGATCTGCAAAATGCTGCTCTTTACTTCAGTCAAAGATATTTGTAAACTTTTGTGATAATTTTTTGCTTGCAGTAGGAAACACTGTATCTAAAACTTTAAACTGGCTGCAGTTCAATTATACACTGCCATAATCGCACCACTTAGTGCTACAACTTGCATAATTTTCATTTATATCTCTGAGTATACTAAAACATACTCAAATCTCCCTATCAAAATAACAGGAGAACCATGATTCACACCAATCCATTCGTAGTTCGTCTTGAGGAAAATTAACCCCCAAACAATATCTTAAAATTTTATTGTACTCCACTCAGCACTCAGAAAATGATGTGACGATGCTGTGTCTGCCGAAAACACCTTCTCTGACAACTTGTAGCGTGAAAATCTGTCGTCCTGTCATCCACCTGTTCGTTAAGCAATTCAAAACTTTAGGGGGAATTCATCAAGGTGACTGCTTCCTCTTAAATTTCGCCACGTCCACCCTCATGACCATGTCAGCCAGACATCTTATCTACTGGTACTTGCACTAAACCCTTTAGTTCATCATCTTTTGAAACCAATGAGTTGGCTCGAGGGTTAACCTTCAAAAGCACAATCACAACCAGCATCGCCTCTGGAAGACTTGACTTTGCACCTTCATCTGGACTAGTAGTGCGCAAAAGTTTTGCACTTCCTCTAAGCTAGTGTGCGAGCACTTTAATTAAATTTGTTAAGAGCAAATTATTTTATCCGTTTAACTGTCAAAGTCACTGTCACAAATAACATTAATTAAAGTTTTGCTTGTCACTGTTATTTTGTTATTTCGGTATGCGGCATCCTGGGGGTCGTTTGAAGTTTTCTCAATTTTCTTCCTTTTTTTTGCGACCAGAAATTGTTGTCGTTCTTCTTGAATTGTTCGTGACAATGAAGAACGACAATCAGCAATGAGCTGGAAAGGCGGATAAGAAGAGTGACTTATGTTGCACGAGGAAGCACGGAATTTAAATATAATAACATTTTCATGAAAGGTGGAACGATGTGCGCAGTAAATAATGAAATTTTTAACAAAGTTTTTGTGATCTTTAGGTGTATTCATAGTAAAGCGAGAATTACTGTTAAATTAGTTCGTGTCGAGACAATAATTTTTTTTCAAATGCCCCTTGCATTAAGCCCAGCGAACAAATACTCGTATTAGGATGCTAAGCCACAAATGGAACCCTCTTTCTTAGGAAGCAGGAAGACAGGCAGTTGATAGAAATTATGCAATCTTTTGGGATATTCAGACGAATAAGCCCTTACAGATGGTTGAACAATAGACCGAATGAATTGGTCTCAAAGAACTTGGGATAAGGCAACACATTCCTAGTGGGGCAAGCAAGAATCCTTCACACACCGACTTGGATAGTTGAGCAGTTCTTCTCTTTGGAACAATTGTGGCCTACACAGGATACCTTGATAGAATTCCGATCGACTGGGTAAAAGTTGACATAGGTACTTATATGTAGATACGACTTTTCTCGAGACTAAAATCATTGAATACTGTGATTCCTGAAAGATGGGACTAATTATATGTCGCGGACCCGATGATCAGAATACTCCGACGGAAATTACAAATGCAACGTGGGTGATAATCACCTTCTGGATTTCATGTTATGGTCTGACCTGGTTCTTAACAATCCTGGATATTAGCCAGCATTTGTTACAAAAGTAAGACAGCGAATAATCGATTTAACGCTGTCATAGCAGTTCTAACAGTGAAGTACTCTCGGAAGTTTCCATGACAAACCATAGGTACATTGAATGCGGGATTGGATGCGTTGTCTCTGCCTTGTCGGAGAAGTTAGGAACCTTAAGAAAACCAACTGGGCTGTCTTAAAGAAGGGCCTGAGCAAGGCTGTCAATGTCGGTTAGGAGAACAAAAAAAGTAGAGGAAGCTGGTCAGAATCCAAACAGTGCCTATTTTCAATTGACAAGAAAAACTTCTGCAGATCGCCCGGACCACGATGTAATGCAGATTTGCAACCACTACGTAAAGAATCTCAAAAACTTCTAAAAAAGTCATTTGATACTAAATTGAAGCAAGACTAATATGATAAGCCAATTCTTTGAACAATGACTTTTGTCATCAGTCATCAAAAGGACAAGGCATTCAGACTGGAAACACTCAAACAATCGAATAGTACCTACACCCTGTATTTCACTCGAAAAATTTACCGCTTACAACCAGCTCTCATCACTGAAGCTGAGTAACACAACCCACCGTAGTTGGTATCTGTAATCAATTGTGGCGGCGGATGGTGCCTTGAATACGCAATTGCTTGCTTTGATGATTTGATTTGTTTTGATTGAATCTTCACTACCAACGTGGAAGATCCTGCCATGCTACTGTATCGAAAGCAGAATTTATGACATATGTAACTGCGCTTTGCGCATAAGAACTATACTGGTGAATAGGACTCTTATAGCAGATGCTGACTGTTACCAATAAAATGACGGCAGAGGCGAAATGAGTTGAAACAGGGGACATGTATATGTTCTTCAACTCATTGCTTACCACCCTCAACGGTTATAACGTCTACACTCAGGCATGTACAGAAGATGAAGCTATACTGTCTGTGGTGGGATATAAAGCCCAGGTAGCTTCGATGATGGTGCATTGGCTTTCAGTCAAAGCTTCTCCTTACGAGAAGGAGGAAGCTGACCTAACTCATGTTGGGCTTAAGGTCATTACCTTGCGTTGGATGCCATCATGGATAGTGGAATTATTTGGACTTACATTGTCGTCTTACCGGTAGTTCAAAGGAGCTTCCATAAAGACATGGGGCCTATCACCGAGAAAAGTCCTTTAGATATACACGGAAATAAAAAGACCATTGAAATACCATGATTGGCTGCACTCATTTGCAAATAATGTAGAAATTAGCCCTTCCAATGTGCAGATAGAGACGTGAGCCATACCCAGATTTAATAGTCAGAACCTTTGTACAGGGTCTTCCAAAAGGGACTTCTGTACTTTGGCAGTTGATAGCGGCCATATTATTCAAGCTACATCTGTCAAATTTTCTGTCATTTGTGCAGTCTGTATTGTCAAATTACCATGGATGGACATAGCGTTCAATAACACGTGGAAATGATAAAATTGTTTTATCAAAATGGGTGTTCTGTGCATCGTTCCGCGCAATTCGCCCATTTTACTGTCGCCATAATCGTCCTACCGAGAGGACTATTCGCAGTGTGGTGGATGAATTTGAGTCCATTGGTTCAGTAAGTGATAAACCAACACCCGTACGTCGACGAAATGCAAGTGTACAAGAGAATCCGAGGCAGTCTATTCCCGTTGCTTACAAGAACTCGCCCTTTTACAGACCACAACTTGGAGAATTTTGTGTTGTGACTTGGAATTGCACCCGAACAAATTCAACTGACCCAGGAGTTGAAGGTAAACGGCACATAGACAACGACGTGTGTTCGCTGAATGGGCTCTGGAGCAGTTGGAAACTGACCCTAATTTTCATCGAAAAATCATCTTCAGCGATGAGATTTCTGGATGAATGGGTACGTCAACAAACAAAATTGTCGAATTTAGGACGATACCAATCCACATGAGATCCAAGAGCGTCCAAAGCATCCCAAAAGTCACTTTTTGGTGTGGATCCATTGGTCCATATTTCTTTGAGAACGATGTTGTCCAGGCCATCACCATCAACGGCGAGCGCTATAGGTCGATGATTACCAACTGGCCACCGAGATCGTGCGATTCGACCAGGTTAAACTTTTTCTTATGATGTTTTCTGAAGTCGCAGGTCTATGCAGATAAGCCACAAAACATATCGGCCCTCAAAGTCAACATAAGCCATTCCATCGGTCAAATTCAGCCAAATTTATGCACCAGAGCTTTGGAAATTTGACATTTCGAATGTTCGCCATCCAGAGAAGCCGCGGCGGACATTTGAACGATGCTATATTCCATAAACAATGGCATCGATAGGCCTTTCAAACGAATAAAACATGTCTATGATATCTCGCACTACTTTGTTTTATTTAAGTTTAAAGATAGGAAGCGCTCAATGAAAGACCCTTTACAAGCCCACAAGGTTTCTATCCTAGTTTTCGCGATTCAAAAGACTTAATCCCAATCCCAAGAATTTGTTGGGTGAAGCACTTCACTGAGAGAATCCCGTCTTGCATATCACAGCCTTCTGTCTGAACGCAAATACTCTCTGCTTTTGCGAGCTCCTACAGTTGATCAACACAGTGTTCGCACTCACCGTCGTTCAGACTGTTATCAATGACAGCCTTCCCAATTCTAAACGTCAGAGAGGTAATAGGGGCTTCCATATAGGCTCGCCGGTCTCGCCCTCCTTGATGTTGCGGAATGTGGATGTGGGTTATCCAGTGTCATCCAGGTTCTGTCCAACCGAACTGCAACTTTTGCTGGCTGCTGCACCGATTTCAGCGGGATTCTGTGCGTGATGAAAGCCATCACGAGAGATGTTACTCAGCATGAATTTCAGCGCATCCACCGACTTCCGTTGAGATTGGAACTACAGCCATTGCTGGTGGTAATACAGACGTTAACAGAGTGTGCGAGTAAAACCGCAAGTGATTTTGTTGCTGTCGATAAGTTTCGCCCCTTCGTTCGACTTTCGTCCATTGGAATTGTTGTTGGTTGCTGCACCAGTTTCATCTGGGCACTGTGCTCGTGCAAATCCATTGAGTGCCAAAAACTTGAGGCTGATCGGTTTCAGTTTCTCTCTCTATTGCCATTGGAGGAGTGGCACTTTTTATACTCGCGCTTTTGACAATACTTCCCGCCTCTTTGCGCCTCCTTGCGCCTCTTCATCTCTGCCCATTAGATTGTAATATTTCAGAGTGTGCCTTTTCTGGAGCCCGTTCGGCCTTTTCGGTTTTCCGACACAATCTGTCTCAGCACTAAGACCAACCATCTGTCCATTGTGATACAATTTAACCGTAACAGGCAGAAGTACTCTTTCCACAGCCCTAGCCTACTCTGCCGAACGCATTGTAGAAAGAGCCTCAGGAGTCGTCGGAATCAAGCGATTTAGTAACTCCTTTAGGTGAGCGCCTAAAGCGGGAGAATATTGTTTAGTATATTGGTAGGCGCCTTCAGAATCCGTAACACCAACGCGATCGAGAAAAATACGGGTGGATTGTCGCTATTGCGAGTACCAGTGAAGTGAAATCCTTCACCTTTTAAACATTTAACTTCCCGCGTGGACATTTTCGGGGCTTATTTCAGCGTTTCACGTGAGTTCTTCTCAGAACCTTAAGATCTTTGAAGGGTACTTACCGTGAGATACTGCCAAGCAGTTTCGCAGTGAGTATGATAGCATCAAGTTATAGGTACTCGCCGCCGCTGTGGTGGATGCTGCTACTGTAGGCACTTTATCAAGAAGACGTCCTTCGACGCCAACCTCTGATGAAAACCTCCAGCTTACCTACAATTCCCAAACTTTAGAAACTTCAGAAACTCTCAAAAGGACACATTTAAACATGGGTAGATGCTATCACTCGACGGTATAGTTCAGCAGCCCCTCATCACGCTCAAGTTTCAGGAAAAAAATGGGCACATGTCTAGCATACTTCTAAGACAACCGTTGGCAAGAACACCATTATTAAGATATGTTCTAACTATATAGCCTATTTGTAGCATACCAACATTCCTCGTATTTGGCTTCCACTTCCACTGTAAGTTATCGAACCACAAGTTCTTTCAGAGTGGGAGTCAATATTTCCGTCTGCCTAGGACTGTATTCCTTGCTTGAAATTCATTCCAATTCTTTGTTTGTTCATGACATTTCGTTTGTCACTTCATTTGTATTTACAACGCGATACCATGTTCCAAAAATTAGAAATACTCTTAATTATGGTGCAGTACCCCTTGTTTTTAAAGTTGTCGGGGTTGCACAACAATGACTCCTACAGCAAAAGCTCTAAAATATTTCACGATTATTAGTAGTTGCTCAGTCCTTCGGAGGAATAAAACTGTAAGCGCACACTAACCTGTAGATCTACAAAAATTTACGATGGCGTGTTGCATGTCAGCTTGAATTCCACAATTTCATAAAAATCTCAGAAATCGCTACGAGTATCTACGTCTGCATTCCTCCAGCTAATCTCGTCTACTTTCATAAACTCAAATCACTATAACATTCCACTTTGTCCTCCTCCGTAATTCGAGACATAGATACTCGTACATATGAGTATGTACTCTCATTCCCATAAAATTAAACTTTCTGAATTTGCAACACTTAAACCAACGAATTAGGTCTGTTTGTTCAAGGGTGTGCCATTGAAGGTTCACCAAGACCGTAAAAGATTCTCTGGCAAAATGACAGATATTAAAACTTTTTAAGACACGAAGGTAGTAGAGATGGTAGTGATTCCAAAATCAACAGTCTGTATAATTCATGAGACATCATCCAACTAAACGTTCGGCCGTATGTGCGCATTTAGGATATTCCCAACCGCACAAAATGTTGCTCAACCTGAACCCAATCCAAATTCAGTCCAGGTGGCCAATTATTTAGAGAATAGCCTTTGTCATTGTTGTATGGTGTGTGCGCTCCGACATACCTCAATTCGTGGCTTCAAACTAATTTAACGAATTGCTTCCGATGGTATCAAAATACTCTGACTTCGTGCCCATTCCGATATCATCTCCTGCACCTGCAGTTTATCTGACATATACGTAAAACCAACTCAACACTGAAGCTCACATTTCAAATATTAAAGGGAGACAAGCATGGTCTCAGTTTGCTGATTTTCGACAAATCATGGTCACTAACCGCTCCGAAACATCAAAAGGACATCATCTGAAATAGCAGTAGTCGTTGTACAATAGCATCCAGGTTAGAAACACGAATGAGCAACATCATTAAGCCAACGTTGATGGGGTGAAGGTACAAATATGCGAGTCCTATCCTGACCTCAGGAGAAGCACAAATATACTATGGCCAAATCTTTGTTATCCATCTGAGGTTCAATGTTCAATTAAAACGATATAAATGGACACCGTCATTGTCGTTGTCGTTGTCGTTGTCGTTGCCGTTGTCGTTGTTGTCCTTACCATCATTCAGATAACCCGGAGCTCGTAAAGCAACAAGAGTCAAAGTGGCCCTAATGGAGATGGGCATCATGAAGTGAACGTTTGAATGTCCTGCTGCCTATTTTTGGGGTTATACCCCTCGTATGGCTTGGTTAGACCATAACATCCAGTATATCCAAAACTGTTACTATATCGTAGGTGTAGTGAGAAGAATTTCATCACTGGTGCGCGTCGAAGGCCATATCGATGTCATTGTCCACCCTCCAAAACTTGGCGCACTATAGATACAGTCACAGATACATACCCGTATTCATATAAGCATTCGCTTCGATTCAGAGCCACCAGCTCAGTTGGTTAGAAGTAGCCGGACTAGAGTGGCTCGTTTCTGGAAAAGCTTTATACTTCTCCAGAGATTCATAAACAAGGCAAGGAAACCAAATTTATGGTTAAAGCAGTATTCACAGAATTCAGATGAACAGGACGAACAGTCGAAAGGACAATGCACTCATCTCATCGGCCCTAATATAGGACCTTCACCATCCAATTTTCGTATTCGTGCAGTAGAGTGACATTATCGTTTCGAAATTCTCTAAATACTCCTACTCCTACGTATGCGGGTAGTTCGTATCTCAGAGGTGAATTGACAAGAACGTGTGACCGTTTGATTTGTGGATATTTGAAGAGGATATTAGTGCCACAGAATTTGAAACAGATTAGAACAAGTGCTGCAGTGAATTGTATGGAAAGTCGATTTAGAGCGGAACGTAACATAAATGGAATCGATTTTGACCAAGGATGACCAACGACTGAATGAATAAGTCCCATAGACGCTGGAATGAGACTAAGACTAACTGCGATGTGTACGTGTAAGGATGGAAGGAATCGCTTTACTGAATATTGCCGAGACCACAATTTGTACTAAATTATGCAAGTGGTTTCGGGTTTCAGGTTTCAGGTTTCGGATTACCGGTCACTGGTTCTCCTGGATAGGGATATTCGTATTGAAAGTGACGCATCTCTCATGGTAATAAATGACATTCCGTAGTAAGATTGACGTCGAGGGAAATAAATATTTTAGTTGGAGTCTTATTCGTAACCCTAAAAGTAGTGCTGACACCACACCACAACTTCACAGGATTACTCGTATATTGTAAATGTTGATCCTGATATCCTTGTGATTTGCTTTATACTTTTGGGTGGAGTATAGGTTATACAAATCTGGATGTCTCACAGTTGTCTCGATGAGTGTACCTATGACTGGATTTTGAAAGCGCTTAAAAGTGTGTCATTTGTTTGGCGTAGGACGTTGTCAAGATGCTTACTATCTATTCTGAAAGCACCAGTGACGCAGTTCCTTGGTACGTTCGGGTATTCCGGAACCTAATACAGTATGATCAGCCATCTCATTAGAGATGCTCGGCAATCGAATTTATGGTGTTCGAAGTTAGGCATCTGACCACTGCTGACCGTCTCCGTACATTACAATATCTGTCGAGGGTATTAGGTTCAGGTTGAGCCAAGCAGCAGCCAGATGAATAGCTAAGTCTTCGATTTGAATGAGAAGGTGCAGAATATGGGTAGACTGAACGATTGGTTATCGCAGAGGTCTTAAAAGAAAAACACAGAACCTTCGACTGTTTTATAGCCATCTGTAAAGATGCATGTGGACAGCTTTCTTGAAGTGCCTGGTTTACTGTCATGATTGGGCAGGTACGGGTCGTCTGTGCTGTATTGAGAGAGGAAACGCAGATTAAGTTCTGATTTGGCAAGAACACCAGGTCTGCGTGTACCTTCTTTTTTAGCAAAGTAGAAGATGTTTTAATTTGGTGCCATTACTCCGGGTATGAGTTCTCGGAAAAGGGCCACGTGAACGTCTTTCTCGCTGACGAGATTTGAGGCAGCGAGTCTGTTTTTCTGGAGATGTATCTGCACAACCTTTAGCTCCTAGGCAGGATGGTAGAGATACTGCAATAATGGTATCATCCAGATCTTAAGAGGACGAGGATGATTTGTCCATCTTCCCCTGTTTGGGGAAGTGGTTATTGACCTGGCGAGCTTCGAATAATTGGCCTAAGAGACTGTGTTCAATGAGTCAGTTTTTAATAATAAAAAAGAATGGAATGACTATGAAGGCAAGTCGGGTTTTTATTTTCCAAAATTTTCAAGATTTTTATTTTGTTAGTCACTTTTTACGTTGTGGTTTTCGTGTAGACACTTTTGCAAGTAGTACCCTTCAATTTAACGCTTATCTTGCTTGATTCTACCATAAAAATCGAACCCATCAGACTCTATTCCCCATCTTCTAGGAATACAGATCAGAAGTTTCGTCTTTACCTTGAAAGGTTTCGCATGGCTTTATTGTGTGGGAACTCGTGAGGTTTTCTTTTTTTTTCGTTTTAGTGTTGGTTCCGTATGATTTTTGCTCAGCTTGGCCGCACGCATTTTCTCAGTGACACAGAGAAACGAGTTCCTTTTTGCTAAAATCCTATCATTTCTACCATCTTTCCATGACGATCCAGGATGCAATGGAGCGACTTAATCATCCGGTTTTTTTCGCGAATTTGATCTTCAGCAGGAGGAGTTGTGTCAGATTTTTTGCTGACAAGGTCGAACATTCAGTGATAATGACACATAAGTTGAGGTTGAAAAGATGTTCTTCAAACGTACAGGTCTTATCAGTGTCTGCGGTGACTGCGTGACTGTGACTGGTGACTGACTGGTGACTGCGACCGATTTCAGGCTATTTGGATTAGGATCTGATTATTTAGTTTGGAGTACAAATTTTGTTGGCAGAAATAATTAAGGAAAAGTTGGTCGATCGGTACAAAGCCTCACACTGTGCAGATAGGGCGAATTAGTCTACAACTGCGCCGAGTAACGAGACCCACTGTTCTAAACTGGTGTTTTAAACTAATCCAATTCAGCCCAGGGGATGAGAATGCATACATATGAAGGAAAGGATAGTGTAAGAAAGTGGAGTGACTTATATGCAGATATTACTGCAGTCTAAGAAGTGCGATAAGTAAAAATTGCATGGAAAGCTACGACATCTATGAATGTTACTACGGCTACTACTGCAAAGAAGGAGGACCCCTAAGATTTAGGCAAAAAGTCTTAAATTTTCGACATGTAAGGGAACGTCTCATACCAACCCGCATCAAGGTCAAATTCGGTAATATAAGCCTGATTTGCATTCATGGCTCTACAGAGAATAAAGATTACAGCAGCAAAGACGAATTCTATGAGCTCCTAGACCGAACCTATGCTCAGTGCCCCAGATATTACAACGAAATTGTATTAGAAGATCTTAGCGCAGGGCTTGGTAAGGAAGCCGTCCTTCAGCGGATTATTAGAAATCGCAGCGTGCGCAAAACTACGTTCGACAGTGGATTCAGGTTATAAGTATTTGTAGTGGGGAGCAAACTCACGGCCAACACACGGTTCCCACATCCCTGCATCCATAAAGGAACTTGGCAACCGTCCCCGGATTGATCGCAAGCCAAAGATGAAATCGCAATCCACCGTTAGAATATTGGCCTATTATGGCTACAGGGCTACAAAGCTATAATGGAAGCCTGCGATTATGAATATGGAAAGACTACTTCTGCAGACTCTATAATGGCGATGATGAACAAAATATCGCTGTCAGGCAGAATGAACCATTCACTTTGAACGAAGATGAAGAGAATTCGTCCCACTGACATCAACGAAGCTAAAGTAGGAAATCAACTGCTGGCCCGTCTGGGCCAGCAGCTTACGGTGACCTGGTTGGGGGCATGCACCATCTCATCTGTAAGATATGGTCAAGGTCAAAAGTATGATAGATGCATTTATGTGATCCACAAGACAGGAAATTGTTTTAACATTGCCAACTTTGGAGGAATAAGTCTCCTAAACTCGTTTATAAGACCTTTCCTGCTATTTTAAGTGAGCACCTTAAACCATTTATGAGCATGGTCCATAGACCAACCAACCAACCGTAGACGGTTGGAAAAGACTCACGAATTTCAGATAGATGGACAGTCACCAGCATCACTCACTATTTATCAACTTCGCAGCCGCACATGATAGCGTACAAGCGAACGAGCTATACAACGCCATGTCAAATTCTCACATCCCTGCTAAACTCTTTAGGTTTAGGTTATGCAGGAAGGCTATGAAGAACTCTTGAGAGACCTACAATGTCAAGAAAGGCCTTAGCCAACGCGACGTGCTATCAAGTGACTTTTTTAACATCACCCTTGAAAGAATCATGCTAAACTCACTACCTAACAAAAGGGGCACGATCTTCTTTAAGTTCGCTCAATTACTTGCGTACGCAGATGTCATTGGACAAACACAATGAACCGTAAATGAAGCTTTCATGAGTTTGACGGTAAACGAGTGCAAAAAAACGTACATGGCTTCAAACAGAAAACGACGCACACCACCGACGATTATTGCAACCATTGGTGGATAAGGACATCGTCTACCCTGGTCTCGCTTTTACAAAAAGCAACAACATAAGCTTAGATATCAAACGTAGAATTCTTCTTGCCAATCGCTGTTTCCTTGAGCCCAGAAGGCAATTGATTATCAGAGTCTTGTTTCATAAAACAAACTCGCTTTATGTAAGACCTTTTTAATCTCGGTCCTTCTCTATGGCGCTTGGATCGTGTTGAATGCGGATGAAAAAAGATTTGGCCGTTTCGAGAGAAAGGTTGCAGGGACCTCAACCAACCTCGAGTGCGACGCTGAAGGCAGGTGGAGAAAAATCTTGCTAGTTGGAACGGCTTATTGGTTGATCCCTAGTTTTACTCCGGACTTTATCATTACCTAAGGAATTAACTTTTACTATTGTATGTCTGTTTATTGCCAAATTAAAATAAAAAAAAAATAAAAATCTAAAAACGAAACTTGTACTCAAACTAATTAATCTGCCTCCCATTTTGAAAGTCAAAAGCTTGCATTTTCAATGGAAATAAATTGTTCAAAGCAGAGCATGTTGTTAAGTAAAATCCTTTCATGGAATATCAGAATGTCCCTGAACAAATAAATTATTTTTAGCAACAGGAAAGAGACCAACTTAAAAACCCAAGGTAAATCCTTACCTTTACCAGTACCAACAAAAATCAAAAAAAAAATTAAATCCGATGGGGGAGAGCTTGTCAAAAGACTGATTGCTCCATGTTTCTACTGCTGTTTTCATCGTTTTCACCGTCACCTCTGACCGCCTTTAAGTATTTAATTTTGTTCGCTTTTTCACGCTAAGAGTCCCTTTCCATAGTCCTTGTATATAATTAAGGAATTAATTTTAATGACGCTTGAGCAATTTTCATTACAATACTCTTAACACACCACTGCTACTACAGCTACATGGCTGGACCGGAAAGGGTATGAAACGTTTAATTTTCACCTTTTTTCTGTTTGGTTTTATTCTTTGTTTTCTTTGAATGCCACTAACTGCCACGTACTTCCGGTGTACCTTTTTGGTTCTGTACCCAAAAGCTTCAAAACAGCCTCAACGTCATTCAACTGAGGCTCACCTGGCTATATGAGCAACTACTCAGGATACGAAAGTCCTTTTAGAAAGTGTTCAAATCTTAAGGTGACCCAAGGCCCACCGGAGGTGATAATTACAAAAATTGTTCGAAATTGTTTGAAATTGTTTCGAAATTGTTTGGAATTATTTGGAATTGTTTGAAATTACTTTTCTGATCTGAAAACTGGAATCACGTCAGAGGGTCTTTGTCCTTTGTCCTTCGAAATTCTATAAAGGCTTTACTTTTTTTTTAAGGTTTCAAGTATTTTGCGTTTGTTCCTTTTTTAGAGGACAAATAAATCGTTATACGTTCAGTTGTACATCTTAATTACAACGATAACTTTCCACCCCCGCCGAGTTTTGGTTCAAACTGCCAGGGCACTTACCACTGTCGGATAGTGTTGCCTAATCCATGGAGTTTTCCGTTTTTCGCCAAATTAAATTCAAGCGAAACATCATTTAGTTACTCGCAGAACTTTCTAGGTTGACACGCAAAATAGATGGCGAACAATTTTCGATATAAATTTGGAAATCTTTTCGCTTCAGACTATTTAATAAACTGGTACTCTTCGAAAGAGCCAAAAATGGCGCACAACGCAAAACCTCCCTCTGCTGGAAAACGACTCTTGGTGCGTTCTGAAAGAGAAAAAAAAAACAAACAGCTCGTCTAATAGCCATTTAAATGGCTTGTAAAATATTAGATAAGCTAAAAACTGTTTAATGTTTTGGAAATAATCGGCCATTACTCTTGTGGCATTTGTTCGTTGCTTTTTCAGCTTAAGGGAGCCTGTCTAGGGGCGTTTTTCTATCCTTTTTTCTATGTGGCATTTTGTTAATTAGGTTCTTGTCGTCGTCGTATTTTTGCTGTATTTGTTGGTGTTGCTGTTCTTGTTTATTTTTTTTTTCTCGCTTTTTTCGCTGTTTTTGAAGTTATTCTCTGCTCTTGTCTTCTGTTTCAAAGGACAAAGTTTAGTTATACAATGAGCAATGCATAATAATAATTATCCTCGGTGTTTGTTATTATTTCGGGTGCACACAAAAAAGCCAACCACAACTGAATTGAAGGGGAAAACTGAGCGATACATGGAGAGATAGAGCATAAATGCTCTTTGTATGTTTTCATGAGACAATATGGGTCCAAACGGGACTGAAGAGAGTGCTTGCGTTGTGCTGTTTTTGCGAGACAATAAAATCATTTTTATGTGGTTTGACAATATTATGTCTGCAATAAAGTCAACTGCAGATGGTTTATGACAGCGTGTTAGACAAATGGGGGTTATTTGATGTTTTTATTATTTTTGAAGTTAGTTTTTTGTGGGGTATTTTGAGTTTGAGTGTCGCATCGCTATCAGTGTTTATTGCTCTGAACATAGAAATACCATCTCGTGTAATTGTAACACTTTTATTGAGAGTGTAGCTGCGGTGGTGGTGGAGGTGGTTTTAAAATTGTTGTTGTTGTTGTCATTGTTAACAATGGCAAGGAGTTCTTGTTTTGCTTTGTTTTGTTTTGAAGTAATAATATGTGTATGGTGAATGGAGCGGTTTTACTGTTAGAAAGGATTTGTTTGTTATCCCTGGGAAGTTAGTTAAAATAGAAAAGTTTTCCAAGATAACTAGCGTTGAAGTTTTGGCAAACAGTGATACTTTCCTTTTTCGTGAGAGAGACATGCACATGTAAGTGTTTAGTTAAAAGTTAAAAAGCTATCGTCGCTTGAGGGAAACGTCGAATGTTTGGAAAACGTTGCCAAAAGGGGTTTTAAAAGCTATTTATGTTTACCAAGAATTTAATGTAAGCAAAATTCTTCAAAATATCCCTGTACTGGGACATTTTCTCAATCGATATTTTTTGTTTGTTTGTTTTTTTTTTTTAGAATTCGCTTGAAATCTGCTATTGTATGTTATGTCCAACTTTATTTTATTTGACAGGCAAAGGCTTCCTTCGGATACTAATTTTGTTCCACATCTGTGAGGCTTCAAGCGGCGTTTTTAAACCCCCAAGCTTATCTCATTGATAATTGCTTAAGGGAATCGCTGCAAAATGAGAAGTGTAGATGCTTTCCGCACGCAAACCTTTAATGACCAAACCATTAGATCAATTTTCTGTCGGAACAAAGCACTCAACTACTTCACTGAGCTCATTTAAGGTTCCTTTGAATGGAGTGTATCAATCATTCAAAGAAAGATTAGTATTCAATTCAGTGATAGAGAGCACCACTACATCAGCTCCTTATACTTGCAGCTAAGTGTAAGCCAGATATTCATAGGGAAATTGCTCAATTGTGCGTCATCATTCTTACAGGAGGTGTCCCATTTGGCTAACACATTTATGTGTCTAACAAGAGTGTAATACTCTGCTTAGGAGCACAGTACTTCTTGCCAAGAAATAGTAAAAAGACCGCTGAGACGACTAGAGGCATTACTTTGGTCTACTTGTAACTTGGAGAATCGTTCTTCTTACGTCTTTGCTCATAGAGAATTGAATTTCAATACAAGCCCCTAGAGAGCACACTGTCGTTCCTTCCGCCAATTCAGGACCTAAGAAGACCTCTTTTAATCCTCGCTGAGCGAAATAGTCAACGATTTAATTTCTCGTGACATGGGACCCTAACGAGGCTTAGTGAATTCACCCTTCCTACCGCATGCAAAGAAGCTTTGCTTTCTCAACCCAGCTAATTGGTGGTGAGGGTCTTAGTAAACCTACTTGGCTGTGAGTACAGGAGCAAATACTTTGTCTCGTCCACCTGCTCCTCGCAAGTTAAAATTTATTATTGTATATGCCTAAGAGTCAATGGAAACTAGGCACATGTCATCAAAATTTGCGTTGGTGAACGTACCGTCAGTGTCGACGAAAGAGCGCAATGTGCATTCCTTCTTGTCAAGGGCTTACTAGATTTTGGCGGTCCGTTTCACTGAATCTTTGGCGTTGGTATGTTTGGTGTTTAGAATAAAGCAAGTGAGACTAATAAGCCTGAAGCTCTTACCGAGGAAATAATAACGTTTGTCTATTATCGATACAAAACCTGCTCTCATTGTAGAAAGGGCAAATAATGCCTAGCTTCCATCAGTCAGACATACTTTCCTCTGACCAAATCCTGTAAGTGAGTTGTCTTCTGTTGCCTTAAATAAGTCGGAACTTAGACCACCCGGCCCGCTGGTTGATGTACTCAAGCGACGTTATTAATATAATATATGTATAAGATCGATCGTTTAGTTCTCATGCTTATTCTCACTTCTCCAGAGAGCTGGTGTTTTAACCGCCCCTTTGATCGCGGGTTGTTTGGCGACATATACTTGCCCGCACTTTTCACAAATTGATTCTGATTTTCAGCACTTAATTCAAGTTTTAGGAGGTAAAGGGGAGTTGGAAGGACCAAATTTCTGACGATTCGTTGCGACAGTAGCCATTTAAATTTAAGTCTACTAACGTTGTCTTGGCGTCCCTGATACCTGAAGACGTGTTAAGTATTCAATTACTTTGCAATTTGCTGTGCAATTTGATCTGGAGAACTGGATAGCGTCGATCGCAATTCTGCTGACGGTTTTATGATCAGGTGACTGTCATTTTAGGAGACGGAATAGCCATTTACAAGCTTTAATTCAACAAAACTGCTGGACACAATCGCTTAAATGCAGAGCTGTTTAAAGCAGCAGGGGATGAATAGATACGGAACACACATCAACTCATCGAACGTATGCCCGACAAATAGAAACTCAGCGTTGACTTTAACGTCATACTTAGTGTGTTGATTGTAGGTCTTCTTTGGTTGGCTCGCTTATTCCTTTTATGGGACTTCAGAACAAATAAGGCCAAAGTTCAAGTTTAATACTTCTTGCCCTATTTTGCAACTTACAACAAATCCGAAAATAGACACCGCTTCTGTTCTCTATAGCAATCACCGTAATATATTTCACAGTGTTTTATCTTGTACTTGTTTCAGAGCCCTGGCTAATCCTGAAAAATATATATTGACTCGATATGGAATCTGCCATGCTGACTGTGTAAACCAGCATTTATTCATCCACCGTATGTCTTATTATTGAGAGTCAGTCATTTAAGACAGGGAATTGTAATGTTCAACACTCCTTCTGCTTATAAGTTTGACCCTTCTAGGAAGGCAAATAACCCAAATACGAACTGCCTCTCTGGCCAACAATTTTAAACTCCTTTAGTGACCCCCGCTTTAAGTCTTTTCGAAGCGAAAGTAAGTTGAGTCGTTTTGCAGTATAAAACAAACTGATACAACTGGAGATAGGATATAGGATATTATCGTCCAATGCCAGTGAAACAACCTTTGCCAACAGTAAATCCGTCTTTACTCAACTCTCGCAGGCTAAGAGCACTATATGGTGTTGTCAACCATGTCACGTATGGATTGTGACGCTGAGATACCAACGTAAAGTCTTTGCTGAGGATGGTATGACAACTTTTCCGATCAGCTCGGTGCCGCAGTGACTTTGCAATAACGATAGCAAATTTCTGCGCTTAAGCAGGGTAGAATCGCGCTCAACCACGTGATACACTTTCGCATATTGTCTAAGTAGTGGCAGTGATAATTACAGTCAAATGCTGTGAAATCATTTACATGATCCAGAAATGTTACCGCGGATACCATTACAAGGTGACTTGATTAATTTCTTACCTACTATATCTAGACTATAAATACTCAAAATACCTACAAGGTTCCAATCAACTAAGCACCGTGAAACGTATAAAATGAACAAAATGTTGCCCCCATAAAAATAGAAGGAAGTATACCACTGGCCGTAGATTGCTACAGTCCTGAAAAAGCGCATATCCATCGGCGAGCTATGCAACGCCTCAAAGGGTTGACGATGGTTGAATGCACCTCCAAAATATTTTCAGAGGTAACAAATGGAAATCTCGTAGTTGCTGTGTCTCGACATGTCCGATGTTGACGGGATCACATACGATCCAAGTGACTCTAACAACGCTCTACCACATGGGCGAACTGCCAAGACCAAGTCTCAGTCCACTTTATTATGACTGCCTTCGGAGCTTGCCAAGTCAATATCCACTCCCTCAAACAGCACACTACTCCGGGCTACAACGATTGAAGGATCATTCACAGAATTTATGGATCGCTAGGGTGACATCAGCCTGAAAGTCTCAACTCAACTCAAATCCTAATCATCGCAGTGTTTCCGGGAACTCACTCACCCCACTAGGTACTAGTTCTGTGACATAGGTAATTGTCCTACCTTCATTACTATAAAATGCCAAGAAATTCTCGATGTCATTTTAGCCTCTGATAATCTCTTTAATTCGTTATACAACTGGAAAGACCACCACTTAAAACATCGATACTTACAGCTTAACATTTCGAGCAAGCAATTGTCTTCCCCATATCATAAATCCCAATCGTCGGAGGACGAACTAAGAGAACTAGCACAAGATGATCACTCATACCAAACTCTCTGGATGAGGATGTCTCAGCTACAGCTTGTCGAGATTACATCTTCTCTTTAAGTCTTACCTTTACCACATCCTGTCCTATATTTAAGAAGCCGAGGGTAAGCACACGAAGCAGCGGATTATGGCTCTTGAAGAACTGTGCTGTAAAAGTAGTAAGAAAAACTATCACAAAGTGGAAAACCTACAAGGCATCTTTTACACAGGGAAAGCCCAATGTAGGTCACCAGAAAAAGTGAATTGTCGAGACTACCACATATTCTTCCCAGAACAGTACGAATTTGTAGCATACTTAAGCACAGGGATGGCACTTAGGTTGACTCCAAAGAACTTTCTTTGAGAAAATCTATCCACATACAGGACAACCAGGATCTGCGAGAGCAGTTTAAATTAAATGTGTGTAGCTTCGACACTCAAATGGGAACAGAACCTGATTTTATATTTCCTTTGAGGATAAGTGATTACCTGTAAGGCAGTCTTAAAGCAGCAAGGCGGTGTTCTCTCTGCTATTTCGGATAGATTTCGTATGGTAGCCTACGCAAACGACGTCTATCCTTCCGTATCGGGCAAACACTAACAGAGACTCCCTAACATTCTCCAGTATGCTTTAGGTGTATTTTCGTCTTTGACATGTAGCTGCTTACTTAGGATAAATCCGACCAAAATGAAGCCGATCGTCTTTGGAAGAAAAATCAACATTCCCTGATTTATCACACTCCTCTAAGTTTCTCATCTTTCACTGCGACTACACCACAGTCGTGAGACCAATTCACTCTTATAGTATAGCCATTTGCTGGCAGGCATGTATCATGTATTTTAAGTGAACACGTGTCGCGACGGCTTGAAGTTCACTAAAAGCCCATACTTTCATGGGAGCAAGTATATGCTTTGCCACCGCTCTCCGTCAATTCCTTTGATACCAAAGCGGAATCGTGTTGAGGCAACAGTTCCACCCTTGGTGTAAGTCTTGTTACTCTTAGGATTACAGCACTCAGTACTTATTGCAACTCTACATCGGGTCTAAACCTACTGGAACAGCCTTCGTGCATTGTAGGTTTTAAACCACAGTCACCGTGATGCTCCCGCTAGGGGGCCTACCTCTACAAGTCAGGCCCGGAACAGAGTCTAGGGGGCTCTGACTCCTACGGTACCGTGTTTTAAGTGCTGGTATGGACTACCGATGGTCTTGCAACTCAACAGGACCTACAAGTATAACTGGCAGCTTGTAACAGGTCGAATCGTAGAAACCTTCAGCGGCGTATTTGCCCTACCCTTGCTCTTTTATTAGAAAATTATATTAATGGAAGAAGCCTTGATAATTGAGCGATGGCCCTTGGTGGCCTGTAGTGGAAAGAAAGAATTACATCAAAAGGCTAAAAATAATGCAACGGGGTGACTATATAACCTGCACTATGCAGAACCTTTACAACGGCGACTTTCCTGATTTTGTTTTCATCCATTTGCTTCCAATACGAGTAGAGTTGATCAGCAAGCAGATTGCAATTAACTCTGCCCTCGGTGTAAAAGACACTCGCTGCATCGCCCTAATGCTCTTTCCCTCTCTTCCTACCACCGACTGTCCTTAAATAAAACTGGAACGCATGGACATTGTGTCTTCTTCAGTAATTGTATTTCCATCTTCCAAGCTATTTATCAATCCGCTACTTGGCTCTACATATATACAAAACTCGCCCCAGACATTGCGATAGGCTTTTTCGAACTTTTTGGGAAATTGCAAGAACAATCAGTGGACAAACTTTTGTAGAAAGTACAACAACCTAAGCCATCACTTTTAGCTGAGCATTTTATGCATCCATATAGGAAAGTAGATATACAGAGAGTGGATACTCTGAATAGCATAATTCTGTCCCAAGAAGTTTGTAAAGTCATTCAACGGTGTAAACCTAATATGGCTCCAGGAGAAGACCGCGTATCATATAATTTGTTTAAGAATGCGCCAAATGAATACACGGAGAATCTTACTACTACGTACAACTTCATATTCGATAGGGGGGCTGTCCCGCCCAGCTTCAAAAAAATTTAATATTCCGCTTATATAAAAAAGGCAGTCGCAGTGATCCTTTCAACTACAGATGAAAAAGTTTTCGCAACACTATGACGAAAATATTCACCAGAGTCTGATTGCTCAGGTAAAAAATTTTTTATTTTAACAGCCAATTAATTCCAGGCTGGATTCAGAAAGAATTGTGGGCTCTAAAGCTACACTCACATCAATATTAAATTAAAAAAAAAAAATTCTTCTTTTGGATGCATATACTCGTAATTCGCATCCTGTTCAAGCGTAAGGAGGTTTATATATGTGTTTTATCTTAACACACTTCTATTTATACTCTAATGTTCGTTGAGTTTTTTAGTACTACTTAGTTAATTACTGGTTAGGTAGTGCGACTTGATATTAACTTAACATTTATATATTTATATTTGGATAATTAATTAACAATATTAACTCAACCCAATAACAATAAATTCAAATTGAATACAATATTTCATGTTTATATTAATATCTTCTTGAACAATATGTGTTGATGAAATAAGGCAATGTGGATAATATCGCATCGCAAGGAACTAGGTGTGTATATTGAAAGGGAGAAAAAAATTTAGGCATTCTTTGTAAATTTTAAAGCGGCCTTGTATGCAATTGATAGAAACTCACTTGTCTACAAACTGAGCAATCTGGCAGGTGTGTCTACAAAAATCCTTAGATTGTTCAAAATCTCTACAATGAGAATAAGATTGCAGTCCATTGCATAGACCCAGGTTGTAAATAAGCCCACACGAATACCAGACGTTGATAGTCATACCGCCAACACCCTGGACTTGTTTTTAACTCCTCACCCTGATAACTAGACCGTTGATGTGCTCTCCCCTCTAAGCTCGTTGGACCACTGTGTTATATTAGCTATTTTCTCGTATACTGACAACACAGTTAGAGAAAAGATTCCTAAAAGAACCGTTCGGTAAGTAGGATAGTTACACTTGGTATTTCTAAGGTATTTGACAGAATTTGGCATCAGGCTCTTTTGTCGAAAATGCGTGCATTTGGGATCTCTTCTTCAATGGATTAGAAACTACCATTCGGAACGTTAATTTCAAATTATCTTGGATGGTTTTAAGTCTGATGCTCACAAAATAAATGCTGGTGTGCCGCAGGGTTTCATTCTGTCTCCGACACTGTTTTTAATTTTCATTAACGATCTCTTGTCTGCCCCTTCTAATCCAATATATTCCTTTGCTGACGACAGTACTCTCTGCTTTTCATATTCGTTCCCGGACTCATGTCCCTGCTCTTCGGCTGTAGAACGAGAACGGCAGCGTATGCTAAGCTCATTAAATTCCGATATCAACAGCATAACCAATTGGGGAACTATCAACAGACTGGAATTTAATGCTTCTAAAACACAATGCTGTCTGCTGTCGTTAAAGCGAAATTTAAACACCCAGCCATTATCCATGAATGTCATTTGCATCGTCGAAACTGAATAACTTTCCATAATCGGTATGTGTGTCAATGACAACTTACGTTGGCTTGACCAATAATTCGATATCACCAAAAATGCTTCAATGTAAGAAATACTTTTACCCTTCTGAGCTGCATTCAATGCGCAAATCTGGTCAGGAGCGCCTAAAACAAATCTGCACCTGCTAGATAGCATTCAAAACTGATGCTAATATGACCCAGTCAATGAATATCCTCGAACACCGATGAAATGTCTCGTGTCTCACTTTGTTTTATCGCTATTTCCACCATAGAAATCACCAGTAGCATTCCGCCCCTTAAAAACTTTCAACCGTAACATCTGTCTCACTATGAATGCTCATCAGTATACTCTCAAGCCCACTTTCGTACGTACTCTGAAATATCGTAATTCGCTCCTAACTAATGCCCTGGAATGCCCTGTCGAGCTCTCTATTTTCTTGTCGTTATAACTTGCAAGCATTTAAAACCAACGTATATCGGTACCTATGTTCCTTTATAAAAAAAAATCGCGTAGACAAACAATCTCAAACTTGTTTGGTACAGAGATGTGAAGCAGGGATGAGTCCATTTCTTTTTTCACTTTTTTTCCATGATTGCCATCCTTACTGTGAGTTGGAATTAAATTCGGCGATATAAAAATAAAACTGTTGATGTTCACTGAAAGGCTGAAACAATATTGTGATATGTCAAACTTAGAGGTCAATACAAGCAACTCGTAAGTTTTGGTCTTCCGTTATAGAAGAGTTACTCAAAGGCAGACAAATGGTCGTGACAGGGTTAAGATCTGGAAAAGGTAGCAGAGTACAAATATTTCTGTGTCGTTGTGGCACCGCGATTATCCTTTAAAAAACACCTACAAAAAACCTAAAAGAGGCAAAAAGCCAATTAATTGTAGCTGGAAGAATATAACGGATGATCAGATAACAATGAAAGTTTTTCCAATTGTTATGTTTCAGCAGCTCTCAAAGCTACCAATGATATCTAGCTATCAAAATATTAAGCAAGGCTTGCCATTTCATCATGAATCGTTTTACGCTTGCCGAACGTACGGAAAGTATTACAAAATATTATCGAAATTTCTGCTTAGTACGCAACATGAATTTCGTTGTGAGGTCGATCGTTATTATGATTTCAGTGTGCAGGCAAATCGTCGCACCATGGAAAAGTTTGAGCGCGAGTACACTCATTTGGATCTTAAGTTACCAAACAGATAGAGATTGATGCGAAATGAAGAAAACATAGCCGCCGTAGCGGCCAGTATCCAAGAAGACCCAGAAATGTCGATTCGGTGCGGCGATTCGATTGGCCGGAGAGTCAATCCGGCTTATTTTGCGGTTGGATTTGGGCCTAAATCCGTATAACATTGTGCTGACGTAAGAATTGAAGTCAGACGACCATAGACAATGCCGTGAGGTCGCTAATTGGGCGGCAACAAGAAAAATTGCGACAAGCGACACAACGCTCGAATTTGTGAAGAAGAAATTTGGCGACTGCGTCATCTCATGCCGAGCGTTAATCAATTGGCCACCGAGATCATGTAGTTTGGCACCACTCGATTCTCTGAGACTACGTCAAGTCCTTAGTCTACGCTAACAAGCCAAGCACTTTTAACGAGTTCGAAGCCAACATTCGACACGCTATTACCGGAATAACGCCGCACAT
Organism: Volucella bombylans; assembly: GCA_949129095.1. Classification (NCBI taxonomy): domain Eukaryota; kingdom Metazoa; phylum Arthropoda; class Insecta; order Diptera; family Syrphidae; genus Volucella; species Volucella bombylans. Next base: position 114,073,814 of record OX422144.1, on the reverse strand, counting down.
ATTGGAGCGACCGCTTGAAGCACCGCCAGCGAAGTCGAGGTGGCCATTTGAATGATGTGCTATTTCACACATACTATAATGACATGAACGTAGCTTCAAAGTAAAACCAGAATCAATTTTATATCGCATACCGTTGTTTTTTTTATTTAAATTGTTTTCCCAATCGTTTTTATCTGGTGTCGCTTTAAGCAGAAAATATAAAATTTACAAAGCAATAATGAGATCTATTATGTGCTATGTAGCTCAAGTATGGGGATATGAAGAAATAGAAAATCTGTTAAGGCACTGATTAAAAAAAAATCTTTAGGCTACCGAAAAGTACCTCACACTCTATTGCACATACTCGTATGCCACATCTGGAAACCAGTCTAGTGCCACTGTATATTTACATACTAAGGATTCACTTCTTATGCATATGCCAAAAATGAAAGCACTTCCATCTCATATGACGCAACCTCCACTTTTTCACAGGTTGGTCTCGATTCTTCATCGAACATGGCATACAGCTAACAGAACGTAGCGCAATAATATCGGAAGCAATAGTACGGAATTTCGATGTCTTACCCAGACGTGTATAAAGCCAAAGCCCGGAAAAGCCTTACAAGGGCTTGATACAGGATGTTGCAGTACAATCTCAGAGACAAAATCTTTTTATTACTACAGACAAGAGGAAAGTCCTGCAGCTAAGCTACACGCCTCATATAACCTACCGAAAGAACGAAGCAGAATATACATCCCTTTATCGGGATATGTCCAAGTGATAAGAAGAGCACATTGGGGAAAAGTAACTCTTTCAGCACAGGAAACAATACCAATCCTAAGCGTTCAAAAATCGAATATAGCTACATTGTATAACTACGTAAATTGTGTGGTAAAATATCGACAGCAAGTGGTGGAAAAGTTGTATAAGATATTTACAATTATTAATTCAACTCATCTATAGTAATTTTGACACAATTATTTTTGAATTTTCGAATTACGTCCGACTGACGGCAAAGGCCAATTGCTGTATTGTAATTTCATAATGTGAAGTACATTCTTGTCTTTCAATAAAATCAAAACTAAATCATCACTACATTGCGAGGCATGCGTAGACAGACAAGTAGCGATCAGATTTCTAGATTCGAACAGCAAAAATTTCAGAGCGATTAGAGACTGACACGTATGTCTCAATGAATAGCTTAGCAGCACACATGCTGCTGGCTTCCGAAACATATGGACGTCGCAATGAACAGACCCGAATTACTAGAATGAATTAGTTCACTAGTTCATAAGTGGACTTATCGAGACTTATCCATACTCGATCCTAAGCGATCAAGAAAGCTGATTAATGTCAGGAGAACAGATACGAGTTTCTCAAGACATAATCACGGGACAATGTACCATTGGAAGATACGTGCACCAATTGACCACTCTAACCATACCTAACCTAGATTGCAAAGCAGATAACCCGCAAATTATGAGTCCAAGGACAATCGCTTTTATGAATCGTGCATATACTTTACCCTTCGGATTTAAAGTACTACTTGCGATATTCACATGTGGCTAGCACTTTAAAACATTTCAGAAGAATATAATTGCTATCATGGGGTAGTAAAGTTAGTTGATACTGCAAGTACATTTGAGACGCATTTGTCTATATACATTTCAACTCTGAGGTTGAATAAAGGTTAAAACTGATTAGAATTGCCATTGAAACTGGTTATCATTTATGTTATTCAGTACTTCGCTCCGTTTTTAATCAACTTTTATCACAGACAAAATATTTTGCTTATCTCATCCTGAATAAGAAAATCGAAATCATTAGGAGTGTGCTGACTTCGTGCCAGACATGTAAAACAGTCATTGGTGGTTTCATGCAATTTATATTCCTGCTACACATTCCCAGGATGCCTTTGGTTCAAAACTAACTCTACGCAAATGATTTCATTCATTTCATTCACCACAGACATCGCCATACGTGACAAACTCAATTCAGTGTCAATCTCCGACTGACCAGAATAATTTTCACCACATCCACTCACTGGACTGGACTTCCTAATAATTCCAGTTATTCCATCCGTCTCTCCCCCATCTAATGGCTAGACTGAAGAAATAACGAAAACAAAGGAATAAACACCAGCCAGCAAAAAAAAAAAAAAAAAAAAAAAAAATTAATGACCTCATTTATCCTTCAGTAGAAGAATTGTTTACGCAAAACACTAATTAAGAAGTCTATCCTTAACCCGTCTATGGTTTCCCCATACCCTAAACCCTCGTGCCAGCCCTTCTCTTCATCATTATCTTTTTCCATCCACAAAAGCTTTCAATGAATATTAATTATCAAATCTCTCTCTCCCGCTGTCTCACTTGACGTGGAACTCGTTTAACTCGCTCGTTGGTTCGCCCCGTTCATGATCCTTATGAATCTTGGTAGAAGGAAAATCATTTAATTTCATCGGAATAAGCAAATTGTCTTACTAATCATTTCGCACACAATAAGAGCTTAAGCAGGATACCATTTCACAAATCATTACCCGTTCCTACTCTGGCGGATGGTAGGTATTGTACTCGTATATGGTATGTACATACGTACTGTGTCCTTGTGTATTATACTTTGTATACCAGTATCTTGGCAAAACCCGAAAGGATTTCCTTTCTCTTAGAGGTCTATACTCCAAATCCACCTCTATAAATTTGCAACTTCAGTCAAAATGTGTAGGTTTTTTTCGGTCTAATGATCTCAGCCCTTCGAGCACGTCGGTCGCCGCAACGATATACGAGTATTGTAACAAATCATTCACTTGTTTGGTCGTTTATTTATTAAGATACTCGTACCAGTACTCCGAAATAGTGCTCGCATATCCTTGTAAGACGATCCCTTGTTGTTAAATTTAATTTGCCACACAGGCGAGGCGGTGTCACCATTCAACGGCAACATTATTAAATTGGCCCTTTGTGAGGTTTCCAGCTAGGGCAGCACTGTCCTAGCTCCTCGACTACTCACTTCGGTGAATAATGATAATAAATCAGGGCGTCAGTGTACGAGTAGATTGTGGTTTGTCCTATTTGCGTTTAACAGTGGCTTGTCGTCCTTATGCTCTAATGCATCCCTAATTAATATGAGTCATTTAATTTTGAACATGTCCCTAACCTATGGAATCCTTAGTTAATTATTAACTTAATAATATCTTGTATGTCACTCTTGATGATGTCCTGAATTTCAAAGGAGCAATATTCCTGTAAAGAGGTCAGAAACTACTGAACTGATATGTTGTCGTATATGCAGGGTTGCCATTTGTCGTATTGTGGTCTTATGTAATACTTTGCAGCCACTGTACAAGGTGCATTCCAAAGTAAACAGGACTTTTTAAAAATAAGAACAACAAAAAGATTTTCTGGCAAAACCAAATAGAATAGAATAAAGATTCAAAATAGTCCCCTTCCGACTCGAAGGAGTGTTTTGATTGTCGGCCGAGATGTCCTTCATGATGTCGATACAAGTCTTTTAGATGGCTTCTATGTCCACAAAACTCCTTCCTTTCATCGGCAAATGTATTTTTCAGAGAAAGGAAAAGTCGCACGGTGCCAAATCGGACGACAGTTAAAATGCGATTTTTACCTATAAAATCGTTCACGAGTCTTGATCGATGAGATGGGGGACTCCAAGTTCCATCTGCACGATATTCTGGCCAAATACGATGAATACGATGCACCAAATGCTTCAAAACACCAATATAGAATTGTGCATTAACTGTTTTGTCCGGTGGAACGGGCTCTTAGGCGATTGCTTTCTGGATTATATTGAACACACCAAGTTGCATCATCAGTCAAAACATTGTTCTTTTTTGGGCTCCTTGATGATCTCCTTTGAATGTTGAATTCTCAACAATTTTTGGTCGATGCTCATTTTTGTACCGATGGTACAGATATACCGTCACTTCAATCGTAATAACTCTGCTTCTATTGCACCAAATGTCATGAAATTTTAACAGTACCTAAAAGAAGTATCTACCTGCATGTAATTTATCACAGATGGCCTGTTTCGTAACGGACTTTATATTTCGTCGTCCATTATTGGTGATCGTAGAACTTTGCGTAGATGGTGAAATGTGTGATTTCCGATTGCCATATCTGCCCAAAACAGTCGGCATGGTCCGCAAGTCAACATGGGCAATAGAGATTTCCCTTCCCTAGAAATCAGCAGAATGTGATTTCGCCATACCAAGAGAGAGTCCATGGCTTATGTAGATTGATTAGGACTGCCTTAAATTGTCTTGCACACTTCCTATATAATACAAAGTAAAGTAAAATAATGGTTGTCTTCATCCTTGTAGCTGTAATAAAAAAATCAATAATGGCTCAGAGAGGAATCTGAAAATTACCAGGAGTTCGCTGTGACTACCTCTCTGGACATAAATGACAAGTGCAATAATATAGAGATCAGAGCTATACTCAACGGTCTCACAAGTCTGGTGATTTCCTTAGCCATATTGAGAAAATGTTGAGATGCAGAAATATCTACTCAACTCTTGGTCTTGCGAGGCAAAACTAACTATGGAACCTCCAAGCACTACTGCACTTGGATTTTTGTAAGCCCCCCCACCCGAAGGTAGCAACCACAATTTACTGCTTGTGGCCAACCTGACCGTAAGTTGTGAGGTATTGGACAACCGACATGTAGTGAGAACCCACAGGAAGGAATCCATTCAATACTTTTTTACTTTAAGGTGGACAATAAAGTTGTTCAAGGTCCCCGACGAAGAGGTGTAAAAGATTGTGACTTATACGAACTACATACTAATTGCTATTGTGATACTACACAGGTGGACGAGTTTGGCAGGTATGCCAAACTTTCACTAGGCGCAACTTAGCTGCTCTTTTCAACGTGATGAGGTAGTGAGCAGCGATTTTAAGTTCCTGGGCTTTTTCTAAGGTCTGCAATAAGGTGAATACCTTGTCGATGGTGGAATTATCAGTCCTAAAATCACACTGATAAGGACGTATCAGGTTTCAGGCGTTCAGATATTAAGATTACGCCATGGTAAGGAGACTGATCCCCCTATATTTGCAACAGTTAAGAAGGTCTCCTTTCATGAGGATGCAGCAAATGATGCAGAGATTTCATTTACCGGTCATGCTTTCATCAGACCCCATTTTTTGAATGAGTTGGTACTCGTATATATTCCCTACCGGTACTTTAAATAATTCGGCAGATAATTCGCTAGCTCCTGCAGGTTTATCGGTTTTCAGTTAAGACATCACTGTCCATACTTCAACGGATACATACAATTAAAATAGTCTATACTGCTTCGATCGAAATGCTGGTGGTATTCGCCGTAAAACAGCCTGCAGCCCCTTGAAATTGTCCCGATCGCTTGCGGCCCTACTTTTATGTTCTCATCTTTACCTCGACTCAATATTTGCCTCCTTAGTAAGTCCTTTACACATTTCTGGGGAAACAACCCCCCCATTGAAAGCTTCTCTGCTTATTTCCTTTTCTTTCTGCGAATCAGATTTTTCTCCCGTATCCTTGGCTCCTAAGGTTCATGAACAGCTCCCGCTCTTTTTTACTTCTAGTACAACTTTTATGCTTTTTTCGCTGCACACGCCTGGCAACACTTTTTGTCAAATCAGGGGTTTTGCTATGGCGACCGAGGAAAACCTAGAACATCAGATGAGGCGTCTCTAATGTTTTGCTGGAAAATTTGCTACATTTCCTCTGCGCTTACAGCATAGGATATCTCGAAAAATTGTAGGGGACCCAACCAGAAAAGGCTTCAGCTGTTTCTTACAATTGTAGCTGCTTAATATTCACATTTGCATCTTAGCTAAAACAAAGCTGTGGGCTGAGTCGTTGTTTTTGTCCACTCCAAACGTTCAGACTTGTAAAATAAATATTAGAAATGTGTCCTGAGTCCATCGTAATGTCGATAATCTGGTTGACAGTTTTTGAATTATATTGAATTATATTATATTGGCAGAGTGGTTCTTTTCCTATGGAGTGGCGTGAGTTCATTTCAGATTTGTATTCCCGAGTTTAGCTTTGATGCGAATTGTAAAGTTCGCTCAGATGCCAGAACTTCAAGCTATATTGCCTTAATCTTCCTCCGCATCCAACCACAATCCAACCACACCCCGACGGCTGGAAGTGATCTCTTAGAGGTTTGAACGTCCATGGGCATAATGCAACCTTATTATTCATTTATCGTTTGCTATGGTCGTCAACAGAAATTCAATTCATATCCGAGTCTATGTGATGCTTAATAATATCTGCTTGGTGGGGCAGTCAAACCGAAGAAACGGCCCCAGCTTGAACAGCCAATGTGAAGAACAAATGCCAGTTGGTTTACTTGAAACTCCTCCGTCACCATACTCCATTCGACAACCAAGCTAGAAGCTTAATATACTTCGAATATGTCAAGATAGTTCATCTGTCTCTGACCTCGCCATTGACTCCGTATTGAGAGGAGCTCCACCAAAACGTCCGTATTTCGTTTTGCCTGGAACATGCATTTGCACTGAAGTTCACCTGTGCCTGTTCAGCTGCAAGTTACAGTTACATTTGAGTAATTAAACTCAACTTACTGCAGAATGTTAAGCTCAACATTTCCCAATGGACAGACAGAACGTGCCTTCAGGCTAACTCTAGAATAAGTGGTAAAGGATTTCGGTATCTATTCTGGCAGCAACAAAACAATCAAAGAACAACTCTTGCCAATCGCTGCGTTTTTAAGCTACGAAGGCAATTGAGTAAGAAAGACATGTCTCTAAGCTGACTTAATATATACACTAATACTCTAATCTCCTAGTCCTGCCCAAGAAAGGACATTTAGCGATGAAATTAACGGGGTGCACAGCGACATCGCCTTAGGCAGAAACATTTTAATACAATGACAACAGTTCAAACAGGATGAACACTAGCTATTTGGTTCAGACAATTTTTGAGCATACTTTTGTAGCACGGCCATTAGTGGAAGATCTCGAAACAGGTGCTGCGCGCCAGTGAAATGAACTTGCCGTACGTAACTGGAGGCTAGATTATGCCCAAACTGGATGAAGATGCTTTTTGGCTGAGGCGGAGGTCCACCCGAAGAGCCGTTGAAGTAAAATAAAATAAAGCCAATTAAATACATGCACTACACATTTTGTATTTGAGTTATTTTTCAACGCCGCTGTACAGGGTATTCCAGATAAATTGTCGGAAACATTGAAGGATGATTCGTTGAAATATTTGAAGAACAAAATGTTACATGCTATCTTTGGAACCGGGTTAGTACTTGGCATGTGAATGAACTTTAACTATTGTAAGTGCACTTTAAATTGATTACAGTAACACTGGCAGCATAAGATATTGAAGAACATCTTAGGTTACATACTTATTCCGCTGGTGGTATTGGCTTAATTTACAGACCTTAGCACCACACTACAGGGCACTCTATTTTGAACACCCATGAAGCCGAGCATTTGCCGACCACTTGCATTTACCATTGCATTACCACCTAATTTACTTAGCCTGAAATTTTCCTGCTATGGGTTTCATGAGGCCGAGGCTAATATTAGTAAAATATTCATCTCCGTCGATCAACAGCCAAATGCAAGGCTGTTCCACACCATCAAGATAAAGCTGTATTTTTCTGCCACAGAGTGCTGAGGACTTTTCGCGCCATTATGCGAGCGCTGTCTGAAATCTTTCCGACGTCAACATGGAGATGGCAGCACTCGTTAGAAAAGGTTGGGGAATGTTTTTTCGCCTGTTTGGAAGGTACTCACCAAAACTTCAGCCATTTTAAAAGTGCGGTTTTCGTTTGGCAATGTGAGTGTTTCTGTGAAAATAGAAAAAATGGAGTACATATCAAGCTGCCATCCACCACCGTGGAATTATGGCCAGCAAAAATGTTGGCGCAGTTAAATCAGAGTTTTTGCCTCGATTAATTCCTTTAGATGAAACTAGGATACACCACTATACTCCAGAAACAAAAACACAATCAAAATAGTGGACTGCGAAACTGGGAAAGTTGTGGTGACTGTTTTCTGGAATAGTCATGAATCGATTATCTACGAGTATCTATAAAACGGAAAAACCAATACAGGACCATACTATGCATCATTACTTGTGAAGTTGAAGGTTGAATTTGTGAAAAATGCCCAAATTTGTAGAAAAAAAAGAAAAACTTTCACAAAGCCAATGCGCTTATACTTACATCAGCGGTTACCATGGCGAAAACCTACGAATTAGAGTTTGCACTGCTTGACCACCCTCCGAACTTACCTAGATCTAGTAAGGGGCTTTCTTTTGTTCCCTAAGCTAAAAGTTGCACTAGGAGGACAGAGATTTTCGTCGCAAAACATGACGCCATCATTTGTTATTTTGACACTAAGAAATCTTGACTTGAGACTGACTGTCAATCAGTATCAAACCTCCGCAGAACGAAATGGTCGCTCTACACTTGAACAAATTTGGGAAATATTCCAAGCTTATTTCGAAAGCAGTGCGTTTATTGAAAAGAACTTTTGGCCGAAATGTAGTACCCACCTCGCCTGATGTACGGAAGTTTGTGGAAAAATTTCGTGAGACTGGCTTGCTCACAGTCCCCGTCGTTGAACTGCTGCTGTGGCCGAGAGTGTTCGTCTCAATCCAGGAATATCGACTCGATAACGATCTCAACAACTCAACATTTCACCCACCAGCCTGGCCAGAATTTTGCACAAAGATCTCGGATTATTACTTTATAAAGTCCAATTGACTCAGAAATTGAAGGCAAATGAAGCTCGAATTGGCAGAAAAATAATTTTTTTCCTGACAAGGCGCATTTTCATCTCGGCGGCTATGTTGACAAACAAAATTCCGATATCTGGGGATCGAAACACCCGCACGGGATTGTCGAGAAGCCAAGGCTTCCGCAGAGAGCGACAGTTTAGTGGGGAATTTAGAGCAGTGCCATTATTGGCCCATTTTATTTCGATAATGCTGCAGGAAACCCTACTTCAAGTGAGCCATGATTAATGAATTTTTGTGAGCTGAAATTGCTGACATAGACTTGGACAATCTTTGCTTTCAGCACGTTGTATTGGGCATCCACACAGCCCATCAAAATAATGGGTCTTTTGGTAATACGGGTAAGTTCGGCAATCGTGATCAGCCGCTTTGCCGATGTCAATTGGCCGCCTCAGAGCTGCGATTTGAACCCGTCAGACTTTTTTTCATGGGGTGCGCTTACAGATCGAAGTTATGAAGACAATTCAGAAACGATTTAAGCCTTTAAAGAGAATATCGTGAGATATAGCCAGAAATAATCAACAAGGCATTGGAAAATTAGGAGGACAGGATGAGCTAATGCGAAGCCAGCGGAGGCAGCTAAATGAATAAAATCGTATTCCAGAACTTATGGGAATATTCGCTCTTTCTAATAAGGTCATAAAATACCGAAAATAATTGATTTTTGCTTATTTTATTTTATTTTTAAAAAGAAACTTGTATTTGGACCACTCTTTATATGTATCGGGAAGAATTCGGGACCTTAGCACCATCCATAAGTCTGAAAATTCTATCGAAAGCCTTCCCAAATTTAACAAGATACGCAGCTCTTTCGAAAAGTCGTGATATTTGTCAATCATCATCCGTAATCTATTGTATGTCAAGCTGCCACCAACAAACCACAGGTAGTGCTAAACGTTATGGATGATCTTCTCAAAACTGCAGTTGTCGCCTTTACGAGAAGGAGGAAGCTGACTCGTATAGTCTTTAATGACATTACCATCCAATTTTAACGAGGCTTATTAATTGCCCATGTACGCGTCGAAAGCCTAAAAGGCTATGTAGACTTTTCGGCAGATCTTTCGCCAGGGCATGGGTGCTTGTCACGGAGAAGAATCCTTTGGATCAGCATATCTATAATAAGACCATTTACATCATAAGCGTTGATTGTCAGATAGAACAAATTTTCACAACAAATCGTCACTACCACTGTTACCAGACTCCAAAGAACGGTCTGTCTCTGCTCAATGGGGCTCTAGACGCCTTGATGAATCTCTCTCTGAAATGACTCTCTTGCTGCGAAAATACGAAACCGCTTTCTCTATCCCCTTGAATGGCTGTGGCCAGAATCTAAGGTAGGAGAGGGACGTAGTCAGGTCTCCATGAATGGCTCCAAAGCTGATCTAGTATGCAGTGCTGGGGTCCTTTTGGAGGACGACGACGTTAGAAAAACTTGTGCCTGTCTTTCAAGCGGAGATATACGCAATCATTTGAATCATTGAAAAGAATCGATGAAGAGTATGATGTACGAATATCTGCAGCGGCAGCTAAGTTCCACTTAAGTTGTTACTTAGCCCTTGTACTATTTTGAGTATGCTAAGCTTCTCTCAACGCAGTTGCAAGGTTATCTTCGCAAAGTCTTGCTCGGATGCCTAGTCATAACGCGATCACGGGATAGGCAAACCTAAGGCTTACTATGAATATAACTGCAAATGACATAACTCTTGAGGACACCGGCATTCCCAGTGAATGCTTCCCAAATTCCCTAAGATATCAGCATTACTTTTTCGCTAAAACAAAAAGATTTTCTGGCAAAACCAAATAGAATAGAATAAAGATTCAAAATAGTCCCCTTCCGACTCGAAGGAGTGTTTTGATTGTCGGCCGAGATGTCCTTCATGATGTCGATACAAGTCTTTTAGATGGCTTCTATGTCCACAAAACTCCTTCCTTTCATCGGCAAATGTATTTTTCAGAGAAAGGAAAAGTCGCACGGTGCCAAATCGGACGACAGTTAAAATGCGATTTTTACCTATAAAATCGTTCACGAGTCTTGATCGATGAGATGGGGGACTCCAAGTTCCATCTGCACGATATTCTGGCCAAATACGATGAATACGATGCACCAAATGCTTCAAAACACCAATATAGAATTGTGCATTAACTGTTTTGTCCGGTGGAACGGGCTCTTAGGCGATTGCTTTCTGGATTATATTGAACACACCAAGTTGCATCATCAGTCAAAACATTGTTCTTTTTTGGGCTCCTTGATGATCTCCTTTGAATGTTGAATTCTCAACAATTTTTGGTCGATGCTCATTTTTGTACCGATGGTACAGATATACCGTCACTTCAATCGTAATAACTCTGCTTCTATTGCACCAAATGTCATGAAATTTTAACAGTACCTAAAAGAAGTATCTACCTGCATGTAATTTATCACAGATGGCCTGTTTCGTAACGGACTTTATATTTCGTCGTCCATTATTGGTGATCGTAGAACTTTGCGTAGATGGTGAAATGTGTGATTTCCGATTGCCATATCTGCCCAAAACAGTCGGCATGGTCCGCAAGTCAACATGGGCAATAGAGATTTCCCTTCCCTAGAAATCAGCAGAATGTGATTTCGCCATACCAAGAGAGAGTCCATGGCTTATGTAGATTGATTAGGACTGCCTTAAATTGTCTTGCACACTTCCTATATAATACAAAGTAAAGTAAAATAATGGTTGTCTTCATCCTTGTAGCTGTAATAAAAAAATCAATAATGGCTCAGAGAGGAATCTGAAAATTACCAGGAGTTCGCTGTGACTACCTCTCTGGACATAAATGACAAGTGCAATAATATAGAGATCAGAGCTATACTCAACGGTCTCACAAGTCTGGTGATTTCCTTAGCCATATTGAGAAAATGTTGAGATGCAGAAATATCTACTCAACTCTTGGTCTTGCGAGGCAAAACTAACTATGGAACCTCCAAGCACTACTGCACTTGGATTTTTGTAAGCCCCCCCACCCGAAGGTAGCAACCACAATTTACTGCTTGTGGCCAACCTGACCGTAAGTTGTGAGGTATTGGACAACCGACATGTAGTGAGAACCCACAGGAAGGAATCCATTCAATACTTTTTTACTTTAAGGTGGACAATAAAGTTGTTCAAGGTCCCCGACGAAGAGGTGTAAAAGATTGTGACTTATACGAACTACATACTAATTGCTATTGTGATACTACACAGGTGGACGAGTTTGGCAGGTATGCCAAACTTTCACTAGGCGCAACTTAGCTGCTCTTTTCAACGTGATGAGGTAGTGAGCAGCGATTTTAAGTTCCTGGACTTTTTCTAAGGTCTGCAATAAGGTGAATACCTTGTCGATGGTGGAATTATCAGTCCTAAAATCACACTGATAAGGACGTATCAGGTTTCAGGCGTTCAGATATTAAGATTACGCCATGGTAAGGAGACTGATCCCCCTATATTTGCAACAGTTAAGAAGGTCTCCTTTCATGAGGATGCAGCAAATGATGCAGAGATTTCATTTACCGGTCATGCTTTCATCAGACCCCATTTTTTGAATGAGTTGGTACTCGTATATATTCCCTACCGGTACTTTAAATAATTCGGCAGATAATTCGCTAGCTCCTGCAGGTTTATCGGTTTTCAGTTAAGACATCACTGTCCATACTTCAACGGATACATACAATTAAAATAGTCTATACTGCTTCGATCGAAATGCTGGTGGTATTCGCCGTAAAACAGCCTGCAGCCCCTTGAAATTGTCCCGATCGCTTGCGGCCCTACTTTTATGTTCTCATCTTTACCTCGACTCAATATTTGCCTCCTTAGTAAGTCCTTTACACATTTCTGGGGAAACAACCCCCCCATTGAAAGCTTCTCTGCTTATTTCCTTTTCTTTCTGCGAATCAGATTTTTCTCCCGTATCCTTGGCTCCTAAGGTTCATGAACAGCTCCCGCTCTTTTTTACTTCTAGTACAACTTTTATGCTTTTTTCGCTGCACACGCCTGGCAACACTTTTTGTCAAATCAGGGGTTTTGCTATGGCGACCGAGGAAAACCTAGAACATCAGATGAGGCGTCTCTAATGTTTTGCTGGAAAATTTGCTACATTTCCTCTGCGCTTACAGCATAGGATATCTCGAAAAATTGTAGGGGACCCAACCAGAAAAGGCTTCAGCTGTTTCTTACAATTGTAGCTGCTTAATATTCACATTTGCATCTTAGCTAAAACAAAGCTGTGGGCTGAGTCGTTGTTTTTGTCCACTCCAAACGTTCAGACTTGTAAAATAAATATTAGAAATGTGTCCTGAGTCCATCGTAATGTCGATAATCTGGTTGACAGTTTTTGAATTATATTGAATTATATTATATTGGCAGAGTGGTTCTTTTCCTATGGAGTGGCGTGAGTTCATTTCAGATTTGTATTCCCGAGTTTAGCTTTGATGCGAATTGTAAAGTTCGCTCAGATGCCAGAACTTCAAGCTATATTGCCTTAATCTTCCTCCGCATCCAACCACAATCCAACCACACCCCGACGGCTGGAAGTGATCTCTTAGAGGTTTGAACGTCCATGGGCATAATGCAACCTTATTATTCATTTATCGTTTGCTATGGTCGTCAACAGAAATTCAATTCATATCCGAGTCTATGTGATGCTTAATAATATCTGCTTGGTGGGGCAGTCAAACCGAAGAAACGGCCCCAGCTTGAACAGCCAATGTGAAGAACAAATGCCAGTTGGTTTACTTGAAACTCCTCCGTCACCATACTCCATTCGACAACCAAGCTAGAAGCTTAATATACTTCGAATATGTCAAGATAGTTCATCTGTCTCTGACCTCGCCATTGACTCCGTATTGAGAGGAGCTCCACCAAAACGTCCGTATTTCGTTTTGCCTGGAACATGCATTTGCACTGAAGTTCACCTGTGCCTGTTCAGCTGCAAGTTACAGTTACATTTGAGTAATTAAACTCAACTTACTGCAGAATGTTAAGCTCAACATTTCCCAATGGACAGACAGAACGTGCCTTCAGGCTAACTCTAGAATAAGTGGTAAAGGATTTCGGTATCTATTCTGGCAGCAACAAAACAATCAAAGAACAACTCTTGCCAATCGCTGCGTTTTTAAGCTACGAAGGCAATTGAGTAAGAAAGACATGTCTCTAAGCTGACTTAATATATACACTAATACTCTAATCTCCTAGTCCTGCCCAAGAAAGGACATTTAGCGATGAAATTAACGGGGTGCACAGCGACATCGCCTTAGGCAGAAACATTTTAATACAATGACAACAGTTCAAACAGGATGAACACTAGCTATTTGGTTCAGACAATTTTTGAGCATACTTTTGTAGCACGGCCATTAGTGGAAGATCTCGAAACAGGTGCTGCGCGCCAGTGAAATGAACTTGCCGTACGTAACTGGAGGCTAGATTATGCCCAAACTGGATGAAGATGCTTTTTGGCTGAGGCGGAGGTCCACCCGAAGAGCCGTTGAAGTAAAATAAAATAAAGCCAATTAAATACATGCACTACACATTTTGTATTTGAGTTATTTTTCAACGCCGCTGTACAGGGTATTCCAGATAAATTGTCGGAAACATTGAAGGATGATTCGTTGAAATATTTGAAGAACAAAATGTTACATGCTATCTTTGGAACCGGGTTAGTACTTGGCATGTGAATGAACTTTAACTATTGTAAGTGCACTTTAAATTGATTACAGTAACACTGGCAGCATAAGATATTGAAGAACATCTTAGGTTACATACTTATTCCGCTGGTGGTATTGGCTTAATTTACAGACCTTAGCACCACACTACAGGGCACTCTATTTTGAACACCCATGAAGCCGAGCATTTGCCGACCACTTGCATTTACCATTGCATTACCACCTAATTTACTTAGCCTGAAATTTTCCTGCTATGGGTTTCATGAGGCCGAGGCTAATATTAGTAAAATATTCATCTCCGTCGATCAACAGCCAAATGCAAGGCTGTTCCACACCATCAAGATAAAGCTGTATTTTTCTGCCACAGAGTGCTGAGGACTTTTCGCGCCATTATGCGAGCGCTGTCTGAAATCTTTCCGACGTCAACATGGAGATGGCAGCACTCGTTAGAAAAGGTTGGGGAATGTTTTTTCGCCTGTTTGGAAGGTACTCACCAAAACTTCAGCCATTTTAAAAGTGCGGTTTTCGTTTGGCAATGTGAGTGTTTCTGTGAAAATAGAAAAAATGGAGTACATATCAAGCTGCCATCCACCACCGTGGAATTATGGCCAGCAAAAATGTTGGCGCAGTTAAATCAGAGTTTTTGCCTCGATTAATTCCTTTAGATGAAACTAGGATACACCACTATACTCCAGAAACAAAAACACAATCAAAATAGTGGACTGCGAAACTGGGAAAGTTGTGGTGACTGTTTTCTGGAATAGTCATGAATCGATTATCTACGAGTATCTATAAAACGGAAAAACCAATACAGGACCATACTATGCATCATTACTTGTGAAGTTGAAGGTTGAATTTGTGAAAAATGCCCAAATTTGTAGAAAAAAAAGAAAAACTTTCACAAAGCCAATGCGCTTATACTTACATCAGCGGTTACCATGGCGAAAACCTACGAATTAGAGTTTGCACTGCTTGACCACCCTCCGAACTTACCTAGATCTAGTAAGGGGCTTTCTTTTGTTCCCTAAGCTAAAAGTTGCACTAGGAGGACAGAGATTTTCGTCGCAAAACATGACGCCATCATTTGTTATTTTGACACTAAGAAATCTTGACTTGAGACTGACTGTCAATCAGTATCAAACCTCCGCAGAACGAAATGGTCGCTCTACACTTGAACAAATTTGGGAAATATTCCAAGCTTATTTCGAAAGCAGTGCGTTTATTGAAAAGAACTTTTGGCCGAAATGTAGTACCCACCTCGCCTGATGTACGGAAGTTTGTGGAAAAATTTCGTGAGACTGGCTTGCTTGCGGACAACACTCACAGTCCCCGTCGTTGAACTGCTGCTGTGGCCGAGAGTGTTCGTCTCAATCCAGGAATATCGACTCGATAACGATCTCAACAACTCAACATTTCACCCACCAGCCTGGCCAGAATTTTGCACAAAGATCTCGGATTATTACTTTATAAAGTCCAATTGACTCAGAAATTGAAGGCAAATGAAGCTCGAATTGGCAGAAAAATAATTTTTTTCCTGACAAGGCGCATTTTCATCTCGGCGGCTATGTTGACAAACAAAATTCCGATATCTGGGGATCGAAACACCCGCACGGGATTGTCGAGAAGCCAAGGCTTCCGCAGAGAGCGACAGTTTAGTGGGGAATTTAGAGCAGTGCCATTATTGGCCCATTTTATTTCGATAATGCTGCAGGAAACCCTACTTCAAGTGAGCCATGATTAATGAATTTTTGTGAGCTGAAATTGCTGACATAGACTTGGACAATCTTTGCTTTCAGCACGTTGTATTGGGCATCCACACAGCCCATCAAAATAATGGGTCTTTTGGTAATACGGGTAAGTTCGGCAATCGTGATCAGCCGCTTTGCCGATGTCAATTGGCCGCCTCAGAGCTGCGATTTGAACCCGTCAGACTTTTTTTCATGGGGTGCGCTTACAGATCGAAGTTATGAAGACAATTCAGAAACGATTTAAGCCTTTAAAGAGAATATCGTGAGATATAGCCAGAAATAATCAACAAGGCATTGGAAAATTAGGAGGACAGGATGAGCTAATGCGAAGCCAGCGGAGGCAGCTAAATGAATAAAATCGTATTCCAGAACTTATGGGAATATTCGCTCTTTCTAATAAGGTCATAAAATAGCGAAAATAATTGATTTTTGCTTATTTTATTTTATTTTTAAAAAGAAACTTGTATTTGGACCACTCTTTATATGTATCGGGAAGAATTCGGGACCTTAGCACCATCCATAAGTCTGAAAATTCTATCGAAAGCCTTCCCAAATTTAACAAGATACGCAGCTCTTTCGAAAAGTCGTGATATTTGTCAATCATCATCCGTAATCTATTGTATGTCAAGCTGCCACCAACAAACCACAGGTAGTGCTAAACGTTATGGATGATCTTCTCAAAACTGCAGTTGTCGCCTTTACGAGAAGGAGGAAGCTGACTCGTATAGTCTTTAATGACATTACCATCCAATTTTAACGAGGCTTATTAATTGCCCATGTACGCGTCGAAAGCCTAAAAGGCTATGTAGACTTTTCGGCAGATCTTTCGCCAGGGCATGGGTGCTTGTCACGGAGAAGAATCCTTTGGATCAGCATATCTATAATAAGACCATTTACATCATAAGCGTTGATTGTCAGATAGAACAAATTTTCACAACAAATCGTCACTACCACTGTTACCAGACTCCAAAGAACGGTCTGTCTCTGCTCAATGGGGCTCTAGACGCCTTGATGAATCTCTCTCTGAAATGACTCTCTTGCTGCGAAAATACGAAACCGCTTTCTCTATCCCCTTGAATGGCTGTGGCCAGAATCTAAGGTAGGAGAGGGACGTAGTCAGGTCTCCATGAATGGCTCCAAAGCTGATCTAGTATGCAGTGCTGGGGTCCTTTTGGAGGACGACGACGTTAGAAAAACTTGTGCCTGTCTTTCAAGCGGAGATATACGCAATCATTTGAATCATTGAAAAGAATCGATGAAGAGTATGATGTACGAATATCTGCAGCGGCAGCTAAGTTCCACTTAAGTTGTTACTTAGCCCTTGTACTATTTTGAGTATGCTAAGCTTCTCTCAACGCAGTTGCAAGGTTATCTTCGCAAAGTCTTGCTCGGATGCCTAGTCATAACGCGATCACGGGATAGGCAAACCTAAGGCTTACTATGAATATAACTGCAAATGACATAACTCTTGAGGACACCGGCATTCCCAGTGAATGCTTCCCAAATTCCCTAAGATATCAGCATTACTTTTTCGCTAAACACCCAAGTGCAAGTTACACAATATCCCCCGATGGTTATTATCAGAATGATAGCGACGCAGCGGAGCATTTTGTCTGTAAATCTTCGGCCTGCGTTCACATAAGGCTCCAAGAAATAATAGGAAATCACAGTAAAAGTATTATACAAGCAGTACAGTGGACTACATTTGATTGATTTGTTCCAGCGGAAAAAATAATCAAATAAGGCCAACGCCGATGCTGCATTATTATTTTAAATAGCAGTGGACGGCTTGAGAAGAAGCATATATGTCTCTAGGTTCGTCCTATTTTAAGGCACATTTCTGGACTTATTATCGAGGTTGATGTGTTAATCGGTTGTTCATTATGATTTGTTTCATCTATCATAGTACTGGTCAAAGAAAGACATTTGCAGTACTTACTCACGGAAACACTGGATACATGGTGCTAGAAGAAATTTCGTATTCGTATCACTCCATGTCAACGTAAATGTTGTATTTGGGTAGTGTCACTTCAACTACAATCAGAGTACATATAGCTTTAGGTATCATCGGTTAGACATCTTCAGGACATACTACCGCAGAGACAGGACACTATGAGTGTGCATCACTTTTGAAATGAACCATACGACTGCAAATATGCTCATAACTATAGTACATGTATATAGTCTCGTTTATATGGTTTATGGAAAGGTTATGTGTATTCATATCCTGTCGGTGAGTTGGTCATATTCCTGACTCCTCGTAGATACATTTTATCCCAAACATTTATTTGCAGTTTCAAATTTTCTGTTGTCATCTAATGATCAAGAGTGAAAGCTGAAGCATCCATAGAACTGCATTGGACGAGGGTCGTCGTAGTCGTATCTAGAGAACTGATTGTAGGTAGAAAATTGCCTTTTGCTTGTCTTGTTCTATCAAACTGTGTCGGTATCTTCTGTGTTCATGTTGGTGTCTGTTGCTGTGACTTGTTCACATCCTTGTATCTTTTTTCGGTTGGTTTTTGTTTTTATTCAAATGGTGTCCTGTTTGAGGAAACGAACACTATATAATTTGTTTGGTTTATACTTTGCATGTAGATTGGTTTGGCCAACATCCTTTTCCAAAGAGACAGCTTATTCATGCTGTTGGTCCCATTATGATGAGCTGGGATAGGATGAATTCGAATATCAAGGACGACTAGGTCCTCTGTGAATGGAAAAACCAAATCATCTAGCAAAATGTCAAATGAAATCCCCAACTCCCAGAGATATTAATGCTCGAATGATCTTGCACTTTCATTGTATCCATCAAAAACTGATTCAGATGGTGGAGATAGATGGGACGTTACGAATCAGGTTGTTGCCAAGGACACGGTTTTGACAGAGTGCTGAGTGAGATGAGAAGAGATGCTTTTGTTTGGAATGCACTGTAAGTGTTGATCTTTGGTTGGTTTGTTGATTTAGGCTTTTGAATGCCATAACATGGCATGCCTGACATTCATTACGAATTCGTTTTGTGTACGGTTGGGCTTCGGATAGTAAATGTGAGGATGTGAATTTCTATAAATCTCAGTTACACGTAGTATTTTCGAAAGAGCTGCCTCTCATCGAATGTGGGAAGATGTTTATTTGATTGATATTTATTTTCTGTGGTGAAAATTTGCGTTTGTTGTTGGCGAAGACGACTGCAAGGACATTTCATAGAGAATTTCATTAAATTCTGAAATTGATGAAAGTGGCTATTGTTGGTTCTACTGTACCCAATCCGAAACCAACGGAGTGTTGGGTAATTTTGAATCTCGATGGGTATTCGTTTTTTAATTAACTTTTCTGAAATTTGATGTGATGATTGGAGACAGAGTAATTCAAAGAGCTTGTTCAAGTAATTGGCTGTTGTTTGGGGACTCAAGCTGAGTCAGTAGGAAAGTGGGAAAATTTTAGATGAATTATTGGTTTTAAAAATTGCCTAAGGTTGAAAAAAGATGAGAATTTTGGATTCTCGACATACTATATGCGTAGACGAATCTGCTGTTTTTTTCTTCTTTAAGTACATGGGCTTATCTGTGAGATTTGTTTTGTATATTGTATAATATCATGATATATCACATTCTTTTTCCAGTTTTCTGATATTTCTACAGCATTGGCTAGTCCTTATTTTACGTTTTGCTTGCTGTTATATGAATTTTCCAATTCAAATAATGGCACTCGTATTAGCTACTGT
Source organism: Volucella bombylans (assembly GCA_949129095.1). Taxonomy (NCBI): domain Eukaryota; kingdom Metazoa; phylum Arthropoda; class Insecta; order Diptera; family Syrphidae; genus Volucella; species Volucella bombylans. The sequence goes on along the minus strand of OX422144.1, from coordinate 114,053,922 downwards.
TTGGAAAAATTCACTCCTATACTGTGATACGAGTATAACTTCTGTCGCAGGCTTGGTAGTGAAGTATGTTTTTTTGTGAGGAAGACTGATGAATTATTGACGAAGTTGCTGACGAATACTGATTGGGGATACGATAAAATACTCAGGCCCTGCACAGATTCTCCAAGCTTTTGGTTGTTCTAAATTCAGGCAGAACATGCCGAGCTCCTCCTTAACCATGTACTAAGTACAAAGCCAAACATGACTGCATGATTATGACATATTTTCTCTTCCTTATTTCGTTTAAGCAAGTAAGAACACAACGGCTATCTGGGATTTCGCCATTTGTAGTTCAGTCGATCAAGCGAGTCCACTTAAAACAACAGTGAAAAAGGAAAAGAGATTTTCATACTTCTGCGCCATAGGATAGGACTGGGATTTCTAAGGTCTGATATAGGGTCACTTTTGTTGTTCAAAAGAGGGCTTTGCTAGTCAATTGCATTCTTAGCTCAAAGAAGCAGCAATTTGCAAGGGTTATACTTCGTTTGATCTGAGCGCTGATGTCGTTGTCTGAAGTGATAACGGAGCCTAGGTAGATAATGTCCTCAACCACTCCAAAGTTATATCTGTCGAGACGTCGATGTTTTGTGTCTTTTTTTGTTGACAGCATACCACCTTGATCAAAATGTTCCCAGAATAACTACAGTGTTTTTTTAAGTTGGTACACTCCCTCTGTTGTTGACATTCCCTCTAAATCTTAGCTTCATAGCTTGACAATTTTCAAAATGGATTTAAATTTGCAACAACGAACTTGTATTAACTTTTGCGTAGGAAACGGATTTAATGGTGCGCGAACGTTGCAAATGTTGGAAAAGTGTTTCGGCAACGATTCTCTAAAGAAAACGGTCGTTTACCAGTGGCACGAGCGGTTCAAAAGTGGTCGTTTAAACCAACTTAAAAACTAAGAACAGTTAGGGGTTAGGAAGTAAGGGAATGGTGGAGGAAATCAAGTTTAAGACGAGAAGTGCTCAGGTTAAAATCAAAAAGCCAGAGGTTTGAGTTGACTTTACGGAGCATGCGAGAGATTGGTTCGTTGGAACCATAAGAAGCGCAATGGGTTGGTATATAGAAGAGACGAGGACATCGTAAATTACGACGGTTACTGTTGAACGAAATTTGTAAAGAGAAGAGCAGTCCACAGAACCAGAGAGCAGTCCATGAATGAAGAGAATGTCAGCTACGTCTCTGCGTTTTTTGAGGGTATTCAGGTTAAGAAGTTTGAGGCGGTCACTATAGGGGTCATCCCAGCGTAGTCCTCGCAGGGAAAATCGAAGAAAACGACGTTGAATGTTCTCGATTCGAGATATATGAACTCGCTGAAAAGGGTACCACACTTGGATGGCATATTCGAGAAGGGTAAGGGACAAGGGTAATGTAAAGTGACCTTGTCAGATAGGGAATGCAAAATTCTTTAGACTATCGTTTGATAAAACCAAGTACTGGTTTGCTTGTTTAACTCCCTATCGTATAATATTCTAAGGTCGCGAGGGAATTGAACCTGGAGTATAGGTTGGCCATGCAGAAAATAAAGTCGAGGAGGAGATTGATTGGACTTATGAGACAAAGTCATAGATTGGCATTTGGAGACATTAAGCTCAAAGCAATAGAGATCTTCTTGAAGGAGGATAGAGTCTTGTTTTGGAGAACTTAGTGTCATCGGTGGAAATGGATACGGAGCAGTGTTTAATAATCTTCTTAAAATTGTTTATAGTTCAAATGAAAAAGAGGGGACCTAGATGGCTACCTTGTAGGACACCAGAAGTGGCTAAAAACAGGGTTAAGAGGGCTGATCTAAAGCGAACGCTATATTAATGGTTCTCCAGATAAGAAGATATAAATTTTAACAATATGGAGTCAAAACCGAGGAAAGACAATTTGAAAAGGATCAGTTGATGTGATATTTTATCGAAGGCCTTAGCGAAGTCTGTAGCAATAACATCGATTTCGTTGCCATTAGGATACGAATTCAACTAGATTGATAGTAGTTGATCTACCTTTTAAAAATGCATGCTGGTAATGTTTTAAGCCGTGAAAAGGGGACGTAATGGAACTAAATATTTCACTGTAGAAAATGGAGACAGAAGGGATAGAAAGGATAGGTTGGTAAAATCAAAAGAAAATTTGCTAAGATAGATATTGGTTTTGCGAAAAATAGCTTAATGGAAGTTGTAAGAAGAGATGGTAGGGGAAGAAGTGGAGTGGGGTGGAAAGTTCGACAAATGAGTTAGAGGGTCTCTTTTCTAAAATGTTGAGATTCCATTCATCGGGCATACTTTCCTCCGACCATATTTTACAGATGAGTTGATATATGCTCTTTACCAAGTCATCACCTGCCGCTTTGAAGAGCTCGGCAGTTAGTCCGTCCGAGATGCTGAGATTCCATTCATCGGGCATACTTTCCTCCGACCATATTTTACAGATGAGTTGATATATGCTCTTTACCAAGTCATCACCTGCCGCTTTGAAGAGCTCGGCAATTAGTCCGTCCGCTCCAGCAACTTTGTTGATTTAAGCTAAGATATGGCTATCTTCATTCATCCAGGTCGGGTGGACGGAATTATTGGTCAACCTACTACCAGGTTGAATGTTTCATTCTGCCTAACAGCGGTATTTGGTTCGTCATCGCAGTTATACACTCTACAGAAATGCTCTTTTCAAATCCTCATCATCGACTGCGACTCTACTACTACGTTCCCTTGTTGGCCTCTACAGGATTCGGTTGGGGGTTTATGTCCATGGCATGTTTTTTCTACCTTATCGTAAAACTTCCAAATCTCATTCCTGGAGTAGCATCTTTCAATTTCATGCTCCTTCTTTTTCCTTGCTCCTTGCGATCTCTTGCTATTGTAGCCTTCTGACGTCAAATTTTCTCAGAGCATTTGCTCGCCTTTGCGACGTTCGGTATAGTTGTATCCGTACCTTGATTACAACAAGGTATTGGTCCGAGTCGATGTTGGACCCTCGGTAGGTTCGGACATCCGCCCGGTCAATCTAGTTGACAGATGATTGATCAGGAGTTCTAGAGGTCCTCTTATGAATATTGAGAGGCTGGACCCGCGTGCTCTCTACGATAATGTTTCGCTCAGCCAGAAAGTCGTTTAGCTTGAATACGTTATCGCTAAGGACAATTTTAATGTTATATCTAGGGCAATGCTCGTAAATCTTGTCCAAGAGCTCGTAGAAGCTATCTTTGCTGTCGTCATCTTTTTCCTCTGTGGTGACGTGCCTGCATATAAGGCAAATATTGGTAAATTCAGCCTTAATACATCCCGTTTATAGTGCTGATATTCTTTTTCTGCTGGTCAGCATTCACGCTTGTAAGTTTGGCAAGTCCAGTCCTGATGGACATCGACCAGTACACGATGGTTACCACATAAGTGGTATTGATGTGTAGAAACAGCTACAACACTGGGCATCGCCAGGTTGACACCTGTCAGTGCCTACTCTATTTCTGCAGAACCCAACCACTTTCAATTAAAATTAAGAAAAAAACAAAAAAAAATAACAAGAAATTGACTGACATCGCTGCTGTCAAACGAAGAAGGCTTTGTTGCATTTAAATAAAAAATAACATTTTATTTCATAACTCAATCGACTGTGTCATTTAGAATGTCAACCTTGTCAATCACCGAGGATCCTGACGATTCTGATTTCAGTGTTTCTGTTAGCTTTAAATCAATTGTCCCTCTGGATGTTTTATTGCACTTAACATTCCTTAAATTGAGTACAAAATATCCCATTAACTCAACTACGACGTACTAAAATGAAAAGAGTCAAAGACAGACGATATAGAGGCAGAAACAGAATTGAAGGGACAAGAGGATAACCGACTTCGATATCAGGTAATGATTAACAAACATTTACATACCTCATTGTCCAGCAACGACCGGATATTGATACGCGGACATATCCTTGATAAATACCTACGTATATGGGCGATTTAATTTCCTCTAGCATTTTTTGATAAATTGATTTCCATTTACAGACACACGAGCTGGGTTTCAGAACCGGATCCATATACTCGTACATACGGGTATGTACTCGTACATACAGTCTAGAGCTCGCAAATTTCCCGTGGGTCGACATTGCTGCTGTCAATCTGACTGACAGATAACGGTTCTTGCTCCATTATTGTTAATCGATTGGCAATAATTTAATTTCAATTTGCTTCATTTCATTTCAATGCGATCGTTTCTACCTCTACTCCGACATTCATCTACACAAGCCCCACAACAAGGCTGCGAACTCCTTGAAATAATTACGGCCGTCGTTTGGGGAAGAAATGAGGCATTTAAGTGGTGGGACGATGACTGAAGGTTGCCGATATTGAGTTTTCCACGAATTTTCTACGAAATGACCCCCCACCCCTCGCTCAGCTTCACCAAATACGCCATGAATCTGCACCACGGGCTTTCACAAGTTCCGCTTTATTTCATTTTTACGATTGTATCTCTGCTCATTCGTATCTCAACTCACAAATCAATCTGTCAACCCTTTTTCAGTTAGTGATTCAGTGACCGCTAACTCACTTACTCACCGACGAATTCAATTTAACACAAATAAAGACAAGGATTCAGGGAGAATGAAATGCTCTGTCATGAATCTCGCTTAAGTGAGGCGGCCACTGAATACTGAATACGACCGCCCATCTACTGTGACGACAGCGACAATGATGAGAAGAACGGGTGGGCGACTCCAGAGCTACCTCATAAAAGAAATGGTCAAGTTTAATTTAAATTGCCCCCATTTAACTTTTAATTAAATGAAAACGAACGAACGAAAACGAAACTTACATTCGCCCAGCTATTTCAACTTTATTCCGCTCAAAATGAGTTTTAATTGTTTTAATTAAAAAAAAAAGAAAAATAAATTAAATAAAAAGAAGTAGCTAAGTCCGAAAGTAGGGGTGCATAAGGGGTCACAATCAGAGTGAGTTGGGGACGTCAAGCCAGTGCCAAACCTTTGCGAAAGGACCAAGTGCTTTTGCTTTTACTTATGTTAAGCGCAGTTGAAAGTAGGTAGGGTTGATTCGAGTACGAGTAGATCCGCTTTCGTTTTTTTATCCCTTGGTCCTTTTGAATTTAGCTGTCAAGAACTCTATCCAGGGCTCCACCAGTGCATAGTTGGATGCTCCACTTTTTTTGCGCTCTCTTCCCGACTACACTCATAAAGTTGAGCTAGCCAAATTTGAAGTGTGGTTTTGTAGTTTTTCGTTTTTCTTCTCTTTGGAATGCAACTCATTTGTCGAAGGAGCACTGAAGTTAAAATTATTGAAAGGGAATGGGCGACTTCGAAAAGAAGAAGAATAAGAACTACGGGCGAAAGCAATTTGCGATTTGATGGATGTGAAAGAATTTCCTTTTACTTCAAGTAGTGAAATTAAAAGAGGCAGTGTGCTCGTTTGTACGTACTTGGGGTATCGAGTTTGCTTCGAGAATTAATACCAGCGCAGACTGGAGTAATGGGAGAAACGTTATGACACATGAGAACTACGATAATATAATGAAGGCAGTCCTCAAGCTAAAGACCAAGACCTCAATTCGCAAGTGCATTTTGTGCCAGAGAAGTATTTTTTAAATGGCGAAGATGGAAACCCAGTCAATTGCTCTCAAAAGTGAGGGCCAGACTCTTTTAATATATACGGTGTGCGTATTTTGTACGGATACTTCAAAGTACCATTCAAATTGGTCGAAGTAAAACTACCATTAACCTCCAAGATTCGTACACTTGCATACTCGCTGATGGCAACTGAACCTCTGCTTAAGAACAAAATTACCCAAATCGAGAACTTCTTTCCAACCTGTGTCCTTGACGAAATAATTATAATTGTCGATAGTTCACCAGAGCTTGAAGAGGAGAACAGGCTAGTAACTCAACATTTGGTGACCTAAAGCGGAGGAAGAATTTTATTAACTGTAAAGAAGGCTTACTGAATTATATGGCTAATTGGAGATGACAACAAGAATTGATAGCGTAAATTTCGGGAAACTGGAGAAATCTTTACTAAATTTTTCATAGTGATGACAATTTGCCTATCGCAAGACGCATTCCACGAACTTCAATTATATTTACAAGTTCAAAGTGCCTCATTTACGCTCAACGATTGCTTAAAAGCACAGCACCTGAGATCAACGTAATGGCAATCGTGTAGTGAACTTGGATCAGCTCTACTTAGCTCTGCAGCTCTTGATATATCTTGATACAACGCGTTACGCAATCGCAAAAAACAGAGCAAAGAGAGCTGCAAGCAGTACGTACGTATGCATTAAGCACTACTTCATTTTTTTAGCGAGCGCTCAAGAGGCTTCAGTAACTTTAAAATGTTTGCACACAACGCGGACGAAGAAAAGAGAGATATCCACGTACGTTGGCCCTTTACGTCTGCAAGTTACAATGACTAGCAAATGAAGGAAGTAAGTAGCTCAGAATGGTACAAACGAGCTGAACGAATTAGGAAAGAACCACGATATTTCAGAGTACGTTCGAAAGTGGGCTTGAAGGTATACTGATGAGGCTATTTCGATGGAATATTAGTGGAGAAGGTCAAACAAGCGATGGAGCCAGGTCAAACAAGACACATTACTCGAATTTTGTGTGGATAAATGCCTTATATATGCGGGCACTGCTGAGTGTCCTATAGCTTGAATTAACCCAGCAGCGCCACAGTCAAGTTCGTAGCAAAGTACTTGCCTTACTTCCCAGTGGTTGTCCCCGGTAACTAAATGAGTCAACCCTTGTTCATGCAGGCCGTCATAGGGTTTAAAGGACAACGACCCTCGGTTTTGTACGGGGAATGTTCGGAAACTTAACAGGCCACTTGCAGCCGACCAATTAGCAGAGGCCCTTGACTGTTATCACACATATGGGGTGGGCGTGGTGTAGTGGTACTAGCAATCACTTCTCACTCTGAGGGTCCAAGGTTCGAATCCTGCCCATGGCAAGTCAGTTTTTAATTTGTGTAATGGGAACTCAGACAGAAAAATTCTGCTTGTGAAGGCATAACACTGACACGTAGATTTGGCTGTTATAGAGTTTCAACCACAAAAAACTAGTGCGAATTATAACTTCGAATCACTCTGAGTGAAGAAAGAACTCTCCGTCCTATTCGGACTCCCACCCCTGGAGAGCTAATATAGAAACCAAATACACCTGAGTTTCAAACCACTACAAAACAATTTTCCTCTCTCCTCCTTCTACCTTTCCGCCCGCGCCCTGGCAACAGTAAAAGGGTGTCTAACCCCTTAGGCGCGCGTAAATTATTAAAAAAAAAAAATATATATCAACCCCATCCAGGAAGTGTGATTGGATGGGCCGGACATAAGGAAGATAAAAAACTGTGATATGCTATGGGAAAAGAAATAGCGCTTATTCGGATGCTGATTTGCCTTATGCGACATACTTAATCAAGAAATCTTAAGCTACCGACGTGTGAGCGAGCCTCTTATGACAATATGCGCCCATGCCCCTAAGGAAAACAAGGACGACTCCACCAAAGTATGAGCACCTTCCGAAGTATGTATGGCATTCAAATCGCCTAGTACGATAGTAAAGGAGAACATCTTTGGTAGGACAGTTGGTAAGCAACGGACCTAGGCTTATTAACTTTCGGGCGGGACGAAATATCACCACAGAAAACACACGGTTTTCTCACCCCAACATACACAAGGAGACATGGCGGTCTCCGGATTATCAACCGCTAAATCGAATTGATCATTTTGCTATAGACGTAAGGCATTTATTCGGATCACCACCTTGTTGCAATCAAGTTGCGAATACAGGTTTCCCTAGCGCAACAAAAAAAATAACTACTCTGAGAAGATATAACGTAGAAAAGCTGCAATCGCAAGAGACCGCCAGAATCTTCGCCAAATGCGTATCCAGAAATCTCTCAACAACTCATATGCCGCCAGCATTAAATACCGAAGAACAGTAACAACGCTGCCAACCTGCCATCAGAGACGTCACAACTGATGTGCTTGGATTTCACCCGACCACCTCAAGAAATCCGTTTTCCCCCCGAACTGTAGCGCCACCTAAGTAAGTAAGTAAGTATGTTGAGCCCCGATCAGAGGTTTTTAAGTATTTCTTGCATCGCTTGAAGAAACCTATACATTTTGCAACATTGTTGGAGGTCAACATAAGTTGTCATTGACACACATACCGAGAATGGAAAGTTTTTCGGTTTCAATGATGCAAGTGCTATTCATGGACAATGTCTGGGTATTTAAATTTCGCTTTAACGACAGCAGACAGCATTGTGTTCTGGAAGCATTAAATACCACTCTGTTGATAGTTCCCCAATTAGTAATGCTGTAAATACAGGAATTGAATGAGCTTAACATACGTTCCCATTCCCGTTCTAGAGGCGAAGAACAAAGTCATGAGTCCGGAAACGAATATGAAAAGCAGAGAGTACTGCAGTAAGAAAAGAATATATTGAACTAGAAGTAGCAAAAAAGAGATCGTTAATGAAAATTAAAACGAGTGTCGGAGACAGAGCGAAGCCCTGTGGCAAACCAGCATTTATTTTGTGGATATCATTCAAGATAACTTGAATTGAACGCTTCGAAAGGTAATTTCTAATCCAATGAAGGAGAGATTCATCGATCGCAAATGCACGCATTTTCGTCAAAAGAGCCTGGTGCCAAAATCTGTTAAATGCCTTAGAAATATCAAGTACAACGATCTTGCTTTCTCCAGTTTGATGTATGATTTGGCTCCATTTTTCGGTGAGACATGCCATCAAATTACCAGTGGACCTGTTGCTACGAAAACTGTACTGCCGGTCATTGAGAAGTTTTAGTGTTTCGAGATGTTTTATGAGTTGACTTTTTATCAACGTTACCATGGCCTTAAAAAGAAGGGGCGTAAGTGCAATGGGTCTGTAGGAGAAAACAGAAGACGACTAGGCCGTTTTTAGAGATGGGCTGCACAAATGCTATTTTCTACCTGCTCGGCGATAGTACTAAAGAATAGGATTAATGGAGAGGCGGAGAGGCTTATGCAGTGGTTTTGACAGCGAGGAAGAACACCTCTACAAAAGAAGGTGAAATATACCATCTGGACCAGCGGATTTTTGTCTATTAAGATCTTTAAGTACTCTCGCTACTACACGAGTGCGAAAGTGGATCCCATTGATTCGGCCCACTCAAGTGTAGTAGGAGACATAGCAATATCTAAAAGTGTAGAGCGGGTTACAAAGTGTGCAGCAAGTATATATTATAAATGAACGTTTTCCGTAATTCTAATATTTTTTACGAACGACCAAGAAGTTTTGCTTCCTTTTCGGATAGTTTTTGGCCGTATTGAAATTTCACATGCTTAAGCAAGACGTTGCAGTTATTCCTGACTCGTTTGAACATTTTTAAGTTTTCCTCTGTCGGATTGATCTTGAAAGACCGAGATCACGTTTCTCTTAACTTGACAGCCTCTTTACAGCTCGAGTCGTACCATGCCCTTTCTATTAGTCTGATACTCATTCACTCCACAAGGGATAAGGGATCTTATTCCAAAGAGAATAATGTCTGTGATCATATTAGCAACGGCATCCACGTTCGTATTAAGGATACACAAATGCCAGTTAAAATTAAGAAAAGATGATAGTGGGAGGTAATTGTGTGTTCGATATGCTGGAAAGTATAGGTGGTAGGATGATTAATACCACTTCATGCCTTATAGACTAGAACCTCTATTTTCTCATTAAAGATTAACCCACCTCTAGAGTAGAGACTTTACTACCTCAGACGCCGTTCTGTGTTTTTACGATTTCCTTTTTATTTCGTGCATCCTCATCAACTAACTTCTTGAAATGTCTAAGTGGTGGAGGTTCATGGTCATAGTTCATGGTCGTCCGTAAAAGATATGTACCTACATATGTGTTGTTTTTCTTTGCCATATTTGGAGGTGAGCAAAGTCTTCTGTGCTATATTCAAAGAAGACAGAGAGACTCTTTGATAGTTTTGATAGTAGGGCTATAAACAAAGCTGCACCTTTTCGGTAATAGGGACTTAAAATCAACGAGGCCTGTGTTGGCCATTAGCCGTTCTGGCCGATTCGTCAACAAAACTCTTAGAAACCAGACACTTTTTACATAAACGGACAAAGCTCGCTTAAATTTGCTTCCGCAGGTGCATTTCATCCTTCAATATTTCTGCCATATATGTGTTGATTTCAATATAATTGGCATCATGAGACCGATTATCAGTCTCAAGTTTGGCCTGATAACTTATGATTGCACGCTTCTGTCAAGCTGTTTTCACCTAAAAATTTTATTATTATTTGTCTTATGGAAGCTGGTAATATAGCTTCTCACGATACAAAGAAAGGGTTAACTCATCGCTTACGAATATTCTTCTAAGCCCACCACATCCTCGAAAACATTGTCAGTGTTCTTACCTGAAGACAAAAATAAGGCCAAAAAAACAAAAACAAAACAGAAAACACTTCTAAGCAACAGCATGAGTTTCACCGGAGATACTATGTTTGTTGAAAGTTAAAACCGCAGGATATCTCGAAAGGATTTCAGGAAGCTCTGCTGAAACTTGTGAGAATGTTCCATCTTCACATCCAAAACACTGTTGGCCTCTCAACCTGGTGTTGCCAACTCTCTGCTCATCTTCTTTGGCGTTGTTTTACGTTGTTTATGGTTTTATGAATATTTAATGCTTCGCAAATCAGCAGGATACATGTGCACATTCACCCGCAACAACATTGCGGTATCCTTAGTCAAGCGTCAGCATCCTTCATTTGCTTAACGGGATAACGGGTGCCGTAAAATAGCAAAAGGGATTTCGTGCGCGACTTGTGATACTTTGGTGTCATGGTGTACGAGCAGTGTGTTTTTACCCATCCGATTTCTTGGGAGCTGTTTAACGGATTCCATTCTGCAGGGAAAGCACACTGTGTTTGCACGTATGAAAGCTTTTCACTTCAACAAGCGGGCCCAACCCAGCACATACCCAACAAGAAGTGGAGAATAAAACTAGAAAAACAGGATAATAATCAGGAGTATCTACCTGCTGAAAATACGGGTGTAGGTACCGATGTAGAGGAATACAATACTTCCACAACAAACCCATGTTAAGCAGCAGCGGCAGAAGCAGCAATGACGGTGATGGTTCAGGGGATCAGGTTTTATTGGCTTTCCTATGGTGTGCATAAGTGCGAGTGGAAAGAAAAAAACAAAAAAGCAAACAACACTGAAGAACACAACAAAAAAAAAACATAGCGCGAAAAGTTGGCAATATTTCGGGAAATGTTTTTGGCGGGAGAATTTATATCACTAACCACCTAGTCCCACACTCTTGTGAACTGAAATTTATGTTGTTTCGTTACGGGATTAGTAATTTAGTAGCGCATCACAGCGGTGGAAACAACGGTGAAAACGATGAAAACGATGAAAACGGTGAAAACCATGAAAATGTTGAACGTGGTTGAAAAGTGAAAACGGCACTCTTTAGCTAGAATTCAACTCCTATCAGAGTTGAAATTATAGACAAGGCCAACAATTTCGCTAAGCCAAAGGCTTTGCGAAGTGATAACTTACTCAAAACCGTAAGGATCTGCTAAAGGTGCTTATTATTGTAGCGCATTAGGGAGCACAGGATACACGAGATATGGTAAAGCATACAGGGCGTAAATCATAATGGGAATTGGTCTTTAATGCTGCTGAGTGAAGTTAAAAACTTTGAAAGTTGATCCCTATGGTTGGTCTCTTGGCTTCTGGGATCGAATTGCTTGCACTTGCAATTTTTAAATGCATCCATTTTGGAAGGTTATCAGATGCAAGGTTTCTAATGCGTCGGTGGAAATTTCTGATGAGAATTTTCAAAGAGTTATTTCCAAAGACCGCAATCTAATTCATTGGAAATTATTTTAAATGCAAAATTAATGAGTAAGCATTGGGAATGTTCGGGTGAATCGCATACTCACATAGGATTTTAGGGCGTATTACTACAGTTGGCGGAGGCCATCCAATATATCATACTTGAGAGGTTTAGATAGCTAAGAGAGATTGCATTTAATAGTTTTCGCTACAGTGCTCATCATTTCCGACGTAAAGGAGACAGTCTTATGTACATACAAGTGAAAATAGGGTCCTACATCTCCGATTTCATATCATCAGGAACGATACTAGGACGACTCCAATAGGAATGTGGAATATGATAAAACTACCATATCTCGCCGTTGTTGTACTCGTATATAGGGTACAGCTGCTGCATGGAACGACAGTAATAGCACGTTAGTTCAGGTTGAAATAAGCGAAAACAGATCATCAACGAAATTATCTTTATCAGGAGAAGTAGCTTAATGAACTCCTCGCACCGCTCAAAAAGAAACAATGTGCGAAGAGTTTAAATTCCTTGGAATTTAGCCATGTGTCACGTCCAACTGCGAAATGTAGCCTCGATGCACGAATCAGAGGAATGTACTCTGGATAGGGATGGAGCAACAGAGAAATGGCAGTTTTCGTGTACTTCATGCGGAAACATGTTACACACCGTAAACTATCGGAGGCATCCTAAGCATCAATATAAAAAATAATAGCAAATCTGAATGGACAACAAAAATTAGAGTCAAACAAGCGAAAATTGCATCTCATGGAGAAAATCCTAGAACACCGGAAGCTGTGTCTCTCTGAAATGCTAGCTATCTCTCCAAGGGCAGACGATAGTATAATGTAGTATAGTATAAAAGTTTATTTTCACTAGAATATATAGTAGTTACAGTACTTCAAAATATACTTAGCATAATTAAACAACAAATAATATTAACTAGAGAAAAATGAGAGACATTTTATATTTCTGAATCCGAAATAGTATTAAATGCCACATCAAAAGGATAAATAGCAATAATTTAAATAAATGGGTGGGGTGACCCTATCATCTAAAAAAAAAAAAAAATTTACAATTTCAAAATTAAAGCAAACAATGCATTGAACCTTAAGTAAAACGTAATACATGGACTCTAAACGTTTAATATCATGGCCTAGAAGCCAATTTCTTACATGCTTCAAAAATATGTTGATAGGACTAAGAGTCCAAAAAGGAAGCTCATTAAAGAGGCTGTGCGATGAAACTGTATAAAAATTCCTATAGGCTGTGGTTCGAAATTTAGGAATATCTACTAGATTCAAGTGATTACGACGTATATTGTAATTTTCAAGAACTCTAAATATTAAATTACCAGATCTATAGAAAAAAGACTTTAGAACTTTGAAACAATATAAATGCCGGACGGGAAGAATTTTCAAATTGTAAAATAATGGAAAGCTATGATGTAAGTGATTTTTCCCGCAAATTTTTCTTACGGGAGTTGATGTAAATCAGGAATATAATTGGTACCTATACAGAGCCCTGAGGTACCCCTAGATTCATAAACTTAGTATTACTTCTGATCCCTTCAATCTTTACTCTTTGAGATCTATTTACAAAATATGATTTGAACCACTCAAGAACAAAACTTATTTGAAACCCATATTGAAGTGAACTGAAAAAGCTTGTTTTATTCAAAAACTTTGCTTACTGAAGGAAGAAGCGAAATACTCGTAGGTGTGTAGTTGCTTACATCATTTTTATACAGTGGAACTACATCCACAGAGCTACAGGAAAAACTACATATAAAACGCTTTTATTAAAAATACGGGCTAGAACATCCAGAACAAAACAAGCAACATTCTTCAACATCCGATTTGAAATGCCATCTATGCCACAGGAATTTGAGTTTCTTAGAGAGCCTATAGTTTTCAACAACTCTAAGCCTGTAATGGGCTCAAAGACAAAAATACATCTCTGAGCAGTTTCGTAAGGAATAGATAAAAAAACTAGAATTCCTGCAATCGAATGTAGTTAAAATCGGATGGATAATGTTGGCAAAATAATTATTGAAAATGTCAGCAACTTCAAGCCTATCGGTGACAGTGCGATCATTATACAGCATCGTGGTAGGACTTTTAGAGGAATCGGGCTTATTGAGAATGCTATTAACAAGTTTCCATTCACCTCTTATATTTCCGCTATTTAAGCTAAAATGATTTTTATAAAACGTATCACGGCAAATTAGAACTTCATTTTGTACTTCCAAGCATAGCCTTTTGTAGTTCTTTTTCAGATTTGTATTGCTAGGGTGTTTATAGCATTTCTGTCGCAGTTTATTTTTTTTATTAATTAATAATTGTACAAGCTCAGTAGTTATCCAAGGTTTGAGCCTTTTAGACGAGCTTTTTATATTTTTCGTAAAACTACAATATTTTATATGATTTGTAAGACATTTTATAAAAATATCATACGATTTAGATAGATCTGGCTCCATAAAAACATATTCCCATGACTCAAAGCTGAGAATAGACTATAATTTAGAAAAATCAATTCTGGTTAAACAGCTACCCGATGGCAATCTTGTCAGTTCATTAATAACAGACTCTAAGCCAGTAGGGCTAAATATTCTGCTACTGTGTCAGTTTTTCCAAGAATATTAAAATTGAAATCACTCAATATTAAAAAATTTTTTGACTTTTTGTTATCTAATAAATTGGAGAATTCTTCCACAAATACTGAAAATCATATTTTTGAAGCTGACGCACACAATGACAAAAATTGCTTTGTTTACTGTGAAACTGAATTTTAGGATATCAGCACTTAAGAACTCAATGAGGTACGTTGGTACACAATCATAAAATTCTTCTTTAACGAAACAGCCTACACCGCCTGCCACATAATTTTCATTCGTGTTTGTAAAAAATTAACAACCCGGCAAACTATAGGGTTTTCCAATAAGGACTTGACAACTTTTTTTTTAAATAAAACGCAAACCATTTGAGATGTAGTCAAAATTGTTTATAACGAAATATCGGTTATTGCGAACTAATATTGAAGTCCCGGCCGAGGTTAATACAAATTGTACTAACCGAATATCGCTTTTAACGATATCACCTATAACGAATTATCGCTTATAACGAATAGTTTTAAATGGAAAATTTGAAAATCTATCGCTTCTAACGAATATTAAAAAAAATAAAGTAGGCATTGCAAATTTCGTGCATTTAAAATGAAAAAATTCTGGGGATTTCCCTTTTGCTGTTTTTTTTTTGCATTTCGCACTCTGTTTTTAAGAGGAACTGGAATAGTAATTTTTTATATCAAGAAAGGTTAAAAATGTTAGTTTTTTTTTTTCTTTTTTAATGAATTCAAAACGTAGAGGTTTTACAATAGAAGAAAAATATAAAATAATTTCAAGGCTCGAAGCTGGTGATTCTAATAAAAGTTTGGCAGCAGAGTTTTCTGTATCGGCTTCGGCAATCTCTACCATTTTCAAAGGCCAATAAAAAATTAAAATAAAATTAAGAAGAATTTTGAAGAATTCAACTTGAAAATAAAGAAAGTTCGATGCAGTCAGCTCAGCTGGTTCAAAGCCCAAGGAAGTTTGAATACTCCATTAAGCGCACAATTCTACAAACTAAGGCAGAAGACTGCAAAAGGGTTGGGAAAAAATTACTTCACCTTCTCAACAGCTTAGATTCAACGATTTTGACAAAGACATAACATCATTAGTGCAAATTGTGGATGATTGGTGTCGTGGTGTTTGGCCAAAGCTGCGAGACGGCTATTCGGATGATCAAATCTTCAACATCGACGAAACAGGTTTGTTCTACAAATTGACACCTAATAAAACTTTGAAATTTAAAGGTGAAAAATTCGTTGGAGGTAAAATGTCAAACGCACGAATTACGGTTTCGGTAAGAGCTAATATGACAATGTTACTTATTGGAAAATCACAAAACGCGAGGTGCTTTAAAAATGTCAAGAAACTTCCTGGATGACATCAGACATATTGACTGTACCTGTACCTGTCTTTTGACTACTATTTTATTAATATCCTTAATGGCGAAAATAAATGCGTACTTGGAACTTTTTATATGCCACCACATATTGCGAATTCGCGCATTATCTCCCCAATTGTTGAAGAAATTTGTCATCTAGCACTAATATTCATTCTTTGTGGTGATTTAAATATTAATCTTCTTCATTCTTCTTCTGGTACTCTTATAACCTCGAAGAATTGTCTTGGCCTCTCTTTTGTTAACTCTTCTAGGCCAACTCATTTTAAACCTAATTGTGTACCATCTTTGTTAGATGTATTTCTCACTAGTCATAACAGCCTCATTAAATGTTTTAGTCAATTATCTGTTCCCGTATTTTCATATCATGATCTGGTATTTGCTACCTTTGACTTACATACATGTGGATAAAAGCTCGTCCCAGTCCATTCATTATCGTGATTTCCGCAATATTAATTATGAAAGTCTTTTTCTTGATTGTTCGTCAATTGACTGGAGTAGTATTTATCTAACATCTGACGTAAATAAACAAACAGATTTTTTGACTACCGCGACTGACTACCTATTTAATAAGCATGTTCCTTTTAAGACTTGTGTGATAAAATCACAAACCTGTCCTTGGCTTTCAAGCGATATCCTCAACGCCATCAAATTAAGAGCCGCCTCTTACCGCCGCTGGAAACGTTTCGGTTGTGCAGAAATGCTGAACAAGTACAAAACTTGCCGTAATATTGTTACTAAGCTGGTAAGATCTGCAAAACTTAACTTCTACAACAATAGATTTAATTTTGACCGTTCTTCCAAATTTCTATGGAATGAAGTTCGCAAAATTGGGCTAAATAAGAAAAATATATCAGTCTTGGACGATAACGGATTTAAACTAGTTACGACATTAAGTTCTCGCTATACGCTAACACATAATGACAGGGACGACGCATTTTCTTTGGGCGCTGTTGACGAATATATGGTAGGAGTCGCTATTTTCTCCATCAAATGCAAGGCAGTCGGACTAGACAACATTCATCCTGACTTCATAAAAATCCTTCTTCCCCTTTTACTCCCCTACATCACTCATATATTTAACACCATTATAATGACATCTACCTACCCTTCTGCCTGGAAGAGATCTAAAATTATACCGATTCCAAAAAATGGAACAAATTTGGAATATAGACCCATAGCAATTGTTCCCTTTTTATCCAAAGTCTTCGAATCGATTTTAAGCAATCAAATAAAAAAAATCATTAACGAAAAACAGCTTCTTAGCCCTCTCCAGTCAGGTTTCCGGTCTGGACACAGCTGTACATCAGCTTTAATTAAAGTTTCTGACGATATTAGACAAGCAATTGATGCAAATTATACAACTGTGATAGTATTACTTGACTTCTCGAAAGCATTTGACTGTGTTAATCCTAATATTCTCGGTGATAAGCTGACGAATTATTTCAACTTCTCTGACACATTTAATAAACTTATTTATTCATACATGACTACTCGCTGGCAAGCTGTTTCATGTAATAATAAAATGTCTTCGTTTCTCCCTGTTAATAGTGGAGTTCCCCAAGGATCAATTCTTGGTCCATTACTGTTCATAAATGACTTACCTTCTGTTTTATCTCATTGTCGATTCCACATATATGCTGACGATGTTCAACTGTACATTAGTTTTCCTATTAGCATGGTTGAAGACGCAATTTCAAAATTAAATAACGACCAATTTTCAATATTCGAGTGGTCCTTACGGAATGGTCTTAAATTAAACCCTGACAAAACAAAAGCCATACCTATATCCAAACACCAATCACATTTCCCTGACTTTCCTTCCGTTATGTTAAACACATCTCAAGTTGAATATGTCACCCATGCTAACAATTTAGGAATAATTTTCAACAATAAACTCACTTGGGATGCTCATATAAACTTTATTATAAAAAAGTCTACGCGTCGCTACGAGGGTTATCTATAACAAAAACAATTTTGCCGGCACAAGTTAAGCTTAAACTAGTGAAGGCATTGATAGTTCCAATAATCTCTTATGGTTGCGAGTTGTTTGCCGATCCCGACTCCCACATGCTTCAAAAACTTAGGGATGCTTTTAACTCCATTGCTCGGTTTGTATTCAATCTTCGTAGATTTGATCACATTTCGCCTGAAGCCCGTCAAATTCTTGGCTGTAACTTAGAGGCATACTTCAAATATAAGTGCTGTTCTTCCTTTTCAAAGTTGTTCACAAGAAAGAGCCAATCTACCTGTTCTAAAAAATTAACTTTTGTCTATCCAATCGCCACATAAATTTGCGACTATCAATTTACACTTGCTTAACATCACGCCGTCAGTTCTTTATTTATGCTGTCAAACTCTGGAACAATCTCCCTAATCACGTGAAGTCTAGAATCGAACACAGAAAATTTGAAGCAGCATGTTTTGACCACTTATCCAGTTTGAACTGATATAGCTTTTGTTCTAATTTTCTATTAATTCTTTCTTCATATTTAATTTATTTTATTTTTGTTTCTATCTTTTCATCCTTATAATTGTTATTATTAATAGTATTACTAGTTTTTTTTGTGCTCATTATTTTATTTTGTTGTAACTTACTTTGTATACGAGTAATTTGCTTATTGTATGTAATTTCTTTGTTAGTTTATATCCTGTGCAAATCTAAAAGTTTTTTTTTAATGTACAGCGTTTTTTTTTAATCAATAAATATCAAAAATATCAAAATATTCGAAAAACATTTAAGAAATTGGGATAGACAGTTGGCAAAATGAAAGGAAACAAATCTGTTGTTAGTACACAATTGTCCTGCACATCCAAAGCATCGATCTTCTATGAAGCTTGTATTTTTGCCACCTAATACAACTTATGTGTTACAAACAATGGATCAGGGTATAATCAGATCACTAAAAGAGCGTTACGGAAAGCTTCAAGTACTAAACATAATTCGTAACATCGTAAAACAAGATGGTCCACATGTAATGAGTTTGTTAGATGCCATTCTACTGATTTCCAGAGCTTGGGAGAGGGTGTCTATGGCAACTATAAAAAATTGTTTTAAACATGGTGGATTTATCCCACAAGAACCTGATAATTCAATCAAAACTAAGTTCGAAGACGAAGACAATTGGCCTTTGAGGCTCTGGATTAAACATATTCAGTCACATGATAACGTATTTGATTCATACACTTTAGAAGATTTGGTTAATGTAGACAACAACATTGTGACTTCAGAGTTATTAACCGGCGAACAAATCATTGATTCTGTTCACAATGAAAATGTGGAGAGTAATGACAATAAAGAAGGTAAGAAAAGTTTTTAGTCTTGCTTCTCTGACAGTATGAAAACATTTTGGGAAATTTTTACTTACAGAAATGGAAATATTTCCATTTCCATTTCCATAAATTCCAGTGAAAATTGAAGATGCACTTCAGGCTGTCAATACTTGAAATCGTTTGTTTTGTTGACTGATAATTTTGACCAAGGTTGTAAAGAATTTTTGACCAAAATTGAGATGAAAATAGAAGGAGAGTTCATAAAACAAAAATGTCGACAGCAGAAAATTACAGATTACTTTATACAACAATCATAAATAAATAAAAGTACTAAAATAAAAAAAATGTGTCCACTTGTACAACGGAAAATCGGTTATAACGAAACACCGGATATAACGAACAAATTTATCAGTCCCATCGAGTTCGTTATAACCGATTTTGACTGTATTTCAAAAACTTTATTATCAGCTTGAAGCACAATCAAAACATTTATGAATGGAACTCGACTTCGTTCATATGGCCACCGCGGGCACGTATGCAGCGGTCGACTCGTTGGACCCAATTTTCAACGACTAGGCCACATATTTCGGCCAAAATGGCCGCTATTTCGCGTTCAATGTTGGCTCTGAGCTCTTCCAACGTCTACGGCGTGTTGGCATAAACCAATGACTTAACGTAGCCCCACATAAAATAGTGAGATAACACGCTCACCATACTTACTCTTCAATAAATCGATTGTATCGTGTGCTGTGTGGCTTGTGGCATCATCGACATGTCGTTCAAGTCCATATCTTCCAATTCGGGCGGAAAATAATAGGTGATCATGATGCGATAACGCTGGCCATTCACAGTACCGTGACGATCGTTATCGTCGACGAAAAAATATGGCCCAATAACGCCGTCGGCATGCAAACCGCACCAAACAGTTATATTTTGTGAATGAAGTGGTGATTCATAAAGCACATGCGGATTTTTACCCGACCAATAACGCATATTTTGCTTATTGACGAACCCATTGAGCCAAAAATGAGCTTCGTCACTGAAGATGATTTTGCGATGAAATTCATCATCTTGGCGCATCTTCTCCAGAACCCAATCGGAGAACGTACGTCGCTTCAAACGGTCCATCGGCTTAAATTCTTGAGTCAGCTTGATCTTGTATGGGTGTAAACCAAGATCCTTATGCAAAATACGCCATAATGTGGTCTGAGCGATGCCCAATTCTTGAGAACGCCGTAGAATTGACTGATTTGGATCGTTTGCTACGGACGCCTAAACGGCAGCGATATTTTCGACACTTCGACCAACCCGTTGTCTCACTGACACAGCAACATCACACAACGAATATGTAGACTCGCCCTGTCTACTAGGGCGAGAATTACGACCGAAAATTGGAGTTAGCGCTGCTCGTTGCTCGTTCGTGTACTTTACCATGATAAAAATGTTGAGTTTACTGAATAAATTGACAGTGACAGTTTAATGATTAGTGAAAGAGTGCGTTCACAAATTAAATTTAAAGTTGTCAAGTTCTTATTGGAAAACCCTTTATAAATAGGAGACAATTAGGTACAGAGCTTGTGTTAGTTTGTATTGGAACGACAATACCCAGGCTGTGAGCAACAGCAGCCCGAAAATGTTCTCACAAATAAATGGAATATTTCGGTGGAAAGATCAAACCGTGACTAAAGATCCCCAAATGACGGACAATGCACAAACACTGCTAACAGCAGGTATAGGTCCAGAAGAAGATTTGAAAAAATCATCTCAGCCAAAAAGTGGAATTAAATGGTGAACATTTTTGTGTGTTGACTTTTTATATTTTCGACGTCGATTAACTGAACAATAGTGTGCCGATAATCTCGCTTCGTATTTTGTTGATGAAGTACCATGCCGGGCCACAGTGTTTGGCTGGCTTTCCTAGTTCAATCGTGGTCGTCGTTCGCTACAGGATGAATTTCGTGAAGGTTTTACTGCGCGGGAATTGAAATCGCAAGATCATCATACGACTTATCGCGAAATTGAGGCATGCTTGGGCATTTGATCCTCTCTCATACATTTAATATTACATAGACATTTGACTGTCAATAATATTTCCTTGCGTTCGATATCGCATAATTTGACAATCGCTCCAAGCAAGGATCGTGTCGGTGGGTCCAAAGAAATGTTGGAAAAATTCGATAGCGGTGCTTCAAACGACGTCTACAAGATCGTATAAGATCGTGACAGCTGATGAATTACGAGCCAAATCCAACAACAGTTATTCGCGCACGAAGCACTTGGAAGCAAATGATCGCCTGATTCTTCAGAAAAACCGTACATATCGCCACCGTGCAATTAGAGCAACGTAGAACGATCAATTCGGAATGGTATACCACCGTATAGTTGCCAGAAGTATTTGAAGAAAGTGCAAAAGCATATTGATCTTGAGTATTTTGAATAACAAGAAAGCAATTTTCGATGGTAAATATTTGTTTTTACTTGTCTTTCTCAAAACTTAAGTAGCAGAGTACATGAGCCGTGAGGGGTCATTGGCACGAATCTCAATTTCACTCCATCTTATCAGCGTATAGATTCAGTCTAAAGATCGAGGTCATTAATATACTCTTGCAACGTGACTTTGACAAGATGGTTCCGATGACTAGAAGTTGGAGATCAACATATAGCAGTCGGAGACCATTCTTTTTGAGGACGGCTTTGTCTGGGGCCTCAATCCTACATCTTCGATTGTAGGAACGAAATATAGTCATGTAACATACCTTGGAATCTGGCCATACCAGTAGATCAGATCTAGCCAGAGACAAATGTATTTTGTTTAAAATGATACTGCTTCACACGAGCCAACTCGATGCGAGTTCAGAAGAAATTCGCTACATGCTTCACATTCGGTACATATTCATTTCTTGATGTTTTGTGCGGTACAACGTGAGAGTAAAGATTATTGGAAAATAGCCGGGATGGCTTGTTTTCGTCTTTTCTACCTTAATGAGGTCTTGTACTATAGGGCGAAACATACAATAGTAGACTATTTCATTACTAAGTTGACTTGAAGGCATATTGCGAGAGCAGTGACCTCAATTTCCATCTCATTATCCCAATAATGTTTATCACAAGAGTCTGCGCTTTAACGGAGCAAAGAGGCTTTGGTTTGGTTTTCTCAAAGAACTAGCCCATCGTATTATGTACCTATGTGCTCGTTTAGCTGGAAATTCTTATCATTTCGTAAAAAAAAATAAGCGTAATTTTCAGTGGTAAAGTACGTACAGTACCTGCATCCACAACATCAGCGCCAAGTACCTGAATCCTGACGCGAACGTAGTTCGAATACTCACAAAAGTAGTGCTCCGCTTTTTCGTCATCACATTTACAGTAAGCATCGCAGAGCGCTGTATCACTTACGCCTAGCAAACTTAGGTGGTTTGCGAAAGCATTGTGCCCATTTACAATGCAAGTACTCAGTCTACAGTCACATCTACTGAGGGACAGCAAGAAAGACGTTGCCGGCATCCTGGAGAATAATACCATCTGCAGATCATGTGGGAAATCCTAACATTGCTTTGGGTGCTGAGAAGACCTCCTTATTGTCTTGCCCAGCGAGTTCACCGGCGATGCCGTTTCCTGCGATCTCATTGTGACCAAATCAACGAATTCAGCCTTCCGACTGCGTTTAAAGACGACATACATTCTTCACAATGTATTGCAGTTCATAGCCATTGGGATTGGATACATCTGTTGGGCGACAGATTCAAGTTTTTCCAACAACGAATGGGTGAAATCTAGCGTTGTCGCGCAACAGCTCCGCATCCTAGGCTGGTTTTGGAGGCGTTCGTAAAGACCCGACTACATTCTTTTGCTGGTTTAGCAGCTTGGTCACAGATAAAGTTTTGACCCCATATTATTAAAATGGATATCTTCTTACCTGAAGGTTTTAGGTCAGCCTTGTCAACCCCGTTTTAGCTACTTCTGGTGTTCCACAAGGTAGCCATGTAGTTCCCCTCTTTTTCATTTTTACTATAAATGATCTTAAGAGGATTATTTAACACTGCCTCCTATCCAGAGCCGTCGCCCAATTATCAAGGCTTCGCCCATTAATGACGTTATCTAATAAAAAGCGGGGGCAGAGCAAAGTACTGGTCTTATTGTATCGGTTTCCAGATGAGGTGACCAAACGTTGCTACGATTTGACCAGTTACAAGCTGCCGGTCATAGGCCCTGTTCAGTCCATGGGAGTCAGGAGCCTCCCAGATCTCGGTCAGTGCCTAACTTATTAGAGGTAGGCCCCCTTGTGGGGGCATCATGGTGGCTGTGGTTTAAGCCCAAAATCGCGGGGAGGGTCCTTGGCGCAATTAAGAGTTGCAATAAGTACTGGGTGCTGTGACCCTAAGAACAGTAAGAGGTTCTAGGTCGGCCTAGGCTCATACCAAGGGTGGAACTTTTGCCTCCAAAACAGTTCCGAATTGCTATCAAAGTGAATTGACGGAGAGCAGTGGCAAGGCGTATCCTTGCTCCCATGGATGTATGGGCATCCCGTAAACTTAAGTCTACACGACAGATATTTACGACGACGACACTAAGTTCTCCAAAACTATTTCTTCACCTCCAAGACTCTATTCTCCTTCAAGATGACCTCGATAGGTTTTCTACTTGGTGTCTAAAAAATTAGAACTAGATGTCTCCGAATGTCAATCTACGACTTTGTCACGTAAGTCCAATCAATCTCCTCCTCAACTTTATTTTCTGGATGGCCAATCTATACCCCAGGTTTAATCCCTTCGCGACGTTGGAATATTATACGATAGGGAGTTAACTTCCGTTCGCCTCCCTTAGTGTTCGCTAGGCGTTTGGTACTCGTATGTATTCCAGCACCAGTCTAGCGGTGAAGATTCTTTTCATAGCTATCAGCAAATGGTTTATACCTTTTTGCAGCATAAATAATTATATCCTATCGGTTTTAAGCGACTTAAAACCACCATCCTTACAACGGATGCTAGCTGCGTTGTGTTTTGTTACTCAACTCAATTGCAGCTTAGTTGATAGGTGCTGCTTGTCAGCTAGTTGTGATTAGGTTACCTGCGAAGTGAGAAAGCAAGAGACCGACTCAGGGTCGTTGCAGGATTCCAGTGTGGAAGGTTTGCCCCTTTTGACGACTCCCACCGTCTGCTTGTCTTGACGACTGTTTTGGTTTCTTCACAAAGTCTTTGTAACTCTCTTGAATCTCTTTAAATCTGAATTAGCTTCATATATCTTTTGATTTCAGATCTGTAAAGTTTCCAATCATCCTTCAAATTAGTCTTTAGTGATTTGTTTAGAAGATATTGGGTTTCGCCCCGTCATGTACTTATTTTCACGATTCGTGCTCTCTCTTTGAGAATAGATTTTTCAATTTTCAGTGCCGGTTCAAGGTTCTGGACCCATCATTATCAGCAACACATCCTCTATTTCTCAGAGTTGCCCTTTTTAAGTAGATGGCGTGCGTCATCTATGGTGGCCTGGAAGCCTCAAAAGCCGTAGTTCTCAGGGAACAGAAACCCATTTGGCAATTCAAAGTTTTCTTGGAGAAATATTTTTGGTGTGGTGTTAGCTCTATACTGTTTTACCACTTAACATCTAGTCTGCACGTCGTTGAATTTTAGTTCAACACTTCCCTGAGTTCTCTTCAGAACTTTAGTATATTTGGTTTTTCAGCCTTCCCATGAGGGCAAGCCAACCAAAGAAAGGAATATTTATCTTATTTCAATCCAACAATTAACACGAAAGTCATCTACATATGAAAGGCTTGGGCAGGGTAGGTTCTTGTGCGTTGTCACTCGGGGATTGAACTCCAAGGTCTTTATGGATGGGCATGTCAAAAGCTAGCTTCACGAATGCGACGATACTAAAATTCTAGCAAAGAAGATATCTCAACGAATTCTTATTCACTGTGAACTTGATACTCACAAGTAATAACAAGGTCATTAAAGAACAGTACACGTGGCTCCCTTAAACTCAATCACAAGTAATTCATAAATTGTAGGATAAAAGTTTATCCGCCTGTAGCTTGTGTACACCTCTTAGTTCTAAATAATGTAAGTCCTTAAACAGCCCATAAAACCAATCAAAATTGAGTCTTCTTCTGTTTCTTGAAAAAACGCTTTCAACCCCCCCATTCACATCTTGTAAACGAAAGCAATGTGTTGTTCTTTTTTTTGTATCTTTTCTCATCTTTTAGAAAATATTTTTGGCCTCCAGAAGTTCGTGATCCAAATTAATACTGCCCACCCGCTGCACCGCCCTCGATTCATTCCTGTGCTCAAAATCAATGCTTTTCATTTCGAATTAACCTTCACCCTCCCCAAGGATTCAATAAGAATTTTCCATTTGAAAACAAACATTCATTGTCTGTGCACCATGGCCTCAAGGATAACCATCAACCGTTTGCCTCTATTGTCAAGCTCTGTACAGCTTATCCTTACAACACTCACTCATCATCAATAGGAAAATCTCTCATTTCCCTCCACCACCACTTCATTCCCGCTTTGGTTTAAAAATACAATCCGCGAGCTGCCACCACATCCTTGCCCGTTTGCAATCTTCATGAATACAATCCATGGAATTATGAAAACAAAAATCAATTACTTAAGCTTCGTTGCAGATTGAATAGAAGGAAAAACAACGTCAGGCAATACAAAATAATAACAACAACATCAACAAAAAAGTGCCAACCTTGCCAGGACAAAAGGACACACAAACGCCCACGAACAATCTGAAGGTGGGCCAAAAAGGAACGAACGAACGAAGAAAGTAAGGAGGGAATCTGTTGGAACTGCTTCCAAAGCGCAAAGGCACTAAAACATTGTGAAAGGCATTAAGCAGATCGCGATACAACGCGCCAAGGTAAGCACTATAAAGGATGAGCACACGATGAACTTGGCAACGACAATATTGCCAACTGAGGGTTTAGAACGAAAAAAAGACAAAAATTCCCGGATATGATAAAGTTTTGAAAATTCCTTCGAACCAACACTTACACCGCCCATCCTAAACACCAGCACCATCACCATCACCATTCACCTACCCTTAAAGAAATATAAACTTCGAACTTGAAGGCGAAACAAAAAAACAAAATTAACGAAACTTTGGCAAGACAATAGCACGGCCACTTCATCCTCAATGGGCGATGGGGTGCTGGGTAGGATCCTTGAATTCTTTAAAAAGTTCGTAATAAACACAACGTTATTCTTCGCTGACTTTTCTTTCATTCTGTGTTGTGTTTCTTGTGCTTTATCGCTCCATCCTTGAAGGCAAAGGAGGGTGCCCATTGTAAACAACAAAAAAATAGTTGCGCTCTTGAGAATCCTTTTCAAGATCTAACCTCCTCGGAAGCAACTCTTCTTCGTTATTCTATTCAACAACGCTGCCATGTGACAACTTCATTGAACCTGCCGGAAAGGAGGGATGTGATTGTAGAATAGTATGCATGCCCTGCTAAACAGAAACAAAAACAGGATATGCCTCTTCTCGACAAAGTGAGATGAAAGACACAAATAAAGAATGCCGACAACAAGAAGAAGGAACGGAACATAAGTGAAACTTTCATCAGAATGAAATAATGATACTGGCAAGGTGCAAGTGGAAGAGGGATATACGGTGTTTTGAGGATGAAATTCAATGCTGGATACAGAAACTGCATTAAATGGTAAATTCCTTGTAGAAGAGATTGATATGTCAAATGGGGCTTCAAGTTTCTATTTTACATTCAGTCAGGAGTGGATGTGCTCATCAAGTCCACTTGATGCACCGCTACACTTTGCATTTGTATTTACTCATTGCGAATTTGTGAGACAGCTTTACATGTCGATTCGAAAAGGGCTTTTTCATAAATTTTCTCACAGTTAGGCAGAAATTGGAAAATTAGCACAGATATTTGACTTCAGCGAAAATCCTTTTAGTTCTATCCTTTACACAAATTAGCGAACACATTTTGGGTATTCCTTCTTTTTAATAAAAGGAAGGGAGTCGTCATTATAATCAAAAGTGCTTAGCTTGACAGAGTAGAGTGCTGCCACCAGCGTTCACTGTTTTTGTTCATCGTAGGAGATCAAACTAGGGTTGGTCATATTTCCAAATAACTACCTGCCCACACAAAAAAATTGTAGCCGACTTGTACAGTATATGCCTGGCTAAACAGAGTTTAAAAATACAGCTTCATGAGCTTTTCTATCAATATACATACATGTATTATTTGTAACAATGATCGATTTTCTGTATGCTTGCTACCGGTATACTTTAAGCAACTTTTAATAGATAAAAGATACATAAAACGAAAACGAAACAAAACCACACAGACTATACCTTATCCAACAAAACATGTCAGTACAGGGCTTATGGGAAAGTTTTTTTTCTAACAGTGGTGCCTGTAGGTGGACTCAATGGCACATTACCACTGAAACACAAAGGAAGCCACTGAACTTTGTGTACAATTGTTGTTGTAATTATTTTCAGATTTAACCACAACCACCCTATGACTTGCTCGCACGATAGCCGTGGGCAGAATGATCATAAAATCACCATTCACCATTACTGCTGGCTAGATTATTGAAAATAATCTCATCAAAGCAGTGTTACCATTCTCAAATGTTAGCACATCGTTACTGATTTTTCAGTTTACTGTTATTCGATTTGAAGTTTTTGAGAACACAAAAATGAATTTGTGTGTAATAATATGTGTGGTGGTGTTGTCATTTGCGTTTTTTTCTCCTGTTTTTGAGAAACCGTTAAAATGTAGTCAAACCATTTTTTTCGACTTTGTATCTTCAATTTTATTCGCGCGCTATTTTAATGCATTGCAACAAGTGATCATATTATTGTTGGACTATGTGCGTTTTAGTGATATTGTGTTAAATAATAGTGGTTCAAATTAGTCTGTTGTGTCGGTGTTAATGTTGTGTTTAAGAAAAAAAGGATTATTTTCTCGGTGTTTCGAAACTAGAATTCATTGACTGTGCAATTAGTGATCATATTGTGATAACAACATAAATGTGAGCAGCGACATCTAGATTTACAGAGCAGAAGATGTCGATACTTGAATAGCAAAATCTCAACCATTGATGACTGTAGAGTGGAATCGAATTTTCTAGCAAAATGGAAATTATATGGGACGCTGGATGGCGAGGAAAAAGATAAATGAAATTTATATCGCTCAGCTATATTTTTATTTGTTTATTTTAAATGGAGAGATGATAACCCTAAGCGAAATGCTCTTTCTCGTTGTGGTGATTCATCATATACACCATGGCAACCCTATGAGAGCTTTAAAGAGGGACACATTTATGCATGTTATTGCAACCAGACTAAGAGGCAAATGTCCTATCTTCCCTGTACTGACATTTATTCTTGGATAAACTATAGTGACATGTGCCATCAATTTAAATATTATTTGATATACCATATAGTAGTAAAGGGTCCGCCATCTTACTTTTTTTCAACTAGTGCTTATTTCGTGAATGGTAACACTTAGCTCATGTCTGATTTGACAGATAATTAGTTTTATCCTTCCGGTTAATAATGGAAAATAATTTCATTCAAATGGCTGCCTCGGCTGGCCATGCAGTAGCCTACACCATCGATCCAATTTTTAAGCACATTATCGATTGTGTGCAGCTGTACTTCGCCAATGGCTTCACGAATATTGTCCTTTAAAGCGTCAATTGTCTCTGGCTTGTCGGCGTAACACTTATCTTTTACGGCACCCCACAAATAATAGTCCAACGGTGTCAAATCGCAGCTCCGAGGTGGCCAAACGACATCAGCTCTGCGGCTGATAATGCGATCTTCAAAAACAGGGCGCAAAACATCGAGTGTAGCTTCGGCTGTGTGGCACGTAGCGCCGTCCTGTTGAAACCAAATGTTGCCAATATCCTCCTCTTCAATTTTTGTGAACAAAAATTCGTTCAACATGGCCCTATAACGATCGCCATTGACTGTAACGGCCACTCCTTGCTCATTTTCGAAGAAAAATGGCCCAATTATGCCTCTGGACCAAAATCCGCACCAACAAGTGACTCGTTTTGGGTGTATCGGGGTTTGGTTTTTCTGTGCCCCAAATGCGACAATTTTGCTTGTTTACATACCCGCCAAGATCAAAATGAGCTTCATCTAAAAAGATGATTTTTTTAGCAAAATCGGCATCTTCACTAAGTCGACCGCAGGCCCACTTAGCGAAGCGAAAACGCATTGGATGGTCAGTTGGCTTCAACTCCTGAACCAATTGGACTTTGTATGGCGTCATACCAAGGTTTTTATGCAAAATTCGTCTCAATGATGTCTCCGAAATGTTCAATTGTTGAGATGTTGATGTTGATGGTGCTTCACGCACACTTTTTGCCACAGCAGCAATATTCTCGGGTGTACGCACTGTTTTTGGCTTTTCACGCTTTGGCTTATCGATGAGGATGCCAGTTTCTTTCACTTTTTTCACAAGATAACGAACATACGGAGCTGACGGTGCTTCTCTTCTTCCAAAATCCGTACGCAATTTTCGCACACATTCTGCAACATTACCATGATTTTCAAAGTAATGTTGCAATATTTCCCAGCATTGTTCAAGCGTATACACAACCATATTCGTTCAGCGGAAGGATAAAACTAATTATCTGTCAAATCAGACATGAGCTAAGTGTTACCATTCAGGAAATAAGCACTAGTTGAAAAAAAAACGTTAGATGGCGGACCCTTTATGTTCTCCTTATGCTCTACTACAAATTTCAAATTAATCTTCATAATGAATAATATATAATATAAATGCTTATATAATCAAAATCTAAATATTAATTTGAAATTAAAGGCTTACACTATATAAAGCATACGTACATACATAGCATATATGTATAGTGCGAGTATATGAGGTTATTTTTATGTTTTTGAGGACAATTATGTTATCCTCTCAAATTAGACTGTAACGCTTTTACATATAATGGTAACATAAGGCTTCTACCAAGATATTGTTCAATATGATGGATGGATCTTTCATTAAGATTAAATGGTGAAAGATAGTAATTGTCATCCAAACCCTCACATTTGTTGGAGTCCAGCAAAATTTTTATTAGTGCATTAGGATGCAATTCTATGCGTTTAAGTTTTCTTAGGGTAAGATTAATGAAGTAGGTCATAAGAGGTGTTACTTGACAAGTGTTATACAGATGTTTATTTGGATACCATTTTTTATCTGGTCTTCTATACTTTCCACAACACAATCTAAGTATTCTTCTCTCAAATTGTTCCAGTTCTTTTGCTACTGTGGGGGAGATAGTAAACCATGCACAGAATCCGTATTCTAATATAGGTCTTATAAGCGTTTTGTATACCAGTAACTTTATGTTTGAGGGCAATGCTTTTGACTGCAATAAAGGCTTTAGCGAAGCGGTAACAGCTTTAGCTTTCGCTAATATCTTTCTAGAATGTTTGTTAAAAAGAAATTCGTTGTGGAAGTATACACCCAAGTATTTCAATTCTGACCGCAGAGGGATGGAATGGCCATCGATTTGCAAACTCAACGTTTTGCTCTCTTTCACAGCTAAACGATGGTCTTTTCCACTAGAATTGCGAAAACAAGTAATGCCACATTTCTCTGTGTTGGTTTTAAGTCCCCATTTCTTAAAATAATTTAACAGCAAAGGAAGCTTCTCCTTGATTTTATTGAGAGCATTTTGAGGCCTCGCACCGCTAGCTAGTGTTAAGGTATCGTCTGCAAAAAAAATTTCACAAGGCTTTCGTTCAGCATTTAAAACACTTTCGTATGGAAAATCATAAAGAAATATGATGAACAGAATCGGACCCAAAATGAACCCATGCGGAATCCCTAACAACACCGGAAATAGTTCTGAGTACTCAGAATGTATAACCATGGATGAGAAACGGCTTAGTAGGTAGTTGTAAAGTATTCGAATGAGCCATGTGGGAAAGTTTAATCTTATGAGTTTAAAAATCACGCCTTTATGTCAGAGAGAATCGAAGGCTTTCTCAAGGTCAATGTCCAACCCAACTGTACACTTCTTCTTCCTTAAGTTTTGGATGATCGATTTGGGTTCTTGGAATCACATTTGCCTCCTCACAGAAAATGTTAAAGTGTTCAGCTAATATTTTGTCAAACAATTTTCCTATATTTGGGAGCAAGGATATGGGACGAAACCCCTTGATTTCCTTAGCAGACTTTTTTTTTGCTACTGGCAAAAGTTTGGCTTTTTTCCAAATTGTAGGAAAATATCCGTTATTTGATTTTGAGTGATTTGAAAAATCACCCAGTAAACGATGTATATAGTACTTCTGTTGTTTCTAAAGTCGAGCAGACTTTTTACCAATATATGACATGATTGAAATTGGACGGTAGTTGCCGATATCATTCTTGATGTTTTTGTGTCTTCCTTGTATATCGGTGGGATAGCGGATTTTTAGTTTTTCTGGAAACTTTGATTGTTACGGATTCATATTTAGGAGTTTTCCGAAGACCAGAGTGGGAACTCCAACATTATCCTTTGAAACTTTCGCTCGAATATCATCTTCACCCGCCGATTTATTATTTTTTAGTGAATAAGGAATCTTTGTATTTCTTCAATACTAACACCATTCAAAAATATTGATCGCTGAACACTGTTCGATTGACCCGAGTTCGCATATATGTACATATGTTCCGTGTTAATATTGTCTAGGGAAAACTTTTCTGCAAATTGATGTGCCAGATTGTCAAACGGCTCTGTAGCAAAGTGCTTAGCCAACAAATTATCCAAATTCGTCATTTTGGGCTATTCTATGCTTTTAAAAATTTCTGCTTGAAATAATGCGCTTGTGTGCTATGTACTTGTATTTCTTTGTTCAGGTAGCTTCGGAATATTTTGTGTTCTTTTTCTTGGTTTCTCCGAATATGTTACAATATATCCCCAGATCTGTGGTCATCCCATTATGTTCATTCGATCGTTTTTTGTTTTTTCTAAAGTGGGTAGCAGATTTTGCAATTCTATTGAAACATTCTTTAAATTTATTGTAAAATTCATTCATCTGATTCAAACCATTTAATTGTGCCAGTTAAACTGCGACAATTTGTCGTGACAACTCACTGCAATTGACATATCATAATTGTATATTTTGGGCACGTTTGCTTCTTGTTTTTCGTTGGGGATGTGGAAATAGCGTAGTCATCTTTCCTTATTTAAATTGCGCCAGTTTATTTTCTCGACTGATGCTGATTCTCGTTGGTATTTTTCTGGTTTGGTCACGAAAAATTCCCTCAGCAAAAGTCGGCACTGAGTTGGTTTATTCAGAAGTTAAAATCTGTTACACGCCGTTTCGCGTTAGTGCTGCATAGATGGTAATATATCTGCCTTTCGTATCCGACACTACAGTATGTAATCCAATTTCGTTCTTGCTTAGTAAATAGCGTATTTAGTGTATTAAGGTCGTGTGTTTTACATGAGCCTCCTATGTCTTCTCCCGCTGCGTTTCTCGTTCCGACATCATTTCATCCATCTTCGTATTCGTAGTTCGATTTTCCGCGTGGCCGTTCAAATCTGAGCCTGACTCTGCTGAGTTATGATTGCGGGAAAATATACCCTTTTCTGATTGCTCAACAATATTCTACGTTTAGTTTCCAATTATCAGTTTTACTGCGATAACTCGGTCGCTAAATTTTGATACCCTTTACGATTTTATCTAGTATCTGCGGTGTCTAGATTATAGTAACTTCAATCTTATTTTGTACGCTTTCCTTTGTAAGTTTAAGTACCGGGCCCTGTTCCCCACATTAAGCCATTTGCTTGCTTTGAACTTTCACACAAATATTTCTATTCGCCCCGAGATCACACCATTTTTCATCCATGTGGCGCTAGTATACGAGAATTTATGGTTTTACTTACTTATATATCCGACTTTTCACTTGGCCTTTGGCTACAGACTTTGAGAAGTCTCATAAAATTTTAAATCCGCACCAGGCCCGCCTTAGATGGTAAAGCAGGAGATTGAACAATTTTCAATAAGCCGTCGCCTCACGACTTATGCAGCACCATTCCGTGGACAATACATTTAAGCCTCCAGCTATGACAACCAGAATTGCATTCTATTTTCCAGGAACCTATCGAATTCCTGGATTGCGAGGTTCGGTGGAGTCTAACAGCTGTAGATGTAGTATCCCTAGCGAAGTACGTATTTTCGCTCTCCTCTGTTTCTTGCAATTGTCATTTGCTACAGTCCCAAATTACCTATATTACCCGGAGTCCATACAGTATTGTCATATTATCGGTTTCGATGAGCATCCCGGGTGCTAAGCTCACAATTATCGTTTGTGTGCACTGTCGGCTTTCAGAAGTGGCTTAATTTTCGATGCCTGTACAATATTCAGTTTTTTTTTTTCAGTTTTAAATGCATTTTATTTTCTTAATACTAACGCTAACAGGCACTCTAAGCTACTCTAAATTCTTATATCTATGTCTTTCGACTTTATTTACATATTACTACTTATTTTATACTCGTATACTTACGGCTAAGAAAAAAATTTGCTTACAAAAACTTATGGACATTTTTTTTATTTTTTATAAAAACTTAGTATCTAACTTAAAATAAACTTTAGCCTACCTAACCTAAATGCACAATACACACATAAACACACATAGACATTATACACAATCATATACATGCATCAGTATACAACTTTGTATACATGCTATATATATGTATATATATATATGATATATGTATATGCTTCTTAAATGCTAACCTAAACCTGTGTAAGCTGGCCACCGCTATTCACAGAGCAAATAAATTTTTCAGCTCTGCCTCATTAGTGAGGCTGGTCCGTAATTGACGGAAACGACGACGAAACATCTTCCCCATCATTCAACCACCAAAAATGCTGGTGCTGCCGAACGACATCCCCCTTATCGCGATTTCCCACCGCCCTACTGAACCTGAGGCGATCCACACTGCCGTGTGCGACGTCCCCAGCTGTCCGAGCGACATGGAAGATTAACGGCACCGCTGATCTATCCTGGATCAACCCTATCTGATCTAGGCAGAGGAATGCTTCCGGTGGAACGAAGCCGTCAGATTGCACACTCTCGTGGTAAAGGTAATTGGGGTAGTAAGCCCCAGATATCAGGTTATTCGTCGAGGTCATTGCTCTTGCAATGTGCCTTCTAGTCAGCTTAATTACGAAGTTGTCCACTCGTATTAGGTTCGCCCTGTTGTAAAGGACCTCATTAGGATAAAATTTCTTGTACTCCGACTCTGGTGTTCTGTACAAGCGAAGACAAGTCCTAAGGCAAGCCCTCTCAAACACCCGAATCTTTTCCATTAAGCTTGCTCGTACATTGAACCACACGGGACAACCAAATACCAGCATAGGCCTGATAAGGGCCATGTAGCAGATTACCTTTACCCTCGCATCGAGTTGGCTGCTATAAAACAGTCTCTTTGTAAGGGCAAAAGCACCTTTAGCTCTGGCCAGAGCAGCATCTACATTTTTGCCAAAATACAGAAACTGGTCTAGCCAGATTCCAAGGTATCTGACTACATTTCGACAGTCAAGAGGTTGTATAAATGCTGAATAGGATCGGCGAATTGACCGCGCCTTGATGAAGCCCATTTTTAATTTGAAATATTCCAACAGAAGTCACATCGCCATTCTTCACTATGAACTGTCTGTTAGTTAGCATATTATAAAGAATGTACAAGAGTGGTTTACTGATCCCCAGCCTAGTCAGCTTATAGAAAAGACCCTCTAACCATACGGTGTCCAAAGCCTTCTCCAAATCAACAAGGCAGGCACCAGTACATTGTTTTTTGCCTTTATTCCATTGGATATCGGACAACAGTTTAGACGCGGCATGGGAGATATCATGTCCCGCCTTAAAACCGAATTGATTATCCGGAACTATATGTTTGTCCTCAACCCACCTAGACAGAGCTCTATTGATTAGTTTTTCAAAAACCTTACTGATATTCGGAAGGAGACTTATCGACCGGAGATTCGCCGGATTGGATATATCCTTTCCCTTTTTGGGGATAGGTTGAACCACCGCCGTTTTCCAATGCGCTGGATAATGTACATTATTCATTGCATTGTTAAACAGGGTGGTGTAAATGTCCACCGCTTCTAGAGGAAAATGTCGAAGCACAATGTTCGGAATACCATCGGTTCCCACTGATTTCTTAGCCCTGATTGTGTCGAAGATCTCATGGAGTACTTCCATCGAAATGAACGGGAGTAGGTCACCCTCTCTGGCAATGACATTATTTGCCATATTTCCGTCGCCGAACCGGGTGAAACCAGAGCCCTCGGATCGCCAGTTCCCTATTTCATTTCGAATGCAGAAGTCGTGCACAAAGACGCGACTGTCCAGGTCGTAATTAGGGCCAGTGGTATCAGTGGCCTTGTATACTTCCTGGAAAGTCGCCCCTATGGCCTCAACCTTCTCCTGTGGATCCTCGATCACAAAGAAGTCGTCATCATCAGCGGCCTCATTTGGATCAATGCCTGCTATTGTCAGTAACCGTTCGTTGTCTGTTGTCCGGGCTATTTTAAGACACTGAAGGTCGTTTTGATTTTTTCTCCGAAATAGTTTATTTATTTGCGGGAACATATTCGGGTTGCTGGTGTTTACAGCCCGAACCTTGTTGTTTCAATATGAACTTACAGAAATTCTGTAATTCTCTTTCATTAACGTTTTCACATTTTTAATCGACGACTTCAGTGTCCTAATCTCCGGGTCTTGTCAGTCAGTTAACTGTCTGTACAAGTTTTTGAGTTTTGACAGAAGTCTACTTTTCTGTCGGTGTATTGCGTCAATAGTAGGATTGCGGAACAGGTCTTCATTAGTCGTACGTCGATACCGCGGTATTGTAGTGTCCATAGTTTGTTTAATTGTCTCGTCCATTTGTTTTAGGTAATTGTCGATCTCCTCGTTTGACAAATTCCTATTAGACGGTGGGTGGAGCGTGTTCGAGGAGAGCGCTCTTGTCAAGGTTGAGGAGAAGCGTGTCCATCGAGTCTTACTGTAGTTGTAAGAATATCTTTGGACAAACTCCTCCAATTCCGCAATTTCGTTGGGAACTGTAATTTCGGTGCTAAAACCGCAATGTTCGCTGTCATACACGAATGTGCGCAGACAGTTTAATGTTGGTAAATTCGTACCTGTCAGTCGTATACGTTCGTCGTACAGCAGTAGATCCAAATAAGACCCGCCTCTGGGAAACGACTGGTTATCCGTCGCTTTAAGACCGGGTCTGTACATGACATCGTGCTGAACCCACCCATCGAGTAGTAGGTTCCCTCTAGTATTTGGTAAATTATTTCCCCAATCTTTGTGTTTAGCGTTGAAATCCCCGCCGATTATAAAATAATTCTCCCCCGATTCCAGCCTCAGAAGTTGAAAAAGCGTGTGGAGCTCTGTAATGAATAAGGTGAATTGTGAAGCCTAAGGTGCATAAACAGAGGCCAAGTACAGCCGCTTTCCACTGCGGAGCGGGATGTAAACGATGACTGCCTCCAACACCCGGAACCTGCGCAACACGCGTACACTCTGTGAAATTTTATACCTTCTTTAATGAAGATCGCGACACCGCCTCCACGTTTGGATCTGGGCCGGTTTCTTCTTCTAACAATATAATTATTGTACTCCAGTTTGTGCTTATCGGTTAGCTTGGTTTCGCTAGCGAAAAGCACATCAGGAGTTTGGTCTTGTAGCAATTTAAACATCGCGGCTCTTCGTTCAATCCTAATCAGTGAATTAACATTCACCGCAAGGACTTTCAAAGTTTGCTCCACCATGTGCGTACCCATTACGACATGTGTTGCGTTAGGTCCGGCAGCAGCGCGTAGATCTGGTCCACCCGCTTGGCCTGTTCTTGAACCTGCTTTTGCAGCTGAGCCATCTGCCCTTGGATTGCGAGCAAGATGGCTAGCATGTTATGTGCAGCTTCCGTTGTTCTCGGCATCGGCGCCGAGTCGACAATCGCTTGCTGTACCATGGCCCCCCTACCAGACGCCATTTGGGCGTAGGAAATTTGGGACGGTTGGTGTTTGAAACCTAACAGGTGAACGTTTGACCTCCACCTTCTGCTGCCGAGCCAGTTTTGCTTTCTTAATGTCAGCGAACTTAGGACAACCCCGATCGTTTGCGGTGTGTCCCACGTTTCCACATAACACGCACGAGAGCTGCGACCTATCGAATGCCAACACCCAGAGCACACTCCGCGGAACTGTGGTTCTTAGGAAGAACGGCAAACTCCGTTTCTCCCGCCTAGCTCTAGCTGTGGTAAATGGCTTTACCCCCACAAACTTGAGTCCTTCGCTCTCCTTCTCTTTGAGCAGTGCCAGGATCTCCTCAGGATCAGAAGACGGTTCCAACCTCTTCAGCAGTATAGATTGCCGCTTTTTGCACTTCGGTGTGTATGAGTAGTGCCCCGTCGTCGTTTCCTTTAGGAGCTCTTTCACTTTCGCGTAGCCCTCCACTGTATTACAGTGGATGGCATGGCGATCGTTCCCCAATCGCTTAGTATTAAAATTATTACCAGTGACCAACCTACACAGGTCCTTGGTTTCATTTACCTCTAATTTATAGGTGTTGATAGGGGGCACCTTCTCCTTCTTCTTCTGCTGCTGCTGTTGCTGCTGCTGCTGTTGTTGTTGTTGTTGCTGCTGTTGCTGTTTTTTCAGCTGCTGTGGTTTAAGCTTTTGTTATTTTTGTAACTGTTGATGTTTCTGCTGCTGGTGGTTTTGTTATTGCTGCAGTTGTTGTTTCTGCTCTTGTAGCTTTTGTTGTTGGGAGCTCTCTGCTATTGACTGCTCCCTCTGCCTGCGCGCAGTTTGTTTCTGTTTAATTGCAAGCACTTTTTCTTCCAGCTTTAATATGCTGCTGGTAATACTGTTTATTTCTTCATCTTCGTCTTCTGACTCAGATGAAGCTAGAGAAGCAAAGTTGTGCCCCCGTCATACTGGACCTCAACTTTATCTCCTTTCAACGTGTCGCTTATTTTTTTTTTTTCTTAAATTAGGAGGGGTTCTCAACCTACTCCTTCTTTTGACGGCTTTCGCAATGGCACCAGCAACCGTATTGTTGCCTTTTATAAGTCCCGTTATGGGGAGAGCGGAACGCTCTCTATCACTCATCACGTAATTCTTTTTGCACTATCAATTGTTTATTTATAGTGGAAAATAAAAATTAAAAAAAATTAAAACCAAATGTCTTGGGCTGGGAATCGAACCACGGACCACCCGATTGTGAATCCCACAGAGTACGTGTCTAAATTAGTAACTAATATATTTTCACTTGTCGAAAGAGAAAAGACGAAACACATCCGCACTCTACAAAAGTCAGTGAACGACTCGATCAACCTGTACAATATTGGTATTGGTAAAATGATCAGCTAACGCATTAAGTACAATGTACGTCTTGCTTTGATCGAATTTTTTCAAAGTCTTTTAGCGTGAGCAATAATTTTGGCAGTTTCAAATCTGGTTATTAGCAAATTTTTAAGCGTGATGTGTTGGTCCTTTTTTGCAGTTTTCTTGGTATGGCTCACGTTATCACAAAGTTCTTTGAGTTTGGAATTGGGTACCTTCAATCTCGTACATATGCAAACTTTCGCTTTGTTCTATCCTACCAGATTCGATTTTATTGTCTCCCATCGATTACTAGCCGACCCTTTCATATTGGTGCATTTCTGATGATATTCCATAGAACATTTCAGGGGCTGTGTTACTTCAGGGAGGATTCCCCCTCTGTAATCAATTTAAATGGTAGTCGCAATACCACATTGCTCTTTCAAAATAGGTTTTGTGGACTTAATGATCCGATCCTTTATCCTCAATTATTGCTATTCGTGTTCATTTCTCCTCAGTCCTCACTCAAGGCACCTATCATCATCCGGATATGCATTCAGCTCCATGATTGCATAGTTATCTATATAAGCAGGGAGGCTTTGCGATGGTTAACACAAGATATTAGAGCCAGACAGGTGCTAATCAGGAACTAACATAATGGCGACGTAACGACGAACATAATTTAAGGTCTGCCAGAGGGGCAGGCTGTTGCAGAATAAGCTTGAGATCCGTTCCACTCAGATTCCACTCTTATTTCTCAAGGCAACAGACTAAAATCAAATCACCTGAGTTCAAACCTTATGCGACCTTATGGGATTTTACATTTACCCTTACATCAAATAATGGCCTAACAAGTATGCTTCCTGTGTTTATTTCCTCGTTGCCACTACTTTTAGTGGATGGCACTTATGTACGCCCGACACTAACCTATCTCAAAGTATTCATGCGGCTATTTACAGTCCTACTATCTCTATCTGCCACTGAATGATTTATCATGTGACTTGCTCCGAAACTGAGGCATCATCAAAGCTGAGGGATTGCTTCCTTATGGAGAATGTCTTTCTACTAAGTTCAAGCAGGGATCATCTTGGCTACTTCCCAATAGCGTCCAATTAGGATCTGAAGAGCGTCTTCTTATTCATTTTAAATGCACTCAGTGTTATATGAGTCTTGCCTAAAAGTGCAGCTAATAGTGTCATTTACCTGCCTGCTCTATGCGTGAAGTGCATTTGACACACCAAGTGCTCCCAAGATCAGCTTGTTACCTGGCATCTCAACAAAAATTGGAAAGCTTCGCATTAACTACTTGAAAAGCAGTGATTTCATCAGAGCAGCTTCATAAGTAATGCAAGTCAATTGAAAATGACAGGACAACCCTCAGTGGTAAATGATAACATTCCAAATTGCACCCTACAGATACATTCACTTAAAGATAAACTTTATTTTGAAGTACATGATTTTTAAAAACAAAAACAACTCTCCGGAGAACTCTTTAAAAAACGTTCACCCTTACTAACTACATCAAAGCTGAGTATAATGGTAACCTTTTGACCAAGTAACCGTACACCCTTCACTCCACACGGTCCTTTCAAGCTGTGAATCCAACCATTACCCTCTTGGGCGTTAATGGGAGCTTTTTCCATTCAACAGGAGCTACGCATATTCATATTCATAATACGCATCTCCTGGAGTGTTACGGGTCCGATTCTCCTAACCGAAACTGATTAAATTCCATTTTTGTTCGTTCTTTTTCTTTTTTGCATCTATTAACCGCTTCCATGCAAACAACATCTAGTGCGAAAAATGCAAATGCGTTGCGCGTTCTCTCCACCAGACAGGTCGCAAATCAACTTCGTGTTACAAGCGCGCCGAGAGTCATTCAATTCCAGCATTTTCATTCTCGTGTCATGGTGCTCCACTTTGTGTGTGTGGATACGACTACTTCGCGCGATATATGGTACAGATATTCATATCCGTATCCGCACATCGCATCCGTTTCAGCTTCGGGACCGGGACCAGCACAAGTAATATATAACAACAGCACCAGTACCCGCATCAACCAGATTTACGTGGAACGCAAAAGGAACCCATGACACGCAGAGAATTCCTGGCTCAGGTATTCATTACCCACCATTCCTTTCAACCCTCAGTTGCTCCTTGACAGTGATGGTATGTTCGAGATACGCCAAGTATCGTAGAAAAAGTACTCCTCTGACTTACAGCCAACGTGTGGGTACTAAAAAATTTTAGAAAACATAAAAAAAAAGGAAAGAAAAGTTACACCCCCGTCAGGAGCATACTTATCGCACAACTGGATCGTATTCTTTCCAAAGGAATTTACATATCTCACAGGAACGAGGTTAGGCCTCCCATTTTTGCCGAAGGAATAAACAAAAAAACACACAAGTCCTGCTCCTCAAACGGGGAGTGGTTTTTGAATATGAAACCAAAATTCCAAGAAACTTCACCTGCGGCAAGAGTTACCTGCTTCTACGGATTTGTTTGTGGGAGAACGAAGTGAAACCTGGGAGTACAATAGCAACCGATTGATGACTTGGGTGGAATCCGTTACAACCCAAGGCATGATATACGAGTAGAAGCCGAATCCCTTTCGATGGATCGAAAAGATGAAAAGTCAAAAAACGAGACCAACCATCCAACCAACACGCAGATCTTGGAAGGAGGATTGACAAGAGAAATGTATTAAACTCAAATTGAGCTATTTTCCTATCTTTGCTATCGTTCTCATCTATCTTATAACCATGTGGAAGGATGAGCGTAAGGTAAGGACACGCATAGATGGATTTACCTGTACGAATTTATTGAAAATCCATGAGGATGGAATTCTTCACAAACAATGATGATGATTTCCTTTCAAGGACACCGTGAGACGGGAATTTTATTAAATCAAAATGAAAGTCGTTGGGTTGCCGGATTCCAGTTTGGGGCTCTTTTATCCTTGTCCTGATCAGCAAATATTGAGGCAATAACATGCGATTCGATGACTTCACGGGGAGAAATATTCAATTTTTATTGGTACGGTTTTGCGAGATGTAATGATGTGATCCTGGGAACGGTTAAAGCATAATTTAGCAAAGTCAGCTAATTTGGAATGTATCGGATAATGTTGCACTTACGAGGGGCGTTCAATATATTCTCGGTATCGATATGAAGGAAAATGCGAATTCAATTTAAATTGTTTTTATTTTGCAATATAATCTCCCCTAACATCAATGCATTTGTTACATCTTGAGATAAGCTTTTTTAAACCCTCAAAAAAATAAATTTCCTCTTTCTCTGCAAAATACCCATTTATTGCCGACTTGAGTTCTTCATCATCCGAAAATCTTTTTCCACGAAGACATTTTTTCAAATTCGGAAACAGGAAATAATCACTAGGGGCAAGGTCTGGACTATAGGGTGGGTGTTGGATTTCTTCGAAACCACAATCTCGCGCAGCAGCCTTGGAAACTCGCGCCGTGTGAACAGGAGCGTTGTCATGAAGAAGCAACACACCCGCTGCGAGTTTACCCCGTCTTTTCTTTTTAATTTCCTCCCGCAAATTATGCAAAGTGGAAGCGTAGGATGTGGCGTTGATGGTTTCACCTTTTTTTTTGTACTCAATGAGCAAGATTCCCTTTGAGTCCCAAAAAACTGTGGCAATGAGCTTCCCGGCAGACGGAGCGACTTTGAACTTCTTCGGGGGGTCTGTTCCTTTATTATGCCACTGCATGGACTCTTGTTTGCTTTCAGGGTCATAGTGCTGGACCCATGT
Source organism: Volucella bombylans (assembly GCA_949129095.1). Classification (NCBI taxonomy): domain Eukaryota; kingdom Metazoa; phylum Arthropoda; class Insecta; order Diptera; family Syrphidae; genus Volucella; species Volucella bombylans. The sequence goes on along the minus strand of OX422144.1, from coordinate 114,011,658 downwards.
TTCGTCCCCAGTAACAATTCGATCCATAACACCGTCCACGTTCTCACTACACATCTCCAAAAGCTCTCTACAGCATGCGATTCTCACTTTTTTCTGAGGCGCTGTGAGCATTCGTGGCACCCACCTTGCACTGACCTTTGAAAGGTTAAGATGCTCATGAAGAATGGTGTGTATGGTACCAATTGAAAGCTTGGTGATCTCTGCCATCATTTTCACCTTTATTCGGGCATCCTCAAGAACAAGTTTTTCGACTTCTTTGATGCTTTCTCCCGTACAAGCAGTAGCCGGGGCGCCGGAGCGGGGGTCGTCTTCAATGCTCTCTCTGCCTCTCTTGAACTCACTTGACCACTTTTGCACAGTTGATAATGAAGGTGCGGAACCCTGGTAAACAGCCACCATCTCTACATGAATAGTTTTTTGACTATTTCCTAGCTTAGTGAGAAATTTAATTACAGCGCGATGCTCAATTTTCACCATCATCGTCTCAGTTACCATTATGATTCTGTTTAACTAGAGATAAAACGCGAATTAATAATCACATTTATATGAAATTTTACATGAATGCACTAAAATAATAGTATTACTTGATAAATAAGTCAATTTATATATACAATCACAGCTTCACCCCGATACCGAGAATATGTTGAACGCCCCTCGTAGAAGCATTTCCAGGAAGGGTTTTACCTTAATATTCGTAATATAGTTCTTCAGCAATGTACTCGTATATGTTAAATCTAAGCTGAAAGCCGATCTTATATGGTCATATGATTCGAAAAGTAGGACATGTGATTATAAGTGATATAAACCGATAATAGAGTTTCCGTAAATACCGATAATAGTTGACGGATCGGGTTAGCCAGACTACGTACATCCTTGGATCTGCTTAGTTTTTTTGATCTAGGAGGACTACTATTTAAGCCAAAATATCTTCCAGATGGTCTGTTCCATGATCGAGAGAAACTGATCACCGGAGTATTAAAAAAGCCTTTCTTTCTTTAGACAGGCTAAAATCGCTAATAAAGTCAAATCAACCAGATCATATCCACCTGGGGACTATCATCTGATCATTCGCTAACACTCTGCATGATGTTTTGACAATTCAGATGCCTCTGCTTTTGGTAGTGCTGTTTGTCTCTCGAATCATGCATATCTACTTAAGATGGGCTGGTCTAGATGGTATCAAGAAAAAGCGAACTATGAATCCCGTCAATCCTTTTGAAATTCAGATCATTATCTTCTCTTGAGAGGTAGAACTGGCCGATTTAACTCAACTTGCACTGAAAATTATTGCCGTCCACGACACTAACGAGGTTAAGTGTATGAAAGTTTACTTGGTGAGTGAACTTCCTCAAACTGAATATGTCAAGTTCATAAAAAAGGTGACAGATCTCATAAAATTTTCTTGGATGGCGCTTGGAGAAGCGCTTATGAGCCCGGTAAAGGAGGATGAAAAACTGTGAGATATGCTACGGTCATTGCTATAATTAACTGAAGATTCGTTTATGTATGCGTTTGTGTTGCAACCGGCAAACTAAGTCAAGATGCCTTGAACTTTCGTCACTTCAAAGACCGCATTGTAAGAGTACACTTAATTCGCAAACTTCAGTTTGGTTTATCATCGCGATTGAGGCACCTCAACCAAGAAGCCCCTGGTTTGATAAAATGTGTAGGAAAACAGATGTTACTAAACAATTCACCGGTGCTGCTTAGAAAAACAAGACCGGCTCGTCCTCTCTACGAGCAAAGGAGAAAAACATCGACTTCTGCGTGAAAAAATGCTTGAGCGGTGAATAATCGAGTAAATGTGAAGCTGGTACTGCAGGAACAACGTTCGGAAGTTGTACCAACAGCTAAAAACAACGTGCTAAGTCAAAAAGATCCAGACAGAGAACCCTAGACTTAGAATGCTTGTCGTGTAGACTTAAGTTCACGGGATGATCATACATGCATGGGAGCGAGGATACACCATTGCTCTAGTTTTCGGGCAAGTTGAGTTAATTGCTCTCCGTTATTCCTTTGATACCAATTCGGAACCCGTGTTGAGGGCACAAACTCCACCCTTGTTATGAGTCGAAGCCGACCTAAAACCTTTTGCTGATCTTAGCAGCATCCAATACTTATTGCAACTCTACATCAGGTCAAAACCAACTGGAATACTCTTCTTGCGCACTGCCACCATGACGCTCACACTAGAGGGCCTACTAATAAATCAGGCCTGGATCAAATCCGGGGGCCCTGAGTCCCTGAGCTTTTGTGTCAGAGAAATGAGAAAAGGCAAGGTAATTCGCAGTCTTCTTCAACATCGTAGTTAAGAAAATTGTGTGAAACTATCAAGGCAACAACTACTGGCTCTGATGATACTGCCATCACAGCATGCTCGTTGCGTTCTGCCAACGTTTGCTAGCAAAATCCATAATGATGCATTATACGACAAATATATGCTGCCATAATTCCTGTAAAAGGCGACCAAATGAGGAGAATTCCTATGAGACATGCATGATCGGGTCCCCGCCCCTTGAGCCTACCGGTAGGGCAAAAGAAAAGTCGGATATACAATATATAACAACAGCCACGCATTGTAGCGCCAGGCACTCCTTCTGCATAGCCGAAGAGTCATCCAGGAACGAATAGAAATATTCGTGCCAAAGCAAAGTATCCGAGGGCGAGCAATATGATGCTTTTTGGAAATAAACTACGAATCCCAAGCTGGATCCTCGGCACAACGACTGGCAAAAGTTTCGAATTAAAAAACATATTACGGAAATGCAAAATTAGTATACGAGTTATATGTGTTCAAGAAACCGAGTGGTGAAATGTCAGAAACAGGGCCGGCTACTTGAACATGCAAACGAACGCGTACAAAATGAGAATGGAGTTGCCATCATCTTGACAGCGAAGCTACTATATAGTTTACAATAATGAAGGTGGGCAGTGAGCAATCAGAAAAAGATATATTTTCGCGGAAGATCTAGCAACGAATACGAAGACTGCCATGGAGGAAATGGTTTCGGAACGAAAAATGCAGCATGAAAAGATACACTAATCTCATGTAAATTACAGGGGCCACTATACAAAATACGCTATTTATTAAGCAAAAGCCTACAGCGCTGGACACCAAACCCAGATAGACTGTCATCTTTGCTGGAATTGATTCTAAAGTGAGTTTTCCTGAGAGAATTTTTCGTGAGAAAACCATAGAACGGCCAACAAAAACTGGCATCAATCGAGAAAATAAATTAGCACAACTCAAACAAGGAAATATGCCAGATAATGGCGCCAGATTTGCAAGAATAGCTCCAAAGGGACATAAACTAAGTATTGTAGAAGAAGCACAAGATACGAGTATGTATAATAAAATATGTGAAACAACTTAGAAGCGGAAGAATAAGAGTAGCTAGGGCGAAAATTCTGCTCGGTATTTCAAAAGACCAGGTCTACTTAAATAAAGAAACGTAGTGGTGGAACCATGAAATGAAAATTGTGGTAAATAACAAAAGGCAAGCCTTTGAGAAGTAGACTACTGCAGCCGAAATAGCGGAACTGATAAATTGTGTCTTAATTTAAACTATGAACGATGCGAAAAAAGCGGTAGCCAGACCACGTGCGACAGCGAGGCAGTGTATCGGAATTTAAAGAGGGACCTTTACATTCTATAAGCCGGTGATGAACAACAGAACAGAAAATGGATAAACGACACGTGATGACATTCGAAATTTACGAATAATGATGGAGAAACATCGGAAAGCTTCGAAGGATCTGCATATCGTCTTCGCCAACTTGGGATTTGCGTATTGGGCTCAAGAAGAGTCGCCATATCGTTGGCAGCGTAGATACTTTTCGATCTAATCAGCCAGAGAAAGTGAGCTTGCTTTGCCTGAAGATTTGCCGCGTGGCGACCTTCGATGCCAAATTACTACCGTTCCCTTGTAGTTTCGTAGCATAATAGGAATGATGATATCTTGGGCATGCGATTTTTATCAAAGGATACAGTTTATTACCTCATAGGACTTGATATGCAAATCGATTTTATTTCTACCCGGATTATGTAATCCTCTAGTTTGCCGAGTGGGGATGGCGTATAAGCATCATCGTTCGAACAATGCAATGGGTAAACTGTTGCTTAATCTATTTGAATCTTTCAGAGACTCTTAGCTGAGGTCTTACCTACCAGGGTTCAGTTTGCGAAAATAGCTAACTGAAATCAGTTGCGCACTGGTTTCTACTGCCTTTGCCATTATGTTCGATCAAAGTCTCATTGTCCCTTTGCATTTATGTGCAACCGCTACCTCGACATCGATGAGATGGTTAGTTAACCACCTTTAATGGACACCAAGCTTTTCCCACATGACTCTGTGTATCTTACCATCATAGTTGGCTTTAATGTCGATAAAGACGTTTTAAGTATCGATTTGGATATTGTGATGTTTTCAAATTGGATGCAATACAAACATCTGGTCAATGGTATCCTAGAGTTGATGGATCTCTGACCACAACTGCTCACAGCTAGATCTTATGGAGTTTAACAACAAACTTACTTCCTCTTTAAACCTTGTAGGTCACGGATCTCCAAGAACTACGCTGCAAAAATAGAAAAAAAAATTAACTATGCCACACTATTAGGTCCAGAACTTGACTGCGAAAACTACAATACATCCGTAAAGACCTATAAATGAGCAGTAAGGAAGACCGAACCTAGGTCCTGAAATAGTTGCAGCGAAAGTATCACCAACAAAGCCTATTTCTCGTGACCACTGCAGGTTCTCTCTAAAACATCACAAATTTCAAGTTTTCTTAAGTATCCGCACTCCATTTACCTGCTGTGCTTCAGCAACTCATCCCTACTTTAAGAAACCTACTTTAAGAAAAGATCGGATATGATCAATGTGGAAAAAAAACTGAAGAAGGAGACTTCTCAGAGCAGCCCCCCAAGGTAACGTAATCTCATTTCTGTTATGGAAATGTGTCCTCAATGGACTGGATATTTAATTAGACGATGCCGCGGGATGAGGTACGGTAACTTATGCAGACGACGTCACCATTTATGTATCAGGCAAACATCCATAGACAATCTCTTACATTCTGAAGAATGTCTTGGATATGCTCTCCACATGATGAGCATGGAGAGAGGTGGTGGCTGTGGCCTTAGCCTTTTCGTTAGAAAAATCGAGATATCCCCTATCTTTCCTCAGTATGAGTAGTTAAATGCCACCCCTCTTAGTCTTTCGAGAAGTGCCAATAAATCTGTCTCCAGACGGCCTACCTGAATCCAATACTTCCGTCAGCCATTGCAATTTACGTAAACAGTCAAGCCACGATATGGCCCTAACTTGGAATACGTACCATAAATTCGACTACCGCTCATCTCTCAATAAAGTGGCTAAGCAGCGCAGAGTATGATCGTTTCCGAGCACTTCAAATAATGGACTGATGAAATGGCCAAACTCGAATTGCTATGTGCAAATAGCAAGCAGCTTGATAGTTTAGTTTTAGTTTTAAATGCATTTTTATTTTCTTAATCACTAACTATTATATACTAACAAAAAATGCTTAAATGCTAGCTTACAATTACTTAACAATCTTATACTAACTTACTGGCCCCACACAGGCGCTCTAAGCTACTCTAAATTCTTATAACTATGTCTTTCGACTTCATTTACATTTTATTTAAAATATACTTATTTTCTATACTTAAGGCTAAGAAAAAAATTTATTTACAAAAACTTAGCATATGGACATTTTTTAATTTTTTATAAAAACTTAATATCTAACTTAAAATAAACCTTAGCCTACCTAACCTAAATGTACAATACACACATAAACACACATAGACATTATACACAATCATATACATATAACAGTGTATACAAAGGTGTATATACACTGATATATGTATATATTTCTTAAATGCTAACCTAAACCTATGTAAGCTGGCCATCGCTATTTACTGAGCAAATAAATTGGTCAGCTCTGCCTCATTAGTGAGGCTGGTCTGTAATTGACGGAAACGACGACGAAACATCTTCTCCATCATTCAACCACCAGAAATGCTGGTGCTGCCGAACGACATCCCTCTTATCGCGATTCCCCACCGCCCTACTGAACCTGAGGCGATCCACACTGCCGTGTGCGACGTCTCTGTTGTAGTTGAGTCGCCTGTCCCCAGCTGTCCGAGCGACGTGGAAGATTAACGGGACCGCTGATCTATCCTGGATCAACCCTATCTGATCAAGGTAGAGGAATGCTTCCGGTGGAACGAAGCCGTCAGAGCGCACACTCTCGTGGTAAAGGTAATTGGGGTAGTAAGCCCCAGATATCAGGTTATTCGTCGAGGTCATTGCTCTTGCAATGTGCCTTCGAGTCAGCTTAATTACGAAGTTGTCCACTCGTATTAGGTTCGCTCTATTGTAAAGGACCTCATTAGGATAAAATTTCTTGTACTCCGATTCTGGTGTTCTGTACAAGCGAAGACAAGCCCTAAGGCAAGCCCTCTCAAACACCCGAATCTTTTCCATTAAGCTTGCTCGTACATTGAACCACACAGGACAACCAAATACCAGCATGGGCCTGATAAGGGCCATGTAGCAGATTACCTTTACCCTCGCATCGAGTTGGCTGCTATAAAACAGTCTCTTTGTAAGGGCAAAAGCACCTCTAGCTCTGGCCAGAGCAGCATCTACATTTTTGCCAAAATACAGAAACTGATCTAGCCAGATCCCAAGGTATCTGACTACATTTCGACAGGCAAGAGGTTGTCCGCGTTGTCCAACGATAGAGAACTTTCGCCAATTTTTCTGGTATCCCTAGAGGCTCCAGACAACGGCGTCCTAAAGAGAATGGTTTCCGACTTCTGAAAGTTGATTTTCAACTTCCAGTCATCGCAAAATCGTCTTATCTTATCGAAGTCACGCTGCAAGAGGGTGTTAATGACCTCGATTTTTGGACCTGTTCTGTACGCTATCAAATCGTCTGCGTACGCAATAGTATGGGGAAGTGAACCTATCAAGTCGCTTGTAAAAATGTTGAATAGGATCGGCGAATTGACCGCGCCTTGCTGAAGACCATTTTTAATTTGAAATATTCCAACAGAAGTCACATCACCATTCTTCACGATGAACTGTCTGTTAGTTAGCATATTATAAAGAATGTACAAGAGTGGTTTACTGATCCCCAACCGAGTCAGCTTATAGAAAAGACCCTCTAACCATACGGTATCGAAGGCCTTCTCCAAGTCAACAAGGCAGGCACCAGTACATTGCTTTTTGCCTTTGTTCGATTGGATATCGGACACCAGTTTAGACGCGGCATGTGAGATATCATGTCCCGCCTTAAAACCGAATTGATTATCCGGAACTATATGTTTGTCCTCAACCCACCTAGACAGAGCTCTATTGATTACCTTTTCAAAAACCTTACTGATATTCGGAAGGAGACTTATCGACCGGAGATTCGACGGATTGGATATATCCTTTCCCTTTTTCGGGATAGGTTGAACCACCGCCGTTTTCCAATGCGCTGGATAATGTGCATTATTCATTGCATTATTAAACAGGGTGGTGTAAATGTCCACCGCTTCTAGAGGAAGATGTCGAAGCACGATGTTCGGAATACCATCGGTCCCCACTGATTTCTTAGCCCTGATTGTGTCGAAGATCTCATGGAGTTCTTCCTTCGAAATGAACGGGGGTAGGTCACCCTCTCTGGCAATGACATTATTTGCCATATTTTCGTCGCTGAACCGGGTGAAACCAGAGCCCTCGGATCGCCAGTTCCCTATTTCATTTCGAATGCGGAAGTCGTGCACCAAGACGCGATTGTCCAGGTCGTAATTAGGGCCAATGGTATCAGTGGCCTTGTATACTTCCTGGAAAGTCGCCCCTATGGCCTCAACCTTCTCCTGTGGATCCTCGATCACAAAAAAGTCGTCATCATCAGAGGCCTCATTTGGATCAATACCTGCTATTGTCAGTAACCGTTCATTGTCTGTTGTCCGGCCTATTTTAAGACACTGAAAGTCGTTTTGATTTTTTCTTCGAAATAGTTTATTTATTTGCGGGAACATATTCGGGTTGCTGGTGTTTACAGCCCGAACCTTGTTGTTCCAGTACAAACTTACAGAAATTCTGTAATTTTCTTTTATTAGCGTTTGGATATTTTTAATCGACGACTTCAGTGTCCTAATCTCCGGGTCTTGTCGGTCAGTTAACTGTCTGTACAAGTTTTTGAGTCTTGTCAGAAGTCTACTCTTCTGTCGGTGCAGTGCGTCAATAGTAGGATTGCGGAACAGGTCTTCGTTAGTCGTACGTCGATACCGTGGTATTGTAGTGTCCATAGCTTGTTTAATTGTCTCGTCCATTTGTTTTAGGTAATTGTCGATCTCCTCGTTTGACAAATTCCTATTGGACGGTGGGTGGAGCGTGTTCGAGGAGAGCGCTCTAGTCAAGGTTGCGGAGAAGCGTGTCCATCGAGTCTTACTGTAGTTGTAAGTATATCTTTGGACAAACTCCTCCAATTCCGCAATTTCGTTGGGAACCGTAATTTCGGTGCTAAAACCGCAATGGTCGCTGTCATACACGAATGTGCGCAGACAGTTTAATGTTTGTAAATTCGTACCTGTCAGTCGTATACGTTCGTCGTACAGCAGTAGATCCAAATAAGACCCGCCTCTGGGAAACGACGGGTTATCCGTCGCTTTAAGACCGAGTCTGTACATGATATCGTGCTGACCCCACCAATCGAGTTGGAGGTTCCCTCTAGTATTTGGCAAATTATTTGCCCAATCTCTGTGTTTAGCGTTGAAATCCCCGCCGATTATAAAATAATTCTCCCCGATTCCAGCCTCAGAAGTCGAGAAAGCGTGTCGAGCCCTGTAATGAATAGAGTGGATTGTGAAGCCTCAGGTGCATAAACAGAGGCCAAGTACAGCCGCTTTCCACTGCGGAGCGGGATATAAACGACGACTGCCTCCAACACCCGGAACCTGCGCAACACTCCCTTGAACACTCTGTGAAATTTTATTCCTTCTTTAATGAAGATCGCGACACCGCCTCCACGTTTGGATCTGGGCCGGTTTCTTCTTCTAATAATAAAATTATTGTACTCCAGTTTGTGCTTATCGGTTAGCTTGGTTTCGCTAGCGAAAAGCACATCAGGAGTTTGGTCTTGTAGCAATTTGAACATCGCAGCTCTTCCTTCGATCCTAATAAGTGAATTAACATTCACCGCAAGGACCTTCAAAGTTTGCTCCACCATGTGCGTACCCATTACGGCGTGTGTTGCGTTAGGCCCGGCAGCAGCGCGTAGATCTGGTCCACCCGCTTGGCCTGTTCTTGCACCTGCTATATCAGCTGAGCCTTCTGCCCTTGGATTGCGAGCAAGATGGCCATCATTTTAGGTGCAGCTTCCGTTGTTCTCGGCATTGGCACCGGAGAAGCAACAGTCGGTTGCTGTACTGTAGCCCCCTACCTGACGCCATTTGGGCGTAGGAAATTTGGGACGTGACGGCTGGTGTTTGAAACCTAACAGGTGAACGTTTGACCTCCACCTTCTGCTGCCGAGCCAGTTTTGCTTTTTTAATGTCGGCGAACTTAGGACAACCCCGATAGTTTGCGGTGTGTCCCACGTTCCCACATAACACGCACGAGAGCTGCGACCTATCGGATGCTCCGTCAACACCCAGAGGACATTCTTCGGAACTGTGGTTCTTAGCGCACTTCACGCATCGAGGCTGCATTTGGCAGTTCGACGCGGCGTGCCCGAACCTCTGGCAGCGAACGCATTGTATAACGCTATCGCTCCTTTTTAATCTTTCCCAGTGAACCACCTGGTAGTCTAGGACATTGATACTCCTTAGACTATCCAGACGGCTTTCGGGACTGAGCTGCACCAGGAAGAACGGCAGACTCCGTTTCTCCCGCCTGGCTCTAGCTGTGGTAAATGGCTTTACCCCTACAAACTCGAGTCCCTCACACTCCTTCTCTTTGAGCAGTGCCAGGATCTCCTCAGGATCAGAAGACGGTTCCAACCCTTTCAGCAGCATCGATTGCCGCTTTTCACACTTAGGTGTGAATGAGTAGTGCTCCGTCGTCGTTTCCTTTAGGAGCTCTTTAACTTTCGCGTAGCCCTCCACTGTATTACAGTGGATGGCATGGCGATCGTTCCCCAATCGCTTAATATTAAAATTGTTCCCAATGACCAACCTACACAGGTCCTTGGTTGCACTTACCTCTAATTTATAGGTATTAATAGGAGGTACCTTCTCCTTCTTCTTCTGCTGCTGTTGTTGTTGTTGCTGATGTTGTTGTTGTTGATGGTGTTGTTGTTGTTGTTGCTGCTGCTGCTTTTTTTTAAGCTGCTGTGGTTTCAGGGTTTGTTTTCGCAGCTGTTGCTGTATCTGCTGCTGCTGTTGTTTCTGCTGCTGCTGTTTTGTTTGATGCAGTTGTTGTTTCTGCTGCTGCTGGATTTGTTGTTGGGAGCTCGCTACTTCCAATTGCTCCCTCTACCTGCGTGCTGTTTGTCTTTGTTTAATAGCAAACATTTTTTCATTTAGCATTTGTATGCTGCTATTAATTTCTTTTAACTCTTCTTCCTCATCATCCGATTCGGATGCGGCTAGAGAGGCAAAGTTGTTATTGCCCCCCTCATAGTTGACCTTATCAGCCGTTAAGACGGCATTTGTTCTCCTTTTTGTGAGAATAGGAGGGGTTTTCAAGCTCCTCCTCCTTTTAACGGCTTTCGCCACGGCACCGGCAACACTATTTTTGCCTTTTCCCACTTCCGTTATGGGAAGAGCGGAGCGCTCTCCACCATCCATCACGTTATATTGTTTTTTTTTGTAAACACTTTAATTCCTCTTATTAAAATTGTCTGTTTAATAAATTAAATAGGAAAAGAAAAACCCGTTCGCAGGGGCTGGGAAGCGAACCCAGAACCCCGAGATTTGTCGCCCGGGTTTTTGCCACTCAGGCTACCGAACACTCGATAAATTATTAAGTAAAAGTATACTTCTTTTCTTTTCTTTGTTTTTTTTTTTTTCTTCCACACTTGTGAAGCCGAACACGAAATGATCTCGACGGAGGTCTATGAACGACTGCAAGCAGCTTGATATCAAGCCACCAATGACACCCCAAACAAATACCAAGCTTTCAAGCACTCTCTAAGGCAAGTCTTAAGTGGACTCAACGGGGCAATTGGAAGAAATCTAGACTTGTACCATGTACCATACGGGAAAAGAGATATCTTCAAACTCACAAACATAACCACGATTTGATGCGCCGTTTGAAAAAAGTGCAGAGATTGAATATTCCAACGATTTCTCCAGGACCGAAAAGCAAGAGCAACCTCAGGCTTACTTCCGCTGTAACTAGCCTGCCTTGGAATGCACCACAAATCAATCTTTATAAAGTTACCACTTCTGAGACCAAAATGATCTCATGATACAATGGGTAAATCCAAGCCTCAACCCAGACCGCTCTAATAAAACCTACCGAACCTAAAGTTGAAAATATGAGGATCTAATCTGATGCCCTGTGTAGCTAAAAGAATATTCTCCTTTGCAAACCATGTGAAGAGTTCATTCATAAGGTTTGATCACTCAACCAAATCATAACCAGTAGATGCTTTAGAAATACGTGCTAGTAATCCTTCATTCCTGATTGAACTTTGAGTATTACCCTACACCGTCTTGATCATACGAATAAAAGTCCTGACTGCCTTCATCTGAATTGAATGACCCATTTTGTTCGGCAGAAGAACCCTGATCTTTGTCACCGCTATACAGTCTGCGGCAGATGCAAACCTCAGAATTGACTGTGGTTCTAGTGCAACGGTTTTTCGTCATCGCTAGAGGTTGATAGGTAGAGGTCCCAAACGTTGCTCCATATTTTTGGCAATCCCTCTTCTACATATTTTTATCAATTTTTCAAAGACAGACATTCTTTAAGGAATCAGGGGCTCTTTACTGACGACAGCTGATGCTTTGATTATCATCTCCACATTGTTTTGGAAGGCGCCTATCGGGACACTAACCGCAACTTTTTCTCAAATTGAGCACGGAAAGTTCAAAGTTAAATTTAAAAAAAAAGCTAATCCTGGAAATGATTTCTCAAATCCCTATCGTAACCATACAAATGAAAAAGGTAACACAGCTCTATTTCAGGAACTGCACATATGGAATGAGATTTATACTACAACCATCTCCATCGTTCTCATAAAGAAGTAACAACTAGAAAACTAGAAAGACGCCAATGTTGCTCCTGCTCCTGTTCCTGTTCCTGCTCCTGCTCCTGACGAACATTCTGAAATTATATGTTCTTTGCACCCGATACCCGTCAAGTTGTACTCATTGCAATCATTACAATAAAAGGGCGAATGGAGAACATCAAACGGGAAGACAAAAAGTACCACCAAGTAACATCACGGAAGAAATTTCACACCATGAAAAACGAGTGCCAACGACAAGTTTATTGCAAAATTATGCACCCTGGACCAGGTACAGTGCATACGAATGCAAGAAAATAGATCCAACCGTCAACCAAATTCAACCGACCCTAACTATTCCTCCCCCCAGGGCCATTAAGAAGTTGCAAGTAGCGGATAAACTAAATTTATACGGCGATTTTTTTTTTGTTTACGTTTTTAGTACCCAAGCTCCCCAAACACTCTCATGATGTGTCCGCCGAGTTTACGCGCATAAAAAATTCATTTTTATGGGATATCCTTGCATTCCTGGTTGTTGGGCCATCCGGCGGGTGCGGTTCGCTGAAATAAATGAAAATTTGTTTTCTTAAAAATTTTATGGCGAAAATTGGTTTATTGTTGGCGCTCATAAACGAGTTTGGTAAAAACGAAAAAAAGAAATTCATTTATGGTGTTTGAGGAAGAGGGGAGATGGACATATTTTTGGACGGCAGTTAACTGGGGTTATGGTTTCATTCACCAACCTTATAAATTAAGCGTTTGCATGGGGTTAAATTTCGCTTTTCCAGCTATTGATCAAAGGGCTAACATATAATATGGGTACAACGTGGGATGCAAGTTTGCTTTGCCAGTTGACATTTACTTTGATTTAATTTTTTCGGTTGGCGTCACTTTTCGAGCACAAAAAAAGAGAAAACCGTAGTAATGAATGCAACAAGAATAAAGGAACGGATTTAATTTCCCATGGCTTTCGTAGACGCACAAAGTGCAACGACTAAGAACTCGCAGGCGAAATGTTGAGCACAAAACGGATATAATCCTTCAGGAGGTGCAATGGCCTAAACCAAACGTTCAAAACCTTTCGACGTCATGAGAAGTTGAATTGCAGTCCTCTCATGTTATCACCAGCAGCTGGATCTGGTTTCACATCTCATAGGAAGGAAATGTGAATGTTTACCGTGCCAGGAGCCCAGCTTAAAAATAGTTTTGTACGGAGAGTACAAAAGGGCGAATCTCAACCAGTAAACGTGAAAGGGCTTATGTCACTGACAGTACAAGGACTGATAAGCCCTGCTAAGTCAACCCAACTTCTTGTGTGCAACTGGGGGTAGCTGGCAAAAGACCACGCAAGCTGAAGACTTATTTTAGCTGAGGCCATGGTCTACCACGCGCTATCTAAGTTAGTAAGAAGCACGGGTTCTACTCACATTCCCTTAATAAAGACTCCAAGATTTCTCATGGGAAACCGTCAACAACCATCATAGGAAGATTTGGACAAGAAGTTTTGAGATTCGGAAATCCGAATGAAAGCATGGTACTCGTAACTACATACGATTATCTTTGGCAGAGCAAAATTCGCCAATGTAAGTGTAATATGCAACCACGTTCTAAGCACAACGTTAAGATCGTCCTTGGGTATTTTATAACAACTCCAAGTTGGGAAAGGAGAATCTTTAGCGAGGTAATTGGTTAACCTTATCTTAAGCTCATCAGTTTCTAAAATAAACTCAGCGACGGGCCGATATGTCAAACCTAATACATATTCCCCTCACCTTAACATCCACAGTCAACCAGGTTGATCAGATTGCCATCGTCACAAGACACAGTTCTAATATTCTAGGTATTTGAACGTATCGAGAGGCCAGTATCGATGTAGACCGCTACCTTGTTGTAGGCAAGGTTCGAATGCGAATATCCCGAAAGACAAAATAAGTTTTATAAAAAAAAAAAAATTTAGCAAGAAACTGCTGGAGCCTTATCTTATCGAGTCCCTCAAAATCGATCACGGAATCACGCAAGGTTTCACCCCACCTCCACAATGAAACCCCTGACTTGATGAAGTATCGGCATACGTATGCAGGGAAGAAGCATATAACGCGTCACTGCAAAGAATTACGGCAACTGTTCACGTGCACTAGGAGCGAAGAATGCGGCACGAACACAGTCGTTCATAGACCTCCGTAGAGATCAGGCATATTTCGTGTTCGGCTTTACAATTGTGGAAGAAAAAAAAAAAACCAAAAACAGAAGTATACTTTTAATTAACAATTTGTCCAGTGTTCTGTAGCCTAAGTGGCAAGAACCCGGACGACAAATCTCGGGGTTGTGGGTGGTTCGCTTCCCAGCCTCCGCGCACGTTTTTTTTCCTTTTCTTTCTATTTTAAAAGACAATCAGTGAAGAAAGTGTAAATTAAAGTGTTTACTACAAAATTAAATCACGTGATGGATGGTGGAGAGCGTTCCGCTCTTCCCATAACGGGAGTTGCAAAAGGCAACAATAGTGTTGCCGGTGCCGTGGCGAAAGCCATCAAAAGGAGGAGCAGGTTGAAAGCCACTCCGAATTTATCAAAAATAAAAATAAGTGCTGCTTTAGCAGCTGAAACAGAAAAAAACAAAAGTTGATGTTCATGTCTGATGAAGTCCAGTATGAGGGGGGCAACAACAACTTTGCCTCTCTAGCTGCATCTGAGTCGGAAGATGAGGATGAAATGATTAAAGATATTAGCTGCAGCATAGAAAAGCTGAAAGAAAAAATGCTTGCTGTTAAGCAAAACTAAACTGCACGCAGGCAGAGGGAGCAGTTAGAGGTAGAAAGCTCCCAACAAAAAAAGCAACACGAGCGAAAACAACAACTGCAGCAACAACAAAAACAGCAGCAGCAGAAACAACAGCAGCAGCAGAAACTGCAACAGCTGCAAAAACAACAACAGCTGAAACCACAGCAGCTGAAAAAATGGCAGCAGCAGCAGCAATAACAACAACAACAGAAACAGCAGCAGCAGGAGAGGAAGGAGAAGGTGCCTCCTATCAACACCTATAAATTGGAGGTAAATGAAACCAAGGACCTGTGTAAGTTGGTCATTGGTAATAAGTTTAATATCAAGTGATTGGGGAACGATCGCCATGCCATCCACTGTAATACAGTGGAGGGCTACGCGAAAGAGGTCCTAAAGTAGACGACGACGGAGCACTACTCATTTACACGAAAGTGTGAAAAGCGGCAATCGATGCTGCTGAAGGGGTTGGAACCGTTTTCTGATCCTGAGGAGATCCTGGCACAGCTCAAAGAGAAGGAGTGCGAAGGACTCAAGTTTGTGGGGGTAAAGCCATTTACCACAGCTAGAGCCAGGCGGGAGAAATGGAGTCTGCTGTTCTTCCTGGTGCAGCTCAGTCCCGAAAGCCGTCTGGATACTCTAAGGAGTATCAATGTCCTAGACTACCAGGTGGTTCACTGGGAAAAACTAAAAAGGAGCGAAGGCGTTATACAATGCGTTCGCTGCCAGAGGTTCGGACACGCCGCGTCGAACTGCCAAATGCAGCCTCGATGCGTGAAGTGCGCTAAGAACCACAGTTCCGCGGAGTGTACTCTGGGTGTTGACGGAGCATCCGATAGGTCGCAGCTCTCGTGCGTGTTATGTGGAAACGTGGGACACACCGCAAACTATCGGGGTTGTCCTAAGTTCGCTGATATTAAGAAAGCAAAACTGGCTCGTCAGCAGAAGGTGGAGGTCAAACGTTCACCTGTTAGGTTTCAAACACCAGCCGTCACGTCCCAAATTTCCTACGCCCAAATGGCGTCAGGTAGGGGGCTACAGTACAGCAACCGACTGTTGCTTCTCCGGTGCCAATGCCGAGAACAACGGAAGCTGCACCTAAAATGATGGCCATCTTGCTCGCAATCCAAGGGCAGAAGGCTCAGCTGATATAGCAGGTGCAAGAACAGGCCAAGCGGGTGGACCAGATCTACGCGCTGCTGCCGGGCCTAACGCAACACACGCCGTAATGGGTACGCACATGGTGGAGCAAACTTTGAAGGTCCTTGCGGTGAATGTTAATTCACTTATTAGGATCGAAGGAAGAGCTGCGATGTTCAAATTGCTACGAGACCAAACTCCTGATGTGCTTTTCGCTAGCGAAACCAAGCTAACCGATAAGCACAAACTGGAGTACAATAATTTTATTATTAGAAGAAGAAACCGGCCCAGATCCAAACGTGGAGGCGGTGTCGCGATCTTCATTAAAGAAGGAATAAAATTTCACAGAGTGTTCAAGGGAGTGTTGCGCAGGTTCCGGGTGTTGGAGGCAGTCGTCGTTTATATCCCGCTCCGCAGTGGAAAGCGGCTGTACTTGGCCTCTGTTTATGCACCTGAGGCTTCACAATCCACTCTATTCATTACAGGGCTCGACACGCTTTCTCGACTTCTGAGGCTGGAATCGGGGAGAATTATTTTATAATCGGCGGGGATTTCAACGCTAAACACAGAGATTGGGCAAATAATTTGCCAAATACTAGAGGGAACCTCCAACTCGATTGGTGGGGTCAGCACGATATCATGTACAGACTCGGTCTTAAAGCGACGGATAACCAGTCGTTGCTCAGTGGCGGGTCTTATTTGGATCTACTGCTGTACGACGAACGTATACGTCTGACAGGTACGAATTTACCAACATTAAACTGTCTGCGCACATTTGTGTATGACAGCGAACATTGCGGTTTTAGCACCGAAATTACAGTTCCCAACGAAATTGCGGAATTGGAGGAGTTTGTCCAAAGATATTCTTACAACTACAGTAAGACTCGATGGACATGCTTCTCCGCAACCTTGACAAGAGCGCTCTCCTCAAACACTCTCCATCCACCGTCCAATAGGAATTTGTCAAACGAGGAGATCGACAATTACCTAAAACAAATGGACGAGACAATTAAACAAACTATGGACACTACAATACCGCGATATCGACGTACAACTAACGAAGACCTGTTCCGCAATCCTACTATTGACGCAATACACCGACAGAAAAGTAGACTTCTGACAAGACTCAAAAACTTGTATAGACAGTTAACTGAGAGACAAGACCCGGAGATTAGGACACTGAAGTCGTCGATTAAAAATGTGCAAACGTTAATAAAAGAGAATTACAGAATTTCTGTAAGTTTGTATTTCAACAACAAACACCAGCAACCTGAATATGTTCCCGCAAATAAATAAACTATTTCGAAGAAAAAATCAAAACGACTTTCAGTGTCTTAAAATAGGCCGGACAACAGACAATGAACGGTTACTGACAATAGCAGGTATTGATCCAAATGAGGCCTCTGATGATGACGACTTTTTTGTGATCGAGGATCCACAGGAGAAGGTTGAGACCATAGGGGCGGCTTTCCAGGAAGTATACAAGGCCATGTATGTATGTATGACCTGGATAATCGCGTCTTGGGGCACCACTTCTACATTCGAAATGAAATAGGGAACATACCAGAGAGGGTGACCTACCCCCGTTCATTTCGAAGTAAGAACTCCGTGAGATCTTCGACACAATCAGGGCTAAGAAATCAGTGGGGACCGATGGTATTCCGAACATCGTGCTTCGACATCTTCCTCTAGAAGCGGTGGACATTTATACCACCCTGTTTAATAATGCAATGAATAATGCACATTACCCAGCCCATTGGAAAACGGCGGTGGTTCAACCTTTCCCCAAAAAGGGAAAGGATATATCCAATCCGGCGGATCTCCGGTCGATAAGTCTCCTTCCGAATATCAGTAAGGTTTTTGAAAAGGTAATCAATAGAGCTCCGACTAGGTGGGTTAAGGACAAACATATAGTTCAGTTCCGGATAATCAATTCGGTTTTAAGGCGGGACATGATATCTCACATGCCGCGGCTAAGCTGGTGTCCGATATCCAATGGAATAAAGGCAAAAAACAATGTACTGGTGCCTACCTTGTTGACTTGGAGAAGGCCTTCGACACCGTATGGTTAGAGGGTCTTTTCTATAAGCTGACTAGGCTGGGGATCAGTAAACTACTCTTGTACATTCTTTATAATATGCTAACTAACAGACAGTTCATCGTGAAGAATGGTGATGTGACTTCTGTTGGAATATTTTAAATTAAGAATGGTCTTCAGCAAGGCGCGGTCAATTCGCCGATCCTATTCAACATTTTTACAAACGACTTGATAGGTTCACTTCCCCATACTATTGCGTACGCAGACGAATTGATAGCGTACAGAACAGGTCAAAAATCGAGGTCATTAATACTCTCTTGCAGCTTGACTTCGATAAGATAAGAAGATTTTGCGATGACTGGAAGTTAAAAATCAGCTTTCAGAAGTCGGAAACCATTCTCTTTAGGACGCCGTTGTCTGGAGCCTCTAGGGATACCAGAAAAAATTGTCGAAAGTTCTCTATCATTGAACAAGACGGACAACCTCTTGCCTGTCGAAATGTAGTCAGATACCTTGGAATCTGGCTAGATCAGTTTCTGTATTTTGGCAAAAATGTATATGCTGCTCTGGCCAGAGCTAAAGGTGCTTTTGCTTTTACAAAGAGACTGTTTTATAGCAGCCAACTCGATGCGAGGGTAAAGGTAATCTGCTACATGGCCCTTATCAGGCCCATGCTGGTGTTTGGTTGTCCCGTGTGGTTCAATGTACGAGCAAGCTTAATGGAAAAGATTCGGGTGCTTGAGAGGGCTTGCCTTTTTTATCCTAATGAGGTCCTTTACGACAAGGCGAACCTGATACGAGTGGATAACTTCATAATTAAGCTGACTCGAAGGCACATTGCAAGAGCAATTACCTCGACGAATAACCTGATATCTGGGGCTTACTAACCCAATTACCTTTACCACGAGAGTGTGCGCTCTGACGGCTTCATTCCACCGGAAGCATTCCTCTACCTTGATGAGATAGGGTTGATCCAGGATAGATCAGCGGTCCCGTTAATCTTCCATGTCGCTCGGACAGCTGGGAACAGGCGACTCAACTACAACAGAGACGTCGCACACGGCAATGTGGATTGTCTCAGGTTCAGTAGGGCGGTGGGGAATCGCGATAAGAGGGATGTCGTTCGGCAACCGCAGCATTTCTGGTGGTTGAATGATGGAGAAGATGTTTCGTCGTCGTTTCCGTCAATTACGGACCAGCCTCACTAATGAGGCAGAGCTGACCAATCTGTTTTCTCTGTAAATAGCGATGGCCAGCTTACATAAGTTTAGGTTAGCATTTAAGAAATATATACATATATTGGTATATACAAAGGTATATACTAATCTATGTATATAATTGTGTATAATATTCATGTGTGTGTATGTGTGCATTTTGTATGTAGGTTAGATAGGCTAAAGTTTATTTTAAGTTAGATATTAAGTTTTTATAAAAAATAAAAATTACATCCATAGGCTAAGTTTTTTGATAACAATTTTTCCTTAGCCTAAGTATACAAAACAAACATTCTAAATAAAATGTAAATGAAGTCGAAAGACATAGATATAAGAATTTAGAGTAGCTTAGAGTGCCTGTGTGGGGCCAGTAAGTTAGCATAAGATTGTTAAGTAATTGTAAGCTAGCATTTAAGCATTTTTGTAATGAATGTAAGAGTTAGTGTTAAGAAAATAAAATGCATTTAAAACTGAAACTGAAAAACTGGGATGTTGGGCTTCTTCGCAATTTAACAGTCTGCAGAAATAATCTTTCCAGATTCATAGTATCTACTGCGGTTCTGCTTTGGGGTTTCCTTCTCCATTCTTGGAGATTTCTATTCGAGATCTGGCATGTTCTTTTTATTTTTTGGCAACACTTCCGAGAATTATACTCTTGATCGCTCATCTCTGAAGTCTCGATCAAGCGCTTCTCGTGCCCTTTATTTTTTCTTCTTGGGAGCCTATCTTTTTCCCATCACTTCCGCCCCTACAGCTGGCGAGCATCTCTCATTGTCTTCCGCAGAGCTCTATACCTCCGTTGTTTTTCCAGATTTGCCTGTCTGCATTCGTCATCGAAGTAAGGATTTCTTTGTTTGAGCGGGTTGAAACCTAGTACATCAGAGGCAGCTCCTTTGGTTGCTCTTTGCAGCGATGCCACTGGTCTCCTTGGCTTGATGCCTCTGGCATCTGTTTTCTCAAGAGATTAAGGAAGATCGATCCGAAAAGGCTCTGGTGCAATTGAAGCCCTCACAATAGTTCGGTGGCTATGGACTGTTATGGATATCCTCATGGGTACCTTGGCTACAACAAGGTCATTGTCCAAGTCGAATTTAGCTCCTCGGAACGTTTGGACCTCCAAGACATTGAATGGGTGCCTTAAGTCTATAACAATATGATTAGTTTGATTGACGGTATTTTTTTTTCATAACTGCCGGTTATTGACGGAAAAAATATTATACCTGATCACCAGTTTGGGTTCAGAAGCAAGCATTCAACAATTGATCAGGTGCTTAGGATCGTTGACGTAATGGAGAAAGCTCTTGAAGATTGAAAGATTTGACTCGCAAACCTGTGACAAAATGTGGCATGAAATCTTGAAACACAAATTGCAACATATCTTGCCTTTAAGTCAATATATGTGTAATATACTGACAACGTGTTTCATATCGAGAATAAAAATTTTAGTCGGCGTACCGCAAGGAATTATTCTCGGTCCGAACTGCGAACTGCGCTCAAAGAAATTAAATCTGTACAAGTGAACTTTACTTACAAAAAAACGAGCATAACCTCGGTCTGACTCGAAATGACATTCGATGCAAAGTCCAAATGGAAGTCACACTTGAAAAAGACGCGTAAAGAACTAGACAAATGTACTAGCTACGCCCTTGCGATTCTCATGGGGTCTATAGAAGATTTTCACCTTCTAATTATAGTTCTAATCCTGTTTGTGAATTACATGTGTCATCTCCTTGAATCGATCTGAATCACAGAGAAGGTATTTACATTCACGACACTTCATTTAACTAAAATGTAAACTTTTGAATCGAATACCCTTGAATTTAAAAACCTCTCTTTCAGTCTTGAATCGTTCTGTTTAAATCTGTTGCTTCCCAACAAAATCAACGGCGCGCTGGAAGAATAGGAGATTGTGTGTTTGCAGGAAGCTAATTAATCGCGTGAAATAAAAATTGAAAACATCGCGAATAATTAGCTTTGATGCACACAACACAAATAACAAAATGTAAACAAACAATGAATTGACATGTTGCTTCCCAACAAAATCGACGGCGCGCTGGATGAGTAGGAGATTGTGCGTTTGCAGGAAGCTAATTAATCGCGTGAAATAAAAATTGAAAACATCGCGAATAATTAGCTTTAATGCACACAACACAAATAATAAAAATAAACACAAATCAACGAATTGAACACAAACTTAGCCGCACCACAAAACGATTTGACTCTGGACAAACTCACAAAAATCAAACTGTCAAACATATCTGTCAAGAACATATCGATCTCGCTTTGACGAATTTCAACGCCACTTGAAGAATATGGTCATAATCTCTGACCAAAGGCAACGAAATTCCAAGATGGCCGAATTGCATGTGAGTGAGATGCACTGCAAAACAATGCACTCTAACACCTACTCCGAAAATATGGGGGCATTGTTGGTGTGTTGTTCACATATTACACTAAGGTAAATAACCCAGGGTGATTGACCTTAGAAGAAACAGCTGAGTGGTATATAAGCCATCAGCAGCTTCGAGGGAAGAAGAAATGCATATGTTAAATCACTCTTCAGCCAACAGTCAACAAATAAAGTTAGAGTTAGAAATCAAAGGTCACGAGTTTTATTTAATTACATTTATTTTACTGGCTTCAGTTCATCTAACTGAAGAAGTTATCGGTTTATTTCTTTACAATTTTACTGGCTTCAGTTCATCTAACTGAAGAAGTTATCAGTTTTTTTTTCTTCTCTTCAGTTCATCTAACTGAAAGGGTAGCCACCGCTTGTGAATCGTCTATTCCAAGCCAACTTTTAAATCCCGCTCAACTCAGGAAGGGACATGGTCCTTCGATTGCCTCCTTTAAATAAAAGGGCATAGAGGAAATAATTTCCTTTAAAGTGAATCAGTGCAACATATTTCACCAAAAAAAAAAAAAAAAAAAAAAAAAAAAAAAAAAAAAAAAAATACGTTCTTTTGTCAAAGTGTACTGTGGGTTAAGTATAGCTGAATAAAGTATTCAGTGCAAATATACGTTTCCGAGACCTGACGGACCGTCTATCGGCCACAGTACCCAACTATTCCTTCAACAGAGGAGCACATAGAAAGAGTACTGCCTTTCTAGGAAGTGAAGTGGAAAATCAAGAGTGTGCTGTGGATTAAGTATAGCTGGATAATCTATCCAGTGAAAATATACGCTTCCGAGCTACGGCGGACAGTCTATCGGCCACAGTACCCAACGGTTCAGATTTAAACAAATCCAACGGATTTAGTACAGCAACCTGTGCGGTCACAAAGTAACAGCGGTCCGAGTAACAACCGGTGACTTACTGCAACGGTCGAAGTACAAAAAACAGAAAAACTAAGGTATGAATTTTTCCTTATTTTCTTGCTTTTATACGTAATAAAAATAAATAAAAACTAATGAAATTATAACACCAATAAGACAAATAAAAGTGAAATAAGAATTTTTTCAAATAAAAGTGCAAACAAAAAAATGTCGAAATTATCGAAATCTATCGAATGTCAGGAAGATATTTTAAATGAGATTAGTCGGGATTATGAACAATTTAAAAAAGATGAAGAGTCGCGAAAGTCAAGGGGGTATTTAACCGCGTGTTTATCTGATATCGATGAAATGTTCAAACGGGCGAAAAAAGAACATTCAAACATAATCGGAAATGCTGCTGACCCACTGAAAGAAAAATACATTCAGGATGAAATCTTCTCGAAAATCAAGAGAATATATTTCACCTTTAGTGGGCAGCTGCACGATGAGACTGATCGTTTTTTGGAAGACAATAATGCATCAGTAGACATGTCTCGATTAAACAATACGAGATCCGCTGGCTCTGATGTACGTCTTCAAAGAATTCAGATAAATTCATTCTCGGGCAAATTCGAAGATTGGTCGGAATTTTATAATTTATTCGATAGCTTAGTCCGAAATAACACCGAATTATCGGACATACAAAAACTTCAATATTTGAAAACGTCTGTTTGTGGGGAAGCTGCTCGATTAATCCAGCACCTTCCAATAGATTCCAAAAGCTTTGCGTCAGCTTGGACAATTCTCACAGACAGGTACCAAAACAAGCGTAAACTTGTAAATACCCAGCTTAGGAGATTAGTAGAGCAGAGTAAACTAACCTGTGAATCTGCTGCTGGCCTAAAATCCTTACACGACACCAGCATTGAATGCGTTCACGCACTTTTCAACCTTGAAATAGCTGTTGAAACATGGGACGCCATTCTCATTTTTCTAATTTTTAATAAACTGCCACCGCAGACCCAACGAGATTGGGAGGAAAAGCTAGGCACTTCAAGGGTTCTTCCTGACTGGAAATCTTTCTTATCCTTCATCGAGGGTCGTTTCAGTTCGCTGGAAAACATTTCCGAACTGAATGTGCATTCAAAACAATCAATGCACCCATATTCGTTTCGAAAAACCACTTCCGCAGCCTGCCAATTAAGTTCCCAGCAACAAACAAAACAGTTTCGATGTCGACTTTGCAAGGCTTCTCATGGGATGAGACATTGCAAAAAATTCCTTACTATGGATGTCAAAACCAGAGCTGACGTCATAAAGAAAAATGGAGTTTGTGGTAATTGTTTGGGGTATGACCATCATGCTTCGGTTTGTAACAGTAGCAACAGGTGCCAAAAATGCGGTTACAAGCATCACACATTACTGCACATTGATGCTAGACAAAATTCAACCACTGCTCAAAACCACCAACAACATCTTCAACTCCACAATCAAAATGCATCCCAATATAATCCTCAATCCCATTATATACAAAATCCTGTAAGCCAAAATTCTGTCCCTTTCAATCCTCCGAGTGATCAACTAAGCACTTCTCAAAACTATACAGCACATTTCAACCAAATGCAGTCAAAAACGCTACTAGCGACTGCACTCGTTAAGGTGGTTGCCACGAATGGAAAGCAGTGCACTCTTAGGGCATTCATAGATCCCGGCTCCGAGGCCACATTCATAACTGAAAATGCTACTCAAATGCTTAACCTCAAAAGGCAGAATGTATCGGCTAGAGTCACAGGACTTGGAAAAAACCCAACTGGCAGTTCCAAATACCGAGTGAAAGTTAATTTGCAATCGTTTAACAATACAGCCTTCTCTCTCGATGTTATAGCATTTGTGTTACCTGTCCTAACTGCAACATTACCAAGCTATCCGCTCCAAGGGGAGTGGAAACATTTGTCCAATTTGCCATTAGCTGATCCGGCGTATAATGTTCCAGGGAAGATTGATGTGCTGTTAGGGGCGGACGTGTACAGCTCAATAATTCTCGAAGGTTTAGTGAAGGGACAAAGGGGGTCTCCTGTAGCACAACAGACTGAATTTGGATGGATCCTTACCGGAAAAACCAATACTACTCCAAAGATTACTTGTTTCACTGTCCAAAATCACTTCAACGCTTTAGATGCACAACTTAGGCAATTTTGGGAATTAGAGGAAAATCTCGATGACAGGAAACTATCACCGGAGGAGCAAAAATGTCAACAACATTTCTCAGAAACATTCAAGCGGAATGAAGATGGGAGATACGAAGTACGACTCCCATTCAAGGATGGAATTCGCCCAACCTTGGGGAATTCGAAGAAGGCAGCCATGGCGAGATTCTTTCAAATAGAGAGAAAACTTGAATCAAACCAAAAGCGAAAGGAAGCTTATACCAAATGTATCCACGAATACGCCACCTTAGGGCATATGAAGGAGGTCTCAGGATCCACGGAACTAGGCGAACACTACTACTTGCCTCATCATGCTGTCGTCAAAGAATCAAGTAGCACCACAAAACTCCGTGTAGTGTTCGATGCATCTTGTAAGACCTCTAACGGAGTATCGCTAAACGACTGCTTAATGGTGGGTCCACGACTGCAACCCGACATTATAGATCTGATCACGAAGTGGAGGAAGTTCAAGGTAGCGTTTGTGGCAGATATAAGCATGATGTATCGGCAGATATGGGTGGCAGCACAAGATACGTCATATCAACTAATTCTATGGAGGCATAGACAAAATGACCCTATAAAAACATATGCTTTGAATACAGTCACATTTGGAACTGCATCGGCGCCATATTTAGCAGTGCGCACCTTACATCAGCTAGCGTCAGATGTAGAAGACAAGTATCCAAATGTAACAAAGGTGCTCACAGAAGGATTTTACGTCGACGACCTCATCTATGGTACGAATGACGAAAGGGAAGCCATCGATTTACAAAAAAACATTATTGAAGTCCTAAAATCAGCCGGGTTTCCTCTAAGAAAATGGGCCAGTAATTCCACGAGAGTACTAGAGCAGGTTCCTGAAAGCGAAAGGGAAATAAATCTGCCTTTAAACTTTGAATCACCAGATGCCATCAAAACACTTGGGATTCAATGGCATCCAGCGAAAGATACATTCACATTCAATGTTAACTTGCCTGAGGTCCAACAGTTCACAAAAAGAACCGTACTTGCAGATATCGCTCGTCTGTTTGACCCGCTAGGATGGATCGCCCCATGCGTGATAAAGGCCAAGCTAATCCTGCAGCAACTGTGGCTGAAACAATATCCTTGGGACTCACCAATTTCTCAAGAGATTGAAAGTCAGTGGGTAGAGCTGCGAAGGGGGTTAAGGGCACTTCATGAACTGGAAATACCTCGGTGGATTGAATTCGCAAGGTCATCGAAAGTACAACTTCACGGGTTCAGCGACGCTTCCGAGAAGGCTTATGCCGCAGTAATATATGCTCGCATTATAAACGAAGGCCATGAGCACATTCATCTTTTAGCGGCAAAAACAAGAGTTGCTCCAACAGCAGTAAGATGGGTATCGCTACCAAGGCTAGAGCTATGCGCAGCACTCCTCTTAGCCAAATTGTTACATCGTGTCAAGAGGGCCATGCAATTCGAAAACGTTGAAACTCTTGCATGGTCTGACTCGACGATAGCATTGGCATGGATCAGAGGAAGCCCTACAATTCGCACTACATTTGTAGCCAATCGAGTCAACGAAATCCAAGCGCTAACAAGCACCGATGCTTGGCGACACGTTGGAACCAAAGAAAACCCAGCGGACATAGGCTCACGAGGAATGTTACCACATGATCTCATCAACAGCCACATGTGGTGGCATGGGCCACAATTTTTGAAGAATTTTTCCATAAACGAAGGTCCAGGATTGATCTTGCGCGATACGGAGCTGGAAACAAAGAAAGAAAATAAGAAGGGTGAAGTAAAATCATCATTTTATAAGAACAAACTAGCAAATCTACAAGTCAGCTTCGCCGAAGTCATCTGTCACTATGTAATCATCAACAATGAATACTTTCAAAGATTTTCAAACCTGAAGCGGCTAGTACGCAGTGCAGCTATATGGCGCAGATACTTTAGATACTTAAAACACAGGGCAAGTAGAAGACCATTGGAGAGTCACCGACTCACACCTGATGAACTAGATGCTGCACGAAAGCAGCTCATCAGACTTGTTCAAGGTGAACTATTTCACAAGGAGATAAAAACGCTGAAAGAGAAAGGGAGCATTAGAAAGGGCAGTCATATTCTCCGTTTGAATCCATTTCTTGATGCTGAAGAAATCGTACGCGTAGGAGGGCGCTTAACAAACTCCACCATACCGTTTAGCCAGAAACACCCCATAATACTAAGGGACTCACATCACTTTGCGAGATTGGTCGTCAGCGATGTGCATCAACGCACACTTCATGGTGGACAGCAGATCATGATAGCAGAGATTAGAAGCCAATACTGGATCACTAATCTTAAGCGACTAGTCAAATCAACAATCTACAACTGCGTCCGGTGTCATCGATATAATGCTAAAATGCAAGAACAGCTCATGGGAAATCTTCCTAGAGAACGCGTAATAATTTCAAGGCCATTTACGAACACCGGGGTAGACTACGCGGGCCCTATAGAAATAAAGATGTGGAAGGGCAGATGCAGTAAGACGACGAAAGGATACATAGCTGTCTTCATATGCTTATCAACAAAGGCGATACACATTGAAGTAGTGAGTGACCTTACTGCGGCAGCGTTCATAGCAGCTTTCAGGAGGTTTGTGGCACGTAGAGGAATCTGCTCCAACATGTACAGTGATTGTGGGACAAACTTCAAGGGAGCCATGAACGAACTGAACAAGGAGAGCAAACACATCTCCAGTGAATGGTCAGCAGAAGTTTCGGCAAGTCTGGCAGCACAAAACACCAAATGGCATTTTAATCCACCAGCTTCACCACACTTTGGAGGGCTTTGGGAGGCTGGTGTCAAGGCAATTAAACACCACCTTAAAAGAACAGTTGGAGCAGCCAGGCTTACATTTGAGGAGTATGCTACACTGCTCGCTCAAATCGAGGCATGTCTCAATTCAAGGCCATTATGCCCAATGACGTCCGACCCAAATGATCTGACGGTTCTCACTCCAGGACATTTTTTGATCGGAGCATCAATAATTACTCTGCCCGAAAGAAATTTAATGGAAAAAAACATAAACAATCTCGATAGGTGGAGATATATTCAAAGATTAACACAAGAGTTCTGGAAGCAGTGGAGCACAACTTACTTGCATTTGCTACAGCAACGACCAAAATGGCTTCAGCAACAGCCGAACATCAAACTCGGAGACATAGTTCTCGTCAAGGAGAATAACCTTCCGCCTTCGTCGTGGATTCTCGCGCGCGTAATTGAACTGCATCCCGGTGCAGATGGTCTAACGCGCGTGGTGACCATAATGACAAGAAAAGGAGTCCTAAAACGTCCGATCGCGAAACTATCCCCCTTGTTGGTAACTAATCCGTCGAACGAATCGAGTTAAGAACTTGAATAAAATGTAAACAAAACAAAAGCAATATGTACACAAAACCTTATTGAATTAATAAACATATCAAAAAATATATATAGACTTTAAGTGAAATAATTATCAAAAAATATATATAGACTTTAAGTGAATTAATAACCCCCCCCACCACCCACCAACGTAATAAAATTTCTCACTAATTCGCAAGGTCAACCGATTTGCCATTAAGTTATGGATATCCAACTGTAGCAGCTAACTATAATTTATTTTATTTTATGCATATACATTCAAACCCAAACTAATACAATTTTGTATCTTTCTCGGCACTCGCAAACTATCACAATCCGACGTGAGGGAAGACACAGAGATCCGACCAACAACAAGAAGGCAAAACGGAGATGAAGCAACAAGAAAGGAAATTAAATCCACATGACAAGAGACAGAGATCTGGAAGCCTGGTCTACACAGCACCACACAACATACCACCTTGGAATTTCTGAACTCAACGTTGCCGGGTCGGGAGCATGTTGCTTCCCAACAAAATCAACGGCGCGCTGGAAGAATAGGAGATTGTGTGTTTGCAGGAAGCTAATTAATCGCGTGAAATAAAAATTGAAAACATCGCGAATAATTAGCTTTGATGCACACAACACAAATAACAAAATGTAAACAAACAATGAATTGACATGTTGCTTCCCAACAAAATC
The DNA here is from genome assembly GCA_949129095.1 of Volucella bombylans. Taxonomy (NCBI): domain Eukaryota; kingdom Metazoa; phylum Arthropoda; class Insecta; order Diptera; family Syrphidae; genus Volucella; species Volucella bombylans. The sequence goes on along the minus strand of OX422144.1, from coordinate 113,982,782 downwards.
GACGGCGCGCTGGATGAGTAGGAGATTGTGCGTTTGCAGGAAGCTAATTAATCGCGTGAAATAAAAATTGAAAACATCGCGAATAATTAGCTTTAATGCACACAACACAAATAATAAAAATAAACACAAATCAACGAATTGAACACAAACTTAGCCGCACCACAAAACGATTTGACTCTGGACAAACTCACAAAAATCAAACTGTCAAACATATCTGTCAAGAACATATCGATCTCGCTTTGACGAATTTCAACGCCACTTGAAGAATATGGTCATAATCTCTGACCAAAGGCAACGAAATTCCAAGATGGCCGAATTGCATGTGAGTGAGATGCACTGCAAAACAATGCACTCTAACACCTACTCCGAAAATATGGGGGCATTGTTGGTGTGTTGTTCACATATTACACTAAGGTAAATAACCCAGGGTGATTGACCTTAGAAGAAACAGCTGAGTGGTATATAAGCCATCAGCAGCTTCGAGGGAAGAAGAAATGCATATGTTAAATCACTCTTCAGCCAACAGTCAACAAATAAAGTTAGAGTTAGAAATCAAAGGTCACGAGTTTTATTTAATTACATTTATTTTACTGGCTTCAGTTCATCTAACTGAAGAAGTTATCGGTTTATTTCTTTACAATTTTACTGGCTTCAGTTCATCTAACTGAAGAAGTTATCAGTTTTTTTTTCTTCTCTTCAGTTCATCTAACTGAAAGGGTAGCCACCGCTTGTGAATCGTCTATTCCAAGCCAACTTTTAAATCCCGCTCAACTCAGGAAGGGACAAAATCCAAAAGAAGAACAAAACCATATCAACATTTAAAGCTCTTATCCTCTTTGTACAAAATGGAATGGGAAACAAAAACACCACATCACCTTCTACAGAATAAATAACCTCCTTCGAACACTCCACAAAGCGATTGTCTTAAGAAATATTTGAAATTCCACTCGAGACAAAGCTGAAAGGAGATACAAGGAAACAAAAACGGAAGTAGAAAACAGATCTGCCATTGCCATAGTCGACGTACTTCGCCATCCAGAAAATACTTCTGATAGCCTCTGATGGAGTCCAAAAGACTTTTATTTGTTCTGAGGAACACGATATACGAATACTCGTATAAATATCAAAAAGGTGATAGGACACCCAGTGCTCAGATGGAAGATACGAGTAGTGAAAAGCAAATCGTTTTACCAGTCTCGGAGGGAGAGACAGACTTAATTTGAAGAAATTTGACATTGAAGCAGTGAGTGGCAAGGAATTTCAAAGGACTCTTCTTTTTTTTTTTTCGATTGTTGGAGGTGGTATTGAATAGTTCTTCAATCGTAACAGGTGGCCATTCGAGATGATTTAAAATTCCTTTAAGTGTTTTTGTAGAGAAGTGTGCTACGCTGAGGCATTCCTCGAAGCATGAAGATGTCTTTGATGATTCTAGTATTTTTTTTTTTAAGTCCAAGGTCACTTGTCGTAGTCATAGTCCTAACAGAGAAGTGAGTTTTATATTATTTTTGTTTTTTTTTCTTAATTGAATTATCAGGAAGTTATCAAATTTCGTGATTGGAAAAGTTTAAATAGATTTGCGGAAGCAAATGAAAAGTTAGGTGGAGATACTATAATATCCCTTGGGCTTGTGTGGGAGTGGTGGTGAGATCTAATACATGATTAGCTACATTCCTGAAGTGAGAATATAATTACGTGTGTATGCTTTTATAGAAGAGTGTGGCGAGTATTTTTCTTGGAATACTTATGTACAAAATTGCCATAGAAATTGAACATTTTGTGCACGAGTTCCTCCAACAAAATACAGTTTTTATACATTGAAGAGGCACCCCGGGATGCAGATGAAAATAATGGCTTTGAAAGAAACCAATAAAGATTATTACCAAGTATTGGAAGTATTGGAAGTATTGGACAAATCCTTGGGTGGGCATTGAGCTCACAACATGGTTGTCTAGGTGGTACAAACAACATCGTACTACCAGCTCTTAAGGTCATCTCAGTACGTACCATTCTCATAGAAACGGATTTGTTTTATTGGTTGTGCAGTGAGTTTCAATGGATTGCTCATTCTCAATAGAATTGTTTAGGGATTTCTACATCTACTCCTACCTAGTCCACTTAAGGTGTAATAATGTTGTTTTTTTCTTTTTAGCTTAAAGCGTTTTTTGCCAAACTAAGAATTATAACGAGCAAAAGGGTAAATCTGTATGTCATACTCGTGACAGTGGCAGGTCAAGTCACTTAATCTAGGGTAGGGATGCCAAAAGTGGTCAAAATCGGTTTCCCAAGGCTCAACATAAACGAAAACTGATTTTAGGGGTCGACGAGGTCTAAAAATCGACCCCTATTAACTAACACAAGTTCTTATTTGAAACTTAAAAGATACTGTATAAGTTGTGTTATGTGTACCAACTTGTTATAAGAATGACTAATATTTTAGTAGGAGTATCATTGTTGTGCTTTTAAAAAACTCGGTAAGTCAATATGCGTGGACAAGTTCGTGCAAGATAATGTGTTCGAGCGTACCAGTCTTTCAGACATGTTGGCTTGCTCTGTATTTGACGCATATACGCGATTTAAGTCTGAACATGCTCCTGATATTTTACTATATAACAAGCTTGCACTTAGGCAGAAAGTTCATTAGCGTTTTGAAAATCGTTGGAACTTGAATATCAATGATATTACACTCATTTACTAATTTATTTCAAGAGATTACAAAATGATCACATAGCTAAATAAAGCGATTAAAAAAAAATTACGAAATCCTTAGTTAACTACGAGCGTTAATAGCGTAACCATACATTTCTGCAGTTTATGAAAAAGTAACAAGGTAGGTATCAAAAAAAATACTTTAGAAATGTTGTTACCTAAAATTATAAATGTTCAGTTTTATGATGGCAGACACGAAAAAAAATGCAGGCCATACAGTTGGACTACCTGAAGTTTGGATTTATTTCATCTCTATCAAATCAAAACTTGCCGATGTGTCTCATATGTGAAAAAGTATTCAGTAACGAAGCCTTCAAAAATGGAGGACCACTGAGTGCATGCTAATGAAAAGAGTAAGCCATTGTCCTTCTTTCAAGCACTTAAAGAAAAACTGGAGAAAAGGCCGTCCATAAGGTCGATGGTTTACAAGCGTCCTATAATATATCTTTACTAATAGCGAAGTCGGGAAGAACCCACACAATTGGAGAGCAGCTAATTTTACCAGCCATTGCGGAGGTCCTCAACAATGTATTGCACAAGCCCGCACGTGATATTATATTTCTTTGAGCAATAACACCGTTCAGAGACGAATAGACGAGATGGGTCGCGACGTGGAAAACATTTTATGCAAACAGATTCGCTCTCCAGTGGGATGAGTCTGTATTACTCGGCAATGAAGCTCTGTTGTTAGGATATGTTCGATATATTAAAGAAGAAAACATGTTCTTCTATTCCATGGAAGTCCTAGATAGCATCAGTCTTTATAATATGTTATAAATGCTGTCAACAAGATTCGGAGCAGTTATCTGCTGAACAAATACAGCTATGTGAGGAAAACGACGAAGTCTTTACTCGGTTACTTCTGCACACTGAAGTTCGCTGGCTATCAAGAGGCTCTTGCTTACCAAGATTTTCAGCTATTTTTGAATCTGTGTTGGGGTTTTTACAAGAAAAAGATGCGAATTTGAAAGAAAATCTGAACTATCGTAAAACATATATTTGTTACTTGACTCATATCTTTGGTATGTTCAACAAAGTTAACTTGCAGCTGCAGGGTTACGATCTCAACTTGATTAAAACAAAATCTATAATATCGGCCTTTCTGGGTAAACTCATCCTTTATAAACAAAATTTAAGCAAAAAAGATTATTCACAGTTTTTGTCAAAATTACCAGAACTGCTTCAAGACGATGTTATTTTATCATATGTCACTCTCTCACTTGGGCGCATTACACAAGGCTTTTACTAAAAGCTTTGAGGATCTCTTAAATTTACAAATTCCTCAATGGGTAATAAATCCGTACAACATCACAGCCATGGAAGAAGCCAATGTGATAATCTAAGAAGAGTTGATTACCATCAGCACAGACGAGGAGCTTAAGCAGAATTTCAACCAAGGCTATCAGAAGTTCTGGTTGCAATGCAACATTGTGAAACATTGCTGAAGAATACCTTATCGCTTTTCCATCATCATACCTTGGTTAAAAATATTTTGACAAAACAAAGAAACCGTTTGAAAATCAACGAAACTCAGAGATTTAACGCTGCATTTGACAATATTGAACCAGATTTAGCTAGATTAGTAGAAATGCACCAGCTTCATCCATAACACTGAATTTTTTACATTTTTTTTCACTTTACTATTTTAATGTTTTTTTTTTCAAGAAATAATTACCTACTTAAGTGTTTTTACTTAATTTGTATTAATAATTATTAATTACACTTGATACTTACTGAATTTTATGTCTATATATTTTGTTAAAGATTGTCACCATAGATGGAATGGATGTGGCAATACAAACATCAAATATTTTAGTTAGCTTGTAAGAAAGATGGCGCTCTATGTCATGTTAATGTTAAAACATCTGACATATTAGCATTCTTCTTTGTTCTTTTCTTTCTTTTTACTCACTCTGGATTTTTCCTTTTGACAACCACGCGGAGATTTCGTATCTTAATAAATATATATTGGATTTAATAAAGATTTCGACAGGTTATGGGCCCAAGACGCATATAAAATTATTAAATTCATTTACGTTAATTTTGCTTCGATGAAGGATTGCGATAGGAGTGTGAAAACCAAAAAGTTATACACATCATGTCTGCTAGTTCTTCATCTAGTTTGTCGCGCATGTGGCTTGTGGCAGTTTGTTGATGGGACTTCTGTGATGCCAGAAACCGATAAAGCTGCAAAAGAACCGTAGTTGAAACAAGACAAAAAGGCCACGGCGGATTTAATTTTATCGATTCAACCGTTAGAGCTTAAACAGATTCGTGGATGTGATACGTCACGATAGGTATGGCAGAAGATTGAGTCCATGACCAAATTTCTTGATGCTGTGGGCAAACTTGAGGGGATGTATGTGCAGATGAATGGGGATCTGCTGTCTGTTATGTCGCTGTATAGTCTTCCTTCTTCATACGAAAACTTTCGCTGTGCGATTGAGTCGCGTGATGCGCTGCCGACTGCTGAGGTGTTAAAAGTCAAAGTATTTGAGGAAAGCGAGGCACGAAAGCAGGCAAGTGGTAATATTGTGACAGCCATGGCTGCTGGGAGTACTAACAGTATACATCTAAATCTATCAACAAAGTTTAAGGGGAAGGGGCCACTTAAACCTGGAAATTATAAGTGTTTCAAGTGTGGTGTGCTGGGACACAAGGCAAATGCATATCCATCAAGAACATTCGAGAATCACTGGAGAAAATTAAGACATTTGGCAAATAGTGTTGATGAGTCCTATGCAGCTAGTGATACGGTTAGCACGAATGCTACTGATATATATCGTGTAGACATGGGGCAGACGAATAAATCATGGATCCTTGATAGGGGGTGCACAGCGCACCTGTGCGGTATTGAAGGTCTATTCAAATCTATGAGTGAATATCCAAAGGTCAAATTGAATCTCGCCAATAAAGCATCAGCTGATGTCAAAGGAAAGGGAGTAGTTCATGTTTCAGTGGCAAATGAAAGTGGCTATCGTTTGATAGAATTTAAGGACATGTTGTTTGTACCTTACGAACAAATTTGATATCGGTTGCGAAAATCACGAATAGGGGTCACGAAGTGATATTTCGTAAAAATGATGCTTACATTCGTAATGAGCATGGCAATGTGTCGATAATTGCAGATCGTAGAGGGGATCTATATTTTCTTTGTGAAAATGGTGTATGTGCGGAAGCGGTTGTCTAACCCGAGTGCTCCAAACTGTTGAAGTGGCACGAATGGTTGGGTCATTTGAACAGCGAAGACTTATTACAGCCGGTTCACGACGATGTAGTATCCGCGGTTAATGATAAAAACGTTGAACAATTATCGCGATGTGAAGTGTGCTTAAAAGGTAAAATGAGTGCAATACCTTTCTCTAAAGGTCGTGTTGGTCCCTGCAGGGTGGCGTCTTTGGGTGGTGCGAAATACTTCGTGACGTTCATAGACGACAGCACGCGTTGGTGCGAAGTGTATTTCTTACGACAAAAGTGCGGTATGTTTTATGCGTTCAGGCTGTACCAGAGTTTTGTGGAGAAGCAGACTGGAATGAAAATTAAATGCTTGCAGTCGGATAATGGCCGTGAATATTGCAATACCGTTAAAATGAATTGTTTGATCAACGTTATTTACAATCACACGCATATTATTCTTACACCTACTCGTATGTATTACTTTGTATTTGTTTTTTTTTTACATACTCGCATGATCGTATATAAGGCCATGCATGCAATCATTTCGCTGGCTGTTCTTGTTACTTATTATTATTGAATAAACCTAGTTAAGTTAAGACGGTTTGTGTTTAATTTCGGGTGTCAAATTTTAACAAATATTGAGTTTGATATGCACGAGTATGTATATGAATGAACAAGGTATAGAAAGATGGCTTTCCGTTGCTCGGACTCCACAGCAGAATGGAGTATCAGAGAGAATGAACCGAACCCTCTTGAACATGGCAAGATGTTTGTTGATACAGTCTGGCTTAAGTGCTTCATTTTGGTCCGAAGTCGTCGGCACTGCCTGTCATATACAAAACCGATGCCCGACCAGCAGTTTGAGCAACAAAATTCCTTTTGAAAATTAGACTGGAAAACGATTAAAAATGAATTGTATAAAATCTTTTGGTTCAAAGGTGTTTGTTTAAAATAAAGATCCTAATAAATATAAATTTGCACAAAGATCGGTGGAAGGTGTATTCGTGGGACACCCTCAGTATAAAAAGGGATACCGGGTATGGTTCCCAAGTAAACATCAGATAGTTGAAGTACGGGATGTGAGATTTTTGGAGGAGTTTCAGACCATACCATAGGATACGGTTGCTTTGGAAGAGTTGTTAACATCGACAGGGAAAGTTGAAATGAATGTGACCCTGATGAGTATACTGCGTTTGCTGGAGTAGTAGAGATCAGCGTTGAGGATGCCTTGAAAAGCGATATATTTTTTTTTTTTTTTATAATTTACGCGCGCCTAAGGGTTAGATACCCTTTTACTGTTGCCAGGGCGCGGGCGGAAAGATAGAAGGAGGAGAAAGGAAAATGGTTTTTGTAGTGGTTTGAAACTCAGGTGTGTTTGGTTTCTATGTTTTGCTCTCCAGGGGTTGGAGTCCGAATAGGACGGAGAGTTTTTCTTCACTCAGAGTGATTCGAGATATAATTCCCAGTATTTTTTTTCATTGCTTGAAACTCTTATAACAGCCAAATCTACGTGTCAGTGTTATGCCTTCACACGCAGAATTTTTTTGTCTGAGTTCCAATTACACAATGAAAAACTGATTCGCCATGGGCAGGATTCGAACCTGGACCCATGCAATGAATGGAAAGATGCAATGGAGTCTGAAGTAGTGAGTCTTATCAGAATGACACCTGGGAGATTATTGAAAAGAACGATAGTAAACTGTGCCAACCTTGCAACTGTATTCGCAATATCGGGACGTGTGGCAACTGATAGGTACAATCACCACCTTTCTCATCATCGAAGCACGCATTTACTTCTAATGACGTTGCAATAGAATTACAATTGTCCATTCCGTATCGCTTGAGAAATCCCAGTATATAACCTGTCTGGGTTAATTCAATTTTGCACTCACCTTGGTTAATCTCCAGCCCAAGACAAAATTTAGCAACAAAAAGCTCTTTTATTTCGAAATCTTCTAAGAGCTTATTTCGCACATCCGAAAGATACTCCGTCTCTCGAGTCATAACGGGTATGTCATCCACGTACACAAGCACGAGCAGCAAACACCCTCCATTACTTTTGTAATAAACATGGCTCATTTTTCGAAGGCTTCAATCCAAGGCTCAACAGTTTGTTGCTCAGCTTAATATACCACTGGCGTCCAGCTTGGCGTAATCCATATAGGCCCTACTGCAGCCTGCACGCATTGCCGCCATTACGTATGTACTCCATCATTTTCGTCGCCCGAGTTCCTAAGATTGATTTTTGGCTATTTTTGGCTAAAATCCTTTCCTTTTGCATATCAGCTAACATTACAGGCAACCTCATGATCACTTCTGTTAAACGTCTTCTGAGGTATCTTGCTGGTACTACGGAAATTGGATTGTTGTTTACAAAAAACGACAAGCCACTAATTGGATACACTCTTGTGATTGGGGTGGTTGCAAAGTAAATCGTCACCCATACACTGGTTATGTTTTTCTATTCAGCGATGCGGCGATTACATGGAAGTCGCAGAAGCAACGGACTGTTGAATTATCATCAACGGAGGCAGAATACGTCAGTCTGGCAGAGGCAGCGAAGGAAGCAATATATTTGCGTAGCATTTGCGTGCAAGGCTTAACTTTAAAAACCGTTGTGATATGTTGAAGGAAATCTGTTGTAAATTCGTCAAGGGCTCATTATGAGAACTGTCATTAAGATCATTTGAAACGGCTAGAACATGTTTAAAAATCTTTTCATTAGGTGTCTCGGAAAACCCTCCCTCATCCTAAATAAAACAGAATATCCGAGTGCATAATCCTTGAGAACTGTTGTATTTTTTAATTCCTAAACTGCACGCTCTTTTGAGTTCCATTAGACATCTCCATGAAGATGAAACAGTGACCCAATTACACGATAACTAGTTCGCTGAATCATCAGACGCGCGCTTTATTCCACTCAAGTGCACTTTTTAATTTCAGTGGAATTTTCCAAAAACGAATAAGCAGCTCCGCGTAGAAGAAAATTAAAAATCCATCCGGCAGCGGATGGTGACTGTAGTTGCATCCGTATCTAGACGCCAAGATTTCGAAACAAAACAAACGAAAATTGAAGAAAAAATAATTTCCTAAGTAGACCCGCTCTATGGCGAACATAGGCGACATCTTGAAGAAATTCTGCTGCTCCTACTGTAAGATCCTGTACAGTACTCGGCTATAATTAAAAAGTGCACGCCTGAAAAAATCCTTAAAACTCTCTAACAAATCTCGTTGCTGCTGCTGTTTCCACAAAATAAGCGCTCCCGCCCGCCTAATAGGACGCAGAGACTTGTATACTCGTATTTAGCTCCCTCTTTGACTTTACGGCTCGACTAGGTAAAGGCACAACAAAGACCAAATTAAATAAGCATAAAGGATATTGCGGATGCAAAGAGAAAGGCGCAAAAACGACCAACAAGAACAATTGCGAGAGGGAAGAAACATAAATAGGGAGACTCTCAAATGACGACGAGTGGAGTATCCTTCTTCTTAGACCCGACCTAAATAGTCCAAATGCGACAATAACTTGGACTAGTACGACCAGCGTGAACCACGGAACGATGAGGGCTACCAATCCCACCAGCAGCAACACTACGATGGGTGGTCCTACAAACAATTTATTTAATCCGGTTGGTGATACTTTTTTAGGACTCAGTAATAGTAGATGTGATCATGTAACCCTTTTTCAGGTCTTTAGCTCCAATGCCGTTCTTCAGCGCGGACCACATTGTAAGTACAATATTTATTTCTTGGATAGCTTTAGACTGTCGACTGGAAACCATTTTCCATGAAAATACTCTTGCTTACCCCATTTCTGTGGAACTCGCCTTAGTTTGAATTGTATTTCGTTTTGAGTGTTGTTTTTTTCCGATTCTCCCCGAGTACGGCTCATAGAAAGCAAAATGCAAATAAGTTGAAAATTTCCTTCCGCTTGTACACAGTTTTCATTTTCTTTCGCCAAGGTTGTGATTTTAATTAAGTTTTCTCTTTTGCTCTTATTTTTCTTCTTCTTCTCTTTTGCAATTCTTCATTCATTTGTTCTGGATGTCGTTCATTATCGCGCGGGTGGTTTCAAAGATGGGGGCTGTGTATAGTTGCACCCTGTGATTCTATTGTTGCGCTTGTGATAGGTAGAATATGAAAGGGGTAGATGTGACTGCGCCTTGTAATAAGTCCTGTGGATCTGGGACTCAAGGTGAGCGAGACATTGAATGGTATTAATATGGTACCTGCATGTGGTATCTAGAAGTGGGTCGGTCGACGCCTTCCCTATTCTCAGAATGAAGGATCATCGTAGTTGACAAATGGGGACACGTTGAATGTGTGGGTATATACGATTAAGGAGTTCCAGTAAATGTGGATTAATTGGTACTCGTCGACATGCAAGTTGAATGTTAATTATGGCCAAAGTTCGCCAAAGTGGTTAAGAGTATTCTCGAGTAGAAGTAGTAGGCCACAGTTGAGGTTGCAGTTGAGTCAAAAATCTCCGCCAACACGACATATTGATTATTTTTAATTATAATACTTTCGGCGCATGTACATCTTATAACAAACTAAACTGCAATTATGTGATAAACAGTTCCATGACTGTTTAAACATGCAAACGAATATCTGGATTGGTATAAGTAAAGCTATGACAAAGGTTGTCTGCGTTGCTTCACATCACTCTTCGGACACCGATTGGACAAATTTGTGGACAGATTTTGATTGTACTCCCATTGGAAGGTATGCTGAAGGGAAGGAAACTAATTGAAGTTGTCTGGACACGTTCTAAGTAGCTAGTTAAGGCTTTGCCGGCGGACATAGGGTTACGACTAACTTAGGTCATCAGAAAATCCATTTTGCGCAATATACCTTTAAAGTTCTTCCCGGTGACCTTTGAAGGCATATTGGTAGAATGTAACCACCCAAATACTAATACAGAAATCCTCCAGTTCTCTGAAGATGTAACTACCAGAGTCCTCATTCTTTAAGGCAGGATAGTGAAACAGCAGGTGACAAGCAAACTGCAGCTAATGCAGAAGTCGTTACGGTGTACTGCATAGCGCCCACCGTGAATAGCGATGGTACATTGCCCAGCGATGACACCAGAGACGATACGCCAATATCATCGGCTATTTCTGATTAGGGAGTGCGATACCTTTTTGTGGTTCATCGGCTGATGCCCATGGTCATGCACTTGCATGACTAATAACCCTATCCTAGAACTTTCGACCATACTTGGTTGAACTTTCATGGGGAGGGCTCTTTGAATTAGAGCAGCGCCGATCTCTTCCTTCACTTTCATCAGAACTCATTGCCTAGAAAATTCCTGTGCACTGGTATCCTGCATAAGGTCACAGTTTGTCCACTCTATAACATATTTTATTTAAGAAATTCATGTAAATCCAATCCTTGCTCTAGGTAAAGCAGAGAGTTTTGTCAGAGTTAGCAGTAATTAACCTCATGGCGATATCATTTTCAATAATAGTTTTTATGATATTCGCTATACAATTACCCGAGGTGGATGTCGTTTATAGCTAACATTAAGCAAAGGAAGAAATTTATATATGTACATGTCGACTCAAATTCCGAACAGAATCATTCTGCATGATAAGGACGAGAACGTTATAATGATGTCACAATCGGTGCTAAAAATTTGGAAGGATCACTTCTGTAGACGGTCAAGAATGAATGAATGTATAAGATCGTCATCGTTCCAGTGCTACTGGATACAGTCCTAATCGGCTTTTTGGCTTCGAATCCATTTCGATGAAGAGGGCAATGTCTTAGGTGGCGCCGTCAACGGACAGGAGAGTTAGTTGGTGCTTATTTTGAACGCTAATATTATTTTCTCTAGGATGAGCCACTTCACAAAGGGTCTCTATGATGGAAAAGATCTACATTCTCTTTTTTGCTTCACCTCATCAACGAAGCCGAGGGTTTTCTTGTTGGTTAATGAAACTTTCGGATTCACGAAAATAACAAAGCAGATATTCTGTCATCGAACGACTGATTCGTAAACTGTAACCCTATCAACTATCGACAACGTTCATACCCCTCTTCTTCTCCGATTTTTCCATAACTCTCCATCCCAGCCCATTTCTTCCCCCTACTCCCTCTTCTTCAGTATAGCTAATTTTCACAAACTTAATAACTATCTCCTCAAATCTTCTGTTGATTTTACCAACCCAATATTTAATTCCATTTCTCTTCACGTCCCCTTTTCTCGGCATAAAACAACATCTACTTCCCCTCCCTGGTATAACAGAAGACTTCGCTCTTTACGAAACAAAGGAAATAAATTATGCCAGCCAGCTCTATAACTCCCCCAACGCTTTCTCGACACCGCACAGACCAACCTGTCAACAATCCTAAGACTTTTTATCAATTCGTCAACTACAAAAGAAAATCAGACGGTTACTCCTCCTCTCTCTCGTTCGATAATATATCATCGACGGACCCACATACAACTGCCATCTATTTTGCAAACTTTTTTAAAAAATCATTTGCAGATAACTTCTTCTTCGTGCCTTACTCCATATATTTAAATTTTCAAGTACCTTACCGATTTCTCCATTGGCCCGTCTCTCACTCAATCTTTTGATACTACCCTTATGGGGTTGAATGAATCTCAATGATTAATTCTTACCCAGGCCAGACAGGCTCCCAGCAATATTTCTCAAAGAGTTTGCCTCCAATCTTTCGCACCCACTTTCCTCCCTATTTCATCTATCTCTCACACAAGGGGAATTTCCCCACGTTTGGAAGACCTCTTTCATAACCCCGCTCCACAAAAAGGGATCAAAGAATGAAATAACTAACTACCGTCCCAATAAAATGTTCGAGCGTTTTTTGGTATGGAGTTCTAGGCTTTCAGTGCAAGTCACTTATATCACCCAGTCAGCATGGATTTCTAAAAGGTAAATCAACTACTACAAACTTAGTTGAATTCGTATCATTTGCTTTTTCAGCCCTAGAAAATGGCAACGAAATCGATGTTATTCCTACAGATTTCGCTATGGCCTTCGATAAGATATCACATCAACTGATCCTTTTCAAATTGTCATCCCTCGGTTTCGACCCCATATTGTTAAAATGGGTGTCTTCTTATCCGTTATTATAGCGTTCGTTTTGGATCAGCCTTCTCAACCCCGTTTTTAGTCACTGGTGTCCCGCAAGGTAGCTATCTAGGTCCCCTATTTTTCATTTTAACTATAAACGATCTTGAGTGTATTATTAAACACTGCTTCGTATCCTTTTACGCCGATGACACTAAGTTCTCCAAAACTATTTCTCTACCCCAAGACTCTATTCTCTTTCAAGGGGACCTCGTTAGTTTTCCCACTTGGTGTATAAAAAAATTCTTAGAGCTTGATGTCTTCAAATGTCAATCTATGACTTTGTCTCGTAAGTCCAATCAATTCTCGATTTTATTTTCTGTATGGCCAACCTATACCCCAGGTTTAAACCCTTCGCGACCTTGGAATATTATCTATTATCATCCCTTTGGTTCTACCAAACGATGGTCTAAAAAGTCTGTGTGACAAAGTCACTTTACATTACCCTTCGGCCCCTTCTCGAATATGCCAGCCAAGTGTGGTCCCCATTTCACGGAGTTCATATATCCCGAATCGAGAACATTCAACGTCGCTTCCTTCGATTTACCCTTTATTATACCCTCTATCGTGACAGCCTCAAACTTCTTTAACGGAATACCAACGAAAAACGCACAGACGTAGCTGACATTCTCCTCATTCATCGACTGATCTCTGGTTCTGTGGATTGCACTTCCCTTTACAATTCTATTTCCTTCAACACTAACCCTCGTAATTTACACTGTCTTCGTCTCTTCTATATTCCAACTCATATCAACGTATCAACGTACTCGTAAGATCAACTCAAACGTCCGCCTTTTTGATTTTAACCTGAGCACTTCTCTTCTCAAACTTGATCTCCTCCACCATTCCCTTATTTCCTGACCCTTAATTTGTTGTTAGTTTTTAAGTCCTAGTTTTTAAGTTAGTTTAAACTTGTATCGAGCTTATAAAAGGGCGCGTCAGCCCCCACCAATAAAAAAATGAAAAAAAAATTAGGTAGAAGCTCAAAAATTACTTCTGCTGTGACAGGGCAATCAAACTTTGTCAGGTAGATTTCACAGAGTAATGTCAGGGGACAGATCCTCACCACTAAAGGCTTTAAATCAAGGAGTTCCTCAAGGGACGATTTTCGGCCTAATATTATTTTGAATGTTTATTAATGATCTGCCAGCAGTCTGTACCCACACCTCTGTGCATCTTTATGCTGCTGATGTTCAACTTAACCTAGACAAATCCCTTGACAAAATCGATGAACTCGGACTTCCCGTTAATCAGCTGTTACACTTTGGAATTCACTCCCAAACTTTAAAAGTGCAATCCTCCTTTACTTTTCCTCTTTAATAACTCAACCCAAAATCCCATCCATTCGTCCCATTTTAAGCCAAAAAGCAATCTATCTTAGTTCTAAGAAGTATTTTATTTTAATATTTTGTCATCTATCTATTATATTCTATCTAAGTACTACAAACGTTTTAAATCTTAAATCTTAAATGAATGGAATGCGAACATAACCACAAATCGAACACAGTACCAACAATCAGAAACTTATTAATACTTACGAAGAGTGACGCTTGAAGTGAAGTGAAGTAAGAAAAAAAATGTGTCCGCTAAGAATGGTCATGCATTTTCAACATGAAGGCAAGCCCCAAGAAGGATTACCGAAAAGATCGATTCTAACAGATTGGATGGCCACAGAAAGAAAGCAGGTATCAGTAGGTCTAGCATCAGCAGTAAGTTAAGCATTGATCCCTTCTTCAAGGGTTCTCTCATATATTGTACAAATGTGTACGCATACTTCATCATTGCAATCATCACCTGATTCACTTATTATGGACCACATCCACTGTCCTTTCTCGAAAATAAATATTGTGAATCAAACTTTGTGCCACTGCAAGCAAGGCAATAACAAATGGACACAATCTCCGACCTAAAACCAATAACCAGAACGAATATGTGCTCTCCTCACATTTATTTCTAAACACACACTGCTCAAAACATCAGCATTCTATAATATGTCGGGTCGTTACCGATTGCAGATTGCACCCTTGAACCCTGACCATGATTCCTGTCAGGTGGCAATATTTCATTGACTCTCCCTCTAATAGCATTAACTTGTAAATCTTTCTTATGCTCATTTTCGTCTTCTCGGGCTGTTAAGTTCGTCCTGGTCTATGTCCTCTCGCCCTGGTCTTACTTCTGATGTTAAGGCCAATCTGGCACAACTTGCGCCACCACCATCGATGAGTGAAACTTTGATTTTTATTTATGAGTCAAGTTTTCAGATTAAAAGCATTTTCCTTTCGTTGGAGCTTCGTTTTTCGATTTTTTTTCCTAATACTCGTACTTTCTCTGCCATTCCTTTTTAAAGTTTCTCCTTTTGGTGGATCCTTTTCTTCTTTAGAAAGTTAAGGAACCCCCCTTAGGGTTCGCCTTTTGCCTACACTGTCCTCTCAATATTCGTGCGCCTTTGTGTGTCGACTTGGGTGATGGCATGAGTGAGAGTTTGATTGTAGGGGGCGGTGTTATTAAGAGTGTATCCTCCATGAAAGCTTCTTTGTACCGCCAAGAGTGACCGATAAATCCTGATATATGGCAGAGGGTATAATAAATTGGCTACAGCGCTAGCTAGGATTTTATGCGGATCTAATTTCTTTGCTAAAAAAAAATGAAAATAAAATACAAAACGCTAGATGATGTTACACATAGAGACGAAGGAGACCTAGTTCTCGTTTATTGAGAGTTAGAGTGAAAGTGTGAGTGTGAACTGTGTACTGATGATGGTTGAGTATTTTTATGGTCCGTACACTTCTGTCGATATGCTTCAAGGAAAATGCGATTTATTGGCGAATTTGATCCTTTTGAGTCGTTAAAATTTCTACTATTTCTTCTTCTCATCCCAGTGACTTGTCCATGTCGATGTCCTGCTGATGGTCTTTGGTGGTATTCCACGCTTGTTAGGTGAAGAGTGCATGCTGCCTATGCTGCTAGTAGGTGCGGGTTCACTCCCATGAAAGTTTCCACTCATTTTTCACTGTGTGATGAATTATGGGAAATTTGTTCCGCTGATGTTGGTATTGGTGTTGGTGTTCGAGTTGGAGTTGCTGGCGCTGGTGCAAAGTGAAAAGTTTTTCGTTAAAAATGAGAAACAGTTAATTGAGTTGGTGAAGGTTTCAGAGCTTCGAATGATTTGTGGTCAAGTAGTCTTCCTTCTTGTCGATGGAATTGATTGTAAGGTACGCTTGTTGGGGTTGGTTATTTGAAATGCTTGGGAGAGCTGTTCGTCGTAACTGGTCGATTGTTTATAAGTGCGTGTTGATGATACCCCGAGCGTGTGTTGTTTGCGCAATTAAAATTTATGGACGCCCAGTAAAACAATGAGTTACGATACATTAAGTGAACCATGCAATTTAAGATTCCTTTGGTACGAAGTTCAAAACAGGAATAACTTAACTTCAAACTGAGCCATTTGTGGTAATGAGATACTGCCAATGGCAACAGGATGAATTGAAATGAGCTTTAAAAATTGGCATACCATCTCCATATACTAGGCTAACTATCTGGCAACATAAATATTTGTATACATATACCTAAGTGTTAGAGGAAAGTGCTCTAACTAAATGTAGTTCCGACACTAATTGTATATTGCCAGTGAATGAGGTTCTAACTCAAATCGTAAATTTAATAATCTCCTAAATGAAGATACCGACCATGTTATCGGTCGTTGATGTTATTGGTTCTCATTCCCTTGCCGGATTGAAATCGCTTAGTCATCGTATTATTCCTTTCAAACTCAGAGAATGATTGTAGTGTGTATAAAGGAGGGTAGTCACTTCACTCCAATTGTGTTGCGAGTGTATTACCAAATCGTGTCCAAGATTGGAGCGAACTCCGTAAAATATTTTAGCAAAGCAACGCACTAAAATTGTCTGTTATTTTGTATGTTCTTTGCAGCTTTACTCCTTTCTCAAGGCACCGAACATATAACCTTCCAAAACAAACAAAAAAAGAAGCACTAAACATCATATAACTATTGAGTCCCGTACGCCTGAATATATTGCAGAACACATACTTGCGTCCGAGAGCAATTTGATTGAACTTCATCATCCAAATTTCCGTGAAGGATCTCTATTGAATGACGTGTTCATCGACCTGACAGTATGTCAGTAGAGTGAGTATTGCTCAGAAAAAACTGCGTTCCCACTATGATCTACTCATCCCTACAAATGGGTCAAACACGTTACGGTGAGTGAATCTCGTAATGAGCCAGTGAATGATAACTTTAGCAAGACTTATGCGGAAAATTTGATTCTGTTTAAGGCCAAGATATCAGTAAGTTTCCCAACCTACTGGCACCATGAAAACTGATAAACCAACTGCACCTAGTAAACAAGCTCTCGCAGAAGTATTCGATTAAATGTAAGGGATGGCTGTGCAAAGTATGTTGGAGGTAACGAGATGTTCTGGTATAGGTTAACCATCAAGACTCAATGAAGTCAATGCGCATCACATTGTTTTAGGCAGCAGTGATATCTTAATTAGGGATGAGTTTCTTTTTGACTATCTAACATAAATAGATATCTGGAGACGTCTCATTGAAATTACTTCTAGAAATTCACTTTGTAGAGAAGACTCTACAAGAATTTGAAATGACAGCTAGTAACCTCCTTCTTGAGTCTTCACAGATTACGGACTACTTGATTTCGTTTAGTATTGTAGTTGAACTTCAAATTTAATTCTTCCCGCAGACGAAAATGAATCACGGCGTGAAAGTCGAAGTGACTCCAGTTTGGCAGATGCCAACCAAAGAGTAAGTCCTACTCTTTCCCTTTCCCCTCGGCCACACTCATCCACATTCTTTTCCGTTGGTTCTTCAAAATCCTAGATGGGTGGTGGGCAGCCATGGGTCCATCAGCCATTGGTGCACCCTCCTAGGATCTTGAAGGATCAACCACTGCAGGTAGAACGGACAGTCCGTTGAAGTAACTATTTGGAGGAAGGCGCGAGACCAGTGTTCAACGTTTTAGTGAACAAGACCCATTCACAAAGTCGTCGGCTCTTGCCCTTGTGTTGTGTTGTCTTTCCTGTCGGGTAGTTTCCTTATCTTTAGAAGGCATCTCCGCTCCATCACGGTCTCTCCTACCCGATCGGCTTTTTGCCCCAACCGTTCACTTTATGTCCATTGTCTCCTTGGAGAAGTATATTAGCGGGAAGAATTGGTGGGTTCTTGAACTCTGTCTTTCTGCTTTTATGCTTATCGGAGGGGGCAATGAATAGATCCACGAGAAGAAGATACAGGAGTCTCGGTGGAGTGACGGACGGTCAAGTTAAGCCCAACGCTGGACGTCTAAAGCCAGATGGACGGTCTGGAACCCTCTGAGTATAATAAATACACAAAGCCACAGAACCAGGAGGACTACCACAGACGCTCTATTCAGTGACGGACGGTCACCGCCTTAAATACAAAAATAAAACAAAATTGTAACAACAAAAAAGTGGTGTAAAGAATGGACCTCTAGTTGCGCGGCCCTCATTTAATTAATTCTTGACAAGAGGATTCGCCAGGATGTCTTTGTTTAATTTTTCATTGGGCAGCACTCCCTCTCCTGTGCCCGTCTCATGATTAGTTCCTTGTATCGCCCTCAGGATGTAAGTTAACGCGAATAGCATTCAAACAACAACACCAAATCTCCAAACTGCACATCCATCTCAACTGCACTTAACAACAACAACAAATCCCCAGATTGCAAGTGCATGCCCACGCCAAAGGAACATCCAATTTCAATAACGAGCAACACATTCCATTCCCACAGACATCCATTGCTCCAATTACACCTGTGTCGGTGGACGTACGTGAAGGAATCCGCTGATGTAACAGTCTTATCAACTGCACCATTAGTATTTAAGCTTATGCAAATTTTGCTAGTTTTCAGTTATAAGTTTATACAGAAGTGTAAGGGTAACCTCTGCCCAAAAAAGAAATAATAAAGTTTTTTTTTATTTTCAAATAATAAATGTAATTTTAATTTGTATAAATGCGAGTAGGCCATACATATATTGTTGGTACCTATCCTAATCGTACAGCACCTAACTAGCCTTCCCATTCAGACTCGTACCATTCTTACCATTGGCAAAAATTGAATGCACTACTTTTCTATAGAACGATATTTACTGCTAACAAGCGTGGAAATAAAAAATAGAAAATTGTAGAGTTTCAAGCACAAAAAAACAGTCTCGGAACACTGACTTTCAAAATGTCTCCCAAGACCAAAACCTTTCTATCCTTTTTCCTTTTTTTATCATTTGGGAAGGACTGGTGTTGCATTTAGACTGAATGCAACCCCAATTAATGATCGTAAAAGGAAATCCCAATCTTGGAGGAAATTTCCCCAGATTTGGGAAATAAGAAAAAAAACACGCGTGAGAGAGTGGAAGCAACGTAGGTGGCACGCTTCAGCAAATTTGCGGAGCGCTGCACACAACACCAAGATTGGCCCGTTGCATTCAACTGAACGATTGTATGAATGTGTATATAGGTGAGACAGGGTTAATCACTTCTTGGTTTACCACCAAAGAGTAAGGAGCAAAAAAAAATTTAAAACAAAAGAAAAGGGACTTTTTTTGTACTTAAATTGGTTTTCGTTTTTTTTGGTTTTGCCGACAGCCCAGCCATCGAACAGATTTAGTTTAATTAGATCGGGGAAAATGGTGCAAATGGTATCTCTTAATTAATTATGGTGCTCGTCCTTAATCCTAAAAGGTCCGTGTTGCAATGCTGCGAATATCTGAATGAGATTGATGTCACCTGTAAAGTGACGCTGTGCTGGGTTCTTCCAGTGTGTCTCCGATTGCATTAAATCACAAGCGCTGTCCTTCAACTAGACTAAACTTCCTTTAGGGTTCATCGTCTTCGAACTAACAAATAGTGGGTATATTTGTAATTTTGTATCGTTTCAGGCAACTTAATCTTTCACGCGGGGACAATCTCCTGATTGATTCAAGGCGCTTTTCCAATATTTTAAACATCTTACGATTCCCAACGGGCAAAACTGACTCGGATCACTCCTGATCAAGCGGAGGATTTTGATATACGAACCAAAAGAATGCTGCAAGCAGGAAACTTCCAGGAAAATCGTAGATCAAAACGGGTTGTGTGTAGCATTTTATCCTTCAGCCGCTATGGTTGATTAAAAACTTTGCCTGAACAGCAAGGACCACCGACTTTTAACTTCACTACATCTTGGAGAAAATCCAAATCGATACTTAGAATCTATAAACCGGCCTTATAGGAGCCTAAATCGGAATCTACAACAATGCAGAGCCCCTTCTAAATCTATTAGCTATGGTCAACAAGATTCACTCCTAAAAAGTATATGTTAAATCTGTCTGGCTAAATTGTCTGGATTCGAGAATGAGGCAGCAGCGACGTTCTGTCTCCAGTATCATGGTGAATGTTCGTCGAATTACTGTTTAACACTCCCAGTAGTTCTGACAACTATGCTCAAGCATATGCAAATGATGGATCGTGTCCACATAGAACCTGTCTACTCCAATGCACAAAAAATAGGCTACTCTCTGGCTATGCTATACAACTTCTAAACTAGTTCGACAATACAAGACTTTATTGAAAGCAATCAGAGTGCTGAATTCACTGAGTCTTGTTTAGATCCCAGGTAAATCAATTCGTCGACGAACTTTGCCAGACAAGGCTCAGAGGAGAGTTTTTCCAGGCCCGTACCTGTGTAAGGACTGCCAATGTCCTCGGTTAGGGCTTCCATTGGGAGTATGAGCATAACTGCATTTGTCATGCGAATTTCCTGCTGTCCCTCAGTAGAAAAACACTGCAGACTGCTTACTGCCGTCGTGACTATGCTGGGCATAAGTAACTCAACATCCTGTGATGTTTGCAGTGAAATTGCCGTAGAGCACTACTTCTGTGAGTGGCCGGCCTACGGTCATATCAGATTTCAGGTGCTTGGCACTAATGTGGTGAGTGCTGCTGCTGTAGGCACTTTCTTCAAAAGAATGAGCAATTTCACTAAAAGGAACATAAAAGAGGTGCAATGGACTAGTTCTTTGTCTGAGTGCTCCCTTCCGACAGAAGAGCAAAACTACTTGTAGGTGTACTGTCTATCAGATCACATCAACCAAATCATTGAGGAAATGGGCTTGCAGTCCATACACCCTTTACGAGAAGGAGGAAGCTGAGTGAGTTGACTCAGCTATTGCTAGAAGGCACGTTATCATCAGTTTATCCATGAATACACCATCACAGTAAATACCTTTGGACTAAACTTGTCGTGTCAAAGAGTTCCAGGGCTCTGTTGGTTTTCTGGGAGTATAAACTAACTGTCGGCATGACTTGGCCATTGTCACCGATATGGGTCGTCTGGATCTATGATATACCACCTTGATCAAAAAGTTCGCAAGATAACCACCGTGTGGCGCTCCCGTTCTTCCAATTTGAGTTCTGTTTTTTTTTTAAGTTGGTACATTTGTTGTTGATAATCCCTGTAAATCTTAGCGTTATAGCTTGATATTTGCAAAAGTTACGTAGCCAAGAATACATTAATCTCTGTGTGTGTTGGCGATTTTTTACAATTTTAGAAATGGATTTAAATTTGCAATAACGAACTTGTATTAAATTTTGCGTAAAAAACGGATTTAATGGTGCGCGAACGTTGGAAATGTTGGAAAAGTGTTTTGGCAACGATTCTCTAAAGAATCGGTCGTAAGTCAATCGAAGATGGTGAACGCAGTGGCAGACCATCGACATCGAAACCGGCGAAAACATTGATGGAGTAAAAGAAATGTTGGTCAATAACCGCAAATTAACCATCTGAGAGATAGCGGAGGACTTGAACATTGCTTATGGATCCGTCCAAGACATTTTGGTTAATGATTTGGGTTTCCGTCGTGTAGCAGCAAAGTTGGTGCCAAAAGACCTCAATTTCATGCAAATAAGAGACCGTGTTGACGTCGCAAAAGAGATGATTTGCGAGGCTGTATTCGATCCAACATTAATCAAAAAGATCATTACTGAAGACGAGACGTGGGTTTATGAGTACGATACGTAATCCAGACATCAAGTAAGTGAATGGCGTTCACCAAATGCGCCGAGACCAACAAAACCACATCGTTTTCAGTCAAAAACGAAGGCAATGCTCACGGTTTTCATGTATTACAACGGTGTAGTGCATCATGCATTTTTGTCAGAAAGTCACACAGTAAACAAAGAGACGTTTGCGTGAAGCAATTTGCCGAAAGAGGCCAGAATTGTGGGCAGAAAACTGGTGGATTTTGCGCCGTGATAACGCACCGTCACACAGTTTCATCATTTTTCGTAATTTGTAATACAACAATACCATCCAACAGCCATCGAATTCACCTGATTTGGCTCCCTGTGACTTCTTTCTATTCTTTAATAAATATAAATTTACAATATAAATTTGTATTTTTAATTTTCTTTTGATCAAGGTGGTATGTACAAGTATGGCAAACTCCAGTTCCGACGAACTTGCGTACTGACTCCTTTTTTGATTCTATGCTAGGAAAAAGCCTACTTTGCCCGTCCTAAGGATTACCTTCGGCCAGAATCTAACCCAGAAAATGAATATAGTCGAATATTTACGGATGGATCACAGCCTCAGGCTTCACTCCACTCCACCAATGTGTCTATATTTTAAGCGGAAACGCATTCAATTCTGATGGATATAATATGGAGAACAGGTGGCGGGTCGAATTATATGCACCTGTAGTGAGAACTAAATCGCACTTAAAATCTTGCTTGATCCTCATACCATTTCGAGAATACAAATCTTCTAAAAACGTAGTATGAAGACTTCACTGAGTTTTGTCTTGGCTTCTGTATGTAATTGCGGAAAATAAGATTGGCAAAGAATTTGTAAAAAAACAAGACTAAGAGGAGAACCCTTCGAAATCTGAACACTCGTTAGTAATGACTGCGGGCCTTGAATATTTCATGATGTCTTTAAAAATTAAGGAGCCTTCCTGCTGTCCTTAAGAACCAAAGGCTAAAACTGCTCCTAGTTAAATTATTTAGGAATCACCACGCTGGGTGATGGGTATAAATAACAAAACGTCCTGCGACGCTTGCTATAAGAGTAGGGACTGTACGTGTTTAACTTACACTCGCATTAGGCACTAGGTAATAGGTGCTTTCCTGATGGGCACTGGTACGCTTTGCATTATATCGCTGCAGCCGTTACTCTCCCTCATACGGAAGATTGAGAAATTCAATTCGAAGCAATATATTGTAAAAGAAGTACAGTGGACTAGTTTTTAGTCTGACTAATTTGTTTCGATAGAAAAAATAATCCTTGGGAAGGAAATACTAGAAAGATGGAATTTATTCTCGATAGCTCGGTTGATAGAGAGACAAGGACCTACTGCCTTTGCCGAGGGACAATGGTCTATTGAACCTTGGTGCTTGTCATCTTTAGATGAGAAGGGTATGCCTCTAGTTTATTTGGCGGGAAAGAGGCTAAGCTATGAGGGCTGTATGATAAGTACCCATGTTTACCGATTGATGGCATCACTGATGCAAAATATGTATGCCATCATACAGCGCCATACAACGACGACTGTCAAAATTTCAGACAGATGTATCGAGTAGTTTTGTTTTGACAGCTGTTGAAAGTCATCAAGTTCGTGTTTATTTGCAACCATGGAGAAAGAGCAATATCGATCAGTGATTCGATTTCTTTTTTTGGATGGGAAGAAGTCAAAGCAGTGGATTTCACCCGGCGAAACTGCTCCAAAGTAGGTAAAAACGGTTCCATCGACCGGAAAAGTCATTGGGATTCATAAGGCATCATCTTCACCGACTATTTGGAGAAAGGAAGGACAATCACGGAGCAGTACTATGCTGATTTATTATACCGAGTCAATGCTGAATTAAATAAAAAACGGCCCCACTTGGCAAAAAAAAAGTCCTTTTTCACCATGACAACGCACCTGCTCACTCGTCCTCAATCGCCACAGCAAAACTAGTCGAATTACGCTACGAATTGCTGCCTCACCCACCCTATTCACAGATTTGGGCCTATGTGATTTCTTTTTGTTTCCAAACACGAAAAAATGACTTGGCGAAAAGCGATTCTCATCAAACGAGGAAATCATCGACGGAACAGAGGCCTATTTTGCGGAGTTCGACAAATCATATTTTTTGAATGGCTTAAAAAAGTTAGAATATCGCTGGACTAAATGTGTCGAGCTGAAAAGAGATTCGTAGTTATTGCTTTGTTGAACCCACTAAAGTGTATTTCATGGAAGATCAACAAGCTTAAATAACTTTGTTATTTTATTTCACTGTACAGCATATTTAACTGACAAGAGAATTACCTTTGTTAGGTTAGAAATTTTCTAACAACACATACTCGTAGCATAACAAATAACATCTATTCCATAAAGTGGCACAATAAATTTAAAACCAGCTTCTCCAAATGATAACAAAAGACTTCAATAAAATACATTCATTACCTAGCTCTTGCAAACTACTAATGTATGTTCTGAATTAATTGAATTTATGATGCCGTATCCCTCATCATATAAAATTAGGAAAACCAAATACTCACATACTTGTATGAATACCACTTCATGCATCACCAGTATCATCCAGTAATAGACAATTTAATTTTCAATACCAGCTTCAATCATTAATTCCGTTCACTCGTTTTAATTTCAAGAGACAGCAATCATTGTCCAGTGGTATGCCAGTCTTGAACGCATGCAAGCATAAAAGATAAATGAGCCAAAAATGCCACCCCTAACAACATTTCATTTAATGGCGATGCCCATTTGTTTCCATCTGAATAACAAAGTGTAGGCGCTCGTAAAATCTATGCCACATAGGCATCTAAGCGTATACTCGTACACCAGCACAAAGGCTTCAATTAAATGGTGAATAAATTTCCATTAACCACAATTTTGATTTTATTAGGCATTTTGCATTAGACCGCCAGTATAACCACACCACCAACAAGTAGTACGTACACAGAGTATAGCCCGAGAGTCCTAACCTATCTTTTTGTTTGTTGTGGCTGGCCGCCAGTGGGTGGATGACGCGACGGACGGATGGTGAAAATATTTTTATATTTATGCCAGGACATACGCATAGGCTTACTCCCCTCATACGTTTACCAGCGTATTTAGCATTCCTAAGCGCACACACTTCATTTTGGAAAAACCGCGCTCAGTAGCTGCCATAAAAACCAACCACTGCATCGCATGGAAAATGGAATGAATTATTGTTGTGCGATTGTCCAATTGAAAATCATCCGTTAAGCATAATTCCGCAAACGAACTCTGCATTTGTGGTTGTTTCGTCGAGTATTAAAATATTCCAATTCGTTTTTGCGGGCCACTTTGCATTAGTAAACAGTGTTGCCAGAAAGAAATCGGATAGGACGTGAGGTAACAATTTTAGTTACTATGAGCACTACCAAAGCGTTGTCTATGTTCTGACGGTAAAACCTGGGTTATACTGTTGGAAAAGCTTTATAAACTATTTGACCCATAGCTCACATCTTTTAGGTGTCAGGTGCTAATCGAAAAAAAGGCCTCAGATAAATATAGTATGCTACTGCTTCTTTTGATTACCTCCATAGGTTGTCTATATGAGCACTCATGTCTCTGATTGGATACCTCTCATCGTCTGTTATGGAATGGAAAGAACTATTGTTTCTACAAACAAGATTTAGTTGCACACTTAGATGGCGCTACTTTCTTTACTGCGTTGTCCCTCCAAATTTGTGTGTGCAAATATTTTAAAGCAAAATTCCTTAAGAAGGCGCCAATTATAAAGGTATGATCTTGTGCCAGTTGGATGAATTCGAAGATCCTTTGAGCTGAAGTCCTGATGTTCATGCTCTACATGGCCAAGCTATCACAGGTAGGTGAAGCCTTCTAACCAAATCCATGTCACTATACAGCCGATACAGCCTTCTTTCACATACGCAGATGGGACCGAGGGTCATGCAGCGAATCTTTCCCAGTTAAGAGAGCTATCTGTGTCGTATAATAGGACAGGGCATTATATTGCATCTTTTTTGTTGCACGAGATAAGGACTTTGCTGCTGCTGTTTGCAATTGCCGTCTAAGTCCACAGAAAACACGGTTGACCAGAGCTAATCTTTGCTTGATCTCCGCACTTAACATACTCGTATGTACCTATACTACATATATTACAACAGGCAGGTCCTGTTGTGTTCAAGCTTTGGCGTGCGTTGATTGCTCGTTTTCGGAGCTCTTTATCAGGATATCGACCAAACAAGTTTGGCAGGGGTGGAGTCATGTAATAGGTCGTAACAAAATTAGAAGTCGTTTTATAATCAAATCGGTGTCATGTACCATCTTCGGCCTACGCCAGCGCCATCTGAGGGTCAGCAAGCTGAATTGTATGGAAAAAAACATTTTTACACCAAAGACTCAAACATTTAAAAGTATTTTGAAGTCGAAATGACTGTCAAAACAAGTCGAAACAAAGTTACATGACGCCGATTTCGAAAAAGGGTCGAAAATGTCTGATCGTTTCAATATACATTACACCTACCCTGCTGCATGCTACTCTACAGATTATATCCTTCAACTTCGAGAAGCTCGGCGGTTATACTATCGACTCCTGTGGATTTCTTACTTTTGAGTTTAGATACTGCTATTTTCATTTCGGTTTGGTTAGCTGAACAGGAGTTGTCATGGTCCTCGTCCGGGTTGGATGGTGTGTCCTGCCTGATAGCGATATTTACATAGTTTTTCTGTGTTTTTCTTAGCAGGCTTTGGTTTTGCTTTTTTTGCCCCGATACATCCTTTTTACTTTCTAATAAAACCGCATTGAAACCTCATTCCTGCAGTAACATCTTTCGACCTGCTCGACCTTACATTTCTCGAGTTTCCCCTTATTCCTTCGGAAAAGTTTGTATTTGGTTTTCGCCTCTACTAATACGTGACAACAGTCGCTCTCAGCTCGGCCCTCGCCTTTGTGTGTACTGTTGCATGATACGCTTCGTATATGAGTGTAATCGCGGGTACTCATCGTTGAGCTTTAGGTTTCTTGTGCGTGATCGCCTTCTGAAACTTAGCACATCAGAGACAGCATTTCTGATGACCTCCTTACAGTATTGTTACATGTCCTCCTCAGTTGATGCGTGTTCTGCGGGCTGATTAGAAGGGTGAAAGGAGACGCGGTCGATAAAGGCTCTTGGAACCTTTTGTTATTGAAGCCATCCGACGTCAGACCTTCTCAAAGCATCCTACTACGGCACTGTCCTACTTTTAATATCCGTCTTTGTACAATGGCCACTGCAAGATAACAGTTCAAGTCAATGGTGACAAATCTGAATAACCGGACGTCTAAAATGCTGGATGCGTGTCTTCCCCTATCCATGTAACCAATCTGGCTTGTCGTGTTTTGATCAAGATATGACCATGTGATCTTGTGCATTCTAAGATGAAGAAAACGATTTCCTGTCCACATACAAAGTCGTGAAGTCTTGTGTTTGCCCACCGTACTAGCAAACCTGGCCACCTTACCTGTTCTAGCATTAGGATCGCCGAAAACGATCCTTATTTCGTGTTTGGGACAAGACTCAATACGATTTCTATGCTTCATATGAACCTTCCTTGATAGCGTCGACTTTCTCCTCTGTTTAAGATTGCAAATAAGATTGATGTTGGCTAACTTGACCCTGATGCGAATTGTTACCAGTCGCCCATTTATATGTCTAAAGTCTATGACTGTATCCTTAAGACTGCTTCTTCTACTGCGGGCGATTCCAATCACCGCATTCGTTGCCCCAATTTCTGATCAGATTCTTGCCATACCATCGTACTTCTTGAATGGCGGTTATATCAGCCTTATAGGCCTCCAGCGCTCCACTAGGTGTTCAGGAGCACCATGCTAGTTAAGAGTTTTCACATTCCTGATGCAAACCCAAACATTGTTTTCCTTGTCACCTCTGTATGGGTCGTCAATAGTTGAATTAGCCTTATTCGATGTTGTTCACAAATCTGCTACTCTTTCGTATATGCTTGTGAGATCTAAGCTGATATTTTGTTTGTGGATCAATACGCGCGCTTATTGCTAACGGTACGCCCTGCTGTTTCTCATGAAAGGCATCTCACTCTTCATATGCTTCTAATTAATAATGGTAATTATTACACTACTGCTGACCTAACTCTTCATTTAATTTATGATGGGGTAATATTATCCAAGACAAATTCCCTAACTTCCTCAATGTCTACATATGTCACCATATGCAAGTATGTAGTTGTACAGACATTTAGAAAATGATGCATCTATTGTACGAGTAGTGTTGTCAAAGAATTCACATGACAGCGCATCACCTTGTCTTAACCCCTTTTTTGTCTCTAGAAATCTGGATGTGACTGCTTTCGAACTTAGTGGAGCAGCCGAAACTAGTCAAGACTCTGTATGGCTCGTCTCCTCAGATGCGAAAGGATCGCAACACTCGGTGAAACTTGGAAAATCTGAGCGCGCCTACACCGAGTCGGAGGCAGAGACTCTCTGTTTCGTGCTGAAGACTTACTTCTTATTCAGAACCAGATTTGTCATCGGTTATAGTGACAGATGAGGCCATCAAACACGCAGTTACTTCATTTGATAGCTTCAAGTCGCCTGGCACCGATGGCATATACGCAGCTATGTCACAAAAGGCATAGATCAGCAGCTGGTAACTCTGAAGAGAATCTTCACTGCGAACAGTGAGAGTAGCCTCTATACCGGGAACAGATAATTACACACTCTCCAGGACCTTCGGATCTAACAGTCTGACCTCCTTCATGTTGAAGTGCATGGAGTGGTCGAGCTCTATCTGCGCAAAATTACATCCTGTGTCAAAGGTTCAACATACCTACCAATGCGGAAGATCCAGCGAGAGTGTACTTCAAAATCTAGTGGGCAAAAGGTATTTTCATCGACACAAGACTGCGTGTGGATAGAAACATTCCTGACTGAGGCCAGTATGTGATAGCGGGGGTGATCAGAGGTTGCCCGCAGGGCGAAGCCTTGTCTCCACTGATGTGATGCAAGTTGGTCGGGTCACTGCTTAACGCTCTCAATAGTTCTGGCGTCTATGATCAGCCATACAAATATGTAGATGATAAGCTGTACAGTCTGCTGATCATGTCTAGCAGCTGTATGCTCTAAAATCCAGCGATTGATGAATGATGTACTTGAAATGTAATCTCAGGTTGTTCTCTTTATGAAGGGCTAGAAGGTGACTGATCTGACTCGTCTAGTGCTTGAGACATCGCCCGCTGTTTCTCCATAGAAGTTATGTAAGTATTTGTGTGTCATCCTGGGTAGCAAACTGTTTCGGACCAAACATGTCACGACTTCTAGCAATGGAGCTTACGGGAACACATAAAGCTCATCACCAAGGAGGATACTCAGGATTTACGCGGTTACGATAGGGCCAATCATATCCTATGCGTCAGTTGTCTGTTAAAACAAATTCTCACGAATATAAATCACTGCTGCTTTTATCAGATTCCAAAGAGTGGTGTGTTTCAGATGTATGAGGGCTGTTCCTAACATACCTGTTTCTTCTTTAGACGCACTAATGAATTTCACCCACTTGTTCCAAAGGTCATCTTCCGTTTAAATTAAAATGGTATGTGTTGCAACACACACTTCAGCCTTGATGAATTTGTTCTCCAACTGTCTCTTGACTTTGGTCCTATGGACGAATCTGAGCCAGGAAAGCAGTGTAGTCGGGTCTTCAGGGATGACTCCAGAACCAATTTAGGATGCGCAGCTGGTGTCTTTCTGAAGGACTGTATTCCCAGGGGAGATATACCCAATTCTGATGGCATTGAACTATATTGTGTAGAATCGGCGTGGATGGAGGATGTATCTGCGTCTGTAGCGACAGGCATGTTGGGCCTAGCAATTCCTCTGCAAGTGTTTGGCCTAGACACACATCAGGATGTAAGTACCGGGACCTGGTTTGGTGGGTGCTAGTACTATAGGCACTTAACCATTGAAGTGTTTACTCATCCCTCTACACAGGACTGAGAAATTCCAGTAAAAGGAACATACAACGAGTAAAATGAATTAGTAGTTGTTTGACAGAAAATACTCATTAAAAAGGCATTTCTCGCTGCCTTAAGCAGGTCTTTCAGTAGGCAAGCAAGTGACAAAGCAGCTCCAATACGCCTCTTATAGACTGTGCTAAACTATAACCTCCGTGCCCACTGCAAAGCACATGAAAATCTGACCGTAGACGAACAGCTTTATCCGTACCGGAGTCGATAGAAATTTACAAAATACATACCGTCCAAACCCGCAGACTTAAAAACGGCTTGCCCACTGCAAGGCGT
The DNA here is from genome assembly GCA_949129095.1 of Volucella bombylans. Taxonomy (NCBI): domain Eukaryota; kingdom Metazoa; phylum Arthropoda; class Insecta; order Diptera; family Syrphidae; genus Volucella; species Volucella bombylans. The sequence continues at coordinate 113,952,462 of OX422144.1, read as the reverse complement.
TATATATACAGGTAATTTTTGCACACAGATACTGGAAGTCTGTTTACTGAAATGCTATGTCGATGTGTATTTTTATCGCAGGCAAAGAAGCAAGCGAGCAACGGCAAACGCGGTGGCCGTGGTGTAGTGATACTAGCAATCGCTTCTCACTCGGAGGGTCAAGGTTCGAATCCTACCTATTGACAAGTTTTTCAAGTTTCTCATTTGTGTGGAACTCAGACAGAAAAATTCTGCGTGTGAAGGCATAACACTGACATGTAGATTTGGCTGTTGTAGAGTTTCAACCACAAAAAACTAGTGCGAATTATATCCTTCTAATCACTCTGAGTGAAGAAAAGACTCTCCGTCCTATTCGGACTCCCACCCCCTGGAGAGCGAATATCGAAACCAAACACACCTGAGTTTCAAACCACTACAAAAAACCAATTTTTCTTTCTCCTCCTTCTACCTTTCCGCCCACGCCAAGCAACAGTAAAAGGGTATCAACCCCATAGACGCGCGTAAATTATGAAAAAAAAAATAATATCGGCGGAAAAGTAGTGATGAAATTGAGTGAACACTACAAGGACTCAGGGAGAAATATCACCACAGATAATTTCTTTACTTCATTTCCATTGAATAGGTGTCTCAGAGCTAATGGCCTTACGTTAGCTGGGATGATCAGGAAAAATAAGGCTTGTATTCCCAAAGAGTTGCTTCCTTCTGAGGATAGAAGCATATTCAGCACGATTTTTGCCTTCCATGATCAAACAACGTTATGCACATACTCGTATGTTCCAAAGAAAAAAAAGGCTATGATATTATTGTCAAGTATGCATGCCTCTCCACAAATCGATAACACTGCAACCAAAAAACCAGAAAGAATTCGCTATTATAACTCCACAAAATCCGGGGTCGACCAAATGGATCACATGCTTTCACAATAAGAGAAGAACAAACAGTTGGCCACTAGCATTTTGTTTATAATATTTTGGATGTATCATGCTTGGCAACATAAGTTATTCATTTTGAGAATAATCCGCAAATTGCTCAAACAACAGATCAGAGAAGATTCTTTTTGAAAAAACTGGGAAGAGAGTTATGCATTCACTTGATTCGCCAAAGATGCCAAGGAACCATTGGTGACACGGATCTACTTTTAGGCCGTATTGGATAATAAACTGCATTCTGCACCAACGCTGCAAACACCCACTCAGGACCGCGATAGCACCGGACGAAGGAAGTGTACAGGATACTGTCAGATGTACAAATGTGCAGACGAGAAACGCAGACAGAAAACAAGAAAAAGCTGCACAAAATACCATTTTTCAACATGCGATGAGCATACCAACACTGCATCTGTTGTTTGCAAGGATTGCTCCGAGTGATCTGTTGTGTAAGAAACTTTATTTATCTATTTATATGGGTATTATATTTTTTCATGTGTGCATACTTTTTTTTATGAATGAATTAAATAATGAACACGTATCGAAAAATTGTTTTTAAAAATTGCATAGTTGACCCGGGTACTCCATGAGGGTGACAGAGGGTGTGTTTTAGAAACCGAAACAAAACAGGTAGTACAACATTAAATTTGCTGACCCATTGATATTTTTCTTTCTTTAAACAGTTTTTTTGAAGATGTCCCAAAATTTCATAAAAATATTTAAAAAATTAAAAAATTTATGACGCTTCAAAGTCAAAAAAGTACCCGGGTATTCCGTATGACACCATAGGGGTTACGGTATATATCAGGCATTAAATTTCCTCCACAGTGTTTCTCCATTCTCAGACGCTGATATACGACTTACGAGTATGTATTGTATCTGCAGAAGTAGTTTGGCTGCAATTAGGTAATCGTGCAAGGGTTGGTTTGTAACGTTCGCATATCTATGATATGCTATAATACTGCAGGAGTACACTGCGACGATCGCATCATGATGAATTCGATTGACCGTTTAATGATCAAGTGACCGATATTCTTTTAGATTTTTCTTTCATTTATTTGAGGATTATGCTGGAAAAGTTATTGTCATTTAAATTTTGATATTATTTCGAAGTAGCACAGCTCATTGTATCCTTTCTTGTCACCCCCATCTGTTGCACGCTTTGACTAAGTGCCTACACCAAATTCGGGCGCGGTTTCATTGGTACGAATAAGTATGGTCGCCATAACATGTTCAGCACTTTTCTATTTCTATAATAATCACTATCAAAAATGACGAAAGTCCCTAATATTATGAATACGTACTACGGGTACGTAAAATAAGGGCACAAGGCATGCCTTTGCCTCTCAAATTTTATGCGAGTAATTTGACCAGAAATGATTATTGCAAAGCGCCAAACACGCCATGTCAAAGCAAATTCCCTTGCCATCTGCTGAGCTGAACAAAGCTTAACGGTTCGTAGCTTTTTAATTAGCACCTCATACGCAATTTATTCGAAATAAATTCTGCAAATTGTCGATACTCGTGAATTGAAAAAAAAAAACTTTTTTTTTTGCTAATTTTTCAGCGCCCTGTGGCATGTTTTTGTTTTGATGACGGTGCAGATCCGTCCTTTGATTCAATTTTAGTCGGTTCGCTGCTACTGGACGGGGATGGATGTTTTAAAAGTTGGCAATATGAGGCGCACCCCATGAGCAACACTGGGATCGCTGCCACTGCTGGTATTGTAATTTATTCAATGCGAAATGTGGAATTTATTTATGCAATTAAAACCCGAAAATGCGTAAAATGTGTGCGCGAATACTCGTATTTATTATTCTGATTTCGATTCGATTCGGATTTGGGGTGCTCCCGATTACCTCCTGATGGTGAATGGCCGGCGTGAAGGGTAGATGGAGGTGTAACGACTTTTGCATTCGTTTCCTGCTCTTTGACTTTTTTGAACTGCAAGCTGAGTTGGGTTCATTTCGCGGTTTTTCATTGGAAATGCGGTCGCGCTGACGGGAGCATGAATGATTTCGCTTTTTATTTTTGTGTGTTTTTTTTCTTTTTTTATTGTTTTGTGTTACAAGTCAGCTTAAATTTGTTTGTTTTCGCGCGCTGACAATGTAATTAAGTGTGATAATGCGAATGAGAATTAATTTGCTCTCAATCTGAATTCAATTGAAAGCTGAAATTTATTTGAATTAACAGTGGAGCGTATGTGAGCTGAGGGCAGTGTTGGGCGGATTGTGTCCGCTGGGAAATATTCTGATGCATAGACTAGGGAATATTTGTGCGATGGTTATGGCAATGTGTAATTTGCAAATTGCTTTTGTGACAATTTCGTAAGTTGCTTTATTTCGTTTTCAGAATTTATTGTGTGTTTGAAATGGGATTAGTCTAGAGTGAGAAAATAGTAGAAGATCTCAGTCCAAGACACAATAGTTGAGATCTGTTTCTATTTCTGTGTGCCACTGTAGGTTAGGTGAGATGTAATCGAGATATTAATGCATTACTACGTTGAATCTCTACGTCTCAGTTGGCGGCAGTCTGCTCTATATTGTTGTAAATTGCGCGGATATTCCAGACAGAACAGCAGCAGATGCAACAGGGACAGCAGAATGCCGTGCGTTAAACTGTGTTAGTCGGTCTTAGGCAATAACTTTTATATAACACGTTTAAATGTAGATGGAGCAATAAAATATAAATTTACTAAGGCATATCACGACTAAAGTGAGAACCATAATCAACTTTGGCCTGCATATGGAACTTATGAGACAGCACATAATAAGCCCAGAGTCGATTCGTTCAACTTGCGTTCACTTTTGCAAGCATAAACAAACATAAATGAGAGCTAACTCGGTCGCTCACTGCATATGCAAGTTTGACAGAAAATCAAAAAAAGTGTATTTGATGAGCATAGGTGTAAGGAATTGTACAAAATTATCCGTAATGTGTTTAGATCAGATGGTATTGAAGCAGTGAACTATGTTGGCTTATTGACAAAATTAAAAGAACATTTTGATCCGCAAAAGAATATTACCGCAGAACGGTACAAATTTGGCAGTAGGAATCAACGTGCAGGTGAAACAGAGTTAACGAATATGTGATGGTGATCAAGGAGGTTGCAGAGCCATGCGAATTTGGTGGATTCCTTAATGATACTCTAAGAGACAGATTTGTCTTAGGTACTTTAGGCAATCGTGTGTGTGCTAAGTTACTTGAAATTTCAAGTTTGGAATTTCAGAGAGCTGTAGACGCAGCAAGAGGCGACGAAATGGCAAATAATAGATTAAAAGTAGTGCAACCCAGCGCAAGTGATGTCAATGGTATTAAGCGATATAGCCGACGAAGCAGGTCTTCCACAAGTTCAAAAGGTCATGAATCTGATCATCCGAAGGAGAGACGAGATCAATCCAGGAGAAAACATTCTAGCAGAAACAGTCATATGAATAAAATTATGTGCTACTACTGCAGAAAGTTGGGGCATGTGAAGAAGGATTGCTTCAAGTTACAGAGCCGAACTTTAAACCCAAAAATTAATTCAGTTGACGACGATTGTAGACAGAAACAAAACAGCTATAGTTCTGATGATGGAGCCTGGTTGAGTAAACTTAATTACGTGGATGAAACAAAGTCAAGGACACTAAAAATTAAATTATTGGTGAACGATAAGTATATTGTTTTTGAGTTAGATACGGGTACATTTACAAGAGTACTCTCAGAAAAAGATTACGTAGCTTTATTTAAAAACATAAAACTCAATAAGTTTCCTAGGTCTTTAGAGGTCGTGACTGGTGGGCACGTGGTGGTGCTTGGAAGTATGGAGGTAATGGTATAATCAGCATATCATGAAAAACCCAAAACATTGGAAATTCTTGTAATAGAAACTAATAAGCGATTTACAGCTTTGTTGGGGCGTGTTTGGTTGGATTCTTTGTATCCTCAGTGGATATCAATTTTAACTTCTATCGGTGAGTCTGTAAAATGTAATTTAATTTCAAATATTAGTCACGGAGTAGATAAAAGCGACCCGGTTTGTTCGATGAAACATAAATTTCCACAAGTTTTTGATCAACATTTAGAATTTGAACCGGATGTTATTTTGGATGAAAGTGCAAAACCAATTGTGTACAATGCATATTCTGTTCTTTTTGGATTAAGAGAAAAATGTAATTTAGACTTAGAGAGGCTAATATCTGTTGGAATTTTGGAAAGGGTTAAGCATAGTGACTGGGCAAGTCCAATGGTTTGTGTAGTAAATTAAAATGGAGATGTCAGGCTTTGCATGGACTGTAAAGTGTCTATGTCCAGACGATATCTTTTCAAATTTATCAGGGTATACACACTCTACTATTTTGGATTTAACGGGTGCTTTTCAGCAATTGCAACTAACAGAAAAATGTAGAAACTACTTCACAATTAATACTTCTAAGGGTCTACTAAGATTTACAAGACTAATCTTCTGAGCTAAAGCTTCCAGTGCCATTTTTCAAAGCGTTATTGGCTCTATTTTAAGTGATTTCGATTTTGCAGTTGGATATATAGATGATATACTTATTAAGGCAAAAGGATTTGGAGAATGCGTGGAGAATACTAAAACTTCTGAAATTTAATGTCAAGGTTAACTTAGAAAAGTGTAAATTTTTCGAAGAACGATTTGAATATCTAGGATACGTTATTAGTGCAAAGCGTTGAAATCCCAGCTAATCTAAATGCACCTGCGCCAAAGAACATTTCACAGCTTCGGTCTTATTTGGGACTTTTAAATTATTATTCATGTTTTCTACCGCAAGATTTTAAAGAAGCTAGATTACCTCTTTTGTTCGCAGATGATGTGTTAATTTTTGCATATTCACCAGAATCCCTTCAACTTATGATTTTAGTTTTTTTTAGTTTTATATGCATTTTATTTACTTAATCACTAACTCTTACATTCTAACAAAAAATGCTTAAATGCTAGCTTACAATTACTTAATAATCTTACACTAACTTACTGGCCCCACACAGGCACTCTAAGCTACTCTAAATTCTTATAACTATGTCTTTCGACTTCATTTACATTTTCTTAGAACTATTTATTTTGTATACTTACAGCTAAGAAAAAAATTTGTTAACAAAACTTAGCATATGGACATAATTTTTTATTTTTAATAAAAACTTAGTATCTAACTTAAAATAAACCTTAGCCTACCTAAACTAAATGTACAATACACACATAAACACACATAGACGTTATACACAATCATATACATATATCAGTATACACCTTTGTATACACTGATATATGTATATGTTTCTTAAATGCTAACCTAAACCTATGTAAGCCGGCCATCGCTGTTTACAGAGAAAACAGATTGGTCAGCTCTGCCTCATTAGTGAAGCTGGTCCGTAATTGACGGAAACGACGACGAAACATCTTCTCCATCATTCAACCACCAGAAATGCGATTAATCGTCTGGATTTGTACTGCCAATTATGGAATCTTACGGTAAACCTCGAAAAATCAAAAATTATGATTTTTAAAAAGGGATCTGGAGGCAGATTATGTGGCAACGAGAACTGGCATTTTAACGGTCAGCCCATCGAAACGGTGAAACAATACATGGTATCTCGGAATGATTATTATTTTTAATCTAAATGTGGAACCTCACTTAAAAGCAGACTAATAAAAGCCAAAAGTGCCATAGGTGTGTAGGGGCCGAATTGAGGATTATCTCACTAACAAATAAAAAGTCACACGTCCACTCGTTATAGAGTCTTCTTTAATAATCATCTGTTACCGCTTAGACATTTTATGTAACATCTTATGTGCAGAAGTGGAGACTTTTCCGATAGATCATCTCATCAGATGAACCGATACTTTTGCAGAATATTAATTAATGTATGTATGTTGAGAATAGTGACGTACAAAAGTAAATTCCTGTTTTAAATTAATTCGGAAACAGATATTTTTCAAATAATCTAGTCGACCATTCTGTGAAATATAAAGTATTCCAAGCTGTAGCTGAGTGAGTAATGATGTATGCAGCACAATCTTGGGGATACATCCAGTACGAAACCGTTGAGAAATTGTTAAGATATTTCATAAAAAATTATATGATAAGAATTGAAACAGGTTTATCTCAACTATTCGTCAAAACACTGAAACTGCATGCGGATTACCTTATTAAAGTTCTAGAGATGCCTGATGACAGACTTCCAAAAATCATAGCAAGGAGGACAATTGAAAGGAGAACTCTGTGTTATAAATATTTAGAGGAGCTGGCAACGTATTGCGGAATAGAATTCAACTTCGTAGATGGGACTGGAAGATACTTCAGTGAGGTGCTATATTCATTAGAAAAGTGGACGAAAAATATAGAGAAGATTGTGTCAATAAGGCTACATCATCAGTACATAGATCTACACACAGTATCTTAAATCATAATTTGTGTGATAAGAACTACTTCAACAATAACAACAGTAAAGAAATAATATCGTCCCTATTTAAAATATACAAATAGGGTTACTCTCTAGTAATACCATACTTGCACATTTTGACCCATCTAAAGAAATAGTAATATCTTGTAAAGCTAGTCCTTATGGAATAGGCTGTGTTATTTCCGTTGTTGATAATAACGTTAAGAAACCCTGCATGTATGCTAGTAGTTCGCTTAGCGCAGCTAAAGAGCTACATAGAAAAGCTCTCAGTATAATATTTGCCATTCGTAAGTTTCGAAAATTCATTTTTGGTCAAAGGATTAAGATTTTTAGTGATCACCAACCGTTGAAGGAAATTTTCGGGAAAAAGAAACCCACACCACCAATAGTAGCTAGGTCACAAAAGTGTGCAATAGAACTTTCCATGTATGATTACAGTATTTTATATCGGAAGGGTAAAATCAATGGTAACACAGGCGTACTTTTAAGACGTCCACTGCCTCACAAAACAGGTGATGATTTTAATTTAATAAATTCGTTGCACTTTCACCACATATTTTAACGTTATGCAGGGAATATCACGTCAGGGACCCTTTGATTCAACCATTGGTGGCAGAAAACACAGTATGGTTGCTGCTTCCGAAGTGGATGGCTCTTCATCTTTTATGCGCTGATAAAATTGCTTTGCTTTTTGCTGAATAGATCTTGTATCAACGGGAATACTTTTTTGGGTATGATCTTCCACCTAAAAATCTAACGCGCTTTCCATTTTGATCATTGCAATGTCTCCTGCATAGAACGAATTTGAGCTATTTCCTTCACAGGCCAAAACTGCATTACGGATGATATTTTCATTCTTTTTTATTGTTCGTATTCTTGACTCATTGACTTTACGGTGTTCAGCAATAGCCACAATCTTGTCGCCACTATTTTTAAAGTATGTTCACAAAAGGCACATAAATGAAGAAAAAAAGAGAAAGAAAAACCGCGTACGAAAAATAAAACCGCATAGAAGAAGTAATTGGGAGAAGTTTTAACGTAAAAACAGGATCACATTCGATCACCACCATATTCGAATATCCAGCTTAGTTTTTAGTTTTATGCCAAAAACAACATTAGACATTGTTAAGGAAATGCCTCGTTTTAGTACTCATGTTGAAAAGAAAAATGAACATTTCAGCATCGCGCTGTCATGCGATTTTTTCAACATCGTTCTTGAAAGAATAGTGCAAAACTCACGAGCAAACACAAGAGGCATTATCTTTCAAAAGTCCGTCCAACTACTCGCATACACCGACGATATTGACATAATCGGAAGAAAGCAGCGTGATGTCAGTGGCGATTTCGCGAGTATTGAGACGGGAGTGGCGAAAATGGGTTTAGCGTTCAACGAGGGCAAGACCAAGTATATGCTGTCAAGCAAAAAGGACAAACAACACCGACGTCTCGGGCAGAAGTCACCCTCGACGGGTATAACTTTGAGGTAGTTAATGACTTTGTCTACCTAGGCTCCGCTATAAATATAGATAACGACACTAGCGCTGAGGTCAAACGAAGAATAACTCTAGCCAACCCTGTTTCTTTGGGCTAAGAAGGCAGTTGAGAAGAAAAGCCCTCTCTGGGACAACCAAATTCACCCTTTACGAGTATAAGACCTTTTAATCCGGTCCTGCTCTATGGCGCAGAGGCATGGAGGGTGTTCTTGGTTGCTTCGAGAGAAAAAGATTCAAAGACTGAGATGGCTGGCTCATGGACACCAATATTCCGGTCCGAATCCGCTCTCGAGGGAGAGCGCAGTAGAGGAAGGCCAAGACTCAGGTGGCGCACACAAGTGGAAGGGGACCTCAGCCAGATTAGCGTGCGAAACTGGAGGCAGCTAGCTAGGGATCAAGCTGGCTGGAGACGCTTGTTGACTGAGGCCCAGGTCCACCCCGGACTGTAGCGCCCCTTAAAGTAAGTAAGTAATTTGTACCTGAACAGCTTTACGTTAAATGTAAATTGCCCAATGAAAATATCCCAATTGTAGACGATCAAAAAAATGAGAATGAGAATGAATCATTGCTATGTCAAGAAAAAGTTACTAAAACAAGCTATCCTATCTGAAAGAATAAATAATATGTTAAAAAGAAAACGTCCTACTTGAATTATTAGTTAACTATGGCCCCGACTGCGGTTATCGATTGTTAATGGACTCGACAAAAGTCGATTGTATCGATTTATTTCATCTTTCGTATTGTGTAACTCAATCGATAGAAATTTGTATTATTGTGAACTACGAACGTGCATATTGTGAATATTATACATTTTGACAGTTGATTGTGTAAACATTATTGTTCCTGCTGCTTTTCGTGAATTTTATTTTGAAATAAATTATTAAAATGAGTTCAATAGAGCTGTGGTTCAGTGAATCCGACGAAGAAAGTGCGAACGAATGCTTGGAAATGGCCCGACGAAGAAGGCGAATAAGGGATGCTTCTAACCCTTTAGAATTGGACGAAAGACTGTGAGGGTTTTTTCATGTGGAAATATTGTTAATAGCTTATTAATTATTCTTATCTTTTGCAGGTTTCTTAAGTATTTTTGTCTTTCGAAACCAGCATTTAGAGAACTGTTAACAGAAATAGATTCCAAGCTGAAACCAATAATACTTGTTTCAAATGGATTAAGTTCAATTATTCCGAAACTGAAAAATCCCGAGCAAAAATGCATTTTTTTGAACGAAGCGGAATACCAGGCATAATAGGTTGCATTGATGGTACACACATAAAAATTGCGTCTCCTAAGAAGGAATTGCAAATAATGAAGCAGTTAAAATCAGAAACAACATTCTAAGGTCAATGCAGATGTAATTTTTAAATAAAAAAGTTGAAAAGTTAAATAAAAAGTCTTTTAATTCATTGCTTTTATCATTGCTACCTTGATTCATTTCTCCCATGTACGAACAGGAGGTTCTAAACTATTCAGTTATATTGCTATTTTTTCCCATCTTATTTTAGATTGAGTTTTAACACAAATTCCTTTGGCAATGTCTGGATTTTCTTCCATTGATTTTACTAAATGCTCCAGCTGTGTTTTATTGGTCACTTACTTCGCCCTAAATTCAAATTATTTGTTTTTTTTAGATAAACTTAATTTTTTTTTTTCTCAAAATACTCACATTTCAATTTATTTTCCGCAAGCCACACACCAACGATCAGAAAATTTCGATCGACTAAAAACAGCAGCTGTCAAATCGACAAGAGTCGATCACAATTGACACTCGCAATACCGAAATCAAAAATCGACGATCGACAACCGCAATAAGGGCCTATGTATTTTCGTTCTTTTAAACATTATTAATTAAATAAATTGTTTAGAATTACATTTCGAATTTAAATCATGAATTGATAATACTTCTTTTTATTTTAAATGATTTTGTAATTTATTTTTGTTCTAAAAGAAGGGTAATTAAGATGTATTAACTCAGCACTTATTTATTATAAGATATGAAATGTGCTAGTTACATAATATGTTAAACATAAACTATTATAATTTCTAACGGATAAATAAAGACAGTCTTACTTTTACCACTGATCGAATCAATTGTTTGATTCTTCCCTCCTAGATCTATTGATTAACATACCTATCAGGTATGAGTCGAAACCGACCTAAAACCTCTTCCTGATTTTAGAGTCACCCATAACTTATTGCATAACATTGGGTCAAAGACCCAATGGGTTTGGGGTTTGGGTTTAAACCACAGCCACCATGGCGCTCCCACTAGGGGGCCTACGATGATCATGGTACCATGATTTAAGTCCTGGTAGGGGCTACCGGTAGTCCTGCCACCAACAGGACCTATGACCGGCCGCTTGTGATTGGTCAAATCGTAGCAACCTTTGGTGGCGTCATCTGTTACGATAAGATCAGTACTTTGCTCTGCCCCCGCTTTTTATTAGGCAGCGTCATTAATAGGCGAAGCCTTGATAATTGGGCGGGTAACCACCGTTGAGGATACAGCTGAAGATTCTCCTGCATCGTCAACTCCCGCGAAAGAACGTAAAATTGGACTAAATAAATTGATCGACAGATGTTACCACCGGCGGCGACGAATTTGCAAGCAACTGACGACGATGATGATGAGCAATATCTGCACTCTCTTCTTCTCTTGATAAAATATTTTCTCATCACAGCAAAGGATCAGTTTAAGGCGAAAATGATCCAGAGGGTGGTAAAACTTAGGAGTGAGCACAGAGCTACCACAAAATAAAAACAAAATCTAAACTAACATTTATTAACCCTAGAATCCTAGCCATATTTAAAGTGGACTTCTCCTACCCTGGGTGCCAGGGAATCCTGTTATAAATTTCGTGATATTTTTGTAAATAAAAGTCTTTCCCTAGTTTTTATATTTAAATTGTTTACTTTGGTTAATATTTATATAAGAAAATACAAAAGTTTGAATCAAACATCTATTTAATACATTTTTCAGATATTTTAATTTGATGCTCGCCACAGATGGGTGTTTTGCACTTGTTGCAAAATGTTTTATTTTTTCGGTCCTTTGAGTACGAGTCTTCAAATAGGTTCTTCTGTTGTCTTTATTTTCAGCCGAGCTAAACTGCAGCAACATCATGGAGTTTATACCCACTGCATTTAGAAGGCCATACAATAAACATAATAGCCAGCATCGAGTTTTTCGGGATACTGAGTATCTGTGCAAAGTTGGTCAAATGTATCGACTCCGCTTTTTGTTTTATTGTAGAAATCCACCATCTCTGGTAAAGTTACAGTTTTATCCTTATCAGGATAAATGTGAATTGTAGATAAAAATTTACAATCGTTTTTTTTTTAGTGCTTTTAGGTTGACAGTAAGATAGTAAAATTAGGGGTCCACTAAAAGCAAACATAGCCGAATTATTTTCAAAACTGTTTTCTTTTTTAATAACTCCGGTACTAATACGCAAATTCGGCAGAGGTATGTCATCTTCGGAGTCAGATGATGCAGTTTCATGAAAGTCCTCGATAAATTGATCTATCGTAGATGTATCACCTCCAACGTAAAGTTCATTTTCGTCATCTTCATCGAGCAGTAAGAGCTCAATAGCTTCGTATTCAATCATTGCACTTCGACTAGTGCTCGCCATTTTATCACAAATACTGGATAACCTAAAAGCAACGCATTTCTAATATCAAAAACAGAACAAAATAAAAGCGAAATACTTTTCTAATTACTACCGATTTTACTACCCAAGAGTGCTACAGCACCCTGCATTAATTATTTCTATAACTTACCGGTTCGACAGCCAACTGACAACAAGCACAAAATGGAGGATATCAACTTAAAAGAGAATAGAAAAAATAAGGAGCAGGTGCTGCCAATGCTTAAAAAAATTTATCTATTTAATTTAGCACAGGCTGATACAGCACCTTGGGTAGGGTTCTAGGGTTAAAAGTGCATGGTTTTAATTATTATATAAAAAATCACGAATAAAGTTTCATATTGCAGTGGATGCTTTGCCACCATATTGATGTGCATTCAAAAATGCTGTGATTGATGGTACATTAATACCGACTTCATTTCGCCATAATCGCCAATCATGCACTTGGCCGTCAGAGTCCTCAGAATCTGTGTATTTGCTGGGACAATATGATAGTGCATTGCACTTGTTTAACATAATAAAATTATGAAGCCCTATATCAGCCAACACAATTTTTTCGGCATTTTCTGGCCTCAGGTTTCTTGATAGCGGAAAGGCAGCATCAGCTACAAAGTAACATGGGACCTGTTGCGTAGAGTCCGGCAAGGTTTTCGGTTCAGGAATAGGAAGATTATTTTAAAACAGTCTCTTCCCGAAATGACTTATGTATATGAAAGATTCTTACGTAAAATTAAAACATTACATTAATATTCGTTTAACAAGGATTAAACGGTTTAATATGAATTTCTTTCCTTCGTCACTTTGGCTACCACATGCTCCAATGCGGACATTTGTAAACCGATATTTCACATTACATACTGCGATTAGGCTTATACTGAAGGGTTTTTTGTATAAAAAAAATACTGGCTTCCGCTATTCGGCGAGCATCTGATTGAGATGTGTTTGTCATTAACTGGGCATATTCCATAGTTCCCAAAAACCATGGCAAATCTCCTTGTAGTCTTCGGAATTGGGCTTGACACATAAATGCGATACAAGGCCCTCCACAGTTCTTCTCAATTCGCAAATATTTGCTGAACAGTTTCCTTTACTAATTTGAAGGAACAAGCCAAAGACTGTAGAGGACTACCTTGGGACAAATACCTATAAAGGAATAGACGTGCCATTAATTATGAAATGTTTCTTCGATAAAACTTACAGTAAGAGCACCGCCAAACGGCATTCCGGATCGATTGGCTCCCTCATGGAATATTTAACCAGGAGTAGTCCCATCAAACTCAATGACACATTGTAAAAAATTGACTCCGGTCCATGTCTTTAATTTTTTGGAAGGTAACAGCAAAAAAAACATTATTTTCCTGTCGCGTTTAATTTTGCGCACAATGCACGACCGTTTTTCCTTTTAATTTATAATATTTTTTTGTTATTTGATATATAATTTAAATACACACAATCCTTCCATTAAGGTGTGCAAGAGTTTTACATACAAATTTTCAGGCTTCTGGCGCTATCCATTTTTAAACCACAAAAAGAAAAACCGAACACCAAGAATGAGAGATTTGCAATTTTTTGATTTATTTGTCAGATAGCTTTGCAGGCAAAAGCATTATGGTCATCGATAGGAATTTCCACAACATAAGGAAGCATTTCGTTCAGTTATGACATTTGCTTATGCTTTCCAACGTTGATTATGGTTGAGCCTTAAGTTCTGTTAGCACACATTCAATCGATTGTAAACTTACCGGAAGTTATTGTTTTCAGCGAAATATGAATTTATATACCTAATATATGTGCCGGATTATAGAATGTTCTGCAAATGTAATGATCCACATTCAGCGGGAGTTGTGGCTGTTTATTTGAGAAATCGATTTAATTGAATTGAAGTATGTGCTTCTAGTGCTGATATTATAAATTCTCTTTTACATCTGCAGAAATGAAATACACAGTACTTTACTGCATGATATGCCTTTATAGACTGCATGAGTATAGCAAAAGTGTCTTTATGCAGTCTTACCGCAAATCAGCGAGCATTCCTAGCTACCTCAGGACAAATGACAGAACCTAGGCGTACAGACGTACAAGTCTTCCGGTCCGGATGGTACTCTACCGATTATGCTATAGAAAGCACCGGAAGTAGCAATCCAAAAAAATTATGGAAATTTTTAGACACAGTCTAAAAATAGGGTACATACCAATAGTTTGGAGGGAAGTTAAGGTGGTTTTTGTACTTAAAGCTGGCAAATAGAGGCATATAACAGTAAAAGACTTCAGGTCAATAGCTCGTTCATAATTTATGCTTAAAATGTTAGAGCGATTATTGGAGATTCATATTAAGAATAGATCCAGTAATCGCATTTTGATTGAGTCACAGCAAGCATATATGAAAGGCAAATAGCACAAGGTGGTGGGCAAAATAGAAGGGAGCCTACACTTCGGTGAGCTTGCGGTAGTGGCCTTCCTTGATATAGAAGGAACCTTCAATAACGTGGAGTGCAGCGCCATTAAAAGCACTCTAGTCAACACTAATTTAGAACAGCGCATTAAAAATTGGGTTTGCAACATGCTTACAAGTAAGGAAAATAAACAGTTCCATTGGACAAAGCTCAGTTAGAATGTCTGTAACTAGGGGAACCCCTTAAGGGGGAGTCATATCGCCACTCCTATGGATACTGGTTATCTATAACTTCTTTAAATAACTTAGTAAAATGGGTATAAGTGCCACGGCATATGCAGATGACGTGGCCAAACCGAGATTATGTAGGTTGCCCTGATGACGATCAGCACTTGGACAAAAAGCTGTGGTCACAATGCCAACCCTTCGTAAACCGAACTGGTTCTTTTTACCATAAAGTACAAGATACCGCAATTCAGACTCCCAAAACTCAACAGAGCTGAATTGTTCCTCTCGGACAGCATGAAAACGGAAAGAACCAAAAAGACAAAAGAACGGTCGGAAGAATATGGGGCTTAAAACCTGTTATGGTGTACTGACTGACGGTGGTGGTTAAGACCCATATTTACATGTTCAAAGAACGACTTCCATAGCCATTACAGGTACGCTCCGTACCACTCCTACGGCAGCATTAAACACCTTTCTGCACCTAACACCGCTTGATTAACAGATCACAAAACTTGCTGGCAATATGACTTGGGTCACTTCAAGAGCAGTAGTTTCGGTCCTAGCGGAACTACTGTTAGGAAATCCAATTCTAACCGATGAAATTCTTTCCTTGGTCGACTCCGACATTCCGTATGATATAATACATCCCGAGAGGGAGGATTGGCAAAAAGATACAATAACCAGGTCAAATGAAATTAAAATTTTCACAAACGGTGCGAAAACAGAGGAAGGAAACGGTTCTGGTATCTTGTTAGAAAACCCAGAGCGAAATGTGTCTATAAGACTACCGGACGCAAGCAGTGTCTTTCAATCAGAGGTTCTGGCTGTCCTTAGGGCGCAAAAAGACTCAAATTGTCAGATACGGATATTTGCAGATTCTGCGGTGATTTGCAGCTGTTGAGGACATCACACACATATTATGTGAATGCGAGGCAATATTGCGTAGTCGAAGAAAATTTTTGGAGAAATACCTTTTCGAAAACCAAGTGGCAATAGACGGCACAAACTTCAAACCCCTTCTTGGCTTTAGCAGGAAAATTGGGTGTTTCATCAGAGAGACTCTTTATGTTTTTGCCATTTGAAGACAAATTCCACTGGTTTCACAGGGATCCCGATGGGCCCGTTTTGGTGCCTGGTATATCCATCATACCCCTGTTTAACCTAACCTAATCTACCGTTTTTCAGAGGTTCGGTATGTATGCCAGTGCCAGGCTAACAATGGAGATTCTCTTCAGAATTGCTAGCAGATGGCCTGTACCTTTTTGTAGCATACCGGGATGTATACCATCGGCAATGAGGCCACTTTCCGTCATTAAAACAGATGACAGATACCGGGTCTGATCAGATCATCTGGGATAGAGAGTCTGGGTTCTGAAATCAGTTTCAGTACCGTCAGATTTTTAAGTATTTCCAGAGGCCGTAGGAGTTATCGGAATCGAAAGATCTAGCGAAATCATCTTTTAGAAACCCTAACAGCACATTTCCTCTATAATACTCCAAATAAATCGGAGTGACTTTCAGAAGGCATAATTAAGTACAAAAAGGTTCATTAGTACATCACTTATTCCATTACGCTGTTACTCCAAGGATGCATCAACCGAAATTCCACCACGCAACTCTGTCCCGCAAGTGCAGCTTTTCCACAATATGTTCAAACTTTATTCAACACATGAATATAAGCAAACAAATATCCCTGGTCCGGGCGCAAATGGAATTTCCCATAAATTGTACAGAAAATAACATTTAAATTAGCAAACAAATTCATAAATGAATCCATTTGTTTCCGTGAACCACCATTGAACAGCAGCTAGCCATTAGGGTCAACAGCGACCGACCTAACGGTAGCACAGAATCCTCTCCAGCTTCCAGAAAAACTCAAATTCAAACAATGGTATAGAATCAGTTATAATATTTACCTTCCACATGTCTGCATGTGTGTACTCGTACATATCTCTACAGGACACTCCATTATCGGTCTCTTTGCCACTTAATTAGAAATCGACTGAAAGAATAAAATCCTTGCCACACACTCAATCCTTACACCTAATCCTTCAATTTCGCAAAGTTACGAGTACACATACGAGTGGATATGTATGTATGTACTCTCGCATGCAAGCATGTGCTAGATATTAGGGGATCAGCAAAAAATTGAAATGAACAGACAAGAAGTACTGAGTGGTGTGGGGAATGAATTTGTAGAATGTCCGGAAGCTCGAGAGCTCGGGACACATAAGGATATTAAGTTTAAATTGGTCTGCTATCTAACGATAATAGTTTTGCAAATAATCAATTTATCGTAATTATCCATTCGTACTACTGTAAATCGACGAGGAAGTAGTGGAATGGTAAAAGTTGTGGGATGTGGCAACTGGCAACGAGCGAGCGTAAACTTTAAACTTCCCGGACGGGGACGGGCTTAATACCTATCTAATTATCAGTGATTGAAAGGGGGCGCCAAGTTGTCGAGAAGAGTATAGAAAACCTCAAGAAGGTCTGATTTTATATCTAAATTTAGGTATTTCGAGATAAATATCTTTAGTGGGTCGTCGATTTAGAAAAGTGAAAATAGCGATTCGGAATGTATCTACTGCGAGAGTATCAATTCTGATATTCACAAAATGCACGTGTTAGCAAGAGTACGACACGATGTTCCGCACTACTTGTATCTTCTACACTCCTTTTAACTTTTATTAACCATCTCTTTTCTGATCTTTCTTACTTACCTACTTACTTAATTATAGGGTTTTCCAATAAGGACTTGACAACTTTTTTTTAAAATAAAACGCAAACACATTGAGATATTTCAAAAACTTTATTATCGGCTTGAAGTACAATCAAAACATTTATGAATGGAATTCGACTTCGTTCATATGGCCATCGCGGTCATGTTTGCAGCGGTCGATTCGTTGGACCCAATTTTCAACGGCTCTGCTACACATTTCGGCCGAAACGGCCCCTATTTCGCGTTCAATGTTGGCTCTGAGCTCTTCCAACGTCGTCGGCGTGTTGGCATAAATCAACGACTTAACGTAGCCCCACAGAAAATAGTCAAGCGGCGTTAAATCGCACGAACGAGGCGGATCATCCTGTTGAAACCATATATCCTCCAAGTCCATATCTTCCAATTCGGGCCAAAAATAATCGGTGATCATGGCGCGATAACGCTGACCATTCACAGTAACGTGACGATCGTTATCGTCGACGAAAAAATATGGCCCAGTAACGCCGCCGGCATGCAAACCGCACCAAACAGTTATTTTTTGTGGATGAAGTGATGATTCGTGAAGCACATGTGGATTTCCATCCGACCAATAACGCATATTTTGCTTATTGACGAACCCATTGAACCAAAAATGAGCTTCGTCACTGAAGATGATTTTGCGATGAAATTTATAATTTTGGCGCATCTTCTCCAGAACCCAATCGGAGAACGTACGTCGCTTCAAATACTACATCGGCTTCAATTCTGGAGTCAGCTTGATCTTGTATGGGTGTAAACCAAGATCCTTACGCAAAATACGCCATAATGTGGTCTGAGCGATGCCCAATTCTTGAGAACGCCGTGGAATTGACTGATTTGGATCGTTGGCTACGGACGCTTGAACGGCAGCGATATTTTCAACACTTCGACCAACCCGTTGTCTCACTGACACGGCAACATCACACAACGAATATGTAGACTCAAATTTTTGCACTAAACTTGTTATTGCCTGTCTACTAGGGCGAGAATTACGACCGAAAATTGGAGTTAACGCTCTTAAAGTTGCAGTCACCGACTCCGAATTTCGGTAGAAAATTTTTATAATTTGCAGACGTTGCTCGTTCGTGTAATTAGTGAAAGAGTGCGTTCACAAATTGAATTCAAAGTTGTCAAGTCTCTATTGGAAAACCTTTTAGATGGCGCTACCATCCAAGGTGGAACTGGGTCTTGTAACGATAATTTTTTGCTATTTTTACTACCCCATCATCTGAACAGGGCAATAATGATAAGAGTGTGTAGTGCCTTGATGATTTGCACCTAACCCAGGCTCCTTTAATCAAGTCTCAAACCCAAGATAACGGAGAAAGAGAAAGTAGTATAACCTCGCACTATCCAAAACTAAAAGGGACCCTCCCTACTACCTTTCTTCACCCTTATGACCGTAGAGCACAGGTAACTCGAGAGGCCAGTCCGTGCAAAAATCAGCAGGTAGTGTGACCGATCTTGCTGCTAATAATGGTCAACCGTAGTTACTTCTATTTTCATGCCTGACTCTGGATTTTTTTTGAGCTAAAAATTTTAAAATGTGGAAAACCGTATTTGCCGTTAGCGAATTCCAACCGTCTATCTAATTTTAAACTGCTTTGGTGTAAACTGCAGATGATCTCTCATTCTCAAATCCCAAAAGAAAGAGAAGGGAGCTAGATGGTACGCTCCCATACGGAGCCCCCTTGGTAGCTACATAGTCCGTCGATATAATAGTAGCGAACCCCTTTTGTGAAGTAATGTCTTTGTAATATTTACATCTCTCGCTGCCCAAAGAACCTTTGACACCCCTATGTTTCTAAAATTTAGTCCCACATTCTAAAGGAGCAACCTAACAATGCTGAGGAGAAAGAAAAATCAATGATTCGGCTTTCCATGATGTTTTCGATCAGGTTCAACAGCAGGTGCCTGAATACAGCAATTCGCGTAGGAACAAAAAAAAAGAAACGATTTGTAGATTGATAATTTTTCGCTACAATTTTATTTTAGTTCATAAGAAATGAGGAGGAAACAATTAAGAAGCAAAGGACCTTAGTTATTTTTATATGAACAGTTGAAGCATAAAAATTTCAAATAATAAAAACAGAAAATATAAAGTATAAAGTAATTCTTAGGTTAGGATAAAGATATTTATAAATAAGGATATCATATTGTTATAGGTTGTCCAAATATTAAATTTTTATATATCGATACTGTGTGTATGTATGTTTTAAATGTAGCTCGAGTGATCAATAATTATATATTATGAGGATACTGAGGGTATCTCTCTATTAAACGATTACAAACATAATTTTTTTTTCTTTTGTTTAAGTATATGCTTCTTCGAAAATTTAATTTTATAACGTATTTGTCAAGAAATATGAAGTAGAGAGTATTGAACAGACTTACCGAATTCTTTAAAATTGTTGATCTCAGAGAGGAAGTGCACTCTTTCGCTGGCGGATGTTAAGGTTGGTTTTTAGGTTTTTAGGGGTTACTGTCACTTTTCTTGCTTGTCAGATCGTAGAGCTATTATCAATAAAATAAAATTTGGGAGAAGCAAAATCTGATAAAAAAAATACTTAATGATATAGCCTACCACCTCCTTAGGTCTTTGCGGGGACAAATTAGATGGAATGGGATTAGGTAAGTAGGGTGTATTTCAAGCTGCTTTCTAGTCCGTGTAACTGCTCTTTTAGATCGATGGGGAAGCTGGTGTTCAGTCTCACTGACATCAATTTTCGGGTAGTGCCTTCGAGTATTTGCTGCGCTCCGTAAGTACGTATAATTTTTTTTTTTTACAAAGACCGTGCCAGGGTTTCGGATGGGAGGTCTTTAATCCTTCTATAGTAGCAGGCAGATAATCTTGGCAAATGCAAGAATTTGTCTCAACAGGTTGCGATATTACATACAGGTTTTTGATATCACCAAACCGAAACCGTTTGACTGAAATACGCTATTCTTCCTTCTTTTTTTTATTACAGTCACTTCTATTTCCAATAATTTTTGTTAAACACTTTTTAGAGTAATTCAGTAATTCAGTACTTTATTTTTCTCGGATGTGAGTTTAAGGTTGTTTCTTTTTCTTTTCCTATCAGTTCACTTGTCTTTTCTTTATTAAATTATGAGGTAAATTTTGTGTGTCTTTTTTTTCTTGTTGCACTTGCACTCAGAACCTTTTTCTTTCAGCCAATTTGGAAGACTATCTCGTGTCTTTCTCCATTGCTAAGACAACGACTCTCTCTTCAAATAAAAATCCGTTTTTTTTTCCTTTTTTTTCTCAAATACCGAATTTTCTATCATCAGGCCATAGTTGGGAATTCTGTTTTTTTTTCTTCGATGCCAAGACACCATGCATAAAATCATTAACCCCATCGAGCTTTAGAAACAGTTATTTCACTTTTGATGCACAAGTGTAAAATTCGATACACATACCAAATAGAATGGTGGTAGCCCACCGCCCATATGTATGATACATATGTAAAAAGAACATAGAATGGAAAGGGATTTTATTTAAATTTCTTTTTTTTTTCCTGGTTGTTGTACTTGAAATTATCCATACGGATCATACTAAGAGGTGGCGCTTCCATCGCAGACGGGTGGATATCAGTGTTTTATTTCCTTTCGTTACTTTTTGAAAATTGCTGGAAGAATGCGTACATTACATACATACATACACATATCGACATACAATAAACCAGCGTTTCCCACAGTCTCAACCAGTAAACCCCCTAGTTATGATGGTCTTTGCCTAACTATGTGTATGCGGTTTCAGACACCAAGTTGGTTGAAGCCTTCTTCCACTTGTGTCTGCCCGAAGTCCGAAGTCTATTTCATTCGATTTATGATCACTTTTTCATTAAGGCTAAATACGACTGGGACTTGAATAAGAGTCTTATCCTTTGTGGACAAAGTCTAATTATTCATTACCCTTCTAAAGCCAAGCAGTAATTGGTTAGTAAAACTCTTCTTTTGATTTCTGATGTGGTGTCATTGTCAGAGTCAATAGCGCAGCCTACGTAAATAAAATCTCTAATTGCCCCATTGTGCGGTCCTGTGCGATTTTTCGATGATGTACATCCCTTCTTGTTAAAAGAATGTATATATTCACAGCTGATCCGATTTCTGGGGTTTCTGAAATCGAACGCACTAGTGACTGCTCGCTGATATCAACGTCATCTGCGTACGCAAATAGTTTCACAGACTTTGATGTAAAAAATGGTTGTCTAACGTCATGCGATGTTTTGTGATTTATTTTTAATAACACTTACGAAAAGCGCAAATCAGAATAAGAGGCACTACTTCATAACAAGACAGCGCTTTACCTTGTTAAAAACCTTTTTTGACATAAAAATCTCTGTGCTTCTCTACTTCCGAACTTTACGGAGTAGGAAGCTCTAACGTCATTCTGCACAGTCTGACGAGTTTAACAAGGATACAAAAACTAAACTATAGTGCGTCTCTGAAGATGCTGTCGTACATACTAAATGAGCTTTCGACTGAGTTTTTGCCTGAGACACGAAAGCCATCCACTATATTCGATCCCGAGCACGATACTTCCAGATCAAGCGCATTGGTATTCGTAACAATTTCATTCTTAAGTCGAACGTTCGATCTTCCTTACTCTCTCGAACCTGGGGGCTATGAGCAGAAGATCCTCTTTGCTGGTGCATTGTTACCCATTCGTTTGATGCAGTGATCCAAATAGTTGACGTGTTTTGGTTTTCTTGGCTACATCCATATCTTGATATACTTTCAAATCTCTTCCAGTTATCGCTCTCTCAAGATGCATTTCCACAGATATGGAAGTCTTCTTTCATAACGCCGATACACAAAAAGGGATTAATGAGCGAAGTAACTAATTACCGCCCTATATCTATACTTTCACATATACCCAAATTTCACGAAAGCATTTTGTACGAAGCCTTAAGCTTCCAGTGCAAATCTCTTTTTTCCCCTAATCAACACGGCTTTCTTAAAGGTTGATCAACTACCACTAACCTCGTCGAATTCGTGTCCCCTGTTTTCTCAGTCCTAGAAAGTGGTAAAGAACTTGATGTTATAACAACTGATTTCAGTAAAGCTTTTGATAAGATATCTTTTAAACTAATTCTGTACAACTTGTCCTTCCTGGGCTTTAAACCCTTTTTGCTAAAATGAATATCTTCTTACCTGGATAATCGTTTTTAGTATTCGTTTCAGGTCTGTCCTATCGGCCCCTTTCAGGTGTTCCTCGAGGTAGTCACCTAGGTCCACTCCTCTTCATACTAACCATTAACGATCTTGAAAGGGTCAGTCAACACTCAGCACTTTCTCTCAATTCCGACGATACCAAATTTTGTAAACCCATTCCCTCACAACATGACCCCAGGCTCCTTTAAATAGATCTAAATAGTTTTTCTACCTGGTGCATGAAGAACTGCTTAGAACTCAATGTCACCAAATGTCAATCGACTACCTTCTCACGTAAGTGCAACAAGTCTGCTCCCCGAATTTACCTTCTCCACGGCCATCCTATACCCCTTGTTCAGTCTATACGCGACTTTGGCATATTATGCGACAAAGAGCTTAATTTCCGCTTGCATGTTGATGAGATAATTACTAAAGCAAACTCATCACTTGGCTTTGTTAAAAGATGGTCCAAAGAATTCTGCAGCCCGTACGTGCACTATACATCACTTACTTTCGCCCCCTTCTCGTGTACGCTAGCCAAGCGTAGTGTCCCTTTCAACGAGTTCATGTATCCCGAATTGAGAGCATCCAGCGTCGTTTTCTTCGATTTCTCTAATCTTACCTCTAATCTTACCTCCCTATCGAGACCGTCTCAATCTCATTAACCTGAATACTCTTGAGGAATGAAGGGACGCAGCAGACATTCTTCTCATTCACCGACTCCTCTCAGGCTCCGTCGATTTCTCATCTCTTTACAACTCCATTTTCTTGTACTCTAAACCTCGAAATCTACCTTTGCCCCGTCTCTTTTTTCTACCAATCTTCCACACCAAATATGGCTCTAACGAACCCATCTTCCGTATGCTGTATAAGGTAAACTTCAACCTTTCGGTTTTCGATCTTAATCGCAGCACTCTTCCCTCAAATTCGATCTCATTCACCGTCCCTAGCTTTAAAACCTTAATTTTTATTATTTTTGAGTCCTAGTTTTTAAGCTTGTATTAAGCCAAATAAATGGGGGCGTTATGAGGTCCTATTGAGTAGCATGCACTACCGGTAGTCACGCCAGGACTTTAAAACGGTAGCATGGGAAGTCACGGCTTGAAAGAAGTAGGCCTCCTAGTGGGGCCGTCATGGTGGATGCGGTTTAAACCTAAACTAGCAGGAAGGATTTTCCACAAGTTGCTTGACGCTATGTAGAGTTGCCATAAGTACTGGGTGCCATGAGTCTAAGGTCGGTAAGAAGTTTTCGATCGGCCTCGACTCAAACCAAGATTGGAGCCTAGTGTCCTCAACACAGGTTCCGACTTGGTATTACCAAAAGATGGCAAGTGATGGCCAGAATCATATCGGTTCCAATGGATGTAAGCACATCTCGTGAACTTAAATGCCCACGATATGTGCTCACGTTAAAAACAAAAGACGTTTTGCTCATTCCTCTTCTTTCCCCTATCACTCTTTCTGCTGTTTCAAGTATCTACTAATGAAAGTGCTGCTAAAGTACCGCTGGAATTGTTGCTAATACATATCTACATACTACGAGTATTCTCTGCTAGATTTCTTTCACTGAACCGCAGAGCTGCTCTCTGGGCTCAAATCCAACTGACTTTCATTTAGCTCTTCTGAAAAACAACCGAATAATATTCGTTTCGCAGAGTTCTTTGGTATCCTTACGCTGAAAGAACATTCTTTCCTTCCTTTTTTGTCCCTTTTTTTCTCGTTCGCATTCACCATTATAGCAAAAGCTTTTTTCAGTTGTATCTGGTAGTTTTGTCTACCTCTTGACGTTTGTGGATGGGGAATGCATTGCTCAGGCTCTCTTAATAGGCTCTGGCTTCTCCTAGCTTCCAACGTTGAATTTCTCAATCATATGCGACCTTAAAATTAATAACCAGGCTGTGGGTATTAACTTTTTGGGATTTTTTTGCATAGCCTGCCGTAATGTGGATAACGATCTAACACGGGCTTGGACTCGATGCTGCCTTCTCAGGCGCTCAAGTTTTTCGCAGCTACTTATGAGAACGGCCTCTGTAATCTGTCAATTCGAGACCTGATGAGCGTTATCTTTATATTTTTGTCATTGCAGGGTTGTGTCACTTTCTATATGGTTTTGGCAACGAATACTACTGCGGTGTCATCTGCATATCCAATGAAGTTTGCTGCTCTTGATCTGAACATTTACAGTACTCCATAGTGCGTTATGTTCCACAAAACTTGGCCTAGTATCGGCCCTTGCTAAACTCCATTTTTGACATCGCGCTTTAAGACCGTGTAGTACTGTTTTTTGTCGCCATGGACGATGATTCGTTTTTTCCGAAACCCATACTGTTTGTTGAGGCCATTGGTTCTTTTGTGTATCGGCACAGTTCTTCCAGTCCTTTCTCCATTGTATCCAGCGTACATGTGGATGTATCGGCGATGGTTGGTCTGGGGGGCTGCCACTTTTTTAGGTGAGTGCAAGCCTTTATCTGTCTCGGCCCCATAGTTGTTGCACGCACTCGCTCATTCTACTGTTAAAACATTCTCCTAGTATTAAGTACTATATATCAGCGACAACTGAATCGAGTGACTACCGAAATCCTGTTATGCTCGCACTTATTGTAGCATAGTAAGCTTAAAGATGTTTCCCTTAATTTTAGCATAAACAAAACCTGGCCATAATGCTTAGTTTCGGCAGGATTACATCGCACTTTTTTTATAATGTGACGCATCCGTAGCTCCTGATACGTGGTTATTTTCCCTTTACTTTTCGGGTTTCATATGGAACACTTTGGTTTCGCATTGCAAGTTTTGGCCATATGTTCCTTGCTTGCGCGGCTTAGGAATATTGCTGTGCAGTCCCCTTCGCTCTTGCAAAACCTGTAGCTACTAGTTTGAAGTAAGTTTCAAAATAGAAGCCTATGTCCCATCCCTTCTCACTTTCATAGACTTAATGACACCTTTCGTAATGCTTGCTGCTATTGCGAGTTGCTCCTCATGTGCCGTTGTTTCGTCTAGGTCACGTACCTCAAATATTGCTTGTTTGCATAACCCCTTTGTTTTGAATGTATGTAAGTTATAATGAATAGGAAATAAAGAGTTCGATAAGAATCACTATATTTTAGACTGTGTCGAATGGTGAACTTGAAAGTATACTGGTGATCATTCATAGTGAGATGGGTGTTACAGTTGAATGGTTTGAAGAGGTTCCACCCCTACTGGCAAGTTCGTTGAAGCACTCGTTTCGAAAGTAGCGATTGAGGAAGGTAAGGCATGCGACACTACGTAGGCGTTTGAGGGTGTCAATTGACTATGCAATAATGGTGTCACCTATAAGTTTTACTGGATGGTTTTGAATATTATATAAGCCAATACAGAGAGGTCGTAGAGGAACCTGGCATTGTACTCCAATTTTGGGCGGATGAGTGCCTTATATATTTAGGCCAGATCAGAGGGGCTGAAATATTTCTTATTTCATCGATTGAGGATGCCTTGATATTTCGCTATAGTAACGGAAACATCGAATATATGATCATTCCAAAGTACGTTCTTTCGTCATTCATAGATAACGGCTGAGTGTTTAAATTTTGCTCAAAGGCAGCAGAAGGTATGGAGTCTTACTTGGTGTTTCCTTAATTAGTAGTGATGTCAATATCGGATGTCAATTATTGTAGTCAGCAAGATAATAAACTCAATTGGAAGTGGCATACAAGATGCCATTAATGAAAATAAAAAAGAATGGGGCTCATCAGCATTTATTTTGTGAATACCAGAATTGAAACAGTCCGAAAGATTACAAAATTCATTGAATAGGACATACATCGATCGAATATGCAAGCATGCCAAGAAAGAGCTTGATGTCAAACTATGTCAAATACCTTTGAAATATGAAGTGCAACTATCTTGTTTTTGACAGATTGGTGAGAAAGAAAGAGAAGATTCGCCTTTTTACTGGAAAAGCTTACGCAGTATTGAGACATACTAGTGCCATTTGGATCAGCGTTAGATATATTGAAATCTCTCTATTACTCTCACTATTACGCAAGCAAGATTCGGCAAATCCTGCAATCTGGAAGCGTTAAGCGGACTGCCGGATGTGCAGCAGGATGGTCATAAGGAATGAGGGTTCGGAAGACGAATGGATCAGAATTTCTAATGTTTTTGACTACCAACCCAGCGAGTTGTTGCTGATATTTTTAAAAAGTTTGTGATGTTGGCACCATATATTCTGGGATTTCTTGTGAAGTTACCACGAGACTGTAAAGCCTTTATTTCACCAGGCGCCTAATCACCTCGAACCGGTCCTGGGTCGATAGATAAGTTAAATTGAAAATTACTGAAATGTAATTTAAGCAAAAGGACTCTTGAAACTAAATGAGTAATACCTGCTCCCTTGTGGGTTATATATATTATATCCTGAAGCCCTCCCTCTCTTTTTGACATGCCCACTTGTTGGTACTCCTTTTGCTCCTTTTTTTTAATTTTTATTTTTACGAGAAAGCACTTACCCCTAACTTTTAATGTAACTAATAATGACATCGGTAAACCAGGACAGACTAGTGAACCCGATACGAGTACACTCTGTAACCCCATTTCCTTGTCGTAGACAAGTGATGGAAATTTCTGAAAAAAACGACATTAAAACTTTGAAAGAAGCGCGTGGGAGATGATGGCGCGGACTTTCTTAAATTTCAACCCAAAATTAATTCTGATCAAGTTACTGCCGTCTCATCATCTGAGTATAACGACTTTCAAGTGGATGGTGGTATCTCTTCTCATCGTGCATGATGAGATATTACTTTGCCCCGTTTTACTTTGAGTACTATGAGGTTCCCGCAGAATGGATGGCCTAAGGTTGTAATGAGGCCACAACGCATGATAGCACCTGATATTCGTATCTAAATCTTGCAAAGGGAAGCAAACTTTTTGAAGGATACGCGCAAAAACTATGCAGCGAATATGAGATAAGCAAAAGGTAAGGAAGTTCTGAAAGAAGGATTGATAGTTAGGAATGGGTTACACGACTAGTCTCATATATCACTGGGTAGGATGGGGGTTGAAAACGTTTTAATTTTAATTGCCTTTTAGTGTAATCAGTTTAATGATATTGATATGGCCTCGTACACCCTGAGGAAGTTTAGTTTATTTGTGCTTATTACGAATACTTTCGGAGTATCTGTGTTTGAAGTTGTAGCCGGAATCAAGGATAGATACATAGATAGAGGCTCGTAGTTTTGCTGTTATCAGACGAAAACGTGGAAAAATATTTTCCAGAGCGATACTTAAGGGGTTCGGTTAAAGTAAACTGCGTGCTTCCGAGTTGTGCAGGGATGAGCGATTTTGGTAGCAAATTGTTTGGAAATTTGCTTGGCGCTTAAGGCATACGACGGATTTTTTTTAATGGTCTTAAAAGTTTGGCAACATGTATTCCGAAAATTGCTCTGTATCCTCAAGCCTAACTTTTAAGATATGAAACTATAACTTTCGTCCTCATCCTGGATCGTTTACTGATTTGATGGAGGTTAAAAAAGATAGTTATGAAGCCCATAAAATCAATATTATCCTTTGAGCTAGATCAAATTAAAATGTATTCACTTGCTGGTGGCTTATGTTATAAGAGAAAGAGATATTCTAATTAAATCTTAATGACAAACGTGACAGAACAACACATATATGCAGTTGGCGCAACTAGAAATATGCTTTTTTGGCCAGATGGAGCCGCATGTCAGTTATAACACGGTGGCTCCAATACCTGGTTTATCGGTTTGGAATAACGACATCACATTTACTAGCTAATTTACTTGAATCGCGGCACAGTCCAGGGTGGCCCTGGCTTCGGCTAATATATATATCAATCTGGTGCTGTCTTTTGCGTCCTGCCCCCAGATGCCCACACGAAGTTGGCTAAAGCCAACTGAAGTCGTCCTCTACTGCGTTGTCCTTCTGGGTTGTACTCGAAAACTTGACCTATCCATCTAATCCGTGTTATCCGAGCTTTTCTGACGTGCTCGGCATTGATCTACAGCTTTTACATCGATCTCCATCTTCCATTGAAACAAACGGGACCGAAAATTACCCGAAGCACTTTCCTCTCGAAACGCTCGAGGGCATTTTGATACGTTTTCGTCACTGCTCACCCCAAATCAGGATTGGAATGATCAAAGTCTTGTATAATGTTTTTTTGGCTGCTCTACAGAGGCTTTTAACACCCAATTGCCTTCTAAGCCTCAAGAAGTAACGATTAGCAAGAGTGATTCTTTGAATGATCTCCGTTTTGGTGTGGTTATCAGAGTTGATAGCGTAGCCGAGGTAGATGAAGTTCTTTACTACCCCAAAGTTGTACGGCGGTGATATTTTGTCCTATGCATTGATATTGTGTATCTCTCTTTGTTGACTGCATATACTTTGTTTTTCTTTCGTTGACAGCTAAACTCATCCGTGCTGCTTCTGCTTCAATAGTCCCAAACGCTCCATTAATAGCTCACTATCAATGTTATCTGCATATGCCAGTAACTAACTTTTGAAAGATGGTGCATCTGGAGTTGACTTACGATTTTTTCACAATTCTTTGAAGAATGATGTTAGAAAAATCACATGATAACACATCACCTTGTTTATGTCCTTTCAGACGTTGAAGGTCTCGGTTTTGTCATTACCGACCTTGGCTGGACTTTCCTGTCCTAAACCAACTGATTGGGACCAATCAAACCGTTGGCGAAGAATTTTTTTGCGTTCATTTGTAGTTGGCGCAGTTCAGTGGATCTCCCTTCTTTAGAATCGGAAAAACAATGCTGAGATTCCATTCGTCGGGCATACTATCGTCGACATAGCATAGATTTTATAGAAGAGCTGATGTATTCTCCGTATTACTCATGCAGGCTAATTGGCAAGGGCATAGCCGACCATTAGCATTATACTGAAGAGACTGCTATCAAGCAGGAAGTGAGATGGGATGGGCCTGACATAAGGAGGATGAAAAACTGCAATATGATATGTACTATGGTGATTGCTATAAGGAAAAGAAACAGCTCTTATTCAGATGCAGATTTACCATACGCGGCAGACTCAGGCAAGAAGTCTTGAGCTTCCGACATGTGAGCGAGTATCCTATGGCAATCCGCATTAAAGCTAAATCCGCTAACATAAGCTTAATATCCGCTAATATTCCGACGACGCCATAAAGTAATGTTTCTATAAGCTCCTCGATAAGATAAATGACCAATGTCGCAAGTAGGATAGAAAAATATGATATTTTTGGTGGGACAGTTATAAAGCATAGTCACGACAACGGACGTCGAGCAACGGACTTTGGCTTACTGGCTCTGCGGCATAATGAAATATCGCCATATCAAACACCCCGTTCCTCATGTCAATCAAATTAATCAGATTGCCATAGGCCTATGGCATGCGCCCAGTATTCTATACGTACGAACGTTTCAATCAAGGTGCGGGTTTCCCAAGTGCTACCACAAAGAATATATATCGTACTGTGAGAAGATATAACGTAGAAAAGCTGCAATCGCAAGAGACCGTCTGAATCTTCTCCGAACGCGTATTCCGAAATCTCTCAACAACTCCTGCGCATCAAGTACCGAAGACCAGTGGTAACACTGCCAACATGCCGAACTCCAGTGGCAACACTACCAACATGCCATCAGAGACGCCGCAACTAATGTGCTGGGTTTCACTCGACCACCACCAAGAAATCTCTGGTTGATGAAGAATACCGGCAAACACATGAGGCTAAACAAGACGCGTACAAAGCGGCGCTGCAAAGAAGGCCGAGAGCTACTTGTGAGCTCTACGTGTAGAAGAGACGGGAAGAACATCGGCTTCTCCAGGAAAAGAAAAAACAGCACGAGAAGAGCGCGATTAAGATTTTGAGAGGTTGTACTACAGGGATAAAGTACGGAAATCTTACCAACAGGTAAAAATAACGTGTCAAGGCAAGAAGACCCGTAGCTTATAGTAGAGTTGCAGTCGCTGATGAGAATATGGAAAAATATTTTCTGGAGCATCCCGCCGTTAAGCAGAATAGACCATTCAACTTAGACGATGATAGCCAAAACTTCCGTCCTCCTAATCAGAACGAAGTAATGATAGTAATATTTGAGTTAAAATCTCACAAATTAGCTGCATCTAACGACTTACCGGCCGAGGTATTCAAAGCTGCTGGCTTTGGGAAGAGCGCGCACCAACTCATTTCTCAGATCTGGTCAGAAGAGTGTTTGCCTGATGAATGGAATCTCATCATCGTTTGTTCGATCCACAAAACCGGATCATAGAGGTATAAGCCTCCTCAACATCGGATACAAGATCTTATTCTCCATATTTCGTGAACGTCTGAAAACCTTCGCCAACAACCTCATTGGTCCCTATCAGTGCGGTTTCAGACTAGAAAAGTCCACAACCGGTCAAATCTTCACACCCCGGCAGATCCTGGCAAAGAGTCAAGAAGCCCAGATCTTTAATGTCAAAAAACTTTTAGACACGGTGGCGCGCTATCGTGTGATTTCTTTAATATCATACTTAAAAGAACTATGTGGAACTAACGAGTGAACACTGGAGGCACAATCTTTCAAAAGTTGTGCAACTACTAGCGTACACCGATGATATTGATCTCAGTGGGCTGTGAACACGAGCTATAAGAGCTGTACAGCGAAAACTGCGCATCAGTCGTTTGAGATGGCTGGGACATGTAGAGCGAATGGACATCAATACCCCGGCCAGCAGAGTCTTCGAATCTAACCCGGAGGGACAACGCAGTAGAGGAGGACCTGACCTTAGGTGTCACGCTCAAGTAAAAAGGGACCTCAACCAACTTGGAGTGCGCAACTGAAGACCGGACTAACTGATGTTGCTTGTTAGCTTTTCACCCTGAACTGTAGCGTCACCTAAGTAGGGTTAGGGTTAGGTAAGAGTGGCTGTTGGAAATACCAACCCACTTAGGCCTATTGGCCCATTGTGATGCCACGTGGATCTGTGATCTTCTTACTACTGGAACCAGTTTGAGCTTTTAATAAAGCGTAGGAGACTGTTAACGTCTATTTTTTCTAGATCGTTTAGGTCGTTGTAGAAGAAAGCTCCTAGGTGAAGCTTCCTTCTCTGAGAGAGAGCTGGGCATGTGCAGAGTAAGTGGGGGATTGTCTCCTCCTCTTCCTCGTCCATGCAGCTTCTACAGAAATCGTTAGTAAAAGCGCCAAGCCTTCTTGCGTGCTTGCCTATGAGGCAGTGTCCGGTAATGACACCTATTATGGCGCTGAGATGTTTCCTATCTAAAAGGATCAGACACTTAGATCGACTCAGATCCAGCCTTGGCCAGATCTGTTTGGTTGCTAGACATGTTTGTCCAGCAGTCCACCTAAGGTCCGTTCTTTTATTGGCATCTAGCTTTAATGTTAGTTTGCACGTAGCGATTGGTATACCTATACTATCTTTGTTCGGTAGGATAGGTAGAGTGGTTCCAATTTTGGCGAGTTCATCGGCTCTGCAGTTCCCTGGAATGTCTCTGTGGCCCGGCACCCAACAGAGGTGAATGTTGAACTGCTCTGCCATCTCCATGAGAGATGATCGGCATTCAAGGGCAGTTTTAGAACACAATGAGACCGAGTCCAGGGACTTGATGGCGGCCTGACTATCCGAAAATATGCGGATATCCTTTGCAGATATCACGTTTTTCTTCAGCCAGGACAGAGCTTCTTTAATCGCCAAAATTTCCGCCTGGAACACGCTACAGTGATTTGGAAGGCGGAAAGAGAGGCTTAGATTTAGCTTATCTGAGAAAACACCGCCACCAACTCCGCTGTCGGTTTTAGATCCATCTGTGTAGAGACGGATTGACTTGTCCTCCATGAAAGCATCCTCCTCCCAGAATGATCTAGAGGGGAAGCTTACATGGAAGTTTTTGTCAAACCAAAGTTCAGGTATGGTGTAATCGGTGTTCTCTGTGAGGATTCCTAATGTATTAAGAATGTTGGCGTGGCCAAATGAATTATTTGTCCACTGTTTAGTCGCTTTAAGGCGAATAGCTGCAGTCGCAGCTACTTGCTTGCTAAAAATGTCGAGGGGTGTCAAGTGAAGCAGAATATCTAATGCCGCAGAGGGGGTAGACCGCAAAGCTCCGCTTGTGCATAGACATGCTGTT
This sequence comes from Volucella bombylans, assembly GCA_949129095.1. Classification (NCBI taxonomy): domain Eukaryota; kingdom Metazoa; phylum Arthropoda; class Insecta; order Diptera; family Syrphidae; genus Volucella; species Volucella bombylans. Next base: position 113,919,350 of record OX422144.1, on the reverse strand, counting down.
CTTTGGACTCTGCTTAATTTAATGCGGTTGACTACATTTTCCAAGGCCGTCCACCAGACAACCACCCCGTAAGTAAGTATCGGTCTTATGACCGAGATGTATAGCCAGTGGGTTATGCGAGGTTGAAGGCCCCATTTGTTCCCAATGGCTTTCTTGCAAGAGAATAAAGCTATTGTAGCTTTATTGACTCTTTCTTGAATGTTAGGTTTCCAGTTTAGTTTCCTGTCAAAAATGAGACCCAGATATTTTGCTGTATCGGAGAAAGCTAAACTGGTACCGTTTATTGAAGGAGGGTCTATGATTGGAATTTTATATTTCCTAGAAAAGAGGACAAGATCAGTTTTATGGGGGTTTATTCCCAATCCACAGCGATCTGCCCAGCAGGTTAATCTGTTAAGATTTACTTGGAGGAGTTCTTTAATGGTATTTAAATGTTTTCCTGAGACGGCTATGGCAACGTCATCCGCATAGGCAATCACTCTGCTACCACCCGCTTCCAGGTATATCAGTAGTTCGTTAACCACTAAGTTCCAGAGAAGGGGGGAGAGGACACCGCCTTGCGGCGTACCCCTACTGACATATCTTTTAGCAGAAGTCTCACCCAGTTTGGAGTTGATTATCCTGCTTGTTAGCATTAGATTAATCAGCTCCCCAAGTGAGCCGTCTACCTGCAGAGTTGACAGCGCAGTCGTGATTGCGGATGTGTTGACGTTGTTAAAGGCGCCCTCTATGTCTAGGAAAGCAACCATTGTGTACTCCTTATATTGTAGGGATCGTTCGATGTGGCTAGTCAGAGAGTGCAAAGCCGTTTCCACCGACTTCCCTTTACAGTAGGCATGTTGAGCCGCAGACAGAAGTCTTGGATCAACTTTAGCTCGAATATGGATATCAATCAGTCGTTCTAAAGTTTTCAGAAGGAATGATGATAGACTTATAGGTCTGAGGTCCTTTGGGACCACATGAGAACATTTTCCAGCTTTGGGAATGAATACTACATTGACTTCTCTCCATAACAGTGGAATGTGGATAAGTTCTACACAGCTCCTCATAATATTTTCCAACACTGGTAGAATAATATCTGAGGATCTCTGTAGCTCGGCAGGTATAATACCGTCCGGACCAGCAGACTTGTATGGTTTGAAGCTATGCAGCGCCCAGAGCAGTTTGTCTCTCGTAATCAGACTATGAATTTTGGTCACGGTTGCAGTAGGCTTGTTTGGGCTGCTACTGGCCGCGAGATGGGAGCTACCTGGAAAGTGGGTGTCCAGAAGCAGGTTGAGTGATTCATCACTTGAGGTTGTCCAAGAGCCATCGGTTTTTTTCAAACAGCTGGGCATCATAGGATTTGTGGAGAGGATTTTTCTTAGCCGCGAAGCCTCTGAGGTTTCTGTGATTTTGTCGCAGAATGACCTCCAGGATTGTCGCTTTGCCTTCCTCAGTTCTTTTTTGTATAATTTGAGGGATTCTTTATATGAGTCCCAGTCGGTCACTTTTCTTGTGCTTTTTGTTGCGTTGAAAAGTTTTCTGCAGGTGTTTCTGAGCAGTCCTAGTGCCGATGACCACCAATGTGGCTTTTTCTTGCCTCTTGGTTGAATAAGAGGGCAGGAAGCGGCCATAGCCTTATTGAGAGTCAGAGTAAATTCCCTGACTTTCATGTCGAGCTCATTGGTGTCACGCGGGGGACTTGATAGTTTAGAGGATATCGTTTCCGACAGTATTCCTCTATATTTTGTCCAATCAGTTTTCCGGTAGTTCCGGAAAGCTGGTTGGCTGGGGGGAGCATCACTCAGACTGAATTGGATGTATCTATGGTCTGAAAAGGAGTGTTCAGACGATACCATCCAGTTTGTTAGCCTTTGGGTGATGCTGTCGGAGACAAGAGTAATATCTAATACTTCTTGTCGGTTTTTTGTTATGAAAGTGGGCTCATTGCCAATATTGCAAATTAAGAGGTTAGTACTTAAAATATAGTCTAAAAGTGACTCACCTCTATCATGGTAAGCCAAGGTAAGCCGATGCCAGCCAGTAAGAGCCTTTGGCAGTCTCTAATCTGGCAACGGTTAGGTCGGGGTCACTGAGGTTGGGAAGTAGAAATACATTAAGGCTACGTTTCACTAATATACAAGTTCTAATCTTACCTTTGTCTCTTGTATAGAGCGGAACGTATGAGGGTGTCCTAAGTCCACGAACCACGCCTTTTGCAATCCATGGTTCCTGGATTAGAATTATGTCTTCTGCGCTTTTGGAAAGACGCAGAATGAGTGCGGCCGAAGCCTTTTTTGAGTGGTGGAGATTAATCTGGAGAAACCGTATCATTGCTACAGTCTTCCAGAGTCGCCTCCACCACGGTGTTGTTGAGGTCCTCCGATTCTGAAGATGTGCCCAAGAGCTCATCTTCTATCTCTGATCGTGTAGAACTTCTAATTGTTTCGTCATCGGTTTCCATTTCCGACAATGTGTCACCTCGGACAGATTGGAGTCGTCGCTATCCAATTCTGGAAAGGATATCGGCGCTCCAAGATCCAAGGTTGTGATATCGGGTGTTAAAGTCACCTAAGTAAGTAAGCTTCCAAACTACAACAGTGCCACAACGTTATTATTAAGAAACAAAAATAGAATCATTATAGCAAATATACAAACCATTAAAATCTGTATACTCGTACTGTATCGCATTTCCACACCTACATTTATATCGTAAGGATTATTCCATATTTAGTGTGTGCACATACTATTTGTGTATATCGTAAATACAAAATTGACGATAAAAGGTGAATTTTTTACAAAAAATTCCTTTTCTATCTACCAATCCATTCAGCGCCTTCCAATAAAATGTTTGATTTGAGTGGGCCGCTGGTTTGTGATCTGTCAAAAAATTACAGCACACATGATACAGAGCAAAAAAAACTTTAATAAAATGTTAATAACGCATTGAAATTGGTAAAATTGTTAAATTGGTTCAGAAATGTGAGCTATTACGAGGGGCGTAATATTCTCGGTATCGGGGTGAAGCTGTGGTTGTATATATAAATTGACTTATTTATCAAGTAATACTATTATTTTAGTGCATTCATGTAATTTAAATGTATAATACATTTCATATAAATGTGATTATTAATTCGCGTTTTATCTCTAGTTAAACAGTATCATAATGGCAACTGAGACGATGATGGTGAAAATTGAGCATCGCGCTGTAATTAAATTTCTCACTAAGCAAGGAAAAAGTCAAAAAACTATTCATGAAGAGATGGTGGCTGTTTACCAGGGTTCCGCACCTTCAATATCAATTGTGCAAAAGTGGTCAAGTGAGTTCAAGAGAGGCAGAGAGAGCATTGAAGACGACCCCCGCTCCAGCGCCCCGGCTACTGCTTGTACGGGAGAAAGCATCAAAGAAGTCGAAAAACTTGTTCTTGAGGATGCCCGAATAAAGGTGAAAATGATGGCAGAGATCACCAAGCTTTCAATTGGTACCATTCACACCATTCTTCATGACCATCTTAACCTTTCAAAGGTCAGTGCAAGGTGGGTGCCACGAATGCTCACAGCGCCTCAGAAAAAAGTGAGAATCGCATTCTGTAGAGAGCTTTTGGAGATGTGTAGTGAGAACGCGGACGGTGTTATGGATCGAATTGTTACTGGGGACGAAACATGGGTCCACCACTATGACCCTGAAAGCAAACAAGAGTCCATGCAGTGGCATAAACAAGGAACAGACCCCCCGAAGAAGTTCAAAGTCACTCCGTCTGCCGGGAAGCTCATGGCCACAGTTTTTTGGGACTCAAAGGGAATCTTGCTCATTGAGTACAAAATAAAAGGTGAAACCATCAACGCCACATCCTACGCTTCCACTTTGCATAATTTGCGGGAGGAAATTAAAAAGAAAAGACGGGGTAAACTCGCAGCGGGTGTGTTGCTTCTTCATGACAACGCTCCTGTTCACACGGCGCGAGTTTCCAAGGCTGCTGCGCGAGATTGTGGTTTCGAAGAAATCCAACACCCACCCTATAGTCCAGACCTTGCCCCTGGTGATTATTTCCTGTTTCCGGATTTGAAAAAATGTCTTCGTGGAAAAAGATTTTCGGATGATGAAGAACTCAAGTCGGCAATAAATGGGTATTTTGCAGAGAAAGAGGAAATTTATTTTTTTGAGGGTTTAAAACAGCTTATCTCAAGATGTAACAAATGCATTGATGTTAGGGGAGATTATATTGAAAAATAAAAACAATTTAAATTGAATTCGCATTTTCCTTCATATCGATACCGAGAATATATTGAACGCCCCTCGTAAAACAAGTGATGTGAATAAGTGAATTACTTCCCCTTGGGCAAGAACAAATATGGAATTCCGAAAACCCAGGTTTGCTGATAGCACTTCTATCTTAGGAATTGTTCATATCATAAACAACACTTCACTGAATTTTCTATAAAGACTTGTGTCACTAAGGATATAAATTTCAATTGACGCAAGACCAGCTTTGACCATAAGACCAGCTGTGTCAAAGCTTTCCCAATTGGGTGTTGGATATACATGAAATTGATCAGGAACTTAACAGAAAAATCGTATTTAGCGATGAGGTACATTCTCATCTCCAATGCTATGTCGCAATTGGTACTTAGAAAGTCCACGAATGACTGTCGAGAATCCTCTCTACGTACAATATTCTACTTGACCAGAAGCCATCTTTGAAGAAGATTTTCAAGAAGATAGTGCTACCTACCGCAGAAGTGGCGAGAAAAATTTTATTTCTCGAAATGCGATTGAATGCCGTGCTATTTGCTTTTCTGGAGCCATATGAAAGGGCACGTTTATGTCAACGCTTTCCAATCAATTGAAGCTGTTATTGATGAGATAGAGCCGCAAATGTATGCAAACGTGATGAAGAATTTTTCCAAAATATCCTGGATGTGCACATATGTAGGTCGTGGAAGTCAAATCTTGTTTCATAAGAAATGCGTAGAAAATAGCCAATAATGGATCTTTTGCCGATTATTAGTTTGCTACCAATTCTCAAAGCCATGTTAGGATAATCTAAAACAACTACTCACAATATTACCTGGCCTGCAAGTCGAAGTATTTTCTGAGGAACAGAGAATAAAACCCTCACAGAAATTTTCCAAACACATACATAACTTGAATCAGAGAAAAAGTTAATTGCTTAGGGCAAGGCGAAACATTGTGGTATCTATTCATAAGGGGATTTGGATATCTCCTGATCAATCAACCGTCGGTATTATGGATGTCCGAACCTTACGTGGGGTCACCATCGACTCAGACCATTACCTACCTTGTTGTATTTAAGACACAGTTGAGAATATCCCGAACATCGCAAATCCCAATTAATACTGTGAGGAAGTTTGATATCAGACGGCTACAATCGTATGAGATCGCCAAATCCTTTTCCGATCGAGTCTCCATTAATCTGTTAAAAATTCCTATGCCGCCAGCATCAAGTATTGCCAAAAAGGCATCAGGGATACCGCCTCTGATGTGCCGTGTTTCACAAAATAACCCCTGGTTTGGCATACAGTTAGACAAGATGTTTATGAAGCTGCGCTGCATAGAAGGACTGGAGCTGCTTACGAGCTCTACGATCAGAAGAGAGGAGACAAACCCTGGCTTTTCTTGTGGAAAAAGAAGGAACATGAGAAGCTCGCGGTCGAGGTAATTGAGAGATGCTACTCCATTGATGAAATTGGGAAGTTTTACCACAAAGTGGAAAAAACATGCCACATGCCAAAACATGTAGAGACGAACAAAGGAACATAGTAGTAGAGTTGCAGTCTATGCTGAGGATTTGAAAAGAGCAAATACCGCTGTCAGGCAGAATCAACTTTTAAACAATTCCGTCCACCCGACCTGGATGAAGTGAAGATAGCCAGATCTACTCGTAAACTTAAGTATAACACAGCTGCTGGAATGGTGAATGACCTGACTGCCAAGCTCTTTAAAGTGGCAGGCGATGGCTTGGTAAGCAGCATACACCAACTCACCTGCCAAATATGGTCGGACGAAAGTAACATATGCCTGGCAAATTGAACCTCACCATTGTTTGTCCGATCCTCAAGAAAGCAGACACGCTGAACTGCGCCAACTATAGAAGCATCTGTCTTCTAAACATTGCCTAAAAGAACCTATTTGCGCTATTATGTGAACAACTGAAGTCGTTCGTCAACAACGTGATTAATGCATAATCAGTATGACTTAAATCCACCATCGACCAAATATTCACATTACGGCAGATCTTGAAAAAAACCCATGAGTACCAACACCAACCCCAAGGCCGCGTATGACAGCATCTATAGAGACAAGCTATACAGAACAACGTCCAGCTTTGGCATCCCTGCTAAACTCGTCCGTTTGTGCAGGATGACGATGGAGAATGCACGCTGATCCATCAAGGCCGGTAAAGAACTCACCGATACACTGTCATGAAATTTCTTTAACATCATTCTTGAAAGAATAGTGCGAAACTCAGGTGCCAACACAAGAGGCACAATCTTTGAAGAGTCCGTCAAATTACTCGCATACGAATATGATACTGACATAACCGGACGAAAGCAGTGTGATATCTCTTTCGCTTTCACGAGTATTGAGACGGAGGCAGCGAGGACAAAACCAAGTACATGCTGTGAACTGACGTCTTGGAAAGAACGTCGCCCTCGACAGATATAACTTTGAGGTAGTTAGGGACTTTGTCTACCTAGGCTCCGCTATCAATTCAGACAATGACAAGAATAACCCTTGCTAATCCCTGCTTCTTTGGGCTAAGAAGGCAATTGAGTAGCAAAACGAATTTTTTCACTAAACGCTGAATAGTTCATTTATGGTAAGTTATTAGCAATGATATCCCATAGTCTGTCTGAGCACAGTTTATTTTCGCAGCCATGTGAACCTTTTTCTATGACCTTATCATATCCTTCTCAGTAGCACTGTATAAGCTCTATTTAAGGACGTCTAGAATGTGTTTTTTTACTTTTAAGGAATGTTCTTTGTGGAATAGCTTGGGATGGAGTTCTGCGTTCCGATTCGAAGAAACTTCGAGTTCAACCTAGGGGCCAATGCAGTAGGAGAGTGCCTTACATTAAATGGTGCACATGAGTAAAAAGAGACCGACCGTACACCACCATGAGCTGATTAGCTAAGGACCGGAAAAACTGGTTGGGATTGTGAATTGGGACTCAAGTTCACTTTAAACTATTGTAGATCGGAACTTAATTAAGTAAGTATAAATAATGTAAGAATATTTATTTTCGGAATTAACCTAAGAAAGGTGTATTAGGAACCAAGGGCGACTAAAAAGCGATCTCTTTTGGGTGGAAAACCTAGCAGATTTATCAACAAGTGTCAGTACATTCAAATAGTTCCGCCTGTAGGTATCATATGTTTCCGCGGAAAATTTTTTTATTTAATTTTTTTCCTCCAGTCATTAATTTCCACTGCTTTGTGCCATCAGTGGAAGGATTACACTTGCGCCACCAATGTCACTCTAATCATCTGTCACTTCCTTATCATACCAATTTTTATTTATTTTCAAAAAGAAAGAAAAACGAAGTTGTGCCACACGTCGAAATTATCACACAAAATCATCTACCCGCAACGGAGCACAGCTAAATTCATTGCCAGTCCATAGCCCTCGCAACCTCGCAATTTGTTTTTTCCATCTTCCACCTTGCCTAAGCTCCCGAAAGCCATATTCTAAGCCACCTTAGAGTGCCCATCGCAACCACCTCACGCAAATCCTCCCCCTTCTGCTATCAATTTTCCTCCAAAAATAACTGAATCAACAAAAAGAACTGCTTATCAACCCTCTAAAAATCTGACGTCTGCGCAACACATACTCGTATACCCGGACATTTGTACAAACAAGGTTTTCACCACACCACTCAAGCTCTGACTGATTACTGATTATGATAACAACCCCCAACATCGTATGTACTTGTATGTATGAACATACTCGTATGCCGTACAATAAACTGCAGGAGATTAGAAGAGGGGGTGACTTACATATACTGCACTTTTGGTGGTGTGGTGAAACTTCCTGATATGATAACGAAATGGTGAAATTGCTACTTTACCTTAACCAAGGGGATGATGCATCGATGGTGGTAGTGTGAGCACTGATATCGATTATTTTTCATCCTTTTTCGGGGGAGACAACTACAATCACACGCATCGTGATTGACATGCGCTAAAAATTTTCAAAGAATATCTAGATACCGAGGTGACGAGGACATGAGCAAACATTTCTCTTCGCAGTTACCCAGTGAGAGTTCTCAACAAAGCTAAGACCATCATCAGCAACCTCATAAAAGTGTAGATACACAGATTTTTTTATTTTCTACTCCTCAATTACCGTTGTGATTTCATTTAAAATTAGTTAAAATTCAAAACTGTGACCTTTTGTGAATAAGTTTTAAAGTTTTTTTTTTTTGAGTTTCCTTCATTTAATCACCGTTGTGTTCAACCCCCGTGAATAAAGTAAAACCACCCCCATCCACACTTACACCTCCTTCCCGGTCTATATGATTATCGTTGTGTTACTATTCTTTCAATCGTTCTGTCTGTACCTACAAAATATAGTCCTCACAGTTCACGACAAATGGCTGAATCCCAAACACGCCAGACTCTATATTGACAAAGAACAACAAAGACTACAACTTCTAGCTCTTAAACCCAAACACCCAGTTCCTGGATGCAGCTTCTGTTCGAATAGCCCATTGGGGTACTGTCGACATCACAATCCAAATCAACCGACACTAAGGCACTTGAAAAATCGATTGATTGCTAGGGGTGGCAAAAGTGCAATTGGCGGGACCGGTGGTGCAGGGGAAACCCAAGTGAGTGGTAGTTCAACATCTCTATCCACCACGGAGAAGGCTAACTCAGTTGTGGGTTATCTTGGTGATCGAAATCGTCAGAATCCGGACAAGGTGTGTACCTGCTTGAGTTGTACTCATGGTGCTAGTCGAAATGCGTCATCGTCATCTGGTCGTAGAAATCGCACATCATGGGGCACCCGTAGCGGCAATGCATACTGTGGCGGAAGACTGTTAACCACCAACAATAACGGTCAGGCTTTACGTATCTGCTACAATAACGAAAGCAGAATAGTTGCCACAGGTCGACGTGCTCGTCTTAACGAGAAATTACATCAAGCTTAGTCAAGTGACCTTCTGAATAGGCGTGTTGATTGGAAGAACCCTCGGTGATATTCCCAGCCCTGATCAATGTTTCCATGCACGATTGGAAATATCTGACAGAAAGTTTCAGCACAAACAAAAATCTAAAAAATTCTGAAAATCCTCAAAAATGTCAAGTGACGAATATGAAACACCAGAATCGTCGCCAGCTCCATCGACCCCAACATTAGCAACAGCGACAATAAGAACGTCCAGGCAGTTTACATCTAGACCAACAGCAACAGCAACATCAACATCAACAGCAACAGTAACAGCAACAACGACAACTTCCTCATCTCGGTTGAAAAGTTCCTCCTGCTCGTCGTCGTCCGCCCAGGATGATAGTCACCCGCTAAAACATGGCTGTGATGACAATTGGACATGGTCGAAACGTCATCGCTCGAAAGAGGTCGTCTTGAGTGGTCTCAACGATAGGACGGTGCATTTTCATCCGAATTGGAGTAAGGGAACTGCCGGCGTTCAAGGGAAACGTCCACTCAATAACGGACGATTCTATTGGGAGCTTCATGTGTCACAGAGGGTCTTTGGGACAAGTATTATGTTTGGAATTGGAACAAAGTATGCCAGGTTGCATGCAAATTCCTTTCGAAATATGCTGGGAGAGAATGAACATGGCTGGGGCCTATCGCACAAGGGAGTGCTATGGCATAAAGGTGTTGCATTGTTGTATACAAAGCGGTTTCGTGAGAATCAAGCGACAGTGATTGGCATCCTGTTTGATGGTATCGAAGGAACACTGACCTATTACAAGGATGGCGATTGCTTGGGAGTGGCATTTAGGGGTCTGGATAAGGTAAGTCGCTTGCTTGATTTTTTGATATTTTTTTTTGATTGTCTCCTCCACTAGTCTTTTTGCACTTTTAATTGGCATGAACTATTTACCATGTATCTTGAGAGATTTGTATTTTTTAAAGAAACTTTTTTATTCCTATATACCACACCTTAATGACGGTGATTTATTTTTCTAATTATATTTAATGAAAATAACATGAAATGAAATTGTTTAATAAGCTCATTCAGCTATTACTATCTTATTTACTTATTACCTGGGCCTTAACCAATAAAACTCACTGGTCTTTGGTCGACTGTCTCTAGCTAAGCATTCCAAATTAGTTGAGATCTCTTTCCTCTTGTGTACGCCATCTTTCGCGAGGTCTTCCTCTATTACATTGTCCCTCAGTTTATTAATCTAAAACTCTTCGAGCTCGAACGTTCATTTCTACATGTCATAGCCATCTGAGGCACATTTTCCTTATCAGGTTGATGTCACTGTACCGCTCATAGACTCATAGAGCCTGCCAAAAGAGTCTACAATGCACTTACTCGTACTCGTACATATGGTTACTCACCCAACTCATTTTATCGGGCAAATAAACAGCGATTGACAAGTGAAGTTAAAACAAATTTTTGTAGTTTTTGTTTCAATATTTGTGAACACACCAATGACAGTTCACACGTTTTGCCCATTATTCCGTAGTCTACAGCGTTACTTTCTTACCCTGCCTAGTGCACTGACTTTTGGAAAATTCTCAAGTACGAGTATGATGTTAAAGAAATCACGTGAGAGCGCATCAGATTTTATCCACTTACAGGAAGCAACAACCGTTCTTCATTCTACAAATCTGACCAGTTGTGCAGGGGTCCCGAAGTTGTTCACGGTCCTGAAATTTATAAAGAGGTGGTGAGTACCGATCTTGACTTGTTGCGTTTCCTTTGATCAGCCATAGTGTAAGAATTCTCATAATTGTGGGATTACCGGGCCTAAAACTACACTGACAGGGACCAAACTGTTGTAAAATGACTTCCTGCATTCGCACAATACTACAGGCAAGCTCCTCTATGAGACTTTGAAGAGACTTATACCTTTATAGTTGGGGCAGTCTACTACTAAGTCTTCTTGTTTATGTCTACAGATCTCGGTTCTAGTCTCATCGCCTTGACATGTTTTCTAGACTTTTTGAATGTTGATCCTGAAGTCGCACCTCTGCATTTCCTCGATCTTTCGCTTCTCGAACTCTTTCACTTTTTCTGCGGAAAAACCGATGTCTTTGGCCGAATACGAGTTGTTTTGCTACATATGCTTGCCTGCACTCTTTATCAAACCAGGGGTTTCGTGTTGGTGGGCGAGCGAAACCAAATGTCATTGATGCCACTGATCCTCAGCACTTAATGTCGGTTATAAATTCTTTGACGAGAGGTTGAGGTGGTCGGTGTGAGATATAAAATTGATTCTGGCTTTATTTTGAACTGACCTTCATGCCAATTTGCGTGGAATAGTACATCATGCAAATGGCCGCTTCAAGTGATCGGCCCAATTTTTGATGACTTGGTCCAATATGGCCTCGAGCTCTGCCAAAGTGGTTGGCTTGTTAGCGTAGACTAGACTAAGGACTTAAGGACATAAGCCCTAGAGAAAATAATCGAGTGGTGTCAAATCGCATGATCGCTGCGGTCAATTGATAAACGCTCGCAGTGAGATAACGAAGTTGTCAAATTTCTCCTTCACAACTTCGAGCGTTGCGTCCATGTATTTCACGCAGCGCCATCTTGTTGGAACCTAAACTCGCGTATACATATATAGATGTTGTCGAGCTCTGATCACAGAAACTTGGTTAGCATCGCTCTATACCTGAGACCATTGACGGTAACGGTGTCTCCTTCCTCATTTCGAAAGAAATAAGGTCCGATGATGCCCCCATGCCATAAACCGCGCCAAACAGTCAATCTTTGTAGATGCATTGATATTTAGCCGAACACTTGCTGTTTTCTTCATTTCGCACCAATCTCGGTCTGATTGGTGGCTTAAGATCCAAAAGAGTGTACTCACGCTCAAACATTTAAACGATACTACGAATTGCCTGCACACTGACGCCATGATGACTACCGACCTCAAGACGAAATTCACGTTGCGTATTTACAACTAAGCAAGAATTTCGATAATATTTTTTGATAATTTCCGCACGTTCGGCAAGCGTAAAACAATGCATGATGAAATGGCAAACCTTACTGAATATTTTGACAGCTGCATGTTATTGGTAACTTTGACAGCCGCTGAAACATAACAATTGGAATAATTATCATTGCCATCTGGTCACCCGTTATAATCTACAGAGAATTGTCTTGCGTCGATCTGACATTTCCCACGTTCCTTGGGGAATATTGAGCAAGGGGTGCTAGCTATAGTGATATAACGTCCCGCAAAGTAAATTAGCCTACGTTCATTTGCATGTGCGGTTTCGTGTATGCGATGGTCTCCCTCAGAAATATTCTTTGTCAGCATTGCCTTTCCTACAATTCGCGCGATGTTGGCGAATTATGTATTACAGAAAACTCAAGACTTATTGCCCTAGTCTGCCGCTTACAACTACAAACACGCTGCTTCTGTTCTCTGTGGCAGTTAATGTTACATATCCCACCATACACTTCCTGTTTAGCGAAGAATCTACTTCTCAGCAGTTTGATGCCTCCGCTCCGCTGCCAACATCGGATAGGTTGTACAAGGTCCGTATATTCCATGTGCAGACAATAAAGTCGTTTTCCGATCCTTTTAGCTTGTTCACATCACTAGGGTTTTCACTTAACTTCATATGAAGTAAGTTAGCTCTTGTGAAGAAAGCATCCTTTGTTTTGAGAGAATTGATTGAAAGCTCATTTCTAGTGCATCAAGCGTCGATCACGTCTAGGGCTGGCTGGACTTTAGAGCAAACGGTCGCAAAGTGTGATCTGACAGGATATAACTGTACATCACCTGCAAATGCCTGAGACGCTAGAACGATTGAGAGCGCTAAGCAGAAAGTCGACCAGTAATGGACACAGAACACAACCCTGTGGACAATCGCTATTTATCTCCCCCATCACATATTAGCCGCAGTCAGTATCCACAATAGGCATTTTGTGTGTGAAAACACACAGTGCTTACTCCTTCTTATCTAGTACACATGTATTCATCGTTTCAGATTTGCAGTATAAAGATTACTATAACTGTTCCTTCCGCAGGACTACGGTATGTATCCAAGTGATAGCAGAGAACGCTCTCTATAGAGTTGTCTGTAAGTAGTCTACATCGTTTTGTAGCGTAGCATAGGTCATCGTAGCGAAGAGACTGTCATCAAAAGACACAACAGCGTATTTGATGGCCTCGTCCCTCAGCTATGGCGCATAGTGTTTCTCAGCTCACTTGTAGGTTCAGTGATAGAAGTCGGTTGCGGGACGATTTCAATCAGCCCACGTTAAAAATGAAACTCTTGCATGAGACAGAGAGTGTCTGCTTTTGGCTCAATACATATGTATATGTGCCATCAGACCCTGTTGGTGCGTCCAGCCTAGCTGACTTGCCCCAACTGCGGGCTTTTGTCTGCGTTTTCGATTTTTTCACAAAATCTTTTGCAGGAGACACCCTTCGAAATCCGAATTAGTTTCTTATAATTTTTTTTCTTCGATCTGCATAAATTTCAGTTTCCCGAATGTGAACATCCTCTGCTTTATCTAGCTCCCATAATTGATGAACGCAGTGTTCGTACTTAGCGTCGTTCAGACTGTTGTCATTGCCAATCTTCACAGAAGAAACGATATATAGTACAGCAGAGGAGTGATCCCGTGGTGAATAGAAATATTTGTGCCAGAGCTCGACGGTTCGCAAGCCGGAACATCGGCACAATGACGGGAAAAAGTTTCGGACCAAAAAACGTATTATTGTATCGTAAAATCGATGGAGTGGCGAAATGTCGGTAACAGCGCCCGCTACTTGAACTTGCAAACGAAAGTGTACAAAATGTATTATAATGGAACAGAACAACATATGGACGGAGTGGCCATAGCGGAGCTACTAGATAAATTCGCAAGCATATCAAATGTAAACTGATAAATTGAACACGTGGAATATCGTTAGAGAATTACGAATACAAAGACTCCGACCTTTAATCAGCGCCGATAAGCAGTAGAAAAAGTGCAACATCGAAGGACAGGTAAACGACCTAACATTTTTAGGATTGCGGCGCAACAGAAAAAACTCACAAGAAATCAAATCGCCGAAATATATTGATGGTGAGAGAGAAAACCTTCTAAAGGGTATAACGAAATTCCCAATAAATAAAATAATACTTCAAAGAATTTTCACTCGGCTGTAGCGCATTTTATTCAGAAAAATATGATGAGAGGCGATCGAATGCCTAACCAATGGCATAACACTGTATAAAGGCAATGGCGACACTAAAAATTGCAACAACTACCGATTTTTGAAACTAAAGTCGCATACTACGAACATTTACGAGCCAGTTCTAGACAGTGGTGCAGTTTCAAAGCTTACGAATAATGATGGGAAATCATCGTGAAGCTTCGAATGATCTGGGTATCATCTTTATCGGCTTGAAAAAGGCATTCGGCAGAGTTCCGAGAGACCTTATTTGGAGAGCATTAATATCTCAAATTACAACGAGGCTTAAATAACAATGATACGCGATACGCAGCCGGAGTAACAGAAGAATTCGAATTTAAAGTTGATGTACAAAGTCCGTTGCTTTTTAATGTAGCTGCATGAACGAGTCCGGAACAGCTACTCTTCTTTTCGCCAATGATAGCGCTATTATAGGACACGCCAAGAGAGCCCTTCAAGCAATAATAATTGGAGAAAGGCGATAGAAGATACTATGATATTAGGGTATCGTACACCGTGCTCGCACCGTACTCGTACACCGAATATCATACAGGCAAGTTAATACTGTGAGGAAGTTCAAAGTCGGACATCTATAATCGCAAGAAATCGCCAAATCCATTTGTGCTGAATTGCACGCGGCCACCACAGCGAAACCCCTGGTTTGACAACGAGTGTCGCCAATCACATGCAGCTAAGCAAGATACATATTAAGTGACGCTGCATAGAAGGACTAGAGCTGCTCAAGAGCTCTAGAGAAAGACGAACACTGGCTTCTCAGGAGGAAAAATATGGAGCATAAGAAGCGCGCGGTCGATGAAATTGAGGGATGCTACACCAGGGATGAAATTCCGAAGTTTTATCAAAAGGTAAAAAATACATTCCACGAACTGTAGAGACAAACAAATCAACATCGTAGTAGAGTCGCAGTCGATGCTAAGGATTTTGAAAGAGCATTTCTGAAGACTGTATAACGGCGATGACGAACCAAATACCGCTATCAAGCAAAATGAATCTTTCAACCTGGACGATGTAGACCAACAATTCCGTTCACCCGACCTGAATGAAGTGAAGATAGCCATATCTAAGCTTAAGCCCAACAAAGCTACTGGAGCGGACGATCTGACTTCTGAGCTCTTCAAAGCGGCAAGTGAAGACTTGGTAAGGAGCATACACCAATTCATCTGTAACATATGGTCGGATGAAAGTATGCCCGATGAATGGAATCCGTGCATTGTAGGTCCGATCCTCAAGAAAGGAGATCCTCTAAACTGCGCCAAATACAGAGGCATCAGTCTTCTTAACATCGCCTACAAGATCTTATCCTATTGTTCGAAAACCTGAAGCCGTTCGCCAACAACCTGATTGGTCTATGTCAGTGTGTCTTCAGACCAGTAAAGTCCACCATCGACCAAATATTCACACTACATCAGATCTTGGAAAAAACACATGAGCTGCAAAATGATACACAAAACCTATGCATCGATTTTAAGGCCGCGTATGACAGCATCTATAGAGACGAGCTATACAGAGTGAATGTATAGTTTTGGCATCCCTGCCAAACTCCTGCGTTTGTGCAGGATGACGATGGAGAATGCACGCTGATCCATCAAGGCCGGTAAAGAACTCACCGATACGCTATCATGAAATTTCTTTAACATCATTCTTGAAAGAATAGTGCGAAACTCAGGCGCCAACACAAGAGGCACAATCTTTGAAAAGTCCATCCAATTACTCGCATACGAACATGATACTGACATAAGCGGACGAAAGCAGCGTGGTATCTCTTTCGCTTTAACGAGTATTCAGACGGAGGCGGCGAAGACGTGTTTAATGGTCAGCGAGGGCAAGACCAAGTACATGCTGTCAACCGACGTCTTGGAAAGAACGTCGCCCTCGATAGATATAACTTTGAAGTAGTTAAGGACTTTGTCTACTTAAGCTCCGCTATCAATTCAGATAATGATACTCGTACCATCTCTGTGGTCAAACGAAAAATAACTCTGCTTCTTTCGGCTAAAAAGGCAATTGACTAGCAAGACCCTCTCTCGAACAACAAAAGTGACCCTATATAAGACCTTAATAATCCCAATCCTGGTCTATGGCGCAGAGGCATGAACTTTGTCGAAAATGGATGTGGGTGTACTTGGCTGCTATGAGCAGAAAATTCTACGAGCGATTTTCGGTCCCATTTGCATAGACGGTGAGTGGAGGAGGAGATACAACGACAAACTGTACGGTTTCACCCCGTATTGGAAGCCGACCCACTTTTTCTACCTAAAATCCTGTAAAGTGACGAGTCTTATTTTTAGCTTACCGGGTATTTTAATGAAGAGAATTGTAGCATTTGCAGTTAGCAAAATCCTAAAGAAGTTCCTAAAACTCCATTACATACGAGTACAACTAATGTCTGATTTTTAGCGTAAACCATATGTCATGTAGACTTATAATTACGGGATGCCCACACATCCATGGGGGCAAGGATACGCCTTGCCATCGCTCTGCCGCCTTCCTGAGATAATAATTCGAAACTGTGTTGCCGACACAAGTTCCACCCTTGGTGGTTTTAGGCCGACCTAGGGTCGGTCGGACCCTAGGTCTTAGGGTCGAAGACCCAGTACTTATTGCAACTCTACATTGAGTCAACCAAAGGAAGACTCTTCCCGCAACTTTGGGTTTAAACCACAGCCACCATGACGCTCCCACAAGGTAGCCTACCTCTTCAAGTCAGGGTCGGACCGAGATTCGGGGAGCTCCTGACTCCCATGGTAGCGTGATTTAAGTCCTGGTAGGGACTACCGGTGGTCCAGCCGCCAACAAGACCTATGACCGGCAACTTGTGGCTGATCGTAGCAACCTTCGGTAGCGTCATCTAAAGATGATTACGATAAGACTAGTATTTTGCTCTGCCCCCGTTCATTATTAGACAACGTCATTAATGGGCGAAGCCTTGATAATTGGGCGGGGGCCCACATACGAATACAGAAAAATATCCAATTTGATGCACGCCAGTGGAATCATTCGTTCGTATTTTTTTTTTTTTTTTTTTTTTTTTTTTTTTTTTTTTTTTTTTTTCAAAAATAAAAACAGAGCTCATCGAACACACACATTCGCACTGCCTGACAGTGAAATACTCCATATTATTAATATCGAATATAACTAAAGGCTCCGGCCCATAGAATCCGTTGCGTCCGTTACGATGCCGGATAGGTTGACGTTAATGTATTTGACGGAAATGACAGTCCCATAGAATCCGTTGCATACGTTGGCAGAATAACGAACGAAACGAAACAACAAAATTTAAATGTCATTTAATCTCAATATTTTCTTTCAAGTTATGACAATTTCTCTTCATTCTCTCAATGTCTCCACTAATGAAAGTGCTTACTCTCAATTTGTATATATATATAACTAAACGACAAGCCTTTCATATGATAACATAACTCTCAGCTGAATTCCAGTCTCATCTGTCATCATCTGATTGATGATTTTCACTTTTTTCCATTTACTTTTTGAAAAAACAATTATTGATTTAAAAAAAAAAATTAAAAATTAAAAATTAAAAATGTATCCATTTTCAATTTCAGGTAAAAGAACCTCTCTATCCGATTGTCTGCTCAACAGCTGCTAAGACCGAAATGACCCTCAAATGTACCCGTCGAGATTTCGTCAATCTTCAAGATCGTTGTCGTGCTGAAATCATCAAACATGTCAAGAATCGTCGCGAATTGGCGAAATTAAATCTCCCGCCATCTATCACAGCGTACCTAAGCGAAGTATATAACGACATGATACCTTGGCGTCAAGTCGACAATTACGATGCCATTATCGATTTTTAGGATTTCAATATTCTAAAAATAGGTTCTACTGCAAATAGCCTTAAACAGAAAATACTAATCATCATTTATAATACCTATAGATGATATTTATTTTTTTAAATTGTTTTTTATAAAAAAAAAACCTGTTTTTTTTTTTTTTATACATCAATTTAACTCGTAATTGTCGTGTTGTACTCTTGATAAAAAAAAAACTTTTCAAATTAAATGTGTATATGTGTATAATGTATATGTGTATTATATTATAATATATATGGAGTTGTTTAAAAAAAACAAAATCTCTCAGCCCACATAGATCTTGCATCCATCTGATCTGTCTTAAGTTCACGAGTATGTCAGCCAAACCCTTTTTGTAACACACTTCCATAATCCATTGACCTTCTTTTTGCTTTAAAAGTTTTTCCTCAAAAGCTTTTAGTTAGAAATTTACCCACTTTATTTTGTTTTTTGGGAATATGCTTAGTTACTGTCATCTATGAAAAAATGTGTAGAGCTTCAGAAACTTCTTACTAAGCAGGCGAACTGCTGATTCTAATTGTAGACTGGAAATTGGAACTTTCATCAATTCGCCGAAATGAAGGCTGTTGCTGTAGATATTTAAATAAGTGTTTGACAGAATTAAGCATTGTGTTACATAACTTTTTTAAAAATTGTTCATTTACCGCACAATATTCCTCATATTCTCATTGGCTGTTTTTAATTTTCTAAAAAAAAAAATTTCTTTTACCTTTTGGATATTGAATCTTCACACAATAATCAAAATGTGAGTAAGTGTCATCTTTTACTGAAACGACCGAATATTCAACCTTCAAGCAGACTGGAAAACAAATACCACTAAGATTGGGTATATGGTCAAATGCATTTAAGACCTGATCATACTCTATAGAACTCTCTGTTCTAGAAACGAACTTAAGACAGATCATGGATTCCTAAGAATGCGTCTTGAAAAGAAAATCCCTTTTCTTGAGTTTCAATCTTAATGGGGAGCAAACTTAAGAAAGAAAGGTTTTCTAAAACAATGTCTGTATTATATATTTCTAAAATAAGTAATATTGACATAAGCTACCCAGCTCTTAGAAGCAGTTGTCAAATATATGGATGCATTCAAACACTTTTGAGTTCCTGCTTTTTAGGTTCAAACCCACTGGTAATAGATCTTTTTTCTGTATAATTTGCGATCTCATATGCAGACCTGCCTCAACTGTGTTTTTTTACCTTTGCACTAAGTTTCTGTCAAAATGTCATTTGTCAGTTTTTTTTTTTGTTATTTGTCTATAAAGTTAACTAGGTTCTAGTTCTTCAACTTGACGTTTGCTTCAACGGTATAAGACCTCGTAATTTAGGGAATCTAAACCACTTTCGGTTATAAATGTTCTCTCAGAACAGAAGAAGAATTCATTCATCCATCCCACAATAAGTTTGCAAATACAAACAGATCCAAGATATTTACCTGCCGAAATGAGTTTAATTGCAAAGAAAATAAAGAGCAAAGACTTTATTTTCTGCATTTTCAGGTGGTAGCTTGTGCTAACTATTACTAACTATTACCTACATATATGTATAAACATCAAAGTCTCTTCATATTCTTTTTATACATTGTATAATTGTGCAATATTGTGATAAATAATTTATATAAATATGTCAATATGTGTAAAATAAAAATAAATTAGTGTATTCATAAGTGTTTTTTAAAACAAAAAAAAACACAAATAAAATTAAATTGAATTCTTTATAAAGAAATTGTTTACATTCTTTTATAACGGAACATCAGAGAAGGCGCGAACAACGCAGCGAAAGTAAACTTAAGAATTATGTAGAATGGATCTCATTATTGTGTAGAGTTATACCATCCGAAACGATTTTAAAAACAAATATAATTTGTTAAATATATTTATTTAATCAAAATATGGGCCGTTGGCATTTATGGCTCTTGGAATGAGGTGCAGACAAGAGGCGACCACACCAATTCTTATCTATAATACAATACTTCTTATCTATAATACTCAGAGCAGCCTCCAACGTTCCAAATCTATCACTACATCCCTATATAAGAGTCTTTTCGTGTTGAATACAACTTTACTAACTTAGGTGGCGCTACAGTTCGGGATGAACTTTGGCCTCCACTAACAAAGCCTCTCCAGTGAGCTCGATCCTTAATTTACTGCCTCCAGTTGAGCACTCCAAGTCAGTTAAGGTTCCCTTGTACTCTTTCGCGCCGCCCCACAGTGGTCGGGTCATTAGCTGGACCCGGATTTAATTCGGATTTAATTTTTTTATTATGTTTGATTGGCAATCTGTTTATATAATAAACATTGGGTTGTCGTGTTAATAGATGTGGCAATTCACTTATCTTTGTATCAGAAGATATCAACATGGTATGGAGTATTTGTTGCGATTCGGAACATCAGTCGTTCGCACATCTCCGCAGAGAATAGACGCGTCTCGACTTTTGATAGTGAAAAAATAGTAATCCAGTTTTATTCCTAAAGACATTTGGTCGCAATTTTATTAGTTGACTGGGTAGCCCAGAGGTTGGCGGCGTAAATGAAACCAAGGACCTGTGTAAGTTCGTCATTGGTAATAATTTTAATATTAAGCGATTGGGGAACGATCGCCATGCCATCCACTGTAATACAGTGGAGGGCTACGCGAAAGTGAAAGAGCTCCTAAAAGAAACGACGACGGAGCACTACTCATTCACGCCGAAGTGTGAAAAGCGGCAATCGATGCTGCTGAACTTGGCCTCTGTTTATGCACCTGAGGCTTCACAATCCACCCTATTCATTACAGAGCTCGACACGCTTTTTTGACTTCTGAGGCTGGAATCGAGGGAGAATTATTTTATAATCGGCGGGGATTTCAACGCTAAACACAAAGATTGGCGAAATAATTTGCCAAATACTAGAGGGAACCTACTACTTGATTGGTGGGGTCAGCACGATGTCATGTACAGACTCGGTCTTAAAGCGACGGATAACCCGTCGTTTCCCAAAGGCGGGTCTTATTTGGATTTACTGCTGTACGACGAACGTATACGACTGACAGGTACGAATTTACAAACGCTAAACTGTATGCGCACATTCGTGTATGACAGCGAACATTGCGGTTTTAGCACCGAAATTACAGTTCCCAAAGAAATTGCGGAATTGGAGGAGTTTGTCCAAAGATATTCTTACAACTACAGTAAGACTCGATGGACACGCTTCTCCGCAACCTTGACAAGAGCGCTCTCCTCGAACACGCTCCACCCACCGTCTAATAGGAATTTGTCAAACGAGGAGATCGACAATTACCTAAAACAAATGGACGAGACAATTAAACAAACTATGAACACTACAATACCGCGGTATCGACGTACGACTAACGAAGACCTGTTCCGCAATCCTACTATTGACGCAATACACCGACAGAAAAGTAGACTTCTGTCAAAACTCAAAAACTTGTACAGACAGTTAACTGACTGACAAGACCCGGAGATTAGGACACTGAAGTCGTCGATTAAAAATGTGAAAACGTTAATGAAAGAGAATTACAGAATTTCTGTAAGTTCATATTGAAACAACAAGGTTCGGGCTGTAAACACCAGCAACCCGAATATGTTTCCGCAAATCAATAAACTATTTCGGAGAAAAAATCAAAACGACCTTCAGTGTCTTAAAATAGCCCGGACAACAGACGGTTACTGACAATAGCAGGTCTTGATCCAAATGAGGCCGCCGATGATAAAGACTTCTTTGTGATCGAGGATCCACAGGAGAAGGTTGAGACCATAGGGGCGACTTTCTAGGAAGTATACAAGGCCATTGATATCATTGGCCCTAATTATGACCTGGACAATCGCGTCTTGGAGCACAACTGCTACATTCGAAATGAAATGGAGAATTGGCGATCCTGCGGCTCTGGTTTCACCCGGTTTAGCGACGAAAATATGGCAAATAATGTCATTACCAGAGAGGGTGACCTACCCCCATTCATTTCGAGGGAAGAACTCCGTGAGATCTTTGACACAATCAGGGCTAAGAAATCAGTGGGGACCGATGGTATTCCGAACATCGTGCTTCGACATCTTCCTCTAGAAGCGGTGGACATTTACACCACCCTGTTTAATAATGCAATGAATAATGCACATTATCCAGCGCATTGGAAAACGGCGGTGGTTCAGCCTATCCCCAAAAATGGGAAGGATATATCCAATCCGGCGAATCTCCGGTCGATAAGTCTCCTTCCGAATATCAGTAAGGTTTTTGAAAAACTAATCAATAGAGCTCTGTCTAGGTGGGTTGAGGACAAACATATAGTTCCGGATAATCAATTCGGTTTTAAGGCGGGACATGATATCTCACATGCCGCGTCCAAACTGGTGTCCGATATCCAATGGAACAAAGGCAAGAAACAGTGCACTGGTGCCTGCCTTGTTGACTTGGAGAAGGCCTTCGACACCGTATGGTTAGAGGGTCTTTTCTATAAGCTGACTAGACTGGGGATCAGTAAACCACTCCTGTACATTCTTTATAATATGCTAACCAACAGACAGCTCATCGTGAAAAATGGTGATGTGACTTCTGTTGGAATATTTCAAATTAAAAATGGTCTGCAGCAAGGCGCGGTCAGTTCGCCGATCCTATTTAACATTTATACAAGCGACTTGATAGGTTCAGTTCCCCATACTATTGCCTACGCAGACGATTTGATAGCTTACAGAACAGGTCAAAAAATCGAGGTCATTAATACTCTCGTGAGTATGATAAGATAAGCGTGACTTCGATTTTACGATAACTGGAAGTTGAAAATCAACTTTCCGAAGTCGGAAACCATTCTCTTTAGGACGCCGTTGTCTGGAGCCTCTAGGGATACCAGAAAAAAATGGCGAAAGTTCTCAATCATTGGACAGCACGGACAGCCTCTTGCCTGTCGAAATGTAGTCAGATACCTTGGGATCTGGCTAGATCGGTTTCTGTATTTTGGCAAAAATGTAGATGCTGCTCTGGCCAGAGCTAAAGGTGCTTTTGCCCTTGCAAAGAGACTGTTTTATTGCAGCCAACTCGATGCGAGGGTAAAGGTAATCTGCTACCTGACCCTTATCAGGCCCATGCTGGTATTTGGTTGTCCCGTGTGGTTCAATGTACGAGCAAGCTTAATGGAAAAAATTCGGGTGTTTGAGAGGGCTTGCCTTCGCTTGTACAGAACACGAGAGTCGGAGTACAACAAATTGTATCCTAATGAGGTCCTTTACAATAGGGCGAACCTAATACGAGTGGAAAACTTCGCAATTAAGCTGACCCGAAGGCACATTGCAAGAACAATGACCTCGACGAATAACCTGATATCTGGGGCTTTCTACCCCAATTACCTTTACCACGAGAGTGTGCGCTCTGACGGCTTCGTTCCACCGGAAGCATTCCTCTACCTAGATCACAATGGATTGATCCAGGATAGATCAGCGGTCCCGTTAATCTTCCATGTCGCTCGGACAGCTGGGAACAGGCGACTCAACTACAACAGAGACGTCGCACATGGTAGTGTGGATCGTCTCAGGTTCAGTAGGGCGGTGGGGAATCGCGATAAGAGGGATGTCGTTCGGCAGCACCAGCATTTCTGGTGGTTGAATGAACAAAAAGATGACAATTCGTCGATGTTGTGTGTCCCTTCTTGTTGACAGTATATACATACATGATTTTGCTTTCATTTACCGCTAAATCCATTTTGACAGCTTCCGTTTTAGCAAGTTCACGGGTGACAGCTCGCTGCAGCCAATTATCTCAATATCTTCGGCATTATCTAGTAGGTGCACAGACTTTTGAAAAATTCTGCCGCCGATGTTCGCCCGTGAGTTCCGCACAATTTTTTGAAGTATGACGTTAAAGAAGTGACATAGCAGCGTGTCACCTTGTCTAAAACCTGTTGTGACATCAAAGGTCTCGGCTAAGTCGTTACTGACCAGCGAGCGTTCTCCACCGTCACTTTGCACAGATGAACAAGTTCAGCAGGGATGCCAAAACTAGAAATGGTTCCATAAATATGATACATACTTGTATCGCCTATAAATCGGTGAAAAGAGGGTGGGTATCGATTTGGACTTCTTTAATTTTTTACAGTACCTGTCGGAATGTGAAAATTTGGTCGATTGTGCACTTTTCCGACCTGAAACCTCATTGATAGGGGCCAATCATGTTTCTGATGAAGGGTTTCAGACATTCACACAATATGGTTGATGAAGTCTACTTTTATGTGGATCGGGCGTAATGAGTGTATGCCTCGGCCAGTAAGCTGTCAGCTCCAACAGCTTTGTTATATTTATACTTAGACTCTGCCTGATGGCGGGATGTTGGGCAGAAAATTTCCATTTTTTCAGCACCGACAGTAATTCTACTACAAGGTTTCCTTTTCTATCTCTACAGGTTTCTGTACTAGTTCTTTTTGCCTATTAGTAAAACTTGCATGCGTTGTTTCTGGACCACAAGCCCTCAATATTTAGAGCTCACTAGCGGCTCTCGATCTGGCGGAAGTCCGCTTTGTAGGCTTCTTTCCGGCATTCTACATCAATCCAGGAATTTCTTAGCGATGATTAGGGTTACACCTAGCACATCAGATGCGGTTGGCAGCGATGCTCCTAGTCTTCGGTATTTAATGATGGTGGCATAGGAAGTGTTGAGAGATCTCGGGATATGTTTTTCGTGAATTTTCTGGCGGGAACGTTCGGACATCCCGAATACTGGAGGCATGACTTACATCCATTACAATGTGATCACTTGGAATTAGCTTTTCATGATCCGAAGATCGCCATGACCCCTTGTGTATGCTGAGATGAGGAAACCGTGTACTTTCTATAGAGTCGTGAAGGTTATGCTTACCAACCGTCCCACCAAAGATATCGTCTTTCCTATACTGGCATTAAGATAGTCTATTTCAATGTCATTGCTCATGTATATTATCATTGTTTCATGGTGTCGTCCTTGTCTTCCGTGGGGCATGGGTGCATATTAAGTTTATGTTAGCGGATTTAGCCTTGATGGTGATTACCATAGGACACTCACTCATATGTCAGAAGCTCAGAACTTCTTGCCTAATTCTAATTGAGTTGGCATGTGATGGCTTAAAGGGTTGCAAAACTCTGGAGTCAAAACAAGTGCCACTTAAATTTAAAGGTTTACTACGGGTATACTAGACCGTTGCTCTTTGAACTTTAATATTGATTAATACAATTATGAATCGAAATTCATTTTATTCCCTTCAAAGTAATCTCCATTGCAAGCAATACACATATTCCAACGCTTCCTCCAATCTTCAAACACTTTTCGCCTTCAGCTCATTCTACGATGTCTACTTTATTGTTTCAATCGTCTCAAAACGCTTTCCTCGAAGTGGTAACTTGAGTCGTGGGTATAGGAAAAAGTCACAAAGAGCCACGTCAGGTGAATACGGAGCTGGCGGGACAGTATGAACGTATGACGGTATGACGGTACGTTGTTTTTGATCAAATAGTCGCGTACAAGATAAGATGTTTCTGCAACAAATCAACCACTGTAGGGCCCGCTTTAAACTCTCTGTACCAGTCGTACGCTTGTGTTTGCGACATTGTTGAGTCCCCGTACATTTTCAATGCCTCCGCACATGATATTTTGTTAGAAACGCAAGATTGCAGGGAAACTTTTTGCTCAGCCAAATTTGGCGTTGCGAAATTCGCAGAACACAACAAACACTGACTTGTTTACAAAGCTAACACGCAAAAACTCCCGACAAATGGCAAACAGATATTCTAGCGCCAGATGACAGATGTAGCAACCTGAAAAAAAAGGTTTTGAAGCCATCTCAAGCGCGGTTTGTTTGAATGGGAAATTCCGGATACTTTTTCATCAGAAGGCATATTTTGTAGATATTGCCTTACTTGGTTTATTGATGCATCCTTTTTGAAATACCAGAGTAGTAGCTTGCGCACACTTTGCGTTTGTGTATATCAGTAATAAGAATTGCAACGCTAAGTCATTATGATTTTTATCCAAAGTTGCTCAGCTAGGTGAATAGGTTACCTATGACCACAAATCATAAAATCAGCATTTGGACACCATCTTATGTATGTTCTCATGTATCCCTCTATCTTACGAGATATGTATGTACTTTGATTATTATTAACGTCTCTGAGGGATAAGGCGTTGGTGGCTTACCTTCAGGTGTTCATCCATTGCATTAATCATTTTGATTGAAATAAAGGGTAACCAGATAAGAACGATTGAAAAAAATAAATTGAATGAAGCTACAACGGATTTTAATGATTCTGGCTTTATTTTAATGCTCCATTCATGCCATTATGTATGGAATAGCACATCATTCAAATGGCCGCCTCGGCTTTGCTGGCAGTGCTTCAAGCGGTAGGTCCGTTTTTGATGACTCAGTCCAATATGTGCGGCGTTATTCCGACAATAGCCTGTCGAATGTTGGCCTCGAGCTCGTCCAAAGTGGTTGGCTTGTTAGCGTAGTTTAGTGATTAATCTACTTAATCACGTAGCCCCAGAGAAAATAATCGAGTTATGTTAAATCGCATGATCGCGGCGGCCAATTGATGAACGCTCGCCGTGAGATAACCTAGTCGCCAAATTTCTCCTTCACAACTACGACCATTGCGTCGCTTGAATGGCATGTAGCGTCGTCTTGTGAGAACCACAGCTCGGATATATCGATGTTGTAGAGAAAGTGGGTTAGTCTATACCTGAGATCACCGACGTTAATGGTGTCTCCTTCCTCATTTCGAAAGAAATAAGGTCCGATAATGCCTCCATGCCATAAACCGAACCAAACAGTCAATCTTTGTGGATGCATTGATGTTTTCCCGAACACTTGTGGATTGTATTTACTCCAATAATGACAATTTCGATTGTTGACATAGCCGCTGAGCCAAAAATGGACTCCGTCTGAGAAGTTGATTTTTCGTCCAAAAGCAGAATCTCCGGCCACCATTTCCAGCGCCCAATTCAGGGTCCTTCAGCTTCAATTCTTATGTCGGCACAATCTTATACGGATGTAGGCCCAAATCTAACCGCAAAATAAGCCAAATTGGCCTTCTGGCGATGCCCAATTTCTAGGTCTTCTTCGATACTGGCCGCTACGGCGGCTTTTCTTCATTTCGCACCAATCTTGGTCTGATTGATGACTTAAGATCCAATAGAGTGTACTCACGCTCAAACATTTAAACGGTATTACGAATTGCCTGCGCGCTGACGCCTTGATGACGACCGACCTCACGACGAAATTCACGTTACGTATTTACAACTGAGCCGGAATTTCGATAATATTTTCTGATAATTTCCGCACGTTTGGCAAGCGTAAAACAATGCATGATGAAATGGCAAACCTTGCTGAATATTTTGACAGCTGCATGTTATTGGTAACTTTGACAGCTGCTGAAACATAAAAATTGGAAAAACTATCATTGCTATCTATCTGGCCACCAAAGCAAGATTTTTTTTTGAATTTTTATTCAATGATTACCTTTTAATTCTTTATACCGAAAATAACTCAACCCATCGACTATTTTTGAAAAACTTTGCTCGTGTTGTATTAAGTAAAATCGAGAAGGAACTGTGGGAGAAGATTTGACATTTTACTCACGTGGCTCATTAGTTACTATGCGAATGCACATTGCAGCGATTTTATGTAACGGTATCTTTAAAAATGACTTCAAGAGCTAAAAGATATGGTATTACCTCAATCCCAAACTACTAGTGCCAGCTTTGAGAGCGATGACTCCGTGGTCAATCAGTACGTTCCGAACCACACCTTATTAACTGTAATGAATTAAACGACTTAGTTAGAGATGTGAACCTGCCCAAAAGTAAAGCAGAAATTCTAGCTTTTCGGTTGAAACAATAGAATTAGCTTGAAATAAATATTAGAATACGTGATCAACGAAAGATTCGAGAGCGGACTTTGCTATTGTAATAATGTGAAGTGTTTGTTTGAATAAATAAATGGAAATAAATTTTCATCTATACCTTTGTCTATGATGTTTCAAGAAAATTAAGTAATTGTGAAAATGGTGCTTGAGAGTTTAAGGTATCATATGTATATGCAGTACACCTTGCCAGTGATAGCGGATTTTACTATAGTTAACGAGGCGGGTATACCAAACATGCTTATGGGACAGTATAGCAAAAAATTGGCATTACCAGTAGCACTGGTGGCTGCTGGGATAGGCAAACATAATGTTGAATGTGACCAACTTTCTGAGCCTAAACACATATTGATGCCTCCATTACATATAAAATTAGGCCCTATGAAGCAATTCGAAAAATCCTTCGTCAAGATTCTGAAACTGTTCAATAACTAAAAAAATTGTTTACTAAATCATCCGAAGCCAAAGTAAAAGCTGGTATTTTCGTTGGACCACAAATTAAGAAAATAATAGCTAGCAACGAATTCTTACAACTACTCAATACTCATGGAAAACGAGCATGGGACAGTCTTAAAGTAGTCGTCTATGGTTTTCTCTGACACAGAAGAGCTGAGAACTACAAAAAGCTGATTTCAAATATGCTTGAAGACTTTCAACTCATAGGTTGTAGAGTGTCCCGTAAAGTGCATATGTTACATGCCCACTTGGACCAATTTAAAGACAATATGGGTTCCTACTCGGAAGAAAAAGATTTGATAGATTTTATACTCCGTTATAAGGGTCAATGTAAAGAAAATATGAGCCGTTGCTCGAACCTCGTGTCCTCCTGTCCCTGTTCATTTAATTGAGGGATGAAAAATTCACTGGCTTTGTAGCGCTCACCATCCACAGCGACTGTTTGAACCGTGCAGTTCTAAAAAAAAAATATCCAATGACTTCTCCAGAGTAAATAGCACACCATCACCATCGTCACTCATGATGACGTCAATTTCATTACTGAGATTTAAAAGTGCTTGAGCGTAGGTTAGACGCGATTCACGGTCAACACCCATAAGCTGATGAACAGTCTGCACTTTGTGAGGAAACATCTTCAATTCTGACTGAAGCGTCAGGACTACTGGCGCTTCATAGTAAACAGTCTCTGGTCACGATACGGAAATAGTACAGCTACATCATCTGCATATGCTTGAGTGAAAACATTAGAACTTTCGAAAGATTTAAGCAAAGAGTAGACACCTGATCAGCCTTAACAAAATATTTTGAGCGTAGTCAGTATTCATAACCTGTAATTTGTTTACGCCGTGTTGTCTGCAGGAGTTACGAGGCCCCTTCAATCTCGAGGGAAATGCCCAACATGTATTTCTTCTAATTGTCAAATGCACATTCAATTTTGCCTAACAGATAGTTCCTTGAACGACTAAAGATCTGGTTCTTCTAGTTCCAATGACTTACCAATAGTTCCTTTACTTCATTGTGCATTTACTCGTACGTACGAGGTCTTAGGATCAACATTTTAATGCAATAAATACTAAATTGCTATACACTTCCCTTAATGGTTTTGCCACTACTGAAAGCAATGCTGGTATGCCGCGCAAGTGGTCCATCGCAATTTGCATGGTCTGATATCTGGTCCCTTCCAAAGACATTTTCAGCTTGGTGAAAAGCCAGAAGTCACAGGGAGCGAGGTTAGGAGAGTAAGGAGGTTAATGAACCACAGGTCTGTTCTTTTTGGCTAAGAAACTCCGAATTATAAGTGAAGAATGAGAGGGTGCCTTATCGAGATGAAGTTGCCAACTACCATTTGCCCACAGGTCCTACCGTTTGCGTTTGACCGCATCACGAAAGTGACGCAGAACCTCTCGGGGATACTCGTTGGTGTTAGTAGTGCTGTTTTGAGCGTTCTCATGATGAACCACGCCACTGCGGTCAAAAAAGACGGTTAGCATAACTTTCGCATTGCTGCGGGCTTGCCTTCCTATTTTGTTGACTGGAATTTGGTTTCTGAGGCAAACTCATACACCCAACACTTATCACTAGTCACAGTTCACAGTACTTACGATATCCATACGAAGTCGCTTCTACTCAATTGTCACCAACTTTAGCACAAATTTTGCTGAGGGGCAAATTTTCAGTTAAAATGGATTGAATAGATCCTATACTAATGCTGTCGAGTTGAGCATTAACTGATCGTTAATCGACGATTCTACATCACCAGGGTCCTTACTCGATCAATGATCATTTCGGATGTTGAGGACCTACTAGACCGTGCTTCACTCACCACTGATGAGTGGTCATCTCTGAAACGGTTGTATCACTCCTTCATCTGGGTGGAGCTCGTTGCTTCATCCCAAGTTTTAAACGTTGTTCAACTTTTCCTGCCATTATTTGGTCAAGTCGCCAGTAGATCTAAATAAGTGGGCGTTTGCCTCCCTCTGTCTCCTAGCTTGGTCTACTTAACACGTACATATACTCGATAATGCCAAAGAGGTAACTTATAAGTTTCTTTTCACAAATCCTTCTCGAGAAGTTTACCTGTTTTGTGGCTCATTATCCTCTCAAAGGGGTCTTCAGTAGTTAGTTGTACATATACGGAAGTCATAAGTCCTCCACAGTTTCAAATTTTATTTCTATAGAATGTAAGTAGATGTTGCTGAAAACCCTGCTCAGTCTCCGGCATTGTCGCTACCCCCATTTTAATTAAACATCCTTTGCATACTACCTTCCACTTCTGGCTAACGTTTTCTATAAATGATTATCAATAGTGCGTCAATGTTTTTCCAGGAATTTATTGATTTTTGTCCGGTACAGGAAATTGCATTGAATTTGTATGCACATCCCGGATATTTGAATCTAGGAGGTGGTGATACTCACCACAGGACATTTGTCCAACATGGAATGGATTTGATGAGATACATCTTCCTACGCCTTTAACTGTTGAATGTATTATGTTATGACACAGTTATAGATACGAGTAAATACACATCTCTGTATGTACATGAAAATTCCATAAGAATTTGTAGTGAAAAAGCTCTTGCTCTGCCCGGGTGAAACACGAGTGCACACACTCTTATGTTTGCATGAATGGATCTATATATGTACGCTTATACGAGTATTTTTGCATTTGACTATGACAAGTGCACCCACTTATTGATTGTTGTGCAGAAGTGAATACATGCGAATGACGTGCAACCTTTCAATTACCAGACCATCCTGTTTATATGCATAAATTAGTTGAAAAGCTCTTTACATTGAATTTACTTAGATGTGTGTATGATAAGTCCAAACATCAGTCTATGATAGAGTGATGGGTTGGACCTAAGGGTTACCATAGAGATTTTTAATACATAAAAACCGAACTACTCTCACCTAAGCACTAAGCAGTCGCTTGTATTTAGGATGAAAACTGAAGTCACTAATTAAGATTTCAATGGTATGGGAGAGGTATTGGCTACCAAACACTATACTCGTATTACGTCTAATTGAATAGTGTTTCTGTTCTGTTACTTACATAGATGTATATCCTGTTTATATATATTTTAAAACCCGAGTCAGAAGGCTTGTGTTTTTTTTAGTTGCATTGCATTGCACCGCACTGCAACTCCCAGTCGTGGTCTCGGGTAATACCTATAGTATAAGTAAATTCTTAATAATGCATGCTAAATCGGACCAGTGGCGTAATACTGGCCTACACCATCATTGGGTGTACAGGCGAGTAATTGGCAGAAGTCATAAACTGCTATCATGCTGATATCACCGCCGTCCAGGGATGGACGGATGGAATGGGCGGAGAATAACGAGAATATAAAACTGTGATATATACATACTTTGACGCTTGTTGCAGGCTTATTCCGATTCGGATTTGTTTTTAGTGTCCCACGTGGAAGCGAGCACCTTATTAAGAGCCACATCAAGGCTAAATTCTCTCACATAAGCCTAATGTGCGCCCATGCTTCCATGGAAGACAACGCGAGGATAGGAGAGAAGGACATATTTGATACGACAGTTGGTAACCATAGCCTGCACAACACCACCTCTGGCTACGGACGTAAGTTTAATAATTTTGCGGTGGGACGAAATATCAGTATCACGATTTTCTCAATATATGTACACAAGACGTAAGCAATGCCTCCAGTATTCTAGATGTCCGAACCCTCTGTGTAGCCAACATTGTCTCGGATCACTACCTTGTTGCAATCAACACTACTGTAAGGAGATATAACTTTGAAAGCTGCAATTGTAAGGACCATCTGAGTTTTTACGAACGCGTATCCCGAAATCTCTCAGCAATTGCTATGCTGCCAGCATTAATGTGCTGGGTTTCACAAGAAGCTTACAAAATAGGCGCTGCAATGAAGGACGAGAGCAGCTCGTGGATTCTATGGGAGCGCCTTTCTGAAGATATTGAGGATGTGTACTCCATGATCGATGGACAAACATTTTACCTTATATGTAGGCGATGTACGGACACGTTACCAAAAGGTGTCAAGGCAACAAGACCCTTATATATAGGCCCGTAGAGTTGTAGAATGAAACCTTCTGGCAGAGTCGACTGACTCTGACTGAAAATATGTAAAAACTTCTTCTGCAGATTGTATGACGGCGACGAAGACCTAAATCCCACCTTCAGACCATTCAACTTAAACGATGATATCCAAAACTTCTGTTCATCTGGCGAAAACGAAGTAAGGATAGCAATATCTAAGCCTAAATCCAACGAACCTACTGCACCTGACGCTTTACCTGTCTAGCTATTCAGGGCTGTTGAAAGTGAACTAGTCGAGAGCGCACACCGACTCATTTCTCAGATCTGGTCAAGTGTATGCCTGGTAAATGGACTCTACAAATCATTTATACGATTCACAAAAAAAAAGGGGCCCTCTAAAATGCGGACCCTATAGAGGCATCGCACTCCTTTACTCCTTATCCAACCATCTCTTATAGCTCACACCTAGGACATTGAAGAGGTTAAGTGAATTTAGCTGTGAAAGAGGGCAAAAGTAAATACATGCCCTCAACAAGGAGGAACGCACAACATCATAAAATCGGACGGAACACAATAGTGTGATATAACTTTGAGGTAATTAGGAATTTCGTCATCCTCGGCCTCGCTTTTCACCCTGACTACCAAACCTGATCAGGTATCAAACGCAGACGTAAACTTTCTAATCCCTTTTTCCTTGGCCTAATACAAGTGGATAATAAGTTCTTATGCAAAAGACCCTAAGGGGACTCTAATAAGAACTACTCCCAGTCCTACTCTATGGTGCGGGGACATTCACGTTAACAAAGGTGAATGAACATATTCTTGGTCGTTTTGAGCGCAAGATACCTCGAGTGAACTTTGACCTCATCTGCGTTAACAGCCATAACAGCAAACTTTACATCGGCATCGACCAAATCTGGAAAATGTGATAGGTAGAACGAATAAATACTAACGCTACGGCCCGAAGAGTCTTCAATGTGTATCTAAAGTAACGACGTAGTAGAAGAAGGTCTCGCCTGAGATGGTGCCAGTAAATGGAAGGGGACCTCAACCATCTTGGAGTGTGCAACTGGCCAAGGACTGGAGAGGTTTATTGTAGCTGTATACATGTATACAACTTCTCACCGGTGCGTCTGTGGATATACAAGAAAGATCAAAAATATATAAATATATAACTATGAAACCAAGTGCAAGCTGTCGACAAAAGAGAACACCCGACAACTGGCTAATCGCTGTTTCTTCGAGTTAAGACGGCAATTATGTAAAAATGCCGTATCCCGAACACCTAGGAGACTTTTATAACTTTTCAATTAT
This sequence comes from Volucella bombylans, assembly GCA_949129095.1. NCBI lineage: Eukaryota > Metazoa > Arthropoda > Insecta > Diptera > Syrphidae > Volucella > Volucella bombylans. The sequence continues at coordinate 113,885,484 of OX422144.1, read as the reverse complement.
ACCAATCCTTGCTACGGGTTTTGACGAGTTCATTGTCAAACCATACGAGTATATGTATACCCACGAACTGTGTGGCAACGCAGTCAACAAGGCTGCTCATTGTGCGCTCTAAAATTCTGCTGAGAATACTGCCGATGGACATCAATATTCCGCAGAATCCTTGATTTCAATTTAGAGGCAACGCAGCACAATTGCTTAGAAAGAGACATCAATCAACTTCAAGCGTGCAACTGTCCTAACTTGCCGCTCTAGCTTGTTGTTTGAAGCTTACGTTCGCCAAAATTATAGAGCAATCTAAGCAAGTATTTACATAACACGAGCACTCGTATGTTAATTTCTTCTTACTAAAGTTTAAATTAATTATAGAAAAGTCATGGGAGTATGCTACAAATTCATTTTACATTTTCTTTACCTCAATATCCTTTTATATCCTTTCATTTAAAACATAAAGGAAAGTATGGAAAAGGAATTTAAAAGCACGTTGTCACAACTTGGCAGCTTTTTAGCCGTTAATTAAATTTTTCTCATTAGGCGTCCCAACCTCAAATTGTTTTGTTCACTATTTCCATGGCGTCGTTGTATTTTTCAATTATCTTTGTTACCTTAGCGTCTACTATCCTACAACAGGTTGAAAAAAAAAGGGAAAACTAAAGGTTACATGAATACACAAGAACATGTACTCGCATAACACATAAGCAAACTACAGGAATGGAAGGATAATTAATTTGTTGGCATGTTACCGTGTCATAAGTACATAAATAAATATGTGCTTCCGTATTCCTCAACGTAGTTCTTACTTAAAATAATTTTTCTCATACAATGTGTGCCTAGTTGTAAAGAAAATATCCTGATTCATGACTCTTAAGAAGGGTGATGTAGTCATGGTCGCCCTTTTAATGGAGCTTTTCTAAACTGCATTTAATCTGCAAACCATAAAAATTAAATCAATTAATTTATTACTGTACATAGATACATATTTGCATGTACGCAAGGACTTTCATTTGTTTTAAAAGAAGCAAAAGGACAGAAAAGCAAAAATCCCTAAACCCCGCTTATTCGGAACAATATTTCTGAGATGTGTTATGTTATGGGCGATGCTGTATAAAAGTAAAGGAGTCATTTGTTTTTGGCACTAAGTTAGAGTAGTTCTTGTTTCAAATGCCCTTATACCACTGTTTTTATTTTGGTACCGGTAGCAGAACGGGGAAGGACGCTGCCCTGGTTTCTCCTGGAAACAAAGAGATTTCTGGAGGATTTGTCATGTGTGGGCCCTTAACTTTCGCACAGACCCACTGTAAGTGAATTCCAACACTTTTACATCTCTATAACTTTGTTAAAATTTGCTAGAATGAGAGCAATTTATAAGTAAAATTGCTAGAACGAGAGTGATTTGCACGAGTGTGTGTAATGTGGATGACGTTTTTTGGTTAAAATGGGCGTGGTGTGTATAAAAAAGGAGATAAATTGCCATTGATCACAATTCACACGAATTCACAGACAGAGTCTCACGGATAGTGACGATCAGCAGAAAACCGGTTTTGATTTTCCAATATCTGGAAAGTTTGATATCTAGGTATGGTTAGTCTATGGTGCAGATCATAGATAAACTAACTTAGATGTCAAACTTTCCAGATATTGAAAAATTTAAAAGCGGTTTTCTACCGACCGCCCCTATCCGTGTGAATTGTCATCAGTGGCAATTTCCCTCCCATTTTATACAAACCACTCTCATTTTAGTCAAAAAAAACGTCATCCACATTACACACACTCGTGTAAATCGCTCTCATTCTAGCAATTTTACTTGTAAATTGCTCTCATTCTAGCAAATTTTGACAAAGTTATAGAGATATAAAAGTGTTGGAATTAACTTACAGTGTTTCTGTGCGAAAGTTAAGGGTTTGCAAAAGTATTAGTAGAGTTTGACAGCTAGGTTAGTTTATCTATGGTGCAGATCTTCAAATAAAGATACATATACACTGGCAATCAAATACGAAAAATTTGTACTATACAGAGAAGAAAACTTAAAAAGAAACCTGTTTTGCGGCAAGTAACAAGGACCATCGAGTGAATTTTGCAACATGTCGCTTGGAACAGTGAATGGAAACGTTTTGTATCTTCGGATGAAAAAAGTTTAACTTTGGCAGCCATGACGGTTAGTACTTTTATTTCCATGATCTAAGAAAGGAAGAGCTTATTTTGGCAAGAGATCATAGCCGTACATCAGGTGTAATGGTGTGGGAGCTATTACTTACTATGGCAGAATCGAGTTGGAGTTTTTGTCCACAACAATGAACGGAAACAACTACATACCATATGTTTATATGTTTGCTGGAACGGTCATTTTCAAAAGTGGAAAACATTTTCGGACACCTGCCTTGTATATTCCAACAAGGCAGTGCCCCCATCTACACTTCCAGGGTTGTTAGAAGTTGGATTCAATCAGAAGACGTGGAACTTTTGCCATTGCCGCCCTATTCACCAGACTTAAACATAATCGAAATTGTTTGAGCATGATTATCTCGTAGAGTGTATGAATTTGAAGACAAGGACACTTTAATCGAAGCTATTGGTGATGCCTGGGCCGTAATTTCTCTTAATTATTTAAAAAAAAACTATGATTCTATTCCAAACCGTCTTATAGAGGTCTGTTCGAAAAATGGCGGGCATACTCATTATTAACGTAGAAAACGTAATAAATAAATGTTTTAAAACCATAAAATGTAAACATTTTAATAAATTTTTCCTTTCTGTCGAAGATTTTGCATGTGGCCTCATCCTAGTGGTGCATCTTTGCATATGCTTTTCAAGTAGTTCATTGTTTGATCTTGGGAAATTCCAACGGTCATTTGTTATTTATACTTTAATTTTATGACTTCCTGTTGAGAAAATATGTAACTGTTCACAGGCAGTAAAAGTTTGCAAAATGTATGGCCTTATCCTAGTGATCGCCAGTGTGTGTATTCCGAGTAAAGACATTGTGAATTTAATTTGATCGACTTTGTTTTATTTGTTTATCCGCGCAAGAATCCCGCATATGTACATATACTATAATAGACAACGAGTACCCTCTGAAGTACATACGCACTCGTACATATTTGCAGACAAAAATGCCTGGCTACGGTTTTGTTCATTCGGAATTGGAGAAATTGCCACCAAAATATGGCATATTGTGGAGCGTTAGAATTAAGAGAACTTTGAAAGTTGCTAATTGGAAAGACGCCAACGACTACGCTACGCTGAAAGTATCGGTTCTCGTCAGTCGTTCATAGACCTATACAGTGGATAGACGTGTTTCGGCTTCTTTTCAAGTGAAAAATAAAACAAAAGTGATAAAAAACAAGTAGAAACGTTTAAGCCAAGTGCTTCGGTGGCGCAATAGCAGTGATGCCGGCCGAGAAACCAAGGGTTGAAGGTTCGATCCCCGGGAAAGGACAGACTTTTTTATTATTAAAAATCAAAGAAAATAACTATAATATAAATTAAAATAAATTCAGTGAAACCAGAAGATGAGTGGTGGTGAACGGTCCGTTATCCAAATAGCGGGTCCGGGAGATGGCACGAGATGTCATCTGATGACCAGACCGTAATTTCGTCCCGTTCGAAAATTATGACTAAGAGTAATTTAATTTAATTTAGTGGAGGCTGACGCCCCCATTTATTTCGCTTAAGCTAGCTCCAAACCTCGTGAAGCGCCCTTCCCTATCAGCATCTACTGAGAAGCTGTACTGTAACACAGTGGAGCGCTATACTAAAATAAAAAACTTATTGAAGGAATCGACGACGGAGTTCTTCTCCTACACCCCGAAGGGGAACAAGCTGCAAATAATGCTGCTGAGGGTGTTAGAACCGTCGACTGATCCGGAGGAGCTCCTTGCACTGCTTAAAGAGAAGGAGTGCAAAGACGTCAAATTCGTAGGGGTTAAGCCATGCGTCACGGCTAGAGCCAAAAGGGAGAAGCGGAAACTACCGTTCTTCCTGGTTCAGCTAAGTCCCAACAGAAAATTGGATAGTCTAAGGAGCATCAAAGTCCTAGACTACCAGGTTATACATTGGGAACAATTAAAAAGGAGCGAAAACATTTTACAATGTGTTCTCTGGCAAAGGTTCGGCCACGCCGCGTCGAACTGCGAAATGCAGCCTCGATGCGTGAAGTGTAAAAAGAACCACAAATCCGAGGAATGCACTCTAGGTAAGGACGGAGCGTCAGAAAAAATGCCAACTCTCTTGTGCGTTATGTAGGAACTCGGGACACACCGCAAATTATCGTGGTTGTCCGAAATTCCAATACATCAAAAGAGTAGATCTGGCCAAATACCAGTCGTTACTCCCCACGTTACCTACGCCCAAATGGCGGCAGGTAGGGAAAATACGGTATAACAACCAAAGGTAGCTTCTCAGGCCACAGCGCCTAGAGCACCGAAACCTGTACCTGACATGCTGGCTATCTTGCTCTCTATTCAGGGGCAGATGTCTCAGCTTCAGCGTCAAATACAGGAACAGGCTAAGCGGGTAGTTCAAATATACGCGCTGCTGCCGGGCCTAACGCACCTCCAGTCGTAATGGGTACGTACAAGGTGGAGCAAACCCTGAAGGTCCTTGCAGTTTATGTTAATTCACTGATTAGGTTCGAACGAAGAGCCACACTGTTTAACTTGCTTAAAGGCAAAGCCCCTGATGTACTCTTGGTTAGCGAAACTAAGCTTACCAAAAGACACAAAATGATGCACAAAAGATATAAAATAGTACGGAGAAACCGACCCAACTCCATTAAGGGAGGAGGCGTTGCGATCTTTGTAAGAAAAGGACTGCGTTTCAAAAGAGTATACAGCCGTGTAGTACGTAGGTTCCAGGTGCTGTAAGCATGCATCGTGTATATCCCTTTCCGTAGTGGAAAGCGGTTATACATGGTGTCTGTTTATGCACCTAAGGCTACTCAATACACTTTATTCATCTCAGAGCTTGAAACACTTTTTCGATTCCTAAGACTGGAATTGGAGAAGAACTACTTTACTATCGCGGAGATTTCAACGCCAAACATAGAGATTGGGGAAATAATACACCAAATACGAGGGGCGTTCAACATATTCTCGGTATCGGGGTGAAGCTATGGTTGTATATATAAATTGACTTATTTATCAAATAATACTGTTATTTTAGTGCATTCATGTAAAATTTCATATAAATGTGATTATTAATTCGCGTTTTATCTCTAGTTAAACAGAATCATAATGGCAACTGAGACGATGATGGTGAAAATTGAGCATCACGCTGTAATTAAATTTCTCAATAAGCAAGGAAAAAGTCAAAAAACTATTCATGAAGAGATGGTGGCTGTTTACCAGGGTTCCGCACCTTCATTATCAACTGTGCAAAAGTGGTCAAGAGAGGCAGAGAGAGCATTGAAGACGACCCCCGCTCCGGCGCCCCGGCTACTGCTTGTACGGGAGAAAGCATCAAAGAAGTCGAAAAACTTGTTCTTGAGGATGCCCGAATAAAGGTGAAAATGATGGCAGAGATCACCAAGCTTTCAATTGGTACCATTCACACCATTCTTCATGACCATCTTAACCTTTCAAAGGTCAGTGCAAGGTGGGTGCCACGAATGCTCACAGCGCCTCAGAAAAAAGTGAGAATCGCATGCTGTAGAGAGCTTTTGGAGATGTGTAGTGAGAACGCGGACGGTGTTATGGATCGAATTGTTACTGGGGACGAAACATGGGTCCACCACTATGACGCTGAAAGCAAACAAGAGTCCATGCAGTGGTATAAAAAAGGAACAGACCCCCCGAAGAAGTTCAAAGTCACTCCGTCTGCCGGGAAGCTCATGGCCACAGTTTTTTGGGACTCAAAAGGAATCTTGCTCATTGAGTACAAAAAAAAAGGTGAAACCATCAACGCCACATCCTACGCTTCCACTTTGCATAATTTGCGGGAGGAAATTAAAAAGAAAAGACGGGGTAAACTCGCAGCGGGTGTGTTGCTTCTTCATGACAACGCTCCTGTTCACACGGCGCGAGTTTCCAAGGCTGCTGCGCGAGATTGTGGTTTCGAAGAAATCCAACACCCACCCTATAGTCCAGACCTTGCCCCCAGTGATTATTTCCTGTTTCCGGATTTGAAAAAATGTCTTCGTGGAAAAAGATTTTCGGATGATGAAGAACTCAAGTCGGCAATAAATGGGTATTTTGCAGAGAAAGAGGAAATCTATTTTTTTGAGGGTTTAAAAAAGCTTATCTCAAGATGTAACAAATGCATTGATGTTAGGGGAGATTATATTGAAAAATAAAAACTATTTAAATTGAATTCGCATTTTCCTTCATATCGATACCGAGAATATATTGAACGCCCCTCGTACTAGAGGGAACCTACTATTCAATTGGTGGGGTCAGCACAGTGTGATGTATCGACTCGGGCTTAAGGCGACGGATCTTCTGCTGTTCGACTCACGAATACAACTGACATGCACTAACCATCAAACTACAAACTGTCTACGCACTTTCGTGTATGACAGGGACCATTGTGGTCTCAGCACCGAAATAACTGTTCCCAGCGAAATTGCGGAATTGGATAAGTTTGTTCAAAGGCATTCCTACAATTATAGTAGGGTGCGTTGGACACACTTCACCAGAACACTGACTAGAGCACTCTCCTCGAATTCGCTCTACCCACCGTCTAACAGAAATCTGTCAAACGTGGAGATTGACAGGTATCTAAGACTAATGGACGAGACAATCAAACGAACAATGGACAAAACGATACCTCGGTGCCAACGCACTGATGAGGAAAACTTATTCCGCAACTGCAATTGACGCACTGCATCGACATAAAAGTAGACCGCTGCCAGGACTAAAAACCTTGTACAAACAGTTTACTGACAGACATAACCCGGAGATCATGACATTGAAGTCGTCGATTAAAAACCTCCAAACATTAATAAAGGAAAATTACAGAAATTCTGTAAGTTTGTACTGGAACAATAAAATTCGGGCTGTAAACACCAGCAATTTTTTAATTTAATTTTGGTGGGGGCGTACGCCCCCATTTATTCGGCTTAATACAAGCTACTCGTATAACTTACAAATTAAACTTAAACTAAAACTTAAAACTAAGGTTGGTTGGAATGGTGAAGGAGAACGGATTTGAGGTAGTAAGTGGTGCGGTGGAAGTCAAAGACGGTAGGGTTTGAGTTTATTTGACGTAGCATACGGGAGATTGGTTCGTTCGCGCCATAGGAGGTGTGGTGGGTTGGTAGATAGAAGAGTCGAGGGGTACGTACTCGTAGATTACGAGGGTTAGTGTTGAGGAAAATGGAGTTGTGAAGGGACGCGCATTCAACGTGACCTGAAAGGAGTCGATGAATGAAGAGAAATTCTGCTGCATCTCTGCGATCTTCAAGGGTGTTTAAGTTGATAAGGTTGAGACGGTTTTGATAGGGGGGCAGATTAAAAGGATCGTCCCAGTACATGCCTCGAAGAGCAAATCGAAGAAAACGGCGCTGAATGCTTTCAATTCTCGAGATATGAACACGATGATATGGGGACCATACTTGACTGGCGTACTCTAGGAGGGGGCGAACAAAGGTAATATAGAGGGACCTGGTCACGTATGGGTTGGTGAATTTTTTAGACCTCCGTTTTACAAAGCCTAGTGCAGAGTTGGCTTTGAGGATTATCTCATTCATATGTGAGCGGAAGTTGAGCTCGCTATCACACAAAATGCCGAGGTCGCGAAGAGATTGTACGGAGGAGATAGGTTGGTTATGGAGAAGATAGAGTCGGGGAGGAGATTGGATTCGCTTATATGAGAAGGTGATGGATTGGCATTTAGCGATGTTAAGTTCCAAAGAATTTTTGAGGCACCAGATCGAAAAACTATCAAGATCTTGTTGAAGGAGGAAAAAGTCATGGTGAGAGGAAATGGTTTTGAAAAATTTGGTACCGTCGGCGTAAAGGGAGACATACGAGTGTTTGAACTCCAGAGGTGGCCAAAAATGGAGCGGAGTGGGCTGACCTAAAACGAACACTGTAAAAACGGTTTTCGAGGTAAGAGGATATCCATTTTAACAGTATGGGTTCAAAGCCGAGGGCAAACAATTTAAAGATGATTAACCGATGAGAGATTTTATCGAAGGCTTTGCTAAAATCGGTTGCAACTACATCGACTTCATTGCCATTCTCTAGGGCAGAGAAGGCAAAGGATACGAATTCAACGAGATTTGTGGTGGTTAACCTACCCTTTAGGAAGCCATGTTGTCTAGGGGAAATAAGTGATTTGCATTGGAAGCTTAGAGTTTCATACAAAATACTTTCGAAGAGTTTGGGTATATGGGAGAGTTTAGCGATGGGACGATAGTTGGTTATTTCATTTTTTGATCCTTTCTTGTGGATCGGGGTTATGAAGGAGGATTTCCAAGCCTGAGGAAATTCTCCTTGTGAAAGGGATAGACGGAAGAGATTAGAAAGGGCAAGGGAAAGAGAGGAAGAACATTTTTTAAGAGATATGGCAGGGAGGCCATCTGGGCCGGGTGTGAATTCGTCATTGAGTTGGTGTAATTTATATTCGATATAAGACGGGTCCAAAATATGAGAGAGAAGTGGACCATTGGAGAAGTTAGGTAGGTAACTAAAATAGGATGGATCTGGTACAAAGGAGTCGTTGGTGAAGGATTATTTAAAAAATGTGGCAAATAGGTTGGCAATGGTGAGTGGGTCGGTTGATGACCTGTTGTTGAAAGAGAGGGAAGGAGGGTAACCATCGGACTTACTTTTGTAGTTAACAAATTGGAAAAAGGACTTAGGGTCGTTTATAAGGTTGACTTGCGCATTGTTAAGGTAGCGCTGGTAAAGGGAATCGTAAAGTTCGGTGAAATGAAGATAAGCACCAAGATAGTTGGAATAGTCGGAAAAGGATCTGGTACGCAGGAAAACAGCCTCATTTGTCTTATTTCGTAAGGAACGAAGCTTGCGATTATACCAGGGACGACTAGTAGATGATGTTTTAAGGCGGGAAAACGGAACGTAAAGGGAAAAATAATTAAATATTTCTTTATAAAAAATGGATAAGGCATCATTTAAACTTATGTTGTGAAAGTTAAAGAGGGATCTGCTGAGATAGTCACTGATTTTGTGAAAGTTTGCTTTATGAAAGTCGTGGGATGAGAGAGTTGTGGGGGGAGTGGACTGGAATGAAGAGTTATGAAAAAATGAAAGTAGAATGGGGGTGGTAATTATCGATTGTTGAGAGAGATAGGGGACAAAGTGAGACTGAGTAGTTAATTGAATCTGTTGTGAATATATGGTCTAATTGGTCTAATTGCCTGCCCATATAATTGGATATACCACTGACTTGGCATAGACTTGAGTCTGTTAAGCGATCTAAGCAGATACATTCCTTAGCTGAGTTGGCATTGAAGCGATGAAAAACGATTGATCATCTGATGGAGTCCACTGTAGCTGAGGAAGATTAAAGTCGCCGAAAATAAGGATATCATCAATAGGGTCTGACAGGTCAATTAAATGATCGATCGCATCAATAACAAATTGGTAAGATTCGTTAGGTTGAGGTGGTAGGATGTAGCAACATATAACGTAAAGGGACTTGAGAGGCAGTGATATTTTTATTGCGACAACGTCGGCTTTAGAGGATGAACAAATTGTAATGGGGGAAGAGTTAAGGCATCTTTATTTGTGCGGGTAGGATCGTCGTCGCGGAAAACATTAAAAGTAGGAGGGAACAATTCCTGGTTCTTTATGTCGGGAATCAAATTGGTTTCGGTCAAGGCGTAAATATCAAAGGGAAGAGCATAGGACAGCATTGGTTTTAGAGCGAAGACCTCTTACATTCTGGTAGTAAAATGTAAGAGGGATATTGTGGGGTGGAGGTGTGAGGCAGGATGGTTTAAGCGCTGGCAGGAGAGGCACGTTATGGACGAAAAAATTTGTCGTGGTCGGCTCGGCTTTGCTGTAGGTGTGATACTCGTTTAGAGTGAACATAGTTGCCGAATGTAGCAAGGTCGTCTGCTACTTTCTGAGGGGACATGTTAAAAGTCTCGTAGTACCTGACATAAAGGTTCCTGAGACTGATAGGGTCGGTAGGGAGGCCTTCCTGCTGGATGGAAACCATGACGCTGGTTTTGGTTTTCCCTTCGTAGCAGACCGAGTCAGATTTGTCGTGTAGATAGGCTAGAAAGAGACGAATGTTTTCATACGTCTTTCTTTCTCTGAGCCTAGAGAGAGCATATCGACTTTCTGTAGTGCCATTGGTTTGCTGTGTTAGTTTAACAGTGGGGGGAAAAAGGGGATCAAGAATAGGAGCATTGGGGGAGGGAGATAGAGATAAATGATTGGATATGGGTTGGACGAGGGATGAGATGTGGGGTTTAGGGTATGGGAGTTAATGAAATTAGGGTACTTAGCTCCAGTTTTAAGGTCGAAGTTGGGAATTGGGTTGTTAGCTGGGTTTGGTGACGTAGAATGTTGAGAAGGAATAATATGGGTGGTTGGGGTTAAGTTGAAAGAGACGCGTTGGCGAGGGGGCTTCGGTAGAACGGGGGAATTGGGGGATTAGAAGATTGGTGTGTAAGGGCTTTGTGTCGGATAAGTGAGGAGGGAGGACTAAAATTGGGGAATAAGTTTGTCTTAAAGCTCCAGTTGGGATCGAGATTAGAGCTTCGTTTTTTGGAAGCATGTTTTTTATTTGGAAGGGAGTTGGAGAGGGGTCTTTTTTCAAGTTTATTGTTATTTTTAAAACTTTCATTACTCTCGAGATGTGCGATTTCTCGTTCCTCAGAGCATTTAGAAATTCTTATCTTTCCAGGTTTAGTTGTCTTACCAGGAGGAGTAGGGAACAACCACGAATATTTGGTTGGGATGTTGACTTTGAAGCTGCAGGAACTGTTGGATTCAGCGGGGGAAATCATCTGACACTCGCTAATGGTGATAGCATAACTTCGGTGAAAGAAATTCCGCACCCAAGAAACATCAGCGTGTTGAGGAGCCCCTTCAACGAAGAATACCGTAAGGTTTCCCTGTTTCAGCTTTTCGAGTCTGTTTTTTCATTCGGAGGGGTTCCATGAGGTTCCAAATTGTTTGAGCAGTTTGCGTGGAGCGGCGACGGGAGGGATCCTAGTTGATAAAGGCAAAACCGTTTCGGTTTCCGTTGTTAAGGTGGCGGGAGGAGTATGTGAAAATGATGGCAAATGAGACTCCGTGTCTACTAATTCATTATGAATTGAGACATTGTACGGGGAACTAGCCTGTAACTGAATTTGATCGGGTATTCCATCGATTTTGTGGGAAGCCAATCTCACTTCATTACCAATTTCGGCAACGATCAACCGAGTTGTTATGAGTTCCTCGGTGACGTCAATCATTTTTAGGGTCAGGTCATCGAGCGTAGAATCTGATTGATGCGGGGTGTGATGTGTTGTTTTGGAGGAGGATTGAAAAAACAAGTCGAGATCAGTACGGAGAAGGTTGATAGAGTCGTTTATGTGTGTGAGTTCGTTGGATTTAAGGAGGTTGGCAAAATTTGTTTTGAGGAAAGCTTTAATTCCGTCGAAGTGATATTTGATCACTTCGCTCTCGTTGTCGTGGTTAGATTTGTTTTTCGACAGATTTTGGATCGCTGCCAGTTGCTTTTCGATCATTCTACCTGTGGACTTGTAAGCTTCCACATTACTGTCAATGGAGTTTATTGAGTCCTCAATCTTTTCTGTTCTGTCCAAAATAGTTCTGCTAATATGACCATTCTCGGTTAGCATCGCATTAATTGACTCGTTGTTGCATTTAATTGCTAGCATAACGTGAGCCAAGGTGATCTCTTTGCACTCGTCGCAGTAAAAATTGAAAAGACTGCAATACTCCTTGAGGTAGGTTATGGATCTTCGGGGAAGTCCAATGCATATGGCATGGAATGATTTTCCACAGAGACCATTGCATGCTACCCATTCGGCGTTGGGGTCAACAATTGAGCACAAAACACTAGCACAGCACTTTTCCATTATTTGTTTATTGTGTTTATTTTTTGTTTTGTTTTGTTTTTGTTTTTGCTTTGTTTCTGTTTTGTTTTTGTTTTGTTTTTGTTTTGTTTTTGTTTTGTTTTTGTTTTGTTTTTGTTTTGTTTTTGTTTTGTTTTGGGGTCAAAACTGGCACAGTTGAGTTTGAGGAATCGGCAGACAAAACTAGGTCGACGAACAACGACGGTGGATATAGTGAGACGGCAGTTTACGGGGCTTTGAAAAAAAAAAGTTCAAAATAATAACCGAACTCGGTATACGGCAGAAAAAGAAAAACACGTCCGCACAGGTTGACAATTGACAAACAATACAGCAACCCGAGTATGTTCCCGCAAATAAATAAAATATTTCGGAGAAATAATCAGAACGACCTTCCATGTCTTAAAATCGCCCGAACGACGAACAATGAACAAATACTGGTAACAGCGGGCATAGATCCAAATGAGGCTATTGATGATGACAGCTTCTTTGTGATCGAAGATCTGCAGGATCAGGTGGAGGCTATAGGAGCGACTCTTTCCAGTAGGTGTACAAGGCGAATGACATAATTGGCCAGAACCACGACCAGGAAAATCGAGTCGTTGTGCACAATTTCCACCTTCGAAATGAGATAGTGAATTGGCGATTCGAGAGCTCAGGTTTCACCCAGTTCAGTGACGAGAATATGGCAAATAATGTCATCACCAATGAAATGGTACTACCACCGTTCATTTCAAAGTCAGAGCTCCAGGCGATCTTTGAATCGCTTAGAATTGAGAAATCAGTGGGAAACGATAAAATACCGAACATTGTGCTTCGACACCTCCCTCTAGAAGCGGTGAACATTTATACCACCCTGTTTAATAATGCACATTATCCAGCGCATTGGAAAACTGCGGTGGTACATCCCATCCCCAAAAGAGATAAAGACACTTCCAATCCGGCGAATCTCCGCTCGATCAGTCTTCTTCCAAACATCAGTAAGGTGTTCGAGAAGGTTATCAATAGAGTCCTGACTAAGTGGGTTGAGGACAAACATATAGTTCCGGATAATCAATTCGGTTTTAAGGCGGGGCATGATATTATTCATGCTGTGTCGAAACTGGTTTGTGATATCCAGTGGAACAAAGGCAAGAAACAGTGCACTGGTGCCTGCCTGATTGACTTGGAAAAGGCCTTCGATACCCTATGGTTAGAAGGACTCTTTTTCAAGCTGGACAGGTTGGGCATTAGTAAACTATTACTGTATATTCTTTTTGATATGCTCTCCAGTAGGCAGTTCATCGTGAAAAATGGCTATGTGAGTTCTGCTGCAACAAGGTGCGGTAAATTCGCCGATCCTATTCAACATTTACACAAATGATCTTATATGTTCACTTCACCATACCATAGCGTACGCAGACGACTTAATCGCGTACAGTACAGGTCCAAAGATTGAGGTTATTAATATACTCTTGCAACGTGACTTCGATAAAATTAAGCGATATTGCGATGACTGGAAGTTGAAAATCAACTTTCAGAAGTCGGAAACCATTTTGTTTAGGACGCCTTTGTCTGGGGCCTCTAGGGATACCAGAAAGAATTGGCGAAAGTTCTCGATCGTGGGGCAGCCACTTGCTTGTGGAAATGTAGTCAGATACCTTGGGATCTGGCTAGATCAATATCTTTAATAAACATATGGATGTTGCTCTGGCCAGAGCCAGAGGTGTTTTTGCCCTTACAAAGAGACTGTTTTATAACAGCCAACTCGATGCGGGGTAAAGGTAATCTGTTGCACGGCCCTTATCAGGCCTATGCTTGTATTTGGATGTCCCGTGTGGTTCAACGTAAGAGCAAGTTTATTGGAAAAGATTCGGAATCGGTTTATTGGAGAACACCAGAGTCTGAGTACATAAAATTCTATCCTAATGAGGTCTTGTACAATAGGGCGAACCTAATAAGAGTGGACAATTTCGTCATTAAGTTAACTTGAAGGCACATTGCAAAAGCAATGACCTCATCTAACTATATAGTATGTATCATGAGAGAGTTCGCTTTGATGGCTTTGTTCCTCCAGAAGCATTCCTCTACCTAGATATGAAAGGTCTGATCCAGGACAGATTGGTGTTGCCGCCAATCTTCCACGTTGCTCGAACAGCTGCGGACAGGCGACTCAACTACGACAGAGACGTCGTACATGGCAGTGCGGAGCGTCTCCGGTTCAGTAGGGCGGTAGGGAGTCGCGACATGAGGATGTTGCTCGGCAGCACCAACAATTTTGGTTATGGAAGGAGAGGAAGTTCCTTCGTCGAATTCCTCTAGTACAATATAGCTTCACTCAGAAGCAAAGTCGGTTAGCCTAATTTTTTAGTCATGGCCGGCTTACATAGATTTAGGTAGGATTAGGGTAGATATAAGAAAAAAATTATATAAGAACTAAGTGGGTAACAACTTCTAGAAGGGGTAACGCATCTAGAAAAAAAATTGTATGATATATACAATAAGCTGGTTTAAGTAGGTTAAGTAGGTTAAGATTTATTTATATGTAGATAGTTTGTAAGTTTTAGTTTTTAAGTTTTTTATAAAAAAAGTCCATATACTAAGTTTTTGCACTAAATAAAATTGTTTTCTTAGTTTTAGTTTAAATAAACATAAGAAAAAATAAAATTGTAATCGAACGAAACGTCGGAAAACATAGTTTAAGTGTTAGGTTTAGATTAGAGCGCTAAGTTAGTACTTAGATGAGGGACCGCTTGGGAACACCGCATGTTGTTGGCAACACCCCTTTTTCGATATTTTAGTAAGAATCGTATTCAGTTGTTCTTCGAACACGTATTGCGAATAAGATAAACTAACCTTCATGGCAAACACTACTGCTCATGTTCATGTTATTTCCATCCTTATTATTCATATTCATTTTTATATTCCTCTTTGTACTCTCTTTCTCTTATCTTGCAATGCATGCACAAAAAAGAATATTGTCAGCCTTAGTTGGACCCATAGATAAACTAACCTAGATGTCTAACTCTACTAATACATTTCCAAACCCTTAACTTTCGCATCGACACACTGTAAGTGAATTCCAACACTTTTATATCTCTATATGCGTGTTCACATTGGCGCGGGCAGGAAGATTGTCCGAAAGAGAGGGAACGATTTTTATTGAAGTGGGATGAAGAAGGGTTACTTCCACCGAGAATCCATTTCTAAAGTAGATTCTCGGGTGCAACACATCGTTTTTTTCCATATCATTCCATTTCTGACATATTTTTTCATTTTAGTTTTGATCGTTGATGAGAAAGGAAGTGTGAAGAATAGGAAAAAGGTATGTTTCAGGCCAACTGCTCAAATTTCAAAATTAAAAATGCTCCGATTCAAGTGTTCCACTTGTCAAAAAGTCTTTCAACCCCATGACAATGTAAACACGACGTTCATGGTGAGGACTTTCATCCCGTTGCCAATGTAAACAGCCACTATAACTTTGTCAAAATTTGCTAGAATGAGAGCGATTTGCACGAGTGTGTGTAATATGGATGACGTTTTTTGATTGAAATGGGAGTGGTTTTTATAAAATGGGAGGAAAATTGCTATTGGTGACAATTCACACGTATTCACAGGGACGATCACACGGATAATGGCGATAGTAGAAAAGCGGATAGTAGAAAACCGGTTTTGGTTTTCCAATTTCTGGAAAATTTGCCATCTATCTATGGGTCCAACCATAGATAAACTAACCTAGATGTCAAACTTTCCAGATATTGGAAGTCACAATCTCTGCTTTATCATCTTCTGTTAACGTAATTAATCTAAGGAAATACTAGGTGGCCTAAAGGTCATTTCGCTATCGGAAGATGATATAATTTTTGCAAATGGCGGTAAATGTCGATTCTACTTTGACTTTTGTGAAGTAAACAGATACAAGGTATACGTCAACAAGACATGAATCACTATATTCCTTAAGCACGCGGAATAAGTGTTACAATATTTTTTTTGCGGAATAATTTGTCGGTGTTTTGGCGCAGCGTGTTTTTCGGCGTAGTGTGAATCTCGGCGCAGATTTCCCGGTCGTGCGAAACCAAGTGGGCAAACACTACGTCGTTTAGTCGCTAGCCTAGAAGAGTATGAGACAACACGAGATGTTGCCAGCTATGCCCGGCCCCGGAGCAGCCGTCCTGCTGAGAATATCGCAACTCTGGTTGAAGATGGCGGCAGAAGACCCCGGAGTATCGAACAGACTGTAAGATGTTTCCTTACAAAGTGCAGACAGTGCATTAGCTGTTAGCTGTTGACCACCAAGCGCGTCATGAGGGAGACAACTTTTCGTCCAAAATCATCATGAGCGACGAGACCCACTTCCATCACTGTGGATATGTGAATAAGCAAAATTATCGCTTCTGGGCCGCGTATAAAACACGAAAAGCCATTACATCAGCTCAAAATGACTGCACGGTATGCTGTTTAGGCTAGAAGTGTCATCGGACCATATTTTTTCGAAAACGCCGCGGACCAAAACACTATTGCTGACGGCGAGCGCTACAGAGTCATGCTTAATGACTTCCTCCTTCCTCAATTGGATGAATTGGGGCTAGAGAACTTGTGGTTCCAACAGAATGAAGCAACGGCGCACACGGGGCTGCATAACCGTGTCGCCTAATCTCTCGATTTAGTGAAATGCTGTGGCTGGCAAGATCGCCTGATTTAACCGTTCCAGACTTTTTTTGAAGTCACGGGTCTATGTCAACAAGCCTCAGATTCTTGAAGCCCTCAAAGAGAATATCCGTCAAGAATGTGAGGACCTATCGCCGGAAGTTCTGGCAAGACTGATGGAAAATGCCACATATCAGGCCCGAATGGTCATCAATTCTGGCGACCGCCATTTAGCCGATATCATTTTCCCGACTAAATGCAAAAAAATCCAAGACATCAAACAAACATAATCCAAAAGCAGAACCAAAGTTTTTCATTCATAAAAAAAATTACATAAAAAGAACATTGGGTGACAACTTTTACGCCACCTTGTATGTTATATCAAAAGTTTCTGTGTTTAAAAAAAAACCCGCACCCGTCTTTAAAAATTGAAACTCAAATCAAATTCTTATTTAATACTATTCGTTTACTTGTAAATAAAAAGTAGAATACAAATTTTACAGGCAAGCTAGTTAGGTAAAATAAATAAAACATGGCTTCAGAAGTAGTATAAAGAATAAAAAAAAATCAATTTCTCTTCTGACTGAGATTACATGAAAAAGAAAAAAACAAAATCTTATTTGTTATTTGTTCAAAGGTAAATTCTGTATTGGCACCCCTCGGGTTTACAATTCATCTTCCAATCGATGGATATTCTGTAAATGATCACCATAGTCTGTTGCTTCACTGCCAACAAATGTTTCATGATTATGAATAATTTCCTCATATGATAGTCTATCGTCGTGATCCTCATCTGCAGCTGCCAGCAGATGATCTACTTCATCAGTGGCTACATCTTGATTGCTAGGTACAATCCAGCTGAGTACTTCATTGCCAGTGAGTAAGCCATCATTGTTTCTGTCGAAATCTTTATCAAATCGTTCTTTTTCTGAAAGCAACCATTCTTGGTCATTACTCTTTGCTGTATCACCAAGGAATTCCATGAAATCAATTTGTCCATCTTTATTTTTGTCCTTATCACGCATTGTCTGTTCCATCACAATTGGTAACATTCGTGGATGTTCTTCTGGATTTTGGAACAGAATAAATTCCTCTAATGTCAACACTCCGTCATTGTCAATATCGGCGGCGCTAAACATTTCCTTATCGTCTTTTATCATTTTTTGTTCCTCTTCGTAGCTGTCAAATTCGATGAGATCCTTTCTAAAGTTCTCATCTTCCATGGAATATACGTCCAGCATATATTCTTTCCAAGTGATCTTGTCATCAGCATTGGTATCGATTTCTTCAAAACGATCAGATGCTTCCTCTTCGGACAGTTTACTGTAATTATAAAAAAAAGAAGTACAAATGAATAAGGATTTTAGAAAACTCCTGTTAACATCAAAAGATGTGTAATGAATCAGCTTCAATCAAATCTATAGGGAGCCAAGATTAAGCATTACCTTGTAGTCATGTGTTAGTGTTGATGCTCAAGAACGAAATTTACCAAACATCGAGATGGTAGCAAATACCGCCATAAGCAAGCCTCGGCCGAAATACGAACACTTCACTGCGGCATAAATGCGTCGAATCTCTGCCCTCATTAGGGACGAATCTGCTCCCGACGAGGCGAAACGGCTGGAAAGAGCCAGATATGCGCCAGTTAACGCGCAGAGGAAAAAAGAAAAGGAAGAACACAATGGGCCCAGCACCAGCAAACATGGCAGGTCCATAGATAGGTCTCTTATAGCAGGACTGAAGAAAAAATAGACCACGCACAGTCACTTAAAGACACATGTGCAAGTACGCCTTAAGGAGGCGCTTGGCACCAAGAAATCCCACTCAAAAGCGGCCAAAAGCTGAAGTGGAAGCAAAATAAAAGAAAGCTTGCCTAAAAGGTCAGACGGAACGGAGACTGCACAGGAGCGACCTAGGACATCAAAGCTATCTTACAGGGTTTCGATGGCCCAAGAGATCAAGCCATTATAGTTACGCAGAGCTTACTGGAAGAGATAGAAAAATCCGACAAAAACTGTCCCATCCTAAGATTTGCAGCTACTTTAGCTAGAGACGGATGTTTGTCGATCACTTGCCACAACACAGTAACCAAAAACTGGCTCATGTCTGCGGTAAACAGAAATAAACCATGGAAAAACGCAAATCTGCGTATAACTCAGGGACACGATTCTTCCAAGTTATTCACCTGCGCTGTCTTCGTTCCAGAAGCAGAAAACCTTAACAAGAGTGTTTTCCAAACCCGTATCGCTAAGCAACACCCCGACGTTGCGACGTATCCACAAAAAGCTGGCGAGTCCTCAGGGTAACTCAGGACAAGGGCGGAGGTGGAACCATCATATTCGCAGCGGATAAGGTTTCCAAGGATTACATCCTAAGCTAAGGATATAAACTTTTCCCCAACTTCATCGAGACCAGTCAGCCAAAACTGAGGAACTGAGTGAGAATAGGGTGTACATTGGAGTTGATAAGGCCCAAGAGCGTCACCACACGGATGAACCCATTACATCTGGAACTAGCAGCTCCATGGAAATGGCTAAAGAGCCTCAAAGGTGAAAAACTTCAGAAGACTTGTCCTCAAAGTCTAAGACCTCAGAAGCCAACCAGTCCTCTGGAGAAGTTAAAAATGCTAGCAGTTCTGCCAAAATATCCCTATAATAGTTTTTATTATGGGATTAAGACATATCCCAGCAGTTCTGCGGTATTAAGTCATAGATGTGATAAACGTCATCTAAATGTAGCCATTATCTAGCAGCCGTACACTTACAAGAAATAAGCGGCCTCTCGGGTAAATTACTCTACGATTCCGTAAATAAAGGAAGACCTAGACCTTGTATTATGTTAAATCAGAATGTTCCCATTCCAGAACACACAAATAAAAACATGTCAGCGGCAATAGTTGAGCTGCCCACTGAAGGCGGTAGGACAGACGTAGTAATATGTTCTATCTACCTGGTGGGTGACTCCACCGAATTGGACTTTCTGCCACTGCAAGGACTCATGGGCCACTGTGGCAGAAGGAGACTCCATCTGATGATTGGATGCGATGCGAACGCTCATCATATAAATTGAGGCAGCTCAAATATCAAAAAGATGTGAGCCTTATAAGGAGTTTAGTCGGTCACGGATGCGTCCATGATGCAAACATAGACGGCTATAGCATGTACGCTCGCGGTTGCTCAGCCCTAACTCGTCGGAATGGGTTGGTTCTTGCCACTACCCCGTGCCACTTTATTTCGTGCCATAATATCAAAGAACAAAACCAAGAACAAGAGTTGATTCGGACGAACATAAAAGACAGGAAGAGAGAAAAATAAGATCAAAAGGAGGAAAGAAGGCATAAAGAACACATTTGGCTGCCATCGCCAAGCGTTGCGGACATCAGGAACAAAGCAAAGGATGCACGAAATGTCTATGTGTGTAGAAGAACACCAATTTCGTATATAGAAGAAGAGAAAAAAAAACGCAAAGTTAAAAAATTTATCCAACAATTACAGGGAACATATTATGTCTTTAAAGTCTGAACCTAAGTCTGCCCAGGTGACCAAAGATATCTGAAAGAATCACAGTCTACCTGACTGTTAAACGAGGACAAAGGAAATACCGATGTCGGGCATAATGAATCATTGAAGAATATAGACTGGGGTGGGAAATATTTTTTTGTTCAAGCAGGTACTAGGTCTCTTACTAAGGTACTGGATTGTGTCGATAACGAATAAGGAGTCGAACAAACACGAACTGCTCCGGCGGAAGAAATACATTTTGTTGGGCAAAGTATTCAAGTCAGATGTCAGATTCCTTAAATAGAACAAATTAAGAGTAATTCTCAGCTCCGGAGATAGAGAGACGATGCAGAAGAAAAAAACCGCAATTTCGGTGGAGGGCTCAACTAACAGACACCAATAAACTTGCAATGAAAAGGCTTGCTAGTTCCAACATTTATGTTTTCACTTTAATACATACTGCAGTTGTAAAGTAACAAAATACACACAAATATGTTTACCATCTGAAAAAAAAACTCGTCGCGGAAAACAAAATTTAAAGCCTTAGCCACCATCAAAGAAAATTCTTCTACTGGCTTCCAGAACATGAGCACGCCATTACCCTAACGTCTCAAATTCAACAAGAAACAAATGTAATGCACACAAGCACTCTTCTATCCAGAGGGTAATCTTCCAAACTAAACTCCTCATTATCAACAAAATCAAAAACAAACCAAACAACCTTCATTATTTGAATCTACAAAGGTTACGCAGCAACATTTTCGCGAAGACAAGAGGTTAAAACTGCAGAACTGACCTCAGACTAAACAGAATAAACAGTTGTGAAGGTTGTGTACCACGTAGCACTACCCACAGCCTTGTTGTTAAAAAAAAAACAATAAAAATGCGATCATAAAAAAATA
This sequence comes from Volucella bombylans, assembly GCA_949129095.1. Classification (NCBI taxonomy): domain Eukaryota; kingdom Metazoa; phylum Arthropoda; class Insecta; order Diptera; family Syrphidae; genus Volucella; species Volucella bombylans. Next base: position 113,864,461 of record OX422144.1, on the reverse strand, counting down.
CGCAATTTCGAGACACATAAACAGCAGAATACACACAATTTTCGCAATGCTTTGGGAATTATTAAAACATATGCGCTTGTACGACGTACATGTGTGTCAGCTGTTTTTTTCTTTTTGGATAGAAGCGTTTTCTTTGTTATTGTTTGTGTTAGAACGAGAAGCATTAATCAAAACAACATAAACTCACTTAAAAGACCTTAAAATCCAAGCTTTCAACTCATGCCGATCGACAAATCGATCTGCGTTCATGTCCATCATTCTAACTAGAATGGCCAACCGCCTCTGAGACTCCTCCGGCGATAAAGTGTCGAATTCTTGGGCTTCTTTCACATTACCTAAAAAATAGGGTACATTAGAAATAGAATTTAATAAAAAGAGAATAATCTCACCAATAATAGCTTCGTGGTCAAACTCTACATGGTGCTCTCCGTCTTCGTTATGGTGCGCATCTCTAGGGCTATATGAGCCGTCCTTTAAACGTTCCTTGCTGGTATGTTTCTCATGCTTGTGTGTAGTTGCTGCTTGGGCACATGTACAGCTTAGCAGTCCCACAATTCCCAACAGGATCAGCAATTGCGATTTACTCATTTTTTTCGTTTTCTCTTAAATATCCTCGAGAAAAAAAGGGGCGGAAACCTCAATACCTCTGTTCTCACGGGAATAACCGCATCAACTAAAATGCTCACAAAACACCTGGAAGCGCATAAATTCTTTAAAACTAAGAATTGAGTGAACGAAAATAATTTATGCAAAGCACACAACGCACAAGAGTTCGTCGGACGTCGGCAGAATTTACATAAGTAGACTCGAGTAATAAGTAGAAATGCTTTTTTTTGTGCCCTCTGATACAGCTGAATTTTTTTGCAAACAGATACAAGCGCGAGAAACTATACAAACAAATTATAAATATCTATTTTGGGGTTATTAGCCGGAGTAATTCGCTTTAATGGTCTCGCTTTTAGATCAAGAAAAACGTGAGGTAAACAAAATTTTCTGAAAAGTTTTATAGCTGGCAAATGTCAGAGTTGGATTCATTTGATTGGCGGATGGGAAATTATAGGAACTATGGTGACGTTGCACTTCAAAAAATCTTAATGTTGATAGTGATATTTATCGTAAGCTGAGGTTATACCGGGTGTGATACATGTTTCAAGTCGATTTTGTTGGGCTGCTGTTTTGGTTTTGATAGTTTTCGAGATCAGCTGATAACAATTTATTGTAGAACATCCAATGTCAAAATAATGCGTCGAGATTGTTAATACATTTAAAAACAATTGTCCGTTTTTGAACATACGAATATTTTTTTTGGTGTCAATCATGCTTCTAGTAAGTCATCCATTAGCGCACAATGAATAGTTTTGTCTTGAGAACAACGTAGCAAACATAGGTCGGAAGCTATTAATGTAGAGAGGCAGAGATAACTTTTATCGACGCAATGTACAGGAATTGGGAGTTTTCATCGCGTTTTTACAATCGACTGATTGAGGGGCTTCATAATCAGCTGTCAGAGTCTCGGATATAGAGAGGTGCAAGAAGCGCTTGTAATTTAGTAAAAAAAAACACTTGGTTGTGAAATAGCCGAACGTTTCGGATGCGAATAATATCACTACTGACAACCTTTGTTACTCGTATAAGGTAGACAATTTCAAGTACAGCAGCCGGGCAACGTTGGTTGCACATGACAGCATTTATAGAGATTAACTATGTAGAGCCATGTCTGGTTTTGGAAACCCTGCCAAGATCGTCAGTCTATGCAGAAAGGCGATTGAGAGTGCTCGCTGCTCCGTCAAAGTCGGTAACGACTTAACTGAAACCTTGGATTTAAATAATAACGACGAATTGGACAGAACGTAACAGTTGACAGCTCTGATTTCGAGGTAGTAAGGGACTTTGCCTACATTGGTTCTGGTATAAATTCTATCTACAATATCTCAGCAGAAATAAAACGAAGAGTTACTATTTCCAATCGCTATTTCTTTGGGCTAAGAAGACAACTGAGTAGTAAGCCGCTATCCCAAAAAACTAAGGAGACTCTATATATAAACTTGAACATCCTACTTTATGAAGCTGAAGCATGGACCCTATCGAAAGAGGATGAAGATATGCTCAGTACTTTCGCGAGAATAATCATTCGGAAAATATTAGGTCCCGTTTGCGTTGTTAGGCTTTGGAAGATAATATTCAACGACGAACTATACGAGCTGTATCGCGCATCAGTCTGAGATGGCTAGGACATGTTGGTGTCCACCGATGCTCCGGCCCAAAGAGTCTTTGAATCTAACTCAGAGGTGCAATGCAGTAGAGGAATATCTCAACCGACTTGGAGTGCACACTTGGAGGCAATTACCTAAAGACATGTCCAATTGGAGAAGCGTGTTAGTTGAGGCCCAGGTGTAAGTAAGGTGCCCCTAAGTAAGTCGGTAAGCCGGGCCGCACGTGGGATCTAACCGCCATACCAGGTGAAAGAAGGATAAACACCTGCGACACATATCACGGTTGGTAGATTTGTTATTAGAGACAGCCTTTGGCAAGAAGTCTTGAGTTTCATTCATATTAATGAGCTCCTTGCGACAATCCGGATCAAGGTTACATTCCCCAACATAATATGTGCAATGGAGGGGAAAGGCGATGGCGCCAAGGGATGTTTTTATGAGCTATTTGAGAAGACATGCATTTGTTCAATATTCTAAATGTGATGTTGAAAACGTCACAGGCTGTTTCAACGCGAGACTAAGAAAGAAGAACATCTTTCGTAACACAGTTTGTACTATAGAGTGCATGACATCACCTCTGATAACGGATTCAGAACTATCGATTTCTCTTTGAGCGGAATGTTATCGTTGCAAGCACGAAGATCACAGAATCGATCTCGGCATTTTATAAGGGAGTCTAGGGATGACGGTCAACATTCCGCTGCCTGACACAACGAAACATTTAATCTGAACGATTATGGAGAACAATTTACCCAAACTCACTGTAGTGAGGATAGACGTATCCAAACTTAATTTCAAGAAGCTTACTGGTACTGACAGCCAGTACCAGGCAGTGATTGCTAGTCCTGATAGATAACAAAACCCAATGGATCCACGAATTATTTATAGTAGGCGGTCAAGCTTTGGGGAAAAACATGCACCAAATTACTATCGGCGATCCTATGTCTTTCTATATACGCATACATATATTTTGTGCGTCTAAAGCTCTTTACGTCCCACGCATCATCAAATACTTGTACCGGCTAATCAACGAAAAACTAAATCGTCGCACTTAGGCTGATATGAGGTGTTAACAGGGAAAACACTCTATTCAACAACATTTACTAAATTATATGACAACATCTGCCATATGTGCGCATACCCCATGGGTGAAAAAGTTGATGTTACTAACTAATACACATCAAAACACATCAAGCTAGACTCATCGCATTGTGTTCGACGAAGGGCACGCATTCAATATTCTGGACTTCCGCACATTCTGAGGTGCCAACATTAATTCGAACCACTGTCTAATAAGGGGGGCTTAACTTCCAAACTGTGCTGTCATCTTTGACAGTTTTGTCCTTCTAATCGAGAGATTGAGGTCGGTATTCGTCATGATGGATAAATTTCATACCCCATGTACTCTACATGACGCAAAGGCAACAATGCGTCAAAGACAATTGAATAGCATAGCACGCTTTACGTTTTGTCATCTCTTATCTCTGTCATTTTATATGGCCCAGAGGTATGAACACTATTCCTGGCTGATTAAAGCTACAATTTTGATCGGAGTCTAAAAAGAAGTAAGAGGTATAATAAACACAATTTTGACAGTTTAAGGCTGTTTTGTCTTCATATTTCACTCTATGCGACGGACTTACTCCTATTGCAATTTACAATTGTTCTTACGATATACGAGTAAGTTACTATAAACCATTTATCTTTAAAAAATTTCCTTCCACACTGTACAAACAATTTTCTATCAAACTGTACCGAATGACTTTACTGGCTAGACAATAGTTTGCAAACTGCAAACAATTTTATTTAGATGGTTTGTGTCGTGGCCGCCCCATTTGAAAACGAATTTTATCCCGGAGAGTGCTGTGTCGGTCGGAAATTTTCTGTGTGTAATCAAAATCTAATATTATTCTTAAAAATTGTTTTACATAAAAACAAGTGTGGAAATAATTTATTTAACGTTTCATCATTCCGAGGTAAGTTCTGGCAGCAGCGAACTTCTGTTTGTGTATTTTTTATTTCGCACAGGTATCCGTATCCGTACTCGAAAACAATTTCATCTGCGAATTCATACAAATTATATTATTCCAAATAGTTTTTATGCTGCTTTCCGTTACTGCACATTGCAATTGATAATTCCATTTAGCAATTTTTAAGCATTAGCACGGTTTTGTTATTATTTTTGAGTAATTTCCTTTCGCATATCTCGAGCAATGATGTCATACACGTTATGTGCTTTTTTGTAGTAAACACGCAGATCCCCGCAAGTTAATAAGTGAAACCACCTTGATTGACCTTTTTTTACTTTATTTTCTTGCTGTTTGTCTTGAAGTCTTTCCCTTTCCGTTAGTCTTTAAGCATTTTAAATGATTTCTGTGTTTTTCGTTTGATTGTATTTTGTTGCAGTGCCCTGGTGGCCTAGTGGGGTGGGTGGCTTACACCTGTTTTATTACACGACAAACGTAAGCAGCTTACATTGATGTGTGTTGTCTCCGGCTCCGGTTCCAACTCTTGACGTTGTTTATTTTTGGCTACAGGCATCTGTTTTCCTTTTTTTTTGCTATTGATTTGGGCTCACTATCAATAGTTGGTGGTGGTTGGTACGCATCCACCCACTCGGAGTTGACAGAGGGAGTAGAATCATCATTTGGATGGTAATGGCGCGCTGGAAGTAATGAAATATCATCAACGTGACAAGTTGAATATGCCGGCTGGTATAATTGATGGAATTTATTCTTACATGGAACAGCGGCAGAAGAGGTTTGTGCTTTTATGGGTTCTTGCCTTCACAACTCATGTCGTTTGCTGGGGATCTGTGTTTTTTGCGTAATTTTACACAGTTGTGGTCATAAAAATAAATTTTTTTGCATTATGTGGAGAAACGGCTTTAGCCGTGGATAATGGGCTTGTCTGTTGCTTATTGTGAAAGCGGCTGTAATCAGATTCAATTGTTTTTGGTGTAGAACTAGCGTTTAGTTAACAACAAGGGTAATTTTTTAGAAGTGCGAATTTTTGACTAATTCGTCCTACACCGACATGGGATTCCCATGAAGTAGGCGAAACTATTTTATTGTAAAGTGCAATTACCGACTTTGGATACTTGAAATTGTGGAATTTTAAAATTCTTTTGATGTCAAGAAGGGATGGAGACTACAGCAGGCACTCTGACAAAAGTTGTTTGAGAATTTTCTCTCAAGGGCTTCCTTAAGAAGCCCTTCAGAAACATTCAGTGAAACCGCCGAACCCACTATCGCTTGCGGTTAAAAACATCGAGGTCACTATTCCATAACATCTCTGTAAATTGCTTTTTGCAGGGTTTCACTATATGTTAAGCTCTGCTCAACATCAATTAATGTTTTGAGAGATTCGGGTAATTATTTTCTTTTCAGTGCTTCATGCATACTTTGGTCAAGACCAATCTCGATGCTTCGTCGGAGAGTCATGGTGGCTGTGGTTTAATCCTAAAGTTGGTTGATCCGATGTAGAGTTGCAATAAGAACTGAGTGTCGTGACACTAAGATCAGCAAGAAAGGTTTTAGGTCGGCCACGACTCGAGCCAAGGGTGGTACCTTTGCCCTCAACACAAGTTCTTAATTGGTATTATTGGAATGGCCCGTAAGTGAAGACTATGTGTATCCTGGAAATTAAGTCAACCAATGACAGGTGTTCCCGAAAAGTTATGTCGTTCTGGTGGGCCCCCGAACAACTACACAGGGCTACGTCTTTGCAATGTCGTAGTCTAATAATAAACGTGGGTAGGACAAAGCTGTTCTTATGTAAAAGGACATCCGATTGGAGTGATTGATGTACATAGCATTTGATTAGCTACATATTTGAACGCCATTAGCGGCCAGTCGACACAAGATATCTTTCCGAATGTCGTTGGAAAACCCCAAAATTCAGCAAATACTACAGGGCGCCGTGATCCTAAGATCGGTTTTAGGTAGGTCTCATTCTCGACCAAAAGGGAAGTCTAGCCTACACGATTACTTCGAATTGGTACTGATATGAATGGGGTTTCCCTACGATGACCTTAAAGATCGAGAATGAGGATTATTCTCCGTTCAAAATCAGGGCTTTTTAATCCCGAGTGTGTAGTAGTCACACTGTGGGCTTAAGCCGTCCAGAACGCGACATTACTGTGCTTCTGGTGTTGTCTGTCAATCGCCCGCAGAAAGGATTTCACTATGAGGCTACAGTGATAGAATTTTTTGAATGCAGTCAGACAGCGCATTAAACTCGTTAAAAGTTGAATTCTATCTAGTTTAGGACATCTGATAAATTGTCTCCTCATGAAATATCTCGAGTTTGGCAATCACCTCTTTTGTCGAATGTGCGTGCATTTTTTTATCGAAGAATACCTTATTGAATGCAATAGCAATTACTTTTCAGAACGTACAATCCAAGTTGCTTTGTTCTGCTATTTATAAATGCTGGTTTGCCACAGAGCTACTTTCTTTGTCACAATATTTTAAATTTTCATTATTGTGTTCTTGTCTATTCCTCCAACATCTGGCCGGCTGGCTCCTTGCAAAACTTCTCTGAACTTGGTAGATAGGATTCAAAACCGTGCGATAAGTCTTATAGGTGATGCGAATCAATTGACACTCTACTCCCAGCGCTCTCACAAAATTGCCAGTGCTTCTGACATCTGATGGTTATCGTTTATTCTTAATCGATATCTCCTTTCATACCTCCGTAATTGTCCCCCTGTCCTCGATATGTACAAACATTATTTACAATCCATTGAGCGCGTGTTATAGGTATAACAAAAAATATGTAAGCTGACGCAGTTTCCTCAGAACTCCTGAGAAGACGATCCTATGTGCCCTCAGAGCTGGAGTTAACAGGAGTATGAATCGGAAAAGGAATATAGTCGAATATTCTCGTATAGCTAAATTTGGTCAAGGAAGGAAGGACACGTTGTGAAGCAATAGAGTAACCTCACCTGGTGTTGTGTTCAGAAGGATTCTATTTGTCAATATATACCCCACAGAGGGCGTGGATAGTGCTGAAATAGATTTATGTCTTGGAAATTGCACTATGAAACCTGCGTAGCAAACTAATTGGAGATCTCATTTCCTGTGCCCCAATTGTGAATTAGAACTGTCTTCCAAAAAACCATACCTTTGCGAACTAGTTTGGAAGTGGTTGAGGGTCCAGAAATGCCAGTAAAAATGCAATAATTATCCCATTTTGCTAGTTTTTCACAATACGGTTAGTACAGCTACTACTGACTAGTACCATTCAAATATATTTCAATTCAATATATTCGGCCAACTGAGCTCGCTACTCGTAAAGCTCTACATGCTGCTTACAGAAAAAACTGTAGCCGCTGTGAGTGAAAATACAGCAGAAGATCCGAAACTGACAATATGGCGTTGATCGGGACAGCTTGGCCTTTGTCCGCACACTATGTGAAAATTTTTGTGAAAATATCTCAGCCAACTCCCGTATAAGATCCGACTGAGCCACGGACTATGGCTTGCAATGGGAGTCCGAGTATTGGGCTCTTAACCAGTCTGAAGTCGGCCCTATTTATTATTTATCGACGAATCTCACTTTCATTTTTATATGTTTGCCGACAAGAAAAATTACCGTTTCTGGAGTGAGAAAAATCTAGAATAGTCTCATGAGTCTGAGTTACACCCAAAAAGGTGCGCTCTTTGATGTAGTCTTCACGCTGGTATCATCATCGATCTTTTTATTCAAAATGAAACCGGAGCTCGCGTTGGAGTCAACGGCCAACGCTACCGAACAATTATCAGTGATTATTTCTACGAATAACGTATATGGAAAAAATTGATTCGGACAATATATAGTTTCAGCAATAAAACCAATGACTTACTGAGGACTCGATTTAACTACAAAATTACAATATATCGCGAAGTATACCAGTGAATTGACCGCTGCGATTTGACGCCATTAGATTGTTATTTGTAAAGTCTTTGGTTATAGCCTGAAATTATCCACACCAACTGAAGACCTGGGGATTAACCCCAAAAGTCAACCATTGGATATATATTATATAATGATGATACCACCTATCATCACCTACTCATCAGTAGTATGGTGGAACAAGAAAAAGAGAAATCTGCCATACAAAAGCTGTAGTAGCTACAAAGAACTGCATGCCTCGGATCGCCGGCGGAATGCATGCATGCTCTATAGCAGCTTTATTGGTTTAACGCCACTCCATTTCTTTATAAAAAGGATCCCCGAGCTTTACATGATTTCTGGGGTTTCTTAAGATTCTATGCTTCGGAAGAAGGTTCTAAATAGTCATCCCAAGCCGAAAAGCATGGAACTACAAGTGGTATACGGATGGATAAAAGATGGGAGCCGTAGGAAAAAGTGTCAGGGTATTTCAAGCGAAATTACATGCCATTCAGGTGTGCGCAAACCTCATCTTCGATAAGGGTATGAAGGCTGTCCCTATCCATATACTAAAGGACAGTTAAACAGCCATTAAAACATTAAGCTCTAATCTCATTGACTCTAAATCAGTCTGCTTCAATTCATTACAAGATCTCCCCCATAGGAAGAAAGTAAAACTGATCATAAAGGCATTGTTGGTAATGAAATAACCGACGAACTGGCTAGAAACGGTTCAGCTGACTCTTTCATCAGCTCTGAGCCCTTTTGTAATATTCCGAACTTAGAAATTAGCTCAACCATTTTATAAGTGCCTTCAGGTGACGATACTTCCTCAGGGAAATTTTAATCCCTATGGAAAATCTCAAAGTCTCTAGAGAGATTCTGAAATTCATCAAAAGAGTGCAGCCCTTCTTGGCTTCTTAATACTATCGTATAATACTCAGATCCTTAAAAACAAGAAAAATCACTAGAAGTACTCGTAATGGCTTACTCTACTCTACACCGTGATATTGAGTTTTTAATGCTAGTCTTGGTCCGAACAGTCGACAATTTTCCGGTTTATCTGGTACGTCCTGGGATCGATTAGCCAGAGTCTGGGGGTGGCCGTGGTGTAGTGGTAGTAGCAAGCGCTTCTCACTCGGAGGGTCCAGGTTCGAATCCTGCCCATGGCAAGTCAGTTTTTCATTGTGTAATTGGAACTCAGACAGAAAAATTCTGCGTGTGAAGGCATAACACTGACACGTAGATTTGGCTGTTGTAGAGTTTCAAGCACAGAAAAGAAAAATACTGTGATATACCTCGAATCACTCTGAGTGGAGAAAAAACTCTCCGTCCTATTCGGACTCCCACCCCTGGAGAGCAAACATAGAAACCAAACACACCTGAGTTTCAAACCACTACAAAAAACAATTTTCCTTTCTCCTCCTTCTATCTTTCTTCCGCCCGCGCCCTGGCAACAGTAAAAGGGTATCTAACCTCTTAGGCGCGCGTAAATTATAAAAAAAAAAAAAAAAAAAAAATTCTGAAAGACAAATAGGAGCCAAATCGCCGAAAAACGTATCCTACAATTTATACCGATTGTATTTGATTTTCGGCGTAGAATTGAATTGTGTAGAAGGTTCTGTTTTCTAAATCACCTTGATGCAAGCATATTGCCCATTGGCTAGTTGATCTGTAAACGTCAAAGAGAAGATTACAGTTCTTTAGAGACAGCCCAATTTTCTTGCCTTTTATTTTCTGCATTTTCTTGGAAGTTGATTTTCATGAAACACCCAATTTCCTAGTTGATTGCTGCATTAGTTGTTTTTGTTTATGGACTTAATCTTTTCTATCCTTTTCCGTCAATCTAAAAGGTAACTTTTTCTACCTGTAGTGCTGGGCGTATTAATAAATAAGACTTTTGGATTATTTTACGTAGTTTCGAATGCTTTGGACCGTTTTTTTTTTTAATTTGCTATTTGTTTTTATGCAATTGTATTGTCAGTTCTGAAGAAAACTTTCTAATGGCGCCAGATACACTAAAGTTGGCTTCCAATAGAGGATTTAAAATAATATTTCAAAAGAAATCGTCAATATTCATGATGGTATAACTCCATCCAGAGAGCCAAAGCGAATTAAATCCACTTAAAAGGAAACGCATGAGAAAAGCCATTGAACTTGCTGTGAAAAATTGCTAAGCTAATCGCCTGACAGTCATTGATATTCATGAGATATACATATAGACTAAACTAAGAGAATAAAGAGACAACACATTAAGCGCAAGTATCATCAATTACCATTAGGAACTTTAGAATAAACAACTCTGGGGCAGAGATGAGCAATAAATCCTATTAAAAATGAACTGAAGATGTCATACTATTTAGTTATTGAAAACGTATTCGATACTGATCTGATGCAATCTTAAGGAAGACCACGAACCACAACTGATTTGATAACAATTTATCTTTGTTAAGATTTAACAAAGAGCTTATAACCGACTAACGCGACATGAAGTCACGCTGTTCAATTAGCGATTCAACATTTCAAACGCACGACTTGTCTATGTCTGCTCTAATTTGGAATAATTTTTTGCATTCGTCACTTTGTTTTGGTTTACTGATTTGTACGAGTAGCTTTGCTATCTTCTGTAATGAAGTAGTACGGATGCAAATTTGCACAGAGTAACTCGCATTCGATGCATTTGAATTCCATTGTTTTGCTAATACTTTTTATCAATGTTTGTTCTGACAGAAGTTTTATATTTCAAGAAGCAACTACCTTCTTTTATTTGTTCTGATTCATTTAATTCAACGTAAATGAGTGCATAGTGACGTTTTACACATTTTGTCAACTTGATGATGTATTCCAAGAAATTTCTAAGCAATTTGTACTATTATGTGTTTATATATTCGTCGAACTTAACATCGTCCTTATCATTCCGTCCTACAATGAATGGAACTCATTCATATGACGTGATACATAAAAGTCTCATATCAAACTTTACTTGAACCATATAAACCAGTACACCTGCAAACTTTTATACATTTTAGATTTGCTATCAGCAACTGTTTTATTTGTGATCGTAAAATAGCTTGCGATTTGTCTGACTTGGAAACTTTGGCCTTTGGTTTCGGACTATATTGTACAAAGAGATTTCAGTCATCACATGTAATTTTCGAATTTATAAAGTTTAATCAAATTATTGATTCTATAATAGTTGTTTTGCTCTAAACTCTGATAAAATTTTCTTTATCATTAGAAGTGGTACTTTCACTTATCTACCGGAGAACGCCCATTTTTTTTTTAATAAAAAGTGAATCATTTAGATTGTGCAACGGTCTATCTCAACAATGCTACACTTAGGCTCTACAATTTATAGGTAATGTAAAAGTGTTAATAAATATTTGTAGGCGTGACGTGAATCTTGAATAAGTTTGCTCCAGTCACTAATTGTTTCTGCGGAAAATTCATGACACGGAAAACTACTATAATTATCAGCGCTTGAAATTTTCAATCTATACCAGGATGTCTGATATCTATATACACGGTTGCTTGTTGATGGGTTTAGAGACGTCAATGCCATGTTTTGCCAAAAACAAAATAATTAAATTATGACTACGAGTGAATACTTCAATCAAATCCGGATGTGAAGATTAAAAGAATTGTTTTCACTGAAATTCACATCAATATCCTTGTGGCAACAAAAGGATAGTGATGATAGAATGTTTTCAGTGCATCTGACAAATTTTAAACCTTGGAGTTGTGAAGGACTACCGAAGATTGCACCTTTCAAATGTTACGTTGTATTTACCAGCTATATTTGATTTCTTTACCATTCTCTGAAGGCAAACAATCACAAACATGAATAACCGATCCAAATTTGCAAATTCTCACATATTGTACAAGAAGCTTGCGCATCTCGACTGTCTGTAGACTTCGACATCCTGGATGCGTTTAGCTTCGGTTGCTATTTGAAAGATATTGTTTTACATGTATACATATAGCAGTCTTTTCAATCGCTTAAAAGCGAGACTTAATCATAATTAATTTTTCGGTCATATTAAGACATAAGACTACTGGATTTTATGCCATTTTCACCAATCCCTAACAAATTTCTTTGCATATCGCGATTGTAACTTTTGTAAATAGATATCGAGAGTTGATTTAATGGATTAATGGTCTCTCACATTGTTACTTTACCTTACTTACCTTTCGCCTTCCGTATAAGATCTCCCACAGCTCTGATCACCGCTTTCTCGAAATCCATGAAAATTATTCATGAGTTCGCATTTCATGCGAACTGTGTTCTACAAAGCTGCATTGACTTGCATAACATTATATAATAATGTGTTTCCATCGTATGCGACTCAGCGTAAAACTGTAACAACAATCTACATCAATCTGCAGTTGTTACAGTTTTTCGTGTCGCTTTTGCACAGTGGAATATAAATTTATACTGCTCAGGCATTTGATCATCTCCTTGGCCGGAGTGCTTTCCGTTGGAAAATACCCTCTTCTGGTTAATTGATATCTTCTGGCTCTCTTTCTCTTCTGGATAGCTCATTTTTTCCTATACCGCGGTATCTTAGTATTCAATATAAACTCAATAGGTTCTGCATGCCTAATAATTGAGTATTTGCGGTATAGCACTTTAGTACAATAAATCAGAATTGATGTTGGTGGTTTCAAGTCCTTTGAGCGCCGCCTGACGATCTATGATAACGGCGATATTACATCAGATATCAATCCTTTTCGCGCTACCCTTGTAGCCAGAAAAACAGCTAGTGCTTCAGATTAGAAAACACTGCTTGTGTTCGGAAGTCGCATGGAGCCTTTCAGGTCAGGGTCTGCATAGGAGATGTCAAAACGCGTTCCCTCCGCTATGTTTGATCCATCTACGAGTATGTAGATTACAATTTCATTTGACAATTTTCTTGCATTTCTTTGTTATTTGTCATTGAAGCTGGCAGATAAAGCAATTTCACGTATTGTATCGTCCTTCATTTAATCAGTTAATACCATATTGCGCAATGTCCAATGCTGCAAGCCTTGAGGAAGCCCAAATTGGTGAGTCGTTGCACATGTTGGCAGTTAATTTAGTGCTGCTGTATTTTTTACCATCGTATCCAAGTATCATTTTCCTTCTTGTTGCTTTTCCCTACACTATGTGAGTATAGATCTCATCACTCCTGTTTATAGCCAGCTCACGATTGCGAGTTTCAAAACCCAAGTCTTTCCTATTGATCTCTTACAGATAAAAATAAAACGTTGCGAAGCAACATATTGCTTCGGATTAGGAAGGCTTTACTGCTGCCAACACCGCAAAACAGAAAAAGGACAACGACGTTCGGACCTGCAATGACATGCAAATTCGGGCCACTACTCAATTCCATCCAGGGTACGTCTCGGATATATCACACTTCACAACAACGGGGAAATATTGTGAAACGACAAGAACCTTTGCCAATCACCTATCTCTCGACCACTCGTCGATGCCCGTACAATGGGCGCTGCACATAAGAACGGGATCGGCTCGCGCTCTTTAGGATTGACTTTTCCAGAAAAAAAAGAAAAGAAAAAAGAGTATGAGGAGCGAGCGTTCGAGTAAATAAAAAGATATTATTCCATGATTAGCGTGCTGAAGTCTTATCAAAAGGTGAAAATAACGTATCAAACCAACAAAACCCGAAAATACTCGTAGGGTATAAGAAAATCGTTTCTGTAGACTGTTAAGCGGTGGAAACGACACAAATTGCTGTCAAGCAAAACGAATCACATACATGAGGCCTAGCATCGTTTGTCTGATGCACAAAAAAAGGACAAACTCTAAACTGCGTTAGCTATGAAGGCATCAGGTTTCTTAACATCGCGTAAAATATCTTGTCTGCCGTATTCTATGAACGCCTATAATCATTTGCCAATGATCTGATTGGTCCCTATGGTTGCGATTTTAGGCCGGGTAAGTCAAAGAGACCTTTGAAATCAGTAAATTCTTTAACATCATACTTAAGAAAAATATGCGAAACTGCTAAGTCAACACTATATGCACAATCGTCCAAAAGACTACTTGCATATGCTGAAGATATTGCTATCATTAGCAGAACACAGCGAATAGTTCCCGGTGCGTTTCCAAGTTTTGAAACAGAAGAAGCAGATGAATGGGACAGAATGTCACAATAGCCAGTTTTTTATTGCACTTTGAGGTAGTTAAGGATTTTGTTTATCTTGACTCCGCTAATCACTCTAATGGTGACGCCTTCTTAGAAATCGAAGAAATTGATCGCTGTTTCTTTGGTCTAAGAAGGCAATTGAGTAATAAGGTTGTGCCAGAAAGATTCTTTATGTAACTTTTAGTCCCGTGTGTATTCATGTGCCTTGGAGAAGGAGATATATCACCTAACACCACGAGCTGTGCAGCGCGACAAGGTCAAAAAAGTGCACATCTATTGCCTGAAATGGCAACGCTCTGGCCCAAAGAGTCTTCGCTTTTCCTATCCGGAGAAAGAAAGACTCTGCCTTAGGTGGTGCGCAGAAGTGGAAGTCGACCTCAATCTTCTTGGCAGTTAGCCAAATAACTGAGACATATTAGTTGAGGCTACAACTACAACTGTGGCGCTATTTTATCATAAGTAGTAAGTAAGTAAGGTATGTAATTATTTTTTCATTGAAAATAAAAACAGATTAAGTTTAATTTTGCGGTCTGATGCGTCACACTTGCCCACAAAAAAGTGTCGTTTCTCCTCCGTTGATGTCTAATATTTAATTTATTTAATTTATATGTATGTTTGTATCAGCACCTTCGTGACCTACTGTATTGGATTTTTGATTTGCAATTTGTCATGCACACACTCCCCACATTTAAAACACGCAAACTTTATTGCTTGTGGTTTAATTTTTCCTTCCAATTTCCGTTATTACTATTTTTCTATTCTATTTTCATAGACGAAAGCATCTAGTCGTTTAGTGGTAGAGTATTTTACATACTCGTAGTGTCGCCAATGATCCCTCCATCACCATCACCATCACTAACGGTTATCTAAAAATCATTTTCTTCTCCACCGCACGCCTTATTCAAGACACCCACTTGGCTCGAGTGTCTGGTTATGCTGGTGCGCTGCTGTTTGGAGCTGCTGCGTTAAAAGGGAAAAGAGCCACATGCGAGTACTCGTACTGGTAAACTTTCAAGAGAGCTTGATGTGTGATGGAGAAATCATTATAACGTAGTCGTAGTTGTATTTGTACTCGTATTTCAGTTTCCAATTTTCACTTGAGTTGACTTGAGTAGTGGTTTAGCTCATTGCTGTTGTTAATTTTTCTTTTATTCTTTATTTTCTTTAAATCGTTCGTTTTGGTTTTTTTTTTCAATTTTTTTTTTTTGTTAAGTTCTTGAATTGCATCTAAAAAATAAAAAAAAAATAAATCGAAAGCAAACTAAAAGTAGTGTCTTGGCATCCACATACTCGTACTCGTAGTCCAACTTGTAGTCGTACTCGTACATTTAACTTTTATCCAAGCAATTATAAAATAGCAACATTTTCGGTTTTTAGCGTTTGTGAGAAAGAAAGATTTGTAGCGACATTACGAAATATTCTCAAATGCCATACATCATAATTCGGGGTAACTTAGCGTCGTACAGTCATAAGTACCCCTGGCGTGTTCTTGTCTCTGGATTGAAAGGTAAATTTGATTTCAAAAAAAAAAATTTTTTTTGTTCTATATAAATTACTTATAATCTATTATTTTTTAATATTGTTTGTTTAGTTAGTTTTTGAATCTGAGTGTGCATTGAAGGTTTCTCTATGAAGTGCCAGGTGTTAACTTAATTAACTCAGTCAACAGTTTAAGTGACTGATGTGAACTCTCTCTTAGGTAATGGGATTCGTTTTTGAATTTGCACTGGAAACGTAAATAGTAAAACGAACAAAAATCATTAAATATGGTGAATAATACTCTTTATGGTCTTGTAGAGTACACAAAGCAGTTATGTGTGTCAAGTTTAAAGTGCATGCATTAAAATGATTTATACACTTGACATGTACTTACTCGTTAGTTGAGCTATTTTAGGTGATTTATGTGAAATTTATTCCTAATTCGTTTGTTTGCTTGTCATGGTGGACGAAATTTTCCAATCTATTTGTGATTTATGCGTCAATTTTGCTTCAAGCGCTTTTGTCGTTTAAAGGTATTTTGTAAAAAAAATTTCATTTGACACTACAGTAGTGAATGACGTTTAATTATACACCTAATGAGGCTTACATCGTTCAAACAGTGACTGCAGTCACATTTTGTTTTTATTTATTGATACACATGCACCGGATTCGGATGCTGACTACATAAGCTCGTTATTAAATGGTGCTCCCAATGCACTCCCATTATAAAGGAGAAAAATACAATCTGTATGCATATGTACGTTTAGAAAACTTGAGAAAACCTTTGAAAAGATGATGAGTCAATTTTATTTATTATCATGTCTGGATAGAGAAAATAAATATTTTCTGTTGACTGATGGTTTAACATTTCAGCAAACAAAGTTAGTTGTTCTTTGTTTGTTTATTAATTTCGCAGAATTCAGAATATCAATATCAGAACGATGTTCAATGTCTGCCAATAAGAATGTAGGGCTATTCATTCAGTCATTTATAAAAATTCAAATAATTTTGATTCGTTCTTTTATTTAGGTATTCATGAATAGAGAATAAGTTTGGTCACGAAATTCTGATTAAATTCTGATCTGGGATACTCGTACTCGCCATCGAATACGGTTGACAAGGATGTATTTTTTACAAAAATTATATCCAATCCGCTTCGACCTTCGTCGTTGTATTGTTTTAGACACCCATTCAAAACGTTGGCAGTGTCATTGTGATAGTAGCGGACATATAGCATCACGGATTCAATATTTGACCAAAACAGCCACAGCTTGATCTTTAAGCTGATAGCATTGCTTCTTCATATTTTGGACAATATGCCGAATGTAAATATTGCCTCGTTTATTACTATATCTAATTTAGTCCGACTATCCTCAAAGACAATACATTCAAGGTATTGTGAACGCTTTACTTTTTCTTCTTTTTTTATAATTTACGCGCGCCTAAGGAGTTATGATACCCTTTTACTAGAGGAGGAGGAGGAGAAAGGAAAACATTGTTGTGATGTAGTGGTTTGAAACTCAGGTATATTTGGTTTCGATATTAGCTCTCCGGGGGTGGGAGTCCGAATAGGACGAAGAGTTTTTTCTTCACTCGGGATGGTTCCAAGGTTATCAATTTTCACGCTTGTTTTGTGCTTGAAACTCTACAACAGCCAAATCCATATGCCAGTGTTATGCCTTCACACGCAGATTTTTCTGACTGAGTTCCAATTACACAAATGAAAAACTTTTCATGAGTAGGATTCGAACTTTGACCCTCCGAGTGAGAAGCGATTGCTAGTACCACTACACCACGGCCACCCCTTCTTCTGGTTGCCCTTTGTAACGTTGAGGTAGAAAGGCTGATCATATTAGTTTTTTTTAGAGTTAATCGCCAGTCCAACGATATTTAGTTTCCTTTCAGACATCCTCTTGTAGAACGCTGCTCTGCAATTCCTCCGAAAGCTTTCTTTTATGGAGAGCATGACTTTTGAATCTATGGTAGGTTGCTTTTATTATAGCTGCAATTTTATCTGGAATAGCTCTGGGGTGGAAAGCAATTTAGACAAATTCTAATAGAGCAATGGAGCTCGATATTATACACACTGTTCGATGATGATAGGCAGAGTGTTGAAGGGGTCTACTTAGGAAAATCCCACATCGAGCTTACAGGTTATGCTTTATTCGCTCAGGTATATTTCCCTACCTAGTACTACTCCACTTTGGACTTTGGATAAGTCCCTGTTCTGTAGCGTCTTCTTGTCGAGACCCAAGGTTTGGTATTTCTTAACTCTTTTAATATTCACATTAACCACGTGACATCATTACATTTGGAATCAAGAACTAGCCAGAAGCAGGAAACGATGTCAGCAATCGATACAGTTAAAATCTTCCGGTCTGTCACATTGTTTTTCCCTGTACTAAGAATCCCAGTAACTGCTTCAGAAGTTCATAAGCAGATAACATCATCAAGCCAACAATGAAGATGATGATGGTCATAAGTTGCACCAATCCGAATTAATCCGAATTATATGTGGGTAATCCTGCGAAGATAGTACTTGATAGGAATACGAGTAATTTGCAATGCGAAAAAATTAGTTATAATCATATATGGAACGACAGGTCTGATAATTGTATTCCTCGGCTTTGCTCTCACATTTGCATTCTTTTGACTAGATTTTTAATCTAGGTATGACATATGTATATGTGGCTGCATTTTAGTGATACAGCGTCTTGTCTCTTCCAACAAGGTTTGGCGGTCGTGGGTTTAATGTCTTAAGCTCAAAAAACTTCAGAGAAAGAAGTCAAAAGACGATGATCACATGATGTGGGCATGCCCAGAATAGGCATTTCTAACATGATTTCATCGCCAAATCTCTTTCCTTCGAGCCATTTCTTCAAGTTTGAAAACTCGTTTGAGACTAGCAGCCCATTGTTTTGATGGAAGAGCACTTTTTTCTTGGCCAAATCCTGTTGTTTTTCCTTCAAATCTACTTTGAACTGGTCCAATAATTTAGCATAATATTCGCTGTTGATTGTTTTTCTCATTTAAAATTAATCAATGTGGATTTTGCCGCGTGCATCCCAAAAAAACTGTCGCCATGATGTTGATGGCCGATTTCAGCGCTGATTCGACCGGAGAAGCCCACTGTTTCGGATGCTGCTTGATCTCCGATATATATCCGATATTCATCAACAGTTATGGTACAGCGTAAAAACTCGCCCGGATTGCGGTTCAACAATGCCAAACACTCCTTTGAAGTTGTCGCGCGATGACGCACGCAATTTACTTTTTTTTCCATTTTCATCAGTCAACACGGTTGTCTGCTTTCAATGGCTGTACCACAAGTCAGTTGACGGGTGGTAGGTGACGGAAGCAGTCTTGGTGCTTTTTAAGTTACAACGCGGTTAATTCTAAAATTCACATAATTATTGATCTTCCCTAGTATACGACCACGGTATACTACAATAATGCAATTGTTTCATTTGATGTGCGACAAGTGGTGTTGTACTGTTGAAACCACATGTCTTCAGGATCCAAACCATCCATTCTAGGCATAGAAAACCTGTCTTTTCATTCCCTGATACAGTTCGCCATTAACTGCGCACTTTCGACAGCGTCTTTGAAGATGTCTAATGTCTAATGATGCCTTCAGCCCAAATCAAAACGTTAAAGCCGTTTGGAATGCATTTGCTTCTTATGAAACACATAAATTTTCATCACTCCAAATGCGACAATTTTGCTTGTTTACGTAGCGTTTAGTACACACAAGGTGTGTCCCGAATTATTGTAAACAGCACAAGAAGTGTTTTGTAACGTAAGAGATGATCAAGGATAACATTTTAGATTTGCTTTGGAGAACTAGAGACTTGGTTTACCATATCTAATTCACATCTCTATAATAAGGATACCGTTGGTCACGTAAGAACTTGAGCTGGCAAAACCCAATCTGTTTTTAAACGAAGGTGATGTACAAGCTGTGATCCCATGTGCTTCTGTTTCTAGTTTTTTGTGTCTTTTTTCTATTAGTGGGTTGTTCGACACTTCAATCTTTTATCTCTAGTCGCAGAGATTTGTTGGGCCATTTTTAGTGTGCGAAATTAATTATAACGATTATTAAATTTCTAAGAAACAATCTCAGCGCCAAAGGTTTCTAATCAATTTTTCGTGGTGTTACTTTTAAAAGAAATGCTTATGACACATTGCAGTTTTTGTAACCATCGTCACTAGTTAATTTATCAACCATGGATATGACTGTGCACGAACTACGTAATTCTTGGGTGAAAAAAAAATTGCTTCCTGGAACTGGAGCAATTCTAAAAAGATATACGAGTACATACTGTCGAAAGACAACTGAAGGAAATTATTTTTAAAAGTTTTGTAAATGTCGTTCCTATCACAAAAAAAGCAAGCAAAAACGCAGTCCGGGTTAGACTAAGGCCCATACTTACGTTGTTTGCTTACCACTGTATAGTTTTTGTTGAAGTATTGTCTAGTCAACCTTAGATCGAGCTCTATACCTTGTAGTTCACTATTTGTCAGGTATTTCTTGTTTAAAAAAAAACGAGAAATTATCGTTTCCTATTTCCACACAATGAAAAATATTAGTGCGCCTAAACTATTGCTATATACATACATACATTACTTACAGTGTTAGCTCTCCATATAGCAATGCTACTGTTTCATAGATTTCATATGCTACGGGCAGTGTTTTAAATTTCTTCAACAAGTTCTCACATCTATTAATGCATACCACATTGTGGAAGAAAAAAAAAATCTCGGCAGATAGTGGGATTCTTTTATGTTTCTTTTTTTTTTTTTAAACATCTACGACTGCTGTGAAAGTGCTTGTAAATTCCATAATTTTCCTCTTCCTGACGGTTGTGGCAAATCCGTTTTACTACAATGTATAGAAAGTTATTTGCCTTTCTCCTTACAATCACCGATCATCGATGACCGATTAATGATCTAACTCGTATTGCTTTTTACAGTCAGTCAGTCATTTTGTACATGATTCATGTATGATTCGTCTGATCATCGCTTCAGACATACATATATTCGTTAATTGAGTTGGTGTATTCGTTGGTAAGAATTTGTCATGTGTGGAAAGATAAAAACATAAAAAACATAAAAACCATTGCCCTTGTTCCTTCATCATGTCTTGTTGTCACGGCCATATAGGTTGGTAGCCAAATGTTGTGTCGCTTCATGTTATGAAGCACGTATGCATGCGATTTAGTTTAGTTCAGTTTATGGCAGCTCTTATCATACACACTGTCAGAATAATCAGTCATGATCCGCCTATTCGTATTCATGTCTGCGATGCTCTGCCACTCCTTTAAATATCCTCCGACAATTTTAAAATTTATTTAAATCTCCCGCCCATCCCAACAGTCATTTTAAATGTCATTCACTTCTGAGGGTTCATTGTGTGTTCCTTTATGTTTAAGTCAACTGTATGTTTTATTTTCTCCGGACATCGGTCCGTGCAATAATCGTAGATTTTACAAGTACTACGGCCAAATGATGGTGTCTATCACACCATATGACCTCATTTCTTCGTATTTGTAGTCTTTTATGGCTTCACCATGCCAACTACAAAAAAAAAAAATAAATAAATAAAAAATAAAAAACTTTCCATAAATCCCTGAGGCAATGTAAATATTTCTCTTTATTTTCTCTCTTCTCCGTAAAAACAACATGCTAAACAGGTCTAATAAAAATTTAATAATGGCACGCGTTCCAAGCTATCATACGAATACAACAATCAACAGGCAACCCACTATGATGATGAGTCGTAATTTTTTCCAGAATTTCACACAAATTTACTACCCCAAGCCAATAGAGCCATCATAAGACGAATATTTTACGATAGAGAATGTGAGAAGCGCTAAATTACTGAAAAGAGCCAAACGAAAAGTATACAAACAGCTTTTGTCAATTATAGTGTTTGTTTTTGTTTTGTGTTGCCAGAGCCAACAAAATGTTGGCCAGCCTTACTCGCTTACCAGCTGGACTGTAATGAATAATCAATACTAGGGCACAACCGCCCTTGGGTGGTGGGTGAAAATGAAAGTTTTGTTGACTCGTGTGTAGGGAAGTCAGCCCTTACAGCTTACAGCAATTTAGACAGACATTTCGTACATTAATCGATTTATTGCCGAATAAAAGCACACACTGGGGCTACAACAAGTACAATTGGACGACTTTACGCGAATTTTATCATTACGAATTACCCTTTCTCCAGATTACAACTCAGTTGTGTGTACTAAAGTTTAACAATTTCGAAAATAGCTGCATCAGCACGGGTATATCATTCAGTAAAAATAAAATTACGTATAAAGACGCTTTGTTTGGGGAAGAAGAGTGCTTTTATTTTTAAATTTATAATTCTCTCTTTCTCTCTCTGTTGAGAGTTTATTTGCGTTTCGTTATTGTATCGCTGTCGGGCTGGGCTGAACAGAGTCGAGCTAAATTGAGCAGTGCATGCCAGTTAAAACAGGTTTTTCCATAATATTTTTTCTCGTGTATGGAACCTAACTGAACTCTCATTTAATTTAATACTGTTGGCTTAGTTGTATCTCTCGTATCTTATTTTAATTCGCAATATCATAACATTATCTATTCTGCCATTGTATAGCGGATGACATCGAGCAACTAAATCAATTTTCCTGCGGAGGCTATAGCGATGAGTCAACAATAGTTTATCTGGTTCATCCGTGTCGTGTTCTATCAGCCCTTGAGGTGAGTTAACATGTTTTTTTTTTTTGAATAATTTAAACGAATCTTATAGTGAGTTAGATTCTAATATAATAATTTTAGATACTAGGATTTCGTGTGGTTGCATCATCATCGACGGCCGTCAAACAAGACTACAATGAGTACATGTGGACTATGCGAAAAGAATTCCACGAACCAGAACCAATAGAATCATCCGATACGTCAGTTGTGCGAGAAAATCTCTCTAATATCGATCGAGAAGCAGCTGTACTTGGGAACTATCACAAAGTCGATTCACCCGAATAGAAAGACTCTCTCCAAATAAGACAACTAAAAGACTATTTCTACTCTAATCTAGGATTTAGATACTCTTGGATTTGTTTCGTTTTTTGTTTTATTCTCATTTGAAGCAAGGTAAACGCGAAAGTTTATTTCAATTTAACCCATCTATTATGGAATGTGTAGTACGACAAGTTGTTAAGGCATCATCAGCACCAACAGCAGCCGTAGCAACATCAACAACTCCATCTGGAGCAGCATCAACACCAGCAGCAGCAGTCCAAGCAACACCAACATCCAGTGCTGCTTCACCATCAGCTGCCACTGCAGCTACATCAACATCGACTACTAACGCTGTTCCAACATCAACAGCAGCAGCAGTGGCTTGTAATTCAAATGTCGTAACTATTCCGGTACCGATTGTTAGTTCAGAAGATATCTATACATATGTAAGTGTTAAAGGATCTCTTCATGATCGTTCCTGCGCTTTATTCGGTCTAAACGATGCTGAAGTATTGGCGCTAACGAAGCGCTTTGAAAACGGCTCTACCCAAATTGTTAACGGTGTGATGATTAATGCACCACCAATGCAACTTATCAATACATTGAGTAAACTGGGCTACAAAGTTATTTGCAGTACTGGCGAAGCGGAAATCGTATGGACCATGCAACGTGAGGTGTAGGGACTGCGAAAAAGAGTTTGTGCAATATTTATCAATAATCGTTTACTCTTAAAAGAAATACAAGTTCTAAATAAAAGACGCTCAGCGAACTCTATTTTAAACAGTGTACAATTAATTCAAAAAAATAAAATAAATAAATAAATAAATAAAAAAAGGACTCTTAGACAGCAAATAGTTTGAACAGTTCTGTATTTTTTTTTTAAACTAAAAATTTGTGGAAGTGGAAAAGGAAGAGGAGAACGAAAACAAAGTGATAATGAAGCACGCCGGAGGTTGTTGTCATCAGCATGCTTCTACGGTGCAGCAGACTCTGTCAGAGTTGGATTTTGAACGAGGAATTTGGAATGCAGGTTAGTTGAAATATTATTACTTTTCTTGGTTTAAAACTTCCTTCATCTCTATTCTCGCCGGACAATTTGTTCTTTGGTTTTAATTCTCGTTTTAATTCTAATAATGGGAAGAGGAAAATGAGTCATACTATCTGCAGAACTACTGCTTTCTACATGTTGGGATAGCAAAAAGGAGTTTAAAATAGGAGCAGAAATGAAGTGTCATCTTGGAGTACGTGATAATACGCAAGTTCGTTCGATATTTAAAAACTACTGTAATTGAATGTTCCCTCTTTAAAATGTGATCGTTTGGAAAGTAGTTGTTGATCCTGGTTTCTCCATATTTTCTTATTCACCTTCTTTTATTAACTGTTGATATATCCATCTAATTACTTATAATCCGATTTCCATTGCGGATCTTAGAATCATTCAACGGATTTCTTTAATGAGACCAATTGTCATACCCGCTGATATTCGTAACATTTTCCTTTCCTGTCGCTGTCATTTCTTCTTTATTCTTCTCGTACTTCGTCCAACATTGAAATGAGTATTTTAAAGCTGGGCGAATGAGTGCCATGTATAACAATTCTCCAAATGTAAGTGGCATTTTTCTCTCACAAAATATTTCGGGGTTTTCGCGTCATTAAGGGCACCGCAGGCTTACTCTATGTACGATAATTTCATCACAATTTCCTCAGTGGTTAACGACAGCGTTTCTCAAGTGTTGGGTTTGGGGTTTCAAAAAAACAGCAGTGCTTTACTCTTTCCATCTATTGAAAATCCTTCGTTAGTAGGTTTCCTGCTCATCTTCAATACATTTCGGCAATTGAATCTCTTGCAAGTTTTTCCTACGTTGCTCCGCAATCTTTGACCTTCGACCTGCGCTTCGACCTTGCACTTCTTCTACTGCTTTCGCCACTCAGTTGCAACGTTCGCAGTTTCGCTTTTCTGCAGTTCCACACTTGTAAAGCTTACATTTTGTTCCATTTTGGGCTCATCATTCCACCACCCGTTTCTTTATTTATGTGCAATACTCTTAAATTTTTCTTCATAGTTGCTCCACATATCTTCCGCGCTTAGTTTTTCCTTTTATTGTGTGGGATTTTTGGGCCATTCTCGTAAATTTAGCGCTCAGAGCTATTTTATTTAAATTGTGCCAGTTTATTTTCTCAGCTGACTCCGACTTTCGTTGTTTTTTTCTCTGGCTTCGTCACGAATAATTCTGTTTGCCTAAGATGACTTTAGAATCTTTTACGCGCTGTTTTGTGTGGGTGCTCTGGGCACCCAAATGAAAACAAAAAAAAAATCACAAAATCGTTTTCAACAACCGCAAAGCGAAAGTGCGTGAGATAGCTGACATCGTATCGACATATCAATAGACCGTGTACATCCTATTTTGCACGAGTATTTGGGTATGCGGAAGCTCTGCTCGAAGTGGCACCGTGCTTGCTCACAGTTGACCACGAACAACAACGTGTTTATAATTTAGAGCGCTATTTGGGGCTGTTTAAGCAGTATGTAACAATGGATGAAACATGAATCCTATTACCTGTTCGCAAACCTCAAAAAATGCAAATGATTCGACAAATCGTTCTATAAGAAAGGCATAGAAATGCTAAAGTGGCACTGGAATGATTGCTAGAAGGAGGCTGTTGATGAATAGGGTCGAATTTTGCCAAAAAGATCACCTGTTAAGATCACATCTTACGGCGCTTGCTGTGAGGTTGACGTTAACATCGCAGATCAAGCACTAAATCTCTAAAGTTTGCAGACGCCAATATTATTTTACATGACGCTGTATTTTGAATAACGTTAATGTTAATGCTGCGATAATTCGCTGAAGGTTTTGCATTTGAGTGATTGAGATATTTAAAAAGAGAAGTTGCGGATTAATTGATGTGTTTCTTAAAAATGAAATAATTTTTGACATTAAAAAGTAACGGCCTATAAACATTGCCTTGATGTACGAGTATTCCTTTTTTAGTTTCAAGCTCTGTGGTTACTTCCAACGTGCATTTTACTTTACTTACGCTATCCGTGTCGCGTCGTATGCCAATTTGCCTCACAAAAAGCCTGGAAAATGTGGAACTTGTTCAAAAATTATTATTGTATACAACACCAGATTCACCGGCTTATAGTTTTTGCAATACCTCGTTCTGCATTTGCGTTATACAGTGGATCAAGAATGGCCTACCTTCACCGGTTAGACAAAGAACGCCTCCCATAGTTTTATTGAACATAATCTCGGGGCACATAAATTAACGTTTTCCTATTTTCATGCATACTTCGGAAGAGATGTGAGCCATACAACCATTATGCTTATTCTCCAGTGCTAGGTATCTGGGAGTGATTGTAGATTCAAAACTAAGCTTACCATTGAAACTATTGTAAACAACAAAAGCATGCATCGCTCATTTTCTTTTCATGCAGCAATATTTTTGGCAAAAAGTGAAGACTTCAACCCAAGATAGCGATCAATTCAACGTCATTCTCCTTTAGATTCCCATTCTCAGAATAGAGGACGGGCTAACCAGACGTAATTCCATCCTATTTCTTGGCTTGGTAGTTGGCTCTCGACTAATTGAGTGCATAATCGTTCATAATTTCCCCATAAATCTGGAACAACGTAGATAACTGTTATCTTTAGAAAGATTTCGACAAAAATAAAACACCCAACCTAACTAATATACAATAACTCTCACTGATATAAGTCATTCTCTTGCATATGTGTTATGTGTGGAGGTCCAGGCTGCTTTCGTAAGTCTGATTCTGGCAACAGTTCAAAATCCAATTGTGTTCTGCCTTCTTTCTCTTTAGCGTGCCCTGTAGTAGTTGTAACAGCTTTTTTTTCGTACATCGTTGGATTAGTTTTGTTTGCCAAGATCGTCATCAGTAAAATCAATTACATTGGAAGCTGGTTGTTGTTTTATAATATTTCTGTTTCTTATGGGCTTGCGCGCGACCCAATGATGAACTTATAAATGTTTTTTTTGTAGTAAATTCTCTGTTGAAGGGTTTAACACTTCCGTTGTAATAACATTAGCATATGACTCGCTTCGCAGTGGGGTTCCAAAATATACGTGTGCGACATGAGTTTTAAATCATCAAGGTGGACAAGGGTAGGCTTGAGCATTGATTGATACTTCCGCCGTATTGTACATCATTAACGAAAACATTGCCCAGTGCATAGTTCAATTCCTTTTCTTTTACAACTAGTTACGCCGTTTCAGAACTGAGAATATATCTCGAAATCAATTGTGTACAGAGATTTTTTTTACAGAGATAAGTAACGCACCAGAAATCATGGTTCTTTTTTGTTATCTTTCAGCAATTTATAATGAGGTCGATCGGGTTCGCAGTTTTATTGCGAATGGCAGAACAATGGATCGCGATAACTTCGGCTACACAGCTCTGCATTATGCTGCAAGAAATGGAAACGAAGAGATCTGCAATTTACTCATAACCGAAGGTGCTGCTGATGTGAATGCGGTAACTAAAGGTGGTGCAACACCACTTCATCGGGCCGCTATGATGGGTAAGCTTCTATTCCTCAAGCCCTATCTCAATCGCATGATTAAAAACATCTTCTAATTTGTAGGTCACTTGAAAATAGTTGAACTTCTTATTAAAGCAAAGGCCAACTATCTCATGCAAGATGAAAACGGACAAACTCCTCTTCATCGAGCGGCAGCCAACAGCCATGTGGGTATTTCCAAATATCTCATTGATTTGCATCCTGAATTAAAAATAACAAAAGATAAAAAAGATCAAACCCCGTTCGATGTGATACCACAAAATGCGAACGACGACTTTAAGGTTCTTCTTAAACCGTAATTACAAATCGTATCCATTGTCCCCTTTGTTTTTCACTCCATGTTTTTTTAATTTATTAATTGATTGAAAGTTTCCAAGTAATGTATATGATGTAATAAATCTTTTGAACGAATAGTATTATCAGAAACAAAATGTATATCGCATTTCATATATCACCACCATCTTATAATTAATAAAAAAAGGAAAAACAGAGCATTCTTTTGGATATCTATAAATAATACATAAGGACTTTGTTAAAAGTGTTAAGGCAAGAATAAAAGTTAAAATTAGAAAACGAAATAACAACATCAGTGTTTACCTCAAGGTAAAATGTTTTTGAAAGAGTTTTGTTTTTATTTTATATTATTGACGAAATTTATACATTTAACATCTAAGAACATATTGGATGTTGGTAAATCATCAAATCAACGTTTGTAATGGAATTGGAACTCCAATTTGTTTAATCAGCGTTCGCAGCCGTGACTTGTTATAAATAAAGGGTTTTCCAATAGGGACTTGACAACTTTGAATTTAATTTGTGAACGCATTCTTTCACTAATCATCAAATTGTCACTGTCAATTTCTTCAGTAAACTCAACATTTTCATCATGGTAGAACACACGAACGAGCAACGTCTGCAAATCATAAAAATTTTCCACTGAAATTCGGAGTAGGTGACTGCAACTTTAAGAGCGCTAACTCCAATTTTCGGTCGTAATTCTTGCCCTAGTAGGCAGGCAATAACAAGTTCGGCGTCCGTAGCAAACGATCCAAATCAGTCAATTCCACGGCGTTCTCAAGAATTGGGCATCGCTCAGACAACATTATGGCGTATTATGCGTAAGGATCTTGGTTTACACCCATACAAGATCAAGCTAACTTAAGAATTGAAGCCGATGGACCATTTGAAGCGACGTACGTTCTCCGATTGGGTGCTGGAGAAGATGCGCCAAGATGATAAATTTCATCGCAAAATCATCTTCAGTGACGAAGCTCATTTTTGGCTCAATGGGTTCGTCAATAAGCAAAATATGCGTTATTGGTCGGGTGAAAATCCACATGTGCTTCATGAATCACCACTTCATCCTCAAAAAATAACTGTTTGGTGCGGTTTGCATGCCGGCGGCGGTATTCGGTCATGTTTTTTCGTCGACGATAACGATCGTCACGTTATTGTGAATGGTCAGCGTTATCGCGCCATGATCCCGATTATTTTTGACCCGAATTGGAAGATATGGACTTCAACGACAAGTTTCAACAGGATGATGACACAAGCCACACA
Organism: Volucella bombylans; assembly: GCA_949129095.1. NCBI lineage: Eukaryota > Metazoa > Arthropoda > Insecta > Diptera > Syrphidae > Volucella > Volucella bombylans. The sequence continues at coordinate 113,835,655 of OX422144.1, read as the reverse complement.
ACACACGCTGCAATCGACTTATTAAGTAAGTATGGACATATGGCGGCCTCGTTCGTGCGATTTAACGTGGCTTGACTATTTTCTGTGGGGCTACGTTAAGTCATTTGTTTATGCCAACACGCCGACGACGTTGGAAGAGCTCAGGGCCAACATTGAACGCGAAATAACGGCCGTTTCGGCCGAAATGTGTGGCCGAGTCGTTGAAAATTGGGTCCAACGAATGAACCGCTGCAAACGTGCCCGCGGTGGCCATATGAACGAAGTCGAGTTCCATTCATAAATGTTTTGATTGTACTTCAAGCCGATAATAAAGTCTCATAAAAATATCTCAAATGGTTTGCGTTTTATTTAACCCTAGAAGACTAATCATATTTTTTAGTATATTAAGACTAATCATTTGTCGAATCGACGACGCAAAGTTTAAACTCAATTTGTAGAAAAATTTATTTACAAATTGCGTCCGCACACAACAAGAACTCATGGTTGACTAGAGCTATACGAAGAACGAAAGGGATCGCGGAAAAAGCAAGAGAGAAATTAAAGAAATAAAAAAAGAACCTTAGTTTACTAGGGTTAAAAAAAGTGTTGTCAAGTCCTTATTGGAAAACCCTATAGTTATTTGTGTCGGCGAATTGTTTACCCAAATTGGCTGCCAAATCTTTACGTATCTTGATTCGACACAAACTTTGTAAAGGATTGCGGCATTTGTATGCTATCCAATTTCGAGATCTTTACGACTAGCAGCATTCCAGTATGACTTGTGACGATTGACCGGTTGGAAGAGGGATATTTTCAGATCAGCATGATCTATTGGCACTCTCTCAATTAGTGATGGCCATAATCTAATTATTTGAAGAATCGAATGATCATTCCAGATCAAGATTTGCACGTTGTGTTGACGCACTGTTTTTGTTTTTAGGCAAACAAAATTAATGTATCGTTTATACAAGAAAATAAATAAATAAAAAACGAGTGTGTTGTACCATTAGAGGGGTATAATGGTTTATTTTTTGATTTGATTCTAAAGTTTATTGAAACGCGTATTTTACATTAACGTTGATGGGACGCAAGGAAACGGTTTACATTTTGTGCAATATGCTTGTGTTTCTGACTTACATTCCGGGTACTTGCACTTGAATTAATGGCCCACATTGTTATATCGAACCTCTGGAGTCGGCAGATAATGTCATCGCCGACGAGAAGAACCTACTCCTATTCATTTCGAAGGAAGAGCTCCAAACGATCTTTGAATCATTTAGTAGTCAGAAATTAGTGGGAACCGATGGGATGCCCAACATTGTGCTTCGACATCTTCCACTAGAGGCTTTGGGTATTTGCATCACCATTTTTAATAATACAATGACGAAGAAATGCTATAGCCGCACGAAGTCAGGAGGTACCCAACATTCAAAAACTATGAAGATTGCTAAGTCAGTTTTTTATTTAAAATTGAATTTCTATTCTTTACTCTTTCTGCCTTTAATGCTTCATTCTCTTCTATTCACAATCTCTCTCACTAATTCCTTACTTTCTTTCTTCCCTGTACCAAGTAACCTGAATACCTTTTTCCTTTGGACTTTTTCTATTTTTTGTTTCTCTTTTTTCTTTTTTTCAAATATGAGTTTTCACCTCATTTATTTTATGGTACAATTGTATTATAATTCAATATACTCGTACTCTAATTACTTAATTTATTTTAGTTGTTAATCGTGCACTTTATTTTTATTAGTTTTGTTGTATTGTATTACATCACAAATGGTTAATACACTACTAGGACAGGGTGATTCCACTGTTGATTCTAAAATACTAATTGATGTTCTGTGTAAACAAAAAAGAGGTTTTCATATATGTCATTTGAACTTCCAAAGTATTAGGAATAAAATTGATGATCTTAGATATGTTTAATGATGGGATGGTCCATGTGTTTCAGAAACCTGGTTGGAGTCCGACATGTGTGACAATTTGTTTAATTTAGCATATAGGAGAATCTTTCGTAGTGATAGACAACGTAAGGAAGCGGGGGGTGTTGCAATTTATATAAAAACGTGCTATAAATTTAAAATTCTGAAGAAGTGGAATATTTTTTTGTAGAGGTGAGAAAAAATAGAGAGAAATGTCTGCTTGGCTGCATATATGTACATGGCTCCAGATATAGCAGATTATAAACTTATAAGTGGCTTGCTCGAACATTTCGCTTCGCAGTACACTAAAATAGTGATTTGTGGCGATCTTAACCTTAATGTTTTAGGAAACAAAAATAGAGCTTTCAAGGAAATGGTAAATTCACTGCATCTCAACTTTGCAAACCTAAGCCAACCGACGCATTTTGTACCAGATTGCAAACCATCGCTTCTGGATGTTACTTTAGTATCTGACCCAGATTTAATTTTGCATTATGACCAGATATTTGCACATGGCTTCTCTCACCATGATATGATATTCCTGACAGTAGATATATTTCCAGCAGTTGAAACTGAGACAAATTTCAAAACATACCAATATTCTCGAATCAATTTAGAGACCCTTTGTAATGACTGTCAGACGTTGGATTGGTCTCCATACGATTGGTCTTAATACAAATGACACAAACTTCCAAGTTTCTTTTTTTTAATAACGAAATTAAATATCTTTTCACTAAACATGTGCCTTTGCGAAGTTTCAAAAAAACCAAGTTTTTTTTTTTTTTTCAGTTTCTATGCATTTTTATTTATGTCATTTATATCAATTACTCTTACTTGCTAGACAAAAAAGAAACTCTTAAAAATTAGCTTAAATAACTTAGAAATATCTTATTATAACTTACTGGCCCCATGCGGGCACTCTAAGTTAAACCTAACACTTAAACTATGTCTTTCGACGTATCTTACAGTATAATTTTATTTGTATTTTAACATTAATTAATACTAAAACTTAGAAAACATTTTTTAACAAAAAACTTAGTTGCATGACCTTTTTTTATTTTATTATAAAACTTAAAACTAAAAACTAACAATCTACCTAAAAATAAATCTTAACCTACTTACATCTAATGCATACATACATACATATATATACATACATAATATATATATATACATAATATATAAATATATAAATTTTCAACAATTTACAGATCACATTAATACTTCAGCAAGTTCTAGTATCGCCCAAAATTGTAAAAAAGTAACTGCGATGAAATTACCGAGCCATATTCTAAATCTTATCAGAATTAGAAATACCCACAGGAGAAATTGGCAAAACTATCGCCTACCAATTTCAAAATCTCTCATAGCATATTTCAATAGATTAATAAGTACGAATATAAAGGCACATCAAAACTCAGAATGGAACAATAAGCTGAAGACCCTCGATAAAGCTGGAAAGCCATTCTGGAATTTAGTCAAAGTAATTAGAAATAAAAACAAGCAAATACCTTTTCTTAAATGCAACACCAATGTCTTTGTTGCGGACAACGAAAAGGCCAATGTATTTTCCCAAAAGTTTTCAGAAAATCACATGGTTTCTCAACATATAGACAACGCAAACACTACTACGCTTGTAGAGGGCGCACTAAGTACTTTTAATGAAATTAATTGTAATACTCCTCCAAATGAATTTGTTACTGAGATGGACATCAAATATATTATAAACTGATTGCAGGTAAGAAAAACGAGTGGTATTGACACAATCAAAAATCGTTACCTAAAAGAAATGCCTAAAATTGGAATAAAATTTCTTACAATTTTCATGAATGCCTGTCTTAAGTTGCAATACTTTCCAGATGCATGGAAACTAGCAAAGATAGTCCCAATTCCAAAAGCCGGTAAGTCCCCTAATAATCCTGTTAGCTATAGACCAATTAGTTTGCTTAGCAATTTGAGTAAAATATTCGAAAAAATACTGAAAGATAAAATTGTCAAACATATCGAAGAACAAAAAATATACCCTGATGAGCAGTTTGGTTTTAGGCGTAATCATGGTACCTCGCATCAGGCTCTCAGAATATGCAATCTGATAAAGAGTAATCGTGCAATAGGTAAATCAACTGGGATGATTTTGTTGGATATTGAGAAAGCTTTTGACTCCGTTTGGCATGCTGGGCTTATCTACAAAATGATTAATAATAATTTTCCTCCATTTCTTTGTAGAATCGTTCAAAGTTTTGTGTCAAATCGTCGCTTTAAAGTATTTGTTAATAGTAATGCGTCTGATGTAGTCAGTTTTTGTGCAGGTGTGCACCAAGGCTCAGTGCTTGGTCCTATCCTTTATAATTTGTTTACGTCAGATATTCCAAATCTTCCGCGTTGTGAAATTGCTATTTATGCTGATGATATCGCTATACTTTCTTCTCATGAGTTCGGTCTCAACATTGAGATGAACTTAAAAAATGCGATTGGAATATTGCAAAGCTATTTGTCCCAATGGAAAATAAAACTGAACGTGGAAAAAACCCAAGCTATCTTTTTCACCCGAAAAAGAAAGTCTTGTTTTCGTCCAGCAATTCAGTTAAGAATCAATGACCACCTAATAGCATGGAAGCCATTTGTAAAGTACCTGGGTTTTTTTCTTGATCAAAAATTGACATTTAAAAAACACGTTTTTGAAACAATTAACAAAGTAAACAAAGCAATACAAATGTTATATCCTTTTATTAATAGAAAATCAACACTTTCAAATGATAACAAAAGAATAATTTACAAAACGATTTTCCAACCTATATTATTGTACGGTTGTATGGTGTGGGGTAATTGCGCTAAGTGCTACATTAGAAAGCTTCAAATATCTCAAAATAGAGTTTTAAAGATGATGCTTAATCTCCCCTGGCATTACTCCACAACAGATTTACATGATAGAGCTAATGTTGAATTGATCTCTTCTAGAATATGCAAGCTAAGTGACTCGTTCAGGCTAAGATGTTATATTTGTGAAAATCCTCTTGTAAATCAACTCAATTAATCGTGTCACAATTCTTTTTGTGTTTATTAAATATCGATATATGTTTATTACGACTTCCCATTAATTTACATGTTTGTATTTTGCTCATTAAATATATTTAATTGATTGTAACAAAGCTTCTGTTACATTTATTTGCTTATGAATTATGTGATTATATATCTGTATATATCTATGTCTGTGCATAACGTAATTTATAATTTATTTATTTATCCATTGTATACTATTTATTTATTGACATATAATGTCCTTTTTTTTTTGTTTCTTTGCTATTTTGTTTATTTATTTATTTATTTATATATTTGTCATTTACTTATTTATTTATTTATTTATTTATTTATCTATTTATTTTGTTAGTTTTTACATTTTATATATATTTATTTATTATTTTTTTTTTTTTTGCTTTGATTTGAGGTTTTTTTCATGATTTTCCTCAATATTTATTAATTATTTTTTCCATATTGTTTATACGTTAAATAAGTTTATACATAATGATACAGTTGAAAGACAAAAATATGTCGAATCTCTGAAAATTGTACAATGCAAATTGAGCGACCACATACTGTTATTTCATGAAACAATAAAAATTATTATTATTATTATTAAAAACTTACAGACTACCTAAAAATAAATCTTAATCTACTTAACCTACTTACATCTAACACAAATATAGACATACAATATATATATATATATATACGTAATATATATATACTAAATACATGTAAATATATATATATTTTTTTTCTTCATTTTTTTGTTTTATTAATTTTTTTTTTTTGTATTTATGTATTTTTTTTTCTTAAAAACTGTCTTAATCATACCTAAAACTATGTAAGCCGGCCAAGGCTAATAAAATAGTCAGACGACCGACATTGCTTCCTATAGAGCTAGCTAGTACTGGAAGAATTGGACGACGAAACTTCCCCTCCTTCAACTAGCCACCAAAATTGTTGGTGCTGCCGAGCAACATCCCTCATGTCGCGACTCCCTACCGACCTACTGAACCGGAGACGTTCCGCACTGCCATGTGCTACGTCTCCATCGTAGTTGAGTCGCCTGTCAGCAGCTGTTCGAGCGACGTGGAAGATTAGCGGCACCGCCAATCTGTCCTGGATCAGACCTTTACTATCTAGATAGAGAAACGCTTCTGGAGGAATGAAGCCGTCAAAGCGAACTCTCTCGTGATACATATAATTGGGGTAGAAAGCCCCGGAGATCTGGTTGTTCGATGAGGTCATTGCTCTTGCTTTTGTATCCCTAGAGGCCCCAGATAAAGGCGTCCTAAACAGAATGGTTTCCGACTTCTGAAAGTTGATTTTCAGCTTCCAGTCATCGCAATATCGCTTAATTTTGTCGAAGTCACGTTGCAAAAGCATATTAATGACCTCAACCTTTGGACCCGATCTGTACGCGATTAAGTCGTCTGCGTACGCTATGGTATGGTGAAGTGAACCTATCAGATCACTCGTGTAAATATTGAACAGGATCGGCGAATTTACCGCACCTTGTTGCAGACCGTTTTTAATGTTAAAAGTTCCAGCAGAAGTCACATCGCCATTCTTCATAATGAACTGTCTACTGGAGAGCATATCAAAAAGAATATACAGCAGTGGTTTACTAATGCCCAACCTGTCCAGCTTGAAAAAGAGTCCCTCTAACCACACGGTATCGAAGGCGCTTTCCAAGCCAATCAGGCAGGCACCAGTGCACTGTTTCTTGCCTTTGTTACATTGGATATCAGAAACCAGTTTCGACACAAATATTCTTAATTCACTTTTATAGATATTTACTTGCTTATTTACTTTTTCACTTTGAAAGCCGAAACACGTCTATTCCTCACGGAGGTCTATGAACGACTGTTCAAAAAGACCAAAATTAAATTACCTTGGATCACTCAGGAAGTCGTTGAATTGATAAAAGCACGAAATTTGCTATATGCCAGATGGATACGTTACAAATGTTTGGAAATTTACAGAGAGTTTAAAATCATTCGAAATTCTGTAACACGTCTCTTAAGAAAGAGCAAATCTTCATTTTATAAAAACGGATTTGAATCATATCTGACTTTTGGAAAAATATTCGCCAGATGGGTCTTATCTCGAAAAATATATCACCTTCCAATAGCATTAATCTGGAAGAACTTAATAAGACTTTCGTTTCGTCTTGCAGATAGTCAATGTCATTAGATATTCGTAGCTCTCAAGACCTTACGAGCAATTTTACTTATTCTGATTCAGCTTTTTCTCTTGCTGGTGTAGATGTAGTAACTGTCGGAAATATTATATTAGGTGTAAAGTCAAATGCAGTTGGTTCAGATAACGTTGCTCCTAAATTTATAAAAATTATACTTCCTTTTGTCTTGCATCCTATCACTCACATCTGTAATACCATTATAATGGCTTCTGTTTTTCCGGAAAACTGGAAAACCTCAAAACTTTCCTAAATCGCCAAACAAGAACCCGGTAGATACCGACCTATAGCAATTTTACCGTTCTTAAGCAAAGTTTTTGAAATTATAATAAGTCGACAAATAAAAGCACACCTAAACGCTAAGAACATGATATTGAAATACCAATCAGGATTTCGTGCAAATTTTAGTTGTACTTCAGCTCTCCTAAAAATCTGCGAAGACTTGCGTGCTGGTTGTGACAATGACAAATTAGGTTTAATAGCATTTTTAGACTTTTCAAAAGCATTTGACTGCGTGAATCATGAATTCTTACTAAAAAAAGTGTAAATATCAATTTCTGTCTGATAACTCGTTGGTTAAACTGATATCTTCGTACCTACCCAACAGATCTCAGTACGTTTTTCATAATAACAAGCAATCATCATGTCTTCCTGTCCATTCAGGGGTACCTCAAGGCTCTGTTTTAGGGCCGCTTTTACTTGTTTCGTAAACGATATCTCCAAATTCTTTTCTGATTGTAGCTACCATATATATGCTGACGATGTACAGATACATACACTCTTTCCAAGTGCAAACAAGCATCAAACGCTGGAAATGTTCAACCAAGAATTAAATAATGTCTATAAATGGTCACTAAACAGCGACCTTATGCTAAATCCAATCAAAACAAAGGCTATGGTAATAAATTCCGGACGACGTACAGAGTTTATACCTCCATTATTTCTGAACCATTCCCCAATAGAATACGTTGAGCACATTAAGAATCTCGGAGTCTATTTGAGTAGCAATATGAATTGGAACGTCCATATAAATAAAGTTGTTTCAAAAATTTATGGAGCACTCCGAGGTCTTAATCCCACTGCTAACTACCTTCCAACCAATACTAAACTAAAACTTGTAAGGGCATTTATTCTCCCGATTATTCTCTATGGCTGTGAAATATTCGCATATATGGACCACGATTCTGCCAAAAAATTAATTGTCGCATACAATGCCTGCGCGAGATACATTTTCAATGTAATAAGATATGATCACATTTCTGCATATAGCAAGCAAATCGTCGACTGTTCCTTGATTGGCCTTTTAAAATATCATTCAATATTATTTTTGCATAAAATTCTAGCAAACAAAACCCCGGAATATCTGTTCGTGATTGTAAACTTTCCAAGAAATAAAAGAACTTTACAGCTGATAGCACCTAGGTGCAAATATTTAAATACATCTCGGCAATTTTTTGTACATTCAATTCAACTTTGGAATCGTTTGCCCTTAGCCATCAAGCGCATGAGTAACACAAGTTCTTTCAGTAAAGAAGTTTTTAAATATTGTGCTGAAAACTTCTAGTAAAATCCTCCTGTGTCTCCTAATTTCCTATACTCCCAAATTTTTATCTCCCCCATCATAAAAATCTTCTTTTTAATTTTTCTAATTATCTTCTCTATATTTCTTTTTTTTCTCTCCTTCTCTATCCATTTCTTAATTTATATTTGTTAATAGTTTCTTATTGTTTCATTTCTTTTTTCTTTTTTTTTTAATTTTAATTTAAAATATTGTTAAAGCTTGTTCCATTTTTTCAAAAGATGTTATTAAATCCTATGTGAACAATGATATAGAAATAAATAAATTTGTAAATTTGTAAATGCACATTACTCAGCGCATTGGAAGACAGCTGTGGGGTATTCAGCGACTAAGTTTTTTCTATTAAAAATATGTAGGTATATTTTCTTAATTTTATTATGTAAATAAATTAAGTTATGTTATGTTACGTCGAAAGTCATATAATAAGTGTTATTTTTGTCAACACTAGATCCGTCCGTATCCGAGGCTTGTTGATTCATAACCTATTTTTTCCCCCCATTGCCGGGCATCCCCCAACCTGGAGGATCAGTTCCATTATATTGTAGATACGCATAGGACGAAGGGCCGGCCAGACCGAAACCATCATCCACCATCTCTTTTCCAAGACTCTGATTTAAGTATCGGAAATGTTTACCGGCCTTTACTCTAAATATATCGGAGTAGCCCGGATAAGGACTTATTTGGACAGTTGATTCCCAATTCATCCGCAGTTCCGTTTATAGTACTGCTATTTTTTTCTGCTGGCCAGCACTCTCGCTTATAAGTTTGGCATGGACATCGGCAACCAGTGCCCGATGGTTATCACTTGGAGGTGAGTACAATTGACGTGTACAAACAATTACAACACTGGGTATAACCAGCTTGACACCCTTTTTCCCTTTTTATTTTGCCCAGACAAATGGTTATCTAAAAGGCAGATCAACTACCACAAACCTAGTTGAATTCGTGACTTTTGCTCTCGCAGCGTTAGAAAGTGGCAAAGAAATCGATGTTATCGCACCCGTTTCACTAAAGCGTTTGATAAGATATCTCATCCATTCATCCTCTTCAAATTGTCTGCTCTCAGCTTTGAACCTCTTTTACTAAAATGGATTTTGTTCTTACCTGTTAAACCGATGTAATAATGCTCGGTTTAGTTCCGCCCTTTTCGTTCCTTTCGTGGCCTCATCTGGGGTTCCACATAGCAGCCATCTTGGTCCTCTTATCTTCATTATTACTATTAACGATCTTGACGGGGTCATTAAACACTCCTCCCTCTCCCTTTAGGCGGACGACACAAAATTTTTTAAAAATATTTCTTCTCTCCATGACTATCCTTCTTCAAGAAGACCTCAATAGGTTTTCAATCTGGTGCCTCAAAAACTGTTTAGAACTTAATATCGACAAATGCTAATCTATAACCTTCTCACGTAAATGCAACTCGTCTCGTCACCGAATTTATTTTCTTTCTGGTCAATCAATTCCCCAGGTTCAATCTTTTCAATACCTTAATTTCCGTTCGCATATCGATAAGATGATCTTTAAAGCCGACTCATTCATTACTTAAACGGTGGTCGAAGGAATTTTCTAACCCCGACGTAACCAGATCTCTCTATGTTACGTTTATTCCCTTTTCACCGAGTTCATGTTTCACGAAACGAGAACATTCAACATTGCTCTGGAGCGACCCTTCAATCTAACCATCAGGACCACCGTCAAACTTCACAATATGAATTCGTTAGAAAAACGTAGGAATATTGCTGAAATTCTTTTCATTCATCGACTGCGTATCCCCTTTCAACTCCATTTCCTTCAACACCAACCCGCGTAATTTGAGTTATTCTTCCTTCCTTCCATCTATCGTACTGCTCCAACGAACCAATCTTCCGTATGCTCCGGAAGGTGAACTCAACTCATCCGTTTGTGTAGGATGACGTTGGAGAATGCGCGTTGCTCCATCAAGGTCGGTAAAAAATTCATCGGGACCTTTGATGTCAAAAAAGGATTTAGACAAAGCGATGCCCTGTCTTACGATTTCTGAACATCATTCTTGAAAGTGTAAAACTCATGCGCCAACACAAGAGCCACAATCTTTCAAAAGTCCGTCCAATTATTTACATCACGCCGATTAGGAGAAATAGGCGCCAAAACATGGCATATTGAGGCCCGTTAAAATTAACGGAACATAGAAAATTTCTAATTGGGACGACGCCAACGACCATACTACGCTGAAAGTACCGGTTCTCGTATAAGTTCCCGCAAATAAATAAAATATTTCGAAGGAAAAATCACAACGACCTTTCGTGTCTTATAATCGCCCGAACGACGGACAACGAACACATACTCACAGCAGCAGAGATTGATACAAATGAGGCCGTTGATGATAACAACTTCTTTGTGATCGTGTATGCGCAAGTGAAGGTAGAGGCTATAGGAGCGACTTTCCAGGAAGTGTATAAGGCGAATGACATCATTGGCCTGAACCACGACCTGGAAAATCAAGTCCTTGTGCATAATTTCTACCTTCGAAATGAATCAGTGAATTGGCGATTCGAGAACTCGGGTTTCACCCAATTCAGTGACGAGAACATGGCAAATAATGTCATCATCGCGATAGCGTACTACCCCCGTTCATTTCGAAGGTAGAGCTCCAAACGATCTTCGAGTCACTTAGAAGTAAGAAATCAGTGGGAAACGATGAAGTACCGAACATTGAGCTTCGACATCTCCCTCTAGAAGCGGTGAACATTTATACCACCCTGTTTAATAATGCAATGAATAATGCACATTATCCAGCGCATTGGAAAACTGCGGTGGTACATCCCATTCCCAAAAGGGATAAAGACACATCCAATCCGGCGAATCTCTGGTCGATCCACCAGAGATTGCAAACATCATTAAGGTTGGGCATTAGTAAACCATTGCTGTATATTCTTTTTGATATGCTTTCCAGTAGACAGTTCATCGTGAAGAATGTCGATGTGACTTCTGCTGGAACATTAGGAGGAGCGGTAAATGCGCCGATCCTATTCAGTATTTACACAAGTGATCTGAAAGGTTCACTTCACCATGCCATAGCATACGCAGACGACTTAATCGCATACAGAACAGGTCCAAAGATTTAGGTCATTAATATACTCTTGCAACGTGACTTAGATAAAATTAAACGATATTGCGATGACTGGAAGTTGAAAATCAACTTTCAGAAGTCGGAAAGGTTCTAAGGCAGAGCTATTTTGGACTAGTAGAATCTCATCTACGACATGGTATAGTAGCGTGGGGGAATGCGCCTCAGATTCAATCACTGCAACAAATACAAACACGAATCCATAAATTAATAATCCCTGCAAAAACAGGGCAGCGTCACGACCGACAGCAGATCAGCAATAAGACGAAAATGCTTAACATCGAACAGCTACACAAGATGGAAATTATTTCGAGATTCTGGAATGATAATACTTACAAAATATCAGCTCAACATAACTTCAACACACGAAGACGACAACAAGGACGATATAACATCCCGCGACACTGGAATGAGTACGGACGAAGACGATATGAAGTAGTAGTGCCGAAAATATTTAATGAACTTCCAAGCGATTTCAGAAACGTTTCAAAACCTCTTTTGTTGAAAAAAGCGAAACAGTACTTTTTGAATTTCGAATGAAATATCAACGTATGTATCTTTATATTCACATTTTTTTTCTCTTTTAGTTTTTAAATCTTTTATATACAAAATGTAAACTTGAAATTTAAGTCGGAATATGTATATGTATATTCAACTAACTAGTCTTCTGCAGATAAGCCCTTAATGCTTTGTAGATAGTTATATAAAAATGTTATTTATTTATGATATCAATAAAGAATTGAATTGAATTGAATTGAAATTGAATTGAAACCATTCTGTTTAGGACGCCTTTGTCTGGGGAATCTAGGCATACCAGAAAGAATTGGCGAAAGTTCTCGATCGAGGGGTAGCACGGGCAGCCACTTGCTTGTCGAAATGTAGTCAGATACCTTGGGATCTGGCTAGATCAATATCTTTAATAAACATATGGATGTTGCTCTGGCCAGAGCCAGAGGTGTTTTTGCACTTACAAAGAGACTGTTTTATAACAGCCAACTCGATGCGGGGTAAAGGTAATCTGTTGCATGGCCCTTATCAGGCCTATGCTTGTATTTGGATGTCCCGTGAGGTTCAACGTAAGAGCAAGTTTATTGGAAAAGATTCGGGTGTTTGAGAGGGTTTGTCTTAGGACTTGTGTTCGCTTATACAGAACACCAGAGTCTGAATACATAAAATTCTATCCTAATGAGGTCTTGTACAATAGGGCGAACCTAATAAGAGTGGACAATTTCGTCATTAAGTTGACTTGAAGGCACATTGCAAAAGCAATGACCTCATCGAACAACCTGATCTCCGGGGCTTACTACCCTAACTACATAGTATGTATCATGAGAGAGTTCGCTTTGACGGCTTTGTTCATCCAGAAGCATTCCTCTACCTAGATATGAAAGGTCTGATCCAGGACAGATTGGCGGTGCCGCCAATCTTCCACGTTGCTCGAACAGCTGCGGACATGCGACTCAACTACGACAGAGACGTCGCACATGGCAGTGCGGAGCGTCTCCGGTTCAGTTGCTCGGCAGCACAAACAATTTTGGTGACTTATGGGAGGAGAGGAAGTTCCTTCGTCGAATTCCTCTAGTACAATATAGCTTCACTCGGAAGTAAAGTCGATTAGCCTAATTTTTTAGTCATGGCCGGCTTACATAGATTTAGGTAGGATTAGGGTAGATATAAGAAAAAATATATATATAAAAATTATATAAGAACTATGATGGGTAACAACTTCTAGAAGGGGTAACGCATCTAGAAAAAAAATATTGTATGATATATACAATAAGCTAGTTTAATTAGGTTAAGATTTATTTATATGTAGATAGTTTGTAAGTTTTAATTTTTAAGTTTTTATGAAAAAAAGTCCATATACTAAGTTTTTTCACAAAATAAAATTGTTTTCTTAGTTTTAGTTTAAATAAACATAAGAAAAAATAAAATTGTAATCGAACGAAACGTCGAAAAACATAGTTTAAGTGTTAGGTTTAGCTTAGAGCGCCCGCATGGGGCCAGTAAGTTAGAATAAGATTATTTGTAAGTTATTTAAGCTAATTTTTAAGCATTTTTTTGTCTAGTATGTAAGAGTAAATTATTTAGTTAAATAAAAATGTATTTAAACTGAAAAAAAAACTATATCGGTTCTCGTCCGATCACCGAAATCAAGCGGAGTCGGGCGCGGTTAGTACTTAGATGGTGGACCGCTTGGGAACACTGCGTGTTGTTGGCAACACCCTTCCTTTTTCGATATTTTAGTAAGAATCGTCTCCAGTTGTTCGAGCACGCGTTGCGAATAAGACACCGGTTTTTGCAATTTTATGTAGATAAATTATTATGTAAATGGCAAATTTTCCAGGTATTGAAAAACCAAAACCGGTTTTCTACTGATCGCCAACAAAGTACAACAAAGTGACCCTACATATATAAGACTTTAATAATCCCAAAATTCTTCTGGTGATTTTCGGTCCCGTCTGTATAAGCGGTGAGTGTAGGGTACGATTTTAGGTTGACTTAATTAACCGAACACACATCGTTTCAAGAGAGCTCTTTGAGGAAAAATCTTCAACAAGATGCATTAAGGCAAACGGAAGTAGATGTGACTTGAAAAATTTGGGGTGTGCTCAGTGCTTTAAAAATAATTTAGCTCTACTGTGACATAAATACTCTAGCTCGCAAACACCTCGGACCATATATATTTTTTGCAGCGGTGGATTGAAGGAAATTGCAAGAATTTATCGGAAATTTAAACGTCGTAAACCAATTCATTCCTAGTATATTTGCACCTTCTTCCATATTGGTAAATACAATGAATACTTCCGCTCACTTGAATACTTCCTTTGACGCTTTCATTAATTTGGCCGTGGGCTGACATTTCGGTACTCCTCCTAACTGCCTTTAGTCCAGCCATTGAGCAGGTTGGGATTCAAAAAACACACTGTTAATGAATAATGAAACAAGAAATTGTTTGCCTTGTTGATTAATTAGACGGCAGGTGTCTTTTTCCACTGTCCCTTGAACTGCTTCTAGTGAGAAAATTGCAATCTCTAGCGGCACCTCTTAAGTCTGCTAACCAATCCACGTGCTTTTGACCATCTTTCATTCGCATTTGAAAAAAAAATTATAACGAACAGCTAATACGTGCGTTTCCTTACTACAAGTTTCGCGTAAGTTCATATAATATTAAGTGATGCAGAGTGTATGAATATCACAAAAATTTAAATTCAAAAAACCGAAAGCGAATAGTTTTCTCCAGTTCGTTACTATTCAGTCATTTTCCCCATTGTGACTTTGTCTAATTGTCAGATTTTCAAACAGAATAAAAAAGAGTGTTCCTAATACACAAACCAAAATCAAACTGTGTTTATAGCACGAAAATATTTAGTACATAAGTCTGAGAAAAAGAGGTTTGGGCAGAAGACAAACTGACTGGGCTTACACTAAAGAGCATCAGCTACTTTTAGGTAGCTAATATATAAACCTGCATTGTTTTGGACAAATATAGGGAAATATTGCAGTTTATGTTAAGGGTGACCAGATAAGAACGATAGGACAAAAATTTAAATAAAACAACAAGGGTGTGATATATAAAATTGATTCTGGCTTTATTTCGAAGTTGTCTAGCATGTTCAAGTCATTATGAGTGGAATAGTACATCATTCAAATGGCCGCCTCGGCTTTGCTGGCAGTGCTTCAAGCGGTCGGTCCAATTTTGATGTGCGGCGTTATTCCGGCAATAGCGGGTCGAATATTGGCCTCGAGCTCGTGTAAAGTGGTTGGCTTGACCTAGCCCCAGAGAAAATAATAGGCTGGTGTCAAATCGCATGATCGCGGTGGCCAATTGATGAACGCTCGCCGTGAGATGATACAGTCTCCAAATTTCTCCTTCAATAATTCGAGCGTTGCATCGCTTGTATGGTGGTATGTAACACCGTGTTATTGGAACCACAGCTCGCATATATCGATGTTGTGGAGCTCTGAATACAGAAAGTCTGTTAACATCGGTCTATACCATTGACGTTAACGGTGTCTCCTTCCTCATTTCTAAAGAAATAAAGTCCGATCATGCCGCCATGCCATAAACCGCACCAGTTCCTTCCCGCTAGTTGTTTTTTTCTTTTTTAAGAACTTAACACTTAAGTGGATATGAATCCACTTATATTGCCTCAGCATGTGTTAAGTTTTTTGAAAAATTGGATAAAGAGAGAAAGAAAGATATATGGGCTCAGTGGTTACTTCGCTCCATGGGTGGCATCCAACATTTAATGGGAAGACTAAATTCTTAGCGGAAGTTGGCTTGTTTTTGATTTCTAGTCAACTAATCATCTTACTTGTTTATTGTTAACTGAAAAAATAAATGTCTTTCGAACGCGGTTGGGATTCGAACCCGAACCTTCTGATTTGGAAGCCAGTCTACTACCACTTGAGCCACGGCCACCCACCCTGTTCTTCGGCTGGAGAACGGGAACGGCAGCGTAAGCTAAGCTCATTAAATTCCAGCAGAATGTAACTAAATGCTTACTAAATACAATGGTGACTGCTGTCGAAATGTAAACACCCAGCCATTATGAAAGGCCCTTGCATCGTCGAAACCGAAAAACTTTCCATTCTCGGTATATGTGTCAGCATAAATGCAGCGAGATGTCTAGGTTTCCTCAAGCGATGTCAGAAATAATTCACCCCTCTGACCTGGCCACAATATATAAGGCGTTTATCCGCCAAAAACTGGAGTACAATGTCCACATCTGGTCAGATGCTATGCTAGCACATCTGACCAGATCCTATCTAGCAATAGGATTCAAAACCGTGTGATAAAACTCATAGGTGAAGCCAATATTACACAATCATTCGACACCCTCGAACACCGGCGTAACGTCGCCTGTCTCACCTTGTTGTATCGCTATTTTCACCATAAGTGCTCCCTAGAAATCGGCAGTAGTATTCCGCCACTTCAAACCTTCAACGGTAAAATCCGTCTCGCTATATACCCTGCAATATCGTGATTCGTTCGTAAGCCGAACAACTCGCCTATGGAATGCCCTGCCGAGCTCTCTATTTCCTAGTCGTTATAACTTGCAAACACTTAAGACCAATGTACATCGGTATCTCTCTTTTCTTCCTTCCTAAGTTTCCTTCGCCCGAACTGTATGCAAACATTTTAAGGGTACTACAGTGTATCATGTAGGTGCAATAAAAGACAAGTTTCACATTTTAGTAATATTTAGTCAACAAGCGAATCACACACAAGACTGGCTGATACTTTATTCATGCTCTCTGAGATTCGGTCTTGTTCTTACTGAGTGCAAGTGTATAAAACGTAATCACTAGTACAAAAAACAAAAAAAACAAATAATAATAATAATAACACCCTTTACCACATACGAGTAGTTCTACTTGAAATTCTTATCTACATGTGCAGGACAGTAAAGGGCGCAGAAGGATACTCAATGCTTGAGCATGCTTAACCGTCTACTCTATTATAATTAATCCTCCGAAAACTCATTTGAAACCAGTTCACTCTCAACAATCTCAACACCAAAGAGCCATCGAAACAAACAAGAAAAAAGGTAATTACTTTTGTGCTAGATATCGTGCTGCATGGTCTGGTTCTTGACCTCCCTTTGCTATTGATACCGGTATATGATACATAGTCAGAATGCCACAAAAACTAAGGTAAAAATACACTTTAGTCAGTATCGCCTACATGAATATTCGTAGTCAACGACTTTTTCAATACAACTAATGCTAGTATGTACTCGTATGTATCTATGGTATTCTTCAATATCCTTTATTTTTCTGTTTGAATGAATATAGATATATGAAGCCGTACATGGTAGTAAGAGTAAATTTTTTCTCCAACCAAACCAAACTTTAGAGCACCAGGAAATTAACTAAATTTTTAGCTGTAGCCCTTGTAACTCTTTCTGGCATGTTTTGTGAGTTCGGATGACTACAACCATCAAATCTATTATTGGTGAGCATTGATAGGGTTTGATAAACTTATTGGCAACAAACATCCATGAGACACCCCTAAGATATCGATATTTTGACAGTCGATATTTCTTTGGTTGGAAGTTTCTTCTCCTTCATCTTACCATTTCAAATCTGTAGGTACTCGTATACTGTATCCAATATAGTCATATGAAGACAACTGAACACTTGAAATGGTGTTATGCATCACAGAGCTAATGGTGCGCAGCGTACGAGTAGTCGTATAAGTATGGTATGAGGAGGAAATGTTGTAGAAGTAGTGGGACGGGCAAGCATCGACATCGACGAAATCCTCTTTCCAGATCATTGGGCTTAATTTAATGGTTTCTGGAAGATGATCACATTTAAAATTTCGATTGAATGGTTGCCATGAAGGACTTAAGAGCAAGTAAACAGGAATTTTCACTAAAAAAAACCGAAGTCGAACGTATGAAGGTCAAGTGCCGTAAGCTTAGAAAAGAATTCCGATTTCGGTTGGCGCTATTTTGAGTAAATGTCGGCTGAGCATGCAATCACTATCAATACTTGCAAAGCATAATAATCTGAATGGGTTATCCTTCTGCTATGCTTGTAAATTAGCATTCGAATTAGATGAGTGCTTACGCATTGAAATGGGTGGATATTGAAGGTTTACTGCACTAGTAGTGCCAGTGATGCGAGTATAATGGGAAGTTCTGATGCATTTGCCTGAGAAAGGATGGAAGACTCTGCGAGAGAGAATAGATTGAGATTTCAGAGACTTTTGAGATTCATTGGACTATTTCGGTTAGCAGCGATACATAATTGACTTCTTATGAATTATTTATTAGTGACACATCATAAATATTCAACGAAGGTATGACACCCTTTAGACTTATGAAAGCCTTTAATTTCTTGAGTTCTAGAGTTCTTCTAGAGTTTGAGTAAAAATGTTTAAAGAGCTTATTCCATTCCACGACTCGAAATATGTTAAAGTTAATGGATCATTGATAATAAACATCAAAGTTCGACATTGAGAGTTGCAATCGCAAGAGAAGGTAGGAGTATCTGCCGATAGCGTTTTCCCCCCGTTTTCTTTCTCGAAATCTTTGGCTGTTGTCAACGAACCACAGAGAAACGGCTTCTGATGTGATTTGTTTCAAAGGACCGCCTCATAGAAACCTCTGATTTGACGACGAATGTAGGTAGGTGCTTGCAGCCATACAAGAAGCATACACAAGGACAACTAAAAGTAGAGTCGCAGCCGGTGCTGATAGTACAGAAAGATTACTTCTGCAGACTGTATAATGCGATGATGGCCTGGGAGAATGAACGACAGAGAATTCCGTCCCCTGACATAGTAGAAGTTTAGGTAGCATTACCGATACTAAAATATAATAAATAATAAATAATGCAGATGGCGCAGATAGACTGCTTGTTGAGCTATTTAAAGCAGCTGGAGATAACCTGGTTGGAAACATTCACCAACTCATCTGCTAGACATGATCGGAGGAAAGCATTCCCGAAGCATAAAGTCTCAGCATCCTCTATTTGACTGCGACAACTATAGAGGAATATGTCTACTAAATATCGTCTAAAAAATCTTTTCTGCCACATCATGTATATGAGCATCTTAAACCAAAATCTGGTTGGTGCACACCAGTAAGGTCTTAGGCCAGAAAAATCCGAGATCGATCAAATATTCACACTATGGCAGATCTCGTAAAAACCCAGGAAATTCATTGATACTTACAATCTATTTGTCGACTTCAAAACTGCATATGACTGCGTGCATAGGGACGAGCTATACTTGTACAATGCCAAATTTTCCA
Organism: Volucella bombylans; assembly: GCA_949129095.1. Lineage (NCBI taxonomy): Eukaryota > Metazoa > Arthropoda > Insecta > Diptera > Syrphidae > Volucella > Volucella bombylans. The sequence continues at coordinate 113,816,076 of OX422144.1, read as the reverse complement.
TGACTACAGAGATTCCTAGCTGCTCCTTCTTTTCTGCCACATCATGTATATGAGCATCTTAAACCAACCAAAATCTGGTTGGTGCACACCAGTAAGGTCTTAGGCCAGAAAAATCCGAGATCGATCAAATATTCACACTATGGCAGATCTCGTAAAAACCAAGGAATTTCATTGATACTTACAATCTATTTGTCGACTTCAAAACTGCATATGACTGCGTGCATAGGGACGAGTTATACTTGTACAATGCCAAATTTTCCATGACTACAGAGATTCCTAGCTGCTCCATCAAAGACGATAATAAATTAACCGAGACCTTCAATGTCAAAAAAAGGTTTAAGACAAGACGACGCGCTGTCATGTGACTTTTTTAACATTGCCCTAGAAAGAGTAGTGTAAAGCTCACTTGACAACAAAAGATCTTATTTAAGTCCACACAATTACTTTCGATTAGACGCATAAAGTGAACCACCAATAAAGCTTTCTTGAGTCTGACAAAAACAAGGGCAAAACAAAGTACAATACATGCTGTCATCATAAATGGAGGCACACTACCAACGCAATCTGGGGCAGAATAGCCAAATTGGTGGCAATAAATCATCCAATCTAAGCTGAAAATTTCAGCAAATGTTGTCAAAAATAAGCTATTGATATTTTTTAGCCCAACAATGACCACACCCATCAAATCGCCCACTTTTTTATTCTTTGAAGCATTAACATATTTGGGTGGGTGACATGTGATTCTACGAATTCTTTGTAGTATCAATTGCAAACTGTCTGAACTTCTCTACGTCAATTTTATAGCCACTACATACAACGATCATAATATCAATTCCGCAATTATGCGGAAATTTCAGGATTTTGAAAGAAAAGTCTGGCCGTGTAGCCAAACACATTACCAAATCGAGGCTTTGATTATTTGTCTACTATCAGACTACAACGACCTTTAATTGTTTTCTGTATCCTCTTTTTGTTTTCCGCAACAATATACTTATCATTATCACCTCGAGCTTGCCACTTCCTTAGAGGTAGGGGTGAGTTTTCGAAAATAACGTATTCATCCATGAAGAACGGATAGACCGAACTGCAAGTTCTCGGTTTTAGCTTCTCTAGTTTTTTACTTTTTTTTTACTTTTAACTTTTAAATTTATTTTTATTATTTCTTTCATATCTTAGGTTACATACAAGTACCAGACAAAAATGCCCTTCTCAATGGAGTTCTAAATAAGATTGTTTCTGACCTTTGGAAATTAATTTTCAATTTATAATCATCGCAATACTCTTTAACCCTCGACCCGTGTACTGGGCACTGAGTGCCCAGAGGAAATTTAAAATTTAAAATTTTAACGTATTTATCTATATTATAACAATCTACATGCACTTGATCAGCAAAGTGATTACTCAGAGGATTCTGAAGAAGATATTGATGATGGAGAGCTTTCAAAAGTTGACCCTGATTATGTTCCAGATGTGCCTCTTCCTGATTTGCGCGTTGAGCAAGTAGGCGATGACTTGCAACAAGAAGAAGAAATATATATGCCAACTGAATCTGGTGAGCGGCGTCAAGAGGATTTTCAGAAGGATGAACCTATTGGACCAAACAGAGGAAGGAATATGCTACACAGCTATGAACGTCCGTCATTCTGATATTTGGTGGTCTATGCCAGATGAATTTCAGAAATTCAGGGCAATAAGTGATCAAAACGAACGAAATAGACATGAGCCAAGATGCAAACAAATATTTTCTAAAAAAGCGGATGCGTTTAGATGTTTGATAAGCCCACAAATTATTGGTACTATGGTTCTTGACACAAACAGGAAAGCGAAGAGGGCCTATGAAGACAATCTTTTGTCAGCAACACCAAAGATACTTCGTCGATGCTATGATAGGGATGCAGATGAGATGTATGCATATATTGCAGTATTACTGTATGCAGGTGCCGAAAAATTGTCAAAAGAAAAAGCTAAGGACTTATTTGATCAACGCAATATGCCTTTTTATAGAGCTACCATGTCTTTAGAACGATTTGAACAAATTTTAGTTTAGTTCGGTTAGACGATTCAAGAACTAGAGCATTCCGTATGCAAACTGATAAGCTGGCAGCTTTTAGATATACTTGGGACGTATTTCAATCAAATCTCACTGCACTCTATCATCCATCAAAAGAGCTTACTATAGACGAACAACTAGTATCTACCAGAGATGTTCATTTCGTCAATATATGCCTAATAAACCTGGAATATATGGTTTGAAAATATTTTGGGTTGTAGATGCCAAAGTCAATTATCCTCTTCGGGGAAAAATTGGTGATGATCGTTCGGATGGCATAGCACGCGGCCTTGTGATGCATCTTTTAAAAGTGTTTTTTGGACGAAAATTTTAACGCTACCACCGGAAATTTTCTTTAACATCTGTGCCATTGGCTTTAGAGCTAGAATTTAGAATTTGCGAACGATGTTAGATAAGAGATGAATCACCTGCTGAAGCTATCGACGTTCTTAATCGGGATGATGTTGATGAAACATTCGCTTCTACATCAAAACAAAAGCGCAGCAGAAATCAATCACCGACCTGAACATTCAACTGTACACATTCAACTGTACAAAATATATTTATATTTATGTTTTTTAAGTATGTATACAATTCAGATTTAAATAAACTAAATTTTTTTTTACTTTGAGCTCATATGAAAAATGCAATCTTCCATACTTATTTTATAGGGCACTAAGTGCCCAGATACACGATAACTTCAAATTTTACAGTACACGGGTCGAAGGTTAATATGATCGAAGTCACCCTTTGTTAATGATGCGATTTTTGGTTCTGATCTGTATGCCACTAAATCATCTATTAAAACTTTACTCGAAATCACTTTGCCACATTTGACAATGAGCTTCTTTCCCATAAGTATATCGTAAATCATATATAACAAAGGTTTCTGCATTTCTTTTCTGGTTAGCTTGTAGAGAAGCTCCTCTAACCATATGGTGTCAAAGGCCTTCTCCAAATCAACCAGACAAGCACCCGTACATTGATTCTTGCCTTTGTTCCACTATATGTCGGAGATCAGTTTTGACGCCGCATGAATGGTGTTGTGCCTCGCCCTAAAACCAAACTGATTGTCCGGGATTATATTGCTATCCCCCACCTATTTCAACAGCACTCTTTTGGCTAGCTTTTCAAATACTTTGCCAATGTTCGGAAGTAGACTAATTAACCGAAGGTTAACAGGGTTGGTGCTAATTGTATCCCTCTTTGGGATAGGGTGTACCACTGCTAGTTTCCAATGCGCTGGATAATATGCACTATTTAGTCCATTGTTAAATAGCGTCGTGAAAATATCTACTGCTTCCAGGGGTAGATGTCTCAATATGACGTTTGGGATACGGTCTACTCCCGTCGACTTTTTGCACTTCAGTGACCCAAAGACGCATAGGAGCTCATCTTTTCTCACGAACAAGTGACTCGCAACTTGTCCATCGGCGACGATGATGTTTGCCGCGTTTTCTTCATTAAGGGGGTAGTCTCATGTCCGAGGTAAAATTTTGAAGGTTTTTAAGGATTTTTTTTTTGCGGAAAAAAAAATATTTGAACGTCATTTTGGTGATAAAGTAGGTAGCTGGCCGCCCTGATTGCTCCTTTTGTAATCATCTGAAATTAAAATGTCAAAAAGATTATTATTCAGTAGGGTTGATATTCTGTTTCGTAGCAGATTTAATAGATTTGAGTGAAAAATATCAAAATGGCGGCCTTGAAAACAAAAAATTTCAAAAGTCGACTGTTTTTTTCGGTTTAAAATCGAGATAAAAAAAAAGTGGATAAAAAAAATCTAATTCTGGTACCGGACAGAACCATTCATGTGTAGAATATTGTATTAAAATTTCGGCCGAATCGGTCCAATAGTTTTTTTTAATCATCTGGGCCGAAGGATAAAAAGTAGTTTCGAGAAAAACGCGTTTAAAGTTTGGAGAAGAAAATTTTGATTTTAAATTTCAGTATACCTTCGGTTTCTTCATAAGCATCATTTTCAACAACTCTCGCTGATCTACGTCCAATTCTTTCACTTTTTGTAGCCTCTTCTCTACATTGTATATGCGAGTGTCATCGGCCCGTTGTGCAAAGTTCATGGCCTCTGCGCCTGCCCGCACATCCATTACATCCACTTACATTCAAAACACACTTTTGGCCACTGCTGTGAGCGTTGTAATTTCAAAAATTTTGTTGCCCGTAAAGATGTGTTTAGAAGCCAAATTCCAAACACAGTTACTAAAGCTTTCATTATTATTCTGAGTGTTTCCACCCAAACATCTTTTTAAAATACTGTCGTACGACGAATATTCGTAGATCGGCTTTAAAACTTTAATAACTTCTTCGGTGTCGGTGGATGTATAAAAGTATTTTCTTTATTGTCAGCGTTGAGTTGCTGATACTAACACCAGGAAGTTTCACCTTCTGGAGAATAATGATGTTGCGGATTCTCTTCGGTAGAAGTAATGTGATAAAACGTTGCACACACAGCATTTTTCATTTCTTCCAGAGAATTTATATTTCTCATAATTGCAAGGCCGTAATAAGTAGATAATTTCAGGTTAATTTGATTAGTTAACAGCATAGTTTTTGGCTTTATTTTTTTCTTCTTTTTTGGTGCACTTTGTTTTCCAGCCTTTTCAATTCTGCAGCTTCCAGTTGTTTTTTAGCTTTTGCGTGCTGATTAAGTAATTTTTTTGCCTCTTTCACACGCCTATACATACGTTTTTTCAGGTGTAAAACGCACTCAAGTTTTCCAATTACAGGGTCGCCGTTATAAGGATCTTCTTCTAATAAATTTTTAAATGTTTTAGTATCTCCATCACCAATATACTTTGTATATTTTACACTAAGCCATTCTTCAGATCTTTTAATCCTTTCGCTTAGAATTTTTTATTTCTGTATTATTAGATTTTTTATGTATATCTTTGTTAACTGTAATAGGTTAAATGTTTTTTTTATAGGTTTGGATTAAATTCAAGACCGGTTTTCGGAATTCTAGGCCGGGACGTATTGTCCCATTGGTATTTTTGAGTGGGATGTATTCGTCCCAAAGGGACTCAAGAGACAAAAAATCATTTTTCAGTAAGTTTTATTAGAAAAAAAGAATATTAATTAAAAAAACAATAAATAAATTAGAAAACAGAATAGGTACCATAATAATTAAGAAAATGTATTATTTATGATAAATAGTAAAACAGTAAATTCTTGTTTAGTTTAGTTTAGTTTTCAATGCATTTTATTTTCTTACTAATTAACTCTTACATACTAACAAAAAACGCTTAAATGCTAGCTTACAATTACTTAACAGTCTTATACTAACTTACTGGCCCCACACAGGCACTCTAAGCTACTCTAAATACTTATATCTATGTCTTTCGACTTTACTTACATTTTATTTAGAATTATTTATATTGTATCCTTAAGGCTAAGAAAAAATATTCGTTAAGAAAAAACTTAGCATATGGACTTTTTTTTATTTTTTTATAAAAACTTAATATCTAACTTAAAATAAACCTTACTCTACTTAACCTAAATACACAAAACACACATAAACACACATAGACAGTATACACAATCATATACATATGTCAGTATACACCTTTGTATATACTGACATATGTATATGTTTCTTAGATGCTAACCTAAACCTATGTAAGCTGGCCATCGCTATTTACAAGAGAAAACAGATTGGTCAGCTCTGCCTCATTAGTAAGGCTGGTCCGTAATTGACGGAAACGACGACGAAGCATCTTCTCCATCATTCAACCACCAGAAATGCTGGTGCTGCCGAACGACATCCCTCTTATCGCGATTCCCCACCGCCCTACTGAACCTGAGGCGATCCACACTGCCGTGTGCGACGTCTCTGTTGTAGTTGAGTCGCCTGTCCCCAGCTGTCCGAGCGACATGGAAGATTAACGGCACCGCTGATCTATCCTGGATCAACCCTAAGTAAATTCTTGTCTGCCGAAGAGAAACCACGCGAAAATGAGTTCCTGCCAGAAGTGCGAAAAAAAGATTCACAAAGAATCATGTAAAATTAAATGCAACACGTGCGGTAACCTACGTCAATCCATCAGATATCGACTATATCACGAAAAACAAAAGTCTTTGGAATTGTGCCGATTGCATGAAAAAACTCCGAAATAACCCGGGAAGGCTTTCTTTGTCGTCGACACCACCACCAGCTGAGTGTGATTCATCCAAAATTACGCAGCAGAAGGTGTATGACGAAATAGTGCAACTTAAAAAATCTCTTTCGTCTACTGTTATCAATCTCGATGCTACTCGTATAATCGACGTTTGTCAACGTTGGAGAAGTCCGCGTACCTTGCGAATGAAATCAAAGAGGAAAATGAAAAACTGAAAATACAGCTTGAAGCCAGCAAGGAGCGACTCAACGGCGCGGAGCGGCTGATTCATGCCAACTACTTGGAGATGCGCAATGTGCCTGCTGTCGACAACGAATATTTGGATGATGGACTGGGGCTTCAAATACCGAAAGAAGACTTTGACTTTTACTACCGAAAAAAACTCGCGTTGGTGGAAAATTCTCTACTACTGATGTTGTTTTACTGTGGTGAGAAGATGCAGGAAGGAAAAAATTTTATCGGCATTGTATGCTAAAAAGAAGCCAATAAAAGCGAATTTGATTGATTCCTCTGCACTTGGTAAGTCCGCTTCTACACGTCGCACACTGGGGCAAAAAGCCATAAAAACTGCCGAAAAATAAAAAAATAAAAGTGATTCTGGGAAAACCCTATTACATGACTTAATTAGGATACTAGTAACTGCACTTTTTTGCAATACTTAAATGACCCGTTACAAAACTGGTTCGTTATTAGAGTGAAACATAGTTTGCGTTTTGTGCTTGACATATGCAGTAGTGATTCGGGTGCATTTTTAAAGTAGTTTTACTATAAAATACATTTTTTGTTGGTATTATATAGCGATGGAGGCTTCAACCACAGGCATGTTACTATATTTTAGAAGGGATTTTTTTTCATTATCATCATAATTCAATGTGGCCAAGATAAATTAATATTTGCAATCAAATAATATGAGATTAATAAAAAAAAGGACATTTTGTTTAGGTTCTAAACCATATTAAGCTATGGTTGTTATATAGAAAAAATCTTTATTGAATAGGCTCGGTGAAACAAATTCTTTTTTTTGCTACTTTTTGCTACTTTACGATAATGGTCAGTTTTAATTGGTTGATTTAAAGAAATTATTTGTATTCGAATATGTTATTATTATTCAAAATAAGTTATTTCATTTCAGGAACTTCTCATACACTATTATTTATTACAAAGCAAGAACTTTTAAATATAATACATAGGTCTGCGGAGAGTAGTTTCGACCAACAATATAAATATTTGATTAAAGAGCTAGAAAAACGAACAAATTGCCAGACCAAGAATCTCAAACAGAAATTGAGTAGTTTCAAGTCTCAATATAGGTCAAGATGGATAAAAGCGAGGAGAATAGAAGAAAAATTTAATAAACATAATAAAGATTGGCTTCTGACATCACTTTCTTTCCCATGCGTTGTATCAAAAGCTAAACGCTGCCGACCGGTTATTTCATTTGAAAATTCCTCGGAAAATAGCAAACGTGCTAAAACCAAGCAACTGCGTGAAGTAACTTACGCTACTTGCACGAATTTACGAGCTGAAGGTTATACACAAGCTTCAAAACTTTTAAAAGATATTTATAAATATCCTGAATATGCTAAGTGTTATCAAGAAGCTTACCAAAAAACCTTAAATCCACAATATCTATTGTCAGCTGAAGATGCACTATCCATCCTGATAGAAGCTAAACTTTCCCGTGAACAGTATGATGTGATAAGAAGAAGTGCTCCAGAAAAATTTCTACCTTACAAATTAATACAGGAAGCTAAAAAGCTATGCTACCCAGCAGACATTACTGCAAATGAATCGGGTGCTTCCGTGAGATTGCAATCTCTATTAGATCATACGATAATGCGTTTATGTCAAACATTGGATGCTTTTTTCAATACCCTATAAGGTGACCAACTTGAGAAAATGTGCCTTATCTCTAAATGGGGATTTGATGGGTCGTCGGGACATAGCTCTTACAAACAAGCCTTTCAAGATTCTGAAGGTAGTGATTCAGCTGTTTTTATCATATGTCTTGTACCGCTTCGAATAATGGCTAAAGATGTAATTATATGGAAAAACCCAAGTCCTGCATCTACAAGGTATTGTAGGCCAATAAGTATTGAATTTCGGAAGTAATCTATTGATGTGTGTATTCAGGAAAACAGAAAAATAGAAAATCAGATATCAAATCTTCAAGAAAGCATTATTAATATTGGTGCATACACATTAAAAATTCGTCATGAAATAATTTTATCAATGGTAGACGGGAAGGTGTGTAATGCCCTTACAGAAACTACCTCAACAATGAAATGCTTTTTGTGTGCTGCAACATCAAAAGAATTTAATAAAATAGATGAAATGGTTTCAAGGGAAGTGAACACAGAAAATTTGAGATTTGGGCTTTCTGTTTTACATGGTTGGATTCGATTCTTCTATTACATTTGGTATTTTGTGTCTTTATACCCATGGTACAACATACCACTTACTTTGCATAAGTATTTGATTCACGGCCCGGAAATAATAGCCTTTGCACTTCTTCCTATCGTACAATTAGCGGAGGAATCACAGGAGGCAAGAAACAAGGACTTCAAGCGCTACAGAAAGCATAATTCTAGAAAATGTAGCAGAGAAAAATCTAACAGGGATATTTTCAATTTTTTTTTACTGACCTCTGATCCAGTTATCACCAGTAAGCAAAAGCCTGCCAAAAATAAAGTTAAAAATATTCCCAGAGAAGTATTCTGAATGTTAAAAGTTCCATTTTTAAATAAATCAGATGATAATGCAACAGTTGATGATGATGGTGCTTTAGTGTATTTTCAATAATTAACTGTTTTGAACATTATACGTATTGAAGAAAGTGAGGAGCACTTATAATTGTTATATTGAGCATTACCCGATGAATTCAGTGCGTATTCTATGACATACGAGTATGTACAATGCAAAAGTTCTCTTTAAATAAATAAAATTCTTTGATGAGTTTATTTGATTTTTCAAGAATATTATTATTATTATTATAATTTATTAACATATAATTAAAATTAATATGCTAATATTAATTGAGCCCTAGCTGCGAAGGCTTTCGGCTCTACTGTAACTAAAAAGTACATATACAATATTATATTATAAATATAGTAGATACATAGATGTATAAATATTTCGTAATCATCGCTTTAGGGTTTTAGATTCGTATGATATTTGGTTACATTTGCAAATTAGATCTATTGCTAATGAAGTTGTGCATTTTAAGGATATTTACTTGATTAGCGTTTCTTAAAAACTCGTAGGCTGTTGATTTTAGGTTGGGTAAGTGGTTTGTTGGTACGTAGGACTGACAATTACCTATTCCTAAGATATGTTTTATGTCGAATTTGGAGTTACAAACTTGGCACAGCGGTGGTGGCTCCTTTTTGAGGAGATGTTGGTGGGTCGAAGCTGTGTGGCCTAAACGCAGCCTTACAAACGTTGTGATCTTTTGTTGTGAGAGTTTGGTGGGGTAAATCGGTTGGGATCTGTCTGTGTTAATGAGTGAATAGTGGTGGTGGTAGTTCTGCCAATCCAAAAGCAGTCTAGACTTAATCTTGTGGGTAATATTTCGTTTCATGTCTAGTTTAGTGGATATCGCAAATTTATGTACAGGAGCGCGGTGTTCAAGATTGGCAGCGGCGTCGGCATGTTCGTTTCCTTTGATCCCCATATGAATGGGGACCCACATTATTTTTAGCTTATTGGGTGTTTTTATAAGACAGTCTCTGATTTTGTTTACAATCAACGAATTGTGAAGTGGATTTTTTATAGATTCCAGTACTGATAAACTGTCTGAACATATTACATGTTTACCACGTATATTGGAGGATATTGCTATGGTTTTTTGGATAGCAAAGGCTTCAGCGGTAAAAATAGATAGGTTCGCAGATAATAGCCCTGTACTAAACAGAGAACCGTCTTCGTACGTAGCTGCGAAAGATGTGCTTTCATTGGTTTTGGAGCCATCTGTAAATAATAAATTCCAACCGTTTGATTTGAGTTGCGAGGTCATGCTGGAAAATAGTGCGTGGAATATGTCTTTGTTGGTATTTGTTTTATTATATTTTGCCAGGTCCATGATGAAGGATATACCAATCTATGTTCACCAATCCTCTCTATCGGCAATTCAATTTCTTTGGCGAATACTAATGTGAGAGATATAGCGGACTGAAGGCGTTTTGAAGTTTTCATTTTCATAGCGGAAATGATGTCTTTGCCAATGATTGAACCTTTAGAAGACATTAGCTTTAAGCATAACTTAGCTTTCGTTACTTCAATGCGTTGTTCTATAGTAGGGAGACCAGCTTCTACCAATACGTTCTTCACAGTACTTGTAGGAAAAGTATTAATGCTTCTACGTGCGGCTTGATGGTACGGCGCTTTGATGATATTTATTGTAGATTTAGGACAGTTTCCGTAGATGAGTAGACCGTAGTCAATCTTGCTTAGAACTATAGATTTAACAATTGAACAGAGAGTGTTTATATGTGTATTACATTTCTTACTGGCTAGATAACTAATTATATTGGCTCTCGCAGCTAGGCTTTTTTTTAATTTTTTACAGTGATCTTTCCAATTATACTTATTGTTAAAAATTAAACCTAGGATACTTAAGTACTCTACGGTTTCTATATAAAAGTTATTAATATTTAATGTTAGACCACTACATGAAATCTTGCGGCAGATATGTAGAGTCTTGCATTTGTCTAACGATAATTTGGCACCTGAAACATTAGACCATTTAAGTATGTCTTTGATTGCATTTGTTAGTAAGGTTTTAGTTTTTACTTGATCCGCGGGCTTACACATGATGTATAAATCGTCTGCATAAATACAATGATCGATTTGTTTGTGTTTAAGTAAGATGTTGCTTATATCATCAAAAGCGATAATGAAAAGCACCACCGATAGTGGGGATCCTTGGTCAATTCCATTAATAAGTGGGTGGGATGAGGAGAAGAAATTGTTTGCTTTTACACAAATTTTTCTATTGGTAAGGAATGATTTTATGTAGTAAAAAATTTTCGGACCAATATGCCATGTTTTAAGTTTATTTAATACCAGATGGATGCCTATCTTATCAAAAGCTTTTTCGAAACCAAGTGAGAGGATTGTGACATGGTTTCTAGCTGAAAGAGCTTTGGAGATAAAGAAGTCCATATGGAGGAGTGCATCATTGCAACCTTTTTTTGGTTGAAAAGCCACTTGATTTGAGTTTAATAGGTTTTTTGATTTAATAAACCTAAGCAGTCTCTTGGCGATAATTTTCTCCAGAACCTTTGACATACAGGGAATAAGTGATATCGGACGGTATCCGTTGATATTATTTAGTTTTTTTTTTGGCTTAGGAAGAGGCAGTATTGTTGCTAATTTCCAGTTTTGTGGGATCACTCCTCCAACGAGGACGTTGTTATAGAGCTGTATGAGTCTAAGTTTAGATGACTTTGGAAGATTTTTTAACATAGGGTACGAAATTCTATCCCTACTAGGAGTTTTACCTTTCAGTAATATTAAACACGCTTCGAATTCTAGCATGGTGATTGGGCCTTCGATGTGTCTTGCTGAAGGAGATGTTAAATTATACTCTTGAGTAAGGTTGAGGGATTCAGCTTTACAAACTTTGAAACAATTTGTCAAATTGTGGTCGTCAGATGAATCCGACCAGGTTCGAGCAAAGTAGTTGCTTATCTCATGAGAAGCGGATATTGGACCTTCAGGCGTTTCAATCACTTTTATCGACTGTGAGGTGTAGTTACCAGTCAGACAGCGAATGGCATGCCAAATTTTTTTGGTAGATGTACTAAGGTTAAGCGTTGTAGTAAAATCGTGAAGGCATTTGGCTTTACTGATTTTTACTTCCCTGCGGAATTTGGCGTTAAATTTTTTGAATATGATGAAGTTAATGTTATTTGGATGCTTTTTAAAGGTCTGCCAAGCTTTCATTTTCTCATACTCGTATTGCTTTTTGGATTATCGCAGCTTTATTATTGATGTTTGACGACGATGTTTTAACTGACAGGTGATCTAAAATGTGTTTGTTAAAACAAGCCCAGTTAGCAGAGTCAGTTTTAAATTTGCGATTTGTCGTTGTATTTGAGTAGGCTATGCCAATATTAATAGTGGAAATTATAGGGAAGTGGTCGCTGTTATAGAGATCATCTAAAATTTCCCAGGAAGCCCTCGTATACAATTCGGGTGAGCTGCATGTTAAATCAATGTGTGTTAGTGTATTATGGGTGGAAAAGTGGGTTGGGGAGCCGTCATTAAGAATCATAAGATTTGAGTCACTTAAAAATGTTTCCAGTATAGCCCCTCTGGAGTCAGTGGTAGCGGAACCCCACAGAACGCTCCAGGCGTTGACATCACCTGCCAGTAGTACGGGGGTCCGAATCTGGTTAAAAATATTTTCTAAGTCAGACCTAGAAAAAGCTTGGTCGGGGAGAATATAAATGGAGACAACGGTGAACTTAAGCACTAGTTGGACCTCGACCGCTATCGTTAAAATGTTCGAGGTGATGGGAATTGGTTTATGTGGAATGTTTTCCTTAATTAAAATTCCGATACCTTGCTTGGCAGTTGAGTTATGTGGAAAATTATAAAAAATAATCTTTATAGGATTTAGGTATGTTAGGTTTAAACAGGTGCGGACAGTGAGTCTCTTGAAGGGCAATAATACTGGGGGACTGTTCTATTATAAGAATACACAACTCGTCATAATTATTGATGAAACCTTTTATGTTCCATTGCAGGATTTTGAGTCTTCTATCGATGTGCTTTGGTTTGGGGTTGGGAAGGTTAGACAGGTGTGGGTAGCAATCCCGATATCTGGATGTCGGAGCGTATAAATTTGATATGGGAATAGAATTTGGGTAAACATACCCAACCCGTTGTTCAGGAACCAAACTTTTCGATCTAGGCATGTTGCTAGAATAATTAAGTGCCCGACCAACTGGGTTGGAGTCATCATTAAAGTGGTTGTTATTGCTCGGTTTCATGATTGTCAAATTCAGTGGGAATTGTGTAGTATGTGTTCTTTTTTATTAGTGATTGAGTGCTAGATGAAATTAGAGATTGTATTGTATTGTTTTGATTTTGTGTATTTGGTTTCGTCGAGTGGTGTTTGAGTAGAATATTCTCTGTGAGGTTTATGTTTTTAGTGTGAGTGCTGGACAAGCTGCATTGCGCGGGGGCGGAGGTTAATTCGGCTTCAGTAGGTGTGTTGGGGAATTTAGTTTTTACGGTATTAAGTAAAGCGTTAGTATGTGTGTGTTGTGATGGTGATGCTAGTTTCTGGCTGCGTTCGTGAGGAACAGTTGCTATTTTGTTTCTATGATTAACAATTGGCATTGGTGTGTGTTGAAGAGAGTGTAGTGTTGTTGTTGGAGTGCCGTTGCTAGGGATTTTGTTATGGATTGATTCGTTCACCGCAATCTTAGGTTTTTGTGTGTTTGTCGTACTTACAATCACTGAATAGGTTGATGGCATGAGTGAGGTGGGGTTTTGTTCTTTATATATTTGTTTAGCTTCAGCCAAGCTGCATTTACGACCGGTCTTAATTTGGCTTGTTGGTAACGTTGGCATGCCTTAGAAGAGGCGGGGTGATTTCCATTGCAATTAGCGCATGAAGTACGTGTGCATTTTTCGGAGGAGTGAGGGGGTAGATTGCAATTGACACATGAAGAATTACCTTTGCAGCGTTTGGCGGTGTGGCCTAGAAGTTGGCAGTTTTGGCATCGCATTGGATTAGGGAAATACTCGGTCACTTGGACATTATACCAGCCGATATTAACTGTGTTTGGAGGACGAAAGCGGTCGAAGGTGAATAGAACCAGTCCAGTTGCACGCTGCTTTCCATCTTCAGTTTTTTTAAACTTGAACACGTCCGTAATCCCTTGTGACTTCATTTCTTCAATGATTTCGATTTCAGGAACGTTGGTTAAATATGGGGCATATACTGTGCCTTTTGATGAGTTCAGTTGGATGTGAAGGGTTACTGAAATCGGGCATAGATTGGCGAGTGCTTTCTTTGATAAGAAGAGATCCGCTATTTTTTTGGAGGAGGAGGCTGCCATCGCGTAGTTGGGTGCTTTGTTCATAAGCTGTACTTATGCCGTCGATGGCTTTCTTCAGCAGGAAAACGCTAAACGATGTGAGAGGCTTTTCCGCGTTAGTGGAGGAGATCACTATAAAAACTTTGGATTGTCCGGGACAGTGTGAGTCGAGAATAAATTTGATGGTTCCAAAGGGGAGGAATTGGGTTTTTTCCTTTTTTATTTTTATATTCAGGGGGTGGGTCTGTTTGCAGCTCGCTAAAACGGTTTCCCGAAAGCACACGTGGCCGTTTGGCCATAGTCGCGTAGGTTTTGTCAACGGATGTATTTATATTATTTTACGCACTAGCAGGTTACCAATTAATCAAAAAGTACAAAAAAGTTTGGTTGGTTGTAGAAACCGGTTCGTAACGTGAAAAAAGAAATCCGAGAGAAACCCAATCAGCTGAAAGATGTTGCCGAGTCGAGTGTTAGTCGGTGACTGTTTTTCAAGAATAAAAATAATGTTTCTTATCAAAATTTTTACTTTTTTCATTAATATATATGCCTATGAAAGCATTGGATCCACTTCAGAAGGTCTAACATTTCTGGTTTATTTGATGGCAGGTATGAGGGTACCCTGCCCCAGTGTGCGTCGCAAGTGTGAAATGCGCATGTTCTGGTTATTTTCTTTTGAACTGTCATTCAGTGTTGCGCACAATTTTACACGAAAGCCTTTCCCCCTCTTTGGTTCTTCATGTTATTTGACAGCTTTCTTTAATTTCATCTTTGGCGCTCAGTCTTTCATAATTGAAAATGAGCCCGCTTGTTAATTCTTTGGTCCATTTCAGTTCATCCGCCATACTGAAATGTTGTGCTCGGTGGCAAAAGCAGTTATAAAAGTTTGTTTACATTTTCTTATGAGTAACTAAAAACATTTTTGACAGTAGTTGACAGCAGGTATGTTTGATTGGGTATATTAATATCGATATTTTTAACTTTCCAAAATCCAGTGATAATTATATGTTCTTGCTTTCGTCAATAGGTTATCAGTCGTTCGTTAATATTCCAACAAGGGTGGATGAGAATACATCTACCTGCATTGATCATATCTCTCTTAAGTCAAGAAACAAGCTTAATGCGCAATCCTTTGTCTTAGAGCTTAATATTACTGATCATTCGGCTACCGGTATCGCTCTAAAGAATTTTGTGAATGAAAGTGAGTCAACTAGTGCATCAAAAATTGTTAGCGAAGACATTAAAAAAATTTATTTCGTAAAACTTAATCGGCTCTTAAACCGGGAAACCTGGACTTCAGTTTACAACAACAAAAATAAATAGTTATTTTGAAATTTATTCCAGCACGTTTAAGCAAAATAGTAGGAAAAATGACGGAATGACGGAAGCAATATGCACCGAAATAAAGGAAACAACATAGGTTTTACTCAATAAATAGGAACAAGTTAAACCGGCCCTTAATAAAACAAAAGTATAAACAATTACAATTGAATGTGCGCAGCCTTATAGCTGAACAGAAGATTGAATACTATAGGCATAAATTTATGGTTAACAGATACAATCCCAGAGAGCAATGGCGTATAATCAATAATATTCTAGGAAATGACCAGAAGAGAGATAAACTGATAATCAAAAAACGTAGAGATGGGAATAATAATACCAATGAGGAATTGTGCGACGAATTTAACCCTTTCTTTAGAAATGCGGCTTAAAATGCTAAGCCAGATATTGCAGTGAAGCTAAATAAAACAAATGCGAAGATCTTGATAGATAATCCACCTCATGTTCATTTTTCTTTAGTCCGATAATGAATGCAGAGCTGCTTTCCGTAATTAACATTCTTAAGCCAAAAAAAAATCATGTGGAATAGATGGAATAAGTAGTCTGGCGATTAAAAAGATCGGAAAAGCTATTTTAAATCCTTTGACATTTTTAATAAACAAGAGCTTCGAACATAGACTAACTATACCTAGATATCAAACTTTCCATATATTGGAAAATCAAAACCGGTTTTCTACTGATCGTCCCTATCCGTGTGAACCTGTCCGTGAATACGTGAGAATTGTCAACAATGTCAAAATTCGAAAAGTTTTACGAGTGACGTCACCCATTTCTCATGTTAACAAATTTAATTTGTGTAAGTTGCAAAAAAAATTTATGTTGAACAATAATTTTCTTTATTATATTATCTAGGGCAACAAATGAAGAAAAATCTACACATTTGGAGCAAGAAGAAATCATTTTCCACAGAATACTGCTGCCACAAACAGATTGCTTTGGATTGGATGTGGCAAAAGCAGTTGGAAAAGTTTGTTTACATTTTCTTGTGAGTAACTAAAAACATTTTAATTTATTTTACTTCTTTTTTTACAGTAAGAACAATGAATCTAAATGCGCCATTCAAGAGCTTGAAGAAATGTGGATAAGTGATGCTAACTAATTACATGTAAGTAAAAAGTATACGTGATAGTTTAGTCGTATATTTAGTGCCTTTTTCTTTGCAGATTCAACATTTGGAATGCAATGGTTCCTGCGAGAGCGTTCCCAGGGAGGAACCATCGTGTGCTGATCAAATAAATGTGAGTAAAAAGTATACATTTTCGTTTAGCTACACATTTAATGCCTTTTTCGTTACAGATTCAACATTTGCGTTACAACGACAGAATTAGATCTCCTTACTACATATTAACTGTATGTTTAATATATGTAAATATGAAAAATGTCTTTTTCTCGATTTTGGTTTTAATTAATTTATTCAATAAATAAAATAAATTTAATGAAATTGTTTTTTTTTGTTTTTTCTTGGATTACGCAATTCCACACCACCTTTGAGGTATGCATAGCGGTGCGTTAACCGATTTTTTTTTACTGGGTGTTCGGTTTCCCCTGTAGGCCTATTGTACCCATTCTGCATCCTGAAAAGTGAAAAATAAAATAAGATTTAAATTAAAAAGATTATCTCATTTACATAAAAAATAATCTTTTTTTTTTTTTTTTTTCTAGAACAAGGGGTATTAGATGTAATATACATATGTATGCATGTGTTTAGCTGTTCAACAAGCAGTGCTTCACAAAACTTCATTGCACGTAAACACACACTATTCTAGATGATTGTAGGACAGTGATATGTTGATTGTCGTTTTCATGCTCCCAAATTGCACTGATTAATCGGGGTTGAATTTTTCTTTTCTAAACGAGACATATTGGAGTAAATTTCGTCTTCGATTTAGAGCTCTTCATAGCTTAAGTGTAAATATATTGCAAACCATTCGTTATCAACTTCTTAATCATCTCTGATTTGTCATTTTCAATTAAGTGATTTGCCTTGAATTTCTATTAAAAATAAAGAACCGATAGGTCGATAGGTGCATACATATTAGTGGAAAAAAATATAAATAAAAAGAACAAACCTTATCTGTAGCAAACAGCCTTCTTGGTGTAATCACAATGCATGCATGCACAGCATCTCCAAGTCCCGTAAAACGCTGGGCGGTGATTTTCACGGAAGTAGAATTTGATTTTCTAAAGAATATTTTTACTATGCATAATACAAACTTACCTGGCTTACTCGCATCTTGGGGGGTACAAATGGATGTGGGTCCCGACATCCTAAACTGCATTTCTTGTTTTTCCCCTTTATTATTGCTCTATAAAATAAAATAGTGTTATTGAATTAAACAATATAAATTTTGTTCACTTACATTTTTGCTCCTTCTTCAAACAAATATTGACATTTGATCCTTTCACCACGGTGTGGGCAAATTTTCCGCTTCATCATGAATGCTTTTATCAGGAGAGTATGTTCCGAAAAAATGTAAATAACAATTCATGAATACATTGGATTAGTAGATTAGATGGAAAATACGTACGAGTATATGTAATCCAATTATTGTATTATCTTTTCATACGAAGTAATAGAAAAGGATTAATGATTGTTTTGACTGTTCTTATTTGTGAAAATATAACTTTACATAAACCTTTTGCAAAATTGAATTTAAAATATTGGTAATAGCAACAAACATAATAAACTAAATTTGTGCTTTATAAGTCCATTTGGTACAACAGAGAATTGACCATATTTTTCAAAAAAATATGGGTGTGACTGAGCACATTTGGACTACAATAGAGAAAAAAGATCTGAACTACACGGCGAACGGTAATTAATTTACATGAATTTCTGAATTAAAAAAAAATTATCTACAGTCAACAATTTCAATTTTAAAATACCTATTTACATGACGCTATCGTTAATTAAAATAAATAATGCTGTACGATTAGCATGCTCGTTTCAGCAGTCATCGACCGTTCTGGCAGTCCATCTCCATAAAAGACTTGAATTTCCTACAGAGAAAAGTAGCACATGGGCATTGCAAAAGACATACTTTCCAAATTCGTTGCTCAGTTTTTGCATCCAAAAATTTCTGAGAAGAAAAATATCAATGTAAACACTACGCTGTATCTTTCACAAATATCACGTTGCAATGCTAAAATTTGGTGGGATTTTCGTGAATGTCAACATAAGCAGCATACATAGTATGTAGATGGACACAACGAACTGAGTATGAATCCTATACAGCTAGAAGGAAACTTTTCGTCAGTGAAGCATATAAAAAAAGAGAAGACATTGTTGATGAATACAAAAACAAAGGATTTGGCTTCTAGGATTTTTTCAGAAGAGTCAAAATTTAACATTTATGGATCGAGTAGGCCTTCGAAAGTATGAAAAAAGTAAAGCATAGAGATGGTGGTTTTATGATTAGGGGCTGAATGTCCACTTTTGGGATCGGTAATTTAGTCATAGTTATTAAAATAATGACAAAAGAAGTATAATAAAAAATTTAGCAGGAAAATTTGCTTCAAATACACGAAAAATGGTTATCGCGAAAAATTTGTACTTCCAAAAGGACCATGAGGATGATACATAAAGTTCCTCGCTTGCTAGTAACACCACCACAAAGCCCCGATCTTAACCCAATAGAACCCTAGTTCATGCCAGACCGGCTTAAAGAAGTTAAAAGGCTTAAAGGGTACTCAACAAAATATTAGGTAATTTCCGCAAAACTAAGATATAAACTAATATTTTTCTTTAAGGGTATCAACACTTTAGCTGCGCTCATTTTACATGTAGAGGAAAATTATTATTTCTATAATTTTTTTGCTTCTAAGAAAATACAAATAAACATTTATTACTTGCAAAGAAACAGATCTGTTGAAAACAGAATTCCCCTCGACAAAACCAAATTAAGTTGGGATATCAAGAGTTTTGCTTCACATTGTATGTTAAATTCTGGAAATTATTTTTAAAAAAACAAACAATTAAAATACCACCGCTTTTGTACTTAATAATGTGTGAAAAAAAAAATTCTCGAAATATTTTGGAAAAGCTTTAAATTCAATTGGAAAAACAAATATTTTCCTAAAAAAACTAAAAAATGATCAAAAATGTTAATTTTACTTATCAGTATTATTTAATTAATTTATTTAATTAACACATTTGAACTAAAAGAAAAGCAAGGAAATTGATTTTAAAAGTTGCCATTAATTAATAATCCTTTTTATTGATGTCCAGAGTACAGAGATTGTGCCTAAACATACAAAATACTTATACAATCGACTTTCAATACAAGCTTAAGCTTGATTTCAGAATTGTAATAGTTTCAATTCATTTATATCTTCAAATGAAACTTTCAAAATATGATCCTTAGGTCCTTTTTTAATTTTATTCTGAAACTATCCCCTTTTTGTCCACTTGAAAAAAAAAAAACAGAAAAATTTTTTTTTAATATATTCTATTATTTTCACTTTTTCACCACGTTGAATTAAATATTCACCAGTGAAAAATATTTTTCGTTTATTAGTAGAGTTTGATATCTAGGTATAGTTAGTCTACGGCTTCGAAGACGGGAAATTTCCTGATGCTCTAAAAACAAGAGACCCTACTGAACTGAATAAGGTTACTATCTGTCTTCTCAAAAATATTTGAAAAAATAATTGTAAATAAAATGAGAAGGTTCCTATCAAAAACTAGTTTTTTCAGTAAATCCCAATATGGCTTTATAAAGGACAAATGTACGGAGGACGCAATTACCGCCTTTCTAAGTAGAATATACGAGTATAGTGCATTAGATAAAAGTCAAAAGTTAGTTGGCATATTTCTTGATCTAACAAAGGCCTTTGATTTGGTGAACCATGAAATATTGCTGCAAAAACTGTTCAACGCTGGGATCAGAGGAAACATTATTGAATGGTTCAAATCATTCCTGACTGGCAGAATTGGTTTTCCACAGGGATCGGTCCTTGGACAAAAAATGTATCTAATCTACATTAACTCCATTTTTAACCTACCTCTTAAGGGTCATTTAATAGCATAGCAAGGATGACCTTGCTCTATCCTATTCAGGCAAAGATACGATGCATATAAAAAGCGAACTGACAGTTGATCTCCATCTGCTTGGAATTTGGCTGAACTATGCTATACATCGCCATGAACAAAATGTACTATCTACGTAAACTTGTACCACATAGTCTGCTATTAACAATTTACTATGCACTGGTTCATTCGCGCCTAGAGCATGGTCTTGCTTGTTGGGGTAGCGCGTGTATAACGAACTTGATGCCCATTGTCATAGCACAAAAGAGAATTATGAGATTAATATTCCATAAAAATAAGTCCGAACATTCACTGCTTTTATTTCAATCAGCGAAAATACTCCCTCTACGGTATTTTTATATTTACAAAGCACTAAAAGTGTTCTTCATTAAGAGTGGTAATATTGATTACAGAAGAGGTGATGTGTACTTGCTTAGAAATAGGAACACTGTGGTCGTCCCAACAGTCAACAAAAGAGCACTGTAGGTGTTTTTTTTAATTCCATTGCACCATTCATATTCAACAAACTGCCGTCTGAACTATCCAGTCAAATTACACACGGTTTCAGGTTTCTTAAAAAGCTCAAAATTTGGCTGCTATCTAGGTCTGAGGTGGAGACACTTTTATAAGTTACGATTTAGTCAACTGTACTAAATATTTCCATTGCAACTTTCATTCTCATTCATCATATCTCGCTCAATTCATTTTTCTATTTCGACTCCCACCTCAATTTTTTCCGCCACTTCGCTCAGTGAATGTCATAAACTGTGTTTTTTCTCCTTTTCTTTCGGCTTTTAAACTTAATTCCGCGATATTAACTTATTGCTAAACAACACTCTTGTTGTTTAGCAATAAGTAGCAATAGCAATAAGTACGGCACAAAGCGACCTTGCAGCTGGCTCAAATAGTTTGAGTATGTTTTTCAATCTCGTTTGCGGAGCATGAACACAACAACGTCTTGGTGTTATAATTTCTGGCATGTGCTCCCCGATATTCAACATATGTTTTAGTTTCTTAGATGGAGAGTATATTGTAGAGGCGTTTACAACTTTTTTCCACCATTTAGCAAATTTTCGATCCAAATCATAAGTTGACATTTTTTGATCCGTCAGATCCACACCATGGCAGGTGTTATAGTTATAGCTTTTAATTGCAACTGGTATAGGAACTTCAATTTTCTTGCCGAATTTCTATTAGTTCCATCGAATTGAGCCACTTTGTAGTCAATATTATACCATTGCTGATTCTGAAATCCACTTCGTATTTTTTCTGTATGCTCTCAAACGCAAGGTTTTTTCTCGATTTTCTAACGGTTCCAACTGCAACATAGTCAAATTTTTGGCAATAACAAAGTGCTAGTGAAAAAACGATCCAACGATCCATTGCAATCATTACATCAGGCTCCCGAATCGTACTTCAAAGCTTTTTTACAATTCTCTCCCCAAGGGTTCTTTCTAAGAATTCTTCCTGTTTTCCAGCATATACTAGTATATTAAGTCATAAGTGTAAACTGTTTTCACTTCCCATCGCATCTAAATTTTAATCCCCCGCTTTATTGATTTTAACGGTTGATACTGTTTCAAAGATGACCTGCCTTTGAATTTCGTAATGCTTTCATCTATAGTATCTATTCTTTGAGCTGGAAAGGTGGTCTTTACACAATTTACCAACTCTTCAATGTAACATAGTATAGCTTAGAACAATCTGTTAGTTTTGATGGATAGTTTACATATAACTTTGCCATCAAAAGCTGGAATCGGTGCATTGGTGCATTTGCTCCAATAACCTTGCATTTTTGGTAATTTATTATAGCTCATGACAAGACAAATACCAAGAAAAGCAAGAATTTCAAACTGATCAGTTCTTGGGAACTTCTTTCCTGATTGCTTTTCCATTTTTGGCTAAGAATGTTGTTCAGGTTCTACATCCGTATCTTCAAACGTTGAATCCTCATCATCAGAAGGACTATATTCAGATTCTGAAGCACTGAAGTCATTTGAGTCAGAGTCGTCTTCTTCCAAAAGACGTTGCAAATCTTCAGGTAGTGCAGCCATTCGAAAGCTATTTTACGTAAAAAATGCATAATAATTAAAATGTGCATAATAACGTTGACAGCACCAATGGGATATACCATATGTGTCCCATCCGTAAACACCAATGGACATACATATAATCCCAGACTGATTTTGTTAGAAATAAATTCTACTTCTAACTATTTATATTTTTCTTTTTGTGATTCTTGAGCACTAAATGCAAGTAATGATAGTTACACAGTATGAAAACCTAAAAAACACTACGGATTTACAACTAAATAACCACTTTGTACGAGAATATTGAGTGCACTGTGCTAGAATGATTTATTCGTACAGTTGCTAAAAAAAATCTATTGTGCAAGCTGGGAAAAGTAAGGGTTAAAAAGCGTGATCATAACTGAAATTACCAATGGGAAGAATTTAAATAACATTTTCTTTCGAATATGGCTTTCTATAATTCTTCCAACTTTGTTTGGGACATATGATCCCAATGAGAGAGAAAGGGTTAAGCATTTTGATGATCCCGTCAACCTCCTTTTTACCTGCAATTCCTTCGTGATTAGCTGTATAATTCTCCTCAAGCAGCGTATTCATCACTTTTTTCTTTTGCTGATCATTTTTCAAAAGCTTTACACACACTCTATCTTACAATTACATCTAAGATCTTATTAAAATATTTTCCAATAAGAGAAACAATACCCAAAAGTGACGTAAACCCACGCTTAGACCACGATCCATCACCTGAGGCAGTAATTTCGTTTTTCGGATGATCAAATTGAATATTTTTCTCTTGCTCTTCTTTCACTGCTTTTACGAAAAATGTTTTTTGCCACAGCATTTACGGCAATGTGTATGTGTTCTACAATTGAATAATAAGCCTCATTACTCAAACCTTGACCCAAATCCATTAGAGAACAAAAAGGTTCAAGACCACTTTTACCAATTCCATGTAAACGCATAACAAACACCAAACGTCTGTTGATTTCGTATGCACTTTTTACTATTGGACAAGAGTTGATCAATGTTTCTTTACAACGGCATTTAACACACAATTTAAGGCCAAATCCTTGCTGTGATCATTTTAAGAACCTTATATCACCATTACACAATTTACATTTCACCATTGCTTGCAAACTTGTGAACACTAAATAAAAACTCAATAAACTGTAACTATGAATCGGATAAAAATTCAATTCACAATCGTCTTCACCTTGCAATTTTTGGGCAGATGCATTGTACTAACCAAATCAGTATTTTCCTCAGCACTATATGTTGATTTCCTCTAAAACTTCTTTTTTTAGTTTTACTCCTGGGTGTCTGCCCCTTTTCGTGCCTTCCTTGTCCATTTTACGAGTAGACGTTGACAAGCGTATACTGATTTACTTGTTCGAAAAATACAAACATTTTAAGAGCTAAATATTAACATATTTGAATACGAGCATATATTGAATTTCACTTTTCTTTAAAATACCAAAATTCTACTTGTCGTACACTACAAGTATACATTTTTCAAGGCTATAAGGTCGCAAACAATAGCGCAGGTATGAACGCCGTGTCTGCAGAGTACGCTCTCCCCTATTATTTACTGCAACTTTAAAATGACTTAGTGTATAGATTTAAAGTTCTCACAGTATAGTCCCATTTACAATACTGCGAGGTGCGATACGAGAGTCGCATTCGATTCGAATGCTCGAGCTCTCGCATTCAGACATCGGACGTCTGTTTATAATGATGCGTCAAAACACCACTCACAAATAACAAGCTCAAAATGAAAACAACAATAATTTAGCTGTCACGCATTGCGAGATGCGAGAGTTTTCCAGAATTTCGAAATTGACTGCGATGCTCGCTGCGAGACTCGCATTATTGTAAACGAGCACATTGAATTACATGTTACGGAAATATTTTTGACAGTTCATGCGCTCTTGTTTTCGAACAACGTATCGCATCTCTCAACGTTTAACTTATTAAACTTTGAAAATATGCAAGAAAAAAAAAATCGATTTTTTGAAGATCGAACATGAGACTACCCTACCAAAACCGTGGTTCTCAGATCGCCAATTATGGATTTCATTGCGCTGATAGAAGTGATTTGCATAAGTTCTGTTTTCAATATCGTGGTTACGGTAAACTGGATTGTTCACAGTATGCACGGTTTCGAAACAAGCGCCTAGCAACTGGACTTTCTCCTGTGGGTCTTCGACCACAAAGATACGGTCTCCTGACTCGGCACTTTCTGGGCAATAATTGTCTGTTTTCTGTCGTCGGTGTGATTCGAGCACATTGGATGTCATTGTGATCATTCCGTCTGAACAATTTATTTATCCGCGGAAACATATTCGGGCTATTGGATTTTATTGCCCCAATACAGACTTATGGATTTACTGAAATTTTCTTATATTAATTGTTTCAAATTTTTTATCACTGACTTTAGTGCTTTTATTAACATCTCTTGTCATCATATCTTCGATATCGTTAAAATTTTTAGAAGATGCTCTACTCGTATATACAAAATACTTTTGCATGGCAGATGTCTCTGTTCTAGCGATGCACACTTTCTCGTCAATCATGGTAAAAAGTAGGACATGACAAACTTGTAATTTATTTATAGGGTTTTCCAATAAGGACTTGACAATTTTTTTTTAAATAAAACGCAAACCATTTGAGATATTTCAAAAACTTTATTATCGGCTTGAAGTACAATCAAAACATTTATGAATGGAACCCGACTTCGTTCATATGGTCACCGCGGGCACGTTTGCAGCGGTTCATTCGTTGAACCCAATTTTCAACGACTCGGCCACACATTTCGGCCGAAACGGCCGCTATTTTGCGTTCAATGTTGGCTCTGAGCTTTTCCAACGTCGTCGGCGTGTTGGCATAAACCAATGACTTAACGTAGCCCCGCAGAAAATAGTCAAGCGGCGTTAAATCGCATGAACGAGGCCGCCATATGTCCATATGACCATACTTACTTAATAAGTCGATTGCAGCGTGTGCTGTGTGGCTTGTGTCATCATCCTGTTGAAACCACATGTCGTCCAAGTCCATATCTTCCAATTCGGGTCAAAAATAATCGGTGATCATGGCGCGATAACGCTGACCATTCACAGTAACGTGACGATCGTTATCGTCGACGAAAAAATATGACCGAACAACGCCGCCGGCATGCAAGCCGCACCAAACAGTTATTTTTTGTGGATGAAGTGGTGATTCATGAAGCACATGTGGATTTTCACCCGACCAATAACGCATATTTTGCTTATTGACGAACCCATTGAGCCAAAAATGAGCTTCGTCACTGAAGATGATTTTGCGATGAAGTTCATCATCATGGCGCATCTTCTCCAGAACCCAATTGGAGAACATACGTCGCTTCAAATGGTCCATCGGCTTCAATTCTTGAGTCAGCTTGATCTTGTATGGGTGTAAACCAAGATCCTTACGCCAAATACGCCATAATGTGGTCTGAGCGATGCCCAATTCTTGAGAACACCGTGGAATTGACTGATTCGGATCGTTTGCTACGGACGCCTGAACGGTAGCGATATTTTCGACACTTCGACCAACCCGTTATCTCACTGACACGGCAACATCACACAACAAATATGTAGACTCAAATTTTTGGACTAAGCTTGTTATTGCCTGTCTACTAGGGCGAGAATTATGACCGAAAATTGGAGTTAACGCTCCTAAAGTTGCAGTCACCGACTCCGAATTTCGGTAGAAAATTTTTATAATTTGCAGACGTTGCTCGTTCGTGTACTTTACCATGATAATAATGTTGAGTTTACTGAATAAATTGACAGTGACAGTTTGATGATTAGTGAAATAGTGCGTTCACAAATTAAATTCAAAGTTGTCATGTCCCTATTGGAAAACCATTTATTTCCTCGTCTACTCACTTTTTATGTGTAGATTATTTTACAAACTCTATTTTTATTAGGCTGCAGTATCGTGTAAAGCCCGGGTGTGGATTTCCCCATACGACTTTAGAATTAGCAAATAGTCCAAGCGGAACAACATCGGCCAGATTCTTCAAGGCCATGCAAAACTTGTTTGTAGGAACTGCTTTCTGAGCTTACGTCAAATCCCCAATTGAAAAATAAACATACTCGTAAACACAAGTTTTCCATTTCCTCGCTTGTTAACCAATTTTTTTTTTTTTTTATAATTTACGCGCGCCTAAGGGGTTAGATACCCTTTTACTGTTGCCTGGGCGCGGGCGGAAAGATACGAGTAGGTGGTTTGAAACTCAGATGTATTTGGTTTCGATATTAGCTCTCCAGGGGTGGGAGTCCGAATAGGACGGAGAGATTTTTCTTCACTCAGAGTGATTCGAAGATTATAATTACACTTGTTTTTTGTGCTTGAAACTCTACAACAACAAATCCAACTCATGGGTAGGATTCGAACCTTGACGATCCGAGTGAGAAGCGATTGCTAGTACCACTACACCACGGCCACCCCACCTCAATTAATAACTTCCTTCAACGCTTAGTTGTGAGATCCAGCAGTGCCTGAAAAGTAACCTTCCTAAAGTTTGGGTAACTTATTCACATATTCGGTGGGGGATAGCATATTATTTTTACGGTTCGTACGAGCTTATATGCAGGAAATTTGTCTGGTACACTCATTCTTACAATATCATATTGGTGCCGAGATAGTTGCCCTTCAACTGTAACCCCTAGTGCTTCTTGCCCTGACATTTTTTATATATTTTGATTCAAGTGAGTTGTTGTAAGGCTTTCTATACTACGAGTATTTTGCTCGATCAAGGGTTGTTGTCCAACTTGTCCTACTACTCTCAAGCTCACTTGAGTAGCATAATTCAACATGGAAACTTATGTGGGCTCTCCCAGTTTTGCAGTTTTCATTGCTCTTGTTTATTCAGTAATTCCATCAAAACAAATACTTAGTCGACCACGCTTTTTCTCAGAGCAACAGGCAAAGGAAACATATGTCTCAAGCCAAGAATTGTTTGTGTTTAAGAACAAATCGAGTTTTCTGTAAGACTTTTCCCACCTAGACTTATACTGTGACTTAAAATACGATAAAGTTTTATTCAAGACTTTATTGGCGTAGTTTCAAGTTCGTTTTGTTCAAATCCTCTGCTAGAAAATCAAGCTGTTTTTCTAATGCATTTATCGCTGAATGTGTTTATGAAAACGGCATAGGGCTGTTACATTATTGACAGTGGGGTATTTGACCATTAATAAAAAATAAAAACGGACCAATACGAGCAACTTAATTTTTTGATTTATTGCCAACAAATTGGGAAATTCTGGTCCATTGTGCAACATCTTGGCTAGAACGTTACCATTGGCAGCTATAACTTGGTAATGATTAAGGCAACTACCCTGGCTTCGCAGTTACAAGCAGCAATGACATAAGCGCCATCGCTGTTTTTTGGGCTCTGTACCAGAGTTCTCTCTCATAACACCAAACTGACTTTATATAAGATCCTTGTGATTGCGGTACTGCTATATATATTGGACATTTTTGAAAGTGGATAAAGAAGCGCCTTCCCATTTTGAGGGAAAGACACTGCTTGTGATTTTCGGTCCCGTTTGTTATGACTGTGAAAGAGGAGGAGGTTTAGCTATGAACTATCCGGGTAGCTCAACGACATCATTCCAGTCAGGTCTCTACAGATCCAACGTCTGAGATTGCTTGGATCATGTTGAGTAAATTAACGCTCTGTCCCAAAGAGTCTTCCAGCCTAAACCCCCTGGGACGATGCAGCAGAGTACGAACGCATCTAAGGTAACGCAGTCAAGGAAGATCATGCTAGCTGGAGAGAAATGTAGGTTAAGGCGCGGGTTCATCCGGGACTTGAGCGCCACTTAGTGAGTAAGTAAGTAAGATAGAACATTGGCCTTATCAGAATGGTTTGAAATCGGGTTTAATAGGCCTAAGATATGTTTATCATATTGAGTTTTCGATTCTTTGAGTATGTTACTCCCTTATGGCCCCGAAGAATCTTAGATCTATTATACTGCCAGGATCTCGAAGATCTTCACATCAAGTGCAGTCTTAATAACAACAGAGAACTGTCGAGTTGCCAACATAAATGCCAAAAACGTGAGGTGAAAAATCAAGCTCTTTTAACAATTCAGAGGTGCGTCAAGGGAGCTTTCAACAACGTTGACACCTACTCGAACTTCCTTAAAAAACTGGACATAATTGACCCTGCCTGATTCTTGATTCCCTCATTTTCAACAGATATGTCATATATGGGATCTTTGATCGCTGCGCAGCAAGTGCTGCATAGAGAAACTACCCACGAGAATGTTTTCCTATAGAATCCAGTAAGTAGTACAGAATTCTTCTTCCTATTTTCTGCAAAAATAAAACTTCAGAGTCATATTCTCTCCAAAAGTTCAACTGGACTTGGTTCACTTTATTTCTTAGCCATCCAAATAACAATATCCAACAGAAACCATCCTGACAGAGTCCGTTTTCAATTTGCTAATCAATCGAATTCCCGCTGTTATGTTAGATTGCCATGCAAGGTACACAAATGCGGCACGTATGTGTGCATGTTCACATAATTATGTCCTGCGGTGGACGTAGTCCATAACAATAACCTTGTTCTGGTTAGAATGCCATTTTCCCCACAAAATTGCGTATTTTTACACACTGTTCGTACCCTAGATATACTTGCAGGTACTGGGTAGTTTAGTCTTTCTCCAGCCAAGGTATACACATCCTAACAAAAAGTATGGAAAATATGCGAATATATTAATATTGACAAGTTTTCAGTTGTCTTCTCAATCCACCGCTCAACCCTCTGTCATCCTATGGATCGATTTAACTTTATTGAGAAATTCACGGAATTCCATGCTTTTATCCTTTAAGCATGGGAACACACAAAAGTGGAAAGGAATAGATAACTCTGCAAGAACACGTGTACGCCAAAAGCAAAAGTAAATACAAAAAGCAAAAAAAAATCGGATTTTATCAAAGTTACCTACATATCTCATTTTCTGCTGTCAATATTATATTTATACAGGAAAATGGAGGAGAAAATCGAAAAACAAATGCTAAGAAGAGGAAGAAGAAAAGCGGAAATAAAGGTGTATTGACTATTGAGAAGAAAAACAAAATAAAATCGAATGTCAAAGTAAAAAATAACCGGCTGCAGGCAGAGACGAAGAAAAACTGTTTTTGTTGTTCTGTGTTATTGCAAATGGTATTACCTTTTCTCATTCCATGTAGTAGGACATGTAGTCGATGGAAATGAAGAATGGCCACATGGTGAAATTGGGTAAATGTATCCCCTTTATTATGATGAACTTTATGACCAAAAGAGGTGGGATGAGTTTCGACTTCTCAGAAACGAAAAGAAAGGAGCCCGGAGTTTGCTCCGGACTTCTATCAAAATGTGAAACTGACTTGGCAGGGATAGAAATACCGAGTATGCAGAGATAAGGAATCAAACGAAATATCATAGTAGAGTCACAGTCCTTATTGAAAATTTGGAGAATTATTCTTGCAGACTCTTTAATGGCCAAGGCGATTAACATTATGTTTTTGGATTGAATGATGATCAATTACAACTTCACCCACCCAATCAAGATGATAGCCTGGATAGCGATATCCAAACGAAAGATGAGTTAGGTTGAGTTAGCCCAGAAGAAATGACACCCAAAAACAGAGGGTTAGACAGCACGTCACAATGACAAGGTATAGCTCAGCTTTAAATTCAAACAATGACACTATCTATCCAATCTATGTTGGACGAGGAATATAACTGAGAAGACAAACTGTGTAAGACCCTTATGACCCAGTCCTATTGTATAGCATGCAAAAAAAAAAACGCATTTTGCCTTTGCATTCTAATAAGAAATATTTTGAAAGGCTTGCCCATATTGTGCACTAGTAGTAGGTTGTGTACCACCACTAAGAACTCGAGAAAGTAAGCGTTTAGTATCTGTATGACCAACTGTGAATATTTCAATGCAAATAATCTTCGTCTCCGGATGATATTTTTTTATAAGTTCCCTTCAGGAATATTCTGGCTTCGACTACACCCTTTCACCATATGAACCAGACCATTGTACTCATTGTATGTTCTATTGGGCTCTACCACATGAAATATCCTATTTTCACTCAGTCTGAAATAAGAAGTTCTCGAGTGAATATCTGTGCCAGAACGATAAATTTTCTTTTTTTTATAAAATAAAGTGGTGCGTGTGCTTGATGTGTGAGTACTCGTATTTTAGGGTTCGTTACAAGTACCGTTATTTTTTTTCTGGGAATTATTTACCATTCTGTCAGCAGTTCAAATTCGAACCCTCTTCCTTTACGAATTTAAAATGGGACACAATGCGTCATTGGCAATGAAAAACACTAATGACGCATTTGAGGATGTAGTGGTAAACGAGCGCACTATACGACGTTGGTTTGGAAAGTTCCGTTCGGGAGATTTCAGCCTCTAAAATGAACCACGTGGGAAGCCGGAAACGTTAGTTGACGATGATGTTTTAAGAGCAACGGTGGATGCGGACCTAACGAAATCAGTGCAGTAGATTGCACAAAGCATGGGAGTATCCAGAATGACAACAAGCCAACACCTTTCTCTTAGGAAAGGTAAACGATAAGTAGATACCCCATGAACTGAACGAATCCCGAAAACTACGGCTCCCGGAAATCTACGCATCACTTACATTAAGAAACCAAACTGAAACGTTTTTGCACCAGATAATCACCTGTCATGAAAAGTGGATACTGTATGATAATCGTAAATATCTGGGCAGCAGATCCAGATGAAAAATCAAAACACGCCCCTAAGCTCGATCGGTGGAGAAACGGAGTAACGATAAACGTTATCAAATATTGTGAGGAAATCGACATATTGCATGCCAAATTGTCTTAAGAGTAACCTGCGCTGGTCAATAGACACGGTCCGATCCTTTTACATGACAATGCTAGAACCCATACCTCACAAGAAAATGTGCAAAGACTGTTGCAATTGGGATTTAAAATTCTTCTGCATCCACTGTACTGATCTCCTGATATTTCCCCAACGGCTTACCATCTTTTCTGCAATCTGGATTCATTTTGCCTGCAGAAGGTCTTCCGGAACCGAGCAGAGGTCATAAAAGCCTTTGAAGATTTCATTGCCTCAAAAAGTCAGCACTTCTACGAAAAAGGAATATTTGACCTTGTATCACGTTGAAAGAATGTCATAGATGCCAACGGATCCTGTTTGGATTAAATAAAAAATTACGGAAAAATAATATTAGCAGTGCTGCCACTAAGAAAAAAATTTCCGTAGCAAAACTAAATAAGTTCATAATATGCAGTTTTTCATCGACAATAAACAAAAAAAATAAATACCTCATATGACATAAAGAAATATTCGAGCAAACATGTACCAATAACATAAAAACCAGACTTAATATCACATACAATTTCAGGCAAGTCTTTTTAGTCTTTTTTATTATAAAAGTAGAAAAATTAAATTTTTCTACATACAGATGTAATTAAAAAAAGTTTAAAGATTTCACACCCATATTTCATTTCTTTTTGAAACTAAGCATTTTGCAGCCATTATTTTATCTACTGTTTCAATTTTGAACGAATTCGTCCTTTTGTTTTTTATCAGGCTTAAATCTGAAAAATTCTTTCAGCAGCTGGGCTGCTGTGAGGAAGAACAAAAAGTTTTTTCATTAAATTTGAAAGCTTGAAAAACAACGGTTTGCTAAGACCATGCTTTGTTTCAAAAGTCGCCACTCAGAGTTTATATCTTTCCAATCAGATCGTGAGCCAGCCAGATTTGAAAATTTAATAAATTTAGTATACACGGTACGTTTTCATCTTTCATGCATTCTGGATCCAAATAATTTAAAAATCTTAATTTATTATTTTTAAAATCGATTCGTCTTCGAATTTGACGACACAGCTCTACATAAAACTGCACAATATTGTCTTTAACGGATGCTATTGTGTCTGGGTCTATATCGTTAGACTGAACATATTGTTCGAATTCAATTCCTGCATAGACATCATTGAAATCTAAAAAAGCATTTTCTTCGAAATCTAAATCTTCAATATGACTTTGTCTTAAAATGTTATCAGTCTTTATAAAGTTACTTAATAAGTTTCTATACATTGGCACTATGTTTTGTAAAACTACATGAATCCTTACCTCCGAGCTTTGGAACTCTATGTTCATTTTGTTAACAATTTTTTAAAATATACGGAAGGAAAATAAAGTACAGTTTTGATTCAGAATTCATTTTTTCGGCAAGGTTCTTACATTTTTCTGAATTTTCTATTAGAAACCCTGAAACTAAAAAGAGGGCAAGTGGTTTCCAGTGTTCCACAATATTCTGTCTACAACACTTTGCAAGGAAAGCCAACGTGTTTCGCAAGGACGGAGAATTTTGTCTGGTTTTTCATTATAAAACTTTTGGAACTCCTTCAGATTACTTACCCTCTTAGCACTGTGAGCAAAAATATTGTAAACATCTTTCGCCAATGCTCAATTCCAATAGGCAACTTACGACAGGCATAGTTAGCACACAAGTGAAGACAATGACATATACACCCCATGAAAAAATGATCTGCGCCTCTTTTTCATTTTAATAAGGCCTGCACCTCATTCATCTCCCCCTTCATAACGCTTGCGTTGTCTGTCGCAAGGCCTATGCAATTCTGCAATGGTATTCCGTACTGTGCCAGGAAGTCTATAATACCTTGGGTTATGGTCTTTACATCTGTCTGAATTAACTCTATTAAGCATAGAAAACTGTCTTCAATAGACTTCGTGGCATTGTCGAAATATCTAGTTACTAAGACTAAGGCCTTACAACAACTTACATCTGTTGTCTCATCGACAATTAAAGGAAAGCTATTCGTTTTTAGGTTGTTGGTAAACTTTGTCTTCCTTTTTTTCGACAAAACATCTTTGACAATTTGCAAAGCCTTAGTTTTGCCACAGCGAATCAATTGAATGGTCTTACATTCCGGAAAGCAAACCTTCAGCAGAGGAATAAAGTGGTCCATCAGTGCGAATGGTAGATGATGCAGGATAAAAAACATAACAATCGTTTGCTCTATTTGATTGACTTTGTCCTTGAGCCGAATTTCCTCCGAATTTAGCAGTAATACATCTATTGCTGGTTGCCCTTTTTTTCGCAATACGTTTTTGTATGCGCCGTGGATTGATTGTGGCGACTCAAATGAGACGTACAATTTCTCAAAGCCTTTAAGCACACTATGCAAAGTGCATTCCCGTCTTTTACATCGAGCCAGTCAAACTTTTGTTTCCATTCCGTCTTGAAGCCCCTGAAATAGGGAGTCCGGTGATCGGGCTGAAAACACAAAGGATTATTTTTCGTTAATTCAATTTGCTGTCGATTAGTCAAATCTCTTCAACACAACATAACTAAGTCGGAAAACATAATAACAACCAAAATGGAGCAGTTCGTTGACATGGTGATTTAAATGTTTTGTGTTCAACTGCCATGTTCGCGACATTATTTCAGTAAATCTGTTGGTCAGTAAAATCGTTTCGACACAATGACATGCAGCAGGTGGGAAACAATATCAGGGTTCTTACTTCTCAGTGATATCACCTATTTTAAGCCATTTGGAACAGACGGATGCGACAAACTTTTCAAAATAAGACCATTTTGGAGAAAAATATGTTAACGGATTCTACAATACTTATTTCAAAAGTAGAGCTTCTTGCGGTGGGTGAGCAAATAATACCCATTAAGTGCCATCACGAATGAAGCAGTATAACGCAGCCAAGCCTCACAAGTGGGGTTACAAGAACAAAGTTCTAAGTGGAATTTCCGTATTCACTTACGACTTCAACATTTTTGCACTAGAGAAGGGTAACACCTTCTCCGAAAATGTCAACAGCCAATTTTTTCCCGATAATTGGTATCACAGTCCCAAATTGCAAGTTCACCTGCACAACTCTAAAGTGCCAACAGAGAAAGAACTGAAAAACAAGGCTGTGGAAGCATGATTGAAAAAAAAAATTACTACACTTAATGGAGTGAAATTGGGACTGGTATCTTGTTCCAATCCGGAATTTATTTTCATGTGGTTAAAATTTCATCTCTGTACGCAAATTATCCACAATTGCTTTATTTATAGAAACTTTACAGCAATTCGCCCTTTGACGAGTTTGGCGCACTGTCTGACTCCATATAAAGAATTGTATCCCTGTATCCTCATACTGAAATCGTTATTGCAGGCGATTTCAATATACACATTCTGGACATAGTCATACCGCCAACACCCTGGACTTGTTTTTATCTTCTCACCCAAATACAAGATCAATGTGCTATCGCCGCTAGGCTCGTCAGACCACTGTGTCATATCAGCTGATTTCTCGTACACCGGCCACACAGTTAGAGAAAAGATTCCTAAAGGAACCGTATGGGCATACAAGAAAGCCAATTGGAGCGGACTTAAAAACTTCTTTAGGAATTTTAACTGGTCGTTATGTTTCCTCGATAGCTGCTGCTGATATAATCACAAACACTATTCTCATTGGAATGAGATCCTTTATCCCTCATCTGATGAAGAGTATCAAACCAAAAGAAAAGCCAGGTTACGACTCGAGCTCAGAGAAATATTTTTTCGGTCCTACAAGACCAACCTGAGAGAGCAAAAGCGAAAAAGTTCAAACGAGCCAGGAATAACCGCAATGTCTTTCTCAAGCGCGTTACATTTCAATACGACCAAAAATTGAGGCAAAAAATACTACAATGTCCAAAAGGTAGGAACATTTTTTGGTCGTTCCTCAAAACTATTAGAAATTCTGCCTCATCCTCCATCCCAGCGCTCATTTAAAATGACATTCCAGCTTTCAGCTCTTTGGACAAGGCCAATCTGCTGGCTGCACACTTTGCGGCAAGTTCAACACTTCCAGATTGTGCTTTGACCCCACTTATACTTGAGTGCGTCGAATCTTCAATGGGACGAATCCACTCCCGCACACGTGTAGTAGAAAGAGTACTTAAAGATATTAATATATACAAATCCGCTGGTCCAGATGGTATATCCCCCCTTCTTTTAAAGAGGTATTCTTCCACGCTGGCAAAATTACTGCGTTAGATGGAAAATAGCATTTGTCCAGGCCGTTCTTAAAAACGGCGAACCTTCCTCTATCTTCTCCTACAGATCTATTGCACTTACGTTTCTTCTTTCCAAGGTCATGGAAACGATGATAAACCGTCAGTTCATGAAATATCTCGAAACGTGAAAACTTCTCCATGACCGGCCACTGGTGATTTGATAGCATGTTTCACCGACAAGTGGAACCAAAGCATACATCAATCTGGCGAAAGCAAGATAGTTATACTTGATATTTCTGAGGTAATTGACAGAGTTTGGCATCAGGCTCTTTTGTCGAAAATGCGTGCAATTTGGGATCGACGACTCTCTTCTTCAATGGATTAGAAACTACCATTCGGAACGTTCATTTCAAATTATCTTGAATGGTTTCAAGTCTGATGCTCACAAAATAAATGCTGGTGTGCCACAGGGCTTCATTCTGTCTCCAACACTGCTTTTAATTTTCATTAACGATCTCTTGTCTGACACTTCTAATCCAATATATTCTTTTGCTGACGACAGTACTCTCTGCTTTTCATATTCGTTTTCGGACTCACGTCCCTAATCTTTGGTCGTACAATGCGAACGGCAGCATATGTTAAGCTCATTAAGTTCCAATATTAACAGCATAATCAATTGGAGAACTATCAACAGAGTGGAATTTAATGCTTCTATAACAGAATGCTGTATGCTGTCGTTAAAGCGAAATTTAAACGCCCAGCCATTATCCATGAATGCCACATGCATCGTCGAAACCGAAAAACTTTCCATTCTCGGTATACGTGTCAGTGACAAGTTACTTTAGAATGACCACATATACGGTGGCGTCAAAAATGCTGCGAAAATCGAGGTTTTCTCTGGCGATGTAAGAAATATTTCACCCCCTCTGATCTGGCCTCATTATATAAGCCATTCATCCGCCCAAAACTGGAGTACAGTGCAAACATCTGATCAGGTGAGCCTAAAACATCCCTGCACCTGCTAGATGGAATTCAAAACCTTGCGATAAAACTCATAGGTGATGCTAATATCACCCAGTCAATGGACACCCTCGAACACCGACCAAATGTGTCGTGTCTCACTTTATCTTATCGCTATTTCCACTATAAGTGCTCCATAGAAATCGCCAGTAGCATTCCGCCCCTTCAAACTTTCAACCTTAACATACGCCTCGCTATGGATTTGCTGGATTTCACGCTCGGGTTATGCGGAGTCCCTTTACGGTCAAAAAAAGTGCTGAAACGTATGTCTCCGTCAGAATGACTTCCGCCTGCCATTATATGATTTCAAAACTAGCCGTTTTTGAGAACATATGCAAAACAATCAAATCACTTTTGTAAAATGTGGTTGGCCTTGCAGCAGGTCAGCTGCAATCAGATTTGATAAATATCACACTGTTCTCGCAAACCTTATCAAAGGAAGGGAGATTCATCAGTGCATCCAGAGCAGAGGCAGGCGTGCTAGAGGCAGCCCCCATACACCCGAGGAAGACCGATCTTTGCAGTCTGACAAAGCAGCAGTGACATATTTTCGTGAAATGTTTTTCCACAAGATAATCGTCGTATGGGATATAATTACACTCTTCAAGGTTATAAACCCTATGACAAAAGCCCATTCATATTGCCAGAAAGCCGGCAGCGCCTTACAAGTTCTCTACAGTACATCTTCAGTCCAAAGAAATTTGCTATCCAGCATGATATCCAAAACGGAAGTCAGCTCCTCGTGAAGGGAAAAACCTGAGTTTTAATAGGTTTGACGTGCCTATTTCTAGTATATCAAACACGATCAAGACAAGGGCTGCCCGTGACCAAGAACACACAGTTACTAAGCATAATCCACGAGATAGTACAGATACAACATCTGTATATTCCGCAGCTTTCTAAGCTAATGAGTTTGTTAAAAAGTGAGTTAACATGAACAATACGAGTAGCAGTGGAGACAGGATACCACCGTGGGTTTCGCTGTTTAACGCATTTGCTAAGGGAACTCTTCGGGTTCTGAAAAGCTTTCTTCATCTTCAGTTTCGTTCTGAGTATAGGCCGTGCGTGGTATCCGTCCTAGATAGACTTTGACATACGTACATCCCACTAGTATGTACGTATGTCGAAGCATGTGTCCTAGAAATACGATACCGGAAATTTGCCATTTCTTTGTATAAGACATGATATGTTATTCATGTTTTACAGGGCGAAGACCAACATTTTTTTATTTTCATTGAAATGATGAAATAAACATAGCACCATATCGTTAAATCATCGTTAAATCATCGTAACAAAGTATCTACTATTATTTGTACACGGCTATATTTCCAGCCTTAGCTCCTGCTTGACTGATCCTGCCTTAACTAAGTATGTAGAAAAAGGTCAACTTTTCCCGAAACCGCTACGATATTCCTGCAATTTCCAACCCTCAGCATGTGTGACATACTATATTTTGTAAATGAATAAAAACCGCTGCCACCAAGCACACATAGCAATAAATCATCTGAAGCGAGCTGCGTTTCTTTTATTAATTTTCCAATTATTTCCAAAAACATACAACTGTTTCCGAATTCTAATCCGACTGAAAGAGGAACCTTAATAAATTATTACAAGGTAGCCGACTCCCTTACTGGCATTAAAAGTATTACGAAAATGTATGATAATGAATATTCATGAGGAATGCGTTTCTGGCAACACGATAAATCCGGAACCATACCAAATACTGGTCAGCAAAAGTTGTCTACATTTTATTCTGGCTCTTCGTATCGGAACCGTTCAGTTCTCCTTCGCCGTTCTTTTTAAAAAAAGACCCAAGAGAGTGAGGGTTTTTTAAAAGTTCTTTATCTTCTTTTGTAACATTATAATTACAGAAAATGCGAATTGGCCCTTAAAAAGCGTATACCCAGATCTGCCACCACAACTTCCGAACAGCACATTTCCGGAGAGCTATACATTAAGTCAGACCAGAAATTGTAGACTGAAAGCATTTTATGCGAGCCGGAAAAAACAAGAATTCCTTTTAACGAAATCATTGTATGGAATTGTGCCAAATTGATAAATAGACCTTAAATGGAACGCAGTTTAATGGGAGGACTGCCGCAATCAGAAGGAAGGCAACGCACGAGGAGGGCGGGCTATGGAGCCAATATGGGAGCCAATTAGTTTCTGAATGTCCTTCAGAGTTAATAGAGGCCACTAGGCTGAAGGTGAAAGTTGGTTATTCAATTTTCACAATTTACTCGTAACTTAACAAATTTGGGTAAAGATGGAAATTAAGGGAATCGCTATGAAATAAACAATATTTTCGATTCGGTTTTGATGTTTTGATCCATTGATAAGACGTAAATACATTCAGTCATAAAACAATCAGAGCAGTTGCTACTGGTATCTATAGAACGTTGTGTCTTGCAGAGGAAATGTCTGCAGTCTAGAAGAATTATGGACTGGCATCGAATCCCGTCTCAAACATCTTCCATTTGGGAGCAAAGTAATGGTACAGAAATCAAGTGAATATCGCGGTAAGTTGAGCTCAAAATCTAGTGAGTGTGTTTTAGCCGGTCATAGTCATACAGACTATTTGAACGTATTTAAAATAAAAATCATTACAAACCGTGATGCGTTTTTTATTACGACTAAACCGAGCGAATCCAATGATGTTGATATTAGAACATTTTCTTCGTCATTAACTGAAATTGCGGATCCGTGATCTGTTGCCGATTTAGAGGATCAAGTGGATGATGAATGACGATGCGATGAATGATGTTGAATGCGATGGGTCTAACGACGAGGTGTTTGCTGATACTGCCGATGTACAGAAAGAAAATTCATTTTACCATGCTGAAAGTGATGGTCTGGACGAAGATGCGTTTAGCGATTTTAATTCCGATGCTACTAATTATACTGTGCGTCGTCTGGTTTCCATCTGTTTTCCAAACCCCAGCTGGTCCGAAATAGGTAAAGAAAGTCTATCATATCTTTTCGCCAAATGTCAGAAACTGGCGATCAATGATAAAATGATGTCTCTTCTGAATAACCGCACGTGGATTCTGACTACCTTACCCGAAGGAAAGTAATCACCCGGCGCGAGATGGGTCTTCAAGGCTAAATTTGATGCGAAGGGTGACTTGGTTCATCTTGTAAGAGGGTTCAGTCAACAGAAAGACATAGACTACGGCAAAACTTTTTCACCTGTTGTGAGGTACACATCAATACGTTTTCTTGTAGCACTAGCGACGAAACATAACATGCCTGAGTAGTGAACTTCAAGAGCAGATTTATAATTATGGACTGAATATGATTTTATGATTTATTTTAATTTTTTAATTTGAACAAAGATTTCCAAACTGACAAAAGATGGTATGCGCGATTTCAGAGAATCCTTATCAGAAAAATAGGGCGCATCTAATGAAAAATATTTTACAAGTCGGTCTTCCTAAAAAGAAAAGTGGTCTGAAATATACCATTTTTTCTGTTGTACTGCCAAGTAGTTGGACTTGGCTGGATGGGGTAGAAATAAGTTAGACTGGCAAGTTTATAGCACTGGAAACGGGACAGCGGGTGAATTCCCCAGATGGAATCAACGGTGGAGTATAATCCCGGAATAAAACAAATAAGATCTTATCCGGGCTACTCCGACATATTTGGAATTCAGCCCGGTAAGGATTTCCGAGGCTAAGTTAGGATCTTGAAAAAGAGATGGTGGCGAATAAACCCTTAATGGATCAACGGCAGCGTTTACATCGGTGGGATAGGCCGGACAAAAAGAGTATGAAAAACTGCGATATCTACCACGGCGATTGTTGTCGACAGCAAAAGCAGCGCCTATTTGGATGCGGATTTGTTGTTACAGGCAGATATGCCAGAAGTCTTGAATTTCTGGCATGTAAACTAGCGCCTCTTACGGGCAGTAGTTATGTTATGATGGAAAAAATCTTTGGCAGTACTATCTAAAACGTCAGAAAGTATGACCAGCACGACACCTGATCCGATAATGGATTCAGGCGGTTCCCGGATCTCGATATTCATAACGGGAGTCGGAGATCTCCTGATGAAGCAACTGCCAACCAGATTAACTACATTGCGATTCATACAACGCACTCCTTCAATATTATGGATGTCCAAACGTTCCGAGGGGTCAATATCGACTCGGATCTTTACCACGTTGTATCCAAGGTACAGTTGCGGATAGAAAGTTTGATGTCAGACGGTTACAATAGCAAGATATCGCGAAATCCTTTTCCGATAGAGTCTTCGTTAATCACTTAAGAGGTTCTATGTCGCCAGCATCAAGTATTGAAGACCAATGGCAACATTGCCAAAAAGACATCAGAGATACCGCCTCTGCATAGAAGAAATAGATCTGTCCATGAGTTCAAAGAGCAAAAGGGAAGAGACGAACATAGGCTTCTCAGGACGTAAAAGAAGGAGCATGAGAAGTGCGCGGTCGAGGAAATTGAGAGATCCTACTCCAGAAATGAGATTCGGATGCTTTACATGGAGTGCAAAGTGATGTGTCAAAGCGAGCAGTAGTTAAATTTTTTACTCCGGATCTTTTTAAGTTTTTGATCGACAATCCTTTAATCAAATCCTAGTTCTGTGACATAAAGTACATAAACTCCCAATTTGACAATTTTTCTTTTTTATAATCGTTAACTAGTTCTCCCTTGTGGTCTAAATAAATCATCTTAATTAACTTTGAGAACTCTTCAAACAAAGGAAATGTCGTCTTCTACAAGAAACAAGCTGGCCCAACAACAAAATACACCGACAAAGTCCCTCGATGCCGCTGAACTGTGGGCACGAATTGAGAAAAGGCTTGCGGTTCTCACGGAAGAAGTCACGTCCAAATTTTCCAAACTGACATCGATCGACGAAACAATTTTAGCCAAGGTCAACCAAATCGAAAAAAATCTCACATGCAAAATTCAAGAACTCCAAAGCCACTGCATGCAGCTTGAATCTCGAATCGACCATCTTGAACGAGAAAAAGTGAGCAGTGATGCCGTTCTGATTGGTGTTCCTCAAATCGAAAACGAAAATTTGGAGAATACTTTTAAAACAATCTGCAGCAAAATAAAAGTAAGCGCACCACCACTCAAAAAAATTTTCAGAGTAAAATCATCGCACTCTAAGCTGAACTCTGGCGCAAACGACGGTGCAATCATAATAAAATTTGCCGATTGTTATGACAAAAATAAAGTGCTTAAGGGCTGCCTAGGGCTCTTTAAGGATAGAGGCACTGGTTTATCCCTAAACGACATTGGTTTTCAAGAATCACACAAAAGAATTTATTTAAATGAAAGCCTGACGAAAACCAATTACACTATTCAACGCAATGCACTCAAATTAAAACAA
The DNA here is from genome assembly GCA_949129095.1 of Volucella bombylans. NCBI lineage: Eukaryota > Metazoa > Arthropoda > Insecta > Diptera > Syrphidae > Volucella > Volucella bombylans. Next base: position 113,774,018 of record OX422144.1, on the reverse strand, counting down.
CAGAAGATCGTGTCAACTGTGTACACATTAAATGGACAAGTTTTTGTACGCAAAACACCGGACGGGGATTCCATGCTGATTAGATGCATCGACGACTTGAGAAATTTCTCGGAGTAATCTGTCATCCACAATGCTCAACTCAACTTTCATCAAAACATTACAAATGTCTCTTTTTCTTCTTCTTCTCTTTATCCCTCACTCTTATTTTTCTTTTCAAACTTCGTTTTCTTTTCATTTTCTTCTCTCTATATTGCTCTTTAATAATGTTGTCCCTTTTGTTGTATTTCTTCTATTCATATTTACTGAAATTTTTTTGTTAATTTTCATTTTGCTAATCCATATTGTACATATTTTAAGTAAAGCTTTTACAACATCCGTCATCAACATAATGCTGAAGAAACTTCAAAGGTATGTAAATGAAAACCAACTTTTTTTGCTTAAACGTACGTTTAGTGTCTCTTTCCATTGTTCCCTTAATCAATGACCAGTAATTGTTCCTCATGGGCGAGTTGCATTGACGAATCAAGAACATTGCTTAATATAATGTGCAACTTTAAAAAAGGGCTGCACATTTGCCACTTGAATGCACAAAGCATGGTAAACAAGATAGATGATTTGCGCTTGATTTTCGAGGACTCTCATGTTGACATTGTTTGCATTTCTGAAACCTGGCTGAAACCTGATATGCCCAATAGTTTATTTAAACTAGTAGGCTACAAATTGTATCGAGCTGATAGGTGTAGAAAAGAATGTGGGGGCGCTGCCATTTATATAAAACATGGTTTGAAGGCCAAGGTTATTATCCAATCCACAGAAGTTGATGACCATGAGTTTATCTTCTTAGAAATTACTTTAAGCAATGATAAATTGCTGATAGGATCCGTTTACATGGCTCCTGATATAGCGAGTCAAAATAAAATTAGAAACGTTCTGCAGGAAATAACTCCCTTATACGCAAAAATTGTAGTTGCAGGTGACTTAAACCTCGATATTTTAAACAACAAAAACAAAGAGTTGTTTGATGTTATGAAATCAACAAGTTTTGATTTTGTTAACCGTCAAACGCCTACTCATTTTATGCCCAATAAAACTCCTTCCCTTATTGATGTTTTCTTAGTTTCTAACACTGAACTTATAGGTCATTATGATCAAATACAATCTCCTGCTTTTTCACATCACGATACTATATTTTTAACCGTTAATATGTTTGCTGCAGGTTCTGCAGATACTTTTGTTACATATCGCAATTTTTCGAGAATAAACACTCATTCGCTACTCAACGAATGCCAATTGCTTAATTGGTCCCCTGTTTACTGTACTTCTGACGTCAATGAACAAGTCGTAACATTGGAAAATAATATACTATACCTTTTTGATAAATATGTTCCCATATGTACAAAAAAAAGTAAACCCCGTGGCATAGAATGGCTTACCCCAGAAATAAGACAAGCCATTTGCAAACGCAATTTACTTTATAAAAGATGGCGAAGGTATGGATGCGAGAGTATCTTGAAAGAGTTTAAGGTTTGCAGAAATATGACGGCAAACCTTGTCCGCAAGTCTAAAAGTACATTTTTTCAAAATAAGTTCTCCAACATATCGTCTTCTGCTGTATTTTGGAAAAACATTCGTCAGATAGGTTTGAACACAAATAATTCTCCTTCTTTACACGGTGTTAATTTAGATGACCTTAATGAAAAATTTGTGCAATCCACACAATCCTTTAACAGTACATTAGGCTCTAGTTTTTCAAGCGTTAGTCAGGGCATGAGTAGTTCTTTTAACCTTAAAAATGTACATATGACGGACGTTGGAGAAGTAATTTTTAAAATAAAATCTAGGGCTGTAGGACTAGACGGCATCCATCCTGATTTCATAAAAATTCTGCTCCCTTATATCCTTAAACATATTACACATATTCTTAATACCGTCCTCACCACGTGTGTATATCCGGATAAATGGAAAGTTGCAAAAATAATTCCACTTGCAAAGAGTTCTTCGCCAACAAATCCTGAGTACAGGCCTATTGCAGTTATTTCGTTTATGAGCAAGGTTCTTGAATCTGTTATAAGCAATCAAGTTAAAGGGTACTTAGAGAAACAGAACTTAATAACAAGGTACCAATCTGGATTTCGGGGAAAACACAACTGCATAACGGCACTTATGAAAGTCACTGAAGACGTACGCTGTGGAATAGATGACAACAAAAATGGCTTAGTTGTGCTGCTGGATTTTTCTAAAGCATTTGATACTGTAAACCACCAAATACTTATTGAAAAACTTACAAATCAATTTGGCTTTGAAACTACAGCAAGTAAACTAATAGCTTCATATTTACAGGGTCGTCTTCAGGCTGTTTTTTCTGAGAATAGACAATCATCATACTTGCCGATATGTTCGGGTGTACCTCAGGGATCCGTTCTTGGTCCTTTGCTATTTGTGCTTTTTATAAATGACGTTTCAAAATGTATTAAAAACTGCTATCACCACATTTATGCTGATGACTTGCAAATTTATAAATTGTTCAAAAAGTCTGACGAATCAGAAGCAGTAGCAGGCATAAACGAGGATCTAGACTCATTGCATCAATGGTCCCAACAAAACCAACTTGCCCTTAATCCTAAAAAAACTAAAGCATTGACAATCAGTAGAAACAAAACGGACCAAATACCACCAGAACTTTTTCTTAATGGTTTAAAAATAGATTTCGTGTCGAAAATTAAAAACTTAGGCATATATATTAACAGCAATATGACCTGGCATGATCATATTAATAGTATAGTAGGCAAAATTTACGGCATTCTCCGTGGTCTTAGTCCAACTGCACGCTTTTTGCCAACTAAAGTTAAGCTCCAGCTTGTCAAGTCATATGTTCTTCCTTCGATTTTATATGGGTGTGAGCTTTTTTGTAAATTGGACTATTGCTCTGAAAAAAAATTAAATGTTGCATACAACAGTTGTGCCAGATACATTTTCAACCTTAATCGATATGATCACGTTTCAGCATATACGCAGAAAATAGCCGGGCTCTCGCTGAATTCGCTCCTAAAATACCGTACTGTTGTAGCACTGCATGGGATCCTCGAGAATAAGGCGCCAAATTATCTATCTTGCATTTTAGATTTTACACGATCTCAAAGATCTTTGCAAATTAAACCACCTCGCCATAAATATTTAGTTAGTTCTAGACAGTTTTTCGTCCATTCAATTCGCCTATGGAACCAACTTCCGATAGACATTAAACGTGCTAATGCGAATCAATTTAAAAAACTGGCTTTTCAATACTACCTGGATGCAAACTGAAGTTTCCGATACTAAAGATGACTAGACTTCATTATCTTAGAATTCTTCTTTTCTATTTTCATCTTTCTCTATCTTTATCTTCCTTCACTATTGTTTTCTTTCTTTCACCTTTTCCTATCATTTATAGTTCTTATATTAGAGCAAAAAATAATTGTTAAATACATCTTCAACCTGTGCATAATTAATATTAGCTGTAAGCTTACCTGTACAGAGATAAATTTTTAAATAAATATGAAATATGAAATATGAAATAATACCGAAAGTTAAAAAAACACGCTACGGACACAAACCCCGAACGGAAGCCTGTAGACGAACAATTGAATATATTGTAGTAGTAGAGTCGCAGTCGATTCTGTGGATCATTTCTTTAGTCTGTATAACGGCGAAGACGAACCAAATACCGTTGTCAGGGAGAATGAATCTTTCAACCTGGACGATGTAGACCAATAATTTCGTCCACCCGACCTGGATATAGTGAAGATATATGGTCGGACGAAAGTTTACCCAATAAATGGAACCTAAGTATTAATTCTACGATCCTCAAGGAATGAGACTCTTTGAACTGCGAAATCTATAAAAGCATCAGACTTCTTAACATCGCCTACCAGATTCTTGCTGCCGTACTGTGTGTACGTTCGTCAACAACCTGATTCGTCCATGTGTTGCTTGAAGCTAGGAAAGTCCACAATCGACCAAATAATCACACTACTGCAGATCTTGGAAAAAACCCATGAGGTCCCAATCGATATACGCCACCTATTCATCAATTTTAAGGCCACCTATGACAGCATCTGTAGAGATGTGCTATATAGAGCAAGGCTTAGTCTTGGCATCGTTGCCAAACTTGTCCGTTTGTGCAGGATGACGATGGAGAATGCACGCTGCTCCATCAAAATCGGTAACGAACTCACCGAGAGAGATTTCGCTAACAATTCAGACAACAACACCAGCGGTGAGATCAAACGAAGATTAAATCTTGCCAATCGCTACTTCTTTGGGTTAAGAAGGCAGTTGATTGGAAAAGCCCTCTCTCGAACAACAAATGTGACCCTATGTAAGGCCCTAATGATCCCAGTCTTGTCTTACTGTGCGGAGGCATGGCCTTTACCAAAAATGGAAGAGGGTGCTCTTGGCTGCATTCTCCGAGTAATTTTCGGTCCCGTCTGTATACGCGGTAAGTGGAAGAGGAAGAAATACAAAGACGAACTGTACGGGTTCTACATTGAAATTGACTTAGCTAGAAGAGTGAATGTGCAGCTACTGAGGTGACTGGGTCATGTAGAGCGGATGGACACCATTGCTTTGGTCCGGAAAGTCTTTGAATTCACCCCCGAGGGACAGCGCAGTAGAGGAAGGCCGCGACTTAGGTGGCGCATGTAAGTGGAAGGGGACCTCAACCAATTCAATCGGATGTTAGTGTAACATCAACAAATTGGTAATGTTGTGGCTTTTCTAACAAAATTTCCAAGCAAATTCGTATGATACTTTTAAACTTCCACAATCGGTGCCTTTTGACTGCACGTGGCCACTACACAAATAAATGTTTGTGCTTGAAAGTTGATAAGACTTGAATCCAAATATCTTGCTGCCTTATTGCAAGATAAGCAAAACATCATTTGGTATTCTTAAGTGAATTTGAATATTCAAAAATTCTTCTAAAAATCAACAGTGTTCCGAGTTTCAAAGCTTTCCTCGGCAGCGCATTTCTATTTCCGTAACCGTTCCAACCAAATAGATATTTAAAGAAACTCCACAGCCAATCTCAGCACTTCAAATGAACCACAACAAAACATCTAGCGAACGCATAAAAATGTACCATAATTGAATGGATTAAGGAAAGTTAAAAAAATAACTGCCAGTGGGTATCACGGGAATCCACTCATACATACATAACATATGTACACAATGAGAAAGAGAAAAATCCAAACTTTGCTCTTCCGGAATTTAAGCAACGCGTCAGAACATTTAAACGCACGTTTATCCGTTTCTATGGTTCATAGTAACTCGAACATTCATCTCTGTTCTCGATTTACATTTTCCCTTCATAAAGGCTATTTGGGGTTTATGTTGACAAAAAGTGATAAATTGTTTTACATGTACCTTGGCCATCAGTCTGAATCAGGGTTCGAGAACTTCCCACTCGTGTTCAAGCACCCTCTTATGCGACCGTTTTAGAAATGCCACCACATTGCAATATAGAGAATGAGAGGAAGGTACGAAAAGGAACTTCACTCAGGAAACAAGCATTTGGAATTCCAATCGTTTCTTATTCGTCCTAAGAAAATCTGCGCCATTCGGGTTTACCATGATTCAATAGGCATTTATTTACGTGTTAACTTCACTTACAGTTTGTCAAAGACTTTCTCACATCTTTCGGAAATATTTCAATACAACTGCCTTAAGATTACAGTCCTAGAATGCTGATTTGCCAACGGATATAAACACGGTCAATCCTTTGGAAAAGTAAGGCAACTCACATTTGATGTGGAAAAAAGGTTAAAGGAAATTTATACTTATACTTAAGTTGATCTCAAGTCTGAGGCTAACATGTAAACATTCTAATACATGTGCAAGGAATAACGACTGAACCGAGAAAAAAATAAAACCCATACCGAACCCAAATGGAAGATTAGAGGCAACACACACAAAAACAGTAAAGAAAACCATCAAAAGCCCAAGGAAAAGCGTAACCAAGTAACCGAAGACGAAAATCCTTTTACGAAGAAAACAAAAATAGTTCTGCTTCGTACTCGTCATCCAGAAGCTGTTTCGTTCCGTGCATGTTTGCACATTGGGAACTAAACATCTGTGATGAATTATGTTTAACTTGCGATGCAATTTTGTGGAGTATTAAATAAATTTCCATCCTTTAGACATGCGATCCTTTCTCTACCCTCTACCCGGATGAAACCTATGTGTTAGCATATGAGTGCTTATCAAAAGCGGATGCGAGTGTTTTCTGCTTAGATCGATGATAAAAAGCTAAATCCTCTTTATTTAATATACTCAACCGAAAGGTAGGAAGCTGGAGCTACTATCCCAACACATGACTACGACTACAAAACCATTTACACTTAGAAGAGTATGAGGACGGCCGGGAATACTTTTGTATTTGTGAAAGTGGGCCAAATTCCTTAAGGGGATATGTACCAAAACACATCTCATATCCTCCTTTCGATGAGCTTTTGCTTAGTATTCACTTTCGAAAACCAACAACCCATTAGGAAAGCATTTACATAGATTTCAACGGGTTTACGAGTTTTTTCCATATTTGCGGTGAAATTTCACACATCAGAAATTTTTAAACTTTCGCTCTAAGGAAGTTCTGACGTGAGTCCGTTGATGACTGAATAATGTGTTTCTCAATTAACAGACTTATTTTTCTTAAATTTTTTAATTGAGCTCTTAGGACATGATATTGCCAACGGGATAATTTACAAAATTAAGTCAGCATGTTTTGAACAATGCCAAAGGTACACTTGGATCAGATCTTTAAAATCGTGGACTAAGGATGTTAGCACATATTCGACGTCGCCAAAAATAAGGCGAAATGTGCAGGTTTTCTTAAGCGTTGTAGGAAATACTTACCTTCGTCTGATCTGGCATCAATAGTGAAGGCATTTATCCGCTTAAATACGTACAAGTTCCTTTCGCACTTGTTAGACTTGATTCATAGGCTTCCAATAAAAGTTATAGATGATGTCAACCGACACCCTCCTTTAACACCGACGTAATATCGCTTGACTTATCTTGTTCTATCTCCACTTTCGTCCTCGGAACAAAGTTAAATGGGCCGTAAACTAATTTAAACCCTTTACGGCACCAGAAACTGATGGAGTCTTTGATTCAAAAAGAGGGAAAGTTTTCATCTTGTGTGGTCGTTCAAGCTGCGCACTCGAAATAAAAATTCTTGGGCAAACATGTATGAGACACAACATTTGTGGGGAACGAGGTGCCAAACATTCCTTTGTATCCCAACAGGTCAAAATGCATTTTAAAATTTTTCTAGGACGGAATTCCGTGGCGACATCTCTGAGCGAATAGTAGTAGTCGGTGATAAGGTAGTTTATTCTGCATATCGGTGTTATCTTATCGATAAGACAAAACTAGGATTGTGTAATAGCGGGGGCAGACAAGAGAGGGGTGTATGCAAATTGTTTCCCCGCACAAATCCAAAGCAAAACCACTTAAGAAACAATTTGCGAAAAAAAAGGTCTCATCGTACGACTTTGGAAGAGCGTCATGTGATTTCATTTCAAGTGGGAGTCGATAGTGCGCACTGTGGGTAAAAGGCTGTACCCACAACTTCAGTTTTTTTTTGTTTCAGTCGTTGTCAGTCTGTAAAGATTTGATTTTTTTTTTTAATCTTTGTAAAAATTAATTCTGGCTGCATGGCGTGTTAGCATGCACACCAAATCTTGATTTATTTTACAAGTGGGAAAAGTTCTTTAATGGTGAGTCCCCTAATTGCTCGCTAAGAAAAATATAGAAAGATATAATAGCAAAAAATCATTGATAAATGTGACTGAACAATTTTTCTTAGTAAATTTGGTCAGCGGTGCTTTTTCGGCGGTATAATATTTTGCAGTTTATTTTTCGATAGAAATGAGAGAGATTATCTAGAGTTTTTTGTTCTGTTTGTAGGAAAACTAAAAGGAATTACCCTGACTTGAAAATTTTTAAATATCCTTTGTGGATGAAGGCATGTGGTTTTAAAAATGAAGATAAATACTTTATTTGTGGAGATCATTTTTGTCCCGATTTTGTAGGAAAAAAATATCTTAAGGCGGATGCTGTTCCTTCCTTAAAATTAAATTCTGATTTTGGATTCAAACTTGAATTTAGAAGATCTGAAGTCTCTTTTAACTAAACGGAGAAGAACGTCGAGCAGTTGCAAGCATTTCGTGTGCAAGGTGCGATCAGTTATTATAAAAATGTGCAAAAGAGGAGAAGACAACTTAAAAAAAAAATTGTTAAGTTACAAACTTAAATTAAGAAATTCAAAAATAAAACATTATAAAAAAACAGAGCGCATACTGCCATAAAAATTTTTAATAAAAATAAAATATCTACGACGTCTCAAATCGAAAGGCTCAATATTTCAGACCATTCAAAAACATTTTGTAAAATGCTTCTGAAAGAATCAAAGACTACAAAATACAACAGTTGGGAAAAAGAACTTTCCCAAAATATTTATTATACAGCTCTGTGAAAAAAAATAGCACCAACAATTTACGGAGGATTTTGAGTGAAACATTTTAGAGACAAATGATAATTTGGATTTTGTTTTATTTTTAATGTTAAAAGTGAAGTCAAAGTAATCTATAAACACGAACATTTATCCATTATAACTAAAAATAAACAAATTATGTTCATTTAAAAAAAAAGATACATTTTGGAGTGTGAAAAATAATAGCACCAAGATTAAAAATTCATAAACAAAATAAGTTCTTCAGTAAAATTAATGAGTTTTTAGGTTGCAATTATATAAAAAAATTTAGTATTTGGTCTTATTACCTTTATTTTTAAGCACAGCGGCGCAACGTCGTGACATGGATTCGATTAATGCCTGACACCGCTGAACTGGAATATCCCTCCACGCAGCCTGCACAGCTTCCCATAATTGCAGTGTATTTTTCGATTTGGCTTGAAATACGGCTTTTTTACTCGTAACATCTGTCCAAAGGTTTTCGATGGGGTTTAGGTCTGGGGACTGAGCCGGCCATTCCATAACCTGAACCCTATTCTGTAAGAAAAACTCTTTCGCCAATTTGCTCGTATGTTTCGGGTCGTTATCTTGTTGCAGGACCCACGTGAGAGGCATATTCCATTCAGCGTAAGGCAACATGACTTCCCTCATAATGCCAACGTAAATTTCGGCAGTCATTATCGGTTTTATCCAAAATATGGGACCAGTGCCATTGTAAGAGAAGCATCCCCATATATTTATTTTTACGCCGCCGTGCTTGATAGTCTTAATAGTATACTCTGGTTTAAACTCTTGGTGTTCTGGCCTGCGAACAAATATCCTGGTACCAGGAGTCCCAAATAAAACAATTTTGGACTCGTCGGTCGATAATATATTTCGCCATTTACTTGGTTCCCAATGCAAGTGTTCTTCTGCAAATTTTTTTCGTTTTTGTAAGTGGGCCTTTGTCAACAATGGTACCTTTCTGGGACTTCTGGCAGGTCCCAGATCTGGCAGATCTTTCTTTATGAGTTTTTTTCTTATTGCAGAAGTAGTCACGGGTAGATTTAGTTCCTCTTTTATTTTGTTGGAGGTAATAAACGGATTTTGTTTCACCAATCTTACTATGCGTCGCTCATCGCTAGGAGTCAATTTCGGTTTTCTGCCTCTTGTTTCTTCTTCTTCAACATACTTTTTTGCATTCGATATCATTTTATTGGAACATCCAATGATTTTCTTAATAAATTTGTATATTTTTTTCTCAGAAATTAATTTTCTTATTGATAAACGTTCTTCAGGGGTACAATGTTTACCGCGACCCATTTCAGCTGCCAAATACGTTGCACTTATGAGATATTAATTTGATATTAATTTTAAATTACTTAAATATCTTACCTTGATAACGTTTAATTTAAAAAAAATGTATAAACACTAGTGTACACTACCAAAACGCTCTGCAGAATGACGCGGTGCTATTATTTGTCACACCACAAATATGCTTTCATTACGTATAACAGGAATTTCCTTATCTTAAATTACAGTTTTTGCCAAATTTGTTTTTGCATTATATCACTGAATGCCAGACAGATATTCTACAAAAGACGAAAAGTGTTTACATGAGCAGAGAAGATTGTAATATGCATGATAAGTACAAAGTTCACCATGGTGCTATTTTTTTTCACACAGCTGTAGATCACAAAGCGCCTATAAATTTTTGAGAGATAGACTTGGCCTTAAACTTCCTCACATTTCCTCTTTCTGTAGATAGGCTCCTGTAAAAGGATTACAACCAAGATATGAAAACAATGCTCATTCGTATCTTAAGTCAAAGTTCGCTTTATTAAACCAGCGAGAACGTTGTGTTGTCCTGATATTTGATGAAATTAGGATTCGGAAAAACCTCACATAAAATATAAAAAATTATTTAATAGATGGTTTCGAAGACCTTGGTGTAGAAAGAAGTAGATAGTTTGCTAATGAAATATGTGTTTTCATGCTAAATGGTTTGTTTGATAGTTGGAAAAGTGTTTTAAACTATTTTGTGTCCGCAAATGGTGTAAATGGAGATAACCTAAGCGAAATTACAAAAAGCAATTTGAAAATCTGTCAAGAGCTTGGTCTAAATGTATGTGCTATTGTTTGCGACCAAGGGGCCAATAATAGAAAAGTTTATAAAATGTTAGGTGTTTCTGAAGAAAACCCATTTATAATTTTTAATGATGAAAAAATATTTTGTTTTTATGATTTCCCTCATTTGCTAAAATCACTTCGTAATGTTCTATTGAAATCAGATCTACAAACTCCAGATGGTAAAGTGTTTTTTGATGTTATCAGAGAAATATACAATTTGGAAATTGACAACGTAGCTAAGACATGTTTAAAATTTAGAAGTTGTCATATAGCGCCAAATGCCTTCGAAAAAATACATGTTCACCTTGCAACGCAAATATTTAGCCGGACAACTGCGGCATCGATCCTAACTGCTTTTGAACTTAATTGCTTAAAAGAAAGCTCTAATAAAGCTGTAGCAACGAAAGAGTTCGTACTAAAAGTGAACAATGTATTTGACTGCATGGATAGTGGTTCACATTATGACAAGAATGACTTAAGGCGGGGAGTTCAGCTAGAGAATCTAGCTTATAATGAGTTGAAACAATTTTTGTTTTACTTAAAAGATATACAAAAATCAGTTAACCTTCTAAGAAGGCACAAGGTTACTGAATGAAACGAAAAACCGATGAACTGGCTAGAAAAGGTTCGGCTGATCCGTTCGATGAGGCAAATCATTTCTGCAGTGTCTAGTATTCTACTGGGGTAATATATCAGGTCTACGACAGGGTAAAGGAGCTTTATAAACCCTTCCAAAATAAATCCAGACGATGTCTAATATTTTTTTTTGAAATCAAAGGTCTGGGTTAAGTCGTTACGGGAGCAACGGGCGTTCTCAATAGTCATTCTACCCAGATGGACGAGCTTGGCACGGAATCCATAAGTAGACATGGCTCTCTATATCTCGTCTCTATAAATGCTGTAATGTGCGGTGTGAATATTTGGTCGATGGTGGACTTTCCTGGCCTCAAGCCACACTGATATGGACCAATCAGGTTGTTGACGAAATGGCTTCAGGAATTCACACAAGATGACATATACAATTTTGTAAGCGATGTTAAGATGACTGATGGAGTTGGCGCAGTTCAGACGGTCTCCTTTCTTAAGGATTGGGCACTTGGATCCGTTTTTTGAATATGCCAACCACGTGTAGTCCCCCTTTCAGCGAGTACATCTATCCCGAATCGAGAACGTTCAACGTCGTTTCCTTCGATTTGCTCTTCGAGGACTACCTTGAGATTACTCTTTAATTTTACCTCCCCATAGAGATCACCTCAAACTGTTTAACCTGAATATCCTCGAAAAATGCAGAGATGTAGCTGACATTGACTTCATTCATCGACTGCTTTCTGGTCCTGTGGATAGACCCTCAGTAACCTCAGACTAACCTTCGTAATTGACGATGTGCTCGTCTCTTCTATACACATCGCAGCTCTTATGGTTCCAGTTCCGCGGGAGATTGCCGCGTGCTCCGAAAAGTCAACTCAAACCTCTGCTTTTCATTACAACCTTAGCACTTCTCGTCTAAAACTACAATAGATCTCCATTGCAATTCATTTGGCTTACCTTTTGTTAGTTTTTAAGACCTCTCCTTTAAGTTACATTGAGCTTGTATTGTATTAAGTGAAATAAATGGGGTCCGACTGCACCAAAATTAAAGATTAACAATGTCAGGCATACCCTCGACTAACCATATTTTACAGATGAGTTGGGGTATGCTCTTTACTAAGTCATCCCCTGCCGCTTTGAATTACTCGGCAGTCAGTCCGCTTCAGCAGCTTTGTTGGACTTACTACCAGATATGGCTATCTTCACTTCATCTATATCGAGTGGATTCAATCCACCTGACAGCGGTTTTTGATTCGTAATCGACGATATAAAGTCTTCTGAAATGCTCTTTTCAAATCCTTGGTGTCGACTGCAACTCTACTTGTTATTCGCCTCTACAGGTTTGGTTCACGGTTGGTGTCTGTAGCACGATTTTTTTTTAACTTTCAGTAGAACATCCGAATATTATTCCTGGAGTAGCACCTCTCAATTTGCTCGACCGTGTGCTCCTCATGCTCCTTTTTTTCTGCCTGGGAAGCCGGTGATCCTCGCCGCTTTGCATGCATCTTGGTTAGCTGTTACATGTGCTTGCCGGCACTCGTCGTCAAAGCAGCGACCTCTTAAGAGAATAATGGAGACTTGATCGGAAAAGGATTTGGCGATCCTTTGCGATTGTAGGCGTTCGATGTCAAACTTCCTGACTGTAATAGCATATATAAGCACATCCGCAACCATACCTTGGATACAACAATGCAATAGTCCGAGTCGATGATGGCCCCTTGGAACGTTTGGACATCCATAATACTGGAGGAGTGCCTTCCGTCGATCCCAAACTGGCCAATCTAACTTACGGTTGATTAAGAATTCTTAAAGTTCCATTATGAATATCGAGATGGACGAATCGCGTGCTAGCTATGCCAATATTTCGCCCCGCCGCAATATCGATTAGCCTGAATCCGTTATCGGAGGTGGTGTCGTGCAGGCTATAGCTTCCGACAGTGCTATCAATGATCCCTGCTCTTCTTAGTTTTACATTAAAATCGGGGAGGACAATTTTAATGTGATAGCTGGGGTCCTGGGTCTTGTTGAAGACCTCGTAACAGCTATCTTTGGTGTCCTCATCTTTCACATCTGTGGGGGAATGAGTGCATATAAGGAAAATTTAGCCTTAATACGGACTGTTACGAGGCGCTGGATAACATGCCGGAAGCTCAAAACCTCTTGCATACGTTTGCCTCTAACAACAAGTCCGCATCCAAATAGCCGCTGCTTCTGCCGTCTATAACAATCGCTGTGGTAGATGTCGAAGTTTTTCATCCTCTTTTTGTCCGGCTCATCACATCGTATTTCTTAGATGGCGGTGACATCTGCTTTGCAACATTACGGGGCTTCGCTTGTTGTTCGGCCGCACGTGGGCTATTGAGGGACCTAACATTCCACTTGCAGATCCGAAGTTCGTCGTCATTGTTTCGTTTGCAAGGGTTGTCAAAATTAGATCCGTCCGTATCTGGGGCTTGTTCTTACTTCGAAACTACAGATTTTTCCATGGCCAGCAGTTAGGCCGGCGGCACAACCCCCAATCTAGAGGGCCAGTTCCATTATAGATACCCCTGTGATGAGGGGTCGGTTAGAGCGAGTTGTTGGGGACTCGTTTTTTCTTCCGATCAAACCGATGGTCAGCGCCTTTGTTGGTCTAGAAAGTCCCAGTTGGCGAAGGTAATCTATTGTATTTGCACTTTCCAAGATTACATTTTAGGTATTTCCCCTCAGGGAGTTCTTAAACTGTCACACTGACGATTGTGAGCAAATCTTTTAGACAAAGATCTGGAAAGGATTGTATGAATTTTAATATAAACGAAGGACCACTAAAAATTTATGCACGTAGCTCTATTGATGCGTATTCTCCATATCCATACAACTCGCCATCATATTTATCAGAGGTATTAAATAATACAAGGGAGAATGAGCATAAAACACAAACAATAAAACACATATTTGTACAATGGGAAAGAAAAAATACATTCAACAGAGACCATAAATTTGTACAGACACATCACTTTTATTACCAACCAAAACGTTACATATGAGCCACTCCCTGATGATGGATTATATCCCCGTTTTGTAACCCCTAATTTTTTTTAAAAAAAATATCACTCATACGCCCGAGTGTCAGTGTTTAGGGTGGGTATTGCAATTTCCGCTACTAACTCCATAAACCAATAACAACGGAAGTCGAACGAAAATTAAGTACATATTCATGTTGGGGTTGTATTTCGGACATATGAGGGATGACCTTCGTACAGGCATCCTTTAAGTTAAACGTTGATGGAATGAAATCCTCGTGTTTGCAATGCGTACATACTCGTATATCATGTGGCGGGACCTACCTTATCCTCATCAGCCTTTAACTCCACAATTACCTATAATTTATGTTGAATATGGATGAATTCAGCGCGTGGGTGTTCTTTAAGTTTGTTACTGTATTCTTTACGGCCTTGGCATTATAAAAATCTGTAGAAGCATTAGAGTTAGTGATATTGTCGTAGTGATGCTTTAAAAAATGCCGTGTCTATTGGCAACAATGTCAACTCGACGAAACCTCTTGTATAGCGAGCACAAGCTTACAACTCCCTGTTTTTCTGTCGACAAGATTTATTCATATTTGTGGTTTTACACAATTTCCAGGGGGTAATATACACAAATTGTCATCCCGAGTTCTAATACTTTTATGCACCAAAGGCCTGAAATGGCGGTATAGCAGACTCAGATCCTGGATTTTGTTATTGCTTTGAAATGTGCCTTTAAGGAGGTTTTTTACAATTAATGCAGAAATATCGCACTATTCCTTTGGTTGTGTCGTACCTTGTGCAAGTGAGCAAAATCGTTTCATCACGTTCTCTCTCTATCCGCTGGGTGACAATCATTGCTTCCCAGTAGTTAGCTACATGGTAGTTCGCTATACTTTTAACTAAGTTAAATAACTTTATCTGTTTCGGAAGCAAGTACATAGTTTATATAACCGAGTGAGTAGAAAAGAAGTTAAATAATCGATTAACCATTATTTAGTTAAAGCGGCAGTAACGATGGACAATTAAATTAAAAACTATGAAATATGATGCACATCACAAAATATTCGGTAATAAGTGGGAGGTAGAAAATCTCGACAAAAATATTTTTGGGTATATGTTGCATATTTTGAAGCGCCTAATGATCAGGAATGTGAACAAGCAATTAGTGTTTTTGTGTTTAGCTTAATTCACCGACCAAATATCTACGAAGATGGCGCCTATGACTGCTTTTAATGAGGACCTCTTCAAGACAAATTCTCAGTGTCCTATGCATGATGTTAAAATCGTCCTAGGCGATAACGCAAAGCTAAGAAAGGAGTATATATTTGGTAGCACAGTTCGTACGCCTAGCTTATTTGCCATTACCTTCAACAACGGCTTCAGATTTACAGACTCCGCTTTGGAACGAAACATCATTTTAGCCAGCATAGGCTTCCCGTAAATAAGGCCTAGTGCTCTCAACACAACCACTAGATTGCGCGCGCCTCTAGTAGTCTGGATGTTCGAACGCTCCGAAGGGCCAAAATTGATTTGGACCACTACTATGTTGAGGTCAAGCTACAGATTCGAGTATCCCTAATGCCTCTTATTTAGAGGAGGAAATAATACGAGTATATCAATTGGACTTTGCCGATTAAATGGCCTCGAACCCCGCACGAATTCTCGTGCCGCCAGTATCTTGTCCCGAAAGCCAGTGGCAAAGATGCCGAAAAAAAATCTGTGATACCGTCTATAATGTGCTACCTCTACTGCAAAACCTGTGGTTTAACGACCGAAGAAAACATCCAAAAGAAGATCTGCACGGTGAATATAGAGTTCCTTTCAGATGAGGCCCGAAACTACGTTAAAGTACATTTTGAGACTAAGATATACAGCTTTTATCTCTCGGAATTAAGTCTTAAATAATAACTTAAATCCCAAAATATCTTAAACAGTGCATGTACGAGTACAAGTGGAGTACAAGAAAAGAAAATAGAATCCCGATACGGTCGTATTGAATGTTTGCAGGCTATAATGACAAGAGGTCGGCGGGGCATTTCATAAGCTACTTGCACCTCTTAAGAAAGAATCACCATATTTCAAAGTACGGCCGAAAGTGTGCTTGAGGGTATAATGATGAGCACTCATAGCCTGACAGGTGTTACGGTTAAAGGTGTGAAGGCGCTACAGTTACTGGCAATAATGGAGAATGTAGAGCTGGAACAAGGTGGGGCAAGAGACGTTACATCGGTGTTCAAGTATGTCAATTAATTGTGCAATATTGGCGTCACCTATGAGTTTTGAAGTTTAGAAAGTGCAGAGAGGTTTTGGAGGCATCTGACCAGATGTGGGCATTATACTACAATATGTACGCCAGATCAGAGGGGGAAAAGCATGTGGTACATTGTTTGAGCAATTTTGTAGCAGCATTTTTGACGACATCGAATATGTCATTCGTCATATCATTCAAAAATGTACTAATATATTGGTACAGACACCGTATATACCCACTACACGATCAAGGTGCATGCACCCCGATTATATCGCCGGAGCTAGACAGTTCTGACGTTAACATTTGGTGACCCCGATGTGATTCTCATATTTGCTTTCTCGAGTACGAGGCAAACTCTTGAGCGATCAATGCTAACTATAGAGATGCGTTTACCAGGGCTTTAGACACTCGTAAACTCTGTCGCGTTTTGACTCCGAACAATGGTGTACCAACTACACGGTACCAACGAAACAGTTGTCTGCGAATCTGGATATCGACCAGCTGACTGAGAAACAAAATCTCAGCATCGATGGGCTCTATCGATTCATTTAGAATTATAAAAAGGATTCAGCCTCAAGAAAGACCAAGGAAGGTTACTACTTAGGAAGACGCAATTAGACATCACCGAAGAAACGGATACCAAGATCAGGGCGAAACTGCCCCATGATCATCAGTAATTCACTCAAGGCTTGTACGATTCGGTCCGCCAGAACTACGAGAAGTTCAAGTCAGTTCAGACCAAAGACCAATGGTGGCAACAAATAGCATTGTATCGCTACATAAGTGACTCTGCCAATGTTTGACGGCGATTACTTGAAGTGGCAACAATTCCACGACCTCTTCGTACAAATGGCGCATCAGCAACCAATGGCAGGTTGTCAGAAGATGTGGTTCCTCAAAACAAATCTAGCGGGAAAGGCTGAAAATCTAATAAGGCATTTTCCGGCGTCAGACGCAAATTATGCAACAGCTTGGAAAATGCTCAAGGAACGATATGAAAACCCAAGACTACTGGTGGCAGGATTAGTCAATAAGTTAATGGCACAATCAACGCATCATATGGACAAGCGTAAGAAACTTACATGACACAACGCAGAAGTGTTTGATGGGACTAGAGAATATAGGCGTTGACACATCGAATGGGGATTCGCTATTGCTTCATTTATTAATAAAGAAGTTGGACAAGGATACTCACACATTGTATAAACAATCCCTATCCAGTCCAAGAAATTTGCATAACCTCAAGGACTTTCAAAAGTTCCTCGAAAATCGATTCCAATCGTTGGAATCTTTGGGAAATCAGGGACGAAGCATTGATAATCAAATATAGCAAAATGTTTAGCAGTCGCCAGTTTAGCTGCAGAGTGTCCAGTGTGCAAAGCACATCATAGTTTATATGCATGTCAAGGTTTTCTGCAAATGAAGCCTAATCAGCTTAAAGGATAATGATCGGATCGGCCTTAAACCAGACCATCAAGCTGCAAAATGTTCTCGGCGAGGATGCACCAGGTGCTCGAAAAAACGATCGCAAAAGCACGTATTTTTGACAAAAGGGCGTGATGCCAAACTTTATTAAATGCCTTAGAAATATCAAGTGCAATTATCTTGTTTCCGCCGGATTGATGTACGCTTTGGTTTTACTCCTTGGTGGACCTGTTGCTATGAAAACCATACTGCCGGCCAATGAGGAGTTTCCCTGTTTCCAGAGAGATGCAATATGGTTACGAAGTTGAATTACAGATTAAAATAGTTACGTCACTACGAATTTTAATGGCGAGATGGCGGTGAGTGAAGAAATATGGCACTTTGTCGTTTCCAAGCAGTTGCAAATCTGACTGGTCCTGTTACAGATTGAACCTAACCCCATAAAGAAGACAATCAATCGAGTGTTTTGCGGAAAATGATAGCTGAGGAATACGTAGACTATGCAAAGAAAGGTGTACCTGTGATATGTCCATAACACTTGTACTTCCGTTCAAGTTTTAATGGTAACTATAACTTCAAGCTAGCGGCTAAGGAACAAAAATCTTATTATAAAATAGGAGGGTGAAATGATAAATAAACACGACTATCAGCACTTTTTTCTTTTAAAAATTTCTAAGAGCGGCCAACTGTTACATCGACCGAAAACATACCGTGTCGTCAAATAAATTGTTTCAGCCATTTACAAGTGCCTTAATATGAATCCGTAATAATGCGGGCATGCATCTATTTAAGTGCAGAACGAAACAATATATCAAAAGGGTTTCTCTGGCATTGTATTCTACTTCACAGAAAGGCATTTCAGAAAACTAGAATACCTATTTCTGAGAGTCCACTCGGCTTGTCATTAGTTTTCATTTGAATTGGAATTCCGTGAAATGTTGATGAACACTTGTCGTCGGTCGTCTTTCTTGCGATTTCACAGTAATGTGATCTGTGCGTAATGCGGAATTGATTCCATCGTGGGGTATTAAACAACTCCAAACTTTCATCAACTCCCGCGTAAATATTATCCTCTTGAGTACGCTTGAATTGCAAATAAAACTTAAGTTTTTTTAGTCCCAAGTGGCATCCTTTTTCAAAGTTGCAGTTTTACGGTGGCATAAGTGTGCTCTTGTGCTCAATGCCATGCATTATCCGCCTATTTATATATCAGGAAGTTAAAGTTCACAAGCACGAGTCAATTAATCCCTCGAATGCCTATTTTGACACAAGTGAGGACTTAACAGGATTTCATGAAATTTTTTTTTTTTGCGGCCCGGGTCAATCCCGGACAGATTTATTAAGCTTATTGCAAGCAAACATATACTTAAAACTAACATTTTTACTTAAAAACTAAAGGGTGGGAGCGGTTGAAGAAAGTTAGGACGTGAGGCATATTTGGAAATAAGTATGTTCTTGAGGGAGAGTTTGCTGAGATGGTAGTCGAAGAGAGGCAGAACATCGTTAACTTCGCGAAGCATCCTAGACATTGGCTCCAGGTGTCCGTAATTCGTTCTGTGAAGATTGAGACGGAAAAGTGGCACAGACCTAAGATTGCGGGGATTGGTGTTAAAAGAAATAATTTGAAGTAAGGAAGGACAATCGATATTACCTACTAAAATTTGATGAATAAAGAGAATGTCGGCAACTTTTCGGCGTATAGAAAGGGGTTGTAAATTTATAAGTTTCAGCCGGTCAGTGTAAGGTGGTAAGTTTTGGCTATCATCCCAGGGAAGGCCACGTAAAGCAAAGCGTAAAAACCTGCGTTGAACAGCTTCTATCCGGAGGATGTGAGTTCTGTAGTATGGTGACCAAACTTGGCTGGCATATTCAAGAAGAGGCCTAACAAAGGTTATGTAAAGAGATTTGGTAACATAAGGATTGGAAAACTCCTTAGACCAGCGCTTGATAAAACTAAGGGCAGAGTTGGCTTTTTTTATTATACTATCAATGTGAGAACGGAAATTGAGTTCCTTGTCGCAGATAACACCTAAATCACGCAACTCATTCACTAAGGGAACAGGCAGATTAAAGATTAGATAGCAACGAGGTGAAGTAGGGAGGCGTTTATGGGTATTAGTTATAGCCTGACACTTATTGACGTTAAGCTCAAGAAAATTCTTCTGACACCAAGTACAAAACCTGTCTAGATCTTGCTGCAGAAGTAGGCTGTCTGAGGAAGATGATATATATCTAAATATTTTCATATCATCTGCATAAACAGATATGTATGAATTTTTAATGATACAAGCAACATCATTAATGGTCAGAATAAATAATAAGGGGCCAAGGTGACTGCCTTGGGGGACACCAGAGGAGGCTTTAATTGGGTCAGAAACCATGGACCTAAATAGAACATAGTAAAGTCGTTCATTTAAATAGGATTGAACCCAAGTTATAAAGTTTATCTGGAAACCAAGAGCCTTTAATTTTAGAAGGATTATATCATGAGAAATTTTATCAAAGGCTTGGCTGAAATCGGTGGCAATCACATCAACTTCATTTCCAGATTCCAGTGCACATAAAGTGCTTGATACGAATTCTGTTAAGTTGGTGGTCGTAGATCTGCCTTTGAAAAATCCGTGCTGGTTTGGGGAAACAATTGATTTACAATGGAAAAGCATTATGTCATAGATAATGCTCTCAAAAAGCTTAGGTATGCAGGACAACTTAGCAATTGGTCGACAGTTGGAAATATCGCCTTTTTTTATGTAGGGGAAAAATAAACGATCTTTTCCAGGTTGAGGGAAATAATCCCTGAGTGATAGAAAGCTGAAAGAGAGCTGTAAGAGGTTGGGCTAGATGCATTTGACATTTCTTTAAAAATATAGGGGGAAGATTATCAAGGCCAGCAGAATAATCATCTTTGAGTTTTATTATTTTATCTCTAACTTGCTCTAAAGTTATAGACACCGATTCCAAAGTTGTTTGTGGGCAGCTGTTTAAGTAGGAAAAGTAAGAATGGTCTGGCTCTTGGGAATGGATGGCGAACGCTTGGCCAAAAAAGATTGCGAAGAGATTTGCAATAATTTGGGAATCGTCCGAGGACCTATCAAGAAAATTTAGGGATGATGGATAGTTATCCGATTTGCTTTTAGTTTTGATGAACTGAAAGAATCTTTTGGGGTCGCAAATGAGTGTGTGGTCTATTCGGTTTAAATAGTTGTCATAGAGAGTTTGGCAAAGCACAGAGAAATTTAATTCGGCAGACTGGTAGTAGAAAAAATCAGTGTCGGAACGCGATTTTAAGTAAGTATACCAGAGCTTATTTCTCTTGTTACGAAGAGATCGCAGATTTTATTATACCAGGGTGGTGACGATGAGGGATTCCTTTTGGGTAAAAAAGGCACAGATTGGGAGAGACATTTTAAAATTTCGGTATAAAAGGATGAAAGATCATCATTAATCGTAAGGTTAGGGTTATTGTAGAGAAAGTTAAAATTGACCATACTGAGGAGGTTGTTCAGTTTGGCGTAGTTAGCCCTATGAAAATTAAAACTGTAGGAATATTCATAGGAAACGGGATTAAGACCATTGTCATATGTCAGCGTAAGAGAAAGGGGAGGGTGGTGAACTAATATTACATCTTTTACATCTTCCTTGTGACGTGGAGTTTGTTGTTATGTAGCTAGATGGAGCACCACATCAAATCACATGGTAAGTATGTGTATCTAAAGGCATTATCCAAATCACAAAAGGACACACTGCCTTTAGGAGAGAATGTGCAGAACTTTGAAGAAAAGAAAGTAAGAAACGCAAATTTAATGCCATTTATTAGGTATTCCCAACACGTCTAGGTTACCGGTGTCCTGCTGCTTTAAACATTTAAATAAAAATTCAAATGAGAAAGACGTCGCGTCATATACGAGGATTCGTGTGCTCTTTGTGTGCGTAGCATGTGGATAATGGTGAAGATTAACACTTCCTCCTGCATTTGAATCAATATGAAGCAAAAAAAAGGACTTAGGAGGAGAATACAAAATTTGACATTCGACATTTTGTTTTCTGCGAATAGCATACATATACTCGTACACTGCTGCGCGTTTAGTCACTTAACGATTTGTGAGTTAGCTTTGTCCAATATCTTTGTTGAATAAATAATTTGTTGGAAGGAAGGGAGGACCTTAATCTGCCTGTTTAGGATTGTACAAACAGAGAATTGGAGAACGGATGACGATTATCTCAGAAATCGAATTAGTTTTTTTATTATTTGAGATTTTGCGAAGCCTTGGTGATTTTTTTTTTGACGAAAAACGTTTATTTTTGAAGAAATGAACCCTGTCCAATAACGTGTCCATTGATTTTAACGCCAGCTCCGGCATCATTTTTGAATATGAAGACCAATGATCCCACCATCGCGATCGTGAGTCAGTTTTTCAGTTTATATGCATTTTTATTTATACACCTTAAATTACTCTTACATGCTATACAAAAAAATGCTTAAAAATTAGCTGGCTATGCGGGCACTCTAAGTTAAACCTAACACTTAAACTATGTCTTTCGACGAACCTTACATTCTAATTTTATTTCTATTTTTACATACTAAAACTAAGAAAATAAATTCTAAGCAAAAACTTAGTAAACAGACATTTTTTAATTTTTTATAAAACTTAAAACTAAAAGCCTACAAACTACCTAAAAATAAATCTTATCGTATATACGAGTACATAATATATAAATACATGTATATATATATTCTTTTTTAATTTTTTTTTTTTTTTTTTTTTCTTAAAACTAATTTAATCCTACCTAAAACTATGTAAGCCGGCCATGGCTAAAAAAAAAATAGACTGACCCACTTTGCCTCAGATGAAGCTATATATTACTGAGGCATTCGACGACGAAGCATCCTCCCCTTCACCTAGCCACCAAAACATCCAAATGAGCAACATCCCTCATGTCGCGACTTCCTACCACCCTACTGAACCGGAGACGTTCCGCACTGCCATGTGCGACGTCTCTGTCGTAGTTGAGTCGCCTGTCCGCAGCTGTTCGAGCGACGCCAATCTGTCCTGGATCAGACCTTTGCTATCTAGATAGAGGAACGCTTCTGGAGGAATAAAGCCATGAAAGCGAACCATAGACTAACTATACCTAGATATCAAACTTTCCAGATATTGGAAAATCAAAACCGGTTTTCTACTGATCGCCCCTAACCATGTGACTCTGTCTGTGAATACATGTGAATTATGATCAATGGCAATTTCCCTCCTTTTTTATACAAACCACGCCCATTTTAACATAAAACGTCATCCACATTACTTGTAAATCGCTCTCATTCTAGCAATTTTACTTGTAAATTGCTCTCATTCTAGCAAATATTGACAAAGTTATAGAGATGCAAAAGTGTTGGAATTCACTTACAGTGTGTCTGTGCGAAAGTTAAAGGTTTGCAAAAGTATTAGTAGAGTTTGATATCTAGGTATAGTTAGTCTATGAAGGTTGTTCTTGCAACATGCCTTCGAGTCAACTTAATGACGAAATTGTCCACTCTTATTAGGTTCGCCCTATTGTACAAGACCTCATTGGGATAGAATTGTATGTACTCAGACTCTGGTGTTCTGTACAAGCGAAGACAAGTCCTAAGACAAGCCCTCTCAAACACCCGAATCTTTTCCAATAAACTTGTTCTCATGTTGAACCACACGGGACATCCAAATACAAGCATGGGCCTGATAAGGGCCATGTAGCAGATTAACTTCACCCTCGCATCGAGTTAGCTGTTATAAAACAGACTCTTTGTAAGGGCAAAAGCTCCTTTGGCTCTGGCCAGAGCAACATCTATATTTTTGTTAAAATACAGAAATTGATCTAGCCAGATCCCAAGGTATCTGACTACATTTCGATAAGCAAGTGGCTGCCCGTGCTGCCCCACGATGGAGAACTTTCGCTAATTCTTTCTGGTATCCCTAGAGGCCCCAGTCAAAGGCGTTCTAAACAGAATGGTTTCCGACTTCTGAAAGTTGATTTTCAGCTTCCAGTCATCGCAATATCGCTTAATTTTGTCGAAGTAACGTTGCAAAAGTATATTTCTGACATCAACTTTAGACCCGATCTGTACGCGATTAAGTCGTCTGCGTACGCTATGGCATGGTGAAGTGAACCTATCAGATCACTTGTGTAAATATTGAATAGGATCGGCGAATTTACCACACCTTGTTGCAGACCGCTTTTAATGTTAAATGTTCCAGCAGAAGTCACATTGCCATTCTTCATGATGAACTGTCCACTGGAGAGCATATCAAAAAGAATATATAGCAGTGGCTTACTAATGCCCAACCTGTCCAACTTGAAAAAGAGTCCTTCTAACTATACGGTATCGAAGGCCTTCTCCAAGTCAATCAGGCAGGCACCATTGCACTGTTTCTTGCCTTTGTTCCATTGGGCATCAGAAACCAGTTTCGACGCAGCATGAATGATATCATGCCCCGCCTTGAAACCGAACTGATTATCCGGAACTATGTGTTTGTCCTCAACCCACTTAGTCAAGGCTCTATTGATCACCTTCTCGAAAACCTTAATGATGTTTGGAAGGAGACTGATCGATCGGAGATTCGGCGGATTGGATGTGTCTTTATCCCTTTTGGGGATGGGATGTACCACCGCAGTTTTCCAATGCGCTGGATAATGTGCATTATTCATTGCATTATTAAACAGGATCGCGATCGTGAAGACCACTGCGAGTGGTCTAATTTTGTCGAATTGCCTTACTCTAGAAAGGTGAGCCTCGTCACTAAACACGTTTTTTTTAAGGTTCGATTTCAAACTGCTAAAGAGTTTAATCCAAAGACTTCTATAGCAAACTATAGTCTCTTGGCTTTAGTTCCTGCATTAGCCGAGAACTTTTCGTAGAATTTTCTGCATTGCGACTGATTTTACATTGATAATTCCATATGTTTCGCCACGCTTCCATTCATAGCGGCTACAGTTTATTTTGTACGCACATTACTTTAACGCGTTGTTAATTTTTTTTGTAATATCGAGTGTTGTGGTACAGAATTTATCCACAAAACGACTAATCAGCTCAGCTGATCGATTATGAGGACCGAAAAAAAAACGTTTCAGAACTTGAAGACCGATCTCCAAAATAAGTTTAAATAATATGTATGGAAGCGGTTTTATCGTGATTCACGATGATTCAAATACTGCATCTGCTAAGGATCTGTCAAGAATGACAACATGGTTTGGATATGATTTTTCTTGACAGATCCATCAGTCAAGAAAAGAATCATTTATAAAGCGATCAGTGTTTACCTCGGAAGTAAGATAGATCCTTTTACACGGAGAGTTGAATAAAAGTGCACCAGCATACTATGTAAGAAGATGCAACGGAGCAATATTGTTAAAATATTGAAATCATGTAAAGCTTGTTCTTTTCTCAAAAGATTTGTTATTCTTATGTGAACAATTGAATTTAAATAAATTAAATTAAATTAATTAAATTAAATCATTCGACTATAGATCTCCACCAAAGAGCGAATGTTTAGTTGATTTCTGAATTCAAAAACTTGAAAATAACTTTGTTTGTTGCTGTAATAGTTCTGATAACCCACTAATTAACCAAATGTATGCATAAATATTTATCCTCTTATTTTATTTTGTTTGTTAAAGAATTTATATGATTATACGTGTATTACATTTACATTTTTATTATAATTTGCAGCATAAATTACATATTTTTTAAAAAACTACTATTGCACAATTAACAGAGATTTGGTTATTGTAACCTTACTACTGACAATATATATACTTCTTGAAAAATGTGTAACATATCTTTGACTTATATTCAGAGGAAAAGCTGATGAAAAACCTCTTTACAAATTGGACTTTACAAAGAAATAAAGAGGGTGGTGGTGTTATGCTTGATTTCAAGTAACATTCAACATAAGGTTTAACAATTGAAATATTCAAACACGAGTTATTTATTAATTACAATTAAAACACTTCTAAGGATAAATATACAAAATATAAATAAATAAATAAACAAATTAATTATTAACGAGATGAATAAATAAATAAATAAATAAATAAGCAAATATATATATATGTATGTATGAATGTATAAATAAATAAATAAATTAATAATAAATAGAACAAATATATACGCAAATCAATAATTGTACAGATAAATAAATAATCGATTAAATATATGACAGGTATGATAAATATATTACGATTCGTTCAGTAGACTTGAAATCAAGTTGAGCTGCAAGACCGGCAATAGCGCTCGAATAATTTATGCAATCTAATAGGAACTTTTTCAATTTTTGAAGTTAAATGGAGATCATCGGTCAAAAAATCCCAAGGCAGGTTAAGAATCATTCTCAGTAACTTATTTTGGGCTACTTGCAATTTTCTGATGTGGCTTTTTGCACATTTTCCCCACACAGATGAGCCATAAAACATAATCGGCTGAAAAATTGATTTGAAAATAACAAGTTTATTTTCGGAACTCATATTTGATTTTCGATTAATAAATGGGTATAACATTTTTATAGCCAGTTTAATCTTTTTAATGGTTTCTTGGACATGATGGTGCTTGATTTCCAATCTGTTTGAATGTTGTTTAGTATAACTTTGTTGCTTGGTAAGAAACAGGCTTTTCTTTTTCGTGTAAAAAAGACAGCCTGAGTCTTTGAAGCATTTAATGTAATCTTCCATTTATTGACATATGTTTCAACTTCATTTGCTCCAGATTGCAATTTGGTTACTATGTTACAACCTAATGAATCTGAAGCATAAATGCAAGTTTCATCCGCAAAGATTGCAGCTTCACATGTGTTCAGTGATGGAAAGTCGTGTGTAAAAATGTTGTAAAGGATTGGTGCAAGTACTGAGCCTTGAGGTACCCCTGCATCAATTGAGAGACTTTCTGAACTGTAATTATTTACATAGACTATGGATTTCCTGCCAGACAAAAAGGACTGTATAATTTTTATTAAGTACAGCGGAAAATTAAGATTGTGAAGCTTGTGGAGCAAACCCTCATGCCAAACTGTATCGAACGCTTTCTCTACGTCCAGAAGGATCATACCAGTACTTTTCCCTACACCTAAATTATCTTTGACATGTTTCGTGATGCGATGAATTTGATGCACTGTGGAATGGTGTGGCCTGAATCCAAATTGTTGCGGAGGTAGTATATTGTACATACCTACATGTGTTGCTAATTTAGTTTTGATAATTTTTTCGAAACATTTACTCACTGAGCTTAGTAAGCTTATGGGACGATAACTACTAGCCAGACGTGCGTTTTTTCCTGGCTTGGGAATGGGTATTATTTTGGACGTTTTCCACGAGGCGTTTCAAGAATTGTATGCCGCGTTTTGGGAGGTTCTTTAAAAACACATTTTTTATTCCATCTAAACCTGGGGACTTAGAGTTTTTTAAGTTCATTATGACAGTTTCTATATCTTCTGCTGATATGCATTCGCCTTCATCTATCCTAAATGCTTGGGAGTTTATGAGCCCTATGGTCTGTTGCACTAAGTTTTCTTCGCTGCTGTTTATGTTTCTACCAATTGAGTGGTTCGTATAGAACACTTTTGCTAGAGCGTTAGC
Organism: Volucella bombylans; assembly: GCA_949129095.1. Classification (NCBI taxonomy): domain Eukaryota; kingdom Metazoa; phylum Arthropoda; class Insecta; order Diptera; family Syrphidae; genus Volucella; species Volucella bombylans. The sequence goes on along the minus strand of OX422144.1, from coordinate 113,746,525 downwards.
TTTTTCTTCATTCGAAAGTAGAACTAGTTTGCCCTCTTTTAATGCAGGGATAGTTTGATTTTTTTGTTTAATAACCTTCACGATGTTCCAGAAGGGTTTCCTCTGTTTTTCTAAGCCTTGGAGTTAAAATTCCATTTTTGGTTTCTGAAAATCAAAATAAGTTTTTTAATTCTTGCTGTTAAGGTTTTGACTAGTATCAAGAATATATTATCTCTAGTTCTTGTCCATCTCGACCTAGCAAAATTTCTGATTTTTATAGTTTCTAAAATATGACGCGGGAGCACATCTGTTTTGTTCCATCGATTAACTTTTTTTAGGTACAGAAAGGTTAATACACTCCAGTACCGAGTCTGTGAAATAACCCACACCTTCGTCGATTTGATTCGGATTTACTTCTTCAGGCAAGATTTCCTGCCAGTTTGTTAATTTGAGGCGCATTTTATTTTTAAATAAGTTCCAGTTAGCTTTCTGGTAATTGAAAAATAGATTGTTTGTCTGAATTGGGGACAAAACAGTACTACATTTTACTGGTAAATGGTCTGAGCTTAGATCATTTATTAGGTTGTGTAAAGAGTTCTGACATATTCGTAAGAAATAGGTCTAAGGTTGACGGGTTGGCACGTTGGTTCGATGGAATGTAGGTTGGGTATGGAGGAAATAGTATATGAAATGGGTGTCTTGAATGCAGGCCAGCAAGAATGTTACCCCATGCATTTGCTCGTAAGCAACCCCAATTCCTATGCCTACAGTTGAGATCCCCTCCTATGAGAAAGATATCGTTGATTCGAATTAATGCGCGCAAGTCGTGATTGAGATCGATACGTTTTTGTCTTGAAATACGCCCACCCGGAAAATAAACACAAAATATTTTCAAAGACCGACCATTGGTAAAGGGTATTTCGACTCCTATGTTCTCTATATTAATTTAGTGTTGACAACTGGAAGTACTTTGCGTTTTATTGTTCTTTTAACTGCAATGGCAACACCACCACCCCTTCTATCATTTCGATCTACACGATAGAACTTGTATTCGCTGTTTGATAATTTTTTTACATTCTGATCGAGACATGTTTCTTTGATTAAACCTACGTCAATGTTATGAGAATTGAGAACTTAAGAAAGCAAGAAATTCTAACGCTTTATTGCGAATGCTTCTAGCATTCCAACATATAATATTGAGGCCATTATTCATATTTATTTACCTTGTTGGTACAAATACTTAATCGCTAATTGTGTAATGGTATTGAATTGGTCTGCTTTTGTGTTGCAGTTCGCAAGTCGAGTAATCATTTCAGGGGTAAGAGCGTTGATTTCTTCAATTGAGAAAAGCTCACTAGTTGGCGTTGATGCAGCGACAGGTATATTGTTGTTGCTCCTATTGATCCACACATTAGGGCGAATGTTGGTTGGAGTTGTTGTTTGGGCAATCGGTTTAGTGGAGCTTTTCCGAAGCGAAGTAAGAGCAGGAAACCCGTTGATGTTTGAAACGAAACCTTGAGGCTGTTGGTGACTATTCTGAGTGATATTCCTAGCCAAATGAGTGCTATTTCTGAGTGACAGCCGTTCTCTTATATTATTGAACGGTATGCGGTTTTCACATGCGAGATCGTTTGATTTGTGGGTTTTATTGCAGTTCGCACACTTATTGCGGATTTACACTCATCAGTATGATGATTTTCAGCGCATATTCCGCAATGTGTCTTTATATGGCAGGTTTTCTCGCCATGACCAAACATTTGGCAATTATAGCATTGCGTGATTTTGTTGCGTTGCCTTCGAGCGAAGTCCCACTTGACTTGGGTTCTTAAAACTGATCGAACATTTTTTTTAAGTTCGTTTAATCGAATTGAACCACACTCCAAAAATACTATATAGAATACATCGCTGTATCCACCATAGTTATTTTTAATTGTTTTAATGTTATGCACTTTTAGGCCTAGTGATGTTAGTTCCTGTTTTAATGTTTCGACGGGCATTTCATCTAGCCCATACAACACGACTTTGAGTGACCTTGCTGATGGAAGGTCGTGAGAAAAAAATTGCCAATTATTTGATTTAAATACTGAGCACACAGCATTGTGACAGCATAGTTTCACAAATGATTTTAATCCCTATTGATATTTTTTTAGTATAATAGTTCATAATTTTTGCTTCGCGAAAAAGTGAATGGATTTCAGCACTGGTTTTTCGAAGAACACATATGGGTGGTATTTTTTTTTTTTTTGAAACACTTTTTGATTGAATCATTACATCATCACTGTCATTGTCTGAATCGTCTAAACATTGTAGAGGGCGATAGAAGTTTGATCTGGAGTTATCCCCAAGAGAATTCATTTTTTGAGTTTTATTGTTTGAAGACAAGATATTGTCTTCAAACTTGGGTGACCGGATCCTCTTAGGAATTTTGCTTTTATGTTATATACACTGATTATAGTACCGCACAGATAGATTGAATGTCTTAACAGTTCAACGCGCCGATTAGTACTGACGTGTATTACATATATTATATAATGTTTCTCTTCTTTTCATTTGTAAGGTGTTTATTAAATAGTTTATTTTGTATTTATTTATTATTATTATTTATTTATTATTTATTAATGTAAATAACGCTCACAACTTTAGTATTAATACACGTATTTATTTAGCTATTACAAAATAAGGTTACTGATTGGTAGGAGTTGAGGTTATAGAATGAGCATGTGGGTGGATATCAAGTTATGGCGTAGGTTGGTAATAATGTTGAATAGTGTGTTCCTAGTCTGACAAGTAGGTGTTGGGACCTGAGGGGCAGGCTACATTACATCTCCCCCCTTGACCCAACTTCCCGAGATGCTAGTACACTAATCTTACTGGTGGCTTAGAAACTCTTCCTGATCTCGTTGTGGCGGTTGATGGTGTCTGCTTTTTTGAGGATGAAGGGGTACCAAACATAAGGAACATTAGTTAAGTCTGTGGATTTGTTGGTAATATGTAAAGCTTGGTTTGAGGCATTGTGCGAAGGACTTGTGGAGATCAGGTGTGAATTTGATGTATCGGTATTGAAACTTGGAGTAGGATTTGATGGAGTTTCTATGACGGCTTCTGTTGATCTAATGTGCATAAAGTTTCGACGATATTTGTTGTTGTTGCCATCTCTGAGAATGTAAGAACGTGAGTGGACTCTGCCCTCTATTACAGCTGGTTTCCATTCGCTGTTGGGATTTGTTCTCGTTACAACTGGTTGACCTGTAGTGAGTTGTAGAGGCTCTCTCGCTCCTTTGTTTAAATATTGAGCTTGACGTTGACGTTCCTCTTGTAACTTCTTACTGATGTTGTATTGAGGTAATGTTACAAGTGAAGACAAAATAGTTGGAATAAGGGATCTAAGATTCCTTGAGTATAGGCGTTGAGCTCGGCTTCAAAATTTAGGATACCTAATTGGTAGTCTGAATTGTCGTAGGTGCATTTTTTTTAGAATGGCTTTGGACGTCTGTACGGACCTTTCCGCTAATCCATTTCCTCTGGGATGATAGGGAGAACTAGTGATATGGTTAAATTTCCAATCAGATGCTTTCAGGATACTGTACCAATAAAAAGTGAATCGTCAACATTGATTTGCTTAGTTGATGTGTAACTACTTTTCTGGCTATTCTTGCTAGTTTTACTTTTGCAACATTTTTCGAAGTGATTTTTCTTATTGCAATTTTTGCAGACATGATTATAAGCCGTACAATTGCGAATTTCGTGGTTATTTCCACAATTACGACAGTTAAATCTTTTGGTTTTGTAGGTGTTACCCTTTTTAACAAAACTTACTGTCTTTTCACCTTCATTGATGATTTGGGCTGATTGTTTTTGAGCCATTTATGTAGCCTGACAGAGTTGAATTGCCTTTTCTAAGTCGATGTCTTGAGACAACAGTTTGGTGCGAAGGTCATCGCTATGGATTCCGAGTATGAGTTGGTATCTAAGGAGGCTGTCGTTAAGTCCTTCAAAGGCACAGTTTTGCGCTTGTAATCGCAGTCTTGACACTAATTCGTCAATGGTTTCGCCATCTTTTTAAGTTATTTTGTTGAATTTGTTGTGTCCATACCTGTAGCTACTTCAAAAAATTCATATTGCTACCTCCACAGTTTCCACTCGTTAGCCATATCTTTTTTTTTTTTTTTTTTTTTTTTTAATGCATTTTATTTCTATAACTTAAATTACGCTTATATGCTAAACAAAAAACGCTTAAAAATTAGCTTAATTAACTTAAAAAATAATCTTATTGTAACTTACTGGCCCCATGCGGGCACTCTAAATTAAACATAATACTTAATCTATGTCTTTCGACGTAACTTACAGTCTAATTTTATTTTTATTTCAACATTTATTAGAACTAAGAAAATGAAAGAAAAACTTAGTGTCTGGACTTTTTTTTTTTATCTATAAAAACTTAAAACTAAAACCTTATAGACTACCTAAAAATAAATCTTAAACTACTTAACCTACTTACGTCTAATACATACACATACATACATATATATATATATATATACATAATACCTATATACGTAATATATAAGCATATGTATACATACATTTTTTTTTTGTGTTTTTGTATATTTTTTTTCTTAACACCTAACTTAAACCTATCTAGAACTATGTAAGCCGGCCATGGCTAAAAAAAAAAAATTGGCTGGCCCACCTTGCTTCACGTGAAGCTAATTATCATTGGAGGAGTTCGACGACGAAGCATCCTCCCTTTCAACAAGCCACCAAAATTGTTGGTGCTGCCGAGCAACATCCCTCATGTCGCGACTCCCTACCGCCCTACTGAACCGGAGACGCTCTGCACTGCCATGTGCGACGTCTCTGTCGTAGTTGAGTCGCCTGTCCGCAGCTGTTCGAGCGACGTGGAAGATTAGCGGCACCGCCAATCTGTCCTGGATCAGACCTTTGCTATCTAGGTAGAGGAACGCTTCTGGAGGAATAAAGCCGTCAAAGCGAACTCTCTCGTGATACATATAATTGGGGTAGTAAGCCCCGGAGATCAGGTTGTTCGATGAGGTCATTGCTCTAGCAACGTGCCTTCGAGTCAACTTAATGACGAAATTGTCCACTCTTATTAGGTTCGCCCTATTGTATAAAACCTCATTGGGATAGAATTTTATGTACTGAGACTCTGGTGTTCTGTATAAGCGAAGACAAGTCCTAAGACAAGCCCTCTCAAACACCCGAATCTTTTCCAATAAACTTGCTCTCACGTTGAACCACACGGGACATCCAAATACAAGCATGGGCCTGATAAGGGCCATGTAGCAGATTAACTTCACCCTCGCATCGAGTTGGCTGTTATAAAACAGTCTCTTTGTAAGGGCAAAAGCTCTGGCCAGAGCAACATCTATATGTTTGTTAAAATACAGAAATTGATCTAGCCAGATCCCAAGGTATCTGACTACATTTCGACAAGCAAGTGGCTGCCCTTGCTGTCCCACGATCGAGAACTTTCGCCAATTCTTTCTGGTATCCCTAGAGGCCCCAGACAAAGGCGTCCTAAACAGAATGATTTCCGACTTCTGAAAGTTGATTTTCAACTTCCAGTCATCGCAATATCGCTTAATTTTGTCGAAGTCACGCTGCAAAAGCATATTAATGACCTCAATCTTTGGACCTGATCTGTACGCGATTATGTCGTCTGCGTACGCTATGGCATGGTGAAGTGAACCTATCAGATCACTCGTGTAAATGTTGAATAGGATCGGCGAATTTACCGCACCTTGTTGCAGACCGTTTTTAATGTTAAAAGTTCCAGCAGAAGTCGCATCGCCATTCTTCACGATGAACTGTCTACTGGAGAGCATATCGAAGAGAATATACAGAAGTGGTTTACTAATGCCCAACCTGTCCAGCTTGAAAAAGAGTCCTTCTAACCATACGGTATCGAAGGCCTTCTCCAAGTCAATCAGGTAGGCACCAGTGCACTGGTTCTTGCTTTTGTTCCATTGGATATCAGAAACCAGTTTCGACGCAGCATGAATGATATCATGCCCCGCCTTGAAACCGAATTGATTATCCGGAACTATATGTTTGTCCTCGACCCACTTAGTCAGGACTCTATTGATAACCTTTTCGAACACCTTACTGATGTTTGGAAGAAGACTGATCGAGCGGAGATTCGCCGGATTGGAAGTGTCTTTATCCCTTTTGGGGATGGGATGTACCACCGCAGTTTTCCAATGCGCTGGATAATGTGCATTATTCATTGCATTATTAAACAGGGTAGTATAAATGTTTACCGCTTCTAGAGGGAGATGTCGAAGCACAATGTTCGGTATTTCATCGGTTCCCACTGATTTCTTACTTCTAAGTGATTCGAAGATCGTTTGGAGCTCTTCCTTCGAAATAAACGGGGGTAGTGCCCTATCGTTGGTGATGACATTATTTGCCATATTCTCGTCACTGAACAGGGTGAAACCCGAGCTCTCGAATCGCCAATTCACAATTTCATTTCGAAGGTAGAAATTGTGCACAAGGACTCGATTCTCCAGATCGTGGTTCGGGCCAATGATAACATTCGCCTTGTACACTTCCTGGAAAGTCGCTCCTATAGCCTCTACCTGCTCTTGCGGATCCTCGATCACAAAGAAGTTGTCATCATCAACAGCCTCATTTGGATCTATGCCCGCTGCTACCAGTATTTGTTCGTTGTTCGTCGTTCGGGCGATTTTAAGACAAGGAAGGTCGTTGTGATCTTTCCTCCGAAGTAGTTTATTTATTTGCGGGAACATATTCGGGTTGCTGGTGTTTACAGCCCGAATTTTACTGTTCCAATACAAATTTACGGATGCTCTGTAATTTTCTTTTATTAATGTTTGGAGGTTTTTAATCGACGACTTCAGTGTCATGATCTCCGGGTTATGTCTGTCAGTAAACTGTCTGTACAAGGTTTTTAGTCTTGACAGCAGTCTACTTTTATGTCGGTGCAGTGCGTCAATAGTTGCGTTGCGGAATAGGTCTTCTTCGTCAGTGTGTCGGTACCGAGATATCGTTATGTCCATTGTTCGTTTGATTGTCTCGTCCATTAGTCTTAGATACCTGTCAATCTCCTCGTTTGACAGATTTCTGTTGGACGGTGGGTAGAGCGAATTCGAGGAGAGTGCTCTAGTCAGTGTTCTGGTGAAGTGTGTCCAACGCACCCTACTATAATTGTAGGAATGCCTTTGGACAAACTCATCCAATTCCGCAATTTCGTTGGGAACAGTTATTTCGGTGCTGAGACCGCAATGGTCACTGTCATACACGAAAGTGCGTAGACAGTTTGTAGTTTGTTGGTTAGTACATGTCAGTTGTATTCGTGAGTCGAACAGCAGAAGATCCAAATAAGACCCGTGTCTGGGAAACGACGGACTATCCGTCGCCTTAAGCCCGAGTCGATACATCATACTGTGTTGACCCCACCAATTGAATAGTAGGTTCCCTCTAGTATTTGGTGTATTATTTCCCCAATCACTATGTTTGGCGTTGAAATCTCCGCCGATAATAAAATAGTTGTCTTCCAATTCCAGCCTCAGGAATCGAAAAAGTGTCTCGAGCTCTGAGATAAATAAGGTGGATTGAGTAGCCTTAGGTGCATAGACAGACACCATGTACAACCGCTTTCCACTACGGAGGGGGATATACACGATGCATGCTTCCAGCACCTGGAACCTACGTACTACACGACTGTATACTCTTTTAAAATGTATACCTTTTCGTACGAGAATTGCAACGCCACCTCCCTGAATGGAGTTGGGTCGGTTTCTCCGTACTATTTTGTATCTTCTGTGCCTCATTTTGTGTCTCTTGGTAAGCTTAGTTTCGCTAACCAAAAGCACATCAGGGGCTTGGTCTTTAAGCAACTTAAATAGTGCGGCTCGTCTTTCGAGTCTAATCAGTGAATTCACATTCACAGCAAGGACCTTCAGAGTTTGCTCCGCCACGTACGTACCCATTACGGCAAAAGGTGCGTTAGGCCAGGCAGCAGAGCGTATACTTGATCCATCCGCGCGGTCTGTTCAGTTAAATGACGTTGTAGCTGAGCCATCTGCCCCTGGATAGAGAGCAAGATAGCTAGCATGTCAGGTACTGGTTCCGGTGCTCTGGGCGCTGGGGCCTGAGAAGCAACCTTCACTTGCTGTACCGTATTTCCCCTACCTGCCGCCATTTGGGCGTAGGTAACATGGGGAGTAACGGCTGGAGTTTGCAAATGCACGGGTGGACGTTTCACTTCCACTTTCTGCTGCCGGGCCAGATTTATTCTTTTGATGTACTGGAATTTGGGACAACCCCGATAATTTGCGGTGTGTCCCGTGTTCCTACATAAAGCACAAGAGAGTTGGCTTTTTTCAGACGTTCCGTCCTTACCCAGAGCGCATTCCTCGGACTTGTGGTTCTTTCCGCACTTCACGCATCGAGGCTGCATTTCGCAGTTCGACGCGGCGTGCCCGAACCTTTGGCAGCGAACACATTGTAAAATGTTTTCGCTCCTCTTTAATTTCTCCCAGTGGACAACCTGGTAGTCTAGGACTTTAATACTCCTTAGACCATCCAGATTGCTGGTGGGACTTAGCTGGACCAGAAATATCGGCAGTTGCCGCTTCTCCCTTTTGGCTCTGGCTGTGGTGAAAGGCTTGACCCCCACGAATTGGAGCCCTTCGCACTTCTTCTCTTTCAGCAGTGCAAGGAGCTCCCCCGGATCAGTCGACGGTTCTAATCCCCTAAGCAGCATTGTTTGCAGCTTGTCCCCCTTCGGGGTGTAGGAGAAGAACTCCGTCGTCGAATCCCTCAGTAATTTTTTTATTGTATAATAGCGCTCCACTGTGTTACAGTGGATCGCATGCCTATCTAGTGACAATCGTTTTATAAAAAAGTTGTTGCCTATGGCCGACTTACACAGATCAATAGTGTCCTTTAACTCCAGTTTAAAAGTGTTGATTGGTGGCACTTTTTGCTTGGTGGCTTTCTGCTCTTGCTGTTGTTGTCTCTGCTGCTGTTGCTTTTGCTGATGTAGTTGTTGGTTCTGTTGTTGTTGTTGCTTCTGTTTCAGATTCTGTTGTTGTTGTGGCGGCTGCGTATGCTTTTCTTGTTGATGTGTTTGTGTCTTCTGTTTTGGCTGATGTTTTTGTTTTATTTTGTCCGTTTGTAATTTTAACTGTTGCTGGCTTGCAACCTTTTGCTGTTGTTGTTGTTGTTGTTGTGATTGGGAGCATACTTGTTGCTCCTTTTCACGCCTGGCTGTATACTTTGCCTTAATGGCAAGTGCTTTTTCTTCAAGCTGCCTGATGGTGCTCATTATAGCTTGGACTTCATCCTCTTCGTCGTCCGACTCTGAGACTGCCAGAGCTGCGAAGCTATTATCGCTTCCCTTGAAACGACCTTTGCCCCCATCTGACAAATGTGTTTCTTCGTCATATTCCGACCCATGACACTTGTTGTTTATTGCTGCCCTTGTAGTTGATGTCGTCTCCTCCCTTAATCCACCAGGCAGCTTTGCGATGGATTTTGTAAGAGAGGGACGTTGTGTCAAGTTAAGAGTGGGCCTCAGCCTCCTCTTTCTCTTCATCTTCGGTTCTGCTAACATGGCTGATTGGCTTGAACCGCTCGAAGCCTCGCCTGACTTTTCGGCTGGTCCCGCTATTGGCATAGCGGACCGCACCCCACACTTCATCACGTGATGTAGTAAACAACACTTACTAACACTTCAATTTAATTGTTTTTTTTTTTTTTTTTATTTATTTTAAATAAAAATGAAAAAGAAAAAAAAAAATGTCTATGGCAATCGGGGATTCGAACCCACGACCTATGATATGCTGGCCGAACACACTGACACTCTGCTAATTGGAGCGTATGGAAATTTCCTCAAATATCTCTTTGTTATTTGTTAAACTAATCACTGTGCACTCATAAGCCGAACCACGTCTGTACTCTACGGAGATCAATGAACGACTGATTAGCCATATCTTTATCGTGTTCGATGACGATTGGTTTGGGTGGTCGCAGAAATTGGCAGAGATTGTCTGCAGCTGCCGCAGTGGGAGTGTCGTTCGGCATGTTATTTTTGTTGAAAAAATTAATTTGGTTTCGGCACCATGTAAATAACGCTCACTACTTTAGTATTAATACACGTATTTATTTAGCTATTACAAAATTAGGTTACTGATTGGTAAGAGTTGAGGTTATAGAATGAGCATGTGGGTGGATATCAAGTTATGGCGTAGGTTGGTAATAATGTTGAATAGTGCTTCCTAGTCTGACAAGTAGGTCCTATTTGGGACCTGAGGGGCAGGCTACATTACAATTAATTTATTAATTTTGTTTTTTTTTTCTGTTTTTTGTATTTTCTTTTTTTTTATTACTAATTTACATACATAGTTATATGTTTAAATGTTATTTTTTTCTTAATTCTTCGTTTATTAACTTCATTACTTTGTTTTCAATCATATTAGTTTTATTCTATTCATTATCATTCTAGTCATTATCATCCTTTTCTTTTCTAATTACTTTAAATTGAAGATTTTTTAATTGCATTTTCCTTTAAACAAACAATATTTCCGTTTTGTATATTTTTATAATAGTATTACGATAATGTTTCAGATGTAAGATAATTATAGTCAAATCTCTGAATTGTAAAATGTGCGGTTACAACACCTTTGAAATTGTTTTGCAAATAAAATATATCTATCTATCTATATCTCCTAGAAGATCTATCACTAAGTTATAGTCACTTTTCTGTTTAGAGTCTTTAGATGTTTCTTTTAATTCCATTTGTGTATTAGGCTGCAGTTTTGCGAACTAGTTCTGGTATGCAGCAAAGCAAGCAATCATTTATTAGTTTCATTAATTAATTCTTCAGTCTGTGTATATATGAAGCTCTTCATGGCAGTTTTTATTCCAGGACAATCCAGCCTTTTGGTTTTTTTTAGCTTTTATGGTTGTGCAAATACAATTTCATATTGTCGTCCTTTATCTTGCCAGGTTGTATTGCATATGTAACATACATATGGTATGTGCGTACTTTTTTACTCAATACATATTGAACGTGTTATATGGAAACCCCACAAGCCGGATGGAGTCCCTATGGCTGGATAATTAAGCTGAAACCATTGTATAATCTTTTACTATTGCTCTTCCAAAATGTGAGCAATACTCGTTAACAGCTAAAGTATGTATGAGTTGTATTTTATTGTACTTCATCGTTCCTTCTCAAAAATGATAATTTTAATTTTTAATTTATATATTTTTCATCATTATTTTCGCATTAATATGCGGCTCAAAATTAAATGACGCATCAACCAGTTCTTCTTATTGAAGGATGCACTCACGGGAAAACATACCCAACCAACCGACTACACAATTACCATGTCAAATGCACCTTAATATCGTTGATTACTTAACCAAAATAATCGTTTATGAAAAAGGAAAAGACAAAAATACAAAATTAAAAAATACAACATCATTATCAGAAATTCACGAAATATTAACGCACTTACAGTCTCATAAATCAATATACCCAGAGGGTGTCCGTTTTTTATTTTTATTCTTTTTTTTTCGTTTTTTTGTTGACTCTGCACTGCATCTGCAATGAAATATCTTCGTCCCTCCACCTGATTTACGGATACATTGGCGACACCTGAAATGTGATTGCAACTCAACTTCAGGTGTTACCATCATGATCATGTATCAGACACCGCAGTATCCTGGACCGACACCGTCCGTTCGTTCATTCGTATCATGCATACGCTTTCACGCTGATCCGCGTAATTGGTCTGATATATTTATTATGTCAGCCAGTATCATATTAGTCGTGTACTTGCGTATGATATGACTGTTTGGGCTCTATAATAATTCCAGTTTGGCAATTCTGGTTCCGGTTTACTGCGCCACGGGGGAGAGAGTGCTTTGTACCGGACTGTCGGAGGACTGTTTGAGAGGAAGTCAAATTGGTAGCCTGTTTTTCGATAGCAATTTGTTTTTGTCATGTTTTTGTATTTTTTATATTTTTCGACAGGAGTAAGGCAAAGCTCAAGGGAAATAGGAAATAAAATTGCCCCCTGTTACAATTAAGTGCATTAAATGGACCACTGGCGTGGAATAATGCCAGAGTAAATGTACATGGATGAGTTTAAGCGATTTCAGGCTGTTTATTGCAGCCGAAATAGTGAAAAATTGTGGACTGTTGGCTATGTTCTTACCTCTTTTGGTTGGTTGCAAGTATCAGTGAAATTTTGTTGGGTATATAAAACATCCCTCCTATAACGTGTCCAGGAGGAAATAAAACCGTAAGGGCCTTTTAAAATTTAACATCAAGTGCTGCGCTTCGCCAAACTACTCGGATAAGGATGTCAAAGATGATTTCTATAGAATACTGAGTACATCCATCAACTCAACGCCTGAAGGAGATATCGTGATAATGATGGGAGATCTTAACGCAACGACGATACCACTTCTTTTAAACAGGTGATTGGACCACGCGGTCTATGGGACGTAAGAAATGCAAGAAATGACAAAGCCAAAAGGTTTGTTGACTTTTGCAACGTCGACTTTTGCCTGGTCTCACGAGGTACCCTGTCACACGATTAACCGATCTGATCGAAAACGTACTCGTATATCGGACTAGATCGATCACTTTAACATTAGCCGAGGGTAATAGACATTTTATTTAAGAATATAGTGGTAGTGGCACCATTTAACGGTAGATACTATACGTATTCATACTGCATCTGCTAACATTAAGGATAACTAAATATACCGATAGGTTTGGGGATCCCTCAGTGCGCCAACCTCTCAGGGATCACCTTGCCACGAATGCAGATGCAACCTGCAGTTTTGCTACTGAAAGCATTTCCGACTCCTGGAATGCCGTGAAAAATGTTTTTACATCTAGAGCAGAAGGGAAATCTGACTGAGTATTGTTACTTGAGAGTTTTATGCGTTCGTTTTACTATGACTTATCTAATAGTTAGAATACTCGTAATTCTAGATCGAGTGATTCAATGCTTGAAGACGAATTGGCAGGCTTTCGAGTTAAATCCTCCTGCAGCGACCAAATCAACATCTTGCGGATTTATTATTGAGCAATGCGTCGAGTATACAGGTCGATCTCCGCTTGATTTGTTGTTCATCGTTCTACCGCTTGACACTAGATGAGTCAAACTAGTCATTTCCCCCAATTATGAGAAAATCTACTGAAAGCCCATTCGAGCAGACAGTCGCTAGGCCTGATCCAATAGACAGGGCTGGAGCATTAAGTCTATCAAGACGCATCAGAGCAATGGAGACAGGAAACTGCTTTTCGGGTCACATAATTCTGCCTTCCCAAATTTGGGAATATAATGTAACATTTTCAGAGAAAATCCAAACATAAGTTATGATCAAGTTAGCCCAAAAAGTTAGCGCCCTTTACAAACGATTTCTGTAGAAGCTGCATTGACAAGGAGGAGGAAGAGATAATCCTCCATCTACTCTGTACATGCCTAGCTCTCTCGCAAAGAAAAAAACTAAAACTTCACTTAGGAGCTTTCTTAAACGGCTTAAGCGATCTAAAGAATGGTATTTTTAACTAGTTCCGACTTCTTGGTTTAAATGAAACACACAATAGATTAACATAATGATGATTTATTAAATTCATTCAAGGGATGCCACTTAATGTTTAAAAATAGTTTCATTGATATGTCCAACACGGCGGGCTCGTACGAAGCGCATTCTAGAGTTTCAAATTTCAACCACTTTGGTGGGCAATTAGGTTGCATAGAGCCCACCACTCAAACAGTGTTTTACTCAAAAACTGCAATCGTTGCTGGTTTCTAGGCATAAACTAGTGACTTGACGTAGCTCCACAGAAAATAATCCAATGGCATCAAATAGCAAGATATTGGTGGCCAATTGACGAGTCTATTTCTTGAAATGACTGTTGCCACATCGCGTTTTCAACAAAGCGATGTTTCCGTTGGTAGTATTGGGTGGAGCACTATCCTGTTGGAAACACAGTTCTATTGACAGTAACTTGTGCCCTGATCTCATTGTTGAAGAAGTAAAGACCGAACGCCCTGTTTCTACTCTTGTTGGTGAGAGGATATGCAATAGCGTGAATTTAGTACCGATGTATACCTCAAATTTCACGAATAGAGCTTTTTTTTTTATGTACCCTAAAGATGTGTGAACAGGTGGGGCAAAATTAATCACCCTGGTGATGGTATAATTTTTGCAAATGGCGTCGAACGTCAGTCACATTTGACATTTGTGAGCTAGACAGGTGCAGTATACAAACAGACAATCAATGGAACGCTATACTCCGCAAGAGCGTTGAATAATGGTGTCGATGCTTTTGATCAATAATCGGTCGATGGTGCTAGCACAGCGTGAATTTCGACGTCGATTTCCTAATCGTGTCGTGCCAACGGGGAAAACATTCCGGTGCTTACCTACTTGTCTCGGACAGAGTGGAACCACAGGAGACTGATGTCGCTGAGAACGAAGAAACATCAACCAGACCACGGGCTACACAATTGGGCATCATCAGACGGACCCTACAGCGAATTTTAGTGAAAGACTTACATAAGTTCCCGTACAAAGTCCAAGTAGTGCATCAGTTAATGACTCCTGAACGTCAGTCACGTGTGAATTACTGTAAAGCCATCCTCAATCCCAACAACGAAAAGGACGATTTTGTGTCGAAAATTATCATGAGCGACGAGGCGCATTTCCACTTAAGCGTTTACTTCAATAAGCAAAATCTTCATTTCTGGGGCACTGAAAACCTGCGTGTGATGCATGAAGAGCAATTGCATCCACTCAAAGCCACTGTGTGGTGCGGGGTTCACGCGGGAGGAGTGATTGGTCCGTATTATTTTGAGGACGTCATCGGAAATACGGTTACTGTTACTGGCGAACGCTACAGGGCCATGATAAGCGACTTACTGCCGGAATTGGATGAGCTGGGCTTGGCGAATATGTGGTTTGAATAAGATGGTACAACCGCACACAACACGAGCCATAATGCATATTGTGAATGAAGCGTTTCCTGGTCACGTAATCTCCCGTTTTGGCGATTTGGCATGGCCAGTAAGATCGCTCGATTTAACCATCAAAGATTTATTTCTTTGGGGCTACTTGAAGTCGCGGGTTTATGTCAACAAGCCCCAGACAATCGCAGCCCTTGAGAAGAATATTCGACAGGAATGCGAACAGTTATCTCCGGAAATCTTGCGGAAAGTCATGGAAAATGCGATAAAACCGGCACAAATGTGTATCAACACTGGCGGCAGCCACTTGGCGGATATCCTCTTTTTCACTTAACAGAAACAGTTGTAAAGGTCCAAATAAAGATTTCCATCACAGTAATTCAGAAATAAAATTGGATGATTAAGTTAGGGACGGGAAAAAGAGAGATACCGACGTGCGTTGGTTTTAAATGTTTGCAAGTTCTAGTGATTAGGAAATAAAGAGCTCGACAGGGCGAGCGAGTTGTGCGGCTTAGGAAAGAATCATTGTATTTCAGAGTACGTCTGAATGTGGGCTTGAAGTTGTACTGATGAGCATTCATAGCGAGACGGGTGTTACGCTTAAAAGTTTGAAGGGGCGGAACGCTACTGGCAATTTCGGTAGAGCACTGATGGTGAACATATTGACACAACAAGGTGAGACAGGAGACGTTGCAACGGTGTCGAATAATTGTGTAATATTGGCATCACCTATGAATTTTATCGCATGGTTTCGAATCCTATCCAGCAAATACAAACAGGTCTTAGCGTTATCTGACCATATGTGGGCATTGCACTCCAGTTGTAGGCGGATAACCGGTTTATATAATGAGGCCAGTTCAGAGGGGGTGAAGTCGCTTGAGGAAACCTAGACATTTCGCAACATTTTTTTCGACATCGAATATGTGGTCATTCCAAAGTAAGTGATACACATACCGAGAATGGACAGCAGACAGTTGCGAAATTGATTGAGTTTAGCAATCTCCAGCCGAAGAACATGGACGTGAGTCCGGGAGCGAATATGAAAAACAGAGAGTACTGTCGTCAGCAACGAAATATATTGAGTTAGAAGTAGCAGACAAGAGATCATTGATGAAAATTAAAAAGAGTGTCGGAGACAGAAAGAGCTCTGAGGTAAACCAGCATTTATTTTATCAATATCAGACATGAAACCATCCCATATGACTTGAATTGAACGTTTCGAAAGGTAGTTTCTAATCCAATGAAAAAGAGAGTCGTCAATCTCAAGTGCACGCAATTTCGACAATTGAGCCTGATACCAAAATCTGTCAAATGCCTTACAAATATCAAGTGCAACTATTTTGTTTTTGTCAGACTGGTGTAGACTTTGGTTCCATGTTTCGGTGAGAGATGCCATCAAATCACCAGTGGACCTGTTGCTACGACAACCGTACTGCCGGTCATTGAGAAGCTTTCGTGTTTCAATATGTTTTATGAGCTGACGTTTTATCAGCGTTTCAATGACCTTGGAAAGAAGGAATGTAAGTGCAATGGGTCTGTACGAAGAGAAGGAAGAAAATTCGACTTTTTTAGGAACGGGCTGGACAAATGCTGTTTTCCATCTGCTCGGAAAGAGTCCTAAAGAGTAGGATTAATGAAAAAGCTTACGCAATAGTTTTACCAGCGAAGAAGAACACCTCTTCAGAACAAGGGGAGATATACCATCTGAACCAGTGGAAATAAATAAATTGCAGCGATTTGAAATCGTTGTTGTGGCATCAATCCTTCCATGACGAAATATCAAAAATTAAGCTTGACAGCTAATCCCTGCTGAAAAGTCTGACACAACAAAAAACGAACAATCTTTAACATATAGTACAAATTGGTATTCATACATAGTCGGCTTTATTGACTTGATTGATACTATCTAACAGCCCCGAATTTAAGTGGGTGCTGTGTTGCCTCGGCTTGCATTCGTCCTAATTGACCATCTTCTTAGCGCAGTGGAGGTTTACAATGTGTGTGGCCGGTCTCTATCGCCTCAGTCACTCTGAAAACTAAAATACTATAAAAGGCTTTTGATCAGGATGGATCCATAATACATTACATTTCTTTCTCGGGTTTAATCCTATGAGTATGAAATGATTCTATGGCTTCAACTATTGAAGAAATATTCTGTCCTTGTTCATAACTAAATCTTGCTCCGCAGAGAAATCTACAGATATCTTTGTTTTAGGATTGGAACTGAATCCGTGGTATCTGACTTCTTGAACTGACCCAGATCAAAGCTCTACCGTTGAATACGAATACCTTAGTGTGTTCTCGCAGCAATACTTCGTTCAAAGGGATATAACATATACACAAGTTTAGAACGATCATTTGAGAGTTACCAACTACCCAAAATGTCAATGTAGTCTATACAATTTGTTGCCAAAGTAATTGCTGTCTTGATAGTGACTGTAATGAGATTTGTTGAGCAATATTTAAATTGGATTCCAGGAGCACTGTGAAACAAAGTCAAGTTGACAAAGCTCTTTAGAAATCAGACTAATGAATTCCGCTTCTAAACTGTACTCGTATTACCAATATAATCGCACAGATATGCACCAGCTCATCGTCAGGGCTCTGTCAACTGAAAACCCCATCATACAGCTCACAACAAGCCACCATCTGTATATAAATATTGTATCAGGAAGTCTACTTCAAATCCCAAATAATTACCATCATCGATATTCATGTTAACGTCAGCTATCATTTGAATGACAGGCGAACTCGAATATCAAAATTTACTAAAATTTTCACAAAAGTCCAATTTTAATATGTTGGTACGAACGGAAGGCATAAAATACCATTACAATTTGCGGCTCTTGCACTCAACACAGTTTAGGAGAGCTCGTAAAAAGGACATTACTCTGAAAGCGCCATATTCACTGAGCACTACGATGTGTAGCATTTGGTGAAAGTACGTTTCCCGCTATTCTCGTTGGCTGGCTCGTCGGTACTTTTGTTTATTTGGTTAGAGGACATGGAGTTAAAGTTGAAAGTCCCTGCTCATGGATTTCATAGGATTCCATTGAATTCAACAATTTGACACGTTCAATGTTACCATTGTCCGCATCTAACCCAGACTTTGTCATTGCAGGGACAATAAATTACAATCTATGCCAACTGTTTGAGTGTCTATGTCCGTAGTATGTATTGTACTTGGATATGTACGAGTAGATTAAAGTTAACGCGCTGGGATCAGGAGTTAGGATGCTGATGTTGTGTTCCTGTGCCAGGAATACTATCACCAGCAATACTATGAACATAAATTTCACTTCCAAGAAATGTGTCGCCTTTTGTCATCACGCGGTACCTTTCAATCTGGTGGGGTAGATGGTTTGAAAGGACACTTAGCTATACTCAGAAAGGCCAGAAGCAAAATACATTCATCATGTACGAATTTAAATAATTTCGTCAACATTGCCTGAGTATTTGCAATTGACCACTAAAATGTGAGGATGAGCTCGTAGGTGTACTTACTCAATTATCATACGTGGGTACCGCTACAGCGGAAGCATGTCAAGTTGGTTGAGGTCCCTCTCCATTTGCGCGCACTGCCTGAGGTGATGATTTCGAAAAAAAGTCATCTTCTCTACAGAGTCCAACCATCTTAGCCGCTGAATTCTGACTACTATCAGTCCATGTCGTTCTAACATGTATTCCGTTCAATTTCGGGTTAAATCTCCTTCCACACATTCCGTCGATGCAGATAGGACTGTAGTTTACTCAAAGCACTGGAAACGACCCACCACCTCCTCATCCTTGATAAAGTCCACTCTTCCGCTCCAAAGAGAAGGGCTGAGATGATCAGAGTGCTTTTTCGGTATGCCAAAAAAGGCTCTGGTACTCAATCGTCTTCTGAGTCCAACAAAACACCGATTGGCAAGAGTTTATCTACGAAAGTTGTCTGATACTAGGTAGAAAAAGTTTTTGCTACTATGATACAATGTTACACCTGTCTTTTGCGGAGTTTTTTCCGAGCCGTCGATCCTCTTGAATATTTCCCATCGTGTACCAACGACCCTGTCTTTACCACTTATGCTTCAATACTTTCCAGTTCCTAACGAGCAGCTCGCCGTGCTCCGCCGATAAAGACTTTGGCATCCGCATAGTCAAGTACGAGTAGTGTTGGTTTGCGCACCGTTTGACAGTGAATCGCCTTTTACACCAAAGGTCTCGGTAAAATCACTACCAAACCTCTTAGAAAAAAGATTTAAAGCTGTTACATACTTGTAGTATGTAGTAATATAGTTGACGCAAACTAGATTGTCTATTTCATCAAGAATCGGGCATACAATGCCGACATTCCATTCGTCTAGCAAGTTTTTATATTTTTATTGCATGCACTTCAGACAGTCATCTTATGGTCCGTCCTTGTAGGCTTTGTAGGCTTCTGTCTGTACTCCTTTAACCTGGCATGTTCTCATTTCCGAAGATCTTTCCATTGATAAGATCTCTGAGTTTCCTCTATCTGAGAAGCCGATGCTAGTTCTTCTTTTTTTGCTGGTAGAGCTCAAAAGTCGCATATAGTGCCTTTCCATGTGCTTTCTGCTCTGTGCCCCAGCCGACATTCTTTGTCAAACCACGAGTTTCAGAACGGTGGCCTATCACTTCAGACCTGGCATCTCTGATGGCTTGGTTGCAGCCGTGTCACTGGGTTTCTGGATAAGATGAAGTCGGGGCATTTAAAGAGACTTTGATCGACAAAGGTCCCCAAAAATGTCTGCAATCGAAGCATTTCGAAGTCGAACTTCCTCTTCTTAGTGTCGTTACGGATACCCGCGTTCCTACTTTGTCCATGGCAAAGTAGTGGTCCGAGCCAATGTTGGCGCCTCGGACGCCCAGAATACTGGATTCATTATTCCGGAATATTCGTACACATCATATGCACATTCGAAACTCTGTTTCTAGTAGCTCACCTCGCTAAGACAGACCACCGAAAAGTTTCTCCAAAAAGAATTATCCCAGCGGTGGAAAATGATAATTACGCTGAACAATTTCTGGATCCCTGGAATGTTTTGCCCCAGCTTCAGCACATTCATAACTACTCATCAGTCTGAAAGAATGCACTCGTCTCGTATTGATGAATCCACAATGGTTTAATGGTATGTGGTGAAATTGTGGATTATTTCCTGGATGTAGAACATCAACGACAGGAGTTAAGTGAACTTTAAGTATGGTGCTACCGTGCATGCACCTGCGAATTCAGAAAAAAAGTGAACAGAGAAATGTGAACGGAATACGGAAGGTGCATGCTTGGCTGATATTCAAAGTAAAACGCGTTGTTGTTTTTGTTTCACCGAAATGGCTGGAATAATCCTTCTTCTACCCTAACTACATGTTCTTGTTGTTCCCATTGCATGTGCTCTAATATAGTAGACATGCTTAGTGGTAGGAGATTTGCGTGTATTCATATATGCTTGCTTATCGTCATTCTTTTCCTGAATTGTATTAGGGATGTAGTACTCGTAATTCGATCGATGATTCTGACAAAGTGTCGTAGTTACTCGTACACAACAGATGACAAATACAATTCGCTTGGTGACAGTTTTATGGTCGAATGGATTTTGTAGTCTAGCTTTGTTATATAAATGTATGGAAGGACGATGCGATAGTTACATATGTAGACACATCGTATAAAATAAAAGGAAATTTCCTTTTAAACAAGTTTTTCAAATTGAAACAGACGCAATTTTGACAAGAAAATTAAAAAAAAATTTACAAATTTCGAATGAAAACCCCTTCATTTGTTCCCGATTGATGGATTATTCTCATAAAGGGTGTCCAACGGAAAGTTTTCAAGTTTAATATTAAATAAACAAAAAACTACAGCGTTGTTCTCATATTTTATTTATACAAAGTGGAGTTTGACAATGACAATTCAATGGCAACAACTTCATGGAGAATATCTTTTCGCAGGGCTTGAATTGTTCGGGGATTGTTGCTGTAGATCCTCGACTTAAGATATCCAATAATCCATCGGGCAGAAATTGCGCACCACACTGTTGTTTTTTGACAATACCAACGTTTTTGATCGCGTTCCCTAGGGTTGTTGGTGCACCAGTATCTCGTCTTCTATTTATTAATACAGCCATCGACATGAAAATGTGCTTCGTCAATAAACATTATGGTTCCAAGCGTTCGTGCTGTTCAAAAATGTTCCAGCATCGTTCCCGCTAAAGTTTTTCGTCACTTTCGTGATTATTTGCATTGGTATGGTTGAGACTTTGGTTTCTTTTTCAAAGTGCACTGTTGATTTTTTTTTTGGTCCGGTACAGACCGCAATCTACCTTCGATTTACAGGGACTGCGCATAATTTCGCGTCCAACTGGAGCCACATGCGCTGGCGTTGTTGCTGACGTTATTGGTCCCGGAGGATTTTGTTTAACCGTTGTCCCTTTTTGCCTAAACTTTTGAAACCACGACTAGATAAGTTGCTTGCTCTGCCCGTCACTTACTCGTCGAATATTGAAGTAAGTATAAAAGGCGCGACGCGAACGAACCAAAGAATCACCGCACTTTAAATGTTGCTCAATCGCGAACGCGTTGTGCGCTCCCACCTGCCAAATTCATACCTCATCCTGTTAGTTGGTGAGCAATTACAATTTAAATCTCAAAATTTTCAGCTGGAGACTTACAAATCAATGAAAGGCATTGGATAAAAAGAAGAAATCACGGGGAAATAAGCACACATTGGCCATATCATGCTGAGCTGCGAGACAAATGCACACCACGACTAATGGTGCACTAACCCCAGAGGTGAATCAATCTAGTAGCCTTGTATAACGTAGTTGTCCTATTTTTATTACTAAATAAACTTTCTGCTTTGATACACAGCTGAAATGTGTCGGGTGAACTGTGCTTTTCTTTACTACCCATACCTACAGTTCAGAATATCAAATACGTAACACTCCCACTGTCACCTACTGTAATGTTTGAAAAGGGAACTGGGAGAAACACAATACAATGGCTACTCCAAATTGCCTGGATGCCGAAGTCACAAGTAATTTACTCTACAAATTAAGCCTTTGCTTTATCTTGACCTACAATAAGGAGGACAGAGGGTAAGAGACGCAGTGGAGGACTACGGATCTCTAAGAATCGCTCTGCAAGACTTGGAAAAATTTGAACGGTGCTAAATTATGTAATTCAGAGCGGGAAGCCTCAAAGCGATCCATAAAGATTTACAAACGACAATTAAGTAGGGCCAAATGTAGGTACTTACTTAGTTCTTGTGGAAGGATCACTAGCAGAAGTGGACCTGATAAGTTTTATTCAAGACATATCTTGTGTCAGCCTGAATTCAATACCCAACGGTTAGAGACTGCTATAATTTATAATTGCTATGCAGCACAAGATCACGGCATGTTGAACACTTGGACACTCCAGCGAACTACATATATCGCTGGTAAACTGGTCAGATTTAGATCCACAGGAATAAATTGAAAATACTCGTAGCTTGACAACTTCAAGCCACCAATGTCCGACAAACAAACGACAAACATACATTCAAGCGCCCTCTAAGGGTAAGGAAACGTAGACTCATGGAGATAACTGTGGGAAACCTAAACTAATATGGTCTATTCTTAATGCTTAACAATGAAGAGAGCTGAACAACCATAGAAAAAGATATATCTCCAAACTCAACAACAAAGATAAGGGACACTGTGAAGAATCTGTAGCGCACTTTTCTAACTGCGCTGTCTTGACACGCATCAGAATACAATCCCTTGGCAGTACCATTTCTGAAATCTATAAGATCTCTGTTATATAAAGATCACTTTCCTTAACAAATTGTTGACGAATACTCATGATCCCGGGAGTAGTTAGAACATCAATCTCCCACGTTACATCCTCAGTGGTATCTTAATGTACTTAATGGACAACGAGCTTGAGTCGACCCCAACGAGAACCACTCTATCCTAACCAAACCAACCTAAATTCTAGTAAATCATAGCGACTGTCACCAATACGTCTATCATTTAGAACCAAATATTTATCCAGTTTCCTCTGGATGCGGAACATTTCAGTTCGCTGCTCAATGCTCCTTACCAAGTAAGATCGCTGCTCCTTGTTGGTCTATAATGAATTTACGGAGACTTTGATGTCAGAAAAGGCTTCCAACCACTGTAATGTAATTTCTTCAACATCCTACTTGAGAGTATTGTGATTCGACTACGGCCCTATGCGGATGACATGGTATCTGTTGAGAGTAAAGCAAGCTTTTTTGCTACCCTGTTCTATAAAATTTGAAATAAAACACGGTTTTTCTTTGATGGCAAATATAATTAAAGATATAAATGTGGACACGATCCCTACACTTCGAGGTTTGGAATAAGAAGAAAAATTATTATATTACAACCGGAAGGGTTTAAAGAAAATGACATTTGGAACAACTTAAACAAAATGTAATGGATTAAAAGAACAATATGGAAAGGATTAAAGTTAAAGAAATTAAAGGAGTAGATTATTATAGCAATATAAGTTAATTAAGCTGTTAGTATTTTAGGTTTAACATTCTCCCCATCTTGAAACGACTTAGGTCCTTCAATAGGAAGTCACCGAATCTTCGTTATAGCACACTGAGTCTCGCCATTGCTAGTCTTAAGTGTGACTACCCGCACAATGCCATCTTTACCAGGATGAACTTGATGCACTCAACCCAATCTCCATTTAAGTGGTGGAATATTTTCCTCTTCGATGATAACGATGTCGTTGACATTTATTGCAGAACCTCTCTTTGCCCATTTGGTTGGAAGCTGAAGGCTTTGCAAATATTCTTGTGACCACCTTAACCAAAACTGCTGAAAGTAACGCTGCAGCTGTTGGTAGCGTGTAAGAGCTCGGATGTTGTCTTGTGGCAAATTTGGTTCAACGATTGCATTGAGAGCAGTACCAGGGGTGAGGGCTTGGATATCATCAGGACTCTCCGACATTGGTGTTAGAGGCCTGGAATTGAGAACAGATTCAATTTGAATTAGTAAGGTATTTAGCTCGGGGTAGGTAAGAGACGAATCTTGTAAAATACGTCTCATATGAAACTTGGCGCTCTTGACTGCGGCCTCCCACAAACCATCAAAGTGGGGAGATCGAGGTGGTATAGTTTTCCAAGCAATTCCATCCATTGATTATGACATCCCGATTCTCACGCTTAAGAAACATTTGATACAATTCGTGTAGTTGGTTACGTGCTCCGTTGGTTGCATTGTTGCTGTATATAACAGAGCACAGTCCACGGCGACCTACAAATCGCTTAAGGGCAGCCAAGAAACTATTAGCTGTAAGGTCCTCCACCAATTCCAAATGTACGGCCTTAGTAACGAAGCAAACAAATACCGCGACATATGCTTTAACGGGCGCGGTTCCTCGACGACGGAAATGGATTCGAAAGGGGCCACAGAAATCAACCCCAACATTATTAAAGAGCCTTGACTGCTGCACTCGTGACTGAGGTAGATTGCCCACAAGTTGGTGATTAATTGCTGGTTTAGCTCGTGCACATCGAACGTATTGATGCACCACTTTCCGTGTCACAAGTTTGCCACGGATGGGTCAGAAACGATCTCGAATTATGCTTAAAAGTGCTTGAGGACCTGCATGCAGATGCTTGATGTGAAGATGATTTACAAGAGTGGAGGTGAAGAGATGATCTTTCGGCAATAAAATCGGATGTTTTGAGTTGTAATCAAGAGATGGATTTGATATTCGTCCTCCGAGACGGAGTATCCCCTCATCATCTAAAAATGGTGAAAGCAATTTGATGTGGCATCTAGAAGATAATTCATTATTGTTAGATCAAAATGAGATTTTTAAAATTAGTTAATTGCACATAGTTAACTAATCCGTGAAGCGCCATGTTTAGCTCGTCGGCGTTAGGAGGTCCAAACGTACGTAAATTTTTATTTTTTAATCTTGTATTCATTTTAAATCGAAAAAATATAAGAAATGATCCTGAGTAGAGGACAATAATTATTATGAAATTTGATCCTTTGAAGCAGATTTTCTTCAACTTGTACAGTCAGAATGATTTTTATATTTCTTCGCTCGAGCTGTGTGTCCTCGGATGCTAAAACGACGTCTGAGGTGGGCCACTCACTTCCTGCCAAATTCAAAAACGATGGCCCGTTGAACCACAACGTGTTGCTGATTAGCAACATAAGTTAATTAAGCTGTTAGTATTTTAGGTTTAACAGTATCTTTTTGCACATATGCTATCCGCTTAAAAAATAATTGGCGTGTTAATTACGACAATAACATAGCGATGTACGTTAGCTCAATTTATGTACGCTACCTATAATACTTAGTAGATATAAAACAGGGCTTCTACATGCTATTTTCTTCATTTGCAAAGAATCTTTGGAGTGTATTTTCAGAGATGTCAAACATTTGACACATTCCGACAACAGCTGACACTTCCGCCAACAATATTCAATTAATTTAATTTTCATTTTCATTTACAGATTAAACGGTTTGTACATTCTCTAATTAAGTAATTTAGCTTATTTAATTGATCTCTGGATTAAGAATGACAGAGAAGGACTAACGAAAATTTTGGTTAAGGGAGGAGTGTCTCTGGCTTCTAGAGTGCTACCAGTAGCTATTTAGCATTGAAAGAGGAGTTCACGAACAGTTGGAGGAAAAAAATACGCCTATGCAAATCTGCTCGAAGACATGTTTTGTCAAGGCATCACGGTTGGTAAATACAATGTTTTTAGACTTCTTCTTCGGTATTTATCATCGAAGCGGAGACAACGATTTATTTTCTTGAAACAAGTCAAAAGCATAGTTGAAGAGAAAAAAGGTCAACCACGCTTAATATCCCAAAATCTTTCAAAGGATTCACCATTTGATTGATAAACACCAGCTAAAAGAAGGGGCCTGCGTGGTGATTGATCGGGAAATCGTTGAGTATTCCATAACTTGAATTGAGTAAGCCCTTACTCATGCAGGCTAAAATGGCGAGGGCTTTCCCGTTCAGTACCATTATACTGTACTGTACGCTGTACGGAGACTAACCAACTAATGGCCTCGGATGAAAATGGACTCAATGTTAACGATCTTAGCAAACGTTTAAAGGACAACAACCTTCGGATTTGCACGTAGAATCTTCGGATGCTTAACAGACCGCATGCAGGCGAATAATTGACCCTTGGCTGTTATCACGCAGTTATTACATCACGCGATTGGATGGGCCGGACATAAGGAGGATGAAAAATTGTGATACATATACGAGTATAATATGATTGTGTATAATGTCTATGTGTGTTTATGTGTGTATTGTGCATTTAGGTTAGGTAGGCTAAGGTTTGTTTTAAGTTAGATACTAAGCTTTTATAAAAAAATAAAAAATTATGTCCATATGCTAAGTTTTTCTTAACAAATATTTTTTCTTAGCCTTAAGTATTCAATATAAATAGTTCTAAGCAAAATGTAAATAAAGTCGAAAGACATAGTTATAAGCATTTAGAGTAGCTTAGAGCGCCTGTGTGGGGCCAGTAAGTTAGTATAAGATTGTTATGTAATTTTAAGCTAGCATTTAAGCATTTTTTGTTAGTATGTAAGAGTTAATGATTAAGTAAATAAAATGCATTTAAAACTAAACTAAACTAAACTAAGTATCCCGAAATCTTTCAATAACTCATATGCCACCGGCATCAAGTACCGAAGACCAGTGGTAATGCTGCCAACATGCCATCAGAGACGCCTGATGTGCTGGTTTTCACCCGACCACCACCAATAAATCCCTGGTTTGATGTACAATAGAATGCCAGCAAGCTCATACGGCTAAACAAGAAGCCCACAAAACGGCGCTGCAATGGCGGACGAGAGTTGCTCGTGAACTCTACGAGTAGAAGAGTCGGGAAGAACATCGGCTTCTCCAGAAGAAGAAAAAAGAACACAAGAAGCCCGCAATCGAAGGTATTTATATATAAGATGTCTAGTCAAGGCAAGAAGACCCGCACATTAGCCTGTAGAGATGGGAAGGAAACCTTGTATTGAAGTCAAAGTCGGTGCTGAGAATAGAGAAAAATTGTTGCTGCAGACTTTATATCGGCAAAGTAGCCCAACATGCCGTCATTAGGCAGGATAGGGCGTTCGACTTAGACAAAACTTCTGTCCACCTAACCAGAACGAAGTAAGGATAGCAATATCTAAGTGAAAATCCCAAAAAAACCAGTCGGACCGGCTG
Source organism: Volucella bombylans (assembly GCA_949129095.1). NCBI lineage: Eukaryota > Metazoa > Arthropoda > Insecta > Diptera > Syrphidae > Volucella > Volucella bombylans. Next base: position 113,719,348 of record OX422144.1, on the reverse strand, counting down.
AGGTATTCAAAGTTGCTGGAAATGACTTTATGGAGAGTAGTGCAGGCTCATTTTTCAGATCTGGTCAGAAAAGTGCATGCCTGATGAATGGAATCTCAGCACCGTATACTCAGGTCCATGAGAAAGGAGACCCTCCCAACAACAGATCTTACCTGTCATGTTGTATGAGCAGCTAAAACCCTTCGTCAACAACCTGATTGGTCCCGGTTTCAGACAAGGAAAGTCCACAATTGACCAAATCTTCACACTCCGGCAGGTCCTGGAAAACACTTAATAAGTTCAGAGCGATACCCACCATCTTTTCATCGATTTCACGGACGCATATTACAGCAATTATACAAGCTGGAGTGTATTATCTAAAGATGGTATAATTTTTGCAAATGGCATCGTACGTCAATCATATTTGACATTTGTGAACTAGACAGCTGCAGTATACAAGCAGACAAGCAATGGAACGCTATACTCCTCAAGAGCGTGGAATGTTTTTGACCAATAATCGGTCGGTGGTGTTAGCGCAGCGTGAATTTCGACTTAGATTTCCTAATCGAGTCGCGCCAACTGGACAAACATTCCGGCGCATAGCTACTTGAATTGAATAGAGTGAAATCACAGGAGACCATGCAGGGCGTGGCCGCTACCGGACTGGTCGTTCGGCTGAGAATATCGCGGCTGTGGCTGCCGATGTCGCTGATAACGAGGAATCATCAACCAGACGACGGGCCAAGTAATTGGGCATCACCAGACGGACAGTACAGCGAATTTTAGTGAAACACTTACAAATGTTGCCGTACGAAGTGCAAACAGTCCATTAGTTAATGCCTCTTCAGTCAGTCGCGTGTGAATTACTGTAAAGCCATCCTCAATCTCAACAACTAAGAGGACGATTTTGTGTCGAAAATCATCATGAGCGACGAGGCGCATTTCCACATAAGCGGTTACGTGAAGAAGCAAAATCTTCATTTCTGGGGCACTGAAAATCTGCATGTGATGCAAGAAGAGCCATTACATCCACTCAAAGCCACTGTGTGGTGCAGTATTTTTTTGAGGACGCCATCTGCAATACTGTTACTGTCACTGTTACTGGCGAACGCTACAGGTAAACGACTTCTTACTGCCGGAATTGGATGAGCGGGGCTTGGTGAATATGTGGTTTCAATAAGACGGTACAACCGCACATTGCATGGCCAGCAAGATCGCTTGACTTAACTATCCCAAACTTCTTTCGTTGGGGCTCCTTAAAGTCACGGGCTTATGCCAACAAGCCTCAGACAATCGCAGCCCTTAAGGAGAATATTCGACAGGAATACGAACAATTATCACCGGAAATCTTGCGGAAAGTCATGGAAAATGGGATAAAACGGGCACAAATGTGTATCAGCACTGGCAGCAGCCGCTTGGCGGATATCATCTTTTTCACTTAACAGAAACAATTGTAAAGGTCCAAATAAAGTTTTCCATCACCGTAATTCAAAAACAAAATTAGATGATTAATTTTGGGCCACCTTGTAGAAACGAGCTATATAGAAGCAGCCAAAATAGATTTAGCTGTAAATGATGGCAAAACCAAGTATATCCTGTCAACAAGAACACACCATCGACGAATTGGACAGAACATCAGAGTCGATATATATTGAAACTTCGAGGTAGTAAGGGACTTTGTTACTTTTTCTCTGCTATAAATTCTGTCAACAACACCTCAGAGGAAATAAAACGCTGTTTCTATTCTAACAAGTTAATTGAGTAGTAAGACTCTATTGCAAAGAACTAAGCAGACTCTATATAAGACCTTGATCATCCCAGTCCTACCTTATGGAGCTGAAGCATGTACGAGTATATTACTCTCTCGAAAGCGGATGAAGATACCTTGAGTCGCTACGAGAGAAAAAACCTTCTAAAAATATTCGGTTCCGTGTGCGAATTATACGAACTATACGAGCTGTACATCTGACATCGACCTAGTCAGAAAACTGCGCATCAGTTGCCTGAGATGGCAATTCTCCGGCCCGTAGAGTCTTCGAATCTAACCCGGTTGACAACACAGTAGAGGAAGACTTCACATTAGGTGGCGCGTACAATTAGAGGACCTCAAAAGATTTGGAGTGCGCACCGATGGCAGTTAGCTAAAGACCGGGTTAACTGGGGAGGCTTAATTGAGGCCCACTTATAGAATATATCCGTGTTTTGTTTTTGTTACTTAGTTTTTAAAGAAATGAATTTAGTATCTTATATTGTATCTACCTACATACTGTTATATCAATAGAATGATTCTACTTGAAATATTTGTATTTATGTTATGAAAACTCACTTTTTTGGAATCTCGCTCTAAGTGGGGTACATTCAAATTGAGAACCAACTTCCAAAATACGACTCGGATAGACAATCGAGTTATGCCACTACGTATATCAAGGAAATTAGAATTTAAGGATGTATTGACATTTCGTGTACGACAAGCAGAATACCTTGCAGAGTGGCTTTAGTTAAGTACTTTTAGATTTCATTCTGAATAGCAACTAGGCGGACTAGGATCGACGAACTTTTACGAAGAGAACTTGGTTCGTAGTTATCTAAAGAGGCTTAGTTTCTGGGAAGGTTCTTCTTAAAAATGTACCATTTTAAAAGTTGTTTTTCCGATTGCTATCATTTTAATATCTCTCAAATGAATATTTTGGGGCCCTGAAAAGGACCGTTGTTACTTCAAGTTGTATTTTGTAACTGCTTTGATGCCTTCAGCATACTTGGCTAGAATGATAAATAAATTTTGATCTATACTTGAGCTGCACAAAAGTATGTTCTCTACACTCATTCTGGTCGCTGAGTGAACGTAGTTGAACCTCTGCTGCATATCCGATAGATTACCATTATCCTTAAAAGTTGGCACTAACGAGGTTGTTAATGGATGTTGATGGATGGAAACGATCCATTGGGAAACAGATTAATGTGATCTATTTGGGCTCTTGTGTATATCGTAGATCTCCGGAGGGCTCTGCAGCCGTGGAGCATCTATGACTGCTTGAAGAACGAGGCTGTAACCCTGCTTCCTGTTATAATAGCTTTCTCTGCTTATTTTTTGAGCCTTTATGTTGATGCATTTATAGCCCCAATAACACCCTACCATATAATACTACCATACCTAATACTACTTTTCTGCTCGTTGCATCTTCGGTGTCTCTTCTGCAGCTCGTCTTAGTGGCCAGTTCACATATTTGTTGCCAATTAATATAAGCCAAGAGCGGACGATTTGAGGACCCCAAATAAATTGTCGAGCTGTCAAAATGTCACGGTTTACTTACATACCATACGCAGTCGTACATAAAGGCCGTCTTCCGACAGCCAATTCTCGATCTCCTTCCGTGATATGTTTAAGGCATAAACTCAGACTGGGGATACAGTGCTGAAAATTGAAAGAAAAAATAATTTGAACATTTAGGAAATAATTATGTACTCGTATTTACATACACACATACATATTAAGTATTCCACAGATGACTTGATCTCTGTAACCGCAAACGTGACTTAAACCCATCGTTGCTGTATGCCTCGATGGTCTCAATAAAGTTAGAGCATGTTCGGAACTCCGAGAAAATCAACGAAAGCGCTTCCTCCAAAGCCTGCTTATCTTTTTGACGACTGCTGGGGGTCTGCATCGAAGAATTGATTATCTATGAGCATGAAAATAAATGTTTCTTTCTATCGAAATTAAATATTAATTTACAATCCTTACCTGGGCTTCTTCAGCGATTTCCATTTTCTGAACTTCAGTATCATTTGCTTTATTTGCTTATGAACTGACAGGTTAAGTGTCATAGATATATCTGTGAACTCCTATGGCGTTTCCCATTGGTTTCTCTCCAGAAGTTGAGCAACTTGGACTTAGCTAAAAGATTCAGAATTCATCAACTTAGGTGATTGCGACATATAGAGCGGATGGATACTAGCGTTCCGCCTCGAAAAGTGAGCTAACCTCCGTTAGCGCACGTAGATACATAAGTGAGGAAATATAGACCTAAACCAATTTGGCATTGCAGCTACCAATTAAAAGGGCTGTCTCTTGAGGAATCCCAGGTTTACCAGGGACTGTAGCGTCATCAAATTAAGTAAGTAAGTTTCTGAGTCTCTAACCTTGACAGATTTCCTTTATGTAAAAATATTGGTTCAATAGGTGTTGGGAACTATATGGTTGGCTTATTGAATTTTTCCTGATTAATGTCATGATGATATTGCGATCGTATTTTGGATTTCCGAAGGTTCCGAGCAGCTAACATTGACTCGGACCATTACCTTAGATATCCGAATGCGGATATGAGTAACAGCCCAAAGCTAACGAACCGTTGTGAGGAAGTTCAACGTCGAACGGCTACAGCACAAGAAACCGCCGGGGCCTTTTCGATCGAGTTTACCTTAACCTTTTGAGGAATCGGATTGCGCCAGGATCGAACGTAGTAGACCAGTGGCATCACTGCCAAGGATCTATCAGAGTAGCCGTCTCTGATGTAAGTACTGCGCTTCGACACGCCCCAACTATTTCGATGACAAATGCAAGCAAACAGGGCTCACGATCTCTGTGAGCAGAAGAGAAGGGGGGAAGAACGTTGGGACCTCAGAAAAAAAAAGAAGTTCGGAAGATTTTCCAAAAAAATAAAACGAAAATGACAAAGCTGTAAAGCCTGAACGAAATCTGCAAGAATGCAGTCTCGCAGTGTGACCGCCCCATATCAGTGTGGTTTAGGCCTTAGGCCTTCCACAATAGATTACGGCAGATCATGGAAAAACCCAGGAGTTCCAAATCGATACACAGCACCTCTTCATAGATTTCAATGTCGATGACAGCATCTATAGCATGAACTATACAGAGCGATATCTAGTTTTGGCATCGCTGCCGAGCTCATTTCACTATGCAGGATGACGATGACGAGCATTCTCCATGCTGTTCGTTCGAGGCCGGTAATGAAAAAACCGGACCCTTTAATGCCAGAAAAGGACATAAGGAAGGCTTTCGCCTTGAGCGCACCAGCGTCCCAGCCCGAAAAGTTTTCGACTCCAAATCAGAATCGAAAGGACAAGAGTACGAACTCATCTAAGGTGGCGTACAAGTGAAAGGGGACCTCAGCCAAATTCGACAACGCAACTGGAGGTAGTTGGACAAAGACCGCGATAGCTGGAAAGTCATGTCAGCTGAGGACCTGGTCCACCCCATACTATAACAATATCTAAGCAAGTAAGTAATGCCAGCGCATAGAAATCTTTTGCTCCGGGAATTTCTCTTGTAACCCAAGAAATACGAAATACAAAAGGAAACTTATTGGAGCACATTTCTGACAGACTGTTTCCATGGGCGCGTAAAACCGTTCACAAAACTAACACAATCATGAAGAAAATAACCTATCCTTCTATCTTCTGATGTCAGTCTATTTTAGTCGACTACATTGCATCGTGCATTGTGCTGATGAGATATGTAATTTTACAAATTTCTCATGTATGCCGCAATAGAGTATCTGTTTCCTTTTCATCATGTGATACTTCTTACTCTATCTTCTATCTGATTTTATTCTTAGTTATTTGTATTATATTTATTATACACTCATCTATTCCGATGGCAAAGAAAGTTGACAATATCCTGTTCTGGTACATCTTTACCCCCCTCGCACATTAAATCTCAAAACCTAGGAAAGGATTCCTAGAGAATTAATCGGATCCGTCATATGGTATAATGGATGTGGAAGGAGAATTCGCTGAAAAAATTCATTTTCCTTAGTTAGTTACTACGTACTCGTACTATATTTCCAACGTCAGCAATGCCAACAAGAACAATAATTTTTAATGACGATAATGCGCGTATTATCAAGGATGTGTTGTGTTTTTTACATATACGAGTATGAGTATACGTGTTATTGTTCTACAAGGAAAAAAAAACTCACAATTTATTCAATTTCACCCTCGACTCCAGTTATCCTTCCGAAACACAATTTTAATTAGAATTTCCTCCTATGTCTGTCGAAAAATTCCAGGATTTTCTCGGGAATCAATTATATATAACGAAATTCGTAGTTCAGGTCGTAATACCCTGAGCTCTTAATAAGATTTTAATCAGGTTCAATTACCTATCGTTACTGATACATGACGCGATGTCCTTCGGCGCGTTTACGATAACGAATCGGAATTGTTAATTCATCGAACATTATCTAATCTCTTGCCTGGTTCTCTTCTTCTTTTCTCTCTCTTCTTGCTTCTTTAATTTTCGAAATAGATGGGATGGGATGGGATCTGCAGCACCGAAGCATTAGATTGTGTGGAGGAATTCAATTATCTATCTAAGGCCCAAGGTAGAAATCGAGTTCCAGCTAACCAAATATGCTAAAAAGTAAAGACAATTTAATTGTAGGGCGCAAAAGAAAAAAGGAAAAGAGAACAAGAAGGAAAACATAATTAAACCAATAGCATTGTAGTACTAGTTGAAACCGTATCCTTTGCCGTTGGCTGCAATTTATCTTCGATGGACTTTAGAGAAAAAAGGCGAAAATAATCTTTGATCAAGGCTGAATGTGATGTGGAATTTTTAGTTTTTAAGGAAGTCCCGTGCCTCTTGCGTGATTGAAGGGCAGATTACCTTCCTTGTTTAAGAATTTGTAGCCAATTCATGCCGTAAAAGGAAGACAAATTCTAAACAGAATAAATGCCAGCATCGAAAGCGTAACAGAATGAATAGGGGCACATAAATTGAAAGGCGTAAAGCGAAAAACGTATTCTTTAGCATTAACTTAGAGCTGAGATAGGTCTCGGGCTTATTAGAACTACGAGTATCTCATCTAGATTTGCCAAAAACTAAATTACATGGACAAAATATTCCTCCCTAGATTTATTGGAGCAACTACTACAAAATACTAAGCGGTCTTTCATCTAAGATGTGCAAGGACTTCTCATGGACAACCAACAAGTGCCTCCAGCCAGGTGCCTCCAGGCTCATACGATAAGTTGGTCAAGGTCCCATTCCACTAGCGTGCGGGACCTGAGTTGCGGTCTTCCTCTATTCCGCTGATCCTCGGGGGTGTATTCGAAGATTTTTCGGACCGGAACGATGGTGTTCACCCGCTCTCTATGACCCAGCTACCTCAGTCGTTGGACCAATGCTCTTCTGGCCAGGTCGATGTCGCTGTACAGACCGTACAGTTCGTCGATGTGTCTCCTTCTGCACTTACCGTTTATGCAAACGGGACGGAAAATCACACGAAAATTTTCCTCTCAAAATAGCCAAGCGCACCTTCATCCATTTTTGATAAAGTCCTTAGCTCTGCGCCATAGAGCAGGACTGGGATTATTAAGGTCTTATATATGGTAGAGTCACTTTTGTTATTGGGGAGAGGTCAATTGCCTTCGTAGCCTAAAGAAGTAGTGATTGGCAAGAGTTTGATCGCAGCGCTGGTGTCGTTGTCTGAATTGATAGCGGAGCCTAGGTAGACAAAGTCCTTAACTACCTTAAATTTATACCTGTAGAGGGCACTCTATGTCTGTGTTGGGTGTCCTTTCTGATGACAGCATATATCTGGTCTTACCCTCGTTGACCGTTAAACCCATCTTCGCCGCTTCTGTCTCAATATTCGCGAAAGCGCCGCTGATATCACGCTGCTTTCTTCCAATCAAATTTTACAGATGAGTTGGTGTATGCTCACTACCAAGTCATAGGCTGACGCTTTGAAGAGTCTGGCAGTGCCGCCTTCCGCTCCAGCAGCTTTGTTTAACTTAAGCTTAGATGAGGTTATTTTCATTTCATCCAGGTCGGGTGGAAGGAATTATTGGTCTACTTCGTCTAAGTTCAAAGGTTCATTCTGCCTGACAGCGGTATTTGGTCATTGCCGCTATAGAGTCTACAGAAATGTTCTTTCCAAATCCTCAGCATCGACTACAACTCTACTACTTGTTCGTTTCTACAGGTTTGGTTCGGGGTTTGTGTCCGTAGAATGATTTTTTTAGCTTTTGGTTAAACATCCGAATTTCATAAATGGAGTTGCACCTCTCAATTTCTTCGACCGTGCGCTCCTCATGCTCCTTTTTTTCTGCATGTGAAGCTGGTGACCATCTCTCCACTTCTACTCGTACAGCTCGTGAGCAGCTCTTCTCTGCAGTGCCTCTTTGTATCCATCTTGGTGCTTATCGAAATTCCTTACGGTATTAGCATGTGTTTACGATGTTCGGGTGCGGATAGCCATAACTTGGTTGACCCCTCGGAACGTTCGGACATCCATAATACTGGAGGAGTGCCTTGCATCGATCCCAATGCGGTTAATACCCGTAGGTCTTGTTCAAGAGCTCGTACTCTTTATCCTTTGTTGTTGGCAAGTTTAGCCTTAATACGGTTTGTTAGTAGGCGCTCGTTCACATGCATTGTGGGTGGCCATGGCTCAAGTGGTAGTGTATTGACTTCCCATTTTTTCATGCAACTAATCTCGTGAGGTGAATGGTTGCGTAAAAACTACACCAAGTCAATTTACGCTAATAATTTAGTCTCCTGATAAATGTTGGATGCCACCCATGCTCCCGCATTTTAAGTGTAGTCATACCCTCTTGAGTGTGTTAAGTTCTTAAAAAAAAAAAACAGGAAATTCAGGACTACTTGCCTAAGTCTGCCTCTAACAGCAAATCTCCATCCAAATGGGCGCTGCTTTTGCCGTCCATAATAATCGCAGTAGTATATATGTACGAGTATATGTCGCAGTGTTTTATCTTCTTTTTGTCCGCCCATCTCATCGCATTTCTTAAATGGCGGTAATATCTGCTTTGCAGCAGTACAAGGCTTCCAATATCTATCCGGCTGTACGTGGCCTACTAAGGGACCTAACATTCCACGTGCAGATGCGAAATTCCTTGTCCTTGTATCATTTGCAGGGGTAGTAAACAGTAGATCAATCCATATCCGAGGCTTGTTGTCGCTTCTTAACTTAGTTACTCCGGCGGAACAATTCTTATTCTGGAAGGCCAGTTCCATTTTAGATACCACAAGGACGAGTGTCGGTTAGACCAAAGCTAGTAATCCATTCGCGGATGTGGGTGCTGCCGTTGGTCCCTTAAGGGCTCATCCGCCAACATCTCTTTTCCCAGAACCTAACTTAGTCTAGGAAATCCTTACCTGTCTGAACTCCAAATATGTCTGAGTAGCGTGGATAAGGGGTGAAATGATTTACAGAGCTTTAACTGCAGCTTGCCTGCAGTTTATTGCATATGTCTCCGCTTGGAAGACAGACGTATGTTTTCCTAACGAAGAGAAAGAAAGAAATCTGACGTTGTCGTCTTCTAAGAAGATAGCAGCAAGGGATCATCGATTTGTTTTTTTTAGCCATCTTTGCTTCACTTCTTCTCTGGCGCGGATTCTGGCTGAAACCATTTCTGGGCACAAGGAAAGTCGATTTCTTACATTCGCAGTAGCTAACACTTGTAAGAGTGCAGTCCATGATGTGAGTTTCAATGGGAAGGAGAGTCATCATTTCATCTAGAAGCGAAGCCTTCATCCAGTTGAGACACAAGTTCTTCTGATGTCTCATAAAATCAACCGTGATATATTTTTGCTAAACCTTGTAGATCCAAAGCACCCTAATATATGACAAGCCCCACGTTTTTCCAAAAGCTCCTTGACACTACCATAAAGCCAACAGCGCCGTGATATAGGTATCACCTGTGTCCTTTTTTTCACAAACCTCGACTAATCGACGCATACGGAACGCCACAATATAAAAGGAAAAAAACCCTTTTCACCCTAAAAGTCCTTACAAATATGTACGAGTACATGTACTCTTACTCTCCACCTTGGAAAAAAAACTTCCTCAAATCCTAACTAGCTGCTTTCGAAAACTTTGCCGTAATCCAGTCGATGTGACACATTGTAATGGAATTAGCCTAATTGGAAAAAAAAGTGACCTGCTATGCAGCGCAATCACAGGTAAATAATAAATCACAGCCGGAATCAGACTTTCGGGTAACTGAAGGCCTTATCCTTAAACTCGACAAACAAGTTTATTCTGAATGGCGCCGGTGTGTTGTGATTCAAATCCTCAGTTTTACATTTAAAAAAAAAACGACCCAGCTAGTCACAGATGAAAAGATAACGTGCAGACAAGCAAATTGAATTTACAGAGTTTGAACTTTTGCCCTACGCCCGGTACCCTTTTTTTTTGCCAAACTCAGGTTCAGTTCAAGTCAATTTGTTGGGACTGTGGTTGGCTTCGATGTCATACCTGTTTTTAAGAGTATGTGTGTCCAAAAAAAAACAACAATTTTAATGCAATCTTGTTCTCTTGTCTCTGGTCTGCCGCTTCGCAGTCGTGCTTATCCTTCGGATCCTTAATCGCGCTACGGTACTCGTTGAGCTGCTGAGTGTTGATAAAACAAATAGATTTTGTTCGGCAAAATTTGTATTGTCATTCATGTCGGTCGTCAGCGGTTAGTTTTAATCCGGTTGCCCGGAAGGAATGTAAATATATCAAAGTCTTTAAGTACTTTTGATCCTTCGGTTCATTTGATATTTTGTTGTCTTGCAGTTTCTGTCACAGTGAATTAAAACAAGTAATTTTCACAATTGAAAAGGACAATTTAATGTTTCCATTGACACGGAATCCTTGCGAAATAAAAATAAAAATTAAAAATAAATCATAAGAAGGAGAATCTGGTCAATTATTCTTGGTCGTTGTCAAGAGCTATAAACTTGTTTATGTATCTTGGCATCGTTCTCAGAACGTCAAACTCATTAAAGGATACGCCATTATGATAATGAATTGTTGTTGCTTGTCTCATGTTGTTGATAAATTTTCGAAGAGATTTTATTGCCGTATAAGAGCAAGGATAAAAACTGTCAATAGTTTGCAAGAGTTCATCTATGTATCTCATTCTCGTGAACGAAAAGCCAGCATCATGTAAGGTTTCCTTCAGCAGTTTATACCTTTATTAAAAGAAAGGGCTATCTACATATGTATTTAAAGTTGAATTAAATTAGTTATGACCGCACAAAAATCAAACAGTTTCAAATTATTTTTTGAACAGCAACTTAGAGGCCTGCGCATAGATCTTAATCATTTGTAGAAAAGTTGAATAATTTTATATATTGATGTGTTTCAATTAAGTAGACAATAAAAGTAATGTACTGGCTTCCCATTGTTCGTACATGGATACAGGCCCCAGCCACGTGTCTCAAATCTTCGCCAGAGATTTTTTTTTAGTGCCGGAACAGAGCAGTCAGACAAAGAACTTGTCCATTGTACTCTTTGTAAGTTCCTTTTAATGAAATCTTTCAGTCTTACGAAGAAAGATGAGTAGGCGTTTCACCTCAGCGCCGAGTACCTGCAGCCTGATGCGAGCGTAAGTCGGACATTTACAGTCACCACTTTCACAGTAAGCATCGCAGGATGTTGTGTCACTTATGCCCAGCACATTTAAGTGCTTAGCAAAAGTGTAATGCCCTGTCACGACGCCAGTAAACAACCTGCAATCCTTCCTGCTGAGGGACAGCAGAGAGGCCGCTGACTTCCTAGAGACGTCGGGAAGCATTCATTTGGTCTGCTTGCATCCTGGGGAGTTATGCCATCTGCTGTTGGGTTAATATGAGACCCAACTGTTAATGGAAGCCTTAACCAAGGACGCAGGCAGACCCAAAGTAGGTTCGGGTCCTGAAAAATTCCCCTCTGAACTATGCCTGGCAAGAACATCGGCGATTTCATTTCCCGTGATCCCATTACGACCTGGGACCCAGACAAGGGTCATTATCCTTCCGACTACGTTCAGTGATGTCTTGCATTCTTGAACTAGCTTGGAAGTCAGAAGAGAGTTCGTCAAGGCTCTAAGCGCTGCCATCAGTATTGTGTAAGTCTCTGCTTCGAGGACAGATGCAAGCTTTCGTTGCCGTCCTCCAGAAACACACCAGCGCCACATCTTATATTGGTTTTGGCTCCGTCCGTGAAGACCCGATTGCATTCCTTTCCTGGCTTAGCTTTCCTACAATCAAAAGAGACCGCCAGAATCTACGCCGAACACGGATTTCGAAATCACTCAACAGCTCCTATGTCGCCAGCATCAAGTACCAAAGCTTCTTGCTGCACTGAAGGACGAGAGATGATCGTGAGCTCTGCAAGTAGAAGTAGAAGTAGCCGTCATCAGGCAGAATAGAGCATTCAACTCAGACAAAACTTCTGTCCACTTGACCTGAACGAATTAAAACCCAACAAATCAGCTGGATCTGGCGGCTTACCGGTGGAGATATTCAAAGCTGCTGGAAATGACTTTATGGAGAGCTGAGAATATCGCGGCTGTGAACGAAGAATCATCAACCAGACGACGGGCTACGTAATTGGGCATCACCAGACGGACCATACAGCGAATTTTAGTGAAAGACTTACATATGTTCCCTTTCGAAGTGCAAACAGTCCATTAGGTAATGTTACTTGACCGTCAGTCCCGTGTGAATTACTGTAAACCCATCCTCAATCTCAACAACGAAGAGGACGATTTTTTTGTCGAAAATCATCATAAGCGACGAATAACATTTTCACTTAAGCGGTTACGTCAATGAGCAAAATCTTCATTTCTGGGGAACTGAAAATCTGCGTGGGATGCACGAAGAGCCATTACATCCACTCAAAGCCACTGTATGGTGCGGCGTTCACGCGGGAAGAGTGATTGGGCAGTATTTTTTTGAGGACGTCAAAGCGAACACTATAGTGCCATGATAAACGACTTCTTACTGGTGGAATTGGATGAGCGGGACTTGGTGAATATGTGGGTTCAATACGATGGTATAACCGCACACACAGCACGAGCCACAACGGATATTGCGAAGGAAGCGTTTCCAGGTCGCGTAATCTCTCGTTTTGGCGATTTGACATGGTCAGCAAGATCGCCTGATTTAACCGTCCCAAACTTCTTTCGTTGTGGCTACCTTGTAGAAACGCGCTATATGGAAGCAGCCAAAATAGATTTAGCTGGAAATGATGGCAAAACCAAGTTTATCCTATCAACAAGAAGACACACAACATCGACGAATTGGACAGAACGTCAGAGTCGATAGCTATAAAGAACTTTGTGTACCTTGTCTCTGCTATAAATTCTGCCAACAGCACCTCAGCAGAAATAAAACGCCGTTTCTTTGCTAAGAAGGCAATTGAGTAGTAAAACCCTATCCCGAAGAACTAAGGAGATTCTATATAAGACCTTAATCATCCCAGTCCTACCTTATGGGGCTGAAGCATGTATATTACTCTGTCGAAAGCGGATGAAGATATCCTCAGTCGTTTCGAGAGAAAAATTCCTCGAAAAATATTCGGTCCCGTTTCTGATTAGGGGGTTTAGTGTAAAAGATTCAACGACGAGCTGTAAAGTAGGTAGAGTCTTCGAATCTAACCCGAATCTACAACACAGTAGAGGAAGACCTTACGTTAGGTGGCGCGCATATGTAAAAGAGAATCTCAACCACCTTGGAGTGAGCGAATGGGGGCATTCAGTTAAAGACTGGACTAACTGAAGATTCTTTCTTAGTTGAGGCCCAGATTCACCACGAACTGTAGCGTCACCTAAGTAAGTAAGCCTCCCTCGGGGAAGAGCAATTTAGCCTGCTCACTAAAGCTGGCCTCGTCACTAAACACGATACATCAATCTGGCGAAAGCAAGATAGTTGAACTTGATATTCCTACGGCATTTGACAGAGATTGGCGTCCGCTCTTTTGTCGAAAATGCGTGCATTTGGGATCGACGACTCTCTTCTTAAGTGGATTAGAAGCTACCTTACGGAACGTTCAATTCAAGTTTTCTTGGATGGTTTCAAGTCTCATATTCACGAAATAAATGCTGGTGTGCCCCAGGGCTCCGTTCTGTCTCCGAACCTAATCGTACTTGCTAGATAGGATCCAAAATTGTGCGATAAAACTCATAGGTAATGAAAATATTACGCAGTCATTCGACACCCACGAACACAGTCGTAAACGTCTCCTGTCTCACCTTCTAGTATCGCTATTTTCACCACCAGAGCTCCAACGAAATTGGCAGTAACATTCCGTCCCTTCATACTTTTAACCGTAACACCCGTCTCGCTATGAATCCTCATCAGTACAACCTCAAGCCCACTTTCGGACTTACTCTGAAATATCGTGATTCTTTCCTAAGCCGAATAACTCGCTTATAGAATGCACTTCCGAGCTCTCTATAACCTAGTCCAAACATTTAAAACCTCTCCTTTTCCCTCTCCTTGTATAAAAAAAAATCCGATTTATTCTCGATTGTACTCGTGTCTATGTATTCATTGCTATTACCGTTCTTTAGGCAAATTAGTTGGTAAAAGGACTTTTTGTGGATATATCCGTCTAATTTTACGGCATTATTACATATCTTTGAAGGCGAAGTTCGTTGACCTCTGATGACTTACCAAAAGCTGTCACGGAAACTTTTAAGGACTTTGCGAAATGGCTCTATGGAACACGACTGTATTTAATAGATTTGGTTATCTGCAATAAAACGCTTTGCCACAATTCTGATTTGTGGGAGGATAAAGTGAGTTTTGGAGATGTTACAAGTGCGAATGACAACAAAATACAGACACACGTCAAACGGATAGGGGAAAGAGTCAATCAAACTGACTTTGCGTGCAATTGATGGGATGTACGAGCAAAGTGAGAATTAGAGCATCTGAACAAGCTATTCATTACAGGCTGCTTTGTGCGCCACCTCCAGTCCAAAGTTTGGTTGTTTTATCCTTGGGATCTTTAATTTTCATCCTGACTGGGCTTACTCAGTTTTCTTCTGTGTAATCCCTTCTATACAAAAGATATCAAATAAATGTATTTTTATAGTTGCTTTTACGCAGTATAAGGATATGACTCTGCTGAATAACAACGCCGAAAAAATAGTCTGGAATAGGGACTGGAATCAATGAGGTGCATCGTGTAAAAGGAAAAAAAACTGGACTTACAGTTTGTACAAACAAGCACTTGGTACAACTGGATACTATGACATATATATGCTTATATAACACCTACAGCTGAAGAGATATTTTTTCTGGGGAATCCTTAAAGTAATTGCGGTGGAAAATAATTCCTGTGAACAAGTGGTTCAAATTCGACAACCGAAAATAAGAGAGGGAGAATGTGGAAGTGGCACGATATGGGGTAAGGCAATTCCCATCTTATCATATGACCTTCTGATGTCGACTCATATGAGTTTCTTTGTATCTTTTATGAAAGGAACAGTAAGAATACACAGACTTTTTGTTTAGATATGTACATATCATAATAATTTCATCCATATGTATGTATATAAATTGGAATGTTCTATGTTCACATGGATGATGGAGAACAGTGTCCTTGCTTGGGTGAGTTTCTTTTCATTTCATTATAAAAGGAAGCTTAAGAGAGCTTATATTTTGTCAGCTTTTGGTATTTGAGAGCACGTGTAGGACTAATAACGTCCCATAATAAAATGTATGCACTCGTACTTTATAAGCTTGTTGAAGATTTTATCTGACAAGGGATTACTCCAGTTGTCTGAAAATCATGGGGATCTCGAATCATGACTTGAAATATTGTTTTCTTAATGAGGTTCGTGTTAAAGGAGAATATTTGACACCAGTTAGGTTTCAAAAAGAAACGAAGCGCATTCTTTACCACTCACTCTATTGTTCGGGTTGTAATTTCTAAATTACGCTGTGTAATAAAGACTAATTGAAGTATATAAAACTTCGACGAGGTGTTAAAAATGGAAGAAGCGTTGCAAAAACTAATTTCATCTTAACACCGGTGGAAGGAGCAAATATTGGCAGAGAATAAAGCCACAATAACACAACTTATAAGCCAAAATTCATCTGTTCGTCCAGCAACCATTCCTCAGTTTCACGAAGTCAACTCGGAAAAGGAATTTTGGGATAGCTATCTTTTCCAGCTCCAGCAAAATTTTACGGCGAATTTCTTGGATGACGACAACCTCAAGAAGGCGCATTTTTTATCGACTTGTGGAAACCAGGTAAACGACTTACTCCAGAAATTGGTAGGAACTGAAGACGTAAGTAGACATACTTTTAAAGAACTTTCTGCGAAACTTACGAAACATTTTCAATCTAAACTGCATCGAGGTGGAAATTCCTGCAACAGAAGATGGTTCCTGGTCAATCCTACGCAGAGTGGATCGCGGATTTAAGAGGTCGTGCAACAGATTGCGCTTTCGTGTGCTCTAATGCCGATTGCAACAGATCATATGTGGACATTATGATCAGGGACATGTTAGCTTTTTACACACTTAACGATGCCGTTCGCCTTGCTGCAACGCAGAAGTAGAACCCTTCGTTGGATGAAGTAGAAGAACTGGCCACTGCCTATGAGTCGGCACAACAAGCATCCAGCATATTAAAGGAAAGCAATACTGCAAACGCAGTAACGTCCTTGGTAGTAAATCACATCAACGGACCAAACTACGCACAACCAAGTAAGTCGCATGATAATTCTAGTGTAAGGAAATCGTGCTCTGGTTGTTTTACACAACACCATAAAAGTGCATGCAAACATCTTCAGTCAATTTGTGATTTTTTCTGCCGACTCGACCACATTCGAAGCGTTTGCTTATCGATCAGGCACGATGTCAGCGCACAGTCTCAGCCGCGTATTCCTTCGAAGTGTCGGGGAAGGAAACAACATAATTATAACACATACCAGAAACCACAGAGCAGAACGAGCGGTAAAAGTAATAGGAAGCAGGCAGAATCTGCACATTCTGTCAATTCGATATATACTGGGACAAATTATAGTGGGTGCAACTCTGAAAAGATATTCTCCGCACAATTAAAGACCGAGGTGAACAAAAACAAAATTTTCGTAGGTCTTTGTGTCAATCAACGTTATTTAGCTTTTAAATTAGACAACGCTGCTACCTGTTTATTAATCAGTCTTGATGGGTTTGAGAAACTAGGCCGGCCTCCATGCAAACCAACATCAAGAAAGTTTCAGGCATATGGAGTAACACTTGTGCCGATTAAGGGAGTTATAGACGTTTGTGTTCAATGAAGAACGTTGACTCGAACACTGCCTCTGTTAGTTTTTGACATTCAACGAGGCTGCAACATTATGGGTTTTGATTTGTTTCAAGCCTTTGGCCTACAAATTCAAACGGTTGACTCTCCCTCAGTTTTGCAAATAAAAACAGACTCCAGAGACCGGTTATTTTTGGAGGCAATATCTTTGTGTAAAAAACACGGATCTGTTTTTGACCTGGGTTCGGATGTAGTATATATGATACATCTCACGCTGAAACCAAATTCTCCATCCAAATATTTTAAATATCGTCCGGTACCCTTCGTTCAAAAAGAAGCAGTTCGCCAAGAGCTTGGGCGAATGCAGTCTTTAGGGATATTGCGTCCAGTGGAAACAAGTCAATTGGCCACGCTCGTTGTTGTAGTTAACAAGGCAAATGGAATACTGCGCATATATGGTGACTTCAATCGCTATTTAGAAATTGACCGCCATCCGGTTCCCCGCATTGGAGATTTGTTCCACAAACAACAGTATTTCACCAAAATTGATTTGTCAGAAGCTGGTTTCGAGGTTCCCCTGGATGAATTTAAAAAAATTTGTGTTGTAAGTACCGAATTCGGATTGTTCGAATTTCAGCGGTAACCCTTTGGAACACTGGTATTTTTCAGCGGTACATGGACCAACTAACTGCTGATTTAGAGTTTTGTACGTCATACATAGACCTTGTAATCGTTTCAGTGCAGAACATCTTAGAAATTTCAAAATTTTCTTAGAAAAGCTGGAGAGTCATGGTCTACGTTGCCGTTTGGAAAAATATAAGTTTGCGGAACCTGAAATTGAATACCTTGGTCATATAATAGACGGCGCAGAAATTTGACCTTCGGAGACTCGGGTTAAAGCCATCTCAAGTTTACCTGAATCGAAAGACCTCAAAGAACTAGAAGCATTTATCGGAAAACTCAACTACTACAACAAGTTCATCGACCACTTCGCCCAAATAGCTGCACCGCTGAACAAACTCTGGGCAAAAGGCGAAACTTTCAAATGGGGAAAAGAGCAACAGAACTCTTTCCATCAGTAAAGAGAAAATCGCTCAAGTTTCTAGGTTAACGCATTTTAGAGATGATTGCGAATTAGTCTAGCTGAAGACGCATCATCCCATGTGATGTGGCTAGCTCATCTTCCCAGATGGAACCGAAAACCATATTGCTTTCGCGTCAAAAACTTTGAATACTGCTCAAAAAAGATACAGTCAGATAGATAACGAAGCTCTATCCATCATATTCGGGGTAACCAAATTCCACCAGTATTTATATAGTCGCCAATTTAATTTAGTCACAGATCATCAGCCGTTAGTGACAATTTTCAACCCCAACAAGAAGTTACCCTATATGACAATTCGACAGCTCCAGAGATGGGCAATTTTCCTGATTACATACACAATTCGTCATCGTGCAACAAGTAAGCATGGGAATGCAGACTGCTTATCACGGTTGCCTATGGGTACAGATGAAGAGTCCGATCCATCAGTGGAGTTGTGTCATCACGCTAGTTTGATTGCGAAATGCTCACAAAAGGATTCAGACATACGTGCAGTAATCAATTTCGTGCAGAAAGGCTGGCCAGATCGATTGTCAACCACACAAGATCAACTGATTCTGTATTTTCGTAGAAGGTTCTCTTTAAGTTTGTCTGCTAATGTACTTCTCTTTCACAGCCATAATCCAAGAGTGGTCGTACCAGGTGCACTACAATCGAAAGTCTTAGCCCTTCTTCCTCAAGGACACTGGGGAATAACGCTCATGAAACAGATGGCACGTCGATACTGCTGGTGTTTGAATATTGATGACCAAATGGAGAAGACTGTTGCCAAATGTAAAGAATGTCAGAGAGAATACACTAGTTGGCCAATGCCTGAACATGTCTGGGAGCGCATTCACGTGGATTTTGATGGACCTTTCCAAGGAGCTATGTGGTTAATTGTGGTGGACGCGAAGTCCAGATTTCCATTCGTTTTATGAATGTTCTCCACAACCTCACAAGCAACAATTCACGCGCTACGCACAATATTTGCTTTGGAGGGGCTTCCACAAACAATTGTGTCCGACAATGGGACACAGTTCACGTCGAAAGATTTTCAACAATTTTGTCGAGACCATTCAATTCGACACATGACGTCTGCATCGTTCAATTCTAAATCTAATGGCATAGCCGAGAGGATGGTGAGAACATTCAAATCAGCCTTTCTCAAAGCTATGGAGGATAATTGGAAAAGTAAAGAGGCGCTTGTTACATTCTTATCTCCCCTTCGCACAACTCTGGATGAATTTGGCCTATCTGCAGCGGAAAAATTACACGGGCACTAGCATAGAACCCTCCTATCCGCTATTCTGTCAACAAAAGCATTCGCTAAGGTGAGATCAGATGCACAGAAGTTTATCGGCTCAAGTTTGTGTTTCCTCGAGAGTATGGCAGGGGAAGAAGTGGATGGAAGGAGCCATCAAAAAAACCTTGGGACGAGGTATGTTTTTAATTCAAACCAACATGGGGAACTGCCGACGTCACCAGAATCAGATCCGAACTAATGCAGGAAGCCAAAAATTCCATCAGAAAACCAGGGCGTTTTCGAATGTTCTTTCGTCTCCAACAGGTTCATCTCCAAGCTCAAACCACCAGGAGGACAACCCAATAGATGCCAATGAGACACCGATAGATAATCCGATCGTCGAACGAGAACTAGTAACCAAAAATAAAGGAGCATCACCAAATTTGGATTACCAACAAAATCCACCCTCTGATGAACCACTGGTCATACAGAGATCGAAACGCCTTCGTAACCAAAACTCTCGTTTCCGTTTCAACTAAAGAAATGGGATAAATGATACATTCTATACCTTATATAACAAACATTTTAATTAATCCATAGAACACGAGGTGCGAAACCGATAAATCTGCGTTGGACTGCTTCAATTCTTTGAATGTGGACTTGTTTAAAGGGTGACCAAACTTGATTGCAATATTCGAGAAGAGGCCTTACAGAAGTTATGTATAGGGACCTTGTAACGTAACGGTTGGAAAATTATTTTGAACAGCGTTTGATAAAGCCAATTGCAAGTTAGCTTTATTTATAATGCTGCCAATAAATAAATTCAATTCTCACAAATTGTAGCTAGATCCCGTACTTTGGTAGTGAAAGGAATAGGCTCATCGCAGATGAAGTCGTTTCTGTGAGGGTGGGTAGACTTTAGCGGGAATAGGTTATCGCTTGGCATTTGTTGACATTAAGCTCCAAAAAGTTTTGCTTGCACCATACCGACAATTTATTTTGGCAATGAAATGACTTTGGAAATTCGCATGTCATCAGCGAAAATAGAATTCGAATTAGAATTCGTTAAAATGAGATTTATATCGTTAATCGTTAGGATAAAGATGATTGGTCCAAGATGAGTACCCTTAGGGACACCAGATGTTGCCTTAAATGGGGTCAGATATTGAAGATCTGAAAATGACTCTGTATTCTCGGTCTTCTAATTAGGATTTGGTCCATGTCACAAAGTGAGGGGAAAAACAAAGTTTTCTTAGTTTAAAAATGAGTGTGAGTGAGTGAGCTTTAGCGATAGGACGTGTTTTTAATACGCTCTGATATTTATTACTCCTTCTGCCAAGTTATCGATTTAATTTCCCGAAGTATAATTAAATACAAATATTAAGAGAGTGACTCTAAAAAAGAAATCAATTTGTTCATGTGGTTAATTTAAAATATTGTTCTCTATTCGCATTATATCACAAAATACAAATTTTGTGATCGGGCCATCCAGACGCGTGATCAATTACCTTAGTTGAATTTAAACACAGATAAGTTGTATTTTAATCAAATTGTAAGACAGTGACTTTTAATTTAAACAAGGTTTCAAGAAAAAGTGTATTAAAATATTCCTTTTTTAATCATCAAAATATTTTATTCTTAATTTACATAAGTTTTCATTTTTTCTCGACCTTTTCCCCTTACACCAACAATAATGTATGTGTGCAACCGTTGCGGCTATAATCTTCCTCCCGAAGGGGACTTTGCCGTGTGTGTGGTGTGCAGCCATAGACTCCACTTTGAATGCACCACTGTCACAGAAAAATCATGGAGAACAATGGGAGCGAGGAGAGAAACGTCGAAATGTCAAACCTGTAGAAATAGGGGAGATGGTCAAAATACTGACTTAGCCAGCAATCTTCTAGTGTCACAAACACGTACTCCGGAGATCCAGACCGCAAAAAGGGTAAGGTCTGCAAGCAGCCCCAACACTAACGAGGGGAATAGCGACACCATTTCTACTGTACTAGCTGAAATCAAGCACTTGAGAGCTGAGATCGGAGAAATTGCCTAAAGTTGTGACTTTCTAAACTGCAAATACGATGAAATGAATGTTAATATCATCAAAAACAACAATTTGGTTGAGACGCTTACGAAAGAAATGTCCGTGCTAAAAGAAAACAATAAAAAAAAAGACGAATTAATACAAAATTTACAGTCACAAATCAACAACATCGACCAACAAATAATCAAAAATAACATTGAAATTACTCCCTCTTCACACGAAAATCTAATGGAAATAATAAAAGGAATTGGCAAAACTATTAACCAAGAAATAAACGACAACGATATCAATGACATTTATAGAACAAAGAACAAAACTCCTGACAAATCGACTATAATCGCAACGTTTAATTCGACTACTTGCAAAAACCAATTCATTAAACAATCGCGTGCAAACAAACCAATCAAACTTAGAACAGTGCTGCAGAATACCAACAACGTCAATGTCAACATAAATGCAGCATTACCTGATACCATTGTTTATATCAACAATCAGCTGACGAAACAAAAGAAAAATCTACTCTGGCTAGCGAAAGAAAAAGGCAAAACGCGAAAATTGGAGATTTGTATGGGAGAATGCAGGCAAAATATTAGCGCGAAAGAATGAAAACACTCCAGCTGTTATCATAAGCACGATCAATGACGTTGACAAAATAACATAAGCAACAGCGTAAAAAAAGAAACGTCACTCCAACTTTCTAAACATAATGGATGAGTCAAGCAGAAATGATAATGCAGTTCAATATGTATGTATGGTAAAAGTGAAGTTAATTTAAATGAATTAAAAAAAACTAAATGTTGTTACTTATGTTTTAATGTCAGGTCCTTACGTTTAAATTGGAATAGTTTTTGCTTAAGTATTAGTCACTTTATTAATGCCTTAGAAATAATTGTTCTAGTCGAAACAAATATAGAAGACGAAGAAGTCGAATTTTACAAATTAGATGGATTCCATAAACCAAAATTTGTAAACAGAAACAAACGAAGAGGAGGAGGTATTTTAATGTTTGTGAGAAGTCATTTGGTGTTTACGCGATTACCGTGTGAAAGCTTAACTTATGAAAATATTAAGATATATATTAACAAAGAGAAGAAGTATGTCTTCGGTGTATACAGACCACCCGGATTAAGCCAAAAATCCTTCGTAGAAGAATTAGAGAAAAATCTTGGTGATAATATAAAGAATGGACCAGCTATTGTATTGGGTGATATCAATATTAATGTCAGTGACACAAACTCTAGCAACGCAAAAAATTATTTAGAGATGTTGGCTACACTAGGATTCACAAATTCTATAAACCAATACACAAGAATTGATCTAAAAAGAGGTACACAAAGTCTACAATTGACCACATTTTAGTAAGAACAAAAAATGAAAATATAACAACTTTTGTGATTGAAAGTGGTCTTACGGATCACTATGCTATAATGTACTTTACAAGCATCAATAAGCCCAATGTAAAGCAACCAACATTCACGTCGTACATTTGCTCAACCAAGGTCAATAGAATGATAGCAGCGACTAATTGGAACGAAGTTCTAATTCAAACTGACGCAATAACGCTTTATGAGAAGCTATCACACAAATTTAAGGACATCTACTCAAAATCAATTTGTACTAGAATAGAAAAAGAAAAATGTAAAAAAAATCCATGGATGTGCGTCGAAATAATAGAAAAATGTAGACAACGGGACGTTTTGTACAGAAAATGGAAGAACAACAGGCTAAATAAAACGTATGAAATTGAATACAAACGCTTCCAAATAAGTTGAACAAGGATATATCAACTCAAAAGTCTTACTTTTACAAAAACAAGTTCAACGAAATAAGGACCGACCCGCGCAAAACCTGGAACCTCGTAAATGAAATAATGGGAAGAAAAAAACTCAACGCTGACGAGGTAATCATGAAAAACTTGCAAATAGAAAATTGCTTATACATAGCTAACGAGTGTGCAAAACATTTTTCTCAACAATTGCAAAAAATAATACATCGGTGCAACTCGATTACATCACATCATCAAAGTATTTCCATCGCAAATACAATATTCCCCAGAGAAACCAACATTGAAGAAGTCTATCGCATAATATTGAGAATGGATACAAACAAATCTCCAGGAATTGATGGCATTAGAGCAGCCGACATCAAACATCATGCCCAGATTTTCTCTCCAATATTTTCTAAGTTCATAAACCTGACCATGACACAAGGAAAAATACCAGTAGCTCTAAAAACTGCAGTCATAAAACCAATTTTCAAGGGAGGTAATAAAAACGATATTAAAAACTATAGACCAATATCCATATTGCCTGTTTTAGAAAAGTGCACGGAGGATATAGTAATAAAACGACAGTCATTTATAACTAAACATTCTCTCATCCACCAATCTCAATATGGTTTTCAGAAAAAAAAAGTACGGGAACCCTCTTAGGAGAGTTTGCAAACCACATCAATGAAAGCCTTAATAAAAACTATCATACGCTGGTTTTATTTATGGACTTCAGCAAAGCCGTTGATACTTTAAATCACGCTAAAATGCTAAAAGCTCTTGAGAAAATTGGTATCCGAGGTGTCTTAGGGAATTGGCTGAAGGAATATTTGATAAATCGTTTATACTGTGTTAAGATCAATAATATATACAGTGAAAAAAAATAGGTTCACTTCGGAGTTCCACAGGGTTCAAAATTGGGACCCCTTCTATTTATTTTATTCACAAATGAACTGCTACGCACCTTCAAAAGAAGCATCCCATTCGCTTATGCAGACGACACCGCAATAGTGGTTCGTCACAGATCCTTAGAATCTGCGACAAAAATAATGCAAGAGGAGCTTAATGATGCCATAAAGTGGAGTCATGACAATGGCCTTGTTATTAACGCAGATAAAACTAAGATTATGCACATTCGATGTCCACATCAAAACAAAACCAATCAACAGATATTCGTTCAAAATGATACATGTGCCTCGACCCCAAAACAACTAATTGAAATAGTAGAAACGCATAAATATCTATGAGTGATAATCGACAGCCATCTCATCTGGAAAAAACACATAGATAAGACTCGCATGGATATAAGAAAAGCGATATTTGCGTTGACCCATCTTCGAAATCATGCCGCACCAAGAATACTTCAACTTGTATATCATGCTCTTATCGAATCCAGACTAAGGTATACCAGGAATACTTGCCTGGGAAAATGCATCTCCAACACATATAAATAAATTACAAAGTCTACAAAATGCAGCACTTAAAATGATAAACAACATGAACATTACTGATGAAAGAAAATTTAAGGCTATAACAGTCGAACATATGTTTAGGATGATTCTAGTTCTCGAGTACTACGATGACAACCGATTTAAAAGACCTATTCAGCATGAAATAAATACAAGAAGACGAGCACAGGGACTACTGCACACGCCTAGAAACCATAATAACTACGGTAAAAGAATGTTAGAATACAGCGTTCCTAGTAGTTTTAATAATTTACCATCAAACTTAAGAAACATTTTAAATTTTAAATACAGAAAAAAAGAGATCAACAACTATTTCTTGAATCTTTAAACTAATTTTTAGCTAAAGTAATGAATCTTAATTAACTGAATTTTTGCAATATTACTTTTTTGTTCTTACTTGCTCCTTTTTATATTTGATTAGAATCTGTTCAACCTTCTGCAGAAAAGCCATCAGAGCTTCGCAGAAAATTATAAAAATTGTAAAAATTTAAGAAAATACAAAATACAAAATACAAATAAGTTGGTGAGAAATTTTATCAAATGCCTTGCTGAAATCTGTGGAAATTGAATCCACTTCATCACCATCTTCTAAAACACAAAGCATCCTAGGGACGAACTCAGTTAGGTTAGTGGTTGTTGACTTACCTTTCATGAAACCGTGCTGATTTCTGCAGATAGTTGGCATATAGTACGGAAGCAGATGTTGATAGACTATACTTTCGAAACGTTTGGGTATGCAAGAGAGTTTTGCTATGGGCCCATAATTATCGATTTTGGCCTTACTCCCTATTTTATGAATATGCTTTAGCGGACACCGTGGCGGTGGTTTCCCAAATAATGTAAAAAAGGATCCGCAGTCAACATCTTGCCGCTCTGCTATAATGCTCTATTTATCAGCTCTATTTATCAGTAAAAAAACAGAGACATGCACATGTTACAACTCTTTGCCCCTAAAGGGAGATCAGTGCCTTATTTACGGACTAGTTATTTATTAACAATCCTCAGTTTTTGAATACGGATATGGATCCGAACATGACGACTGTATACGACTCACGAGAAAGAGCTCTTCAGAAACACAATTTACCTTATACTTTAAGAAGGAGACATCCTGGCGTCGAGTGAGACATTTTGTTGGGATGCAGGTGAGTATGCCCTGCAAACAGGGATTACGGAAGTCCTTTAGGCATATACTACTATTTACTATACATATATATGTTTGAAAGAACCTCATATGGTGCAAACCGTTCAGTGACCGAATGTTGACGTTGCGTCGTTATTGCCTACCGACGGAAATCTCAAATGAAGATGAGATGGACAAACTTTACTGTCAACTAGGTGCAAAGATACTCGTACAATATGGGAATACATGATCCTGAAAGTTGTTACTTTCTGTAAGCGAACGGATCTACCTGAAGTGAATCTGTCTCTGAACAGCATTATAGCGAAGATAATTCAGGACGGGAACAACCAAAATTCCGGACTCAACTCGCGGTATCAAATGAGCATGATTCCGTTCTGCATCGAGTACGTGTCTCTGCTCTACATGCTTTTCACGTGCTTCGAGAAGGCGTCTGTTAACGTGATCCGTGAGTTTGTATATAGACAATCTTCATAAGATCAATGGTTATAAGGCCTATCTATCCAAAATATCTATAAAATGATAAACTGTTTGATACTACTGAAATCCAAAGAGGTGTAGAACATGGCTGGATTTTTTTCCCAGTAATAAGTAGAGATGCTATCCTCGCTGCAGTGTCGAAACTAACCAAACGAACACAAAAGACCATAACGCCTTGAGCTAAACATGTGTATTACGCTGACAATGTCTGTCTCGAGTTGATCTAAAACTCAAAAACTGAACAAAGCCAAAAAGGGCCGAAAGTAACAAAAACCTATAAGCCCTTCAAGTTCACTTATATGAAAACTAACATTTTTCGAAAAGTTAGAAATGTTCCTACTTTCCTTCGAAACATCCGTTAATACCATGCCGTTTATGATGCCAGAACCGAGCTCTACATATGTAGCCAGCGGGATCAGGAAACCAATTTTAATTGCCTAAAGCTTAGAAATGCAATGTTTTCAATGTAACTGCAACGTTGTTGTAAGGGTGGTGTGGTGCGTGAAAATTAACTGCCGTAGTGCCCCGAAGGAAGCATATCGTAGTCATTGTACGAGTAAATATACTAACTGTATCCCTAACAAGGAGCTCAACATCAGAATAGACCGCGTGAGGAAAATGAAATCGTACTGGTTGCAGTTCAGGGCGCGAAGTGAAATTGATTACGAATTCTGGCAGACAATGCGGACAGAAAATGCCATAGCATCGAAACCTAACAAAAGAACGAAAGTACGACAGCAGAACGCCTCACATCAATACAAAAACTCTAAGTAGTGAGATAAGTAAGGTGACAGGGCAAAAATGGCAACCCAAAATCTTTCCAAGTTGTCTCAAAGATCAAGGCGAATTTCCACTGGTCATTAACAAGTTACTAAGCAAGAAAAAAGAGGGTATCATCTGATCAATTGCGGAAAATATATGGGATTCGATTTTTTACTGCTGGCTAAAGCGATTCTGTAACCAAGTATTTGATTGATCTAAGTGAAGGACGTTTAGTACAGTCTCCGTTTCATCGATTGTTCATGGATAGCTTCAATCGAAATCATTGAACAAGTACTCCACTATACTGAATAATGCTAAGGTGTCATTATGCCCTTAATTCTGTTCATTACTTTTCTCAGAACTGCTACTGTTTTATCAAAAGTTATCAGTGATGTAGAAAAAAAGCTGTGGTCTCAATGCCAACCCTACCAAAACGGAAGTGATTCTTTTTATAAATTACGGTTCAAAGAACAGCTTCCATAGCCATTACACCTTTTTGCACTTAACACCGCTTGATTTACAGATCAAAAAACTTGCTGGCAACAGTGCGATACGGCTCACTAATTTGGGTTACTGCAAGCGCAATAGTTTCGGACATGACAGGGTGATAACGGAGCTACTGTCGTATGATATAATATATCCGAAGAGGGAGGACTAGGAAAAAAAATGCAATAACAAAGTCAAATGAAATTGCAATTTTCACAGATGAGTCAAAAACAGAGGACCCTCAGAATACCCAGAACTAAGAGTGTCCATAAGACTACCTTAGGCAAGCAGTGTCTTCCAATTAGAGGTTCTGGCTGTCCTCAGGACGACTGAGCTAATGCAGATGAGATCGGCATCTGATCGAGATATAGCTATCTACATCGAAAGCCAGGCCGCACTCAAGGCAATGGAATCAACCAATGTCAACTCTGATACAGTCAGGGAATCTCGCACAGTGCTTTAGGCTCTACGAAGTCAAAACAGGGTAAGACTGTGCTGGGTGCCAGGAGACTGCGGTATTAAATGATCTGAACAAGCGGACGAGCTTGCAAGAAAAGGAGGGCTACTAAACAATAGTGAGGTTGCCAACATCAAACCACCCCTTTGCATAGTGAGGGGCACTATCGAGGAAAAAATCACAAAAGACTGCCAACTAAAGGTGGTCAAGTCTTGAAAGACACAGGGTATCCAAGGCTCTCTAGATCTAGAAAGTTAATAAAATTAAACAGGGATAAGCTTAGGACAGTAATAGGAATCCTGACAGGACACTGTCTCCTGCGGTAACATGCAAAGAGACTCAAATTTTCAGGTACGGATATTTGCAGATTCTGCGGTGATCTGCAACACACATACTGTGTGTAGTCGAAGAAAATTTTTAGGGTAATACTTTTTCGAAAACCTGAAGGAAATAGACGGCACGAACTTCAAAGGCCTTCTTGGCTTTTGCAGCGAAATTGGGTGTTTCACCTGAGCGATTGTTTAGGTTTTTGCCATTTGAAGACAAATTCAACTGGTTCCACAGAGATCGCGAATGGCCCGTTTTGGTGGCTGTGTGATGGCCGCCATACCCCTGTTTAATCTAATCTAACCTATCGGTGATGTGTTTCGTGAGCATGGTTTAGTAAGTCCAAGCGCTCAAGAGGAAGGCAAGATATGAGAATTTGTGACCTAACATCGACCACGATGGTGGCCACTAAAGACGCATTTGAAAAAAGTAAGTTAATGATAGACATAACAAACGTCTATATGGTATACATGGATTGTACTACCCTTGGATTTAAGAACTCATGGAAAACCTGGAATACTGCCTGGAATAACGCGGAATTGCATTCCACATTGCTTAAGCAATTTACACACAAGCCAAGATTGGTCGACATACCAATGTTCTTAAAACATGGGTTCCTATACCGTAAGGCACTTTTGTTGTAATATGTGCTATGGTACAACTGTAGAGGGAGTAATTAGGGCCGTTAAGATGGTAGTAGGCGACAGGAGCTCTAAGCCACATTCAGTGAAAAGTTCAGTTGGCTCATGAATTTGAATAAATACCAGCCCTGAAAATTCTGAAAAATGTCTGAAGATAAATTGTGGCATTTAATTTTTCAGTTTACTAGATGACTCACAGGGTCCTTAAAAGCCATTGCGTCGGGAAGAGTTACATTAAAACTGCATCAGACTACGTCTCTAAATTCCCAATTGGAAGCCTAACCTTCTTTAAAATCAAATCATGGGTAAACTTCTTAAGGAAGGGCTAGAATTTAGCTTCGATTTAACCCAAATACAAGAAGAATTCTCTAAAATATTTCAAACAGTTCTTTGCCTATTTACTGATGTAGTTCAGATCGACCTTCGTATTTGGTTTAACTTTTATCTCACCATTATTAGGATTATCCAGAAAAACCATTACCCAATTCTCAAATCGGTACCGAAAACGAATGTTTTTACATTCGTCCCTTCCTTCCCTTGAGAGTGAGCAGATGTATAACTCCCTCAAGGAATAGATTTACAGAGAAAAACGTCCAACTGCCTGGGCAATGAATAATAACACTGGCAACAGCTTTTCGAGTCCTTATTTTCGTCCTTCACAAAGTGATTTGAAATTCTGAATGAAAAATAAACTCTAGGTCACTCAGCAGTGACTTCAAAAAGGTCAGATGATTGTTAGGCAGAAATAAAAGGAAAATCTCACCTTAATGGCTGACGTTATTGAAATGCAATATGCATGAAGGACATGCTGTCATTTGTCAGTATGTAACCGTAGGGATAGGTATTTTGGGAAGTGATTCGAATGTGAAATCCTGAAAAATCGTCCTTCAGTAATTGCCATATGGCGTATAACACGGGGATGGGTATGATGAGGATGAGTACATTTGAATCTCTTTATTTTTATTTTATAATCTCTAGCTATGAAGTTTGTTCTGAAAGAAGTCAGAGATACGTTGAGTGTTTGTCCTTCAAAGTTTAAATGTGCTTAAGTGATTTGGTTTTTTTTTTCTGCTCGTACGAGTATTGTTTCTTTCAGTTTTCCTCTTTTTAAGGACTATGTCGCCCCAGGATTTAGCTCTTCATTTTATTGGGTGTTAAGTGTTGATTACTGTGTGAAGAACTTTTTCTTGTAAATAATGTTCGGCGTAAATTGGGCCATGAGCAATAATGGACTTGTTTTCAAAAAAATAAAAAAAAAGATCGAAGGAAACAATTTTTTTTTGTTGACGAGGCTTTTGTTCAAGTGAATTTGGCTGGAGGGAGAACGTAAATTCAATTTAAGAAAACAAGAATGCTGTACCGTTCACATGGTAAAGTTTGGAGAAGTACTTTTCGAATTTAGTTGATGTGTGAGCAATGACCGATTGCGACGATAGCTTCTACCAAATCGTATTAAGTGGAAATTGGAAGTCGTGGAAAATATGATCAATATCCATCCTTTTCAGTTTACCGTTGCTCTTTAATAAAAAATTCCTCACCTAGTTAGACAACTAGTCAGTCCAAAGTGGATCCGACCCGTAACCAATGAACCTCTCTACTTAGTGTGGTCTTTGGCTAACTACCTCGAGTTATGCACTCCGAAATGTTTGAGATCTGTTTTCATTTGTTCTTGTCACTTAAGGCAAAGTCTTGATGAAGTGCATCTTTTCTGACTCGGTCAATGCCGCTGTGTTATACCTTCTCCTCCAAGGCTCGTCAATGCAAATGGCATCAAAGACATCTCGATGAATTTTGCTTTCAAAATATTCAATAATATCTTTTCACGTTCATGCTTCTGCGCCATAAAACAGAATTTATTGGGATGATTAGGGTCTTAAAAAGAGTCTCCTTAGTGTTTCTTCTCAAGGCCTTATTACTCGATTGAGGGCTCTGTACCAAAGTTAATAGCAGAGATGAGGTAAAAAAAAAATCCCTATTTACCCCGAAATTATAGATTTTGATTGGGACGTTATCTCTGGTTCGTTGATGTCGTGCACTTCTTGTTGGATTTTCTCCACTCACAGATGAATTCAGTTTTGCCGCTTCTATTTCAAATCGTGCAAACGCATCATGTAAGTGAAGATCAACGCTTATTGACCTATAAATCGTTTAGCGCAGTGAATTCGTATGAACATCAAAAACAATACATTGCCCATCATGAGGAGATATCCCACCAGAACAACGCGAAACTTGGAGGACAGCAGAAGGAGCTTTACGTATCACTACTCATTGACTATTTGTAGTGGTAATAGCCGCGAAATCTTAACATCAGCACATTTTTAGCTATACCGCTGTTGAGCCACATTACTGTCGAACGAGGTCACAAAAAAAATATCTCGATACTCAACTTAACATTTATATATTGTTTTATTATATTTTTTGAAGCTGTTGCAATAATTGGAAGTCTGTCAACTTTAGCTTGGCCAGTTATATCGGGAGGGAGTTTGGAGTCCCATTGTATTACAGCAAAGTTTAAACTCAAGTTGGCAAATTTTGTTTTACTTGCTGTAGCTGTTTGTTCGCGAAAATATTAACGAGAAAGCCTTATAGAGGTGCGGTTAATCAGCAAGGAAGTGGGTTCAATACAGGCTGTCAAGAATTGAATGGCATCTCTGTCACTTATTTTACATTTATCGAGCACTGCCGATATCCTGGAAGTTAAAATATCTACTCTCGCTCTTTTTAAGCCTGACGACCTTGACACTGGCGATTCAGAGATAGAATTTTTTCAACTTCAAGCTCCTCTTCTTCAGATGAACAAGTAGTATCTAATTCTACCAGAAAACAATTTGTTCATTCAAATATTTAAATATAACAAAACCACTACCTATCTACGTGATAATTGAATGAACTTTGATATTCAACTCGTTGTTTGGTTCTCTTCTCACGATCGTTTTTTTCCTTTTTTCCAAGATAGCTGCAAGCTATCTGTTCCAAGCATACACCCACGTCGACCTTTCTGTCGTTGTAAAAGCAACAACTTTTTATCCTCTTCAATCTAAGGCTGATGCATTCGCGATATCAAATAAATCGTTTAAGGTTTCCGCAAAATTATAAAGTTTTTTCAATTGTTTTAAGCAATGACATCGATCACGAGTAGAAATTCTTGCTTTCTTTCCAAAATAGAAAACACTCATCTATTACTAAACTTACACTATTTGCTAAACTTAACTTCACTCTTCGCATATTATGAAAAAGAACACCAAGTACATCTAGTTTTGAAGATAATTTAGAACCTAGAATTGTAAGTACTAATCTCGTAATTTGCAATATTGGCAATGAACCCACTTTTATAACTAGGGACCTACAAGAAGTGCTAGATATTACTCTTGTCTCTGACAGCATCACTCAAAGGCTAACGAACTGAACACTCCTTTTCAGACCACAGATACATACAATTCAGTCCGAGTGATGCTCACCCCAGCCAACCAGCCAACCAGCTTTTCGGAATTACCGAAAATCTGATTGGCCAAAATACAGAGGAATACTGTCAGAAACGCTATCCTCTGAACTATCAAGTCCCCCGCGTGACACCAATGAGCTTGACATGAAAGTCAAGGAATTTACTCTGGCTCTCAATCAGGCTATGGCCGCTTGGTGCCCTCTTATTCAACCAAGAGGCAAGAAAAAGCCACATTGGTGGACATCGGCACTGGCACTGCTCAGAAAAGTTTTCAACGTAGCAAAAAGCGCAAGAAAAATGACTGACTGGGACTCATATAAAGAATCCCTCAAATTATATAAAAAAGAACTGAGGAAGAAAAAGCCACAATCCTGGAGGTCATTCTGTGACAAAATCACAGAAACTTCTGAGGCATCGCGGCTAAGAAAAATCCTCTCTACAAATCCTATGATGCCTAGCTGTTTGAAAAAAACCGATGGCTCTTCGACAACCTCAAGTGATGAATCACTCAACCTGCTTCTGGACACCCACTTTCCAGGTAGCTCCCAAATCGCGGCCAGTAGCAGCCCAAACAGGCCTACTGCAACTGTGACAAAAATTCATGGTCTGATTACGAGAGACAAACTGCTCTGGACGCTGAATAGCTTCAAACTATACAAGTCTGCTGGTCCGGACAGTATAATACCTGCCGAGCTACAGAGGTCCTCAGATATTATTCTGTCAGTGTTAGAAAATATTGTGAGGAGCTGTGTAGAGCTTATACACATTCCACTGTTATGGAGAGAAGTCAATGTAGTATTCATTCCCAAAGCCGGAAAATGTTCTCATGTTGTCCCAAAAGACATCAGTCTATCATCTTTCTATGGATTGATATCCATATTCGAGCTAAAGTTGATCCAAGACTTCTATCTACGGCTCAACATGCCTACTGTAAAGGAAAGTCGATGGAAACGGCTTTGCACTCTCTGACTAGCCACATAGAACGATCCCTACAATATAAGGAGTATACAATGGTTGCTTTCCTAGACATGGAAGGGGCCTTTAACAACGTCAACACATTCGCAATCACGACTGCGCTGTCAACTCTGCAGGTAGACGACTCACTTGGGGAGTTGATCGGTCTAATGCTAAAAAGCAGGATAATCAACTCCAAACTGGGTGAGACTTCTGCTAAAAGATATGTCGGTGTCCTCTCTCCCCATCTCTAGAACTTAGTAGTTAACGAACTACTAATATACCTGAAAGCGGGTGGTAGCAGAGTGATTGCCTATGTGGATGACGTTGCCATAGCCGTCTCAGGAAAACATCTCAATACCATTAAAGAACTCCTTCAAGTAAATCTCAATAGATTAACCCATTGGGCAGATCGCTGCTCCACTTGACACCCCTCGATATTTTTAGCAGGCATGTAATAGCTGCGACTGCAGCTATTCGCCTTAATGTGACTAAACAGTGGACAAATAATTCATTTGGCCACGCCAACATTCTTAATGCATTAGGAATCCTCACAGAGAACATCGATTACACCATACCTGAACTTTGGTTTGACAAAAACTTCCAAGTAAGCTTCCCCTCTATATCTTTCTGGGAGGAAGATGCTTTCATGAAGGACAAGTTAATCCATCTCTACACAGATAGATCTAAAACCGATAACGGAGTTGGTGGCGGTGTTTTCTCAGATTAGCTAAATCTAAGAATCTCTTTCCGTCTTCCAAATGACTGTATCGTGTTCCAGGTGGAAATTTTGGCGATTGAAGAAGCTCTGTCCTGGTTGAAGAAAGACGTGATATCTGCAAAGGATATCCGCATATTTTTGGATAGTCAGGCCGCCATCAAGTCCCTGAACTCGGTCTCATTATATTCTAAAATTGAGCTTGAATGCCGATCATCTCTCATGGAGCTGCAGAGCAGTTCAACATTCACCTTTGTTGGGTGCCGGGCCATAGAGACATTCCAGGGAACTGCAGAGACGATTAACTCGCCAAAATTGGAACTACTCTACCTATTCTACCGGATAAAGGTAGCATACGTATACACCAATTGCTACGTGCAAACAAATACTGAAGCTGGATGCCAATAAAAGAACAGACCTTAGGTGGACTGCTGGGCAAACATGTCTAGCGACCAAACAGGTCTGGCCAAGGCTGGATCTGAGTCGCTCTAAGTGTCTGATCCTTTTAGATAGGAAACATCTCAGCGCCGTAATATGTGTTATTATTGGACACTGCCTCATAGGCAAGAACGCAAGAAGGCTTGGCGCTTTTACAAATGATTTCTGAAGAAGCTGCATGGACGAGCTGGTTCCATTAGTAAGAAGATCATAGATCCACGTGGCATCACAATGGGCCAACAGGCCTAAGTGGGTTGGTATTTCTAACAGCCACTCTTACCTAACCTAACCTTACCTATAACCTAGAATTTGATTTTTCATAACACCGACCAAAAATAAATTTTCACGTGACATTTTTTAACAACTTAACTGATCGCAAGCTACTAAAAGTTTCGATTGACAGAAATACTCGTAATGAAGTGCATTTTAAATTTCATCACCTACGCCTGCTTAAAAAAAAAAAAACTTAATACAAAAGAGTGAAAGAAAGTTACATACAATAGGTACTAGTACAGTACGAGTAGATGAACTTTCATAAAAGCGTAGACTTAAGCTCAGTGCGGCACGAGTTAATATGGTCATAAAAAAAAATTAGGGTAATGTGTTTAGATGTCATGGAACAAAAAAATTGGGTGCTTAAAAAAAAATTCCGACTTTTGAAAGTAAGGACCACCCTAATACATATAAATCTAAAAACATAATTATAAGCTTTTACAATTTCACAAGGGTAAACGAGGAAATAAAATTAATTGTAATGAAGAGCAAAAGGTAATGAGAAACAATTTTTGAGTTAATAGCAATTTTATACATTCAGATGGTGAAACACACAACAAATTTTCAATTTCATGATGATTATAGTATATCACAATTCAAAATTGTTTATTTAACGCCCTGATGGTGAGTATATCTTTGGGAGGTGTATTGAAATGTTTGCAGGATAAAACACAGCAAAAGTTTCTTAAGCTCGAACTGCGAAAATGTGGAATGCTTCGAAGGTTATGGTATCATTAATGGGACTCTGCTGGTATCCGATGCTTTACAAGCAGAATTTTCAGTTTAAAAAATAGCCTTAAGTGTTGGCTATACGAGACGAATAGCATATATGTATTTCTTATAATGGATTTTTGTAATACAGTTATATTTTACTAAGCAAATAATACCATATTGTAATCTGGAATGGATGATCCCAATATAAATACTTTTATTAAGATGCTTTCATTTAATATTTTACATTTATTCATTTAATCTTATATCTTATGAAAGGAAGATTTAACAAACTTATAAGAATATTTGCAAATATTTACACATTAACATTTGAAAAAATAATTAAACGAAAATAATTAATTTGAGGCGGAATATTCAGTGGTACATGCATATTAAACTACAATAATAATAAACAGAAGGTATGTATATAAAAGAGAAGAAGAATAAGAAAAGTAAGAAAAGGAAGGATGATAGAAAGATGAAAGGAAGAAGAAGAAAAAAATTGTTCTATTGTATAATAAATCATATTCAGTCTGCAATAGTAGGTGCTCAGATATCCAAGTAAAGAAGTTTCAAACCTATTCGTGCTTACTTTCCCCTCAAATCTGAGGGCAAGCAGTTCCACAGACGGGCGGCGGTTTGGTCAAAAAATGAATGTTCGGACGAAAGGCATGACAATCTGGGTTGGACAATAAACAGGGAACAAGAAATTGAGTTCATTGTATAGGTAGTCTAGCTTATGAGTTTTGGATTATGTTCCTTAGAAGGCAAAGAGATCTGAATTTCAAAAGGTTAGCAAAAGTGCAGCCGGCTGAGAGAAGTGGGAGATGTGATCTCGCTGCCTTTTGTTAAAAATATATCTAGTTATATTGTTGAAGTCGACATTCAGTTTATGGAGGCTATTGTAGCCGGGTTTGCAGAAAATTTCACATCCGTATATATAAAATTGGCCTAAATAAGAGTTTTTGCCAAAATAAGTTTGGTTTTCGTAGGAAGAGAGTACGATGTCCACAATACTTACTTACTTAATTAGGTTCTATCTAGAGAAAGCAAGATAGTTGCATTTGATATTTCTAAAGCATTCGACAGAGTTTGGCTTGATTTTGGGATCGACGACTCTCTTCTCCAATGGATTAGAAATTACCTTTCGGAACTGAATGTTCAAGTTGTCTTGGATATTTTCAAGTCTGATATTCACAAAATAAATGCTGGTGTGCACCAGCATTTTTTTTAATTTTCATTCTCTCTGCTTTTGAAATTCGTTCCCTGACTCACGTCCATGCTATTCGACTCTAGAACAGGAACGGCTGCGTATGTTAAGTTCATTAAATTTCGATATTAACAGCATAATCAATTGGAGAACTGTCAACTGAGTGGAATTTAAAGCTTCTAAAACACAATGCTGTGTGCTGTCCTTAAAGGGAAATTTAAACACCCAGCCATTATCCATGAATGGCACTTGCATCGTCGAAACCGATAAACTTTCCATTCTTGGTATATGTGTGTCAGTGATAACTTACGTTGGAATGACCACATATTCGATGTCGTCAAAAATGCTGCGAAATGTCTAGGTTTCCTCAAGCGATGTATGAAATATTTCACCGCCTCTGATTTGGCCGCAATATACAATATAATACATTCAATTGGAGTACAATGCCCACATCTGGTCAGGTGCTCCTAAAAAATCTCTGCACCTGCTACATAGTATTCAAAAACGGGCGATAAGTTTCATAAGTGAAACTTATCTTCGGACCTACTCTGAAATATCGTGATTAGAGTATAACTTGCTTAAAGAATGCCATGCTGAGCACTCTATTTCTTATTCATTATAATTTCATAACATTTAAGACCAATATACTGCGGTACCTCGCTTTCTACCTCCCTACCAATGCTTGACCCGCGCTGTGTGCAAACATTTTAACGGTGTGATAACCCCTTGAGGGCGCGCTAATTATGAAAAACAAAAATGTATTTGCTTTTTAAATTTATAGTGCAATAAGAGAATATTTTCACTAAGGACTGTCGTCTGAAGACAGGGAATCCTATTTTTGCAATTTAATTGATGCTGTTTCTGAATGATGGTGATGGAAATTTCTTGCCTGATGAAGCAAACATCGATTCTGATACAGAAGTAAAACAGTTTGAAGTCAAACTAAATGAAATGAGGAAAGTGACTCCGATGAGGAACATGATTTTCGACATGATGATGACGCAACTCTGCTGGTTGATTTTTTTCGTCCCCAAAGATGGTGTAAATTGGTAAAAGCATCTTCTACCTATGCATCGTCACGGAGAGCTCATGGGTACAAATTCCATTACAAAAAAACTTGTATAACTGCATTCTTTGTTCAGCTATTAGAGATATGAAATCAATCGAATTAATCGAATCAGAAGTCAACTTAGGGAGCTATGGAAAAAAATTCATAGCCATCATACCGTCCAACCATGGTACATAATAGGTTCACGGGAATTCTGCGATTCTATGACCTATTACCAGGAAAACTAACCAAGATTAGTGACATACATACTTGTAGATCAGGGAGAGCACGTCATCACTGATAATTTGTTTATAACACTTCTTTGGCCAACGAGCTGGGTAATTGGAAATGTTCGACTGCAGGTACAGTAAAAAAGCACAATAGGTACGAGTATATGATCAATGAGTTCAAACCAGTACGGAGAAGTCAAGTCAAATCAAGTTTATTTGGCTTTTCTTAAAATGCGATTTTGTGCTCCTAAGTCCGGTGAGAAAAAACCATAAGACCAAGGGGGTGTGGGCACAATGGATAAAATGTTGGCTCATTACGCTGGCCAATTGTTGTGTTTTTTTTTACATTTTGGCCAAAATAATCAT
The DNA here is from genome assembly GCA_949129095.1 of Volucella bombylans. Taxonomy (NCBI): domain Eukaryota; kingdom Metazoa; phylum Arthropoda; class Insecta; order Diptera; family Syrphidae; genus Volucella; species Volucella bombylans. The sequence continues at coordinate 113,681,081 of OX422144.1, read as the reverse complement.
TTTTAATGCAACGAAAATATATTTTTACGGGGGTCATCCGGGCGGGTATTGATAAAGCGTGAAGACAAAATGTCAAAATTAAAAGAAAAACCCGAAGGAATGTAAAGTTTTTATTTTTTTTATGTTACGCGTATCTAAAGCAAATAAAAATTTGGTAACTGAGCTAAAATCAAACTTACGTTGCTTCAAAATTCAAAATTCGAGAAGGTATTTAAGAAATAAATGTGAAAAGGTCAACCGAAGGTTAATGTGGATGAAGGTTTATGCAGCTTAAAAATATAAACAAGAAAAACCTTTCCTGTCAATCAATTTGTAATGTTATCAAGTGAACGTCATACACATGAAAAGCGCAACCGTTTTCCAATTCAAAAACCCATTTGAACACTCGTAAATTGTGTTTTGATGCTTCATTTGATATGAAGGAATTAGTGTGGCCCTTAAATGTGACCTAGCACCCCACTGGACCATCCATGTTACTCAAACTTCTCCCACTATCTCTCGAACCAGCACCGAATTCAGCCCTGAATTTTGGATGAAACAATACTCGCTGCACAATAGAAATCAATTTCGAATTAATTGAGTGCAACGGTTTTGAGTGCTCAGGGGAGCTGGGAACATTTATTTTATTACAGGTTTTTTTTTTAATTTTGCTCTTGCCATTGTTGTTAACGTAGAGAATTCATTATTATTTGTTGAGGATACACAATTAAAGCAAGGATATGGGGCGCAATTTAATAATTAAATAATTTGTTCAATTACATAGAATTGTTCACGTATTTTAGATGTGATTTTATTTTTTTTTTTGCATTTTATAATTAATTCCTTAAATGATGGCGAATAAAAGGGAATTTTACAGGACGCTGATTTTGTGGAAATCAGTTAGAGCATAATTGAAAAGAATATTAAAAATGTACGAGTACATAGCTGTTTGTTGAAAATCAATTTTGTTATTTTTTTTTATGAAAATATCATATTAAAAATTCGCTGATTAAAATCATACTTTGACAGGGAAGTGATTTGTTAATACAAAATAAATCTAAAGAACCGCCATTCCGAACAAAAAAACCGTTGAATGGAGTTTGTAGTTGATGAACGTTTTTATTTTACCTATTTTCTATGATCCGGTTATAATTTCTTTTATTCTTTTTTGTTGGAACAGAGCCGTTTCGCAGATTGGAAACTTGTTGTTTGTACTGCTTGAAGGTTACTTTTTCTATAATTGTTCGGTTTTTCGTAGAAAGTGTTAAAAACGCATCAGTGACTAAGTGTCTATGTACCAGCGCCAACCATATCAGCTGTAATACCATCATCACTTTCACAAACAAGCATGGCAGAATGTGGTGATAATTACAAAACTTAGGTAATTAGCAAAAGCATATTGCACCTCTACGACGCCAGTCTACAGTCTTTCCTATTAAGAGACAGCAAGGCGTCATTCAGGTGTTTCGAATTTATGGAGAATTAATACATGTTGTTTTTTTTTTATAATGAGCGAGTACACAAAGGATTTTATGCACCGTAAAGATGTTTGCACACAGCGCGGGCGAGGCGAAATTAGGGAGGGAGATACCGATGTGCTTTGGTTTTAAATGTGTGCAAGTTATAGTGACTAGAAAATAAAGAGTTCAGCAGGGCATTCTATAAGCGAGTTGTACGGCTTAGGAACGAATCACGATATTTCAGATTACGTCCGAAAGTGGGCTTGAGAGTATCCTGATGAGCATTCATAGTCAGTTCAAAGTTGAAAGACTTGAATGCTACTGACAATTTCGGAGGTGGAAATAGCGATACAACAAGATGAGACAGGAGAAATTACGTCTGCGTTCGAGAGTGTCGAATGACTGTGTAATATTGTCATCTTTACGAGTTTTGTCGCACGGTTTTAGATCCTATCTAACAAGTGCAAAGAGGTCTTAGGAGCACCTGACCGGATGAGAGCATTGTACTCTAATTTCGGGCGGAGGTGAAATATTTCTTACATCGCTTGAGGAAACCGAGAATGGAAAGTTTTTTGGTTTCGACGATGCAAGTACCATTCATGGTTAATGGCTTCTGAAACGTGTGTCAGGGAAAGAATATGAAAAGCAGGGAGTACTGTAGTCAGCAAACGAATATATTGGATTAGAAGTAGCAGGCAAGGGACTGTTAATGAAAATTAAAAACAGTGTTGGAGACAGAATGAAGTCTTGTGACACACATCTATTTTGTGAGCATCATGCTCACATGGTTTCAAACCATCCACAATAACTTGAATTGAACGATCCAAAAGGTAGTTTCTGGTGAATTGAAGAAAAGAGTCATCGATCTCAAATGCACGCTTTTTCGACACAAGCGGCTGATGTCAAACTCTGTCAAATGGCTTAGAAATATAAAGTGCAACTATTCTGATTTCGCCAGATTGGTGTAGACTTTGGTTCCACTTTTCGGTGAGACATGACTTCAAATCACCAGTGCGCTTGCTGCTACGGAAACTGTACTGCCGGTCATTGAGAAATTTTCGTGTTTCGAGATATTTCATGAGCCGACGGTTTATCAGCGTTTCCATGACCGTGGACAAAAGAAATCCCCCTTTTTCTTAGGGATGGGCTGTTTTCCAACTTCTCGGAAAGAGTACTGAAGTGCAGTGTCGATGGAAAAGCTTACTCAGTGGTTTTGCCAGCAAGCAAGAACACCTCTTTTGAAGAAGGGGAGGTCTGGACCAGCGGGTTTGTGTATATTAAGATCTTTAAATACTCTTGCGAAAGTGGATCCTTCTCATTGAAGATTCGATACACTTATGTGTAGGCGGAGACAAAGCACTGTCTGGAAGTATTAAAGTGGCCGCGAAGTGTGCAGCAAGCAGATTGGTTTTATCCAATTATTATTGAGGCATGCTTGGGCATTAGTTCCACTAGCATACATTTAATATTGCATGCGCATTTGACCGTCAAAAAGATTCCTTCCCGTTGGATGCGGCCTAATTTGACAATCGCTCAGAAAAAGGCTAGTGTCGATTGGTAAAAAGAAATGTTGAAAAAATTCGATCACCACGTCTATAAGACCGTGACGGGCGACGAATCATGGTTGCCTGTTTCTTCGAGAAAACCGAGCATGTCGCCAAACTCTTAATTCGGAATGGTACACCACTGTTTGCCAGAAGTCTTTGGAGAAATAAGGATAAGCAGCTGCCGGACATGGATCATTTTCCACCATAATCATGCAAGCAAGTGAATTTTTGAGCACTCAAAACATCGATAGGTCATCCGCCGTACAGCTCTGACTTGGCACCCCCTTTTATCCTCGTACATGAAAAAACACTTGCGAGGTCAACGTTTTTTGACGCCTGAAAAAGCGGTTTATGCGTTTAGAACACGTACTTTGGAGTAACCTCGTTCGGAGTATTCGTGGAGGGTATTTTAAAAAACCAAAAACCGCCATTTTCGATGATAAATATTTGTTTGTACTTGTATTTCTCAGAACTTAAGTGGCATCCTATGTACTTGCACGGAGCTTAATGCATGTTCGTATCCTGAAACCTTCGAGTTTTAGCCTTGGATGGAAAATTCATCAGTGATCTTATTTACTCGTATTTACCAATAGTCTAGAACTTGCTTGCCTTTAGCGCACTTTGGCCGTCGCTACTGGAGCGGGAACTTCGCTCATACTTGGAAGACCGACACACGTTTTCCTGAGAAGCGGTGAGACAGGACGATATCGTCATCTAAAACGCACGAGGCCCGCATTCCACACCACTTTTGGAGTTATCCGTCGAGATCCAACCACATTCCTTATCTGGTTCAGTTTTTAAAGGGTGTCCTACAATTTTGCGCCATTTGTGCGCCGAAGTGTTGCCAACGACAGCGTGACAGCTTATTAAAAATGGAGCGCTACACGAGAGAAAAACAAGTTTTCGCAGCTACAGTTTGCAATTTTCATACAAAATGTTGTCGGAATAGTGATTTAACTTCATCAATTGTGAAGAGAATAATTCAAATATTCAGGCAGACTGACCGTTGCCAAGAATTGGACATTTCGACGAGGTCTCTACAGCATATTCTCACGAAAGATTTGCATCTTTATGTCCGGCCGTCGTACTTTGGAGTTAAAACCTAAGACGATTTCTATTCCATATTTCGGACATTACTCGATAGTTTCGTTAAGGAGTTTGTAGAAATATTCTTTTTTTCCCAGTGGTGGCGTGTGCACATATCAGGCTGATGTTGGCGAATAGAGCCTCTATGCGTATTGTTATACGGCGTTTACCCATTTATCGATGCTGCTTATAACAAATCCGCACACAAATAGACGCTATTTTTCTTTTCTGTAGAAATCACCGAAGTATACGTCACAATTTTTTATCCTCCTTTCCTCCAGTTTATTCCACCGCACGATGTGGTTAGGGTTCGAACATTTCATGTGCAGATTCGACGGTCGTTGTCCTTTTTTGTGAACAGTAGATCCGTTTTTAATTGCTTTGCATCAGTGAGCTTCGTACGTGGTTTTGTAATTCCCTAACCTAGATAGCCAGGCACTTGTATGACACCTTACGTAAAAGGGGTCGGATATTCCGGAGTCAGGAGCTCACTTCAGTGGTATAAGAGCTGCCCTTGACCTATTTCGTTTTTCCGCCATCGTCTCTATTTCAGCACCCAAACTGATCCTGAAAAACCTTACTGACATCAATATTTGGAGTGGAGGTAGTCCATATAAAGTATTTATACCTGTTGAAGCTACCAGAATTCATCCGCCGTACGTTCCCACACTCATTTCAGATAGAGAATTAAATTGTTTTTATTTTCTCTTACTTAACTCCGGTTGAATGAGACCATTACGTAGTGTGTAGTCGTAGTTGCAGCACTAGGCATCACCAGGTGGATAGACTAATGCTACACACCCACAACCCCCTATTCCACATGGTAAAATGTTGACCCTCAACATTATGTAGGAGTATACCCGCGTATGACCTATTTGAAGTGTTCAAAGAGGATGAAAGGATTATTGCAACCTCAATTGGTAGTTAATTTCAATACGTTTCCATCAAATTGAAGGCCTTAAAAATAGTATAACTTCCTAATCCCGTCATCAGAACTCGGCCCCCTTCCCTAAGCCAGTAGGTCAAAATTCCACCAGTCTGTATTCTTCAGTTTAAAGAATCTCGTTCGCCTAAATTAACCACGCTTGAGAACTACCTAGCCATTCAAACTATTGTACTTCGCAAGTTCAAGCGCTGTAAATTATAAACTAGTGATTCCCCTCTTTGAATTGAAAAAGCGCCCTCTACAAACGTAGAAACAAAGAGCTCTAAAAGAACAAATAGGGAGTAATCTAGTGGCATTTCACTGTTTGTTCATATCGGATTTTTTTGTATCGAAAAGTATTTCAGCTGTGGGAACTCAATTTTCTCTCGCGATGATTATTTGATAAAGAAATAGTTGAAAGCATGAAATCGCAACTAAAACCTTTCGTTTCCCTAGGAGTAGCTCAATTTAAAAAGCCAAGGCAAAATGATCTAAAATCGTTAAACAAAAAAGAGCCCAACAATAACCGCTTGAGGGAAACAGTAAAAGGGATTCCTGGCTTAATTCCAAAATTTATTGCTTATCAAACACGAGTGGGAGAATCGAATCCAGAAGATACTCGTGCCATGGGATCGGATCAATTCTTTGCAGTTGCCTTCTCCTTTGACCATAACTCTTATCTTAGTGTCGAGAGGAAGCGCAAAGTATTCGCTGTTTCTGGGTGGCGGTGGATAACCGTGGATGTTGGTGTTGGAGTTCCGAGTCCGAATACGAAAAAGCACTCAATGAAACAAGAAAAACCAATTTCGCAGAAAATGATTAGAAGGAGAAAATAATTTCACCGAGCAATTATTTAATAAGGACATGGAGACAATGCCAGCCAGAGTGAGAACCAGAGCCACAATCAGATCCAGATATAGAAGAAGCACAAAGGATTAGTGTATTAACATCGAATACAGATGACGTTAAAAGCGGAGGAGGAAAGTCAACATAAATACGAGTATAATTCAATTTAATTCCGCAGCAATTCGTCCATGAGTATTCGCATTTATATATTCAGTTGGACATCCGAGTTCTAGATTTTAGCTTACTATTATAACCCTGCGGATGAATATAAATTATTTAAATGTGATAGTGTCCTTGTTAAGTGTGTTGGAAAGGAAAGTAATTATATCTGACGGCTTGAAAAGATATCTTTCTGTGATAATAGAGAAATCGGATTAAATTCACTCCTTGGCCGGGAAATGAATTTTCTCCAAGATACGAGTACGTGCAAACAACCCAAAGTTGAGGATCAATGAAGGGGAGGATAAGCTCCTAAGTTGTTCGTGTGCTCATTTGTTTACTGGTACCGAAACATGATAAGTCTTGCTGCGGAGCAGGAGATTTTTATCGTTGAAATAATAAATCAATTTCAACAAGTCACCATTCGCTTAACTTAGGAACAGGGTGTATATGACAAGTTGAGATGTATCTGTAGGCCTTAAGAGAAGTTTCATTAATTACATTTGCCAGCAAACTGATTTTAAGACAGAACGAATTAACAAATGTTTGTCAGTTCTCTGCTTATTACTCGTACCTTACTAGCGTCCTTCATGTAGAGTATAAACCTATACACAGGCCCATTAACCACTGGAACATCTATGGTAGAACCAACATGAGAGCTTAAGCATGGTATGCTCTTCAGTATGTCATCATGTCATACAATCCTCGAAAAAGTAGCCAAAGGTATCAACTGTGATATCAATCCCAATGTAATAGTTTGCAGAAGAAACCTTTACCTCAAAAGCTTCACGCAAATAAGATATAAGTACCTACACATCTCTATTATCTTCCGTAGGAACAAGCCCGTCATCAGTGTTGCAAAATAGCCTTTTGATTTTCTCGTTCACCAAAAAAATACACAACAATCCGCGTTGCTAAATTTAAAACAAAATTTCCTTAAGAAATTGGAAAATCGCTCATTCCAGCACATAGATGCTTGTTTCAAGACATGAAGGCTTTTCTTCAGGTTTCACACCTTGTCACTCCCATCTCCATATCCCTTTGATTGCAACATGTAAATAACCTCAGACAAATTCCAATGCAAAAACGCAGTCAAATTGTTTCAGCCTCAATCCTTCCGCAGCACCAAGAGCGATAGTCATTCGAATTGATTTGAATTTCACAACTGGACTGAACTTTTTCTCGTAACCAATCCCTAACTGCTAATTAAAACCTCGAACTTTCTAACTACCATCTAACTACCTCGATATTTCCATCAGCCATACGTTTGACTTTGTATACCCATTTGGTAGTTATTGCTTTTTTATTAGGCGGTAGCTCTACTAAATCTTGGTATGCGACGTTATTTCTTCGTCCACTGCTTCTGGTTATTTGAAGTTTTTATTTCCTTAAAGCAACGAGGCTCATCTGAGCCAGCTGCATAGGCAAAGCCATCACATAGCGCGTAAATGGCTATGGTTCTTGATACGTGGCGTACATTAATATGTTGTTCCGGGTAAATTATCCTCATTTGAAAATATAATGGCAACAATTGAATCCTCACCTGTTTCTTCACGGTCTTCGAAGAAACATCGGATACAGACCCTTTCTCCTGAATGTCGATGACGGCTGGTTTGTCTTCTTCAGTTTATAACTAAGTTCCTTAGCGTGAATCATTGACCTCGGTGATTCAATCACCGTGAACATATCACACTCGGCTCGTCCATTATATTCCTGTGTATATTGCGTGCTTTTCTGATCTGAAATCGATTTTATTCCCCTTCCCATTATCCCAGCGCAATATCTTAACTTGGAGGACTGTATCAATTTCTACTTGCTCACAAAAAACGTTGAATAAATGCAGGAACTTAATCATCCCGAAACATCAACCTAACACCCCATACGACGTTTCAAGAAACGGGCCCACAGTTCATCCGAAACTGCAGCTTTGTTTTTACTACAGCTAAATGGTTTATTTTCTCACAAATAAATTCATCTCTTTCAAAGTATTTGGTTCCTTGGCTTGATAGAACGCTCCTGACCTGTTCTAAGTTGTGGTGAAACAGTCGTTGATGCCATAAGTCTATTGGAAGGGACATGTTTGCCAAACCATTTGCCATCAAATGAATTAGCCGGAATAGTAATTTAAACAGCTTGTTTGATCCGCGATATCCAACAGCTACAATCTCATTGTTCAACGTGTTTTAAGTCACGATTTACCATTGAAACCCAGATAACATCTCCATTACCAACTGTAAGAAGCATAGGCTTCTCAAATTCTTGATAATCGTGTAACCAATTCAGTCTGAATGAGCTGTGGTCGCTCGCTCCCGAATCCAAAAACGAGCTGTGTCCCTTCGTTCCATTTGAAATCGCTGCTTGACCGACAAAAGCAACCCCGCTTCTGTTACCACCCAGTTTCCCCTTTCCTCGCGGGCATTCATTCTTCCATTGCATATTAAATAAAAGACAAGACTTCCGTTGAGCTATAAATGCACCATACATACCAACATGTACACCCAACCTCATTTTGCAGGTTACTTTCTTCCTTTGACGTAGGCTTTGAAGAGAACAGATACAATTCAACAACCCCGCCTTATCCCGCGCCTTGGAGCAATAGAGGAGAACTGGGATGATCAATGGATGAATCAATCAATGGTCAATTGTCTTCTGAGCCCAAAAAAATAACCCTTGGCAAGAGTTACTCTTCTAATGATAATCAATCTGTTTGATGGTAGATTAACCAGGTGACTTCCAGGTCGAGATGCGGAAATAGCCGATGCTCAAGTTGCCGAGTAAAAGCAAACGAATGGACTGAGAAAACTGTGACGTATATGTGTTCTTCCGACTGTGCCAACATTGAACAAAGTTAATCCTTGATAGAAAAAGAACTTCTGAATTCAACTACGATTAATTCGATTAACAAATAGGCTGTCGGGTCATATCGAATCGGTCTTCGATTTGCCTTGTATCAGCTGGCATCGAGAAGGCTTAAATCTTAAGGTTGATATGTATAGCTTGGGGTGAACCTAGGCTCTTCGCCCACTGCACTGCCGATCTTGTTGTTTTGTGCACAGACACAGGATCCTAATGTCGAAAGAATGATAGACATTTTTATTTCAAGAACTTTTCACCTTCATAGGCTTGTCATTATATAAAAAAAAGGACGGTGATGACAGAGACTATTTTGTACCTTTTCCTGTGCTTTCAAAGACAACTCCTGCCATAACTATTGATAAGGAAATGTAAAAATGTGCACAGTATCTATTTTATGTATTTCTTAAGGGTGCCTAGTAATACGCAATCTGGAAGACCAATTTCCAACTACAACTTGGTCTTCAACAGGATCCAATTCAAGGCAAGTTGAGCAGAATATTTAATTATATGGGCTCTTAAGGGCAGCCCTTAGCCTTCAAAACCCTTCGATTTAATTGAACGTTGGTTTAGGTCCCTTTTACTGCGTTGTCCCTCCGGATTAGAGTCGCAGATTTTGCGGGCTGGAGCATTGGTGTTTATTCGCTCTACTCGTATATGTCCCAGCCATCTCAAATGCCCAATGCGCAATTTTTTGATCAGGTCTATGTCGCTGTACAGTTCGTAGAGTTCATCGTTGATTTGTCTCCGTCAACAAATACGCAACCCAATATCTTACGAAGAATAGAAATTACGAAGAATCCGCTTCAGAAAGCGTCCAATGTTTCGGAACCATAGAGCAGGAGTGGGATTACTGGGATTACTCTTATATAGAGTTCCCTTAGTTGTTCGGGAGAGGGCCTTACATAGTTGCCTTCTCAGCCTAAAGAAACAGTGATTGGCAAGCGTTATTCTGCGTTTGATCTCTGAAGAGATGTCGTTTTCAGATGAGATAGCAGAGCCGAGGTAGATAAAGTCCCTTACTACCTCAATGTTATAGCTGTCGATTGTGACATTCTGGCCGATTCGTCGATGCTGGGTGTCCCTTCTTGTTGACAGCATATACTTTGTTTTACCCTCATTTACCGCTAGACCCATTTTTGCCGTTTCTGTTCCTATACTCGCAAACGCAACATTGACAGATCGTTGTGTTCTACCAATAATATCAATATTGTCGTATGCGTATGCAAGCAACTGAGCAGACTTTTGAAAGATCGTACCTCGTGTGTTGGTTTGTGAGTTTTGCACAATTCTTTCTTGATGATAAAGAAGTCACATGACAAAGCGTTGCCTTATATAAATCCGTTTTAAACATCAAAGGCCTCGGTTAGGTCGTTACCGACATTGTTGCAGCAGCGGGTTTTCTAGAAATAAGTTGGTGTATGCTCTCTACTTAGTCATCTCCTGCTGCCTTAAATAGTTCGGCGGATAGGCAGCCTTTTTCGAATTCAGTTTAGATATTGTTATCTTCACTTCATTTTGTTCGGTTAGACGGAATTCTTGACTTGCATCGTCAATATTGAATGGTTCGCTCTGCCTGACAGCGTAAATTGTGTCATCGTAGCCGTTTCGCAGTCTTCAGAAATGGTTTTTCCATATCCTCAGCACCGACTGTGACTCTACTACAAGGTTTCTTTGCACACCTATACAGGTTTCCGTTCGGGTCTTATGGGTCGGGTCTATGACACTTTAACATTATTCCTGGAGAAGCACCTCTCTATTTCCTCGATCGTGCCTTTCTCATGCTCTTTCTTTTTTCTCCTCCTGTTTTGCTCGTAGAGGTCACGAGCGGCCCTCGTCACCTTGGCATAACGGCATGTTGTTTTGCTGCATGTGCTTGTCGGCACTCTTCATAAAAACCAGGGGTTTCGTAGTGGTTGGCTTGTGAGACCTAGCACAGCAGTTGCGGCATTTCTAATGGCTTCTCGGTATGTAAGCTTCTGGTCTTCAGCATTTGACGCTGGCTGCAAAGAACTTCTCGAGAGATTGAGGGATACGTGATAGGCAAGGGTTCTGGCCGCTTGTTGCGATTGCAATCGCCCAACGTATTTTCTCGTTGCTGTGGCGTCTGAGACATATGTACACATACCTTGGCTGCAACTAGGTAGTGGTCCGAGTCTATGTTGGCCGCTTGGAATGTTCGGATATCTAAAATATTTGAGGAGTGCCTTACGTTGATCGCAACATGATCAATCTGGTTGACAGTTTGCTGATATGGTGTCTGTCATGTTCCCTTGTGTATATTGATGTGAGGAAACCGTGTGCTTGCAATAGTAACGTTACGTCCCGCTGCGAAGTCGATTAACCTAAGTCCGTTTCCAGAAGTGGTGTCGTGTAGGCTATGTCTTCCGATTGTTCTATCAAAGATGTCCTCCTTTCCAATTTTGGCATTAAAGTCGCCTAGGACGATATTAACATCAGACATTGCTCGTAGGTTTTGTTGAGGAGCTCATAGAAACTTTCTTTGGTAGCACCGTCCTTTTCCCTTGTTGGGGCATGAGCACATATAAGGCTGATGTTAGCGAATCTACCTATGATACGGATTGTTAAAAGCCGTTCACTCATGTGTCGAGTCTCGCGCTTAAAACAAATTCCCATCCAAATAGATGCTGCTGAAGTTCCCTATAGCAATCACTGTAGTAAACATCACAGTTTTTCATCTTTCTTTTCCCCGGCCCACTATATCACTTGCTGGATGGCTATGATATCTGCTTTATAGCAGTCGAGGGACTTCGCTAATTGTTCGGCTGCAAGCGACCTGTTCAAGGTCTGATCATTTCACGCGCAGATCCGAAAGCCGTTGTCCTTTTGCTCGTTTTGCAGTTAATCCGTCCTTATCCGAGGCTATTGGTCGCATTGTAACAATCACGTTTTTACGTGGTTGAGTAGTTAACCCCACGCACAACCCTCAACCTAGAGGCCCAGGCCATTTTTTGGGACCCCTAGGACAAAAGGGGCCGGACAACATTCCGAAGCCAAAAGCCCGCTTCGGGGATGTGAGTGCTGCCGTTGGCCCTTATTAAGGGCTCATTCACCACCAATTCTTTTCCAAAGCCCTGACTTAGTGTTGGAGATCCCTATAGACGTATATAGCTGCTGTGGACTCCACCGATAATTGCATCTTCAGAATTCGTCCGCTGCCTCCCGGAAACGGAAGAAAATGCCTTAGTGAGATGGCACTCCTCCCCCCTTTCTCGATAGTTGCCAACAACGACCTTACACAGGGGTGGCTATCCCATCTCCAGTCAATGTACTAGGCACCCAGCAGTCACCACGTGGAGGTGGGTAGTAGGAGTTGATGGTGTGAGGCTAAAGTGAGAACGCTTGTCTTCTCATATAATCGCATTTCGTATGAAATGCAAAAAAACATTCATTTTATGTCACTTTACAATCAAATCTCTAAAAAAATTGCCATTGAAGTACCAATTTCTAAAGAGAACTACTATGTATGTCAACAGATTCCAATTAGCTGAAAACAATTTAAAAAAGAATGGCAAATGGTTAATGAGCTGCTTAACAAAAGAGTATCTTGTCCTACAACATCCTACTCGTATATACACTTTAAAATCAAGATCAAGATCAAGATCAAGCCATCCAGAATCCAGTAGACATGGCAAATGTCTTCAATGAGTATTTTGCAAGTGCTGACTCTACTTTACACTTTCTGGCGCGGGGTTTAGCGAAACTTTTCAGAACTGCTACAATAGGGAAAAAAACAAAGTTTGTAGTTTTTTCCATTATCCTATCACGTTTCTCGAATTATTCAAAATAGTAAAGTCGTTGAACAACTCCAATTTATCGCCAAGCAATAGCTGGCCAAACATCTTTATTAAATAAATTTCTTTTCATATAATTGATGTCCTAGCTTACACCTTCAATAAAAGCATTTACTGGGGCATTTTTCCGGATTCTCTAAAAATTGCGGAGGTTATACGTATTCTGAAAAAAGGTGATAGCAGAAATATAAATAATTACAGACATTTCGGTATTTTAAATTTTTTATGAAAGAGTTGCCTCATATCTAGAAAAAAAAATCTTTTTTTTAGCTCATTTCACTGTAGTCTTAGATCAGGTAAATTAACAGAGGATGCACTCTTAAAAGTCTGCACGTATAATTTGATAGCGTAGATCATCACATTTTTCTTAGAAAACTAAATATAAATGGTGGGCTTCAGAGGCTTTGTCGTTAAGTGGTTTGCTTTACATCTCTTTGACCGGAAGCAAGATTGCTGATAAATTTAGTCAAAGACTAGATATTTGAATGGGCGTTCCGCAGGGATCAGTACTTGGTCCCATTCTATTCTTAATGTATGTTAATTCGATTTTTAGACAGAAATTCAAGGGATAAGTTTTGCGCATGATATTGTCTGCTCATATTCGACTTGCTCCGTTCTAGATGTAATTGCTGACATCAGTGACGAGTTAGAACTGCTCAGACATTGGTTATTGCCAGAATACATGTAGTAAAAATAGTTGTACTACCATATGCAATGCTGAAACAAGTTGTATATGCAAATTCTTTAGTATTGACAGAACGAATATTTTTAAGTATTTTCGTCGTGAAATCGATAGCGGATTGAACTGGGGTGGGCTATACTGATTCCCTTTGAAAATTCTTACGAACATAATGTACCACCTAGGTCTATTTGTACTCGCAAGCTCTTAGAAACAGTATATTATGGCTTAGTACAATCCAATTTGCAACATGGTCTAGTTTGGTAACTAATTGTTGTCAAAGAAAATATCATATAATTGTAATCATCTGGCGAGAATACCTTTTTTGCTTTTTCGTAACTCAAAGTTTCGTAACTCAGAGATTTCGTAACTCATGGATAGTTACACGCATTAAAGTCATTCAAACTTATTATGAAAATGGTCGATCTTGATTCGCCCAAATGAGTCAACAATTCAAAGGTTAGTGACAAATTTGAAGAAACTGGTTCTGTCGAGGATCGAAAAAGGTCTGGTAGACCAAACAATTTTTTGGGCTGGTGGTATCATTGGTACATATTTCTTCGAAGGCGCAAATGATAGAGTTGTTATTGTAAATGGAGAGTAATGTAACCCTCAAATCGATTTTTATTTTCAACAGGATGGAGCTACGAGCCACAATATTGTTTCTTCCGTTTGCCACAATAAAATATTCGATTTTATTTTAACTCTTTATTATTTTTTATTTTCCAACATCATGATTTAGATTTTTTTTTATTAATATTACCTGAGGGGCCAAAGCATAAGCGCACGCCTTGATCTTTACCAATGTTCTAAAATATTTTGTTGAGTTTTTCTCTTACTCCACTTCTACCAACCTTTAGAATTGTTTTTTTCTTATTATTTTAATTTTGTCATTTAATAGCCCTTTGTATGTGAACCTCTACACACACAACACGTGCAAACATTGAGCCATTGTGGTCTAACTTTCCAGGTCGATTAATTTCACGTAATGGTGATATAAACTGGCCACCTACAATAGATCATGCGACTTAACACCATGAGATTACTTTCTTTGGGGTTTTTTGAAAAGTAAAGTCCATGTGGATAAGCCAATTGCAGACCGAAATTGATGAACTTAATGCGGTAATGTGTGAGCGAGTCCTTGAAAATTTGATGGCTGGTATGAGAGCCTGTAGACGTGCTCGTGGTGGACACTAAAATAATATTATTTTTCACACATAATAGTTAAGAGTTATCTAATATATAAAACTAAGTTGATATTTTGTGCGTTTATGTATAACTCACGTAATTTTAAACCAACTTACTTGGTTTTTCTTTTGAACTATTCAAAAAAACAATGAGAAGGACATAGGCTCTTTTTTCAAGAAAAAAATTGACTTTTTCATTCAAGAAAATGCAAAATGTATATCTACGGACACATGTAATTCAAGACGAATAGCATAAATTCTGTTAACAAAACATCGAAACACAAAACATACGACTTTAAGTGGTGTCTTGCATTCATTATTTATTTACAGTTTACAGTGAATTGCTTTGCTATGAAATCCATGCATTGTTGACGCTATGAGAACATGTGTACCTACATCCAAAATATACTTTTATATCTTCCATTCTTCTTAACACCGTTGCGTTGGTGTAAATGCCGGTCTATATTCTCTGTAATTTAATTTTTGGCGGTGTGCATCAAGTGTTTTCTTATTTTGTTATACGAAAAGAGTGAAAGTTTAATGCTTTCACGTGATTTCGATCGCAATTTGTTCTGACAATTATTCCAAAGTTAAACGCACAACAAACAGATGTATTTCTTAGATGCACCTGGTGGCACTGGAAAAACTTTATTTATTTCAACAATTTTGGCCACCATTCGTTCGCAAAATAAAATAGAATTGGTTGTCGCATCATCTGGAATCGCGGCGACGTTGTTGGACGGCGGTAGAACAGCACATTCTGCGCTCAAGTTGGCTTTGGACATAAACTTCAACGAAAATCCAACATGTAATATTACCAAAACGTCAGGAATGGCCAAAGTGTTGCAACAGTGCAAAATTGTGGTGTGGTATGAATGTGCTATGGCCCACAAGAGATCATTGGAATATGAGGGGAAATCAACGGCCCTTTGGTGCAGCCTCAATATTATTAGCTGTGTGATTTTTGGCAAATTTTGCCAGTAATTCCTCGATCCACCGCTGCTGATGAGCTTAATGCGTGTTTAAAGTCATCCATTCTGTGGAGATACGTGAGAAGACTCACATTAACCACAAATGTGCGTGTTCAATTATAAAATGATCCATCAGCCAATGAATTTTCAAAGCAGTTGTTGAAAATTGCAGATGGAAAAATGCTTAACAACGTTACCAACCAGTTTTTACAATGTAGTTCAATCAAAAGAAGAATTGATTCGAAAAGTTTTTCCAAACAAGACACATGTGTGGCTGAGCGAAGAAGCTAAATTCGGGGCATAAACAAAGACGTTACAGATATTAATGAGACCATTTTAAAAGAGATACCAGGAGAAGTGTTCACATTCAAGTCAGTCGACACCATTATGAATGAAGATGAGGTGGTCAATTATCCCACAGAATTTTTAACTTCATTGGATTTACCGGGACTGCCACCGCACATATTGCAAATGAAAGTTGGACCACCAACCATAATGCTACGTAATATCAACCAACCAAAATTGTTCAATGGCACAAGACTTGCGGTTAAGAAGCTAATGACCAACGTTATTGAAGCCACCATTTTAAATGGGAAATTCAATGATGAAGACGTTTTAATTCCACGTATCCCGATGATACCGACAGACATGCCATTTGCATGCAAACGTTTGCAGTTTTCAGGGCGACTGGCTTTTGCAATGAACATCAATAAAGCGCAGGCACAATCTCTGCAAGCGTGTGGTTTGAATTTGGAAAATAATTGTTTCTCACATGGACAATTGTATGTAGCGTGCTCACGTGTATGGAAACCTGCTGATTTGTTTGTGTTCGCACATGAAGGAAAAACCAAAATTATTGTTTATCACAGATCTTTATAATAAATTCATTTGAAAGACAGAATGAAATGCTTTCTAATTTAGCAAACAAATAAAGGAAACGTCTAGCGGAACGGACGTGGTAACGGTAGTATTTTTATAAAAACAAAAACACCAGTAAAAATCAAGGTATTTACATCTAGTCACGACCTTTAAAAGAACCTTTCCCTACATGAACTTGAAAAGAGTATACATTTTGGAAAAAGGGTAGGCCATCTCTACTCGTAGCCTCAAGTCCACTGATGCCTCCTACACGAGAGAAGAAAATAAGCTCCAAAACCCATGTCTTAAAAAACTTTCACTGAAGCATAGACCCATCTACCACAATAAGTGAATGTATGTATTTCATAAAATTGTTTAAAGAACAATTCAACCTCCAGCTACTTTAGTGATAAATATTTTATCAAGACAATATCTAAGAGCATTAACCATTGAATCCTTTCTTGCGAAATGGAAATTTTATGAAGGCTATTCCAAGATTTTATAACCACACAAACGAGGTGTAGAAATGTAGATTTTTCGAAGAAATCAAATCTTCCATTTAATGAAGTGAATTCCTAAGGATAAACACTTAAACGACTGCCTGCCACATAAGATAACAAACTGATGACAACAAAATCGGAATTTATAAAAAAAGATATAAACTTCAAGGGTGTTGGCCCTATGGAAAGATGGAGCTCATTTTAGAAATCCGGGAAGCAGTTAAAAGTTTGTTGACTCTTGTGATTGAAACTAAGCAGCCAGTTACCTCGTTAGGCACTGTTGACGTTCAAATCCTTTTATTCGCTCTGCTAAATTCCAATTTACTGCGAAACATTAATAGATGTAGGCTGATCAGATAGCAATGATGGTTTTCTAAATTGTTATGTTTCAGCAGATGTCAAAGCTACCAATGACTCCAGGTGTCAAAATATTCAGTAAGGTTAGCCATTTCATCATGCATCGTTTTAAATTTGCCGAACTTTCGGAAATTTTTAACAAATTTTATCGAAATTCCGGCGTGAATTAGTACACTTTCTTAGATCTTAAGCCACCAACCAGACAGAGAGTGATGCGAAATGAAGAAAAAATAGCGACCACCATCCAATAAGACCCAGAAATGTCGATTTGGCGCCAATCAGCTGAATTGGGCATCGCCACAGAGTCAACCCGACTTACGATTTTGCGATTGAGTTTGGGCCTACATCCATTTAAGATTGTGCTGACGTAAGAACTGATGCCGGACGACCATACACGACAACGCCGTGAGTTCGCTAATTGGGCACTGGAAATGGATCCGGACTTTGGCCAAAAAATCATCTTCTCGGACGAGGCCAGGGGCCTGCACGACCCTGCATACGAAGTTGTGAAGGCGAAATTTGGCGACTGGGTTATCTCACGGCGAGCGTTCATCAATTTTGCCGATTTGACACCACTTGATTATTTTCTCTGGGGCTACGCCAAGTCCTTAGTCTACGTTAAAAAACTAACCACTTTGGACGAGCTCGACGCCAACCTTCGACGCGCTATTGCCGGAATAACGCCGCACATAATGGACCGAGTCATAAAAAATTGGACAGAAAGCTGCTAGTGAAGCCAAGGCGATCATTTGAATGATGTGCTATTTCACACATAATAGCATGAACGTAGCTTCAAAATAAAGCCAGAATCAATTTTATATCTCACATGGTTGTTGTTTTATTAAATTTTGTTTCCTATCGTCCTTATTTGGTCACCCGTTATATAGAATATTTTTACATCCACGCTACTTCGTCATTTGTCAGATTTTTCTTTGTTTATCTTTCAGTTCCTATTAAGGTTCTGTTTCCACAGTCTCGAACGAGTAATACGCCCATAAGAATTTCAATTTCCATAGAAAATGCTCACTCTGCTCTGAACGAGACAACTACGTACAAACGTTATGGATACAGTCCAGGATATCTGGAAAGAAGAAGGAGGAAATCCAATACAAAATCTTATCATACTCCTAATACCCTTGCATGTAAACGACAAGAATTGATATAAGTGCTAATAATATCCCTAAGGTAGGGAGGAGCACACTATATACTCATTTCCTAGATACTTATATATTTACCAGAAACCATCTCTTGCAGGTCATGCCCACCGTTGACCAAATTTTGCAAAACTCTTTTCTGTTCATACGAATGTGTCTGCCGTAAATCGAGTACGATAATAATAAGCTTCAGGCCAACACACAATTTAAGAAGGGCAGTGCATCTATTCCATGGAATCATATAAAACGAACGCTTTAATATTCACCGATGTCCAATCAGGTAAGGATGTTCTTTTATCTGCTTGTCATGGTCCCAGGACCAGCAACACCAAATCCCAGAACGAGATGAGGTGATTGAATGGTGTTTGCTTTTTTTTTATATCTATGTCAAGGTCGTCATTACTTACAACGGTTAAATGTTCCAGAAGAAGAAGAAAACTAAATTTGAGTACTTTTTTGATAGAAGAAGGATACACATTTCTATGCTCAAGGCTGTCATTTTTATTAAAGTTAAGGTTTCTTGGATGTAGTAAGAGGTAGATTCTACGTTTCGAAAAGTGTTCGCTCATCAATCATAGAATGATAGGAAAGATAATGTCCAAATAGGAACGTAATTATGTGGTCGACAATTCGGAAAGCAGGCCGGCCGGAGGATAGACCAAGGAACAGGCAAAATACTTTTTGGCAAAAGTTGTCACATAATTAAAGGGTTTATCCTACAGGAAGGCAATTATCAGACCCGCGTTCAGTATATTCGTTGCCAGTTGCCTTTAATATTGACCTTGATGGAGCAAAGTTATTATGCTGCTTCATTTATATGTTCAATTCTTGTGGGGATAATCATTTTGAAAAAGTACCACTTTGATAGACGGCATAAAAGAATATTGGCGACATCATTTGATCATCACTTATCCTGTCTGAACTGGAAGCCGCATTTAATAGGATCCATAACGACAAGGATATGACGGATAAAATGAGATTATTCAGCCAAACGCTGGTTTGAGGTCTTAGCTGTGATTATTTTTATCCAGAAAAGCAGAAAGCCTCAAAAATTGTTCAACCGAAGTCGAATTAATTTTTTAAATTAAAAATTTATAAATTATTGTCTGAGATAGATTTTACATATTCCAACGAGAAGTATTCGAGTGGGGTACCATTTTGGTATATAATGTTGCTTGTGAAGAGAGTCATCAGTAAGTCACTGGCTTAATGGGCATTATGGCACGTAGCGTTATAGCATCATCCTATTTAAACCACATGTCATCCGATTCGAAGAAACAATCATTGATCATTGTTGGCTCATTTTTGAAAAAAAAAAAAAATACGACTGGTGATGCCGTTACGCCAAAAGCGCACTTTTCTGGCTGTATTTAAGACTCATGAGGCTCCTCTGAATTTGACTCACTCCCTTGTTCGCAACCACATTGATTCAAAATTGAGCCATGCACTCAACACATGAGCCAAATCCGCGATCTCCCGTCATAACAAATGGTTTCATGGATTTAGTTCCAGCACTAGCTGAAACATATCCAACCGATGATCTTTGCTAACCTCTTTATATTCTGTCGAAACAAAGCATTTAGACAATGAGCTAATCCATTTTACTTCTTGTATGTTCTTAAATTTCTCTGTCTTTCGTAAAAAGACGAGTAAATGCTTCAGTGATAAATTGCCTACGTTGCCAGCTCTTACATCATCAACGCCGAGCGTAGGCGGTTCACGCACAGAAATAGTGTTCCGCAATATCTTCATCACTCCCACAGCAAGCATCGCAGGATGTTCTGTCACCTATGCCTGCAGATTTAGGGGCTTAGTAAAATTGTAGAACTCTATTATGATGTCAGTAAGCAGTATAAAACCTTCCTATTGAGGGACAGCAGGGAAGGCAATCATCTCTTAGAGACATCGGGAAGAATTCGTTTCGCTTGGCTGCAACCTGAAATATCATGCCATATGCAGTTATGCTCATAAAAAATCGAACTATCAATGGAAGAATTAACCGAGGAGAATCTCTCTAATACTTTCGTCGGCGATTCTATTTTTTGTGATCTCCATTGGATCCTAAATGAGATTCGGTGAATTCAGCCTTCTAACTGCATTCAGAGAAGTTGTGCATTCTCGAACTCGCTTGGAAATACAAATACAGTGTTGTTACCTGTAAATTGGATCATGTAAGCGCAATCAATTAGGACTTTTACGATGTGATTTTTAAAAATAGTTATTGTATGCGGAGTTCTAAATAAAATTGATATTTTCATGCCTCATAAACAAACAGACTTACGATATGAAAGATAACAGTTTCAAAGCAAAGCCTTCGCAGGTTTACATCTCGTTTCATTTCTTCTCATCGCATCATTTGTTATTGGACCCACTAGCTTGTGAAGTTTCAATACATTCAAGAACCAAAGCCTAAAGCACTACAACGTCCCAAAGGCAGTAGAAATTGTTGGTCGCTCTTTTTAGGACAAAGCTAAACTGCTTACAGATTGTATCACATCTCCGTTCGTACTTTATGAAACGAATCTACCATATGATACTTTAGCACTCATGTAGTAGCTGCTCTACCCAAGGGTCTCCATATACACAATTCTGCTAGCCCAGATGATATGTTTCCCCTTCTTCTGAAGAGGTGATCTTCTCCGCGGACCAAATCACTTCATAAGCTTTTTCATCGATCTCACTCTTTTGGAGTTTTTCCAAGAAAATGGAAAATAGTATTTGTTCAGTCCGTCCCTAACAAAGACGAATTTTCTTCTTTCTCCTTCTAGACCCCTACTTAGCTTCCTTCTTCCCAAAACCGTGCAAACGCTTATGAAATTTCTCCGCTGCTAATTTGATAGCATGTCTTACCAAAAAGGGAACCAGAGTCTATACAAAACTGACAAAAGAAAAATAGTTGCACTTGACACTTGAAAGGTATTTGACAGAGTTTGGCATCAGGCTCTTTTGTCGAAAATACGTGCATTTGGTATCGCCGAATATCTTCTTTTTAGAATGTCCAATTCAAGTTGCTTTGGCCGGGTTAAGTCTGATATTCATAAAACAAATACTGGTGTTCCTCAAGGCTTAGTTCTGTCACCGACATTCTTTTTAATTTTCATTAAAGGTATTTTGTCTGCTACTTCTAATTCAATATAATCCTTAGCTTAGGACACTATTCTCTGCTCTTCATGTTCGTTTCACCACTCATGACCCAGCTGTTCAACTCTATGAGCTGTTCAACTGACAGCGTATGTTATTGTCGTGGTCTCACGACCGCGGTGTAGACCTAGTGCACGACTTCGGGTTGTATATCAAATCTTGTTCCCATATTCCTTCGGAACGGGTAGATGACGAGTAGGCCTTTTTTGTTCCTGAAACATTTTTTTTTTATCTGAATTTGCTGTCCCGGATGAGAGTTAAGCACCTGGCACTCCTCGGAAGACTAAGAGGGGTGCCACATATGTAGATGGGATGATAAAGATAATGTTAAATTTTTTGTGAAGAAGACCAGCTCCGTTTTCAACGGATTTATGCTAAGAACATAGCTACGAGTACATATGTGTTTAAAAGGAGAGTATGTCTAAAGGAAAATGGAAATTATTAGATAGTGTTTGTAGGTATTTGCCCGACGCATAAAGAGCTTCTTTGTTTACGTAAGATACCACATCACATTTAATTTGTTAAGGAGCCCATCGAGAACTAGGTTCCATAAAAGTGGAAAGAGTGCTTCCACTATTGGTTTTTTACTTATACATCAGCTGTAGATGATGTCATTTATGTTCATTTCTTCAAGAGAATTAATTATCTAGGCTGTGTCAACGTTGACGAAATCTTCTTTGATATCAGTGATTTGAGTGATTTTTCAATAAGACGTACAAAAGAATGCAGTGCGGTCTCAATCGATTAACCTTCTTGGTAGGCATGCTATTTCCATAGTCATTCGTGGTATGCAGATCGAGGAGTCTATCTAGAGTCTTTAGCACAAAGGATGACAGACCGATAGGTCCCAGATACCTCGGGAGTACATGGAAGGTTGTACCGGCTTTAGGTATGCAAAGAACGGTCACTTCATCCCTTCAAGAATCGCAAGGTATGTCTGACATTCTAAAAAGCATTTTGTAGTTGCGCAAGAAATTTACCATCCGGTCCTAGTGCTTTTTATGTTTCGTAACTGCGAACTGGCCATTAGACGAATACTGTTCAAGAAGTATCCGACCATACTTTTAATTGGCAAAACAATCAAAGTTTGGGGGGCAGTGCTTAGTGACTATTATATGTACATATATATGTACCTAGTGCGCATGCTAATTTTTTTCACGACCTCAGCATCACCCAGCCGCCGCCACGGCTTTGAGGAATGAGCACGGGTAAATAAAAGTCATCGGACTTGGAGGAGATTGGCAGAAAAAGTTGAACAACGTTACTACACCAGATATTGGTTAATGTTTGGACATTCTCAAGTGGAAATAGGTTTAATATTTACGGGCTCCATCAATAAACCAAGTTTCAGTCATCATAATGGAAGCATGCACCATTCTTGAGGCCCAACAAAGCAATACAGGTCCGCAGCAATGTGAAATTTTGACTCCAGTGGCGTGGTTCATCATGAGTACGCGCCATATGGCACTACTATCACTAAGTGGCACTACGGAAAGGGTTTGCGTCACCTTCGTGATGCAGTGAGACGCAAACGCTCTGAACAGTGGGCAAATAGCAGTTGGCAACATCATCAAGATAACGGGCTGCTCATTATTTACACATGATTCGGAGTTTCTTGTCCAAACACAACACACTTGTGGTTCTGGCGAACCACCTCCTTCTTTCTCTCCTGACTTGTGCCTTTGGCTTTTCCTCAAGTTGAAAATGCCTTTGAAAGGAACCAGATTTCAGAAAATCATGCAGATTACTACGGATTGGTTTGCTTCCAGCTTAAGGGGATCAGTGTTATGTAATTGTATCTCCATAAACGTTGATCTTCTGAATAATAGTTGGAAACAGACCTCGTTAGTTTCTTCTTGCGGATCATGTTCGGGGTGGCCAGTATGTGGGTATATTTGCTCAAAAGAGGAGATATTTAAAGATGTCTTGTTGATTTCTCTGTCACGTTCCGACATACAATAGATAGTTTGACCATTTTTAAAGTTCTTCCTACTCCTTGCAGCGTAGTTCTTGGGGTTCCTCTACTTCTGGTGCTTATCTTATATCCTTCTTACTGTAGGACAAGATGAGGTAAAGGCAAGATTTAGAAAGGAAGTGAGTTTATTGTTAAGTTCACCAAGTACTAGTATCGGTATATGGATTCCGCACCTACCCATGGTATCCCCCTTGGGTACAAAACCATATTTATTTCGTACAAACATTTTACAACCAAGATTCGAAAGCTAAGTATACCTACCACAAGACCCTTTGTGATTGTGTCGTTCAAGCCAGAATAATCCTTCACAAGCTTGCGATACAACAAGTAAATGCTAACGACGAGCTTCGAGCTAACTTGACAGGAGTCGAAACTTTAAAAACTCCACACCCTGCCCTTTCAAATAAAAATGTTTTCAAAAGGATAAGACTTTGTACATCAAGCGTATGGCGGGATAAGGGTTTGTTTTGAACTTTTTTCCTAAACCACAAGGACGACAGCAAGAAAATGACTCTCGTTTAGAATAGTTTTTTTTCTGAATATGGTGTGGAGAAGGTATCTGAAAGTGGGATGCCATTTTTCATCTATTTTAAGGACAGGTACATAAATGGAAGTGGACGTGCTATTTTATTTGAAAACAACATTTTGGTAAACTTAGTTTCAGTACTTATGTGACATCTTAACGTTTGTTGACAAAAACCTGCTTGAATATGGATTTGTGTCCACTATCACAACAATCACATTATCCTGCGAAAGATATAATGAATATCAATGAAATTGATATTCTGGCAGACAAAAAGGACAACTGAAGGCTCTAATGGTGGGCACTGATTATCTAAGCTACGAAAAACATCCTTCGGATGCTGGAGACCTCTGTTTGAATAATAAAAGTCAGGCGGGTGTAATAAATTTGTTCAACGACTTACAAAGTAGCCAGAGAGTAGCTGGATAAATGCTGGCTATGTTGGTCTGTTAATGAGGGTTGTAAAGAAGAAATTTGAAATTTTTCGGTTTTTAAGTTCACTGAAATGAAAACATATAAATGGTGGTCGTTAGCATCAGTGAATGGAAAGATGTGTTCGGTTAAAGGCATTGATAGACTGAACTGAAAAATTCTGAGACAGGAGTTCCCCTTATTGACCACTTGTGGGTTACTGTGGAAAATATTTTCGCTTGTAGTCGTTTCATCATGATTCCTACTGTGGATTTGATTTTTTTTCTCGCCAATTTGTTTACGACTCACTGGTTTTTAAAGTAACTGCTGGACTATGAAATACGATTATTTTTTGTTGGAAAAATAAAAAAAACAGACAAAATGACTTAAAGCGGTCGTTAGCAGTTACTTGTATGTAAGTAAGCAGTAAGGACAACAAAAAAGAAGAAAAGTTTCGGTCATTCTACAGACTTTTCTGCGAGAAAAAAAGAAGTCATTTAGAGAAATGAGTGTGATTTATGCTTGGTTTTGGGGTACTTTTATACGACAGTAATATTCAAGGTTTTGCATCCTTTTTCTGAGCACAGTTTCTTGGTATTTAATTAATTGTTAAGAAAATGAAAAAGACAAATTCAAACTAACCAAATTTATTTCGAAGACTTACTACATTACAATGAGCTGGTATAAATTAATAATGCTTTTGCATTTGTTGTACTCTTCAAAAGAAGGGATTGAATCTGTTGCTGTGATTCCATTCCATTCCATAAAGGAATTAAAAATTAACATGGCGTAGTCGATAATTTTAACCCTCTTCGCACTTTCCTCAAATTCTTTCCGCCTTCCAATAGAAATCTGTCAAACGAAGAGATTGACAGACACCTAAAATGAATAGATGATATCTTAAAGCGATGAACGGTATTTCGGTATCAACACACTTACAACGACGATACATTCCGCAACCCAATTATCGACTCACTGTACCAACACAACAGTAGACTGCTGTGTTGACTAAAAACCTTGTAAAGACAGTTTGCTGGCAGACAAAACTCGAATGTTATGAGACTCAAGTCATCGATCAAAAAACTTCAAATACGAGGGTGGTTCAATAATTTCATGAGCTGTAGCTTGAAAGGCAATATTGCTCCCATCAGATACCATCTCTCAATAGGCTACTGTTGCTTCAGTTTGTGTGTGACAGGCTGACAGCCATTGAAAACAGAACATATCGTGAATTTTAGCAAAAACGATTTCTCCACCGATGAAGGTCTAGTATAAGCTGTCAGCCAACAAAGTCATAGCTTCAGTTTATTTGGATGTACACGGATGCACACATAATCTACATTGATTACATAAAAAAAGAAAAAAAGAAACACCCTATGGCTGGTATTATGCCAATGTATTGGAATGGCATAAGGAGAAATTTGGTAGAAGACCGACAGAAGACGTCACTGGCCTCAAGGCACTGCACAGTTACTAACGTACTAACTGCTTCCTTAGCCGTCATATTCTCCGGATTTGGCCCTCAGTGACTATTTCTTGTTTTCAAATCTGAAGATATGGTTCAGTGGAAAGGGGTTTGGTTTCAACGATGAAATCATCGCTCTAACAAACGCGTATTTTGAGGATCTCGATAAATCTTATTATTTGGAAAGGATCAAACAATTGGAGAAACTTCATAGTAGATGAAGTGCACCAAATAGAGCTGAAATGGGATTATGTTGAAGAATAAAGCGTTTTTTTTTATCGAATAAGCTAGCTCGTAGTGATAAAAGAAAATTACAAACTCTTGTAAGTTTACATCGGAACAAAAAAAATCTGACTGTAAACACCAGCAATAAGAATATGTTGACGGATCTAAATAATATATTTCGGAAAGATAAGGACGAAATTCTGAGTAACGATCAAACGCCTAATGGGGACATCGTAGTTGTGATGGAGGACTTCAATGCCATGGTAGGTAACGACAAAACTGTGCTCACGGCTTTGGAGAACGGAATGACAACGGTGAGCGGTGTGTGGGCTTCTGCAATACCAATCGCGTAGTCATTGGAGGTACGCTGTTTGGCCATAATACCTGCCACGAGTTCACCTGGGTCTCAACTGACAGACAGCAAACATCCAACCAGATGTATCATATTGCGATTAGCCGTAGCTTTAGGAATTGTTTTCTAGACGTCCGAAACAGACGCGGAGCAGACATTGGACAAGACCGCGATCACCATCTTATGTTAGCCTTCGCCTTCGCCTTCGTACTGCATCTGTCAACAGCAACCGCTCAAACTTGCTCAAAACAACCAGATTCAATACCGATCAGCTCAGGGACTTGCGAGTGCGCCAACATTTCAGCGACCACGTTGCCTTAGAAACAGAATCAATTAGCAGCATAATGCAGAATAGCTTGGACGACCACTGGAATGCAGTGAAAAATGTGTTTGCAACTGGGGCAACCACCTATGTCGGTAAGAGGCAGAAAAGTCACTGCACATGGCTTTCGGCTGAAACCTGTATACGGATCGATGAGCGTACAGCACGGATTGTAGCCGCTTCAACAATAGAGAGAATTGGGGGTGGCCGTGGTGTAGTGGTAGTAGCAAACACTTCTCACTCGGAGGGTCCAGGTTCGAATCCTGCCCATGGCAAAATCAGTTTTTCATTGTATAATTGGAACTCAGACAAAAAAATTCTGCGTGTGAAGGCATAACACTGACACGTAGATTTGGCTGTTATAAGAGTTTCAAGCAATGAAAAAAATACTGGGAATTATATCTCGAATCACTCTGAGTGAAGAAAAACTCTCCGTCCTATTCGGACTCCCACCCCTGGAGAGCAAACATAGAAACCAAACACACCTGAGTTTCAAACCACTACAAAAACAATTTTCCTTTCTCCTCCTTCTATCTTTCCGCCCGCGCCCTGGCAACAGTAAAAGGGTATCAACCCCTTAGGCGCGCGTAAATTATAAAAAAAAAAAAAAAAAAAAAAAACTTACTCGTAGAAGTCCAATATCGTGTGAAAGACGTGACAAGCGTCAGTACATTGACACACTGGCTTCAAGGACGAAAGAATCAACAAGCAGGTGCTACAGTAGCGCTGTCTACAAAATTACTAAGGAGCTCACTGGTGGTTGAAACCCCAAACAACATCCAGTGAAAAGTGTATATGGTAATCTACTGATTTCAGATAGGGAACAACTCACTAGATGGAGATATGATTTTACTACTGTAAAACCACTTACACGATGGCGCTATGATCTCGAATTCGAATGAGTTTTCCAACGCAACAAATTCCCGAATTCGGATCGGGCCTCAAAATAAAACCGAAATAATGGCAGCAATCAGGTCCTTCAAAACAAACGAGGCGTTGGGCATCCCTGCGGAACTATACCAACTATACATCGGCTGGTCTGCTACAGCCGTTCATATGCAGAGCGTGGTATAGGGAAGACTTTCCGTAGGAGTGGCAAATACGGATCATCATCAAGCTACGAATCAAAGTGAAATCTTATGTGGAAACTGAAGAGGTATATGCGTTCTTCCAGCCATAGGCAAAATAATAGCTAGAATAATGCTGGAACGAATCAGAGAACATTGAGATTCAATTCTCCTGCATCAACCACATAAACACCGTACGAATCATTATAGAGCAATGCGTTAAGTACAGATCTCCGCTACATTTACTGTTTCTCGACTTCGAGAAGGCTTTCGACAATTTGAATCGAGAAGCTATATTGTTAGCCTTACAGAATAGCGGCATCCCAGGAAAGCTCATAGCTATTGTTAAAGTTACATACGAGGCTGGTAAGTGCCTCGTTTTGCACAATCGTAAGACATCTTAGATTTAGGAGTCCAAAGTGGAGTACGTCAGAGGTGTATACTGTCACCACTATTGTTTTTGGTGGTTATTAGCGATGTACTCCGTGCAGCATTGACGGAAGGCAACTGTGGAATTCAATGGATAATGACATTTATCTTAAACACCTTGACTACGCTGAATTTCACATCGGATAATGGACCTTCATTTGGTGGCCCACAATATAGAAGCTGAGGCGAACAAAGTGGGGCTCAAAATAAACACAGCCAAAACGAATGCCCTTAGCCCAACGCTCGCGTTCAACTTAACATTGCCGGATAAGAAGTCGATAAAGTTGACAACTTTTTATACTTAGGAAGTGTGTTCTCGGCTAACCGAGGTGGTGGCACCGAATTGGATGTGTGCAGCGGAATCGGGAAGGCTAAAGCTGCGCTCGGAACGCTATCCAAAATTTGGAAAAGCAATGTTTTCAGCTTATGAACGAATCTGTTGATACCACTACCGCACGCAAGCTGCAAACCTTCGTGCATAGATGTCTAAGAATCATCTTAAGGGTTTTTTGGCCCAATCGTATCTTTAATGCACAGCTAATCAGAGAACGGGCTAAGAACGTATAGACATTATTATACGAAGGAGAAAGTGGCAATGGATTGGATTGGAAGTACGACATGCAGTGGAATCCGAAGCAGGCAGATCAGCGGGACGCCCCACAAATACATGGCGCAGAGAAGTCGAGGAGGAAACGAGCTATTTAAGAATGAGTTGGAGAGACCTCAAATGCGTTGCAGAACTTCGAACAAAATATATATGAGTAACAAAGTCAATTTGTGATCGATGATTCGCAGGAGAAAGTAGAGGCCATAGGAGCAATTTTCCCGGAAGTGTACGAGGCGAATGATGTCATTGGCCACCCGGACTGGTGATTCAAGAACTCAGAGTTCGCTGAGCTCAATGACGAAAATATAAAAAATAATGGCATTGTCGACGTGAAGGAGCTACCACCATTCATTTCGAAGCGGTTTCTGAATCAATGAGAGCTTGGTTGAATTGGAGAATACCTTCGACCCTATGTGATTAGAGAGAATTTTCTTCACACTGAACAGGCTGCACATAAGTAAATCGCTGCTGTTTTTTCTGTTTAATATATTCAGCAGCTGAAACTCCACCATGAAAAATGGCGATGTGACTTCTGCGGGAATATTTCAAATTAAAAAGAACAACAAAGTGCGGGTAATCCATCGAATCTATTTTGATAAGATTAAATAATATTGCTATGACTAGAAGTTGAAGATAAGCTTCCAACGGTCAGAAACCATTCGTTGTAAGATGCCTTTGTCTGGGGCTTCTACGGATACTATAATAGAAAGTATTTGCGAATGTCTTTAATCATGGGACAAAAGCAACCTGGGAATCTGACCAGATCAATACAAAACAAGCCTAAAAATCATGCTTAGTGTGATGAAAGTGTTGTTTTGTGCTTAGAGGGAGGCTATTTTATAACAGCTAATTCGATGCAAGAGTGAAAGTAATCTCCTACTTGGCCCTTATGCCTTCAACTGTACCGAATAGCAGAATCCGATTACGTACAATGCTATGTTATTGTACAATAGGAGTGGAGTGGATAAGTTAACTCGACTATTAGCCTGAACTCCGGGGCTTATTACCGCGATTGTGTTTATCAGAAGGTGTGAGCTTCAATGAACTCATTCTCGCGATGCGCTCCATTCTGGCTTTGTAACTCTGGAATGTTCGTTTTATTCTTTGATAAAACTCTCCAGCATCAATCCTGAAGTAATATCCAAGTTTGTGATATCGTCGTATGAAATCCACAATCTTCTATTTTCAGCCAAACTTCGAGTTTAGAGGACATATTTCACGGTATTCTTGTACGACGGGTACGATGATTTGTTTCAATTGCTCAAATTTTCACCATTTTTGTAATGACAATAATTGTAATGGTATCTTTCAACTTTTATGGGTGACGTAGTTTTTACTTGAAATTTTTTTAAAAGTGGTAAAAAAGGGGACTATATTTGAAAAAACTGTAGTTCATCAGATTGACCCCGATGTACTTCCATAGTTTCGGCTTATACATAAATAGATCAATGTCTAAGGGCACAGACATATCGGGAATATATGGTTGACTGCATGAACAAGCCTTCTATAGCCTTGGGCTTGTATCAGACACTTGTACTTAGTGTATTATTGTCCTTCAATTTTGCCGCCCAGATGATAATTGCAGGCAGAAAGTAACCCAACACTTTTAATCTTGTAGACCCTAACAAACTCAAAACAATTTCAATATCAATCAAATGAAATTGTGATTATATAAAAAAAAGCTTAACTAAATATGCCTGGATTATTTTCTAGAAATATTTTATCAACAGATGAATGCAATATTCGCAGATAAATCTGTCAACATCAGCTGAAAATATTTCCAAATAAATTCATAAATTCAATTTAATGCTCCAAACCGTGTTGAAATAGGCAACCGTAATCCAATCACTAACGTTTTATCAAGAGAATTGTAGACCTTGGTGGATCCTGAATCATATACCTATTTTATATGTATGCAGGTAGAGGTGTAGGCATATTTTGCATTTACCTAACTCATACTGACAGTCATGCCAACAGCGAATTAATAATTAATTATAACGTGATTAAATCCAAATTAATGTTTGGAGGTTTGCTGTTACGGCGTAAAATATGTCGCAACCATCATATTTCACTTTTGTTTTATTATCCCCGAACAATTATTTGAAGTAGAACGGTTCAAAACAAGAAAGCCAATGAAAGGGAAAATATTTTGCGGCACTTTTAGATTTTAATTATTTGTTTAGAGCAATTCGTTGTAACAATTTTAATTTTTGTCAAATTTAACACCTATCCAACGGAATCCTATACCTGATGGCGACAATTATTAGAATTATGTAATTTTAATCTATAATCACGATGAATTTAATATAAAAAAAATAAAAAATTGTCCTAATGACTGGTTGTTTCATTTTATGTGACAATAAAAATCTGGGATTTACGAGTTATAATGCCACTGATAATAGGAATTGTTTTCTTTCTTCATTTCTTGACAAAAACAATTAATTAATACATCTAATATATAAAACTAAGTTGATATTTTGTGCGCTTACGTATAACTCACGCAATTTTAAACCAATATACTTGGTTTATCTTTTGAACTATTCAGAAAAACAATGAGAAGGACATAGGCTCTTTTTTCAAAAAACAAATTGACTTTTTCATTCAAGAAAATGCAAAATGTATATCTACGGACACATGTAATTCAAGACGAATAGCATAAATTCTGTTAACAAAACATCGAAACACCAAACATACGACTTTAAGTGGTGTCTTGCATTCATTATTTATTTACAGTTTACAGTGAATTGCTTTGCTATGAAATCCATGCATTGTTGACGCTATGAGAACATGTATACCTACATCCAAAATATACTTTTATATCTTCCATTCTTCTTAACACTGTCGTTGGGTTGGTGTAAATGTCGGTCTTTATTTTCTAAAATTTAATTTTTGGCGGTGTGCATCAAGTGTTTTCTTATTTTGTTATACGAAAAGAGTGAAAGTTTAATGCTTTAACGTGAATTCGATCGCAATTTGTTCTAACAAATGTTCCAAAGTTAAACGCACAATAAAAAGATGTATTTCTTAGATGCACTTGGTGGCACTGGAAAAACTTTATTTATTTCAACAATTTTGGCCACCATTCGTTCGCAATTTTTTTTTTTTTGTTATAATTTACGCGCGCTTAAGGGGTTAGATACCCTTTTATTGTTGCCTTGGCGCGGGCGGAAAGGTAGAAGGAAGAGAAAGGAAAATTGTTTTGTAGTGGTTTGACACTCAGGTGTGTTTGGTTTCGAAATTCGCTCTCCAGGGGTGGAAGTCCGAATACGACGGAGAGTTTTTGCTTCACTCAGAGTGATTCGAGGTATAATTCACAGTATTTTTTTCTGTGCTTGAAACTCTACAACAGCCAAATCTACGTGTCAGTGTTATGCCTTCACACGCAGAATTCTTCTGTCTGAGTTCCAATTACAAATGAAAAACTGACTAGCCATGGACAGGACTCGAACCTGGACCCTCCGAGTGAGAAGCGATTGCTAGTACCACTACACCACGGCCACCCCCTATAAAATAAAATACAATTGGCTGTCGCATCATCTGGAATCGCGGTGACGTTGTTGGACGGCCGTAGAACAGCACATTCTGTGCTCAAGTTGCCTTTGGACATAAACTTCAACGTAAATCCAACATGTAATATTACCAAAACGTCAGGAATGGCCAAAGTGTTGCCATTCGTGTGGAAATTGTCGTGTGGATTCATCTTGAGACAAGAGATCAATGGAATATGAGGGGAAATCAACGGCCCTTTGGTGCCGCCTCAATATTATTAGCTGTGTGATTTCCGGCAAATTTTGCCAGTAATTCCTCGATATACCGCTGCTGATGAGCTTAATGCGTGTTTAAGGTCATCCATTCTGTGGAGATACGTGAGAAGACTCACATTAACCACAAATGTGCGTGTTCAATTATAAAATGATCTATCAGCCAATGAATTTTCAAAGTAGTTGTTGTAAATTGGAGATGGAAAAATGCCGATTGGCAATGAAGCTGGCTTAACAACGTTACCAACCAGTTTTTACAATGTAGTTCAATCAAAAGAAGAATTGATTCGAAAAGTTTTTCCAAACAGTGTACAACAATACAAGACACATATTTGGCTGAGCGAAAGAGCTAAATTCGGGGCATAAAAAAAGATGTTACAGAAATTAATGAGGCCATTTTAAAAGAGATACCAGGAGAAGTGTTCACATTCAAGTCAGTCGACACCATTATGAATGAAGATGAGGTGGTCAATTATCCCACAGAATTTTTAAGTTCATTGGATTTAACGGGCCTACCACCGCACATATTGCAATTGAAAGTTGGACCACCAACCATCATACTACGTAAAATCAACCAACCAAAATTGTGCAACGGCACAAGACTTGCGGTTAAGAAGCTAATGACCAACGTTATTGAAGCCACCATTTTAAATGGGAAATTCAATGATGAAGACGTTTTATTTCCACGTATCCCGATGATACCGACAGACATGCCATTTGCATGCAAACGTTTGCAGTTTTCAGGGCGACTGGCTTTTGCAATGAACATCAATAAAGCGCAGGCACAATCTCTGCAAGCGTGTGGTTTGAATTTGGAAAATAATTGTTTCTCACATAGACAATTGTATGTAGCCTGGTCACGTGTAGGGAAACCTGAAAACAAATAGCGCTATGTACTCCGCATCAAAACTCAAAATTTAAATGTGATCTTAGAGTCAATTTTGACAGATTTGCCGACTATGGATTGATTGGTTCTGTTAATTTTATAATTAATTTGAATACTTGTCAAACTGCATCCAAGCTGGAGACTTTATTTTTCATCTGTAACAACAAATCAAAATAGGTCTTGTTAAAAACATTGTCTCTCCTACACCAACCTTTTAAAAGCCAACACAAAAAAGGTTTAGAGTATAGCTAAAAGTGTCAAAAAGATCTCTTCAAAATTTTAGAACGATCGGAGTTATTATTTTTTGAGTTATGTTGCATGCCGTTATGAAAAATGCAGTTTCGAGAAGAAGTGATTTACAGTTTTCGTCTTAAGTCTTTGAAAGTTGTTTAATCATCCAATTGTTAAATCATAAATATATTACAATAACTATCTAATAGATGACTTAGCACTTTGGATAAATATCAGCGCAGATTTCTGACAAGTTGTAAACTATATCGTTCAAGCGGCGTATCCACGTATACATCCTACCTAATACAAGTAACATCTGTGCCAAATGAGTATCATTAATATCAATAATATTTCAACGTTAACACAACTGACTTATGCACGACTATCAGATACGACGAGCAAAATCAATGGTCCTCAATTATCACTTTAACTACCCAGCTTTCGTCTATCTGACAGAAGTATCTAGCTATAGTTCATATGTATCTCTACGTCTAACATGTACATTTATTGTAGACAAGTATATTTGCCACAGATAAATACCAGTCCTGCGATCTGCCACTGTTCACAAGCAAACACTTATTGGGGTAACAAAAGTCTACCTGCTGTCAAAAGGTGGGGGGAAACAACCCGTCCGCACGCTAATGGGCGTCCTTTGTGAAGAAAGAAGTTCTCCTTCTAAAACAGAACCGGGATCAGGATCAAAACCAAAACTAAAACTCAAACCAGGATCTAGTACCTAGAGAACACATATCTATGATAATTACTAAGGCAAACACAAGGACGTCAGACAGTATGAAGCACAGTCGAATCTCCTCGCACACGAAATGATTCGATAAAATTACAGCACCGATGCTAGGCCATTTTTTTTGTAGTCTAATTGGTTGAACCAGATGTTACATACGAGTATGTATACACGTATGTATGTATGGATACATGTCCACACTAAATCTGGGTTGGAGTTGTTTCATGTACCATTGGCACCACCTCCGTGTATCCACCTTGTGCAAATATTTTTCCCGTAATGCATTAACATCAAACACGCACCAGGACAAATAACACAACGGGTGTTCTGACAAGAGGTGTAGAATTTGAAAGGCTTATTATTTTACAGCTGATGCACGCAGGTTTGGCATATAGAGACAGATGTCATCTATAAATGGTAAACTTACAATGGAACGCTACACCATTCACGTTCAATTGCGGCAATGATGCGAAAAACCCGTTGCCAATTTTGCATGTAATCATGTGCTTTCCGAGACGTGTGTGCGCAACATAATCAAAAAATTTCAACAGATGAGCCGTACTGACGCAAGACGTGAAGCCGTCGCAAGACGGCTGTTCAATAGAAAATATCACCGCAGTAAAGGGGAATCTCGAAAACAACATAAAAACCCCTCCATTCGCCTGAAGAGCTTGACCTCTCCACAGTCACATTTTTGCGTATTCTGATCAAAGATTTGGCTCTCCATGCGTACATGGTCCAATTAAAATAAGAACTAAAGTCGGCTAACTACCAGCAGCGCTGAACCTTCTCGGATTGGGTCCTGGAAAACATGCTGACATTGATTTTTGCAAGAAAATCGTGTTTTCGGATGAAGCCCATTTCTATATTGGCAGCTACGTTAACAAGCAAAATTGCGCATCTGAGGCACCAAAAACCCACGAATGATTCAGAAGATGCAGATACACCCACAGAACAGAGGTGTCATAGGGCCGTACTTTTTAGAAAATGAGGTCGCAGAATACGTTACTGTCAACGGAGTGCGTTGCCGAGACCTGACAAACAATTTTTTGTGTCCGATGCTCGAGGATATGGATACGGATGATGCTGCCTGCCATACAAGTTGCGAAATAATCGAGGTATTGATCATTAAATTACCAGGCAGCATAATTTCGCATTTCGAAAATACCCATTGATTGCCAGGATCGTGCAACATAACACCGTTAGACTTTTTTATTTGGGGCTAACGTTAAAAGCAAGGTATACCATATACCTATACACCAACTCTGAAAGCGAACATTGAAGCCGACATCGCCCCAATTATGTGAAAGAGTGATGGAAAATTTCGAGAAATGTCTGCAGCCAGAGCCAAGGCAGTCGTTTGCATGATATTGTGTTCCATAAATAATCCTCATGTGTCTACTTTATTCAGCAATAAAGGTTTCAGAGATATCTCAACAATTGTTCGATTTATTCAAAAAAAAAAAACTAATTCTACACGTCCTCCTGAAACACCCTTTACAAGCGCACAGGTGTAAAGATATCGTCTTGAGCGAAGCTGTAAGTAGGTCCTAGCAAGTGATTCTTGTGGAATAATGTTTTAGTTTGAAGTGAGATATACAAGTATTGTGTCTAGGTAAACGTAGGTAGGTTAATGTAATCGTATACATAACGACGGTGAGCATAATAAGTACAATATACAATATGTTCATACAAGGACATCATCTATCATAGAATGTTATAGAGGGAAGCGTTATAGAAACATACAAGATGGACATGTCAAAATAGGATGAGTCCAATAGATCTGTGATAATGGTTATGTACTCGTATGTCCTTTGAGTGTTTTTGTATCTTTTGGTGAAATTGTTCACACTTATCTCAGTTTAAGATAGCTGGAGGCGGCACAATAGTGCATGGGATGGGCTGTATTAAGCCCGGCTAAAGTACCCCAGTGGTTTTGTTTCAGTAGCAATGATATGTTACTTTTGGTGGCGAGAAATTTTCCAATGAATAATCAGAAAGCAATCAATAAGGACGACAAGGAGAGCCAACTGAAAGCGAAAGGCATTTAATTTCTCTTTTATTGAGAACGTTTTCGGGCCCTTTCGGCTAGTGCGTAAGGAACTTAGGTACTTCCGTGGAAGTGGATATATTGTTCTACTGTTTGTAATAGTGCGTTGAGGGATATCGCTAGAGTATCTATGGTATATTACCTTTCTTAGAAATGAGGGTTTGTTAATATTCAATCGCTGTTTATTGCTGGTTAACAATATGGGCCGGAAGGTAGTTTGAACCATAGCGATGATCCTTGACACGTATTGAACATTGGCTACAGCTATTCGTCGTTATTTTTAGATTTTTGCAGTCGGCGTGTGAATATAGAGATTTAGTTCATTAATACCCAATGATAGTATGAAGGCGAACATACTCGTAAGGTTGTAACTAAATAATATGATAGCAAGAGCATGGCCCAATGATGAAAATGAACAAAGCTAGCAACTTAAATTAGTCTTAAAAGTACGTATTGCTCTTGTTGGAGGTAGTACTAAGAGCACAAGTAATAGTTTAGACTCATGCCTTGACCGAAACACTTGATATATTTCCATGAATTTCCATTAAAAAAATTTAAATTTCAAAAAATTTCCCACAAAAATATCTGTAACTGTTTAAGGACAGTTGAAGTTAAGTCAGATGAGTGATCAGGGGTTATAGAGCACCAACAGTACCTGAATGCTTTCGCGTTTAAGTTTCGGATTGCCCATAATTTGGCTTGGAGCCGTAGTGGAATGATGAAGTATGTGATGAATTGCAGGCCTGACCTTCTAGTAGACTAATCCTATAAAAGGTGTTTTTTTAAGAGGGTCCGGAAAATAAAAAAAAAACATTTTATTTGGAGGAAAATTCTTTATCATTTAATATGTAAGGTGATTTGGGGCACATTAACACAGTACTGCGACTTTCAATTACAAAGCGCATGCTGCCGTATATCCGCAATAAATAGCCATATACAGTCTCCCAAAACTTTAATCGATGCTGTGTTATCCAAGTATTTTACTAATCGAACCCCCTAAGACCGAAAAAACGTTGTGGCTAATTTACAGATCTCAATCTTGAAATCCTTTTCTCACTAAACTTTGATTTCAATAAATCGATTGTATGACAGGTAGCCCATTCCAGCTGGAACCACATATCATCCCCATCGAAGTCGTGTAGATTTGGTAGCAAATATTCAATGATCATCTTTCTGTATCAGTTAACATTGCCTATAATGTCAGCTTCGTTTGGATTGCTCTCACTCCAAAAATGGTACTTTTACTTACTAACTGGGCCACTTGCCCATCATAATTTAATCATCTTAAAAACTTAAGAAAGGTGAGCTAGTTTGCCGGATGACTGTCATCGGAAACCATTGGTCTCTTCTTTAAATCCTGGATTAGTTTGAAAGCGCTATTGTTGTCATCATTGATTTCTGAAAACAACCTGCTACTGAAACGGATACAATGTCTCAGACACCAACTCATGAGATGGACGACACATTCTGCCATATCTTTTTTAGTTGTTTTGCCTTCCTGTACTCCAATCGGATGGAGGTGCCAGAGGTAACCAAAACTTAATCACGCATCTTAACAACTTATAATGATGTGATCAATAGCGTGATCACAACAGTGGCAATATACTTTTGGAACTCGTACGTACAGCGCTAATAATATCGGTCGAACTACTTCACCCAATTACAGCCACCCAGACGAATCCGTAGAGAAAATTGTTTGTACCTACATGGCAATTGATCGGGAAACAGCTCAGTGTCCTATGGTAAAACTTATATAGCGCCAGGAACTGTTAACAGGCAGCCGAACATTTAGCATAGGCACTTGCGTTCTATCACTCAGATAGACTGGACATAATGAGGATAGCAATGGTGATTGCTATAGGCAAAAGGAACAGTGCTTATTCGGATGAAATCCGCATCTGCAATATGCCGCAGACTTAAGCTTCCGATATGTGAGCGAGACCATTATAAAAATCCGCATCTAGGCTAAATTTGCTAATATAAGAATAATATGCGACTACGACACAAGGACGACGCTACCAAAAAATGTTTCTATGATCTCCTCTATAAGACACATGGGCAATGTCCGATGTATGACTTTGAAATCGTAATAGGCGATTTTAACGGATAGGAAAGGAGAACAACTTTGATAGGACAGTTGGTAAGTATAGCCCACTCGACACCACCATGGAGTTAGGCTTACTGACATTGCCGCAAGCACAGTGTTCCATCATCTCGATATACACAAGGTGACATGGCGGTCTCCGTATCAAGAAATGCTAAATCAAATTGACCACATTGCGATAGACCTAAGGCATGCTCCAGTATTTTGGACGTCCTAACATTCCTTGCAGCCAACTTTAACTCGGATCACAACCTTGTTGCAGCCAAGGTACGGATACGGATTTTCCAAGCGATTCCGAAATCTCTCGACAACTCATATGCCGCTTTCATCAAGTACCGAAGACCAGTATGAACGCTGTCAATGGGTCATCATTGCTCAAATATGATCAGAAGAGTTAAGAATGAATAGAATCTCAGCATTGTTTGTATAGAGCTATAAATCTCCTCAACATCGCATACAAGGTATTATCTGCTATATTGTGTGAACGCCTCAAACCAATCGTCAACAACCTAATTGGCTCCTATCAGTGCGGTTTTAGATCAGGAAAGTCCACAACTGACCAAATCTTCACACTCCGGCAGATCCTGTAATAAGCTCAATAAGTCCAAATCAATACCCACCATCTTTATCGATTTTAAGACCGCATATGACAGCATTTGTAGAGACGAACTATATAGAGTCCGTCCGTCTGTGCAGAATAACGATTGACAACGCTCGCTGCTTCGTCAAAATCGGCAACGACTTAACTGAGACCTTTGATATGTGTCAAGTGACTTCTTTAACATCAAACCTGAAGGAATTGTGCGGTACTCACAAGCGAATACTGGAAACACAATCTTTCAAAAGTCTGTGCAACTACATACTAGCGTACTGTGATGACTTCGACATAATTGGGAGAACACAGCGGACTATTATCGGGCCTGCGAAGGCGCCAATGAGGAAAATCAGGCCAAAACCAAGTATATGCCGTCAACAAGAAGGGGCGCAAACATCAAGCAATTAGTTAGAACGCCACAGACGACAGCTATAATTTCGAGGTAGTTTGTAGACTTTGTTTACTTTGGCTATGAATTCTGCCAACAACACTTCAGCAGAAATAAAACGAAGAATCACTCTTGCA
This sequence comes from Volucella bombylans, assembly GCA_949129095.1. Taxonomy (NCBI): domain Eukaryota; kingdom Metazoa; phylum Arthropoda; class Insecta; order Diptera; family Syrphidae; genus Volucella; species Volucella bombylans. The sequence goes on along the minus strand of OX422144.1, from coordinate 113,641,294 downwards.
ATCGCTGTTTCCTGGGGCTAAGAAGGCAATTGAGTACTAAGGCCATATCACGAAAACTAAGGAGACTGTACATAAGACCTCTATCATCTCACTCCTACTTTATGTCGCTGAAGCATGGACTCTGTCGTAGGCAGACGAATTTATCCTCAGATATTTCGTGAGAAAAATTCTTCTTTAAAAAAATTCGGTCCCATTTGCATTGACGGGCTTTGGAACAGAAGATTCAACGACAAACTATGCGAGGTGTACAGCGACATTGATCTAGTCAGGAAACTGCGCATCAGTCGCTTCAGATGGCTAGGACATGTAGAGCTAATGGACATCAATGTTGCGCGATTCGCAGAGTCTTCAAATCTAATCAGTAGGGACAATGCAGTAGAGGAAGATCCCACCTTAGATGGCGCGCACGAGTAGAAGGGAACCTCAACTAACTTGGAGTACTCAACTAAAGGCAATTACCTAAATACCCCGAACTGTAGCACCACCTAAGTTAGTAAGTCATTTTTCCGAAAACTTTCTAATGAAAGCGCCTATAAACGAAGCTGCAACTTTTTCGCTATAAAAATGTTTCCTAGCTTTTACGATGTTGCGGTAATTAAAGACCACAGTCACTAGAAAACTATAAACATTCGTAAGCCTGTACTATTCTCAAGAATCTTCTTTCCCAACAGTGTCTCTAATGAATGGAAAAGAAACCGATTGGGCACAAATTTCGGAAAAATTAAAACTCTATCGCAAACCATGTTCCACATCGATGGCAAACAACGTCGCAGACTGATAAACTTCCAGCGCAGATATGAAGAATTCAACCCAAAGGTGTAATAAATCATTGGAATAATAAGGATCAATAAGTCCATAACTTTCTGAAAAAAAGATAGTTTTCCGGCAGAGAAAAACAGCTTTACTTCTCAACATAGGTTATTTTGAGATTAATGCCTAAAGCGCTAGCTTTCTGAAATTTTTTTTATCTCTTTCAAAAAGTAGGTCTTGTTCGAGTCAGAAGAGGCATTTGTTTGAGCGATTATTGCACTAATGGAGGTAAATTTCTTTCCGCCTAGCCAATTCTTCGACGTTGGGAAACCAGGACCAGAACAAATCGTAGCTCATCTCATGAAATTTCTCCATAGAAGAACACTTCTTTGTTCCCAAATCCTGTCCTTTGTCCTTAGGCCGGTTGTCCCATCAGCCGGTAACTGTAAGTTATTTTTCTCACTAGAAGGTAATCTATGTGAATTATGCCGCGTGCATCACGAAAAAACTATCGTTATAACCTTGTTAGTCAATAGACCCACTTTGCCTTTGTTCGACGCCGATTTGCCCGGAGAAACCGTAGTCCGTATACCGTAGTCTTTTGACGGATGATAGCAGACGGGAGCAGTTTTGTTTTAACTTAAATCGGACGCTCCACGCTCGTATACGCTTAGTATACACAATGTATCAGAAATATATCTACAGCATCTAGTTGAACTCCGAATACCACATATTTAATTTTCTTATTTTGCTATCGTTGGCTAAGTGGAATCACCATTTCCTCCAGTTTAGTTCTAAAAATTGCGGGCGGGAAATGCTATTAAATCAGCGAAAAGGGTACGGAAATATTGCGAGAGATGGCCATAATTGTTATGTAGTATTCCGAAAATATCTGCTCTGTTTGAGTATGATGATATCATTTGATTTAGTTTAGCATGTATCGTATCAAAAATTAAATAAAGTACAAAACTCGGCTCACCACCATAAGCTTCATCCTGCTCTGAAACAATTTAATTTTCTCTATTCTTAGTGTTTTTTTTTTTTTTACAAACGATGATGGCCACTAATAAATCACTTCTCCTTTCTGAATTCCCGATTGATGTTACACAATGTAAATTATTGCAGATAAGCGATGCCGCTCTTGATGCTATCCCACAAACATCCTCGAGGAATGATTAAAACCATTAATATCCCCAGCAGCCTGGCAAACTTAAAATATGGCGTTTGGGTTGGTTCCTCAATTTTTTGAATTTTCTAAAGCCTTCACGATACCAACAGTCGTCGGCGGCAGAGGTTAGAAATACAATAATTCCACCTCAGAGATACGTTATTTTATACATATATAATATATATACTCGTATATATGCTATAAATGGAGGAAATTGCCGCAACGAATGAGTTATGGGCGCCAGCCCGTGAAATTCTGTTCCTAGTAGATGTTCACTTTTTCACCCTTACACTGTGCTCGACTATGATATTGTACAAGAACCAAAATAAAGTCCCTGGTCCTTGAAAGGAAGGGTTGTGGTACCCTAGTAAAAGCATTCGCAAATGAGGTATTGTATTGTACATTCGCCGAATAAACTATTTTTTTGATTGCGTTCTTGGCTTTTTATTCTATTCTTCCTGGAGCGGATGTAGAAGGTAGGTTACGAAAGGTTTAGAGCAGAAGCAGCAAAGCAATTGACATTTTATTAGAGGGATTTTCTTTTCTCTAGAGGAGGGTTTCTACGGGAGCCTTGTTGGTTCCGGAGCTTTTCCTGTAACTTGCTCCTCTACCACTGTCTGTGTGGAAATTTTAATTTATGCGCAAGGTGAATAAATTATAATCTAATGGAGCAGAGAAGTAATAGTGAGAGTATTAGTTTAGATTTAAATGCTTGGTAGGAGAATTGAGTTAATTACAAGCTTGTGCAAGAATTGCTGAGAAATATACGTGTGGAGATTTCCCGTTTTATAATTAGCGAAGTGAACCAAAATTTACTTGTTGAAAGTCCAGATTGAGGGAAGCTGATACGTTAATAGCTCGCTTTGCGGAGCAGTTTGCCAACTGGTGCTAGAAGTAATCAAGTTTAAATGGTGAGAGTTAGTTCGACACATAAGAACAAGTTCTCCGTCTTTCCGATCGTTTTTTTGAGAAGCGATTGCTAGTACCACTCCGCAACGGCCACACCGTATATCGTTTGATATAAAGTGGCGGTAAGCTCCTTACACTGCCGAAATGACAGACTATTCCATACCCGTGGTTCCTGAATGGATATTAGGAGTGGTTTCAGATTCAAAGAAGCAAAACTCTGAAAGATCTGGTCTAATCTGTGTAATATAATAGACACGATAGCCATCTCTTATGTGCACACACAATGAAGTGACTTAATTAAACGACTTTCGTCGAAGAGATTTACGTTCGTTGCTTTTGCAGTAGCAGCTCCGTTTTAAGAGGTGGCCCTTTCGGAACGGAAGAAGATGATGCGGTTTAGTTACGAAACCTGACCGGTTCCACTTCGTCTGATTTGTTTCTCTTCTCTGCTGGCAGAGGAATTGTACTTTAAGCACTCACCCCACCGACATCACTTGCCTTCATTTCCTTCTTTTCAACTGGCCCTTAGACTGAAGTCGGGTTTCATATTTCGATTTCCCTGGACAAGCGGTCAAGAAGAGTATTCTGACCAACCACCTGTCTATTCTGATGAAGTTTAAGCGTAATATACTGAACACTTCCCATATCCCTCTGATCGTTGTAGGTCAATCTCCCAAACGCGAGGTAGAAAGAGCCGCACGAGTCATAGGAGTCCAAAAATCTAGCAACTCTGGGTCAAGCCTCTAATTTGTGGAAATCGAACCATGAACACTGAGGTCGCTTAATAAAAATACAGAAAATTCTGGCTACGTAATAGTAAATCGGAATACTTTATGAAATACAAACTAAGCAGCGTACTTTGTCAAGCAAATAGTATGCAGTAAACAATCTAAAAGCACAATTCTGGCTTCAATACCTACCTTATCAGACCAACAAATATTTGGATAATGCCAAATGGATTCATGATATACCAAAGCAATTTCAAATTTCAAACTGACTCCGTAGTAAATTCCTAGGATAAGATAACATAAACCAAGAATTTTCCCCTTTTTCTTGTTATACCCTGCAATAGTAACAATCAGAAATTAATCCTGGCTGTCAACATGTGTCAAACTTCCAATTATTCCGACCCTCATATATTACCGCGTAAGCTCATTAAAAGGGACAATATCCTGACCTACATAGGTTCTATCAAAGGTCCTCATTTTGATCCTATACACGTACATGTCACAAAGTAGTCATTCCCTGCATTGCGTATAATTAAAAATCATGTCCACGTGCCAGCACATCGGAAAATCCTATTTTGAATTCAACTCCGGATTCCCAATTCTCCATCTCTTGTATTCAATTTTCCAATTTCTGATAAATTCTCGAATTTGTCCTTTCGAAACTGCGAACTACAAATACACTTCACTACCTTGTGGCTGTTGTATACGTATAGTACTCGTAAGCCAGCCCTTCAGATGTATACACGTTCACACTATGGAACGAAAATTCTATTTGAAGTGAATGATTTGGAGAGTCAATCTTCTGCTTAAGTTGGTAGGGTGTCCTGGCACAATCTTGTCATCGTCCTGATAACAGTACGAGTACATTCGAGTTTTTCTTTATATTCCAACATTATTGTCATACTCTGTGTACCAGTTTGATTGAAAATCTTTTAAGCTTTCGGTATTCGGTAGTTGTGCACACGTTTGATGATTTAGCTGGTCATTCACAACTGGTCCAATTACTCTCAGCTCAACTCCTGCTTCACACGAACTCAGCTGCATCACTTCTAGCTGAGAATAATCAATCTGGCTGAATGAGTTGACCAATGTACTCGTAACTACCCACAATATCCTTTCAACTATTGACTTACTGAATACTGATAGGTGAATGTGGATCCATACATACGAGTATACTTCTACTCGTACAGTACGCTGTGTATGCGTGTGTATTAAAGTTTTGAAAGGGATTGAGCAACGGAAGGTGAACTCTTTACCTCAAATATTGGAACCAAATGGACATGATTGACATTCACATAATTGGCTGAATCCATGCAGCTAACGAATGAGTACGGTTAATTACCAAGGAGATGTAAGGATGATGATGATGGTGAACAGACTGACCAACCTGTGTGGAATTACACTGAGGAGAAAATCATTTAGTGGTCCTGCTGAATGACCGATGAAGTGTGCCATTGTAAGTGGGACCAGCCAGTTGACTTAACAAAGTTTCAATATTGGAACTCCGGAGGAAGTGCATTGGACAAGTCTTGTAAATTTTACGGGATTTATGTGTCCCATGAGCGTACAAGCGCTGCTATGTATGGTGCACGCTGATATACATACACATAAACTTGAAACTGGATGAAGAAATATTTTCCTATCAATCCATGAGAAATTTTAGTTTTTGTTAGATGAAAAATATTTCCACCTTCTTGTGGGGAAGGGACAGGGTGCACAATAAAAGAAGCTTTTCAATGCCTGATTATGCCTATGAGATTTTTTGATGCATAAAAGTATTTTGAAGATGATTGGGTGCTGAAAAATGGGGTAGACTACTCTACACATCAAATGGTAGCCATTCGGTACTGGTCGATGCCCATTAAGACTCGACTTGCCAAACTTACAAGTGCGAGTGCTGACCAGCAGAAAAAATTGCAGCACTATAAACAGTGGATGAATTCGGAAGATGGAATCGACGGCGAAGAACAACCCCGGAACAAACCAAATAAGATTTTATCCTGGCTTCTCTGACATATTTGGAGGTCAGGCTGATAAGGATTTCCGAGACTATTTCCGGGTCTTGGAAAAGAGATGGTGGCGGATGAGCTCGTAATGGACTAACTGTAGCGCTCACATCCCCGAACGGGTTATGGATTCGGTCTAACAGGCCCCTCATCCTAGGGGTATCTATTATATAATGGAACTGGCCCTCCAGAATGAGAGTTATGCCGCGGGGTAACTGCCCGGGCATTCCCGTGTACGGTCTAATCTACTACAACACCTACAAACTAAATAAGGACAATGAACTTCGGATCTGTACGTGGTGTTAAGTCCCTCAACAAGCCACGCGCAAGCGAGCAATTAGCGAAGGCCCTGGATTGCTGCAAAGCAGATGTTACCGCCATCCAGGAAATACTATGAGATGAGCCAGGCAAAAAGAGGATGAAAAACTCCGACATTTACTAAGCCGATTGTTATCGACGGCAAAAGCAGTGCTTATTTGAATGCTGATTTGTTTTTAGAGGCAGACTTAGGTTAGAAGTCTTGAGTTTAGGGCATGTGAACGAGAGTCTCGTAAACAAACCGTATTAAGGCTTAATTTTGCCGACTTATTATTATTCTTATATTGTCCTCGCATCTTTAGTGTCAGAAACGTCAGAAAGCATGGCCTGCACGACACCACCTCTTGTCGTAGCTAGCACGCGGTTCAGATATCTCAATATTCACAAGGGGACTTGGAGAACTCCTGATCTATCAACCATACACCAGATTGACTACATTGTGATCTACGCAAGGCACTCCCCCAGTATTATGGATGTCCGAACATTCCGAGGGACCAATATCGACTTGTTGTAGCCAAGGTATGGTTGCGGATATCCCGAATATCACAAAGGCAAGCTAATACAGTGAAGAAGTTCGACATCAGATGCCTACAATCGCAAGAGATCGCCAAATCCTTTTCCAATCGAGTCTCCCTTAATCTCTTAAGAGGTCTTATGCCGCTAACATAAAGTATCGAAGACCAAAAGCCATCAGATGGTGGCTAAGCAGATAAGCAAGAAGCATACAAAGCGGTGCTACATAGAAGGACAAGAGCTGCCCACGAGCTTTACGAGCAGAAAAACAGAGTTGAACAGCGGTTTTAGAAGTGCTATGCCGGGAATGAGATTCGAAAGTTTTACTAAAAGGTAAAAAAATCATGACACGGACACAAACCCTGAACTGAAGCCTGTAAAGACGACCAAGGGAAAATAGTAGTAGAGTCGCAGTTGATGCTGAGGATTTGGAAAGAGCATTTCCGCAGACTGTATAGCCAATCATTGAATCTTTCAACCAAGACGATTCAATTCCGTGCACTCGACCTGGATGAAGTGAAGATAACTTAAGCTTAAGTCCAACAAAACTACTGGAGCAACTACCGAACTCTTCAAAGCGGCAGGCGAAGGAGCATACGCCAATTGATCTGTAAAATATGGGTGGACGAATGTATACGCACCGTTTTGAGAGCCTCTTCGGTTTCTAATTTATTTCTTTGGTTTCAGTTTATTTATTTCATTTTTGAGTTTCATCAGCGTGGCGAGTTTGTTGCCCAAATGGCATTAACAGAAATTGTATGGTTAACAATACGTCTCAAAATGACATTTACTTAGTTGCAATGATAAACTAATAATACTATGCACCCGACAAGATACAACCAATTCATCTTTGATGATTTGTTCTCTTTTCCACAGAGGGAAAGATATGGTTCACAGTCCACCAACTCGACATAAGAAAATGAAGATGTCGTGCAGTTGGTGAAGTACGTTAAAATCTTGTTCAACATTGATGCTTAAAATGGCTTATTTTTGAAACATGTTCCGAGAAACAAAATCAGGCTTTCAAATTTTTTTTATTTCTCATAGCCTACTTAGGGAGAAAAGGAAACATATTAATGTAATACACAAACAACTTCTGCATAGATACAGAACACATTTAGGCAGCGCTTAGTAGAAGAGTACACATATAGGTGCTTATGCGAGCCAGACTAACAATTTTGTTGGACACCATTTATGTCCTAAGAAAACAAGTCCTTCTCGTAAGAGCTTATAAATTATTATAACGTGTTGTATATTATCTTGATATAACAAGGACTTAACCTTAATATACCTAACGTATCCCGACATTAACACCATTATCGTAAATTCCTGGGATTCTTTTATCAGCCTGCCTTTGGGTGCACACATCGAATCTATGATATACTATACATTGTGTTAGTATTCGCAAAGCAACAGAGAATATTTACGAATAATGTAACATCTCCCAAATGTCTGATTAGGGATTCAAAAAGCAGTTAGGCTGTTTACATTGCAAAGCAGTACTCATACCTAAAGTCATAACGTAGTGAAATAATTGTTTTGATTTCTGAAAATACAGTTTTCTCTAATCCTTGTCACGTTTTGCTGATTTTCCACTATAGTTACACAACATACGGCCGATATAATAACTTCAACTACTACTACGAACACGACAAGGACTATAATAACAGAAAGAACATTCAGCCCATACACTCGTTATTTTGGGCTTTACCAAGCAAAACAAAATCACCTATCTTACCCAAATTGATTATCCGTAAAAGAACCAATCCGTAAGTGTCTCTGGTATCCGTGTGAGTGTACTTGAATCCAAATTCAACCATTTCGCTTTATTTATTATTCAATTAAATCTTACTCCGATTTGCTTCTAAAATCTCTAATTACCGCTGACTTCTATTTTATTTATTACAACACCACACACACTTGTACACCCGCGTATCCTTTCTTCTGACAGTAATTTAGATGTAAGCCCGTGTTAGGGTGTTGTAATTAAAACTTCTTTGAATGGATATGGCAGGACGAAAGCATAATTAATTTTTTGTTTAAGCTGGAAGGCGACTTTTTAAATTTCACACCACTTCAAATATGAGATTGTTATCCCTAAACACAGGGTTTTTTTTAGCGGCAATATACTAGTAACAATATCTTCGATACGTTTACGTATTTTTGGATCTAAACAAGAAAGACGAAAAATGAAAGGCTCTTTCGATGTAAGCGCCTAAAGCATCAGACGGATACTGGGAATGCTGTGCCATTGAATTTCCCAAAACACTCATCGAGTGATGTGACTTTTTGCCCCATTATGCCCCAATTATGATACGGAAACGACATCTAAATAGGAGACGTATGGGGATGTTAAAATTAAACGTTACATTCTTGCAAAATATCCCTGGTACTTTTCTCTAACATACAGTAAATGAATTTGGAACTGTAGTATTGAATCCCTTAAATGAAGATAAAGTTGTTTTGGGGAAAATTTCCCTACGAATATAAAGGAGCATGCGTAGAACTAACTCTCCTCTGTTATCGGGGCATTGCTGATAAGAATGAATGAATTCCTTCCAGTGTGGATCTAAAATATAAAATACGGAGATAAATTTGTTTTGGTCCTTTAAAAGGGAGTAAGTCTTTAGGAAAGGGATGTTGGAATCATGATACAAATATGTCTTCAGTTTGAAAAAAAGATTCACCTTTCACCTTTGTCAAGGAGGGAGCCATTTGATGGTAGGAGATTAAATATTTTGAACATGATGTAGGAATATCCCTGACGGGCTTGTGGTTTGAGATAGTTTGGCGTTGGTAGACGGTAATCCGGTAATAAATTTCTGTGATAGGACGAACATACTGCCGTGGATGTGGGCTACAAAAAGAGTCGATTTTCGAAAAGGAAAGTTATAGGCATACTTTTTTAGGAACTGGCTCAAAAAAATTTAATCACCAGTCTTGAGGTACAAATAATTAGAACATACGTTCTTACTTTAATCGAGTAATCGGTCGTCTGGTTATCATCCTTATAAAGCATCAGCGTAATATGTGAACACAATACCGACGGAGCTGTAAACTCAATAGAGGAAAAACTCTATGACCTCCTGAATGGAGCCCATGATGTCTGTCCGCAGTACAAAGAACTTCAATGCCAAAATCCGTAAGAAGAAGCATCACTTTCAGTAGCTAATTAACTGCCATTGGATAGAAAAAGTGAGAAGGCAAGAAAATAACGCTATTCCGGTCAATGAAGAAGCCATATCCTTGCAGTATAGAAGTGGTTGACTCAGCTATCAAAAAGCTAACCAACAACAAGGCCGTCAGCTCCGATACTTTACCAGATTTTCAATTGTACAGGTCAGATTTTGGTAGAATACATGCGTCAAATCATCAAGCTGGTATGGGTGGATGAAAGCTTGCCGATGTATGGGGGCTCCATGTGCCATATCTTCAGGAACAACAGCCATATTCCACGTAAGAACTATTGAGCTATATCGCTGCTTAATGTGGCATATAAGATCCTAACCAACGTACTGTGTGAATGTCTTAAGTTTTTCTGAAACACGCTAATCGCCAAGTACAATATTGTTACGCATTCACGAACATAGCCAGCTACCACCTTTTGAAGTTGACAGCTCATTTGGCACCACTTCAATTCTCTAATGTCAATTGTCGTAGTTGTTCCGCTGTGGTTTAAAAAAATGTTAACAATATAACAATCTACCACGTGTCACTTTTCGTTTTCTTCATCCAAATTCTTCTCGCCGTCCATCACCGAGTATTGCCGAAATCATAAAATTTATAACACTGGTGTCAGAAGTGGGATCTCAGTTCGATATGACGGTAGGATTAACTGAAAACTTGGAGAAAATTCTTTCCAAATTAAATTTTCTCAGCGCAAATGTGGAGCAGCAAAATAGTACAATCGCAGAACTCAGGCAGGAGCAGCAGCGACACACAGAGGAACTACGCGCATTAAGCGGAACAAATTTCGTAAAAGAAGCTTTTCGATGTTCTACACCCAAGGAGATGGACCCAGCAGACCATACAATAACCGCTGCAGATCCACCGGTTGTTCATAAAGAGGAAATACAAATAAAAAACACGGACTCTCGAACACCTATTCACATCCAGGAATCTAATTTATTTAGCAACTCGTGCATGCCTTTTCCACAACCATTTGACAGTCACATAACACGTTGGCGGAACTACAAAGCACAATTTGAACTAGATGAGGGACCACATGGGAACTCGGTACACCGCGTGCTGTTGACAAACGCCACATGGGCATAGTACCCCAGCGTAAAATCCCGGACTTTACAAATTCATTTGTATCGATCCCTTGAAAATAATAATAATTTGATATTGTCGCTGAAGCAAATGGATGGAATTCTAAAGAAAAGGCCCAAATATTAGCAACTTTACTTCGGGGAGAAAGTGTAGCTGTACTTACCAACTTGGATCAGACCGACCGTGTTGATTACGATAAGCTGTCTTCAGCGGTGCAGGGAAATAACTTCACGGGCAATAACTTCACATGGGAAATAACTTCACCTTTTTTTGTGAAGTGTAGGTGAGCAATATCCTCACTTTTTTGTGGGAAATAATTTCTCTCAACATTTTATGATAATTTAAGAACAGTCATAATGGGTGATTCACTCTTGCACTATTAACGTAAACAAAGTACCGTAATTTGTAATGATGTTGACAATTTCGTTGGTAAAGTTGACTCAGTTTGTGACCGATTCTGGACCAAGAAAAGTGTTTAAATCAAGTGAAGGTGATAAAATGGAAGTGCAAATAGAATTCATTACAGGTTTATGGAAAACCAGCAAGTTATTATATGTTTTTCAAGAAAAACAAATATATTTCAAAAAGCATAGTCGAAAAAATGTTTCAGGGTATGCATGTTATCAAAGTGATAGATGCAAGGCCAGCCATTATGGCCATTTTTAATGAGAACAGGATGCAAGTTAATGACGAGACCATAAACGTAAACTTTAATCAAATAAAAAGGTGTTTAAATGCAATAAAACAACAAAGTTTGCCAAAATGGAGATTCAAAAGTGTTTTGAAAATAAATTATTCTTACAAAATTATGGAATGTCAAAATATAAAAAGAACATTTTTATAAGTATACAATTGTTGAAAATAATTTCGCCTACACTATTTTTATTTCATCAAAAATTGTTGATATGATTAATTCCATAATTCTGATCCTAAGCGGAGGAAATTTTTTATTGATGGCACTTTTAATGTTGTCCCCACATCCTGCCGCTATAAGCACTTATTAATTGCTCATTTTGCGTATTCGGAACATGTAAGTGCTATTTATTTTTGAATAATACGAGTAAATCGCGATTTTTCAGTTTAATTTTCCCAATCGTAGAAAATGTAAAATAAAACCTAAATTAGGTTTTTAGAGTTATTAGGTTTTATTTTTCTTTTCTCCTATAATTGAGAAAAGAAAACTGAAAAATCGAGAGATTTTTTTTTTTTGGTAACTAATGTGTTTGCTTTCTTTTGTTTGCAACAGGTGTATACTTTTTTGTATGTATTAACTACGCACAAGACAGAAGAAATATACACTCATTTATTTCAATTTGTGGATAGAAATTTGTTTGAATTTTGTCCATCATCGTTTATGATGGACTTAGAACCAGCATTGCGAAATGCGCTTCGAAAAGTATTTCCCAACGTTACAATGAAAGGATGTTGGTTCCATTACACTCAAGCGCTGCGGAGAAAGGGTTCAAAAATTAAAAATTTTGTACCAACAATGCGAAAAAATGCAACTTTTTCTAAGTGGTTTAAGAAACTATTGATACTTCCATTGTTGTGTCCAAAACAAATTGAAAAAAGCCTTAGATTTATTAAAGTTAAAAGCTGAGACTTGGATTGCTTAACATTATTTGTTGGGTATTTTCAAAAACATTGGATGTTACGGGTAAATTCTTCAATAATTCATTTATAACGACTGAAGTAAGAAATTAGTCTATTTTCGTCATTATTTTTGTAGGAAACCCCAAAAATGTTTTCTGTGGCCAGTGAAAATATGAGAACTACAAGTGCCTTGGAAGTTTATAATAGTCGACTAGCAAACAAAATTCATAGGCATGGAAATTTCTTTAAATTCGTAGACTGTTTACTTGATGAGGAATACAACACAACTGGAGACTTTATATCAGCTTTGGATGGAGAAACTTTTCAGCTTTTCGAAGGTCCAAAAGATTTTTTCAAAAAAAGAAATCAATTAATTGATAATTTGACTACAAAACTGACAAGAAATAAAATCAGTATTTCCGAGTCTCTTCCACAAATCATTAAAATTTTCGACAACAAATCTGATTTACTTCCAAATGATGAAGACATTTCATCAGATGAAAATGACGATTCAGTAGAAGAAAATTTTACAGAAGACACTATTTTGTGCATTCTTTGTTTGGACGAAAAAAAAACAACATTTTACTGCAACCATGCAATTATTTAAAACTTTGCCAAGATTGCTACTCAAAAATGGTTATAAACTCGCGCTCCTCAATCCTTTGTCCATTTTGTAGAACTATTGTTCAAAATGTTGTTAAAGTTTTTTTTGTACATAAAAAAATGCGTACTTGAAAATATCTTTGTTTTAAAATGTATTCTCATTGAGAATATATGATTTGATATAAATCGCTGAACATAAATTGTTAGATTTTGTTACAAATGAAATAATTTCTTTTTGTTATTCATAATGTTAATAAAATTATACAAAAAAGGTATAAGTAAATCTATTTCATATTTGCTCTCCAGTTATAATAGACAAATTACCAAATTATAGTTAATTTACGGTGGAGTTATTGCTCGCCTCACTCGAGGTGAAGTTATTTCCCATGTGAAGTTATTGCCCGTGAAGTTATTTCCCTCTTCAGCTCTAGTTTTTCTTAGCCTTAAGTATAGAAAATAAGTATTTGTAAATAAAATGTAAATGCAGTCGAAAGACATAGATATAAGTATTCAGTGTAGCTTAGAGTGCCTGTGTGGGGCCAGTAAGTTAGTATAAGATTGTTAAGTAATTGTAAGCTAGCATTTAAGCATTTTTTGTTAGAATGTAAGAGTTAGTGTTAAGAAAATAAAATGCATTAAAACTGAAACTGAACCTCTTCAGCTCTCAAGCTTCAGCTAAGGTTTGTTAGTCAAGAAAAACACATTTCTCACGCCTCTTTTCGTTCCAGACAGCAGCGTCTACAAGAAGATCTTGGTGATTATGCCGCGACATACGGCGACTTACACGAATTGTATTTGAAAATTGTCCACCTGAAGTCCAGGAACGTAGGTTATACGAGTAGCAATAATGCAATTCCTGGATGGCATTTATGACCGTTCTGTCAGGAGAGCGTCAGGCTAGGAGAGCCCAAGGCTTTTACTGGAGCAGTTTCTAAGGCGATAACAGTGGAAGCCGCACGTTTCGCCACCCAAACCATTGAAGCTCGATCAATCGAAATTAATAATGGAGAGAATCAGCCGAATCAGTACAGAAGTCAACGTCACCGACCGCGCGCTAGACAAACGGTTGTCAACGAAGAGCAGCCAAACGCAGTCTCAGAAAACTACCAGCAATATCATGTAGTAGACCCCAGTTTTTAGTGGATACAGGACCATCGGTTACGTTGGTAAGTCGATCTACCTATATAATTGCTTCCAACGCCTGCATACAATCTGGAATTGCAAGCATTCCGACATACATTCCCAACTTCGCATATTTGGCCTTCAGTTATTCAACTCGGTAGATTTAAGCGTCGAGTAAAAGGGTTCCTGCTCGATTTTTCCCTTCCCACCATCTGCGACGGTATCCTGGGTATTGATGTGTTGCAAGCTGCGAAAAGCGTATTGGACTTCAATTGAACTGTGAGGCCACTATTTTTCTCGCCATTTGCGTAATGATCTGAGTGATGGATTGAGTTTGCTATTTCATATGATGCATGCGGTGCAATGCGAAATTTGGAATCAGCTCCACTGTATCATCCGTATCTTTCACGGCAGTGAAAGAACAGGTGAAACTAATTGGATTTAATGTTAATGACGACAAAACTAAGCACATTTTGTCTACAAATAAAAAAAGCCTATTTCCACTGTGTAGTACAAGATGTTGCGGTTGATAACAGAACTTCGAAGTGGTTAACCTACCTCAGAGTAAGTATCAGCCCTGCAAAACCTAGTGGGGATTTTGTGAAGACTTACCGTAGGAAACCGCTGCTACTTTGACTTGGACAAACAAATGGGTTCAAACCTCCTAACGTAGAAGACGAAGTGTATGCTCTACGAGTACAAAACATTGATTCTGCCAATTCTCTTACATAGAGCTGGGTGCTGGACGACATGCAGAAAAGCAGAGCACATACTGAAAACCTTCGACAGAAAAATTCTTAATTGAATATTGGCTCCCGGCGGATGCAAAAGAATACAGAACAGCGAACTCTATAAGTTGTATCAAAATGTGGATACAAGAACTTGTAAAAAGGTTCTTCCAAAACAAGCCACCACGTTCGAGAGGAAAAGAAAGACCGAACCATCGCTTAAAGGATCAACCTATCGTGGATGGCAGAACACTTGATGAAGACAACTGAAAACAGAGTTCATGGCATCGAAGAAGGTGGAAAGCTGTCGCATCTCAGGTAGAGGTTCTCCACACTTCGGAAGGCCGATGAGTACGAAAATATGTAAGTTGATGTGATGGCATGTATGGTCGTGTGCTCACATATAATAAACACTGTAACAAGCCTTGCGTAGGAGCTTAAATCGAACAATTTTTCCAAGATACATGTGGTTGTTTATTTGAGAAATGGTTTTAATCGGAATTGTGGTGCCCCTGAAATATGTGCTTCTAGTGCCAATATCATAAATTTATCTTTCACGTCTGCAGAAATTGAATACACAGTGCTTTGGGTGTATAGACTGCATGAGTATAGCAAAAGAATAAATTGAATAAATCTTAGCGAAAATCAATACTAATAATTTAATTGCCATCGGCAATGTTAATCGAGACGCTGAAAATTCTAGTTTACTTACTACATATATGGTTTCGTATGGACTAATGGACTTTTGAACCTACTCGCATGACTAGTTCCACTAAAGCTTGTATTGATCGTTCATTTATCAGGATTTCTAAGAAAACTAAAAGCTTTTTCAGTGCCATTGTGGTGGACTTCAGGCTTATAGATCACCATATGATCACTCTAATTATTTTCTAAATTTTTTCCGTTTTTCTGGTTTTTTTGATAAAATTGATAATTTTCTAGGGAAATTAATGTTTTTTTTTATTCAAAATAATGGCCATCGGCTCCCATCTTCACGGTAATTTATGAATAGCGAGCCATTTTCCAATTTCCTCGAAATCGCTGAAGTGCTGCTCTGCGAGCGCATGCCCCATTGATGCGAAGAGGTGATAGTCAAATGGCGCCAAGTTTGGGGTGTTCGACTAGTGCAGAGAAATAAATAAAAAATTTTTCATCACGCGTCACAATTCGATGCAAAAATGATTTCCTTTCGTGGCGTTGGAGTAGCATTTCACAAGTGACTTTGCGATTTTCTATTTGACGTTCAATCAAATCATGTGGGACCCATTTACCGAGTTTATTGATCTTCCCCATTGCTCGTAAGCGTCTGCTGATTGTTTCTTGTGACACATGCTAATTGCATTAGCAAAAAAACAAAAATTAGGCGATTAGAGGACAACTTTGCTATTAAGTTGAATCAAAGGCATGTTGGAAGAGCAATAACCTTATCCAACAACCTGATATCTGGGGCCTACTACCCCAACTATTGATATCATGAGAGTGTGTGCTTGAAAGGCTTCATCCGCCTGAAGCGTTCCTCTATTTGGACATTAAAGGGCTGCTCCAGCATAGGTTTGCGGTGCCGCTAATTTTCCACGTAGCTCGTGCAGTTGGTGAGGGGCGACTAAACTACAACAGAGACGTCGCACGCGTCAGTGTTGAACGTCTCAAGTTTAGTAGAGCAGTTTCAGAATGCGATAAAAAAGATATTGTTCTGCAGCGCCAAAATGTTTGGTGGTTGAGTGAAGAAGACCCGATTCCGTCGCCGTTTCCTTCAAGTCCAACATAGCCTAGTCAGAAGACAAAGTGGGCCATATTTTCTTTGCTATGTTTAGCAAATGGCCGACTTACATAGGTTAGGGTAGTTTCAAGATATTGAAGGTTAGCAAGGTTGGGTTTGCTAACAATTAGGTTAGCAACTTGAAGTTTGCTAACATTTAGGCTATGTTAGATTGTATAGTTAGGGTAAGTAGTTTAAGGTTTAGTATAAGTTTGCATAGATAGTTAGTTTAAGTATTTTTATTAATGTTTAGATGATTATGATTAATGTTGGAGACCTTTGGCGCAGGTAGCAGTGGTTATTTAATTCAAATGTGAATGTAATTAATTTCATAGATTTTCTGGTCTTCAAAATCAGAAACAGGAAGACGAAATTCTTGACGAAATGACTTATTCGCTGGTGATTGCTCATTATTTTCGATATGCGGCTCAATTTCAGCTCCAATCAGTTCCGAAATCAATAACCTTTGCTATGAATATCTCACCCAATTTTGGTGAAGCTAGATTCAAAGGAATAGTACGTCTTACTCGTAGTTGGGCAAATTTTAAATTCATTTTGGAACATACTCGTATTAGGTTTGATAAAGTGTTTCAGGGCCCTCGAGCTTGTAACGAATTTTCTGTGGAAGGCAGATTAATGCATGTCTTATACCGATTGGTATATTGCTAGTTTGTTTGGAGTTGGGGATGGTGGGAGCATTCAGATTATAACTAATAGGGTTTTTAAAGCTATTTTAAAATTGAAGGATAAATTTCTTTATTGCTCCAGACGATGAGGAACGTGAACATATGGTTTCAGAATCATTTCATGAACTACCGCACTGTGTTGGATACGTTGATAGAACAGAAATAAAACTAGCTGAAGAACCTTCCGAAGATCCCGAGGCATACTTTTCTCGGAAACATACATATCTATTCTCTGAGAAAGCACAAGTAGTTTGCGACTACAAAAAGAGAGTTCGTTATATGGTTCTTGCATACCCAAGCAGTGTGCACGACAGCAGAATCTATAATCATTGCGATCTATCAAAATCATTAGACTATCTGAAAGGAGCTGCATGGTTAGTAGGCGACAGTGTCTACAAATTGACTCCCACTGTTATCACTCCTTACAGATGGAATTCAAGTGAAGGATGCCTTGAAGATCGAACAGAATTCAACACATCATTGAGTAATTATCGACTCAGAATCCTTCTGAAGGAAAGATTCAACAGCTTAAAAGAACTAAAAGATCAACTGAAGGGAGACAGTAGTGTGAAATTTGTATCTCGGTTGATACTAGTTTGTGCTATATTACACAACATTATTGCAGATCAAAGTGAAAGTGACGACATTTTTGAACTACCTGATCGGATGTGTGAAAATATTGAAAGTGATGAGCCCGAGTTAGCAAATGAGAACCTTCGTTCTGTGGGAGCAGAAGCCAAACGTCGTACACTTTTGGAAATAATAAAAGAGTCAAGGTGTTAAATTTCATATCCTCTATTTTAGGTTCTGTTACTTATAAATAAAATAAATATTTCTTCCATAAGTCTTAAGATTGGTTACTAGTATTTTGTTTTAAACTTAATTCAAATTTTCGTAGCCGACCCTGAAACTCAATTTCTAATTTTATTTTGGCCATTGCAATCCTTTCATCTTTTTCCATTTGAAGTTCTTTTTATTTCCAATCCTTTTTTAAATTCTGGATTTTTTAATTAACTGTTTTGTGCCCATTTCTAATTGCTGTTCCCATTTCATTTTTTCAAAATTCAATCTTTTTTCCTGCATTGAGAGCACTAAGGAAATCTCCTTTTTGTTGTGTTCTAAAAGTAGAACGAGAAATTGCGCTTGTTTTTGGTGAACATTCTGGTGGCGAATTTATTGAAACTGGACTGTTTCTGCCTTCCAAGCTGTGGTTCGAGACATCAAAATTTTCTGTGTGGGAATCTATTGAAGTATGGTCCTCTAGGGTTATTTCACTTGAAGTTTAGTATATCACCAACGGGTAGATGCTTCTACGGTTACCGAAAATTCACTCCAATAAGGCCCAATAAGGGCTGATTTTGGCAATATATTCAGAAATATGGAAATAAATTCACTAAAAAAACAATAAAAGGGTTAGAAAAATCTCACCTGAAATACTTTTTTTTGTTCTCTTCAGCCAGCAACCCAGCACCTGTCTGACTCTTCCATTTAACTGCGGATATGAAGGATGACTTTCAATAGCGTATTATGCTTTTCATTGTTTGCCAGTTGATAACTTTAATGCTCCAATTTTTTTATAAAACTTTTAGACTGTGGGTTTCTATCAAATGGAAATTAAATTTATTGCAAATACTCGTAAATTACCTTAAACGACTCTATAGTATGAGTCATGTTCTCGAATGCCCCGGCCTTTGGAAGCGCTGCTTTGCTACCCTCTCTGCCGCTGAACAAGCATTTAAGCAAATAAGTAGTCAGTTAATAGGAAAAAAACTTAGAAAATTAAAATGGAACAATATCTTTTATTTAAAAAAATGAAAACACAATTCAATTCAAAAGTAATTCAAAAGGTAAAATAAAAAAAAGGTCTTTGAGTGTGCGTGCTTAAAGCAGTAGAAACGACCCAACTTGAGCACCCAAACTCAAAATTTGCAGTTTTACAAATCACCGCAGGATTTTCTCACGTAAGAGTGGCACCTTCCAAGCCTAGTGGAAAAACCCGACCTGTCGTTTGTGAGATGTCAAACCTGAGTTTTGACATTCAACGTCATGAATTTCGGACTTACGTTTATCCCACGCAATACTTGGGTGTGAATCGTAAACTAAGTAAAAAGCTTTTAGTTGCAATATGAGCTTTTATTAGTACGAGCTTTTTGTATGCAAGTATGATCTTGAACTTTCTTTTGTGGCGTTGCCAAATTTCCTTTTCAATTACTACAAAGTTTTTTTTTTTTTTTTAATAAACTAGTTTCTACAACTCAGCATTGTCCTTGATTTCGTCGACAACCGCTTCCAGCAAATCCCGTTAGTCTAAGATCCGGTGTAAGAAATATATACCCTCATCTGTTATTCAATGATGAAAGAGATTATCTGGTAGATAATAAATACTTAAAAAAACAAAAATAAAAACAGTTGCCAAGCTAATGCATGGCCAATGCTGTTAAATAAAATAAATTATAATTAATTTTTTTTATCAAATTCCCCCATTTGTTATTCATAAGAATCGAGCATTAGCTGAGAGAATATGACACAAAGAATTGGAGAAACAGTACAATGATGAAGTTGCCAAGTGTAAACAGGTGAGCAATCGTTGTTAATATACCCTCATCTGTTATTTGAAATTTTTTTTATTCAACTAAAAGGTTTTACCTACTCAACGGTATAAGGTTGCCTTAAAAAAAGTTTGTCCCATCCATAGTTGCCTGGATTTTAGATATTAAGTTATCAGCGAAGTAATCATAGCTAATAATAAAGTAATGTACGTCACGCAACTATTCTATCGGTATAAGACCATGTTGTTGGAGTTTGCAGAAGGCAAGGAACTCTCTGAAGATGTTGCACTTTATAGGAGTGAATAGCTGGAAAAAAAATATCTAAAGCTTTCGGTAACCGCCTCACTATTGAAAGATCTACCGGATCGCATAAGAAAAAAAAGATTATAAGCCACAATAATATGGACGTATCGACATTGGCAAATAAGCTATAAAACTAGAAACACAAGCGTCCGCTATATTTCAAGAAGTGGCTTATAATTTGAGGCATTGTGTTAAAAATATTCCCTGTCGAAAGCTACCTTTCGTAGATGATGTGATAAAGGGAGAATGCGAGATTCCAAAGCAACTATACGAATTTATGTACCAATTGATCGGAGGATCAGACACTTTTCGCGATGTATGAGATCAGAACACTGTTAAAATTACGTCATTATGTAATGTCATAATTTACATCATAACAAAGGGTAGAATTAAACCTGCTACGAACCTAAATCTTGGATTGGCTTTAAAGCCTCTAACTAATTCATGGCAAGTTCTCACAACACTCAATAGATATGGCCATACAATAGGGTATAACTTGGCTGAAGAATTATGCATGACACCGTTGGAATAATTTACCAATTTTCTACCGCTAACACCATTAGCATTAACGTTACAAAATCAACATCATGACGATTTTGATGAATTTAGACCATCATCACGAAAAAGACGACGCTTTAATCAAATTTCAAGAGAGATCCGCCCATATTATCAAAAACCTAGTGCAACCATGGAATTACTTACCGTTGAAGAGGGAATAGTTGCATGCCAAAGTGCTATAGAGGTTGCGATTGAAATAGATTTACTATGGATGGTGTCTTTGGCAAGGCTTGACTCAGTACTCATGTGATTAGGCTATAATTGCACGGTTACGACCGATAGTGGCAAAATTCAAACCATACATTATTTGTGTCTAATCAATTCTTCGCCAACGTCGTATACTATAGTAAATGAAACGCTCACCATAGCAAATGAAATTGCTGAAAAGTGCAATGAAAAATTATAATTATTGTCACGTACGACTTAGGCATAGCTAAAATGGCGATGCAAATCAAGCAAAATGAAAAGCCGAAATTTGACAATATATTCATTAATTTAGGGGCATTTTAGACTCAGTTGGCTTTCTTCAAAGCTATTGATAAATATACAGATTGCAGCGGATTAGCGGACGTTTTGGTGCAGGCAGGAGGTTCAATAAACAGCTTTTTAGATAGTAAGCAGTTTAATCGCTGCAAACGTCTACATCCATTGACTTCAACTGCGTTACATTCAAATCATGAGATATTGCATGAACTTTTACAGATTTCGAAGGATCAAATTTTAGGTTTCGTAGGGCACCGAATTGACTTACCTGATTTGCTGCGGAAAATCGTAGATGGCTACAAAGAATATTGTGAACATGTGAACATGGGAAGACGTACTGTAAGATCATCAATTTGTTTCTTTGATTTTCAAGAAGCATCCGTGGTTGTGATTTCAAGTTGTACATAGACTCTATTTACAACATGTCCGATTTGTTCTTCTCATTGAACCAGCCAAATTATGCCAGGTGGTCCATTATGTACGTAAGCAATCTTATGAAGGCGCGGAGAAGCAATCCGCTTGTGGTATTTGAATTTAGCCGAGGAGCATTTGGTATCCGCCGTACCGAATCTGGTTTCTCCAGATCACCTGTTGACTTGACATTAGAGCAGATTATTAATGCTGATGCCTCTAATCAATTAACATTTAATCTTGCCGCTGACTCCATATCAGCATAACAAAAATGGGCACTTAGTCACAGCATAAGGACCAAAATTATTTCCACCGTCAAAGAGCATATTGGTCTATCGCAAAAAGGTATTCACTCCTATAATGTGCAACATCTTCAGAGAGTTTCTTGCCCTCAGCGAACTCCAACAACAGAGCCTTATACCGGGACAATACGAGTAGTTGCGTGACGTACATTACTTTATTATTACCGGTGATTTCTTCGCTGAAAACTTAACATCTAAAATCTAGGCAACAATGGATGGGACAAACTTTTCTTAAGGCAACCTTATACGGTTGAGCAGGTAAAAAAATTACCTTTTAGTTGAATAAAAAAATTATCAAATAACAGATGAGATGATATTGTTAATATACAACGATTGCTCACCCGTTTACACTTGGCAACTTCATAGTTGCACTAAAAACATGTAGGGAGCCTATGTGTTCCCAATTCCTTGTGTCATATTCTCTCAGCTAATGCTCGATTCTTATGAATAACAATTGGGGGAAGTTGATCAAAAAAAATTAATTATAATTTATTTTATTTAACAACTATCTATCAGATAATCTCTTTCATCATTGGATAACAGATGAGGGTATATATTTCTTATGCCGGATCTCGCACTACGTGTCTCGACATCTGTCCACCGGTGACTTTCATGTAAACGACGCAGCTTACAACTCGTTTCTTCTATTTGCTGCAATTTAAAATTCAAATGTTTGATTGAAATTTGTATTCCCACCGTTGCCGTGGTTTCAATCAAATTTGATAACAGCACGATAGCAGTGTAATTATCCAAGGGTGTTTTCCGAGCCAAAATCTTCGCAGAAAATTTACGTGGTCCCCGTAAATAATTTTTCATATAAAATGTGACGGATTATTTACGCGATTTTTTTTTTTATAATGAGGGGTTTGCGTACCCTTAAGGTGATTGTTCACAGCGCAGATAAAGGAAATTTAGGGAGGAAAAAAAAAAGAGGTGCCGATGTACATTGTTTTTAAATGTTTGCAAGTCATAACGACCAGGAAATACAGAGATCGGCAGGCCATTACATAAGCGAGTTTTACGGCTTAGGAACGAATATATTTTAAAGTACGTTCGAAAATGGGCTTGAGGGTATACTGATGAGCATTCATAGCGAGACGGGTGTTACGGTTGAAAGTTTGAATGGGGGGAATGCTACTGGCGATTTCAGTGGAGTACTGGGGTGGAAATAGCGATAAAACAAAGTTCGACAGGATACATTACGTCGGTGTTCGACTACCTATCTATCTAGCAGGTGCAGAAATGTTTTAGGAGCACCTGATCAGATGTGGGCATTGCACTCCAATTTTGGGCGAATGAATGCCTTATATATTGAGGCCAGATCAGAGGGGGTAAAATATTTCTTACATAGCTTGAGGAAACCTAGATATTTCGCAGCATTTTTGGCGACATTGAATATGTGGTCATTCCAATGTAAATTGTCATTGACACATATACCGAGAATGGAAAGTTTTTCGGTTTCGACGATGCAAGTGCCATTCATGGATAATGTCTGGGTGTTTAAATTTCGCTTTAACGACAGCAGATAGCATCGTGTTTTGGAAGCATTAAATTCCACTCGGTTGATAGTTCCCCCATTGGTTATGCTGTTGATATTGGAATTTAATGATGATAAATTTATACGGTTTACGTGGTTTACTAGGCTCTTACTAGTTTAACTGAATACCTTTAATATTTCCTTAGTTTAACTAAATGTTAATGTGTAGTGATAATTTTTTAAAATGATAAATTAGACGTCGAAAGACATTGAATAAGAATATAGTTTAGCTTAGAGCGCCTGCTTTAAGCTAGCTTTTAAGCATTTTTTCTGTTAGCATATAAGTATAGTATATTTAAGAATAATACAATAAAATATATTTAAAGAAAAAAAGAAAAGATGTAATCTCAACAGGACGGAGCCACTTGTTACATAGCGGACCAAAGAATAGAGCTATTGCAGTGAAAGTTTGGTGAGTGTGTTATCTCAAGAAATGGACCAGTGAATTGGCCGCTTTTCTCATGCGATTGGACTTTTTTCTTTGGGGTTACGTCGATTTGTTGATCTATACCAAATAGTGGTCGAAAATTGGCTCCATTGAATCGATTGCTGCAAGCGCGCTCTTGGTGTATGTCTCAAATCGTTGAGAAAACAAAAATGTATAGTCCTTAATGGAAAACCCGATATTACGATATCATTATTATTAGTTATTCAAATGTACTTACTTGCGTTGAAATTGAATAAAAAAATATTTATCTATCTATCTATGACATTTTATTTTCTTTCCTTGATACACTGGTTGCTGTTGTTGTTAAATTTGTTTCATTTTGCAGTTATTGTCGAAGTTATTACTGTGATGGGGGGCATTGGTCTTAGTTTGTTGTTAGTATTTTCCTTTTTCAGAAAGCTATTTTGAATTTGAACGGTTGTAATGGGAAAGAATAAGGGTTCGTGTTGGCAGGGCTAGGAGTTTGTTTTCATTAAAACTATTTGACCAGAAGGGCAAATCCATTTGACCAGACTGAATGGCTTGTGTTTTTGAATTTTCGGAATCTGCTCCTTGCTCTCGGTGATGGTCTTGGTTTTTTCTTTCTTTTCATTTACATATTTCCATAAAATTTTCTTTAATATTTTATTGTTTGTCGTGGATTTTCATTTTGGAAATTTTTCGGGGAGTGACACAATGTTGACAATGAATTGTAACGAACGTTCTTAATTGTCGAGGATGTTTGGCAGCTAATGAATTTGTGGGGTTGTTGAAAATGAATTGCCACTTTAATTATGGTCGAAGTATTTTTAGGTGATTTTCCTCAATTTGATATAATTGTTCAAAGAATTTAAGTATATTGGTCCGTCTCTGCCTTTGGAAATGTGCACTTAATATGGGTACAGATACAATAACAATGAATAACTGTCTTTCTAATGAGACTAATTGTTATAATTTAAAATTAAATAAATTTAAGGTATTTTATAGGATTTAAATTCCAGAAGTAATGGGCTCGGGTTACTCCTTTGCAAAGTTCAAATTTCGGGTAAATTTTAGGCTATCCAAATTTGTTGGGAACTTATCCGAAGGGAAACCATAGTAGGGAGAATTCCTTCTGTAGAATGAGTTTGTATAATTTTTTAAATGGTTTATGGAATTAATTCCACTCGTCCTGAATCCTGATAATATTTTTATCTTTAAGTCCATTTTTGGAAAGAGGAATTTTTCCGTGAAGAAACTTTGGACAACAAGGTATGAAGTCAGATCCTTATTTTTGCAATTTTCGAAAAACGAGTATTTTCCTTTGTACAGGTTCAAACTCTGGGATCCTTGTGGCAAATATTTGCGAAGGAATTGTTGTGAATGCATATGGGTATGCAGATATAGCTTTACGCTAAGAATAAATGTAATCTTGTCCTGCCCCTAGAAGACTCATTTCTGGCAGTTCTCTTTGAAAAATAATGGAGAGCAGTTCGATGGAAAAACATATTTTCTTAGACAAATCCCTTAAATGAATCTTAAAAGGATTTATTAGGGAGTCAGGATATGAGAATATGAAAGAAATTGTTGAATTTTTTTTAGAAAACCTAAAAAGAATTCTATTGAAGATTAGTGACTTCTTCTATGCGATATTTGCAAGGAAACTGTAGTTCGATTTGTTTCTAGATGACAAAAGGAGAACGCAATGCAGTATAGAGGCTTTACAATGTTTTTGTTGTCCTGGAAAATGGTGACATTAAATAATTTTGACAATGCTGAGAATTGTATACGTTTGAAATTTGCTATCATTGAGCGAATTCGCTCCACTTTGATATGTGGACAGTAAACTCATTGCTACTTAGGTTTTGAGATATGGCAATACCAGTGTAGATATATAAAATTTGGCATCAGTACGTTCGCTCCAGCACGAATTTCGTAAAGGTCGTCCAAAATTGGTTGTTGTGCCAGAAATGCTGTGCGGGAGCTGATACTGCAGAAACGTGATGTGACTCATCGTGAAATAGAGGCATGCTTGAGCATTAGTTCTATGAACGTTTGGTCGTCAAGATGATTTCTTCGCGTTGGATACCGCATAAGGGTCGAGTTGATTGGGCCTAAGAAATGTTGAAAATATTTGATTGTGGTGCTTCAAAACGCGATTATAACATCATGACAAGTGACGAATCATGAATCTATGCATATGAGCCCGAAACTAACGTGCAGTCGATTGTCTTTCATTTCGAGTCAATTCCAACAACATTTATTCACACACGAAACACTTCCAAGCAAACAGTCGCCTGTTTCTTCAGAAAAAACCGGACATGTCGCCATCGTGGTATTAGAGCAACATATAATGGTCAATTCGGAATGGTACATTACATCATTGTGCCAAAAACATTAACTAACTTAGATAACAATACGCAACTGGGTGGACCTAGATCATATCCGGTCCAACCTTAGCGCGGTCTTTGTTTAGAATTGTCCAGCTGTCTAAAAGAGTTAAGGGACCCTTTCACCTGTGCACGCAACATAAAGAAAATCACAATACGTTTGTTGTGAAGTTCTTTCAAAGCTTTACCCAATTTAGGCGTTTCTGTTCCAATTCTTGCAAAAGCATCTGTGGCAACTTGTTGCGTTTTAAACAAGCGTTATCTATCTCCGTTCTGCTCTTTGTAGTTCGTAACTTAAGGTACTATAAATCGATGAGAAGATGGCGATTTGGACTTCAAGGGTTTTCTCTAAGATCTGAGATTTTTTGAATACTTGGGTGAACTACACGTCCTAAAAGGACACTGATATTGGCCAGTCAGATTGATGGAAAATTGTATCAGGCCTATACACAAAGTTTTATTCGTGATATTAAGGAATCTGATACCTATGTAATTGATGCAGTTTAGGAGTCACTTATCCTGTGGATCATACAAACGTGAAAAGGTTTCATTTATCAGGTGATAAGCTAAGGAGGATCTCCATTAAGCAGAACTTCATAAGATGACTAGAACTCAGGGTCTATTGCAATATCAACTGCACAGTTACTATAGAACTGAACATGTGAACCCCTAACTTAGGACTTGCAGTCCTAATGACACTTCGCGTCTTGAGAAACTCTTCTCTGAACTTTGCTTGGTAAATTAATTGGAGATCTCATTTCCAGTGATCCCATGGTGACCTGGGACCCAATCAAGGCACAGTGAATTTATTTTTTCATTCCGAAAAGTGGTGCATTGCAATATATTGTAGATATGAGAATTTATTGGCGTTTGGATTACGTATATCCTTGCTTTGAAGACCAATATAAGTTTGCTATCGTTGCAGTCCAACGTTTCAGTCCTCCTAAAAGAGTCTTTTCTTTTTCTGCCCAAGATTCTTGGCCGAAACTATGAGTACTCCTAGGCAGAAGAAAAGTTCTTTCCTCTTTTTGCAGCAACAAGAGCTCTGAATTTGGACGTCATGTCTAAAAGACAGTCCCTTTGTAGACTTTCTTTTCAAATCGAAAATGGCTTTGAGAATATATACAATCCATGATATAAATATCAAGAGGATAAGAAATATCAGTGCGTCTACAGTCAGGAGTGTATAGTAAAGCCCCCATGCAGCAGAGATAGATCGTTCTGTGGAGTCTGATAAAAGTACCAATGACATATTGTTTCATCAGACAACCGATGTATTTGGTCCTACCTTAACGGTGTCAAGCCTCATATCTTACATAATTGGCTTTCTTGGCTCGGAAATACATATAAGCACTGGATAAGTTAAACAGGATTGACCTATTAACTTCTAAAACTTAGGAGGTGAATGAGCTTGATCCAGCAGACAGTGTAGCTACATCATCTGCATATGCTTAATCATAGACCTAAGAACGCTTGAGAGGGTTAAGCAGTGAGTCAACATACATGCACCATAGGGGTGGAGTCATTGTATAAAGGACGCACAGGGTATCTGCGATCAAGGTCCTCTTCAACAGTATTGATGTTATCCACAAAATTATGTTCATATGCCGTCATCATAATTCAAAGTCCGTTCCATAGTAAATAGGAATTTTTAATAATAGTTATTTTTAGTTAAGCCCTCCATTGGCTGGTTAAAAGCGTCGGAAAGCCATTCAAAATTCATGAAATTTGCGACATCTATACAAAAATGAGCACCGACCAAAAACTGCTCAAAATCTAATATTCGAAGAACAACTTCGAGGAGGTCAAAAAGAACCAAAACTTTCTTTTGAACATTGTGACTGGTGGTGAAACGTAGTGTTTTCAATATGATCCAGTAATCAAGCGCCAAAGTGCCGATTGGAAGGCAGCAGACGAGCTCAAACACAAAAAAAACTCATTTGGAGAAGTCAAAAGTGAAGACAATATTGATTTGCCTTAACGATTCCACGGGCAATGTCCATAAATAGTTCATTTTACCAGGCCAAACAGTTAATCGACAACTCTACCGTGATGTTCGTGCACCATATTTGTCGTATACGGCCAGATTATCGCTTAGAAGGATGTTTTTGTTTGTTGCACGACAACGCGCCAACTCATCGATCGGCACTTGTGACTGGGTTTTTGGCTAAAAATTGCATTTTAACAGACAACCATTCGCCGTATTCGCTTGATATGGCACTGTGCGACTTTTACCTTTTCAGAAAAATGCATTTTCCGATGAAAGAAAAGCGTTTTGTGGACGTAGAAACCATCCAAAAAGATCACAATGACATATCGACATGCTTTTAGACCGTGCAAATCATTGTACTACGTAGGAAGGGGACTATTTTCAATAAAATAAATCGGTTTTGCTAAAAATGGTTTCTGTTGTTCTTATATTTTAAAAGTTCTGTATACTTTGGAACGCACCTTGTATTGCATTTTTGAAAGCACTGTCTATGTAGATAAAGATGCTAACTCATCAATTTTGTAGCCTTGTATAGCATTTTAGACAAAGTATGCATTAGCAAAGCTGTTTCCGCACATGGAGCTCAACCAAGGTTGGTAGGTCTGAAGCCCCTTGCATGCTTAGTTCTACATCTTGGCTCATAGTATTTTGTAGACAATTTTATCGCCTAGAGCTAGCCACTTTCATTTGGGCTAGCTTATTTTCTGAACTAACGCCGAGGATTTTTCACTGAAAATTCTGTCAGCAAGATGAATGCCTACTTTATAGTGATTCGCCCAGATTACTTTAGACTTTCTTACTCCCTGTTTTGCATTATTCCATAACACATAGTTATGAGTATCTATCTGGGTTTTGATGACCACAGCTGCAGTATTTAATCTAGTTCCGTTCTTGCTTAAGGGTAAGCACATCTGGCTCCGTGTTCGCTTAATTCTAGACCGATGAAAAGTACTTTCTCCCTTGATATCTCGTTTAGAACCTCATGATTGCTCTCTCCATATTTCGAGTTCGTAGGCGGTAATAATAGTTCAAGTCTCGTGTTCAATTATTACTTTTATTGCCATTAGTCGATCGCCTAATTTTAGAATTTCCTTAATCCAATCATTAAAAGAACACAGCAAAACACATACATATAGAGACCAAAGTGGAAAGCTCTTTTGAGAAGATACAATTAACCGATGAAAGGAGGGAAGTGAGTAAGTAAATCTCTTAGGCAACTAGAGCATGAATGTAAAATGACTCCTTTTATGCCAGTGCTTCGAAAATATCCTTCTCCCGAATCTCTTTTCTTGTCCGGCTTAAAAAAAGAGGGAAGAAACCCCATACAGACGTTTACTTTTGAAGAACGTTTTAAAGTAATTCGCCACAATGAAACGAAATTCATTCCCTCAATATTCTTTTGCACTGATTATGTAGACGCGTTCTCTTTTTTTTTTTGAATTTTAAAAACCTATACAAAGTGGCAATTCAAGCAGGTCTGCTTAGGTTGGATTTTTTATTCGGTTGGGGTAATTTCGGTCGCGCCAATGAAAGTATATTCAATGCTACGTGTATGAGAGCCCCATCCAAGCGTCGGCCGGAAAGACTCCAGACATCTAAAGTCTAGACTATAACTGCCATATTTTTTGTACACAAATGCCATGAAAGGAAGATTAGCATTTGGAAAGATTTTGTTTTGCTTTTTCCTTGGGTGGGGTAACCGACGTCTTCTATGGGTAAAAATGTTTTCGTTGATTCTAACCAGAGGCAGAACATTAAGGGAGAAATATTATATTAAACGAAACGTACACTAAACGCTTTCGTTACACAATGGTTCTTTGTGTGTCATTGGTGGACGCCAAGCATTTTCAAGATTCCATCGAATTTTAATAATATCTATAAAAATTCATGGAGCTATACATTTTCGGCAGAAGTCAGACATGGGTAGCATGCAGGGGAGTAATATTTAGTGAGACCATTGTCATTGATCGCCATCGTAGAATGGTGATAGGTAAAATTGTGGTAGGACAACAGTGCTCGAAATATGCTAATTTCAATATGTGCTTAAAGTTTCCCAATGGAACCAAAGACATCTCCAAAATTCTTAAGCCGTCGATGAGTGCTGATGCAATTATAAGGTTTTATATATTTTTGGTTAAAATCTTATCACTTTACTCGTAACTTTGAATTGAGAGCATCTTGCTGAAAATATATCCTAGTTGGAAGAGGATACCATAGACGATACTATTGAATCTGATAAAATATATTGTACAATCGACTTGCTGGCAAAATGTTATCTGTATCGTACCGTAGAACATACTCGTAGGAGGTCCCTTCCAGTTAAATATGCGGTCCACACTTGAGGGAGTAGAGCTAGCTGAAGGGAGGGAGTGCCGCACGCTAACTAACAAAAGACTGATTAAAGAGTCTTTATAGAAAATTACTAAAAATAAAAGATCTGCAAACCGCAAAATATCTAAGAGTGTACTTGGGTACCGCCGAACATGCTTAAAACTTTTATTCTGAAAGAGAAAGTATCTATTGGAAAAACTTAACCAGTTCAAACGCATATGGAAACTAGTGATTGAATAGTCGGACAAGATTACATCTTTTTTTTACAGAAATTTTTACATTGAACTTGACAGAAGATGGCAGAGTAGAAGTTTGAGCTGGCTTTTTACTCGAAGTTGGAAGAATCAACCTTATGATTTCAAGCTAAAATGACCACTTGATCAAAAAATTTGATACAATAGTATCCTTACTGAGAATGTGGATCTAGTTCTGTTATGAATGGGCCACGCTGGTTCGTTCCCGTGCAAGAAGTATGGTCAATAAAGCCACATACTGCATGATATGAAGTTGGCTGCTGATATTCCTCGAAACAGTATATCTGCTAGATTTTCCTTGGACCGAACGTGACGCCATTAGACTGCCATTGATACTTCCTGAATTTTCGCTACTCCATTTGCAACAAACGTGTAGAGATGAAGAAGTTGAATTGATCCATGACAGCACCATTTGCGAATCTGCCCAGAAAAAGGTTGGAGAATCTTGAAGTCTTACGAGTAAGTCCTCTCGGACTCTGGTTGTAAGCTCAGCTCCTAATACGGCAGCACATAATTTCAATCGAGGAAGAGTTTGATGTTTTAGCGGATCTATGCGTGATTTCGCACAGAGTAGTCCTACTTGTTCGATCTTTATAGGTTGACCGCAAACAGACAGCCTGCTCTGATGCGTCCACAAATGTGTGCATATGGATGGATGTTCGAGTCCCTTGATTGAACATGTACCTTGGAACTTTGGCCTGATTGAGTGTTGAAAGCGTGTTTCAAAATGTTAACCATTCTTGCCTTACGTGTTTGGGTAGCTCGTCGACCCATGATAGTTTCAAGTGCCATAGCTGTTGCATGAAGATTTTGGCCTTAACCACAACTGGGCCAAAGAGTCCTAATGGATCGAAGATAACTGCAATATCGGAGTTGGCCGTTCGCTTCGTGAGTACGGAGATGTCGGATAAGTGAGCTCTTACATGCAATTGGTGGTCCATAAAACCACATACTGCATGACAAGAAGCTGGCTACTGCTACGGTTGGCTTCTTATTCCACTTACCTTGAAGCCTTCGCCTATGGAGGTGGCCACGGTTTTCACTGTTCTGGTCTTGTCCTTTCCTCTAACAGCTTCTAATGTCTCGAATCGGGTTTTCAAAAACTTTAAGAACTCATCTGTTGTCTGCAGTTCTCGAGGATTCTGCAGGGATTGCTCGATCCAATTGTTTTATAAGTATGTGTATGAGTAGGGGATCTCAGGAAGCTGTCTCTATACCAAGCATCTTCATAAGCATTCATGAATGGTGTCATGAAACTCCCTTATTGCCTTCATTTCGGAGTTTAGGCTCGGCAAATCGAGGACTCGTTGAATTAGAGCTGATGTGAGGACTCTTTTGTTGCTGAATTTATTCCGAAGGATTTTCCAAGCTTTGTGGTAGTTGTCTTCGGTTAACTCGAGGTGTCGCAGTAATCGCTCTGCATCGCCTGACACATTCGTTTTTAAATACCACATTTTTTGGATTGGTGGCAATGGCTGTTCGTGAATCATTTTTGACAATACGAGTATATCTGAAAATGTTTGCTATTTCAGATAATCTCCATCAAATTTTGGTATTGCCATTTTGGGCATTGTATTGCGAAACACACTTCACTAAAAATATCTCTAAACCGGAAACCAATTACTTCAGTCAGACTACTGTTTTGAGAAAATGGGACAGCCCTAGGTGACTCAAAACAAGCAGCCTTAAATCGTTTCCTATCCTTGGAAAGACGACTCTAGAAAAACCCGAAGCTTAGAAGGATTATGTCAAGTTCATGGATGAATATGAGTCTCTCCAGCATATGGAGGAGATCAAACAAGAAGCCATAGAGGGACCACATTTGTTCATCATTGCATCTTGAAACCAGATAGCAGTACAACAAAACTACGATTTTTGATGCATCCGCAAAAACATCATCGGTGAACTATTGTACATACTCCTTCGTTTTCGCCTACACAAGTATGTCATTAAATTCGGCGAATTAGAAGAAGAGCTAGTTTATCTAATTAAAAGAATCACGGCTACTAATGTTTGTCTTCATACGGTTAACGAAGACGTAAGACAAAAGGGGTCACTTAAAGCTGATGATCGGGTTTATTTAGGTTGCAAAATAAGCTGGACCCAGTCTCTGTTGCAGTCGAACGAGGTGGCATTTCAACAAACAAATTCATTACACAAAAACGGATCAAAGTTTTCGAAACTCCCCCACAAGAGGTAGTTTCGATAGTTAGCTGCTATTCTGGCAGCAGTTTCGATGCACAGTGCATGAAAATTCGATTGTTTCTGATTCCGAAAAATGTAAATTCTTGGAGTCGAAGAAGATTTAATATCCTTGAAAGCAGTTGTGGTATCAGAAATTTGTGTCGACGTGTTAGAAGTGCCGCTGAAGATTGCGCTATTTTTAGAGGCCTTCGATTAGCTGATGTCGAACCAAAGGGTGTCGAAGTTGAGGAGTGGTTGAGCCTCCTTGTTGGCCCATAGACAGGCAAATAGTTTAAGATCAATTAAAACGGTATTCAGTTAGGCACTGCAAGCACTTCACACCTTCGTAAGTAAAAGTACAAATGCATTTAATAAAAATTCTTGCTTCTCTTCTATTAAATAATGTTCTGAGCGTAGCACGTACAACGGAGGCTTGTGACAATTTCTGTTAGCTGCAGATATTCGGAATAAAAAGCAGCGAAGATAAAAATTCTGCATTTCAAAAAAACCTTGATCGACAAATGCATTGGCCTGGAGAGATCATAACAAAGCCCTAGCATATAGTCACCTGGGAGCACTTTTTTGTCGTTTATTTAGAAATCCTGACAAATTATTCAAGTATGACGCTACCTTACAAGAACTAGTAAACGAGGGAATCGTAGAACATGTGCGGAAGATAGGAAGGCAATGCCAACGGAAAATATCTTATTTACCAGATAAACCTGTATATAAAGAAGAAAAATTGTTGGCAAAATTACGCGTGGTGTTTGATGCCTCTTTCCGACGTTATGATGGTATTGCACAATTTCCGTCTGGGTCCTTACGGCATGGTAGCAGATATGATAGATAGAAAATTCCTCCGAATTTTCGTGCATGAAGAAGACCATTACTGTCGTTTTCTCATACGCCAAAGTGCTCCGAATTTAAAAACATCTCGACAGTAAAAAACAGCGGTTTGCTGAAACATGTGCTGCACTTAAAAATATATAATGGAAATGTAAATGTCCAAAATAGGGTTGAAGAAATAAAGCGACACACATAAATCGTACAATGGAGGCATTGTAAGGGGAAGAAAGACCCAGTAGAGCTATCAAAAAACGCTGAAAAAAATGCTTAATTTGCCAAAAGCTATGGAGCCCACATGAATTCCAACCATTAGCACCGATGTCAATGGAAATAATAGTCCTGTCACGACCTTTTGATAATGTGGGCGTGGATTTATTATTACGAAGAAAAGTGTGATGCTGCTAAAGTCTATTTACATCGCCGTCCTTACTTGGGCAGCAGTCCGTGCCATACACTTGGAATTACAATTGTTATCAACCCTTCGACTGAGAATTTTATAATAGCCTCGAGGCGTTTCATTGGAAGAAGAGGTACACCATCCTTGATACTGTCTAACAACGCTAAGACGTCACAAAGAGCTGCGATAAAGCTAGAAAATTCAAAATGATTTTGGGACGAGGAAATGGTACAAGGAGAAGCGTGTTCTATGGTGGGGAGGATTTTAAAAAAGGATGATCCGTACTATGAAGAATATTATGAATATGACAATTGAAAGGACCAAACTAAGCTTCAAACAGCTGAGAAGGATATTGGTAGAAGTCGAAGAAATTGTCAAGAGTCGTCCACTACCGCATTTAATTTCCGACCCACTGAATTCATCCCCCTTGACACAGTCAAGTTTTTTGGTCGAGCTGGGAGCATTAGTTGCTAATTCAACACTGAGACGATCTGATGCGGGTGAGGTGGTATCGCCTTCGGATCCATCGACTTCAAGAATTCATTGGAAAATGGCTGTTGTGGAACAGGAATTCATTGGTAGGGTTAGGTCTTGTTTGATCAGCTGGTGGAAAAATTTTGAAGCGATCCATACAATTACTCTAAGACTACTTCTGACATTTACAAAGAAGCGAGTGTTCTCTATCGTCATTCACTGCTATCTACAAGTTTCACAGGGATGACAAAACTAGATATCGCTCTCTATAGCTCATCTCTACACGTATATGCGGCCTTGTATCTTACGACTTGAAAATTAATAAAGAGGTGCTAAGTATAGATCTGAACTGCCGTTTTGTGAATATTTAGTCAATTTTGGACTAACTGGGCCTAAAACCGCACTGATAAAGGCCAATCAGATCGCTCATATGTGGTTTCAGGTGTTCAAATAATACAGTATACACAAATTTGTACTGGGATCTATGACTCTGTAGTTGGTGCTGTTTAGAGGGTCTCCTTTCTTGTGGATCGGATAATCGATGCACAGCTAAGGTCTCCTTGTCGGGAATGGTTTTCGAAATAAGTTGGTTTATGCTCGCTACTAAGTCATTTCTCGACCTTCTTAGGCGAATTGTTTTGGTACATATACATATTTTTGCCACACTTTTATAGTGTAAATGTAATTTAATACTTGTCCGAGTCTAGTTTGGTTCCTCGGAATGTGCAGTTTTGTCGGACACGATGGCCCCCATTTATTCGGCTTAATACAAGCTATACAGCCTTAAACTAACTTAAACTTAAACTTACAACTAAGGTTGGTTCGAATGGTGAAGGAGATCGGATTTGAGGCAGGGAGTGGTGCTGTTAAAGTCAAAAATGATATAGTTTGAGCATACAGGAGATTGGTTCGTTCGCGCCATAATAGGTGCGTAGATTACGGGTTAGTATTGGGGAAAATAGAGTTGTGAAGGGACGCGCATTCGACGTGACCTGGAAGGAGTCGATAAATGAAGAGAAAGTCGGCTGCATCTCTAGGTTCCTACAGAGTGTTTAAGTTAATAATGTTGAGGGCAGAGGGCAGAATAAAAGGATTAATACAGGGCATTCGATCCCCGATATACTCGTATTTACACGATTATTTGGGGACCACACAGGTAATATAGAGGGACCAAGTCGCGTATGGGTTGGTGAATTCTTCGGACCACCGTTTTACAGAATCTAGTACAGGGTTGCGCATATCTATGATATTGTGGAGCCGTACAAGGTTTGGTTCGGCTCACTATCACGCAAAAATATTGCGTCTCCTGCGCTTCAGCACGTATTCAGCATTAGTTGGTTGAGGTTTTGGAACCAGGCTTTCGAGGTATGGGGAAATTCTTATTATTATTTAGTTTTTCTCGAGTGCTATTTTCCCCTTTGCCATAAAATGCACAAAACCAATTTATTTCTGAAGCCATTACTGCAATAAGTATTTGGGATATATTGCTCATTCAGTATGCAAAGTTCGTTGCGTTAACATTTTTCTAAGCATTTTTAACGGAATTTAGAAATTTATCGGAAGAGCA
This sequence comes from Volucella bombylans, assembly GCA_949129095.1. Classification (NCBI taxonomy): domain Eukaryota; kingdom Metazoa; phylum Arthropoda; class Insecta; order Diptera; family Syrphidae; genus Volucella; species Volucella bombylans. The sequence continues at coordinate 113,605,157 of OX422144.1, read as the reverse complement.
TATTCGGCATATTTTATTGTTTTCGTTCCGGAAAAAACAGAATGGAAGTGGACCCACTAGACTAGAGAATCTATAAAGTGTATGGAGAGGGTATTCTCAGCGATTGCAAATCTGGAGTTGGTTTGCAAGGTTTAGAAATGCCCTTAGGGTAGTCCCGAATATGACCGTCCACCGACACCTATCAGATATTGGAAAAGTAATAAAAATGGAAAAATGGGTAGCACACCACCTCTTGCAAAATAATCTTCAACAAAGACTCAAAGCTTGCGCTGCGCTTCTGTCGCGTCAATCAGGAGCCGTTACCGGTGATGAAAAATTGGTTGTTTAAAATAATTTCAATCGTCACCACCAATGGCTTGTCCAGAAGATAGACCAGCACAATAACTCAAGGTGTAACTGTATGTATGGTAGGATGTTGAGAGAATAATCCATTTTAAGTTGTTGCCTCGTAACCAGACTATCACCGAAGAAGTCTATTGTCAACAGCAGTGCAGATTAAAGACTAGAATAGAAACGGCGAGGTATGGTTAATCGAGGGGTGTTCATTTCCATCAAGGTAACGATCGCCCTCAGCTAGAGCCACCTGCACACAGTTACAAGATTTCGGTTGTGATAAATTTGTGCATCCGACTTATTCTCCAGATTTAGTACATTCAGATTTCCACTTGTTCCGAAGACTGCAAAACCTTCTTGATGGAAAAACATTTAGATCTCGGAATGATGTCCAAGAGACATTGACGACTAAGTTTTGGCATTTGGTGCAAGTTAATTAACATCAAACAGATATTCAAAAATCGCGCAATAATTATGATACAAGGTAGCGCAAAATTAATCACCCCAACGGAAGATGGTATAATTTTTGCGAATAGCGTCGTACGTCAATCATATTTGACATTTTTGAACTAGACAGCTACAGTATACAAATAGACAAGCAATGGAGCGCTATACTCCGCAAGAGCGTGGAATAATTGTGTCGATGTTTTTACCAATAATCGGTCGGTGGTGTTAGCCCAGCATGAATTTTGACGTCGATTTCCTAATCGTGTCGCGCCAACTGGGCAAACATTCCGGCGCTTAGCTACTCGACTCGAACAGAGTGGAACCACAGGAGACTATGAAGCGGGTGGCCGCTTTCGGTCGAGAATATCACGGCTATGGCTACCGACGTCGCTGAGAACGAAGAAACATCAACCAGACGACGGGCTACGCAATTGGGCATCACCAGACGGACCATACAGCGAATTTTAGTGAAAAACTTACACATGTTCCCTTACGAAGTGCAAACATCAGTTAATGCCTCTGGACCGTCAGTCGCGTGTGACTTACTGTAAAGTCATCCTCAATCTCAACAACGAACAGGACGATTTTGTGTCGAAAATCGTCATGAGCGACGAGGCGCATTTCCACTTAAGCGGTTACGTCAATTAGCAAAATCTTCGTTTCTAGGGTACTGAAAATCCACGTATTATGCACGAACAGCCATTGCATCCACTCAAAGCCACAGTGTGGAGCGGCGTTCACACGGAAGGAGTGATTGGGCCGTATTTTTTTAAGGACGCCATCGGCAATACGGTCACTGTTACTGACGAACGCTACAGGGCCTTGATAAAAGACTCCGGAATTGGATGAGCAGGGCTTGGTGTATATGTGGTTTCAACAAAACGGTGCAACCGCACACACAGCATGAGCCACACTGGATACTGTGAAGGAAGCATTTCCTGGTCACGTAATATCCCGTCTTAGCGATTTGGCAAATAAAGCAAGATCGCCCGATTTAACCATCCCAGACTTCTTTCTTTGGGGCTACTTGAAGTCGCAGGTTTATGCCATCAGGCCTCAGACAATCGCAGCCCTTAAGGAGAATATATTCGACAGGAATGCGAACAGTTATCACCGGAAATCTTGCGGAAAGTCATGGAAAATGCGATAAAACGCGCACAAATGTATATTAACACTGGCGGCAGCCACTTGGGGAATACCATCATTTCCACTTAACAGAAACAAGTGTAAAGGTCTAATTAAAAATTTCCATCGCTCAAAATCAATTCTCTTTGTTTAGTAAACAAGTAATACAACAACAAAATTGGATGAGTAATTTTGTGTCACCTTGTATAGTACAATGATATTTAGCGTTCTTTTTGGCACTTTAACGTCTATCGGTGAAGAACTCAGTTCAATTATAATGCTGACAGAAATATACATTCTTACAACTGTTCCTATAAAGTAAAAATAGTATACGTCCCGTCCGCTTTTAGTGGCATTCGAATACTATACGAATTCAATGTGTTTGAATTTATTTATTTTTTGTTAAAAGGATAGTTGTTTCACCTTGATAACATTAACAACATAATCTCTCCCGGTTCAGAAAAAAATGAAAACTTTTCATTTAAACTGCTAGGAAAATATTTGTGTAGTTGAATTTACAACCTATATGTACTCGTACGTAGATATGCATTTAAATACCCTTTCCCGCTTTTTCTATAATAATGCGTTGTTTTATAAATTTTTATTCTGGTCGGATAGATACTCGTAGGCTTGCAAATTTTTTTCTTTCTTATGGTGTTCACTGAAGGTGGGAAAAAAAAAGATGAAAGAGGAACTACATGATAAAGGTGTTAATATTCAATTCACAGAGGTTCAACGAAATGAAAGGGCACTTACTGACTCCTATGTACGAGTAGCCATATATGCAAGTACTTGTAGGTGCCTGAAGTGGCAGAAAAATTTTGAAAACTTTTTCCCCACTTCTCTTCGACGAATTCATACATATGCTCACGCAATCATTAAAATAAAAAGCCTTCAAGGGGTGCACTTCCACTCCAAGTGGAAGGCTTTTATCGAATTGATACTTAGTCCGATTCGGCTGATTACCCTTTGAAACGGACGATAGAGGATAAAGTGTTGTTTGGAAAGTTTTACCATTTTGTAACAAATTTTTTTTGGGATTAAGATATTATTTGAACTTTAGCAGAATGACCGCAGGCGTTGAATTCTAAAGATGTTTTGCTTGGTAACGAAAATATATTTCATAACAAAAAAAAAAACATAACCAATTTGTTTGTCGATGTGTATTTTTAGTATCGTTAGTATCGACGTGAGGCCTGAGAGGTCGCGTATATAATATAATGTTTTTGAAAGAAAGTGATGATATAAATATCTGTTTTTGCATTATAATGAAAGCTAAAGTGTTTTAAAACAAATTAAGTATAGAAAGAAAATCAATTTTATTAAAATTTTTAAATATTAGGTTAAAATAATATTTGGTCTGAATTCTGGTTAAAAATCCGACTATTGAATATAAAATATCAAAACCTTAAGAATACTCCCCTTATAATAGCACAAAATAGTATTTCTTACTTATGACTAATATAACATTTGGAAGCTACCTCTGTAAGAGAGCAGACGTATACAGGGTGAGTTTTTTAACTTGACACATCCAAATTACTCGAAAAATACGCGATATCGCGAAAAATGTTTCAGACAAAAGTCACGAGGTTCTGAAGGGGACATAAGATGGTGACCACGAGTTTGACCTTGAAACCTATTTTCAAAGTCAAACGAAGGTCACTTTTGATTTTTCAAATGATAATTCCTGATTTTCAATGCTCAGTCGTATTGCTCGTAGGCTTGTCATTTGTTTTTACATACTGCGTTTAGCATAACCCAGAAACAACGCCGTGGACGTAGCAGTATTTTGTTTCCTTCGGGGTGATTAATTAGAGTGGGTCCCCTTACCTCCCACTGTTGCATCATTCAATTCTTCCCATTTCGACGTTTATTTCCCGAGCAGGCCATTGCCTCGGACCCCCTCGTCCGATCCATCGTTGATGGTAAACATTGTTTAAATACGCCCCCGGCTACTTGAGAATAATGGGCTGGACAAACATCATGTTGAAACCACATTGTTTGTCGCAACTGCAATGGCAGTTCTTCTAGTAATACTGGAAGATGGTCCCGCAAGAAGTTTGCATACTTTTCGACATTCAAGTTTCCTTCAATAAAATATGGACCTATTAATTTATCCCCAATAATTCCCGCCCAAACATTAACATTCCAAGGGTGCTAGCGTTCAGCCTGGCGGTAGCCCAGCAATGCATATTATGTCGATTGACCTACCGTGATTGGTGAAAGTCGGCTCATCAGAGAATAACATCTTGGCGAACAAATGGGGGTCTCGTTCAATTTGCTGAAGTGCCCATTGACAAAAGGAAACCCGGTTGCGAAAATCCTCACTAGAAAGTTCTTGATGCATTGAAACATGATAAGGATGGTATTTATGCCGATGTAATATCTTACAGACAGTCGTTTGAGAAATTCCTGATTCACGACTTATTTGGCGAGTGCTAATGTGAGGATCGTGTGCAACGGTAGATAACACTGCTATTTCATTGTCCTCAACAGCCACCCTATCTGACCGATTCCTTTTCTTTTTTTGCACACTTCCTTCACCAGTGAATTGTTGGATGACCCGATAAAAGGAAGCGCGCGATCGTATCTGGTCTGGGAAACGTTGGGCGTAAAGAGCAACAGCACAATCGATGTTCCTTCCACTTTCTCCATAAATCAATGTCATTTCAATTTTCTCTTGAATTGAAATAGTCTGCATTATTTATCTGGAAAACGTTACTAATAATAAATAAATATCGAACTTCTAAATGAATTAGAGTTCCGTTCAATTAGAAAAAAAGGGCAGAGTGCACATCATACACTCTCAGATAAGTTTAGGACAATTTGTCTCTATCTGAAATTTCTTTGAGTTTTAACTTCACTCGAGGCAATAATGATTTCCTCAAAACATATCTCGACCTTCAACATTGGAAACCGATTAATGATTTAGGCGTGCCAGTGCAGTGGTATCTAGCACTGAATGAATAAGACCTTTGAGACAAAGTCGTGTGCCCCATTGAGGAATACGACTGAGCAATGAAAATCAGGAATTATCATTTGAAAAATCAAAAGTGACCTTCGTTTGACCTTGAAAATGGATCTCACGGTCAAACTCGTGGTCACCATCTTATGTCCCCTTCAGAACCTCGTGACTTTTGTCTGAAACATTTTTCGTGATATCGCGTATTTTTCGAGTAATTTGGATGTCTCAAGTTAAAAAACTTACCCAGTATACCACTTCGATCAAAACGTTCCCGGAATAACCACCGTGTGGCGCTCCTATTGTACCGTTTTGAGTTCTGTTTTTTTTTTTTGTTAAGTTAGATTATTTAAATCTAAATCTTAGAGTCATAGCTTGACATTTGCAAAAGTTACGTAGCCAAGAGTACATCTGTCTCTGTGTGTGTTGGCGATTTTTTTACAAATTTTAGAAATGGATTTAAATTTGCAACAACGAACTTTTATTAAATTTTGCGTAAAAAATGGATTTAATGGTGCGCGAACGTTGGAAGTGTTGAAAAAGTGTTTCGGCAACGATTCTCTAAAGAAAACGGTCGTTTACCAGTGGAACGAGCGGTTCAAAAGTGGTCGTGAGTCAATCGAAGATGATGAACGCAGTGGCAGACCATCGACCTCGAAAACCGACGAAAACATTGATGGAGTTAAAGAAAAGTTGGTCAATAACCGCTAATTAACCATCAGAGAGATAGCGGATTACTTGAACATTGCCCATGGATTCATCCAAGACATTTTGTAGCAGCGAAGTTGGTGCCAAAATACCTTAATTTTCTGCAAAAAAGAGACCGTGTAGACGTCGCAAAAGAGATGATTTGCGAGGCTGAATCCGATCCCACATTCATCAAACGGATCATTACTGGAGACTAGACGTGGGTTTATGAGTACGACACGCAATCCAGACATCAGGCAAGTGAATGGCATTCACCAAATGAGGCGAGACCAAGAAAACCACGTCGTTTTCAGTCAAAAAAGAAGCCAATACTCACAGTTTTCATGGATTACAACGGTGTAGTGCATCATGAATTTTTTCCAAAATTGTGGGCAGAAAACTCGTGGATTTTGCACCAACAGCCACCGAATTCACCTGATTTGGCTCCCGGTGACTTCTTTCTGTGCAGCCGAGAGGAAGTAATGGAAAAATCGCAGGAAGCACTGATGGACATACCATCCATGTGTCCTTGTCCTGTATAACCCTTTCAGTTTGTTGATACAGAATTCAAATTGTTGACAGAAACAGATCCCATATAGTTGGTTCAGCACAGATCTTGATGATCGGGCAAATAATTCTGAGATTCCCATTCACTTGACATACTTTTCTCCGGCTATACAGGGTGGGCCATACATTTTTGCACATTTGAAACAAGAATAGAAATAAAACTACAAATGTTATTTTGATGATCATTTATTTGACACATGCTGCGAGGTATCGCGGCTATCTGCTCCTGGATGTTTTCTTTTAATTGGGATATGGTCGTCAGTTTATTGAGGTACACTCTACTTTTCGGGCTTCTCGAAGGCCATAGGATATCATCTCTGCGAGAAATCAATTTCTTAGGAAACATTTCTTTGAATGAAGTGGCTTTTGGTGTTTAAGGCGAGGATTTTCCCTGCTCGAACTTCTTGACCCAAGCTTTGATTAAATGAACACTCGGACACTCACTTACACGGCGTAACCCGTATTCGTCACGGATTAACGTAGGAATCGTTGTTCTTGTAAAATTGTTTTACACAAAAAACACGCTGTTGTCCCGTAAAGTGATTCTTCATGACTAAAATTGCATGAAGCGACGCACAATTTCCCGCTACCCATTTCAGATGTTGTCATTTGCAAAAATTTATGGCCCACCCTGTATTTTATATTATAAATAAATTAGTATACTTCTTAGTTTAGATATCGCTGAACTTAGCCCTTCTTGTTCGGGTGGACGAAGTTGTTGCCGATCATCACCACATTGAATTCTTTATTGTGGCTGACAGCAGAGTGTTTGTCGTCTTCGATCTTAAATATTATAGTCTGCAGAAGTAATCTTTCCAAGTTGTCAGTACTGACTTTGCATACTTCTGTTTGCTATTTGTGTGTTTTGGGAAATGTTCTTCATATAATGATAGAATTTTGAAACAGCATTTCTGCAGAAGCTCTTCTTGATAGCCTCGAACGAGCAGCCCCTGCTTCTTTTTATCTGAGAAGCCAATTTTCATTTGTTCCAGATTTCATTCGGTCTTTGCAGCACCGCCTTGTACATGTACATATAAGGAGTTTCTTGTGGTGCCCAGATTATGCAGAATGCTTATTGAATATTATACTCGTAGAACTTCTCGGAAGGTTTTGAGAAACTCAATAAGAAACGGCTCTAGCAATCTCTTACAATTCTAGGCGTTCGCCGTAAAACTTCCTCATATTTTCCTGGATATCCGTATTTACTACAACAAGAGGGTAGTCGGAGCGAATGTTGGTCCCTCGAAATGTTCTGGATCTGCCTCTTGGACCGATCGCAATTGATCAAGCTGTTTAGGGCTTTTTGATCAGTTGACTGCTTTGTTCCTTCGTGAATGGTTTGAAAAATCTGTGTATTTATGGCCAGAGTACATTTTCGAAACTCTTGTCCATTTTAAGAGGTTGGTTAATTTCACCAAAGACGATATTAACGCAATGTTAGGTACATTGCTCATAAGTATTGCCCAGAAGTTCGTAAAAGCATTCTTTGACAAAGTTACCATTTTTCTCTGTGGAGGCGTAAGCACATATTAGGCTAATGTAAACCCTTAATTCAGAGAGTAAGCAGGCGTTCGCCCAAATGGATTAAGCTCAAATCTATCTCTGATAACAAATAAGAACTACTTTTGTAGTTCTTGTATGCACGTAATATTCCATTGTACTTTTTGAACGGGAGGAATACTACAATAGTAGGAATTTTAAAGCAGTTTAGAGCCTCTGCCAATTAGTCGGCTGAATGTGTACGAAAGCCGAAAGTCTTCGTCCGTTTTTCATTTGCTAGGATTATCAACAGTTAGTCCATCCACATACGACGCTGTTTGTTTCCTCACAATATAAAGTTCTTACCCACCTTTTAGGGTTATCCAATTTAGTACTTTGGTTCACCTGAAACTCCTTCGTTACCGTGTTTCTTTGAACAGCCTTGTTAATTCCACCAATTTTTTACGGTCTTCGGTCTTACCTTTAATCAATGCCACCAATATTCTCAAATGTTGCCCAACCATACTAATTGTCCATCGTCTCCAAATCTCAAAACCTACCTCAGCACCTTCTTTCCTTGTGTAACTACTGATGGTCCCCACCTACCAATATCCTCCTTTTTCTTACCCCAACATTAAGTAATTATGATGATGGATAGCGCGATGCGGATAAATAATGCCAGAATGTGAATACGAGTACTTCAGAGTAAAAAAATTAAACAAAACGCATGCCTGCGCGGAACTAAAATCTGGGATCCGATGGTTACCTGCGGACTCGCTATCCTTTCTTCATTATTTCGGTAGAAAAAATGGAAGAGGAGGGTTATTATTAGCTTGAGATAAATGAAAAGCTACCAACACATCACATTATGCAATTTATCATATATTCAGGATCCCCCAAAGTAAAAAGATAACATTTACGGTCTTTGAGGCTTGTGGGGTTTCCCAGTACCAAAGTTCACTCCCCGAAACCCGAAAAGAGCAAAATCCTTTTAATGAAACTATACATTAGTTTAGTAATACGCTGATACGCTGATATCTGCTATTAAACACGCTTTGCGCCCTTTGATATTTGGTAAGCCACCTCTTACTAATGGCTTCATTTAGGTCCGCTGAGGAAAAACATAGACGGTTAGACACTCCAAAGAAGATAGACAGTAAACTACTCCACAGGTTTCATCCACTGTGTGTTGGAAATTGTTGCTATCAAATGTACACAGCTTACAGCTCTGCCCGTCAATCAGAAACCCATTGTTCTGGGTAGGACACGATTAATCATCTGGTTACTCTATTTTCACAAGACGTAATCAAGAAGTCCTCAGAAATGCGCATCCTGCAGTCGGCGATCTCACTTTCAAGTCATATTTTCTTCAAACTTTTGCCATGCCATAAACTGTGTGAGTTTTGAAGCACTTCTGGCACATCCTATACCCCTTTGTGTCGCTTCTCAATCATTTTGGTGCATTGAAAAGCTTACACTCGTAAGTCGTACATTAATTATTGAATGAACGCAACCCTATGGTATGAATACTTATACGTTCTTGTGAATTCGAAATTCAAGACCAAAACCTGTGACGACGATGATGATGTAAACGGGTTGGCGAGTTGGTCCTGATAATGACTAAGAATGAGCTACACATAATGTATAATTACCTCCTTTGTTTCAACGTGCACAATACACACATACTCATGGCATTACTGACATATCTGACACTACTGACACCCATTACCATCCCTATGAAATACGAATACATAATGACAAGGCACCATACATAGCAAGTTGAATTGTGATATCATCCTTGAAGAAGTATGGCTAAATTATTATTTTCGCTTTTGAACAAAATGTACAAGTTTGTTCAAATAATCGGCTGAAATATCTTCGGTAATATTGCGAAGTTACAATGGTCCATTATCATCATCAGATAATGACAGACGTTAGCTGAACGAGCGGTGTGCACAATTTGACACAGGATACATGGATAATGTCTGGCAAATAATCCCAAGTAGTCATCTCTTCCTCTTCTGTCTTGTTTCTGTTCTTTTTCTTCGAAGAAGCTTACGTCAAGCAAATTATAACACAAAATGATAAACATTCTTTCGGAACAAAACCTTCCACCCCAACCTTCCATTGCATCCGTTGCTACCTGGCTCTAGGAAGGAATGAATTTTTGCAAAGAATACAATTTCCTGCATCCTCGACTGGACTCGACTGAAAGTAATTCGTTATCGAACTAAATTGCTTGTGAAGAATTCCTAAAAATACCATAGTTATCCTGGATCGATGCTGAACTGAACGGAATTTTAGCAAAGCAACTTCCTCCCAAGGCACCATCAGAGAAATTCTAAGTAAATTTTAAACAACAACCTATGTATCTCTGTAAGTATATTGAAGGATGAAAATGTGGGTGACTGTATAAACAGGCAATACCGACCAGGCATATCCGATTGCTAAAAGGAGATTGGTGTATGCGGTTATCTGATTGACCTAGACCTGATCTAGGTCCTGGTTTTGCTTCATGTGGAGTTTAAATTTACGCAATCTAACATATATACGAGTATGCATATCAGTACCAGACTAGTGCATTGTAAAATCTTGCAGTTGTTCTTCCTTGAAAGGACTAGATTTTATTGAGATGCTATTCAAAGGATACTTGGAAAAATATTCCAGTTCAATGATACCGAGGTGGTGTAATATTTAACGAAATACATAATCTACAGAGAATTTCCAGACTTTGTTCTCGGAAGCTATCCATACGCAAAAATATTGGAGGACATCTCAACGAATTGGACAGATGTACGAGAGCCTTGAGAAGTAAAATATGAAACTGAAATTGAAATGAAACTGAAAAAGGTTATCCATTTCGAAACACCGGAATGAGTAAACCTTAAATGGGACTATTTGTTTTAAAGTTACAATCTATTGTAAAGGGTGTTACAAAATTCACTCTAGATTTTGGGCCATATGTATGGTAAAGTGCTGCCAATGCAAAAAAACAGGCAGTTCAGTGTTATGCTACAGTTTGCAAATTTTTCAAGACTCAGAGAGATTGCATCAGTTAGTGACCTGAGACTCACTGGCCGTGCTTCAAAAAGTCATTCAACACAAAATTCGTGAGAATATTGCTGAAAGTCCAGGAATACCAACTCGACACCGCGGTCAAGAATTGGACATTTCGAGAAGCTATCTAGAGCGTATTTTCGTGAAAGATTTGCACTTTCATGCATACAAAGTGCAATTGACTCATGAACTGAAATCTACTGATCACGCACAGCGAATACAGTTTGTTGAATGGATTATAGAACAAAAACAGGTTGGAAAGTTCCTTGGACCACCGTTTCATAAAGCGATGAGTTGGCTTTGAGGATCATCTTATCGATATGCGAATGGAAATTAAGCTCACAGTCGAATAATGTGCCAAGGTCTTAAAAAGACTGAACCAAGGGAATTGGTTGAAAATAAACTCGGGGAGGAGACGAGTTGCATTTACCACAGCAGGTTATAGATTGAAATTAGGCTATATTAAGTTCTAGGCAGTTTTTGAGGCACCGGATTGAAAGGTGATCAAGGTCTTTTTGAAGAAGGGCAGAGTCAAGGGGAGAAGAAATAGTTTTAAAAAAAATTGGTGTCGTCAGCGCAAAGGGAGAGATTGTTATAGTAAGAATGAAGAGAAGAGGACCAAGATGACTGCCTTGTGGCACTCCAGATGAGGCCAGGAAAGGAACACGAAGCGCGTATCTAAGCCGAACATTATAATAACGGTTTAACAGGTAAGTAGAAATCCATTTTAATAAAAGAGGCTCAAATGTGAGAGCAGACAATTTGAAGAGGATCAATTGATTAGATATATTAGCAAACGCTTTAGTGTAATCGGCTGCGATAAGATCGACTTCTTTGCCATTTTCTAAAGCTGCGAGAGCAAAAGGCATGACTTCAACTAGATTTGTGGTAGTTGATCTGCCTTTTAGAAAACCATGTTGTCGGGGCAAAATAAAAGGCTTGCATTTGAAGAATAATTCTTCGAATAAAATGCTTTCAAAGAGTTTGGGTATATGAGAGAGTTTAGCAATGGGGCGATAATTGGCAACTTCATTGTTAGATCCCTTTTTGTGTATCGGGATTATAAAAGAGATCTTCCAAATCTGAGGAAATTCACCCTGTGTAAGGGATTGACGAAATAGGTAGGAAAGGGGTTGAAAGACAGGTTGGAAGAGCATTTTTTAAGAAAAACGGCGGGGAGTCCATCTGAGCCAGGTACAAACTCATCTTTAAATTTTTGTAACTTTTCTTTCATAACTGCATGATCGAAATTTTGAGTTTTTATTTTTTATTTTTATTTTTTAAAGTAGCGTGCGCTCCAGGGGTTAAGGTACCCTTAAAATGTTTGCACACAGCGCGGGCGAAGGAAAATTAGGGAGAGAAGAAAGTTAGGTACCTATGTACGTTGGGTTTAAATGTCTGAATATTATAATGAAGAGGAAGTAGAGAGCTCAGCTGGGTGTTCCACAAGCGAGTTGCTCGCACGAATCACTATACTTCAGAGTACTTCCCAAAGTTGGATTGAGGGTATACTGACGCGCATTTATAGCTAGACGGGTGTTACGATTAAAGGTTTGAAGGGCAATGCTACTGGCGATGTCAATGGAGCACTGGTGGTGGAAGTAACAATAAAACAGAGTGAGACACAAGACATGACGTCGGTGTTCGAAGGTGTCCATTGTTTGAGTGATATTAGTATCACCTATGAGATTTAACGCACGGTTTTGAATCCTAACTAGCATGTGCAGACATGTTTTAGGCGCAAATGACCAGATGTGGGCATTGTACTCCACCTTTGGGCGGATGAATGCCTTACTATATACATATATTAGGGCAGCTCAGAAGGATAAATGTATTTCTTACAGCGTTTGAGGAAACCTAGACATTTCGCAACATTTTTGGCGACATTGAATATGTGGTCATTCCAATGTAAGTTGTCATTGACACACATACCGAGAATGGAAAGTTTTTCAGTTTCGTTGATGCAAGTGCCATTCATGGATAATGGCTGGGTGTTTAAATTTCGCTTGAACGACAGCAGACAGCATCGTGTTTTGGAAGCATTAAATTCCACTCTGTTGATAGTTGTACTGTTAATATCGGAACTTAATGAGCTTAGCATACGCATAGAACATGGACGTGAGTCCGGGAATGAATATGACAGGCGGAGAGTACTGTCAGCAAAGGAATATATTGGATCAGAAGTAGCTGCTGAAGAGATTAATGAAGATATCATTAATAAGATTGATATCCAGAAAATATTTAAATGCTGGTGGCCCAGGACTTCGTTCTGTCTCCAACACTCTTTTCAGACTTGAAACCATCCAAGACAACTTGAATTGACCGTTCCAAAATATCCAGCCCAACTATCTTGCTTTCACCAAATTTCTCTACGCTTGTACTCGTAGTGGAGCTGTTGCTACGAAATCCGTACTGCCGGTCATTGAGAAGTTTTCGTGTTTCGAGATATTTCATGAGCTGAAGGTGTATCAGTGTTACCATGACCTTGGAAAGAAGGGACGTAAGTGCAATGGGTCTGTAGGAAGTGGGGGAAGAAGATACGCATTTTTTAGGGACGGGCTGTACAAATGCTGTTTTCCATCTGCTCGGAAAGAGTCCTAAATAGTAGGATTGATGAAAAAGCTTACGCAGTGGTTTTTCCCAGCGAGGAAGAACACCCTTTCAGAAGAAGGGGAGATATACCATCTGGACCAGCGGATTTATGAATGCTGAGATCTTTAAGTACTCTTGCTACTACACGAGTGCGAAAGTGGATTCATCTCACTGAAGATTCGGCGCACTCAAGTGTAGGGGGGGACAAAGCACAACTTGACAGTGTTCAGCTGGCCGCAAAGTGCGCAGCAAGCAGATTGGGCCTTGTGCGTTGGGATGGGGCAGAATTCATAATATTTTTGACGATCGACCAAAAGTTTTTACTACCCTCGGGACACTGTAGTATTTTTTTCCCCACACGCTTAAGAAAGACACTGCAATCATTGCTGGTTCGTTTGAACTTTTTTCGGTTTTCCGTCTTGACAGCTGGAGTCGTGCCATGTCTTGACAGCTGGAGTCGTGCCATGTCTTTTCTTTTGGTTTGATGCTCTTCATCCGATATGGGGTAAAGCATCTCATTCCAAAGAGAATAGTGTCTGTGATCATATCAGAAGCGGCATCCACGTCGTTTTCGAGGAAACATAACGACCAGTTAAAATTCCTAAGGAAGCTGTTAAGTCCGCTTCAGATGGCTTTCTCGTATCGCCGTACGGTTCTTTTAGGAGTCTTTTCTCTAACTGTGTGGTTGGCGTACGAAAAATTAGCTGATATAACACAACGGTCCGACGAGCCTAGAGCGGAGAGCACATCAACGGTGTACTTATCCGGGTGAGTAGTTAAAAACAAATCCAGGGTGTTGGTGGTATGACTACCAACGTCTGGTATTTGTCTGGGCTCATTTACAAGCTGGGTCAAGTTATTTTCCGCAGCGAAGATCTCAACTCACCGTCTTTCGGGTATTGCCTGTCCAGAATGTCAACGCCACTTAGAGTTGTGTATATTAAAATCGCAGTAATGAGGACTTCAGTATGGGGATATAGGCATACAATTCTTTGAATAGAGTCAGACAGCGCTGTCCAGTTTGGGGCTTCTGTAAATAAAGCAGTAGTGGATAATTTGCATACGGAGATGGAATTTTAACGACATGAAATTGAATTTCGAATTGGAATAGGGACTACATTGTGGTGGAGTTTGGAAAGCTACATCACTACGCACATAAATTACGAGACCGCGGTTCGAGAAGAATAATGGCACTAGTTCGTAGCCAGGTAGCTTCAGATAAGAGTGATCTGATTGGCGTGGGCGGGGATCTACCTGGGTTTCACTAAGTGCCAAAACAGCTGGTGTGTATTCACAGACGTGGACATACGCAGAAAAGTGGTTGCTTTAAAACCCGCTAATATTGGATCTATCCCCTCTTAAATCAGAATTGGTTTACCGAATTAAATTGTTGTAGGTGTTATGCCCTTACAACAATAGAAAACAGTGCACCAACAAAATTCTCACTCACAACCCATCAGCACTGCCCGTGCCGTATGACAAATATAGCAACGGCAGTGATTAAGTGCAAGCAACAGTACTTATGACCAGGAGTGGGAGGGGTGGGATTGGGTGGGATTGGGTGGGATTGGGTGGGATACCCGCACTGTGTAGTTTTTTTTTTCGTATAATACACGAGTGCAAGGGACCAACGGAGAAATTTGGTAGGTCATTGAAGTAAGAGGGATCTGATACGAAGGAGTTGTTGGCAAATGATTGTTTGAAAAATGTAGCAAAAAAGTTGGCGATGATAGGAGGCTCATTTGAAGATTTGGTTTCGAAAGCGAAGGAGGAAGGGTAACCGTTGGTCTTACTTTTGCAATTGACAAATTGAAAAGTGACTTGGGGCTATTTTTAAGATTGGTTATAGTGTAGAGTTAGAGAGAGTTATAGAGTTCAATGAAAAGAAGATATGTACCAAGGATGAAGGATCCTTGCCGAATTAGGGGACACCCCGTATAATACATTCACGTTATATCGCTTATACTATTGTGTTCATTAATTTAAATAACAGTTTGATTAAAAACTTTGTACGTGCATCTCCAACGCGCGGTTGATAAATCAATCTCCGTTTGCCCACAGAAATTAAATAAACTACACCGTGGCTCTCTTTAGCAATTCTTTTTCTACTTATACGCACCAATAAACAAGAACAGACTGATTTCGTCTTATTAAATGGAATGTAAATGCATGTGTACATATCAACAATCCTCTGTAAATAAGAAATAATTACTGTGAGTGGTGTAAAAGGATAAAATCATTTCTAATTGAAATAAGATAGCATGCATATTGCAACATACTCGTATCATAGCAACTTTATTTATGGGCTGTTTCGCAGCCACCTAGTATTTCCATAAGAAAGTAATAAGGGATATGTTAAATTATCCAATGATAAAGGAACCGAGATTTCTTTTACTCTACCAGCATTGCTATGCTGTTGCTATGCGAGGGGAAATAATTTTTTCTTTTTTTATGGGGAGATCAAGAATGTTTTTTCACTTTATTTTACCTGGCTAGACGGCAATATACATACACACACACATGACTTTTTCTTGGGCACATCAATGGGACAGTACCTTTCGAATGATATATCATTCCCATACTTTCTGCACCAAAATTCATAGTTTGTCAAATTTTTAAGAATGCGGGTAAAAAACTGTCAAAGGGAGCCAAATATACAAAAAAAAAAAAAACAAACACTAAACTGCTGCAAGTATCTACACGACATGCAGATATATTGGTACATGGATATGTCTTATAGGCATCCGAATCAAAAACCTTAAATGTTTTACGAGTGAAGATAAATAGAATATAGGGTGGTTATGCAAAAAAAGAGATGGTTTAAAGTCTTACCCCGGTGGAAAAAAAAAACGCAAATTCAAAAATTATGTACATAAATTAAAAAACTTTAAACTTAAAGTTCGTTGTGCATAAATTCTACAAACTTGGCACCATCAGGGCTAAGTAGATCTAAATTGAGATCACCATGGAGAATTATCGGCATACAGTAGAACAGCGAGCAGCGGACTGCGGCTGTGCCGGATAAGCAAGACGCCGGTTAATCGAGTTAGAACAAATTCCTGCATTTTTTCATTTATTTTATGTGCAACAGTCAGTTGAGACAGGTTTTGAACATACAGTGTTGTGCATATCAATAGCAACCATTTCACCCTTTAACATTTTTTAACTATAACTTCTTTTTTTTACTAGAAGTTTCATTTAAATTGTTTTTTTATATAAATGAATATGCAGATTAATGAAAAATAACGAAAAATAACTTTTTAATTCAAGTGTTTCAACTCAATAAGTAGAAAAAAATAATAATGAAAAAATTGCACTGTGCATAACTAAAGCAACTACAAAATTTAAAGTAGATAAATGTTTTTTTTATTAGTATTTTGTAAAATAGCCTCTGTTTTGTATTACAGAGGCACATATTTTTGGCATTGAAGCTATTAAATTATCAATAGTACTTTGTGGAATGCTTCTCCAGTTTTCTTTTAGTGATTGAACTAGGGCGGCTTGAGGATGCCAAACAGATTTTCGATTGGGTTCAGGTCAGGTGATTGGGCAGGCCAATCCAATACCTAAATACTATTTGCTGCCAGCCACTCTTTTAAAACCGTTGCCGTGTGTTTAGGATCATTGTCATGTTGGAATGTCCAGTCTGGTGGCATTTTCTGCTGAGCAAAAGGCAACATGACTGACTCTAAAATCTGCTTGTAGGCAAACCGATCCATTATCCCTTCAATCGCATGTGAGGGTCCTTGCCCAAAACCAGAAAAGCAGGCCCAAACCATTGTCGAACCTCCTCCGTGTTTTACAGTGGCTTTGCAGTTTTGTGGTTTTAGTCGTTGCCCTTTTCGCCGACGAACAGTTGTCATACCATCGCTTGCAAAAAGGTTAAACTTCGATTCATCGCTAAATAGCACTGATTTCCATTGGTTAATAGTCCAATGAAAGTGTGCTTTTGCAAAACTCAACGTGAAATGTGAATAAATTTTATAAATTCAATCAGCAATATTTTAACGCAAATATCATGCCTTTTCTTTAAATGCTTCCTGGTCAGCAATGGTTTTCTAGCCGGCCTATAACTTTTGAAACCTGCTTCTACAGCACGTCGGCGAACGGTACTTGAGTCTATATCTAAATTTAGTTGTTTAACTATCGATTGCGATGATAAAAATGGATCTTTTTTTATAGCCAAAATTATTTTTCTGTCCATTCGTTTTGTCGTCTTCCGTTTCGATCCGCCCAAGTGAACGGTTTTAATAGATTTTGTGACCTTATACTTTTTAATTAAGAGCGAGATGAGCAACTTATTGATATTGTACTTTTTTGCCAAAGAAATTTGAGAAAGTCCACTTTCAAACTCATCAATTATTTTTTGTTTTAAGCTTTCGGGATATTTATCGCGAGCCATGATACTCGTACATTTAAAAATAAACACACTTCTATGTTCCAAGCTATAATTGCAAATGCTCCTAATGTTTGAATCACCACCAGTAACTCACCAAACATGAAATTTAATTAGTAATTTACTGTTAATCAGGTGAGCAAAATCACAATCGCTAAAGTTGTTTTTGTTATGCACGACTCAAAAACAATCACTCTAATTGTATTGCTAATTGTATATTAAGTACCGTTAATTTGTGTATCATTTTCGCTATTGTTGTATTAAACAGAAATCATTGCTAAATGAAACGGATGAGCAACATTTTAAATAAAGCAGTAAAAGTATGTTAAAAGCTAAAGGATTCAAATAAGTAACATTAGTTGCTATTTATATGCACAACACTGTACATTTAAGAAGAAGTTACATACTAATAATGCGTTTTTATTCAAGCCATGCATACAATAATTTATTTGAATATGTATCTATGTAATTCTCTATGCATCTTCAGTTTAGCATGTAGCAAAATTGTGTTTGGTAAAAACAATGTTGATTCCCGGAAAGTGCGCCGGTTAATCGAGTGCCGGATAATCGATGTTCTACTGTATTGTAATAATGATGCTGTTCTAGATTTTCTAACAAACCCCTAAGCTTCGGACTATAATCGAACAAATTCAGAATAAAAATAAAAACTACCACATCCTTTCTTACAATTATTTTTTTTTTTGTTCTATCCACCCCTGTTCCGGCAACCCATTGTACGCGCAACACCAGGTAGGAATGTACGATCAATCGACTAAAAGAAGAGAAGCAAAACAACTATGTATTGACTTTTATGAGTCAACTACACACAACCTACCACCTACATAACACATAAACAGCGCATCATACTACATCTTTTCCCACAATTGGATGTTTTCTTCCTTTCAACCCCTGTTTAGAACAATAAATCGGTGTAAAATACAAACTTATCAGCACACAGAGTACGATCACTGAACAGTAGAAGGAAAGCAAAATATGTATGTAACTGGGAAAAATCTAATAAAATCCAACACCATCACTTCCCACCAACCAATGCAATGATATAAGAACCACCAAAGTAGCAGAAGCAGTGTCGGTGTCGGTGGCAGTACCAGCATTGGGGAAAAGACTAAAGGCGGAAAAAAGAAAACAAATATGCACAAAGGACGATTCATGTGTCCATGTACAGACTGTTCTCCAATATCTCATTCCTTTGCACAGTTGATTCGTTGTGAATCAGGCAAACAAAACAACAACACCAAATACGCACACAGAGTACGATCACTGAACGGCAAAATGAAAGCAAGAATGGGACACATTTTTCAGAAAGACAAGCGGTTAGACATTTCCATGTCAAAAGTACGGGAACGCACTGAATAAAAGAAATACCCACTTTTAAACGCCAGAAACATACTCGTATGTGAGAAAAAAATAAAAAGTGTCAGTGAAAGTATACTTTAACCCTTAACTGATGTCGTGAAAATAGTGAAGACTTCTATAGGGTTTTCCAATAAGGACTTGACAACTTTTTTTGTTAAATAAAACGCAAACCATTTGAGATATTTCAAAAACTTTATTATCGGCTTGAAGTACAATCAAAACATTTATGAATGAATCTCGACTTCGTTCATGTGCCCACCGCGGGAACGTTTGCAGCGGTCGACTCTTGGACCCAATTTTCAACGACTCGGCCACACATTTCGGCTGAAACGGCCGCTATTTCGCGTTCAATGTTGGCTCTGAGTTCTTCCAACGTCGTCGGCGTGTTGACATAAACCAATGACTTAACGTAGCCCCACAGAAAATAGTCCAGCAGCTTTAAATCGCACGAAAGAGGCGGCCAATCGACTGGCCCATTTCTTGAGATAACACGCTCACTATACTTACTCTTCAATAAATCGATTGTAACCCGGTTGAAAACACATGTCGTCCAAGTCCATATCTTCCAATTCGAGCCAAAAATAATCGGTGATCACGACGCGATAACGCTGACCATTGACAGTAACGTGACGATCGTTATCGTCGACGAAAAAATATGGCCCAATAACGGCGCCGGCATGCAATCCGCACCAAACAGTTATTTTTTGTGGATGAAGTGGTGATTCATGAAGCACATGTGGATTTTCACCCGACCAATAACGCATATTTTGCTTATTGACGAACCCATTGAGCCAAAAATGAGCTTCGTCACTGAAGATGATTTTGCGATGAAATTCATCATCTTGGTGCATCTTCTCCAAAATCCAATCGCAGAACGTACGTCGCTTCAAATGGTCCATCGGCTTTAATTCTTGAGTCAGCTTGATCTTGTTTGGGTGTAAACCAAGATCCTTACGCAAAATACGCCATAATGTGGTCTGAGCGATGCCCAATTCTTGAGAACGCCGTGGAATTGACTGATTTGGATCGTTTGGTACGGACGCCTGAATGGCAGCGATATTTTCGACACTTTGACCAACCCGTTGTCTCACTGACACAGCAACATCACACAACGAATATGTAGACTCAAATTTTTGCACTAAACTTGTTATTGCCTGTCTACTAGGGCGAGAATTACGACCGAAAATTGGAGTTAACGCTCTTAAAGTTGCAGTCACCGACTCCGAATTTCGGTAGAAAACTTTTATAGTTTGCAGACGTTACTCATTCGTGTACTTTGCCATGATGAAGATGTTGAGTTCACTGAATAAATTGACACTGACAGTTTGATGATTAGTGAAAGAGTGCGTTCACAAATTAAATTCAAAGTTGTCAAGTCCCTATTGGAAAAACCTTTACTTATCATAAAAACATGTAATATAAAAAATATATATAAAATACAAAGCAAAAGAAACTAAATCAAGAAGAACATTTTTCTTCAATTTAGAAACTTCTGTTTGAAAAATTTTGACATTGGTCAAAATGAGCTGCCTTATAAGCATGGGAGGCACACTTGTTTTGAACAAGTCAAGTAAATGTTCAGCTTGCACGTAGCACAAAGGTGCACAGTCTTGGCTTTTTTAATAGACGGACACAGATAACAGCTTTTTCTTTTATTCCTTTCCAATTTCAGAGCTTCTTCATCTTCTGCAGCTGCATCTGTTTAAAGTCTAAGGATATTAGGAATGCCAGTCTTCAGTTTCACAGGAAATCTTTGGGTATAAAATCTCTCCTTCATGTGGGTTTCACACAAAATTTTTGCAAGCACTTTCCTAAATACCAATCTTGTCATCTTCGATGCTGATTCATGGCTCTCCTGGATGATATAAGCATTTAGTGCACTCATGTCCAATAGCCAATATAAAACAGCCATCGGCCAAGGTCGAGTTCTGCGACTGCTTAAATACCCTGAATACATTTGAATACACAGAATCAAAAACACCTTTTGTACTATTATAATGAATATTGGTAGACTCATCTATAAAGATATCATGATGCATGGATGACATGAGGATGACAGATTTTTTTTTTCCGAGAAATAACTCACAATTGTTGTATCCTTTGTAAATCCGAACAGCGATGATCCGACTTGTCTATCTTTGTGAGGCAAAAACGCTTTTGGAATTTCTAACGACCGTTAGACCTCTTGATTTCATCACACTTATAAGTTCCATCAAAGTGTACCAGTTGTCTGTCGTTATGTTGCGAGTGGAGTTTAAAATTGACTTACATAAGCGCAAACACGCTTGCGTTGGTATTGGGTACTTTTTCTCTCCTCTGTCAATATAAGGCCCTCTGTATTTTTGTTGCAGTAAAAATACATATTAAATGAGTAATTTTAATCCGCAAGGCATTGCATTTTTAGCCCATATTTGTTGTTTACTCGGAAAGTACATAGTAAATTTGCAACGGCCACGAAAAGCAACCAACATTTTATCTATAGTAGCATTAGCACCGATTGAGTGATTTTCTTGAGCGTTTTTATTGAAAAAACATAATAGGAGTGCATATAATCAAAGTAAAGCAATAGACCCAAAAAGGCGTCTAGCTCTTGTGGATTACATTCCTTTAGTTCTACTCGTTTCGGGGACTTGTATTTTAATTTAAATGCTACTAGTTTAACGTTTGTCCAACTTAATATTGTGTTCTTTATATCCGCATCAAATATTTCATCAAACTCTTCTATTGGATCAAACGGGTCAACAGGTCTTGATCGAGATGTAGTGTAAGGCAATCTAATAATGTTATGGCTTCTGACACGAGTGTTTCTTGCAGTTTTTTTCCGTAAAGGTACCCACTGCTAGAAACCTCTTCAATCACATTAGCTTCATCTTGATGAGTATCTTCGCCATCAGAATCAGACAATTCGGAGTTGGATTCATGGTCGCTTGTTAGGATAAATTCGTCATCACTGTCCGAAAAATCATTATCATTAAATCATTATTATTGGGTCCATTGGACCCACGACATCTGTTAAGGCTTAATTTGTATTTAAAAAATGCATAAATAAAATGAAAAAAGAGTTAAACGTTTTGTGGGAGTCCGTAACCGACACAGATGGTGGCGTGCTAAATGTTCTGCTTCAAGAATCGGATGATGGGAAGAATTGTTGTTGGCTTCTGTAACAAATAAAGAGCTGAGAAATTGCGTGAAGGATTATTTGGAAGTACTCGTAGTCAGTGCATCATACAGTGAAAAAGAATTCAGGACTCGATTTCGTCTAAAGAGACCTCTGTATGAAAACCTTTCGGGAAGATTTGAGACATCGGACATGCACAAACATCTAAAGGGTCTTTCATCAAGCGTTTCCCATCTTTAAATTTAAATAAAACAAAGTGTGTGTGAGATATCATTGAAATTTTTTATTCGGTTGAAAGACCTATCGATGCCATTATGTATACAATATAATATCTAGATGGCGCGCATTCGAAATGTCCAGTTTTCCATGTTATGTTGGCTTTGAGGGCCGCATAGACCTGCGTCTTCAGAAAACACCACAAGTAAACGTCTAACAGGGTCAAATCGCACGATCTCGGTGGGCAGTTTACATCACCTCCACTTGAGATGACCATGCCCTCGATTCGCTCGTGCAGAATTTTCAATGTGGCGTGAGCTGTGTGCCACGTAGCGCCGTCCTGTTGAAACCACATATCGTTGATGTCCATATCATCCAATTCAGGCCAAAAGAAATTGGTAATCATCGATCTATAGCGCTCGCCGTTGACGATGATGCCCTGGCCAACGTCGTTCTTAAAGAAATATATGCCGATGACGCCACCAGCCCAAAATCCACACCAAACAGTTACTTTTTCGGGATGCATAGGACGCTCTTGGATCTCATGTGGATTGGTATCGTCCCAAATTGGACAATTTTGTTTGTTGACCCATTCATCCAAAAATGGGCGTCAACTCTGAAGATGATTTTTCGATGAAAATTAGGGTCAATTTCCAAATGCTCCAGAGCCCATTCAGCGAACACACGTCATTGTCTATGGTCGTTTACCTTCAGCTCCTGGGTCAGTTGAATTTTGTACGGGTTGCAGGCCCAAGTCACGATGTAAAATTCACCAAGTTGTGCTCTGTGAAAAGCCGAGTTCTTGTGAGCGACGCGAAATCGCGATTTTTTCGACAGACCTTGCGTTTCGTTGATGTACGGGTGTTGGTTTATTATTTACTAACCAGCGGCTTCAAGTTTATCCACCACACTGCGAATAGTCCTCTCGGAAGGACGATTATAGTGACCGTAAAAAGGGCGAAGTGCGCGGAACGTTGCCCGAACGGAACACTCATTTTCATAAAAAAATTTTATCATTTGCACGTGTTGCTGAACGCTATGTCCGTCCATGTTAATTTGGCACAACAGACTGAATAAATGACAGCCAATTTGACAGATGTAGCTTTGGAAGTCCCTTTTGGAAGATCTTTCTCAGATAAGCTAAATCTGAACCTCTCTTTCCGCCTTTCAAATCACTGTAGACGGAAATTTTGGCGATTAAAGAAGCTCTGTCTTGGCTGAAGAAAAAAGGATATCCGCATCTTTTCGGATAGTCAGGCCGCCATCAAGTCCCTGGACTCGGTCTCATTATATTCTAAAGTCGCCCTTTAATGCCGATTATCTCTCAAGGAGATGGCAAAGCAGTTCAACAATCATCTTTGTTGGGTGCCGAGACATTCCAGGGAACTGCAGAGCCGACGAACTCGCCAAAATTGGAACCACTCTACCTACTCTACCGGAAAAGGGTAGCATACGTATACACCAATAGCTACGTGCAAACAAACACTGAAGCTGGATGCCAATAAAAGAACAGACCTTAGGTGGACTGTTGGGCAAACATGTCTACCGACCAAACAAATCTGGCCAAAGCTGGACCTGAATCGCTCTAAGTGTCTGATCATTTTAAATAGGAATAATTTCAGCGCCATAGTATGTGTCATCACTGGACACTGCCTCATGGACAAGCACGCAAGAAGGTTTGGCGCTTTTACAAATGATTTCTGTAGAAGCTGCATGGACGAGGAAGAGGAGGAGGCAATCCTCCACCTACTCTGTACATGTCCAGCTCTCTCGCAGAGAAGTAAGCTTGATCTAGGAGCTTTCTTCTACAACGACCTAAACGATCTAGAAAATAAAGACGTTAACAGTCTCCCACGCTTTATCACAAGCTCAAACTGTTTCCATTAGTTAGAGGATCATAGATCCACGTGACATCCCAATGGGCCAATAGGCCTAAGTGGGTTGGTATTTCCAACAGCCACTCTTACCTAACCTAGCCTAAGACCCTGTAATTCTGGACAAAAGGTGTAGTACGAGCAAATATACCGTAGATTTTTTATGGTTTGCTGAACATGAAGCGTGCAGTTTCAGGGATTTGGCTGACCGTTTCGATATTTCCATATTTTCAGTGGCACGTATGATCGATCGATATACGACGTTTTTCAGCAATCTTAGCCCAATTTTAATAACGTGTTCAGTTGAGGAGCAGAAAGAGCAAACCCGTGTGTTTTTCAAAAACAAAGGTGGATTTTCCGAAGCAATCGGTAAGGTATACAAATTTTGTGTAAGCAATTCACAACTTAATACCCATATCATTTATTTTGAAATATAGGTTGCGTAGATGGAACGCATAATCATAATTGATCCACCTCATATATGCAAAGACAATTACATTGATAGGAAAGGAAACGTGAGCATTTGTCTGTAGGTTATCTGCACTTGGACTCGTTTTTGAATACAACATCAACAACTTTCTTGCTGCGTTTTCCATCACTT
Organism: Volucella bombylans; assembly: GCA_949129095.1. NCBI lineage: Eukaryota > Metazoa > Arthropoda > Insecta > Diptera > Syrphidae > Volucella > Volucella bombylans. Next base: position 113,580,326 of record OX422144.1, on the reverse strand, counting down.
TCTCGAGCATCTCGGGCGGTATAGTGATGGTTTTGGGACGAATGTTTGCTTTGAGCTCGTCAATGGTCTTTGAGTTTTAAATAAGCCCACAAAAAGAAGTCCGCAGGGATCAAATCTGGAGATCTGGGTGGCCAATCATTGTCGTCAGCATTTTTGACAGCACACGTCCAGGGAATTTTCGTTGCAGAAACTGCATTGTTTGTTTTGCAGTGCGGTATGACCCACCACCTTGTTGAAACCAGTAACCGTCCAGATCTATTTTACACATTTGAGGGCAGACATAATGTGTCAACATCCACCGATATTGATTCACATCGACTGTTTCGCCTTCTATGAAGAAAAATGGACTAATGATGGTTTTTTGCTGCAACCGGCGCTCCGGCCCAAACAGTCACTTTTTGGTCCTGGAATGGTATTTCATTGTCTTCAGTAACCCATTCGGCTCTTTTTTATATTTTTTCTTTATTTTCCAGGAACTCAATAGTTTTAGCATGGTATTCAGCCTTTTCTGTTGCAATTTGGTCTATCTTCCCATAAATTCGTTCCTGGGCAGACTCCGAAGATCTGTATTTTTTTGCAGCTCGGCTATAGGAATCTAAAATTTAGAAACAGTAGCTACGTTAACCAATGCACATGATTGCACAAAATAAACTTAGTTTAACCTGAACTTCATGGTTTACTGCTCATATCTGTGCTTGACAGCTACTCTTCACTCGAAGTTCCTTCAGCTACATCGCTATCCAGTACAGATTCTGGATGAATTCCCCTCCTTTCGCCCAGAACTCACTGATATTAAACATATAAGTACAACCTACAAATATGTCACAAGCATTACCTCTTGTATGGGCAAGTGTGCCTATTTCTTCCTGTTTTGGAATTATTCAGTTTCGTCTGTTTGTTCCGGCGCTCCAAGCTGAGATACTTCCCCTAAACTTGGGCTACAGTGAAGTTGTAACGCTTTTTAGGCAAGCTTTTCCTGAATTTTTTGCCACATTTTTGTTTTATTTTTTAGCTGAAAAGTTTAACCCACTTTCGGCCGTAGCTGTTCCAAGAGCCAAGTTTTGCTGATACAGATAAACTGTGCGTAGACTCATCTTGGCAAGGCTGAACTTTTGCAAACATACCTACGGCTAAAACGAAAACAAGAACACAAATCTAATGTTGGTATAACTTTAGTAACAAAATATATTTGCGTACATACAACTACATCCATATATACCAAATTGAAGAGACCAAATTGACAGGCAGGGAAAGCTTTCCTTTTACTTCGTCTTAGCACAATAGTACGTCTTAAAGTGTAATCTTCCATCATCTCTAACAGAGCTCCTTTTGTAGAAAAACACAAAAAAAATTAAATACTGTTGTCAATCTTCACAAAATAAATTGATTTGTCAGCGGTAACAGTTTGAAAACGTCGCAATGATAAGATCACATCATTTTCTATGTGATCTCCCTTTCATTGCGAACCTTAATTTCAACCCTGAGGTGAGGCACAACTTTGACAAGGCTAACTAAGACTAACTGGAGTGTGTCCTTTGAAATAAAAGTAACACGAATGAGTCGTTGACATTGTTTATTCTGTTTGTTGCAAAAAATGAAGAGTATTACAAAAATCACTACTGGAACATACATAACAAATAGACTTCTGGACAGAGAATATCTCCATTGTGCACACCTTCAACCTAAGTCGATGGGGTCAAACATCGACCCATATGTTTACGCTGTGAGAAGTACATAATCCACACAAATGACATGCTGTATACCTGCAACTCCAGGACTATTTTTTACGAATTTTACTTACGTAAACTTCAACCCAAAAAAATTTCCCACGAATCCCAGATTTAAACTTTACGGTTTAGTGCTTGTGAAAAACGAAATAACTGACCGTAAACGTGTACAAATTTTCGTTGGATGCTTGCCCGGATCCTGGCACATACCTACTGTAACATTCCCTTATTACAAACAAAAAAAAACATAAAGGCAAGCAAAAGAAAATCATAGCAAGCAGGATTATAATTATACTTAGGTCTCCTTAAATGTCCTTTGCTGATGAGTGTATCTCTTGTTCGAGATGTATCTCGCTAACAGTTCACCTTGAAAATTTTAAAGTGGAAACAAATTTTTGTGCCCTTCTTCTGGTTGTCGTGATTTTTCATTTTTCTTTCTGCTTTTCCTGGAAAGGTTAGTTTTTCTTTCTAGTGGTTACTTTGCCCACAGGATCTGATTGTGGTGACGGGAAATAGGGACGGAAACATGATAACCACGACTTCGCAGGATACGATGGCTCCCTTTTAGGCTCAAAATGAGGAATGGGTTTTTTCAACAGAATATTCAGTGCCACTTGTTTGGGGCATTGGGACGACTTTAATGAGGAACAACTGTATAGTTGTCTCCCTGGTTAATAAACATGGAAGCTGACCTTGTTATCAGAGCATTGGGAGTGCCTAACCCTACAGATGTCAAGGTAACTTGTCGGAGGATACACGCAATTGATAAATTAAGATTGGCAAAAGGGATATTTTTTGAGTTGATGTTGAAAGGTGGACAAAATTAATTAGCACACCACAGCTGTTTCTGTTCTGACTTTTAAGTCTGCTCCTCTGAGAGCATCTATGAAGGCTTATTTTGATTAACTCTAATAACCTTCACATGAAATGATCTAAAGACCGTTGGTAATCACTTGTGTGGACTTGTGTAAGTGGAGCTGTGACACCACCTCGTGGTGGCCACTGGTAATAGATTAGCCAAAACAGCATATGTCAGAGAATGCATAACTAAAGGGTGTTTAGTCACTAATGAGCTGACTTGGGGTATAAAGACACGGCTTATTTTCAGTAAATGCCTTACTGCACTACCGATGGTCTGGTGCAGCGGACCAACATATAACTCGTGGGACCAATGAATGTGCTAAATGATAACAATCAAACAAATACACATTCAAAAGAGGTTACTGTACCTCAAAAAGCGGAAGAAGCAGCGAAGAGTTATGTAATCAACAGACCTCCCATAGACGATGAAATCTCTTCAAGGACTGAGCAGAGAAGAAGCGTATACCAGGGCTCATCAACTCATGGCTACACAATCCGACAAGATGATGAACGTGCTATCCTATTTTCCAGGCAAATAGTGGAGTATTGGAGTATCCACAGGAAGGCTCTTACCATTGACTGCGATGTCAAAGCTCACAACACGGTGTGGGCCAGCACAGACACAAACCTTAAGAGGTGAGTTCCTCTGAGAAATCTTTCTAACCAACAATCTTACGATTGTAAATAGGGTACAAGACAGGAACGTTTGATAATATTGTACGTCAAAAGGTCTTATACCTAATTCTTATGAATCGTATCTCCTTTGAGTTGTTACAGAACTGGATCATTTCGGATGAGAACACTTCATGTCTGACCACAAACATTTTCTCTTTCTGTTAAAGGGCTGGGTAAGGAGTGCTACATTCCATAGGAACCCAAAAACAACAGACTGACGTTAATATATTCAGACTCTAACAGGGAAACTCTGAAATTGAACACTAGCCTTAAACACAACAGAGGATGGGTTAGTCACGGACCAGACCGACGAGATTGGATCCTCATACTAAGAATGCTGTCCATCAAAGACGAAAACCTCTACGAAAAAGGATAGCCTGTTGGAACAATAAGTTTGAAAAATTCGAAAATAGCTTGAAAAGGATTCAATAAGGTCAAAAGAACAAATAATGTAGTCTGGCACAGAAAATCTCTCACAATTAAGGAAATCCAAGAATGAATATTGAAGGAACATATTTAGGGCATTCTAGCCACTGTCAGTATACAAAAGTCTCTATCAGAAGAGTTTATTTTCTCCACAAGTATTTTCTGGGAAAAATTTGAGTTCCTTCTGTGGAAGCAGTTCTTTGGCAGTACCGAACCAGAACAGAACGAGGTGTTGCAAAATTATTGGAGACAGTTTGACTCTATATCAACCAAGGAAGGATATAATGGGCAGCAAGCTCATTCAAACGCTGCAAATTACGATGACCGGACGGTATCTTCCTAGCCGTCCTGTTGAGAGGTACCATCAGACTCATCTCATCATTAGTCTGAATCTTCAGAGACAGTCCTACACTGGGATATGGTACCTATATTACTTTGACTTGGGGTGTACTTATATTATCTGACATTCCCATTAGCCTTTCGTCTGTCATGTTAACGACTTTCCATAGTCCTTGATTGACATAAGGCAGGACATATTATCTAGAACCTAACTTACAATTAGCGCACAAGAAATAAAAATTCACAAACTCAGTACTACACACACTGGTCTTTCATATAGGATAAGTATTCTACTCTAAAAGTATAGTTCCCTGCAAAGTCATGGACATTGAGCGCGCTTGAGCATGCCCTCCTTAGGAGAGGTGCAAATCCAAAGATTTTGAAGTGGATTAGCAATATACGAGTACTACTCCTGAGGATAATATCACCAAACCCAGGCCACAAGGAATTGAATACTAAGTTGTCTGCCCTCAGGGTGTAGGCCTGTCCCATCTTTTGTATTCCGTACTATTGATATCTCTGTTATTGTTAGGGGCAAACATACTATTACCCATTTGGTTTCCATTGCTATGGTGCATGTCGACTCGTGCTCAATAGTTCTGACGTCTATGCATAAGGATACGCGGATGATGTAGCATAACTATAATATTTAGTGTATCGTGTCTGGTTACATTCTACTCTGCACTAGAAATGGGCTTTCAGTCAATCCTCTCAAAACTGAGATAGTTCTCTTTACGAGAAAGAGGAAGTTGACAGATCTAACGTGTCTAGTGCTTAAAAGCATTGCCTTCCAATTATCCAAACAAACTAAGTATTTATTTGGTTGCTATTCTGGACAACAAACTTCCATGAAACCAAAATGTTACGCGGAAAGCCTTTCAGACGCTGTCGGCCTTCTGGTAGTGCAAAGGAGATATCGGCAAGACCTATTGTCTGGTGGACCAACCCTCAAAAATATATTACTGCTACTTTTACCAGATTCCAAAGAACGTTTTGTCTTGACTGAATGGGGGTTTTCCTTGCTCGCCTCTCTCCGCTCTAAATGCATTAATGAATCCTCCATCCTCCGTTTAATGAGAAATGGGTTTTGGTACAACATGCATTGGAGCTTTGTTCACCTTGAGCGCCGACTTATGACTCTGATCTAATGTAATAACACCGAAGGCCTGCTGTGAAAAAAAAACGAAATTGACTTTTCCTGTGCCCAGAACCTTTTTGGAGGACGACAACGTTAGATTTTACTCCTCGTTAGGAAAACTTGAGTCTGTATTCCAAGCGGAGGTTACGCAATGGCAACGTACTATATTGTGAAGAGTCAGTAAAGGGAGCCAAGCATCTGAGCTTAGAGTTTTGCTGAACCTTCTTACGATTTCTAAATTACAATAGTTCAAGAATGCAAGACTTTACTCAACGCAGTTGGAAGAATAAATTCACTGGTTCTGCTTCTCTAGAATGGTTCTGAACATTGGTGGCTCTAGTTACGTCCGCAGCATCCTGCTGTCCTCCTCTTATATGCTGCTCCCATATGGGCGGGTGTGCTATCCGTGAAGAAAACTGTTATCAATGTATGGCTCTGCGCAATCTGGATTATCAATGATTTTCGAACAATTTCGGACGAAGCATCCTATGTGGTGACCGGAATAACTGCAGTCGACATTGTGTACCTTAGTTGAACCGCCAAATGGCAGGGAGCTCAGCCCAGAATCTAATTCTCAAGCTGTACCTATCACTGTACATAGTTCCTGTAGATTTGACCACGATAGTTCGTCGCTGTCGGAATGTCCAAATAAGGAGGTGGATCATGGTGTTTTACTGGAGATGTTTCCCAGAAGGCAGAACAAACCTGCCAAGCCCGAGGAATCTTATAGGTCACATGAGGAATCAGAGGGTGGGTGGTGAATAGAGTTGGCCTCAGAGAATAACGCAAAATTTCTAGCCAGTCCCACGAAGTAATACCTAATGGCAGTCCCACAGGGAGAGTAGTTGACGAGTACAGAGCCGAGGTCCGGGAGAATTTTAACACGCGAATCGTGCATGCCCCAAAAGTTTTCATATATATGGGCTCAAACAAGAAAAAAAGGTTCATTCAATGAAACAAGGATGCCACTAGCGTGAAAATCGTACCAAACTGTGCATTTTGCATAGATATCGGTCAGTGACGTAGGATTTTAGTTTATGGTTAGGCAAATTTCCTACTCAAACTGACAATTATGAACATCAAGAAGCTCTCTATAAATTTAATGAGTAGAAGGCGACGTGTGTGGAACAAATTTGTGCCACACACATTCGTTATTGAAGGATAAGTCTTTCTGCGATGATTTGCAAAATTATTCTCTCCAAATTTTAATATACCATATGTCTGTAAAATTTGACTACTTAAAGCCTTATCTGAACCTTCACCACCATGAATTCTAGTTCGAGAATGGAGTTAGAAAGCTGCACTTAGTCCCAAGTCCCAAGTCCATGTCGTGTCTTAACTATGCACTACACTTTTGCTAACCATCTAGTTGTGCTAGATATAAGTAGTGCGAATTTTTGTCAGTTCCTACAGATACGTCTGATTGCATTTTCTGTTCCTAATCTAGATAAGTGGAATCTACATTTTGAATGATACTCTTATAATTTCTGGCAGATCTATCTGGGAATTTCTTTGGATTATGGAATGCGAAGGCGACGTGCAGCAAGCCCATTGCGAGACTAAACTGAAAAAGTAAGTAAATTCGCGTATAAAAATCGATTTCAGGGAAGAAACAAAATATCTTGAACATGGGTGTACGGAGATATCTATTGATAGAAAAGAATCGAAGAGTGCATATAACTCAAAGGTCAACTTGCAGCAGCCTCAGGAGGGGAGAGGTCTGAACTTAAATCCCATTAGCATATTGACTTAACAATAATAGTATAAAACGTAGTAAGTAGTAACATATTAACGCTTTAGCTGTACGGGCCGAATATATAGCAAACAGATACCACTGACACAAGAACAGTTTATGATATTATCTAGTAACTTGCCAAAGGAAGCAACTCCAAAAAATATCCCCTGAAAAGCCTTTCCGATTGCTCGCTGCTATCGGATGACTATCAGCTCGGAAGCACTTCACGATGACTTTAAACCATTTGGATGAGCCGAATTTTATTGGAGCATTTTGAAGCGGGGAATTCTTGAATACACACAGCTATGAAGTATTACAGGTATTGCATCAGAGGCAGAGCTATTTAAATCCGTGATACGAGTAGAAGGCGAATAGAATAATTAATATGCTTGAGAAAATGGGTAGCACCAACAACTGCTAAGTTGCTAAAATAAGCCAATCTGTTGAAATGCGAAGGCTGCCGCATATGTTCCTCGAACCGAAAAAAAAAAAAAAACAAAATTATAATGAAGATAAGTGTAAATCAAGACGCTGGGAACACCTGAATCCTGAACAAACGGGCTTCCGCTCTAGTTTTCTAGCAGCCTCTATATAAAGACCTTGTCAATAAGAGGAAAATGTGTGCAATATCGTTATTCGACTTAAATGCTTTCTATCGTATGGAGAACTTTCTTTTACCCAGGATACCTACTATGTAAAATGAAGTAACAAAATGTGAACCCTGTACGACAGGGTTGCATCTAACCAGCCCCTTATTTTCTAGTGATATTTAACGATGTCATCCCCGCTGCGCTTTTGGAAAGAAGCAGGGAAATTTGTTGCATAATTATGTCTTATCGCAAATGTAAGGCAAAGTCCAAAGTCTTTGAGTACCTATGTTTCGAGGACATTTAGAGTGAGTAGAAGAAAGCTGCATTGCTGTGCAAGAAACCGAACAAGATGACTAGCAGGCATTTTTAAACGCCGAAATCAGAGCTAGATGCAAAGACTAAACGAACAATCTTATCGGATAAAATCTTTTCCCACATGCACGGTTCAAATTTTTCCATCAAGTTGGTGGAATAGAATAATCTCAAGATCTTTCAGAATTCGCAATACATCTGATATAGAACAATTCTTCGAAGAGGAAAACTAATATGTCTATAGTACAGTCTTGGACGTATTAAGCTTCTCTTTTTGGACATGCTCCTTGACAGTATTTTCCCTTCATAGAAATGCTGTAGAAGACTGTAATATCAAAGAATCGAGACCAAATACCCTTTTCGAATAATTGTCTCCGTTTTGCAATTAAAATGACAAAACTAAAGTCTGAATTTGAATGCTTAACCCAGGGCTCCGTCTCATCATACCTTACTATATAGTTATATCTATCTTGAGTAAACTATTCAGTTCCTCTTCAATTTGGTTTTAATTCCATGCAACTCTCCAAAACAACGATATTCGTTATTCGTAGAAAATTACGAGTTGCCCCCTCATTATACTTAATACGAAGCACCACTACTTATTAACCTTCGACTCACATTCGTAATTACCAGCTTTACGTACACGAGATCCTCTTAAATGTTTCCAAAGAAAATCCCCCATAACAAGTACCACCACGAAGTAATAAAACAGAAAACTTTAATTTGCTTCTCCACCAATTTGCAGCAAATACGCTTAACGATGCTCGTTATAAAGTATCATAAATACTTCCTGCTGCCTTTGCTCTACATATCTGCGGAAGTAGATGCTGTCGAAAAAAAAAGGAATAAACTTCTCTCAAGGCAAAACTCATGCAAAGACAAGGTCCAGGAAGCGGAAGGAAATTTACATCAAATTCCTCCTTTTAGTTTGTTTTCATTGCCAACCAGACACAAGGAAACTATAACTCTTTAAGTAGTCGTAGATAAGTTTTGCATATTTCATCCCACATCCTGACAGCCATGATAGGGCTCCTACCCTAACAAATAATTGCAAAATGACGAAATCAAAAATTATTTAAATCTGTTCGCATAAACTTTTTTCGCATTGTTCAGAGAAAAAAGAACTATAGAACACAGAAATAGTTAAAGGTACGCGAAAATGTTTATGTTACACCACCCGGAAGGTTTTTAAACGTATCCTATGCCGTCCCAGAAAAAATGAGGGAAGAGTGTTGGCGAGAATCTTTATATTCCAACATGTTACATAAATGTGATTCATTATAGCGATAACTTATTGTATCTTGAGTGAATATATCAAGCCTGCAGGATGTTCCAATAGAGAAAGAGAAACAAAACAAAACCCATATCATTCAAAATCCTGGTCTATGGTAATTCCAAAAATTATTTCCCAAACTAGAACCCGAGGCAGAACTACCAGCTTTTGAGGGAATCTTCGCCGGAACACACTCTCATACATTTGTCACATTTCGACAATAACTTTCTGCAATCCCTCTCTCAATTGATTGGGCAAGAAAAATCAGTGAGAAGAAGAACCAAGAGCCAGGGTTACCACTGTACGTTTTCCAACATTCTGGGAAATATTTTTGCCACATTTTATGTGGAATTGTTAACTGATAATCAAAAGATCACTACTGAAGTTTTCATACACCGACATGACATCGAAAGGAGGTGAGTGCATGAGTACAATTATTTCTTCCACACGACGACGAGCCAACCGACATACTAACCGACTGAGACATCAAAATACCCGATCCCATTGATTTTTGCGTCTCAAAAGGAATATCGTCCAATTTTATAGAAGTTGACCTTTACTCTGACCATTATCCAATCATTTTGACAATAAATGGCAAAAAAGTCCTGCTCCACAATGATGAACATGCTTCAAATTAGTATGTAGCCTGCTGAAACAGACCGAGCTACATCATGAGGAGCTGTGTAGAACTGATCCACATTCCACTGTCATAGAAAGAAGTCAATGTAGTTTTAATTCCTAAAACCGCAAAATACACTCATGTTGTCCCGAAGGAACTCAAACCTATAAGTCTATCATCTTTCCTTCTGAAAACTCTAAAACGACTGATTCATATCCATATACTCGAACGAGCTAAAATTGATCCAAGTCTTTTGTCAACGATTCAACACGCCTACTCTAAGGGAAAGTCGGTGCAAACGGCTCTGCATTCACTGAATAGCCACATCGGACAATCCCTACAATATAGAGAGTACGCAATGGATATTGAGGGCGCCTTAAACAACATCCGTCAACACATCCGCAATTACGACTGCGCTGTCAACTCTGCAGGTAGACGACTCATTTGGGGAGTTAATCAGTCTTATGCTAAATAGCAGGATAATCAACTTCAAACTGGGTGGGGATTCTGCTAAAAGATGTATCAGCAGAGGTACGCCGGAAGGCTCTGGAACTTAGTAGTTAATCAACTGCTGATATACCTGGAAGCAGGTGGTAGCAGGATGATTGATGTGGATGACGTTGCTACAGCCGTCTCAGGTAAGCATCTTAATATCACCAAGGAACTCCTTCAGCTAAATCTTAACCGATTAACCCATTGGGCAGATCACAGATCGCAGATCGGATTGGGAGTAAGCACCTATAAAACAGATTTTGTCCCCTTTTCCAGGAACAATAAAATTTCAATCAATGAGGGAGGGTCTCTCAATAAATGGTATCAGTTTATTTTTTTCCGATATAGCAAAATATCTGGGTCTCAGTTTTGGCAGGATACTAAACTGGAAAGCTAACATTCAAGAAAGAATCATGAAAGCTACAGTAGCTTTGTTCTCTTGCAAAAAAAAACTATTGGGGACAAATTGAGCCTTCAATCTCGCATAACCCACTGGCTATACATCTCGGACGAATACTTACCTACGGGGTTATTGTCTGGTAGATGGCCTTAGACAATGCAGTCAACTGCAGCAAACTAAGTAGAGCCCAATGAACAGCATGTCTATGTATAAGCGGAGCCCTGCGCTCTACTCCCTCAGCGGAAGTGGATATTCTGTTTCGCTTGATACCCCTAGATCAAGCAGCAGCCAGCAGGCAAGTAGCTGCTACCGCAATCGACAAATAATTTATTTGGCCACGTTAATATTCTTAATATATAGGGTTTTCCAATAAGGACTTGACAACTTTTTGTTTTAAATAAAACGCAAACCATTTGAGATATTTCAAAAACTTTATTATCGGCTTGAAGTACAATCAAAACATTTATGAATGAAACTCGACTTCGTTCATGTGGCCACCGCGGGCACGTTTGCACCGGTCGACTCATTGGACCCAATTTTCAACGACTCGGCCACACATTTCGGCCGAAACGGCCGCTATTTCGTGTTCAATGTTGGCTCTGAGCTCTTCCAACGTCGTCGGCGTGTTGGCATAAACCAATGACTTAACGTAGCCCCACAGAAAATAGTCAAGCGGCGTTAAATCGCACGAACGAGGCGGCCAATCGACTGGCCCATTTCTTGAGATAACACGCTCACCATACTTACTCTTCAATAAATCGATTGTAGCGTGTGCTATGTGGCTTGTGGCATCATCCTGTTGAAACCACATGTCGTCCAAGTCCATATCTTCCAATTCGGGCCAAAAATAATCGGTGATCATGGCGCCATAACGCTGACCATTCACAGTAACGTGACGATCGTTATTGTCGACGAAAAAATATGGCCCAATAACGCCGCCGCCATTCAAACCGCACCAAACAGTTATTTTTTGTGGATGAAGTGGTGATTCATGAAGCACATGTGGATTTTCACCCGACCAATAACGCATATTTTGCTTATTGACGAACCTATTGAGTCAAAAATGAGCTTCGTCGCTGAAGATGATTTTGCGATGAAATTCATCATCTTGGTGCTTCTTCTCCAGAACCCAATCGCAGAATGTACGTCGCTTCAAATGGTCCATCGGCTTTAATTCTTGAGTCAGCTTGATCTTGTATGAGTGTAAACCAAGATCCCTACGCAAAATACGCCATAATGTGGTTTGAGCGATGCGCAATTCTTGAGAACGCCGTGGAATTGACTGATTTGGATCGTTTGCTACGGACGCCTGAACAGCAGCGTTATTTTCGACCCTTTGTCTCTCTGATACGGCAACATCACACAACGAATATGTAGACTCACATTTCTGCACTAAACTTGTTATTGCCTGTCTACTAGTGCGAGAATTACGACCGAAAATTGGAGTTAACGCTCTTAAAGTTGCAGTCACCGAATGAGAATTTCGGTAGAAAATTTTTATAATTTGCAGACGTTACTCATTCGTGTACTTTGCCATGATGAAGATGTTGAGTTTACTGAATAAATTGACACTGACAGTTTGATGATTAGTGAAAGAGTACGTTCACAAATTAAATTCAATGTTGTCAAGTCCCTATTGAAAAACCCTTTACTAGGAATCCTCACAGAGAACATCGAGTACACTATAGGCGAAAATTTTGGCCGTTAAAGAAGGTCCGTTCTGGAAGAGGGAAAACGTGATATCTGCAAAGAAATCCGCAACTTTTTGGATCGTCAAGCCGCAATAAAATCCCTGAACTCAGTCTTACAAAATTCTAAAACCGCCCTTGAATGCCAATCATCTCTTAGGGAGATGACAGAGCAGCTCAACCCTGACCTATTCTGGGTGCCGAGCCACAGAGACAATCCAGGGAATTCTAGAGCCGACGAACTCGCCAAAATTAGAACCACTATACCTATTCTACCGGAAAAAGCTATCACCATGTACCAATCGCTACGTGCAAACTAAAACTAAAGTTGGATGCTGTTAGAAGATCATGCCTTTGGTGAAATGTTGGGTTTCATCTTACTAAATAGGAAACGTCTCAGCGCTATCAGAGGTGTCACTACTGGACACTGCCTTATAGGTAAGCATGCAATTTCTGTAGAAGCTGCATGGAAGAGGAAGAAGAGGAAACATTTCCAGCTCTCTCCCAGAGAAGAAAACTTCACTTGGGAGCTTTCTTCTACAGTGACTTAAACAATCTAAAGAATATAGACGTTAACAGTCTCCTACGCTTTATCATAAGCTCAAACTGGTTCCATGAGTAAGGAGATTTTAGATCCAAGTGGCATCACAATGGGCCAATAGGCCTAAGTGGGTTGGTCTTTACAACAGCCACTTTCACCTACCTACTTACCTTGTCATTGTCTCTTTTTGGGTCTTTTCAGAACTCTCCAATGGTAGCCCTATCTTGGGAAGATGAAGGAGCTAAACCACAACTTATCAGCATTCTTGCGTTTTCCCAAATGTTCTTCTTCTCCGGTCTTGATGATGACCAAACTTTCATGCAAACTCATATTTTTTGCAATTAAATATTTTTGATGTTTATGATGGACCTTCATCGAAGAAAAAATCAAACCCAAAACAAATAGGATAGATGTCACCAAGGGATTTAAAAAGTTTTGTCATGAAATCAACAGAAGTTGATAAAGGAAATTCATCAAACTTTAACATCATTGTCACCACCTCCTTTGGGATTCTTTCGTTTCCTTAAATTCTTGGTGGCTGTTGAAGAACTGCAGGAAGTTTTTGAGATGTACAAAAATTAACTACTCCTACTCCAGCAACTGTATATGTAAAAGAAAGACACAATGATATTTGTGATGATGTTGACTGATGGTGTCAAGCAACAGGATGAACAACGTACACATATTCGTATACTCGTATAATGTATACTGGACAGGCACCCCACTGTCTTTGGGTATCCTCTTGATTTTAGTGGGATTTATAACAAAAGTCGATGAGGGTTTGGGTGTGCTCAATTTATCATTTCGGTAAAAGTGGTTAATGGCATCGTATCCATTTAAGACAACCGGACAACTTGATTCGGTAAAATAAATTTGTAAGACTTAGGCAGTGGCGGGCGGTCCAAATTACATTCTTCCACGTTCGCCATGTAACTGGGTGAACTTTTGGATTTTTTTTAATGATATGATGACTTATCCAGCTGTTCTCAGAACTAAGACGTTAGTTGCAGTAATGGATGAAAGGTTGTGCTAATTGAATTGAATACACAAAGAATGGTAGAATACCTCTTAGAAACGACGGGAAGCATTCGTTCTATCTGCCGGCAACATAGAGAGTCATGCCATCTGACGTTAAGTTTACAGAATACCCATCTGTCAATGGAAAGCAAACTGAGAATGCAAGCAGTCCTAACGTTAACTCGCGTTCTGGTAAACTCTCCTCCGAGCCTTGCCTAGAAAGTTTATCTCATTTTTTGTGATCAATTTCCACTTAAAAACTAGGTTTTTCTCCGTCCGATTATCAAAAATTGGGGTATGAATTGGCGGTAATATGTGCACAGCTCAATGAAGCTGCGTACATCGGTCAGACAAGTAGGAGTAGGCCAGTTGCGTACAACATTGATTTTACTGGGGTCAGGTGATACGCCATCGCCATTCAGCACATGTCCAAGAAATCGTACTTTTCGGAATAAGTTACATTTGTGTGGATTCAATTTCAGGCCAGACTCTCTTAGACGACTGAAAACAGAACGCAAATTATCGAGCGTTTGTTCAAAGGTCTTACCATGGACGAGGATGTCGTCCAAATAAACTAAACAGGTTTCCATGGGCAGTAACCGTAAAACGTTTGACATGAAGCGTTCAAATGTAGCGGGAGCGTTGGTAAGCCTAAAACTCATTACTTTGAATTGCCACAGTCCGTCCCTGGTCACAAAAGCGGTCTTGTTCCGGTCGATAGGATGCACTTCTACTTGCATATATCCAGACTGGCAATCCAGGGTGGTAAACCTCGCCGAACCGGCCACAGCATCTAATGTGTCATCTATCCTGGGCAACGGGAACGAAGTTTTGATAGTGACTGAGTTCAAACGACGATAATCAACGCAAAACAGAGTCGATCCATTACGATTGGTGATGCCCAGGGGCTTGAGCAAGGTTCAATGATGTTGCGGTGCAGCATGTCGTCAATGATCTTTCTCGATTCTTCTTGTTTCGCTAAAGGTAATCTCAGAGGAGGCTGCTATGCCGTGCCTACATCAATTGTGTGTTGAACTGCGCTGGTTCTACGCAAGTCATCACGTCCAGTGGAGAATACGTCTGCAAATTCCTGCAACAATTTTTTGGCAGCATGTTGTTGCTCGGGCTTAAGGTGTTTTTTCGACTGTAGGAAAAGATCTTCCAAGAACTCGGGAAAAACGGCATTGTCTGAGAGTGCGATGCTAGTATTGGCAGGTAGAACCACAGAATGATCCGCTAGATTGGCTACTCCTACGAGGATAATCCCATTGTTTACTTTGTTTAAAGATTTTCCAATCAGGAGCCCTTACGGTAGATGATTTCCTACAGGAGAGACTATTCCTTCTGCAAGTATAGATGAAGAAGCAATGGCTGGAATAACTGTTTCAGAAGAAAAACAACTTGCTCGGTTCCATCACTCAGATCACCATTACGCAATTGGCGGGAAAAAGTGCCCCCTCAGTTCAATTGAATGCGATCACCACCAATCGTAATTTGATGGGAAGAGAAGTCCAAAACGCTCTTCGCGGCTTGCAGCACATCAATACCCAGGATACCGTCACAGCTGGTGGGAAAGGAAAAATAGACCACCAACACTTTTACTCGACGCTTAAATCTACCGAGTTGAATAACTGAAGGCCAAATATGCGAAGTTGGGAATGTATGTCGGAATGCTTGCATTTCCAGATTATATGTAGGCGTTGGAAGCAATTATATAGATAGATCGACTTACCAACGTAACCGATGGTCCTGTATCCACTAAAAACTGGGGTCTACTACATGATATTGTTGGTAGTTTTCTGCGACTGCGATTGGCTGCTCTTCGTTGACAACAGTTGGTCTAGTGCGCGGTCGGTGACGTCGACTTCTATATTGATTCGACTGATTCTCTCCATTATTAATTTCGATTGATCGAGCTTGATGAATGGTTTGGGTGGCGAAACGTGCGGCTTCCACTGTTATAGCCTTAGAAATCGCTTCAGTAAAATTCGTGGGCTCTCCTAGCCAGACGCTCTCCTGGACATGAATTGCATTATTGCTATAACATACGTTCCTGGGCTTCAGGTGGACAATCTTCAAATACAATTCATGTAAGTCGTCGTATGTCGCTGGCATAAGCACCAAGATCTTCTTGTAGACGTTGCTGTCTGGAACGAAAAGAGGCGTGAGAAATGTGTTTTTCTTGACAAAAGAAACCTTAGCTGTACAGCTGAAGACAGCTTATTGTAATCAACACGGTCGGTGGGATCCAAGTTGGTAAGTACAGCCACATTTTCTCCCCGAAGTAAAGTTGCTAATATTTTGGCCCTTTCTTTAGAATTCCATCCATTTGCTTCAGCGACAATGTCAAATTATTATTATTATTATTATTTTCAAGGAATCGATACAAATGAATTTGTAAATTCCTGGATTTTACGCCGGGGTACTATGCCCATGTGGCGTTTGTCAACAGCACGCGGTGTACCGAGTTCCCATGTGGTCCCTCATCTAGTTCAAATGGTGCTTTGTAGTTCCGCCAACGTGTTATGTGACTGTCAAATGGTTGTGGAAAAAGCATGCACGAGTTGCTAAATAAATTAGATTGCTGGATGTGAATAGGTGCTCGAGAGTTCGGTTTTTTATTTGTGTTTCCTCTTTATGAACAACCGATGGGTCTGCAACGGTTATTGTATGCTCTGCTGGGTCCATCTCCTTGGATGTAGAACATCGAAAAGCTTCTTGGACGAAATTTGTGCCGCTTAATGCACGTAGTTCCTCTGTGTGTCTCTGCTGCTCCTCTGCATGAGTTCTGCGATTCTATTATTCTGCTGCTCCACATTTGCGCTGAGAAAATTTAATTTGGAAAGAATTTTCTCCAAGTTTTCAGTTTATCCTGCCGTCATATCTAACCGATCATCCCACTTCTGACACCAATGTTATAAATTTTATGATTTCGGCAATACTCGGCGATGGACGGCGAGAAGAATTTGGATGAAGAAAACGAAAAGTGACACGTGGTACTCGTAGATTGTTATATTGTTCACACTTTATTCAACCACAGCGGAACAACTGGCTAGCGATGTTCGTGAGTGCGTAACAATATCAATTTGTTCAGTTTGCATTCTGAACAGAGTTTGTCTAGATTTTTGTTGGTGTTAGCTTTTCCATTTTTTGTCGCTTTTAAATAACTGCAATGTCTGGGAGCATCTCCAGAATGTACGGATATGTACTCGTTTTGTTGTGTATTCTATTTTGTTTTTCAACCGAAGTTTTGCAAATTTCTTTACACGCCAAAGTCTATTCGTGACTTAATGGACCAACAATTGGAACTTGGAGTGAGTGTATCTTAGATTATGATAGCAACAAGTAAAAGCAGAAATGCAACAAAAACAAAAATGCGCAAGTCCAAGCAAGGAGTAACATCGAATAATAGAAAAAAAAAACAAATAGGATTCAAAAGAAGAAGGATAGTTCATTTCGGAAGCAGACTCTTTTGAGGCATTTGTAGTTTTTATTCATGATCCATCTGTATAACTTACAAGGTATACAGGACGACACACCAGAGGCATGACGGTACACTCAGTACCGAGCACAGTTTGAAGCTCACATTGGAGGCAAATTTAACACGTTTTCTTGCTCCCAAGATGGTTTTTAGTTTCTAGCAGCCCTGCCTGCAGCAGTATAATACACTATGTATTCCCAAACTACAAATATGGGTAGTCATTAAGTTTTATTTTATTTATGAATTTTTTTTTTTGTATAAAATACGTGTAGAAGATACTCCTTTTTAAGAGTGATGAGTGGTACTTGCTTTGAGAAGCTTTTTAGAATCATCAAAAGGATAATTTGGAGACTGGGTTGTTCAGATGCAGTGCTCATGCTAATTGCACTTTAGAATTCAGCATTTCAAATTATTCGCTTTGTGGCTTCATGCTCGGATTTTACTTTTTTTCTGATTTCTAGGGTACGAAACGAATGTTACTTTCTTTGACTGGACTCAAAACTGAATGACAAAAATCCTTTCAAAATTACGTAACGATCACAGAACGGGTAGGAACTAAGACAGTAGTCTTATGGATAACTTTGAATAAGTGTTGCTTCTTTTAATTTATAACTTATTTAAGGTTTGTACATATTGTACTTGTATATCCAATTTAGAAGACAAACCTTATTTTATCGCGCTGGGATTGAGAAAGCAATGAGAATTTAAAGAAAATTCAGTCACTCTTTTGGTGTCTCGATACATTTCACTAAAAATGAAAATATGTTCAAAAAATACAAACATGGCCGGAAAATCTTCTTTTTTGTTTGGTTCAGAAGCTTGCCAAGTTTGTTCAACCTTATTCTAAAAATGGTGAAAGTTTGACTGCAACTATTGTCAATGTCTGTAAAATTCTTGGTAACCAAAATGTTTCCAGTGAACTGTGAAAAGAATAATCGAACAATTTGTGGAGCCTGGGTCGATAACTGATATCTGACCACCGATACGTAACCATTCGAGTCGCTCAATGGAAACTAATCGAGCTCAAGAATTGAACATTTCAAAAGGTACTACAGCGATTCTTATAAAAGAATTGCGTCATTGTATTTTTAAAATCCAACTAACAGAACGACTCAAGTGTACGGTGCACACCAACAAGAGTTCATTAATTGTTGTTTTCTCTGTCGGAATAGAGCAATAAGTTCCTATTAATGAAATGTCTCAGTCTTATAGTACCAGGGCTACCACATCAATGCAGAGTACCTGAACATTCACAGAGGTACGGCTCCGCGGTACCATTATCACTTTTAGAGCAGGAGTAGCAAGATATTGTATCACTTATGCCCAGTATATTTAAGTGCTTCGTAAAAGTGCAGTGCCCAGTAACGAAGCCAGTAAGCAGCCTGCAGTCTTTCCTTATGAGGGACAAAGAGACATCGCGAAGCATTAGTTTGGTCAGCCGGCAACCTGAAGAGTCACGCGCCTGCAACTATGCTCATAATTTTTGATTTTTTTTTATATTAGCGTGCACTCAAGGGGTTATTATAAACTCAAAATGTTTGCACACAGCGCGGGCGAAGGAAACTTAGGGAGGAAGATAAGATTGGTACCGATGTATTGTATTTTGGTCTTAAATGTTTGCAAGTTATAACGACTAGGAAGGGCGACTTGAGTATGTACTGATGAGCATTCATAGAGAGGCGGGTATTACGGTTAAAAGTTTGAAGGGGCGGAATGCTACTGGAGATGTCGATGGAGCACTGGTGGTGGAAATAGCGATAAAACAAAGTGAAACAGGAGACATTACGTCATTGTTCAAGGCTGTACATTATTTGGGCGATCACCTATGAACACCGCACTATATAGCAGGTGCAGAGATGTTTTAGGCGCACCTTACCAGATGTGGCCACTTGACTTCAATTTTGGGCTGATAAATGGTTTATAAATTGCGGCCTATTGGAGGGGAGGGGAAGTATTTCTTACATTGCTTAAGGAAGCCTAGACATTTCGCAGCATTTTTGACCACATTGAATTTGTCATTCCAACGTCAGTTGCCATTGACAAACATACCGAGAATGGAAAGTTTTTCGGTTTCGACTATGCAAGTGCCTTCGAATTTGAAGAGCATAGAGTACTGTCGTTAACAAATTAATATATTGAATTATAAGTGGGCGACAAAAGATCATTGATGACAACTAAAATGAGTGTCGGGGAGACAGAACGGAGAGGAACGGAGGGCGCAACGGCATTTATTTTGTGAATATCGGACTTAAGACCATCCTCGACAACGTTCCGGAAGGCAATTTCTAATCCAAGTGCACATATTTTCGACAAAAGACCCTGATGCCAAACTCTGTCAAACGCCTTCGAAATATCAAGTGCAACTATCTTGCTTTCGCCAGATATGCAACTGTTAATGTTAGCCCTAACTGAGAACGTGGGTAGACATAACGTTGATTCGAGTCCTGAAAAACTCTGCCTGAATGATATAATTTCCTGTGATCACATTGTGACCTGTGATCCAGACGAGACTCAGTGCATTTACGTTTCCGACTGCTTTTAGTGAAATTTTGAAATCTCGAACTAGCATTGAGGTCGTTAAATGGCTTAGCACTGCCCTTGGCTGTCGCTACAGATGCTAATGCCCCGCACACTCCACAGATTCTTCACAATATATCATAGTGAAGGATTACGTTTATCTCCGTTGGCTTCCTGCAGAGAGGCACCAGCGCCACTCATTGACCATAGATTCATTTCCTGGCTCAGATTTTACACAAGACCAGTCCTGGGCTCAGTAAATGTCGATTTTGTCGATATATCATTGCATCGAACGGCATGTCAATAAGACCAGGATCAAAAGTCGGAGCACAATGTCATCAAAGCTCCAGTGCATGTTGTACCAAAGACCACTCCATTTCAAATGGAAGATGGCTTTTAGAGCGCAGCCCATCTGCATCAGCGATGGGACCAGTTCCCAATATGACGGGTACAAATAGCTGCATTGGAGTACCAAAAACACATATGTTCGCCATGAATGAGAAAACGCATCATCTTTTTAACAAACAGTGTGTGACGGAGGTTGTCGGATTTTGAGATTATGTGGTTCTAAGAGTCCGTTGCCACTCATCACACATCACGTGAGACAATGACATTATTGCATATAACATTCAAATTTGGCCGACCAGAATTGGCCGCTAAGATTATACGTTTTAACTTCTAGACGTCTTTCTCTGGTGTTTTTTGAAGTTCTTCAGTTTATGTCAAATCTTTTATCACCAGACCAATGAAAGAGGAAGTTAAAAACTCTCTCACTAAATGTTAAACATATTTATGTCAAATATAGCGCAACTTATGAGATGTGTTGTTCCATATCTGATTGTCACCAGTTTACTTATATTTTAAATCAAAATTTGGTTATTACCTTAACAAAAAAATGTAATTTTCCGCTCTTGTTAGGATATCCTAAATGTACAGCGCCCCAAAATAAAACTCCTTTCATGTAAACAAACGTGTACCATGAAGATCTTAAATGAAAGACATCCATTTAAAATATTATTCTCTAGGACCTGAGCTCATTAATGCGTAGTATTTATGTGGACCCTATGAATCGATCCGACATTGGTTGCAGGAGCTGGAGCTTTACTCATATTCTGTTCGAGCGCCGAATCTTGAATGGGACGAATTCAATTTCTCAATAGTGTTAAAAATTTACACAAAGCCACTAATCCAGATGGTATATCTCTTCTTCGTCTACAGAGGTGTTCTTCCATGCTGGAAAAACCACTGCGTAAGCTTTCTCGTCAATCGTACTCTGAAGGATACTTTGCGTGTCTGTATCCCGTACCAAAAAAGGGCGAATCTTCTTCTCTCTCGGGTCCGTTGGTGATTTGATGGCATGTCTCACCCAAAATTGAAACCAAAATATACGGCAATCTGGCGAAACAAAAATAGTTGGGCTTCATATTTCAGAGGCATTTGAGTTTGGCATTAGGTTCGGTTGTCTAAAACTGATGCATTCGGCACTGATTAATCTTTTTTCCAATGGATTATAAATTGCCTTTCGGAACGTTTAACTCGTTTTGAAATGTTTTATGTCGACATCCACAAAATAAATGCTGGCGTGCCCCAGGGCTTCGTTCTGTATCCCGAAATTTTTTTATTATCTATTTATGATCTCTTGTCTGCTACTTCTAATCCAGTATAGTCCTTTGGTAATGACAGGAATCTCTGTTTCTCGTATTTGTTCCCGGACTCACGTCCCTGCACTTCGGCAACAAAATGTAAAGGTTATTAAATTCCGATATGAACAACATAACTAAATGGGGAATACTGTTTGATATCGCCAAAGGGAAACATAAATACGCAACCATCATCCTTGAATTGCATTTGCATTGTTGAAACCGAAAAACTTTCTATTTCCAGTATGTGTGCCAATGACAACCGGTGTACGTTGAAATGACCACAAATTCGATATCGTCAGTGCTGCGAAATGTCTAGATTTTACCCCTCTCATCTGACTTCAATATGCAAGGTACTCAATGCCCCAAATTTGGATGACAGTACCAAAATGTGGGCAGGCGCTCCAAAGACCTGTTTGCTCTTTCTCGGTAAAGTTTAAAACCATGCGATAGGACTTTCAGGTAGACGATGCTAATATTGCACTGCCTTGCGCTGTTTGCTCTACCAATGCTCCATTGGAATTGTCAGAAGCATTCCGAACTTCAAACCTTCAACTGTAATGCCGATCTCATTATGAAAATATCGTGATTCTATCATGACTCACACAATTCCCTCATAGAGTGCCTTGCTGAGCTCTTTGCCTTCTCGTCATCATAACATGCAAACATCTGAAACCGTCGGTTTGTCTATTTCTTGCCCTCTTAGAATGTCCCTTCAAAATCAAAATCTTATCAATTAATTATTAAATTTTAAAGCAATTATTTACACAACATTTTTCGGATTGTAATTCACGCTAACACAAACGTGGGTAATTAAAAAAACTTTTTACGCTCCGTGAAATGCAACAATAAATTCCCTTCTATTGGATCGGATCCTTTTATAATGGATTGTACAAAATAGGCTTCGTTTTGTCACTTATAAGAAGTTTGTGTTTTGCAAACCATTGCTTAAGAAATTGAAAGTTTTTCTGTAGTGGAAATCGTCCTCAAAAGCAATAACATTACTCCTTAAGTTTAGCTTGAAATGAAATGAATGCTTTTGTCATTTCAATTAATAAAGTTATGTACTATTACTCTGTTGAGGCCGTAACAAATTTTGCACAATTTTAAAATGACAGCATTAGAACTCCAGTCATCGAAACCCAAATTGGTCATTAATCAATCTTTTACTGATTATTTAAAAAGTTCCGAAATTAAAGAAGAAACTTGCGGGCACATACGAGTAATATGCAACTCGACACAACACAATACAACAAAATTTTGTTCAGCGATGAGACTCATTTTTGGATGGATCTCTACGTCAACTAGCAAAGTTGCCGTATTTTTCATTATACTATATTCGCGAAAAGTCACTATTTGGTGTGCTTTATGGACTGGTCCATATTTCTTCAGAAATGATGCTGGGAAGAACGCTTCAGTCAATGGAGAGCCTTTTGTTCGATGAGTGCATATGACCTATGAAACGATCCAAGGTCATGTAATTCAACACTCTTGGATTTCATGTGCGGATATGTGACATCGATAACCTACTTCCATAAACCAAATATGGTAAATGACTTGGAGGCCAGCTTTTTGAAAGCTAGATGAAAATGGGGCTTCCAGACTTAATCGCTTTGAATACCTCTCAGACAAGGCCCGGTAAAACACCCAGGACCACTGTAACGATTCGTAAGGTGGAACGTAGATTAAGTGAAAATCCGAGAATCTCAGTGCGGAAAAGAGCGGTTACTTTGGGACTCTCAAGAACATTTGTTCATGAAATTCTACAGAAAGACTAAAACTATCAGGCTTTTCAATTTCGATTGGCGCAAGAACTTAAGGGAAATAACTTTAATTTATGCAAAAGCTTTTGTGAAACAGTTTTGGAGATATTACACACTAAAAACTGCATCTACTGGAGCGACGAGTCCCATTTCCCACCTGTATGGACACATAAGTAAGTAAAGCAGCCGCTACTCAGCTCCAAGAAAACGTAGCCGGCGACTTAAATACCCACGGCTTTTACATTGCCCAACAGTAAGTCTTTGATGCGTTTTATAGATGAACAGAATTATCGTGGCTCTTTTTTTTTTTAATTCCAAAGAACAACCGATAAATGTGATCATCCAAATTTATGGGCACATGATCACAGAATATTTTTTACCTAATTTGCATGCATTTCTATCTTACACATTACGCACGTGGTTTCAACAAGACGGAGCGACTCCATATGCGGCTAAAACTTCCATGAATTTGTTACGTGAGTATTTCGAATATTTCCACGAAAACAGATCAGCCGTTTTGGAAACGTCCCGTGGCTACAATGGCCACTTAACCCCATGTATTTTTTTTCTATGGCTATACATTAAAAGTAAAGTTTACTACACTAATAACCCGCGAAAGAAATATCCGTCGTAAAATCCACGATACCCAGCCAAACACGAAACACGATAGTCCGCTTCCAATAGTGTATCCGACTAAATGGGCGGCATTTGCACGATATAATTTTTGAAGCCTAGAATCAGCACTCATTCTCTTTATGTTAAACTAAGTAATAAAGCAATATATTTTTTTTCACGTTTGAAAACATAAATTTGCCACCGGACACCCTCTATTTATGCACTAATTGCATACAACACTAATCATTCCAAGAAAGCCAATATTAAAGCCATTGCCACGTCTTTTACGTCTTTTACTAAATTTTAAATGTTTATACCTCTAAAAAAGGTAATCAAACCAAATCCATTATGTCGGAATCTAATTCCAGAATTTGTATCCTCATGTCTCAAAGACATTTAAAATTACCAAGAGCTAAGAACTTAATACTAATTTGGATCGAATTGCTTCGTCGATAATATCCACAAAAAATTAATTTGAGATCCTTAATAGCTCCGAACAGTTTTCAATCTCAGACTAGATATCTGGATGGTTGAATGGGCAAGATAAATGTATCTCCAACGTCATCAAACATTCTAAACTAATCACATCCACTACAGGCTCTAAACACTTTTTGGATATTCTTGTCCAAATAATTTCGAAATCATTATGCAATGTTCTGCACTAAAATTCAGATAATCTAATATGTACCATATCTACAAGGATACAATAATCCCTACATAAAACTGTGAGTAAAAAAAGAATTGCCTTGAAATTTTGGCACTCGTTCATCGGCGCAGAGTAAATCAACAACAACAAAAAATAAAACAAAAAGAAAAGGGAAAAAGAAAGGATACCCTTTAATATAGTATTGAAAACAGAAAATGGCAATTAGGGACAGAGCCGGTTGTTGGCATTCTGATATTTAAATGAGAAACACACAACACCAGTATCCTTCCGGAATTTATTTTCATCAACAAACACAGGAACAGCAAGGCCACCAAATCTAAGCGAAATATGAATAGGGACAAATTTATCAGCTACACAAACACCAAATGTAGTTGCGTATCCGTCCCTTAACCGACTTCTCTTAATTTTAAACTGTGTAACATGAGAAGAATGCAGATACAAACAATTGAAGTAACAAAAAATAAATGAAAAATTAAGCGATAACCCTGAAGTTTGCCTAGTGTCAAATCAAAAAGGATTTATTCTATGAAGAAGATTAGAGGACTTTTTTTTTTAAATCTTCCCTTCAAAACCTCAGAAAACTCTCTCGAGTCCCCTAAGAAAATATTAACAGGAAACTGTGCGGAAACATACATACAATACTGGCACTTAATTTTATTTTTATTTTTTATTATCATTATTGTTATTTTAACAAACAATATAATTTGCTTAATCTATCATTACAAGTTAAGGCACTCGTATAGTTATAATAAGAACAGTTAGTAACATTTTTTATTTGAAAATTTATATAGTAATAAATGCTACTTCATAAATAAAATAAAATTCAAGAATTATGTGGGGCCAGCAATATTTAGAAGGTTTTTTTGAAATTCAGCTAAATATTATATTACACAAAACGGAAAAAGAAAAGATGGAAAATTGTATAATAGCATATAAGCATTAAGTGGGCATTTAGTAAATTATTGTAATATTAAGGAATGTAGGCCAGCAAGACTTCAATTTGACTGTGATTGTTAAACCTTAACACATAAGTCAAACAGATATACATGATAATTTACGTTCATATAAACAAACAGAATATTTTTTGACATTTCTCTTGCTGCTAGTTTTTGCATTAACTTCTCGTTTAACATCCGTGTTGTACCACGCTTCTCGGGAATAAAAAGGACATACAATAATTGTTCTAAAGTGTACCTTTAAGTACAACGCAAAATTTAACATTGGCGACAGTGACAGGACCCGAGGAGAACAGTTACACCGGTAAAGTGATTAGCAGCACATAGCTCCATACCCATTGTTTGCTTGTAACTTCTTGCGAAACAGGAGAAAATTAACTTTAATTGACTTTTATAACATTTACGGCTAGTAAATAAAAAAGAGCTGTTTCGTACTTGGACGTTATAAAAAGAGTGAAGTTTATTGACCTTAAATACAAGATTATAAATGTCACAGCTGTCAATAATAGTGATGAAATTTCGTCTGTGGGGCATTGATATTAATATTGCCAATCTTGTCGATGTTGACGTCATGAGAGCCAACACCCATAGCGGCATCACCAGCAAACGGTAGTATATCATACCACATATCTGAAAGTGCACGTACATAGTTTGACATGAGTGAGAAAAGGTTAGCTTGCGCCAAGTTCAAACGGCAAACGCTCAGAAGCCAACAAGATCGCATCAAGGAATTCGTGGAAAAACAATTACATGAAGCCACAATCAGCGAATTGGATGTTCGACTAAATGCGCTCGACAAATACTACAACGAATTTCAAACCGTCCAATCATTAATTGAGGAATTAGATTCATCTGAATGCGAAACGACAACTCGTGCATGTTTCGAAGAACTCTACTTCTCTCTTCAACCTGCGTTGGTAACGACTACAGGTGACCTTAAACGGAATGTAGAAAATCAGGTACGAGACAACACATTTCTCAATACAACCGTCGGTGGATCAGCAGTTCGACTGCCTAAGGTAACTCTTCATTCATTTTCTAGAGATTACACTAAATGGATGTCCTTTTTCGAAGCATATTCTTCCTTGATTGACAGTAATGACAGTTTCGATGGGGTGACGAAATTCCATTATTTACGTTCGTCGCTATCCGGTGAAGCAGTGCGGAGTATTCAATCAATTGAAGTAACCAACAAGAATTACAGTGACGCCCCTAAACTACTCCAGGATAGATATGCCAAGACATCAGTCATTGTAGAGGAGCATGTAAAGGGAATTCTGAATTATCCTGTTATAGCAAGGGCTACAGTGACTAACATGCGAGGGCTCATGGACACTATCAACGTTCATCTACGCTCGTTAGCCACTCTTGGTCGACCTGTCGTCCAATGGGATGATCTACTAATATGTATCATTTTGTCAAAATTAGACAACATCACTAATGATAGGTGGATCGACGAGCGTTCTGCAGATAGACTTCCAACTCTTAAGGAATTATTCAAGTTTCTGGATAAACGTTGCCAGCAATTGGAACGTAAACCAACACAACAGCAATCACAAATATCCATTCTGTCTGCGTCCAATCTCAAGGTCAACAAGGTAATCCGCCCACCTATGCCGAGAGCATCGTTTGTGACAACGCAAAAGGTATGTACGCATTGTGCTAAAATAAATCATAACATATGTAGATGTAAAAAATTTCTCATGCTAATGCCGAAGGAGCGTTTTATTACCGTGCAGAAGGGGAATCTATGTAAGAACTGCCTGAAACGAGGGCACGGCTATAAAGATTGTGAATCTGAGACGTGTAGAATATGCCGCAGTAATCATCATACACTCCTTAATGAAGGCTCATCGACATTAGGTGTTAGCCAAGACAGTGAGAAGCCAAATCAGTGTTCGTTCTCACATCAAGCGTCAATTTCTTTAAATACTAATGCCTCACCATCGACTTTAGCTAGCTTAGCCACAATGAGATCGAATCTTAATTTGAAACAATCTCTCCTTGCCACAGCTCTTGTTAATGTACTTGGACGCCATGGCCATGTTTACGTCGCAAGGGCAATATTAGATCCAGGATCTTAAGACGGAAAACTTTGCGCTTCATTTAGGTCTTCAACGTTGTAAGTCAGCAACACCAATATGCGGAGTAGAACAAACATTAACATCAGCTCGTGATTCCTTAAGTACACGTATTCAGTCACGGGTGACAGCTTATTCAGCGAAACTTAGCTTCCATATCCTTTCACGAATTAGCGATCATATGCCTAACTTTGACTTTAGCACATCCAATTGGAACATACCTCCGGATGTCAAATTGGCGGATCCAAACTTCAGTAGACCTTTTACCAGAGATGTTCTGATTGGAGACGAAATTTTCTACGACATACTCATTCAACACCAAATAAAAATAACTGATCAAAATGCAGTACTCCAGAACACCCAGTTCGGATATATTGTTAGAGGCTTAGTAACTCCTAGTCAAGTAGTCAAGATTACATACCGCTGTCAGCTAACCACGCCTTCTTTATCTTCTTTAGAAAGAATTATACGGCAATTTTGGAAGTTTGAAGGCCGTAAACATAGCAACATAGTTTCTGAGGAGGAAGGTCTTTGTGAGTAACATTTTCGATCAACATTCGAAGACTGCAAAGCGGTTGCTTTGCGGTTCGTTTACCCTTTCGACATCCCCCATCGTTATTGGGAAATCGCTTGATGCTGCAATCCAACGCCTCTATTCGCTTGAAAGGAAATTTAAAGGTCAACCAGAGCTCCAAAAACACTACGTTCAGTTTCTACGCGAGTACGAATCTCTTGGTCACATGAGAAGGGTTAAAGGTATACCACAGGAGAATTATTTCCTACCCCATCATTGCGTCACCAAACACGATAGCTCATCTACCAAGGTACGTGTTGTTTTTGACGCCTCAGCAAAGACGACAAAGAATATTTCCCTAAACGAAATTTTGATGACAGGGCCTACAGTGCAGTCAGATTTATTCGCAGTCCTAACAAGATTTCGTTGCTATCATTGGGTCTTTACAACTGATATAAGGCAAATGTATAGGCAAATCGAGTTGGATCCCGCGGACAGGCAATATCAGATGATAGTGTGGCGAGAAAATTCGACCGATCCTATAGAATATTTCGAAAATTAGGCGACACGTTGCCTAAATCAACTCGCCATGGACGAAGCAACTAATTTTCCAGCTGCGTCATGATCTGTGCTAAAGGAAGCATACGTCGACGATATAATGACTGGAGCTCGTACTTTAGACGATGCTAGGTCTCGTCAAGCAGACATCATAAAAATGTTGGAGAAAGGTGGGTTTGAACTACGGAAGTTCTGTGCTAATCATCAAGCACTTTTAAGTGCTGTTCCTGAGGAGTATAGGGAACCACTGCTCAAAATTGGACAAAATGACGTAGTGAAAACGCTCGGTTTAGCTTGGGAGCCTACACTTGATGCCTTCATTCTTCGTCTTGACGTTTACCAGCGTAAGATTATCACGAAACGCAGTGTCTTGTCAGAACTTGGAAAAATCTTTAACCCGTTGGGTCTAATCGGACCGGTAACAGTCCTAGCAAAAATATTTCTGCAGGAACTATGGAAACTGAACCAAACTTGGGACCATCAGCTCCCAAAATCTTACTAAGAAAAATGGATTCGGTTCACTCAACAATTGCACCTGCTTCAATCATTTAATATACCCCGACATTTACTAAGTGACTTGCATCCTATTACTATTCAGGTTCATGCTTTCTCGGATTTTGCCCAGGTTGGAATTGTGTGCTGCGTTGCTGATGACAGAGTTAGTCGATCGAGTCCAAGCCAGCTTACCGGTCAAGGTACAACAACGTTTTTATTACACCGATTCCAAAATCGTGTTAGCATGGATTGCACGTCCATCTTACACTTGGCAAACGTTTGTGGCGAATCGTGTAGCAAGAATTCAAGAGCTATCGACAGTGGACGATTGGCGATATTTCAATACTAAGAACAACCCCTCAGATATTATATCTCGTGGAGCCCTCCCGGATGTGTTCTTGCAGTCTCCTTTGTGGTTCGAGGGACCAAAATTCCTGCAACATTCATCATCTACATGGATACTACTTCAATGTTCCGAAGACATCATTAATATTCCTGATCAACGACGAATTTCATCAGTACTTCTCTCTACAAAATATCATGAATTATTTGCAACTATCATTCATCGAGGTTAATGGCAGCGCCTTCAGAGAGTTGTGGCTTATTGTCTTAGATTTGCAGCTAATGCCAAGAGTAAGGAATCTATACGAAATCTAGGACGCCTTACATTACCTGAGCTCGAAGCAGCACATAACGGAATTCTACGTAACATTCAACGCCAATGCCTTGATTTTCACTATCGGCGACTGCTAGATAACAAGGACGTCGAAAATTCAAGCCCTCTTAAGAGCCTCAGCCACTTACCATAATGGACTTATACGGGTTGGGTGACGGCTCCAAAACTCCCTCTTGAATTATAATTCTAAACGTCAAATAATTCTTCCCAAACATGACATTACTAAATTACTTTCTTTCATTTCATGAATTTACATGCTTGGCCCCAATCATTATTGGCTATACTTCGACAGCGCTTTTGGCCTATAAATGGGAAGAGTTTGTGCCGCAATATTGTACATCACTGCGTAAGGTGTTTTCGCACGAAACCGACAATGAAACAGCCATTTATGGGACGTCTACCAATAGAACGTGTCCAGCCCTGCATTTTGATCTGCTTTACAACAAAGGCAATTCATATCGAAGTGGCTAGTGATCTATCCACGGAAGCCTTTATTGCTGCACTTCACAGGTTCATAGCAAGGAGAGGAATATGCAAGACTATCTTTTGTGATAATTTTGTAGGCGAACGAGCTAGCGGAGCTACATCAACTATTTCAAGCCGAATCACATCAAGAGAAAATTCATCACTTTTGTCAGCAGAGTCGGATTGAGTGGTGCCACACTCCACCAAGATCACCGCATTTCGGCGGCCTTTGGGAGGCTGCTGTCAAAACGGCAAAATACCACCTTCTGTGAGTAACAGCAAACGTTCTTCCGACGTTCAAAGAGTTGTGCACCTTGACTACACAAATAGAAGCAGTATTAAACTCAAGACCCATCACACTGATCTGTGATCTCTGATCACTTTTTGATCGATTGCCCATTAACTTCGTTTCCTGAACCAGATATTTCGGATGTGCCAATAAATAGACTTTCAAGATTTCGTAGTCTCCAGCAGCTTCAACAAGTGTTCTGGAAACGGTGGTCAACCGACTGCCTTCATCTGCTACAATAGCGCTACAAATGAGTAAACAAAGATTTGAACCCGAACACTCTCGTTGTCATTCAAGATGATCATCTCCCACCATACAAATGGGCACTGGGCCGAGTGATTCGAACATATCCAGGCCGGGATGGTGTCCATAGAGTTGCAGTTTTTCCATTACCATTCGAAGATTGAAGTGACAAGTACAATTCAAGGAGGCCGGGATGTTAAACCTTAACACATAAGTCAAACAGATATACATGATAATTTACGTTCACATAAACAAACAGAATTTTTTTTGACATTTCTCTTGCTGCTAGTTTTCGTATTCACTTCTAGTTTAATATCGGTGTTGCACCACGCTTCTCGGGAATAAAAAGGACATACAATTGTTCTTGTTTAATTAGTTATTCTATATTTTAATTCAAATAAAGTGTACCTTTAAGTACAAAGCAAAATTTAACAGTGATCGAAATCCAGAACTTTCTTTAAAAACACTGATGTGTTATATCCTTACATCGAAAAGCCGCAGGAAATGTATTAACCAATTTGCAATGGAGTAGAAGTTTCTTAAATGCGTGGTACGGAAAGAGGGAACAGTAACATAATTTTCCAAATTACGAGTACTTCGCAGAGTACGGGAGTCAGAAATGGGAGTCTGCAAGTTGCCACTTCTCATAAAAAATAGCTTGGAAAAATATATATTAAATAGAATATTTAAGGAGGGGCATAGAGCGAGTAAAATTGTTTGCACCGTAGATTTTTCTAATTGCACACTTTTGTAAAGCGACAAGAGGGATAAGTTTAGTTTAGAATAGAAAATTCCAAAGTAGGTTGTGATTAAAGTTTTACTATAACAAATCTTCTTAAGATGATAAAAGATGCGAATAGAGCAGCGCAGATATAGTTTCTATGACGAAATGCGTTTGGACCAGCTCATATTTTGATCAAATGAAATGAAACCCAAGTATTTAAAGTTATTAACTTCCCCTATTTTAAAACAATTTGTATTACAAACACAACCGTCATTGAAAACCGGTAAAGAATCATCCCCACTACATGTGAAATTGAGAATATTAAATCGAAGTATATTTCCGGATTAAGAAAATTCAAGCAAAAATACATCAACTTGGTTTTTTTGTTCACAATAAGCTTGTGCTTGGCAAGATAAAACAATGAGTTTATGTACACTAGGAATAATATAGGACCAAGGACAGACCCTTGTGGTACACCAATGTCGAATACCCTAGAACCACTGAGGTAGTCTCCCACTTTTACTTTTTGAGTTCTATGGACGGATAGGACGCAAGCCATTTGTGAATAGTACCACGGAACCCAAGGAGAAATATGCGAGAATACCATCTCGATCAAATTGTTCCCGGAATAACCACCGTGTGGAGCTCCCATTGTTCCGATTTGAGTTTTGTTAAGTTGATAAATCTGTTGTTGACATTCCCTCTAAATCTTAGCGTCATAGCTTGACATTTGCAAAAGTTACGTAGCCACTTTGTGTGTGTTGGCGAATTTTTAAAATTTTAGAAATGGATTTAAATTTGCAACAACGAACTTGTATGAAATTTTGCGTAAAAAACGGATTTAATGGTGCGCGAACGTTGGAAATGTTGGAAAAGTGTTTCGGCAACGATTCTCTAAAGAAAACGGTCGTTTACCAGTGGCACGAGCGGTTCAAAAGTGGTAGTGAGTCAACTGAAGATGATGAACGCAGTGGCATACCATCGACATCGAAAACCGACGAAAACATTGATGGAGTAAAAGAAATGTTGGTCAATAACCGCAAATTAACCATCAGAGAGATAGCGGAGGACTTGAACATTGCCTATGGATCCGTCCAAGACATTTTGTTTCCGAGCCGAGACCAAAAAAACCTCGTCGTTTTCAGTAAAAAAATATGGCAATGTTCACTTTTATTTTCTGAACAAATTCCGGGAACTTTTTGGTGGTGCTCCTTTTTTAATGGTGTATAGTAAAATGTCTAGGCATTGGCTGACTACAATACATTACCCGTATTGCCAGGGGTGTATGAGAAACTTCCCATCACTATGCTACTAAATTACAGCAGGTTTCAGGAGGTGTAACCAAACGTGATCCTGTAAGAAGTTCGCGCATCCGCGGAAGTCTACTCATTAAGGAAGTGATAGCAGAGAAACTTCAGGCAGAGCAAATAAGCTGGTTCTGCCAGTCTTAAGTTGTAGCCCAGGCTCAAAGAAGTGGTCGAACATAAAATAATTGAAGGGTACAGGAGAAGAACGGATTTAGTCCAGCCCAACTAGTTTTGAGAAAAATCAAATTTAAATTTTCCCTACTCCTATATGCTTCAGGTACCAGATACTCAAAAACCATTATGTGTTTGGATTATGTATTTATTAAAACATAGAAAAGTGAAAATAAGTTTTAAAAAAAATTACATAATCATTCCAAGTTTAAAAACAAAAAAACAAACAAAGACTGAAGTCATTTTTCCCCGGTAAACAGGCGTCAATTGGTGGATCATCCAGATATTCATCATGACTACTCTCTTCAGGTTGGGTGATGTAGGTCAATCGTTTGTAAACTTGTTTGCCCTCTGGTCTTCCAAGGAATGTTGAAAGCGCTTTCAGATCTTCAAATTTGGCCTTTTTGATTGGTAATTGTTTGGTGAACCACTTTTTTAATGTAATGGCTGGCTTTTAGGTTTCTTTAAAGGAGACTGTTGGTAAGTCCCCCAAAATCTAACCTTATGAAAAACCCTATTGCGAAGGGGCATTTTCCTGTGAACAATGAAAGGCAGTCCAATTTTGAGAATCAAAATCATGCCCACAGTCAATTACTTGGGATGGAAAGCGTTTTATTCTACATTTTTTAAATTATTCCCACCAGTCATCTGGAGTCTCTGTATTCATATGTCTTTTGGTTAATCAAAGTCATGTTGTGATCGCATTCGATGTAGGAATGCCCCAGATCGGAAATATCGCTTTCTTCGAATCAAATCATTTTTCTTCCACAACCAAGTAATGTAAAAATCACATAACCGTGAAATTTTTATTTTATCCGGCACACGAGTCACAAAAAATTGCAAGCTCCCTCACTTTCTCTGGTAAAACTTGACGGAAAAGTGGTGGGTCATGGAACAAACCTCGTCGGCTCCTTTTTTAGCTACTGATTCATCGTTGGTATAGAATATGTATCGTGAATTCGATAGAACATGAACTGATGAAATTGACCTGACGTTTATAATAAACATCATTTGTAGTGAAGTTCGGTGTATTTAGGTCTTTTTGGTAGTCCATTGTGATGGCTTCCATGGTCTTGCATTGCAAAGAGCCTTGGCGATAACATCTCTTGAGCTAATAAAAAAGCTCACTCTTCTTGAGGTGAAGCTCTTTTTTTTGCGTTTTAATCTGTACTTGTTCCAGAGTTTTCTTTCGGACATCATCATCCAAACATGATTTTTATATCTGGACTAAAGATGACAGTTCAGCCTTAAAAGTATCACAGGTGCTGCAGGATATCCAAAGGATATGTTGAAATTAGTTTCAAATATGCAGCGGAATGATTCATAAACCATTTCTTGATCGGGATTTAGAAATATTTGTTGAATCAGGTAGGCACAGCTTCCTTGAGTTTTTGAACGAATAATGTGATTTGCCATCCTTTAATTTTTTTTTATAAAATTGATCGGATTCTACTTTGTCTCATCTGAAAGTTCAGGGGATTTCGCTTCTTTAACGAGAGACTCCTTTACGCGCCTGACTCGCCGGAAAATAATCCCATGCAAGGACATAAGTGCTGATGCAAGCTGGTACTTTGTTCATTTTCTCTGATCCGGACTCGATAGCTGAACGAAGCTGAATTTAATCGCGCCTCGTCGTCAGCAGAAAGGTAAGCATTTTGGGCATTGGTTTCTCCTAAGACATTGAATTCGTATATTATTCGACACCGTTCTGGCTCTTCTATTAAAGTAAAACAGTGAAATCGTTTACATAAACAATCAGGTACAAGTTCATGGGTCGTAGCTCGCATCACTTTTATAATATCTCTAATCCTACCTGTGATTTTCCTTCTTTTCCTCTCTGCTAGATGGCACCCTAAGCTCATTTTCAGTAAAAAGTGGACTGAAGCCGTTTTTCCCCTGTACCCTTCAATTGCAGCAATCAAATGCGAAAACATCTGCAAACTCTTAGCCTCACTAAGGAGATGATCCAAAATAGAATGATCTGCGGAATGGTTCTAAGTTCTGCAAATTTAGCCAACCCGGCAAGCGGCGCAGTAGCACTGCAGACACATGGGAGGCATATGTAAGATTTTATGTAATTAAATACGTTACATAATTCAACGGTTAATAAAAGAAGAAGAAGAAATAGTCCATCGAAATATCTCTCATAGAAAATGGTACTCGTATTTTTGAGGCATTAAACCTGGGGAATAGTAGGTTCCGTCGCAAAGGGCTCACGTACTAGCTGCCCTTGACTAATTCATCGTCTTACGATATCTGATCTACTTATCTGCAAAGACAAGTGTTATGGAACTGTACAAAATTATTTTGGATTAAAGTGGCCTTTATCAGCATTTTCTGGCAAAACATTAAATGACAGACTTTTTGGACAGGAGCATTGGTGCCCATCCGCTCTACATGACCTAGCCATCTTAGTCGTTGGACCTCCACTCTTCTGGTTAAGTCGATATCGCTATACAACCCGCCATTTTATCTTCTCCTCCACTCCACGCAGACGGAACCGAAAATATCTCGAAGAATTTTCTTCCCTAGAGCACCCTCATGCATGGCTCTGCGCCATAGAGCAGGACTGGGATTATTAAGGGTCACGTTTGCTGTTCGATGGAAGCCTTTGCTAGCCAATTGCCCTATTAGCTCAAAGAAGCAGCGATTGGCAAGGGTTATTTTTCGTTCGAACTCAGCACTGGTGTCGTTGTCTCTGGATTGATAGCGGAGACTAGGTAGACAAAGTTCTTAACTACCTCAAAGTTATATCTATCGAGGGTGATAATCTGTCCAAGACGCCGGTATTGGTTGTCCATTTTTGTTGACAATATATGATACTTAATCTTGTCCGCATACGTCTCAATACTCGCGAAAGCGCCACTGCTTTCTTCCGATTATGTCAATATCATCGACGTATGTAAGTAATTGGACGGACTTTTGAAAGATTGTGCCTTTTGTGTTAGCGCGTGAGTTTGACACTATTCTTTCATGAATGAAGTTGAAGAAGGCTATCGCCTTGCTAAATCCTTTTTTGACATCAAAGATCTCTGTGAGCTATTTACCGACCTTGATAGAGCGGCGTATATTCCCCATCAAAATCTTGCAAATCATCTTGCAAAACTAGACACTGCTCTATATAGCCCGCCTCTACAGATGAAGTCATACGCGGCCTTAGAATGCATGAATAGGTGGCGTGTATCGATTTGGAGCTCGTGGGTTTTTTCCAGATTTGTCAGTCGATGATGGACTTTTCCGGCCTGAAGCCACACTGATATGGACCAATCATGTTGTTGACGTGGGACTTCAGGATCTTGTAGGTGATATTAAGAAGACTGGAGCCGCTGTAGTTGGTGCAGTTCAAAGGGTCTGCTTTCTTGAAGAACGTACAAACAATGCTGAGGTTCCATTCATCTGGCATTCTTTCGTCCGACTATATTTTACGGATGAGATGGTGTATGCTCCTTACAAAATCATCCCCTTTCGCTTTGAAGAACACGGCATTCAGGCCTTCTGCTCGAGC
Source organism: Volucella bombylans (assembly GCA_949129095.1). Taxonomy (NCBI): domain Eukaryota; kingdom Metazoa; phylum Arthropoda; class Insecta; order Diptera; family Syrphidae; genus Volucella; species Volucella bombylans. The sequence continues at coordinate 113,543,826 of OX422144.1, read as the reverse complement.
AACTTTATTGGGTTTAAGCTTAGATACAGCTGTCTTCACTTTATCCAGGTCGGGTGGAATTGTTGGTTTGCATCGTCCAGGTTGAAAGCTTCATTCTGCTTGACAGCTGTATTTGGTTCGTCATCGCTGTTATACAGTCTGCAGAAATGCTCTTTCTAAATCCTTAGCATCGATTGCAACTCTACTACGATGTTCCCTTGTTCATCTCCACAGTTTTCGGTTCGTGATTTATGTCCGTGGAAGGTTTTTTTTACCTTTTGGTAAAACTTATGAATCTTATTCCTGGAGTAGCATGTCTCAATTTCCTTGACCGTGCGGTTCTCATGCTACTTCTTTTTCCTCCTAATAAGCTTGTATTCGCCTCCCCTCTCCATCTCGTAGAGTTTGTGAGTAGATCTAGTCCTTCTACGCAGCGCCGCTTTGTATGTCTCTTGCTTAATTGCGTGTGATGGTCGGCACTCCTCGTCAAATCAGTGGTTTCGTTGTGGTGGCCGAGCCCCAGTGATTACTTTTTGGCAATGTTGCCGCTGGTATTCGATACTTGATGCTGGCGGCATATACAATATTTAGTGATCTGTTGCGATTGTAGCTGCCTGACGTCAAACACCCTCACAGTATTATTGTAGTTTGCCTTTTCGATGTTCGGGATATCCGCGCAAGGTAATGGTCCGAGTCGATGTTGGCCTCACGGAACGTTCGGACTTCCATAATACTGGAGGAGTGCCTTGCGTCGCAATGTGATCAGAGTGGTTGACGGTAGATTGACCAGAAGTTTTTCAAATTCCCTTGTGAATATCGAGATGTAGGAACGCGTGCTAGCTACGACAATGTTTCGCCAATCGCAAAGTCGATTGGTATGAATCTGTTGTCGGAGATGTTTTCGTACAGGCTTTACCTTCCGACAGTATTACCAAAGATCTCCTTTCTTCGTAGCTTTGTATTAAAATCGCCGAGGGCCATTTTAGTGGCATAGCTGTGTGTCTTGTCCAAAAACTTGTAGAAGCTATCTTTGCCATGGTCATCTTTCTCCTCTAATGTTGGCAAATTTAGCCTTAATGTGGTTGTTACGAGGCGCTCATTCACATACAGGAAACTCAATACTTCTTGCCAAAATCTATAAAATGGGCGCTGCTTTAGTTGTCGATAATAATCGCCTAAGTACGTGTCAGAGTTTTTCATCCTCTTTTTGTCCGGAGCCCATTCCATCACATTTCTTGAATGGCGGTAACATCTGCTTTGTAGCAGTCCAGGGCATCTGCTAGATATTCGGCTGCACTTGGCCTATTAAGGGACCTAAAATTCTACGTGCAGATCCGAACTTCGTTCTTCTTGTTTCGTTGGAAGGGTTTGTCAACAGTAGATCCATCATTATCCGAGGCTCGTTGTTGCTTCGTAACTTAACTTTCTCTGGAAGTGGTGTTACCCCGCACAACCCCCAACCTGGAGCGCCAGTTCCATTATAGATATCCCTAAGACGTGGAGTCGGTAAGACCGAAGCCAGTTACCACTTGGAGGTAAAATAGCACAATTGATGTGTAGAAATAGTTAGGACACTGGGTATTGCCAGGTTGACATCTCTCAGTACCTACACTTTTTCTACAGAACGGTCTACTTTTGGCAGCTCTGAAGGAGCCTTGCAAACCCTCGATTAATGCTACCCTAATTGCAAGGGTGATGAAGGACAACAGATAATAAGAGTAGCTTTCGAAACCATCTCCGAAGGAACTCTAGAAACAAAAAGTTTTGGTGAGTTTAATGCAACTACAATAGCAAAACATATATATCTTTGGACTAGCGTTTGCAGGACCTAAACTGGATCTGAGTTGTTCGAAAATTACGAAGAACTGCAAGGTCTAATTGGCCGAATATCTCAATCGTTGTGTTTTTCATTCTGCCAGCATAAAAATGTCGATGCTGTGCATCATTTAATCGAAGTGTTTTTGGAGTATAAACAACGTAAGTCGTGTAGTAATTGCTTAGATCTTTTGTTGCAATCTGTCAGAAGTCACAGAAGTTGAAATACAAATCCTAAGAACCTCACATGAGAATTACAGCATTTGTGTATTTCTACATCAATACTTACCACTGTTGCATTACACTTATTGTGAAGGCTGTAAATGATTCAACTTTGACTTTCACTCACATAAAGCTGTCAATTCCAAGATATTTATGTAAGCACTTTAGAGCTACGAGTATGCAGTTTTAAACTTCCTATTTCAGTCGCCTAACACCCAACTATAGTTTCTCCAATCTATGACCATATTAGATGGAGCAGCGTCACTTATCAGTCGCAGTGGTATCCATACAAAGCTGAACTCGAAACCCCAGGCATACTCGTAAGGTGTATCAACTATCTGTCGTAGGTTCTTTGAGAAATACACTCTTCCAATCGCAGTTCTCCCTTTTTGCTAAGAACGAAATTCCCCAGAAAAAGATCTGACAAACTTCCGACACTGTACTGTACTGAAGTACTGGATAATTCGTTTATTGAGTCGAAAATATAGAGAACAGACACACAACAAGGAGGCAAACGGATGTTCACCCCAAACGCCAACAACTTCCCTTTGTTTTGCTTTAGTCAACCTTGAGGCCTATCAATATAAATTGGCTTCCTCGAGTAGGAGTTCGAGACGGAACAATGGGAGGCGAGGAAATCTAAAACCAGTACGGTAGCAATGAGGGTGTATCCGATGAGCAATAAATAATATATTTTTCAATATAGTCACGTAAAGGACCTTCACCGTGTTTCACACCTACAACTGTTGTCATTGGCGACTTAGACTGTCATATTAAGCCCACGCTGTGTTTGACGGCATCTAAGCTGTCCCAGATACTAGTTGCTTAGGTAGGCTTCATGTGACAATGTTGTTGTTGGTCCTTTTTCCTGTGTTATACCCTCACCAAACATGCACATTATGATTTGTGTGTCAATTACTTTTACCAGCGGCAATATTGGCATCAACAGTACTGTATGTGTAGCATGAGATTGATGATTTATCATTAAGTGTGATTGCGACGAATTGATTTCCCAATTTAACTGCTAAATCATGTACAAGATGATGGCTCTCCGGTGGGCTCGTTTAATGTACGAAGGATAATGTCAGAGGCAAGCACGCAACCCAAAGGTGTTCTGTAAGGTGTGAAAATATGCGTAAAAAATTAAAATACGGGTACATGTACATTATGTATGTACTATACTCTTCGATGGGAGGTGAAGAATGCTACAGTTTATACGAGTATATAGAACGTTGTTCTGCTGAAGGCGGTCTCTTTGAACCTATAATACATACCAAGTGCTTGGGAGAATGACAATTTTAGAATTCAATTTGATTGTTCGTCATTGTCTTTGCCGGAAGCCATAAGGATGGAATAGATAAATTGAGATTATCTTAAGTTTGAAATGAATAAAGACAAGTGTCGCTGGAGGATGTTTTCTCAGAATTGAGTAACGAGTGACTGATTTACTACTTTTTATGACTGGGAGCAGATACAGATTCCCCTGCAGGCGTGTCGTGAAGGACAAGTGATTTCTTTCATTAGACTTTATGTGTTAATGTTTTGGAAAAACCTTATTGCCTTATGCCTGTCTGTACAAACAACAGATTGGTTAGTCAAACTTTTAATAAACATTTGGGGGGAAATTAAATCGACATCTTTGGACCTCGAAGAAGGTACATCATAGCAAAAAGAATAAGTGTCTCAAGAGAAAAACGAACTTCTTACACCATATTAGACTGCCCTCACTGAAAGAAATTTATCGCTGGAGTGGCCAACGAAGTCTCAGTTGAGATATCTGAACGCTGCTGAGGGAACTTAGTTCATTTTGCACCAATTTTGCACCAAACCTCGAACTCGCCAAGTAAAAAGCAAAAGTTTTTACTGCCAACTTGTACGAGTATACAGTAAATAGTCTTTTACTCACCAGAATATTGTCCGCAGCACTGCAGCTCGGAGTGTAGATATGGCTAAGCCAATAAACCCTTCTAACTGGTGTGGTTTTCGGCTGCTACCTCTATTTGCGTACGTCAAGATAATGGAGATTTTCTTCCACTTCTGCGCGCCAGCTAAAACTAGATCTCTTTCTACTACGGTGTAACTTCGGATCGATAGATATCTTCGCGCCAGAGTGTAAGCATTCATTCGTTCTACATGCCCTAGCTATTTCAGGCGAAAGTTTTATACCTCCTTTTATACCTCATCCTGCATAGTCTGCAACTTAAAAGGAACCAAGGATCACTCGAAAAATTATTTGCCAGTGTTTCTTGACAAAGCTCTATTACTCCTCGGCTGCCTTCTTAGGCTAAGAAAGAACGATTCATCCATTTTCATTTGATTTCTGATGAATTGTCATTAAAAGAGTTAAGAGCGAGCCCTAGTAGACAAGATCGCAAGTTTTAACTGTCTTTAGAGATGTTCTATAGAATCCGTCGATATTGTGCGTCCCTTCTTTTTGAGAGCATTTAGACGGTCATCTAATAAGAGGTGTCATTCTATATTTTGCGCCATTTTTGAGCAGTCAACTTTTAACTATCATTGCGATGACTTTTCGTAAATAAAAACTAGGGAATTATTAAACATGGGTCGATACACCGTCATGCAACGTGTAACGTACTACTTTTGGTCTTCATCCAACCTCTTCTTGGACAGCTATCGTGAACTTAATCGATAAATTTGAATGTCACGGACAGGTTAGTGATACGAAGGCTCATGAAAACTCATGTTCGTCCGGCAAGGTCAGCTGAAAATATCGCCGCCGTAGCTGTGACTGTGACTGAAAACCTAGATGCTTTCATTTCGAGACGATCACAGGAATTCGGCCTATCTGCACTGCACAGCATTCTGTTTAAAGATCTTGGTCTATATGCTTATAAGGTCCGGTGTATAAGGAAGAATTGAAGCCATCAGATCACACACAATGCCGTACTTTTGCTGATTGGATGCTGGAAATGAATGAATAAGATCAGGATTTTTCACACAAACGTTTCACATCAGGCGCTCCGAAAACCCAAAAGAAATAGTGGAACAAGCTCTCCATCCACAACGAGTGGCAGTTTGGTGCGGGTTTTGGGCTGGCGGTGTGATCGGGCCATATTTTTTTCGAAAATTATGCTGGCTCGACTGTTTCAGTAAATACCATATGATGTTGCCCAAGCAGAACGGCGCAACATGACACTCAGCTGGTGAAACAATGGCTCTATTGCATGACAAGTTTCTTGGACATGTGATTTCTCAAAATGGAATCTTCAATTGGCCGCCGATATCATGCGATTTATCACCATTCGACTCTTTTCCTTAAATCTATGTTAAAGATAAAGTTTACGCCGATAATCTACCAACGATTCATGCACTAAATGAAAATATCAGAGCTGTTATTCGCGAAACACAGTTGCAATCATGCGAAAATGTGATGAAAAATTTTATGAAAAGAATGACTATTTGTAGACAGAGCCACATCGGGTATTTGGCAGATATTGTATTTCAATACCGTAGAGTTCGTACTTTAGGCTAAAATAAACATATCAGCACTTTTCATAAAAATATTAATTCTTGTGTTGATTTAAAAAGACACCTCTTGTTGGATGACACTACACTTGCCTGGGTCCTCATTCACAGCTAAACTCATTTCTGCCGCTTCTGTTTCAATATTTACAAAAACATTAGTGACAGCTCACTCACCCCTACCGTGATAGTCTAAGAGCCCACAGCAAATTTTGGGAGTGGAGGTATAACCAAAATATATGTACATATAAGTGTAGGCATTAGCGCAGTGATATCGAATTCCACCGTCTGGCAGTTTTTTTTTTTCAGCCGTGACTGAGGGTGAGGGGTTGAAAATTGTAATTTTTTCGATTTTTGTGTCGGGAGTATAACCACTTGAATTAATATATAAACAGTAAAGACTAATGCACTGATTTCGAATACCTAGGTCCCAGACGTTTTGCTTTCAGCTTTCCCCTTACCAGACACCCCCCAAAAGGGGCAAAAAATCACTTTTGGTGTCTGAGGTATAACCACACAAGCGCTACGTTAAAAAATCAGAAAAATTCTTTTGATTACGAATATCTAGGTCCCAGACGTTTTGCTTTCAGCTTTCACCCCGCCAGACGTCCTTGAAATATCCTAAAAGTATTTTTTCTTACAAAAAACATGAAACACTTTTTTGTTTTCAAATATAACCATATGTTGATCACAACAAAATATTGTACACGTCTTCCTCATTACAAATATATAAGTCCCAGACAAATTACCCACAGCTTACCCCCCAACAGTTTTTCATTTGTGTAATGGGAACTCAGACAGAAAAATTCTGCGTGTGAAGGCATAACACTGACATGTAGATTTGGCTGTTGTAGAGTTTCAACCACAAAAAACTAGTGCGAATTATAACTTCGAATCACTCTGAGTGAAGAAAAAACTCTCCGTCCTGTTCGGACTCCCACCCCTGGAGAGCTAATATAGAAACCAAATACACCTGAGTTTCAAACCACTACAAAACAATTTTAATTTCTCCTCCTTCTACCTTTCCGCCCGCGCCCAGGCAACAGTAAAAGGGTATCTAACCCCTTAGGCGCGCGTAAATTATAAAAAAAAAAATTTAAAAAAAAATACAATTGGCCATAAAGATTTTTTTTGAAAACTTACATAGTTCACAGGTCTTTTTACTTGAAGTTGCTATTGGATTTTTTGAAACGGCACTAAATTGTCTATAACACGCACTATGGTAGCCACTTAAATTATTAACTTCAGTTGGAAGGATTAAATTGGCAAATTTGTATTTCCGATATTTTCTAACACTAAGTATATTAAGACATTTTTTTAAAGTTTTTTCACTAAACAAAATTATTTTTCCACATTGTTTGGGACTATCACTTGAATGAAGACAACACTTTAAACTCATTGTATTGCATGCGATTATTTCGCAATAAATTCTTTCACCAAGTAAAAGAAGTTCTTGTTCGTTTAACTTGTCGACCGAACATCAATATGTAATTAATATTATAAAAGAGAGTAGATGATACTTACTGCTCTATTGAGTGATCGATGCATTGAGTGACAAATACTTAAAAAAGCATACAAAATCAAAAATGTAGCCATCAACGTCTGTTGGGGGGTAAGCTGTGGGTAATTTTCCTGGGACTTATATATCTGTAATCAGGAAAACGTGTACAATATTTTGTTGTGATCAACATATGGTTATATTTGAAAACAAAAAAGTGTTTCATGTTTTTTTGTAAAAAAACGTTTTTAGGATATTTCATGGACGTCTGTTGGGGGGTAAGCTGTGTGTAATTTGTCTTGGACTTATGTATTTGTAATCAGGAAGACGTGTACAATATTTTGTTGTGATCAACATATGGTTATATTTGAAAACAAAAAAGTTGTTCATGTTTTTTGTAAGAAAAAATGCTTTTAGGATATTTCAAGGATGTCTGGCGGGGTGAAAGCTGAAAGTAAAGCGTCTGGGACCTACATATTTGTAATCAGTATATTTTTTCTGATTTTTTGGTGTATCACTCATGTGATTATACTTTAAAATTAAAAAGTTGATATTTTGCCCACTTTGGGGGGTGTCTGGTAAGGTGAAAGCTGAAAGCAAAACGTCTGGGACCTAGATATTCGTAATCAAAAGAATTTTTCTGATTTTTTGACGTAGCGCTTGTGTGGTTATACCTCAGACACTAAAAGTGATTTTTTGCCCACTTTGTGGGGTGTCTGGTAAGGGGAAAGCTGAAAGCAAAACGTCTGGGACCTAGGTATTCGAAAGCAGTGCATTAGTCTCTACTGTTTATATATTAATTCAAGTGGTTATACTCCCGACACAAAAATCGAAAAAATTACAATTATCAACCCCTCACCCTCAGCCACGGCTGAAAAAAAAAACTGCCAGACGGTGGAATTCGATATCACTGCGCTAATACCTACACATACATGTACATATATTTTGGTTATACCTCCACTCCCAAAATTTGCTGTCGGCTCTTGGACTATGACGATTGCACAATTGTTTTGGGAAACCCCACCTTGTTTGCGAATTTAGCACATTTTCTGAAGTATGATGTTAAATACCACACATGATGGCGCATCACCTTGTATGAACCGTAGGTACGAGTAGGATTGCTTTTGACTTTCACAGAGCAGTGAGTATCCTCTTTCATTATTCAAAACCAGACAAGGTTCTGTATATATATAGTATATCATACGGTGAGTATCGATCTGGATTTCTTGAGTTTTCTTTGCTATTTTTTAATATATGGCCAACCGCAATATTGACAAATAGATTCAAGTGTTCATATAAAAGCATTCTTTCTTTGAATTGAGCTAGTATAAGTTTACCAAGTCATCTCCTGCTGCCTCAAGTGCTATCCGGAATGGCAAGCAGCTATGATAAAGTTTAGATATCCATCTTTACTTCGGAAGGTTGGAAACCTCGTAGCAGTGGAATGGTTCGTTCTGCCTGTTGGCGGAATTTAAGTTGCCCATCGAGTGTGACTCTGGTACTAAGTTTCCTTACTCATCTCTACAGGATTCTGCTAAAGACTTCTGTCGTGACACATTTTTTACCTTTTTGTAAAACTTCCTCCTGGAAGTTCAACTTCAACATTTCTGAACTTGTTATTCATTAATCATTTCCAAGCTCAGATAACATATGTAAGTGTCTGAGAAGAAATGCTTAAATCTTTAACAAGATTTGTGTGCACATCATACCATGGATTGTTGATTCGCAGAATTTAAGTTCCTATTAGATATCTTGGGCAAATAATTAAACAGCGTAGCTTCCGACCAAAAATCTCCTTCTTTGAGCAAATTATCTCATTGGACCTTCCGAAATTTCAATTTCAATTTTGTACAATACTTTGTGAGACTTCCGACCTCCACTTTGGCTTTACCTTCGAAGTACACATACAATATATGCCTTTCATGGTAGGATATATTCTTATTAGCTGTTCTGATGTGAGGTAAGTTTCGGTTTCTGAGTTGAAAAACAAACTTGAAAATTTGAATTTAACGACGATAAGTAAGAAACCAGAGCTATAAACTGCTATTTTAAAGAAAACTCATTGCAGAACTGCTCCTCGAGCCTAAGAATATGCATAAAATATTGGAAAGGCTGACCGAAATGCAGGTATACTCAACCTTCTCAATGCATTTGCATTAAAATTAGTACCCTAAGCATTTTGATATGGAACGTTAACCTCATCGAGGATAAAGTGCCGGAACTAGAAGTTTTCGCTCATAAGAACAGCATCGATGTGATCCTGCTGAGCGGAACCAGATTAATATGCAATACTAAGCCGAGGATATTTGGCTCCCAGGCTTATCAATCCAACAATACACAGCACAGATGGGCTATAAAACACTACCCACTAGCCAAAATAGCCAATAGCTGTTTCCAACTCTTGATAGTGAGTGTGGATACTGCACTGGGGACATTGGAAGTTGGCTCTATATACTCGTATATGCATCCAAACTATAGGACTGAACCAGGGGACATCAACGCCATTCTCAATTCCGTGGGACCTCGAACGCTGATTGGAGGAGACTGGAACGCCCGACACTGGATGTGGGGAGATTGCAACTCAAGCGCCTCCCCTCTCATAGGGCTAAAGTTCTAGCAATAGACTCCCCTACAAGATATCCACACAGCAATAGAGGAAGACCATCCTGCCCCGGCTTCGCTATATACCAAGGACTGTCTGACTGATGTATATAAAGGGTTTTCCAACAGGGACTTGACTACTTTGAATTTAATTTGTGAACGCACTCTTTCACTAATCGTCAAACTGTCACTGTCAATTTATTCAGTAAACTCAACATTCTCATCATGGTAAAGTACACGAACGAGTAACGTCTGCAAATTATAAAAATTTTCTACCGAAATTCGGAGTCGTTGACTGCAACTTTAAGAGCGTTAACTCCAATTTTCGGTCATAATTCTCGCACTAGTAGACAGGCAATAACAAGTTTAGTGCAGAAATGTGAGTCTACATATTCGTTGTGTGATGTTGCCGTGTCAGTGAGACAACGGGTTGGTCAAAGTGTCGAAAATAACGCTGCCATTCAGGCGTCCGTAGCAAACGATCCGAATCAGTCAATTCCACGGCGTTCTCAGGAATTGTGCATCGCTCAAACCACATTATGGCGTATTTTGCGTAGGGATCTTGGTTTACACCCATACAAAATCAAGCTGACTCAAGAATTGAAGCTGATGGACTATTTGAAGCGACGTACGTTCTCCGATTGGGTTCTGGTGAATATGCGCCAAGATGATGAATTTCATCGCAAAATCATCTTCAGCGACGAAGCTCATTTTGGACTCAATGGGTTGGTCAATAAGCAAAATATGCATTATTGGTCGGGTGAAAATCCACATGTGCTTCATGAATCACCACTTCATCCACAAAAAATAACTGTTTGGTGCGGTTTGAATGGCGGCGGCTTTATTGGGCCATATTTTTTCGTCGACAATAACGATCGTCACGTTACTGTGAATGGTCAGCGTTATGGCGCCATGATCACCGAATTGGAAGATATGGACTTGGACGACATGTGGTTTCAGCAGGATGATGCCACAAGCCACATAGCGCACGCTACAATCGATTTATTGAAGAGTAAGTATGGTGAGCGTGTTATCTCAAGAAATGGACCAGTCGATTGGCCGCCTCGTTCGTGAAATTTAACGCCGCTTGACTATTTTCTGTGGGGCTACGTTAAGTCATTGGTTTATGCCAACACGCTGACGACGTTGGAAGAGCTCAGAGCCAACATTGAACGCGAAATAGCGGCCGTTTCGGCCGAAATGTGTGGCCGAGTCGTTGAAAATTGGGTCCAACGAATCGACCGCCCGCGGTGGCCATATGAATGAAGTCGAGTTCCATTCATAAATGTTATGATTGTACTTCAAGTCCATAATAAAGTTTTTGATATATCTCAAATGGTTTGCGTTTTATTAAAAAAAAAAGTTGTTAAGTCCTTATTGGAAAATCCTATACATCTCAGCATCTTAGATGATTGGGACCTACACAGCGACCTAGCGCTCACGGTTACCATCAGCACACAACCAACCTTTGTCTTGCCTGATCGCCGCCTTCTGGCAAGAAACTCATCAATTCCAGTCTTCCAAAGAAACCTTGATGAGCAAATCCACCTTAACATGGATCTTAGGACACCTGAAGACATAAACGGCGCTGTAAATTTTTTTGACTCAAAAATTTAGCTTGCAGCTGCTTTGTCAGGTAGTACCGACACTGAGTCTCGTCTCTCAACACTCTATTGCCTAAATAGGGAGACGAGGGACTTGATCAGACTTAAAGGCAGCAAAGACGAAGATATATCCGCACCCACTCATTTGAGGACAAATCATTATGGCAACATACTAGCCGAGAGGTGAAGGGCCACCTACAGTCAGAGAACGAAATATTTTGAGGGTAAACTCGAAGCAATGGATGACACAGTTGATTCTGGATACTCTCTGTGCAAAGCTACTAGGTCCTTGAAGAGACAACGGCAGCGACTTATGTTAATCAGGCTGGTGAGTTTTATAAAACTGACGAACAGCATGCTGAAAAGTTTGCAGTACACCTAGAGAGTAGATACCAAAATTTCAACATGGCCTGTGAAGAAGAGGTTTTGAGAAAGAACTTGATGTGCCGCTCCAGATGGACTGGCCGATAACACAAATAAGAGTAGAAGAGGTAATTGAGGTAGTCAAGATTCTGCCAAAGAAAAAAGCTCCGAGGCACAATGGGATATGCCACGCAACCCTGAAAGTTATGCCTAAACGAGCGATTTTATTTATAGTATTGATATTTAATGCTATAATCAAGGTGCAGTACTATCCGTCTAGCTGGAAACTGGCGAGGATCTATATGATTCATAAGCCCGGCAAGCCAGAGGATGACCCAGAGGCATACAGTCCAATTAGCCTCCTCCACTCGCTCTCAAAGATCTTTGAGAGGCTCATCATGAAGAGGCTGTCCAAGGTTGTAGACCAAAAAAATGTTTTGCCGGATCACCAATTTGGATTTCGGGAAGCGCTATAAAATAAAAGTAGAAATAAATTGTAACTTTTGATACACAAAGGCTTGGATTATGGCCAAATTCGGTAGGCCGATTCTGGAAAACAAAAAAAAAGAAAACTGATTAACCAGACGACGATGAAGAAGACAATGATGATGATAACGATGAAGAGTATTTAAAGTGTCTCATTCAAAGATCCAAGTCGAGCAATATTCCACAATGCCCCTACCAGAAATATTATAGTACTGCATCAATGAAAACTCACGTTCAAGAATGTAAAAGAGACGTTGGAACTGTTTAGCGGCAACAGTTCACAAATTACGCAGTATTGGATTATTAACTTTGAAAAGACAGCTAAATCATTAGCTTGAACTGATACTCACAAAAGCATCAGATCAGCTGAACCTTTGCTTTTAAGTTAAACGAGTTTGATCTTAACCCTTTCAGTTCTGAATATATGTGTTGAGGCGGCTGAAATGAAACCTATTCCAAGGATGATATTAGCACATTTTAGGGTAGTATGAAACCCAGCTTGAAAGACTGGGACTTTTCCCATTGACCTTGCAACCATTGTTGTTTGGACGAAGACACCGCGACACCTACATAGATATTTAACTTCACTGCAGAACTTTATAATTGTCTCGTATATTTTGTCTAGGTGTGCAAATTGGACCATTGACTACTCTGCTGGGTGTTTTGATGGCTTCAAGTCACTGTTTTCGGTGAAGATCAGCTCCTATCAACTCTGCTAGCCTGGAATCGGTCTATAGGTCAAACCCCTAGCGGAAAATCGACAGAGATGCCTACTCACTTGCCCAGATCTTCAGAGTAATTATTAAGTATTCTCTGCTTAACATGCATAGCAACGCGGAAGATCTATTGAGACTACTCCACCAGAAGCAGTCTTCGGCAACAACTTTTGAATGAATGGTTAACTATGACAGATAATACGGCGTAGACGAATCAATGTGGGTTAAAACAATTACCGGTTATGAGAACATTAGTTGCCTGTGGAGGCAAATATATCACTACTTTTTCATCAGACTCCCAGGAACGGTTTACTCCCTCCTTGTAATGTTTGTTTCATGGGATGCACTTTCAAGGAAATATTCCGTTTAATAGACAGTGATTTTTAAATTTTATTGATCTTTCGTGGTCGACCATTATTAACCCCAAACTTGTGGACATATTGTTTAACAGAAAGTCATCGGAACTTCGAAAGTCATCGAACTGCCGCTGGAATACAAAGTCGGGTTTTCCTCTACTGAACGCAGTCTTCAGCCTGAATAGGATGTGAAGCTGGCTGGAAACATACACAATCCTCGTTGCAATGAACTACGTTATGAGAAATGCTGCATCTTTAGCAACAACTAGGATGTGCTTAAAGCCTTACAAAATTCCCCCACCTCCCCCACGCTAGTTCGAGAATGCAAAACTTCTTTGAACCCAAATAGAATGCGACCAAACAAATGAAAATCCCTAAGGAGTCAGCAGCTTTACCTATTTTTATTTTCAGAAAATAATACAGAATATTTACTGGGGTCTTAACCGGGTACAACGAACTTAGTTATTGCTTGAATGTGCTGTGAGAGTGTTGACGACAACGCGGGTCATATCCTCTGTGAATGTCTGGCTAAAGCTCGTATCAGGCTGCATGTTCTTGTGGCTGATTTAGTGAGCTCTGGTACCATTAGTGCTTTATCATTGAGGCAATTACTCGTCTTTCTTTGAAAAAATCAACGAGGACATCGTCTGAGTGTGCTATTCTGAGTGAAAGGCAATTTAATGAAAGCTGTGACTCTGTATAATTAGAAGAACTTATTTTGATTCCTCAAACACCACCAGGTCTGATATATGATGCCGAGAACTGGATGACAAACAAATTAAACAATCAACCCTGAGCTATATGAGCTGTTCCAAAACATCAAGTACACATGGGAGTGTGTTTATAATTGCTTGGGTATTGTCCACTGATAACCTAGGGCCAGGTGTCTGTTCTTAAGTTCTGTTTACGGTTTTACCATTACCAAATTAGAGTAGTTACATCTTTGAAGATCGGTTTCGAAAGACCAAAGAAGGATTCCCTTGTTTGAAGATTCAACCTGGTATTTTCTCTTTTTCATACGAGATATATGTAAGTGTAGGTCCCTTGGTAAAACAGTACTAAGAAATCCCTGCAATGGTAAACCTATCTTATATGGTAAAGCTGGCCTATAGAAATATAGAAAGGCGCTGGGCACATATATCCACAGCGCCACAAGATGTGAAAACACACATCATATTGAAGCAAACTTGATTTGCATGTAACACAATCTTTCTATTCAAATGCATCGAAAGTCCCACATGTTGCCCGTAGTGTTGAGGCTATTTACAAAGATACGTACTTCTCTCTAATTGCCCTGAACATTTAAGATTTTCCTAGTACTTTGGTTCAGTTATTAAGTTTTCATTTAACCCTTTATCAAGAAACGCATTAAATTACTTTATGTCCTTTTGTTTTCAGTTTGTTTCATCGTCTACTGCCCTTTCCATATTTGCTTCCGTGTGTTTCCATTTTGATGGTAAAACTTTATCAAGCCAACTTGTTTGAGGAAAAATTTAATCCTCAACCTAACCCAATGTTCAACCAAAGTACAGAGAACCCGATCCATTTAAACTAAATTGGTCATTTATTTACATTCAAAAGGAAAACCCGTCTATTTCATTTACGGCCTTTCATAAATCTCTATGCAAGACCTTTCATTACTGTTTTGTGTTTTGTGCATCTGTATGTGGTTTTACTTTGTAAACTCTGCATCTATGAACGCCACGTTTTGGAATGACCTAGCCAAAGCAAATCATAATATGATCAACTTGTCCTTCTTTATGTCTATGCCTTTTCGTCCGTTGGTACGTTTCACAAATAAGAGCAGGAATACGGGTATATGTCGCCTTTGTACCAATGACATTACGAACATATGACATCTTCCGTCCTCGAATAGACTTCAAAACTTTTACTCTGCAGTAATTACTTATACGAATTTATCCTGCGAAGTAGTCGTATGAACCACTAAGGTCTAGCTGTATGTTACTTGTATGTGTCCCATCGTCATACTACACAGAACTATTCAGGAAGCGGTTTTTGAGAGCATGACTCGGTGACGAGTCTCCAGGAGTCCTGAGTTGGTTAGCCTTGAGCAGGTTCGAAATCTGTAGTGTGAGGGTATTCATGTAGTTTTCAAAGCAGATTCAACATTCAACACACAAAATACGGTTAGTGTGCGTATCTATCCCTAGGAAAAGTATAACCTGACTGACTTTTGAAGTGTACTTGAGTGCATATGGTACAATGTGCATCAGATCCAATTCCATCTTTTGACAGTGATCCCAACCAGGGGATTGTCCTGCTTCTTTAAACACTGACAGGAAAAGGTATAGTTATAATTTAAGGGTTGCCCCTGAAGTGAAGTCGTGTTTGTCCTTTGCCAGGGATATTGAATTCAAAACATGACATTGTTCAAACAGGATTGCTTTCTTTCGTTAGGGCGGCTCGTATCCTCTTTTCGGAACGTCTACGGTTGCTGTTAGAGGTGTGTTATTTGTGTGTACTCCATGTGTGCCATGCACATCCGTTCACAGAAGTGAAGTGAAGCTTTGCCAAGGAAATAAAAAACTTACACATAAATTTGACTAGAGACTATGTTATTTAAGGTGAAGATTGCAGTTTGTCGCCTGAATATCCTGTTTTTTCATCATTTCGATGATGTTGATGGCACGAAAAAATAGAATCATGTTCAAATCTGTGATGAAAATTCATCAAAATTTTTTTAAAAACGCGTGACACAGATTTTCTTGTTGTAAGTGATTCCTTGCACAGCTAATGAAATCACATTTTATTCCTCAAAAAGAATTGTAAAAGAAGTCCTTATATATATTAAATTCATTATACTGGTAATATTGCAGAAGAAGACATTTTTAAATACGGACGTAAGTCCCCGGCATTCTCAACTGTTTCTGGTGAGTTTAATTTAAACGAGCGAAATGGTTCAATGAAATTCTTTTGGTAAATTTTAAGGGAAAGGAAGCTACTATAGTTTTTTTGTCTACACAGAGTAGTGAGAGTATTAAAGACTTTTTATAGGAAAAAGTTTTTACTTTCAAAGGTTTCCATTATCAGTAGTGTGGGCATTAATTTTTTTCTTTACTGTAAGTTCTCTTGTACAACACATAGTTATTTACTCGCAGCATAAGGTAAATAGAAACAGAAACCAGTTGTTTTCTCTGATCGTGTGATCCTCCCGCTATTTAGCATGTAACACATCATTTACCCCAATTACCTTTACCACGAGAGTGTGCGCTCTGACGGCTTCGTTCCACCGGAAGCATTCCTCTACCTAGATCAGAAAGGGTTGATCCAGGATATATCAGCGGTTCCGTTAATCTTCCATGTCGCTCGGACAGCTGGGGACAGGCGACTCAACTACAACAGAGACGTCGCACACGGCAGTGTGGATCGCCTCAGGTTCAGTAGGGCGGTGGGGAATCGCGATAAGAGGGATGTCGTTCGGCAGCACCAGCATTTCTGGTGGTTGAATGATGGAGAAGATGTTTCGTCGTCGTTTCCGTCAATTATGGACCAGCCTCGCTAATGAGGCAGGGCTGACCAATATATTTGCTTTGTAAATAGCGATGGCCAGCTCACATAGGTTTAGGTTAGCATTTAAGTAATATATACATGCGTTAGTGTATATAAAGGTATATACTAACATATGTATATTATTGTGTATAATGTCTAAGTGTGTTTATGTGTATTTTGTGTATGTAGGTTAAGTAGTCTAAGGTTTTTTTTAAGTTAGATATTAAGTTTTTATAAAAAATAAAAATTGTCCATATGCTAAGTTTTTGTAATCAAATTTTTTTCTTAGCCCTAAGTATATGAAATAAATATTTCCAAATAAAATGTAAATGAAGTCGAAAGACGTAGATATAAGAATTTAGAGTAGCTTAGAGTGCCTGTGTGGGGCCAGTAAGTTAGTATAAGATTGTTAAGTAATTATAAGCTAGCATTTAAGCATTTTTTGTTAGTATGTAAGAGTTAGTGATTAAGAAAATAAAATGCATCGAAAACTGAAACTGAAGAATGTAACACATAAATCCCGTGTTATGTTAGTATTTAAATACACTTAGCAATAGCTGTTATCTTTCTTCTCTAATAAACTGTCAAGATACAAGATCGAAACAGAGATTTTTATTTTGGATATTTCTCTCGCCATCCTACAAAGTCAGAAGTGGGATCTGCTTTCTTAAGTAAAGTTTAACGGATGTATTTATTTTCCGAGTGTTAAAAGTTGTTGTGTGAAAAAATGCTAGATGATTTTAATCAATTTCTAAATACGGCAACTGTTGCTATTCTCAAAAAAATTTTGAGATCTATTGATTTGAGAACTGATGGCACTAAAGCGGTATTAAAACTAAGAGTCGGAAGCAGTTCGAGGTTATTCAGAGGAAGATCTTCGGAAGCTTGTGCAGGATTTCATGCCCGAAGGTAAGCAAAACAGCTCAGAATCAACTGACGACCACGGGTCTGACAAAGAGCAAGAGGAACAACTAGCTATTCCGCATAGCAGCGACATCGATGAGGAGCTTAATTACCTTAGAGAAACATGTAAGAAGAGGGAAGAAATTATTTTCCTAAGGCGAAAATTAAAGGAACTGCAGATCGAAGACGCAATGGAAACACCAAGTCCTAGACCACATGTTTCGCATAACTTCAAAGATATGGAAGACTTATTGTGTCCATTCAGCGGAGATGACAACTTTCCAATAGATCGTTGGGTAGAACAATTTGAGGAGTATGCTGAAACTCTTCATTTGGATGATCGAACCAAGTTCATTTATGGAAAGAGGCTCCTTGGTGGCACTGCAAGGCTGTTTGTTAGGTCTTTGAAAACACGGAACTGGATTGAGCTGAGAGATGCACTTGTGGGTGAGTATAAGCGTGTTGTTACTAAAGCAGATATTTTCAGTGAGCTTAATGCAAGAAAGAGACGACGTGATGAAACCGTACAGCAATACGTATTATCAATGCAAGAAATAGCATCACATAATCCAATCGAGGAAGAAGATTTAATCCAGTTCATCATCAAGGGCATATCCGATACCGAAGTCAACAAGAGTATACTGTACAACGCTAGCAACATGGAACAGCTAAAGAATGCGCTTAGGAAATACGAGAAATTCAAGAAAAATAGCTGTGACAGTTTACCATCTAGGCCCAGCACGTGTCTGTCTCACGGTATTCATAACATGTACAAGAGTGTTCCATTCAAGGAAAAAGAGCACACTGGCTATGCACCTGCTAATGGTTCATGTGCGAAAAAAGAATTCACCTGTTTCAAGTGTGGTTCTCGTGGACACATTGCAAAAAATTGTGCAAACCATAAACCACTTTTGACCCTCAAGGACTACAATAGCGACTATAGAAGCAATGAAGATGTAAACAATGTTTATTCAGAGAATTTTAACAATGTCTCTGAGCAGGAAAGCAGTCGCATTAAACCAAAGTGTAATCCAGATTCTAATGACTTTGAGAAGCAAATTTCTTATCGATTCACTGATGGTCATTCCGAATGTTTGTGCACGCTAAAGACACTTTTAGACTCTGGGAGTCCGATTAGTTTCATTCAGGAAAAGTTCTTGCCGCATTCGATGATTTCGCCTTTGGGAAAGCACAGTCACTCGTATTGTGGAGTAAACAACAGTCAGCTCCAAGTGTTGGGAAGTGTTAATGCATTTATATTTTTTGATAATTCAGAAACTAATTTATGTTTACTTGTAGTTAAGAATCATTCAATGAGTTATCCAATTGTTCTTGGGAGAAATTTCATCGATAAAATTGGTATGGTGTTACAGAAAGCACAGAAGAAACCTGAAAATCAACATAATGAAGTTTTGCCAGAATCATCAAACGTCAAGTGTGATCGCTCTTCAAGTGTAACGTTGTCGTCATCAAGTAGTTATCCAGAAACGCATGTTCGCGTGAATAATCTGTCTTTACCGTCTTCAAGTCAGTATCGTCGTCCTCATGTGAGTACATTTTATGAAGAAATTGGTTTTGTTGAACAAATTTTTAATATTGACGTGAGTGATGGAAAATCTGAATTAGATATAAAAGTTAATCCAGATATACCGTATAATATTCAGAAAGACGTAAGAGATGTGGTCAAACAAGCTTTTTGTACAGATTTAGGTAGAGTTATTCGTGAGGAGAAGCAATTTAAAATGGAGATAGTGTTGTCTAAGGATGTCCCATTTCATTGTTCACCGCGAAGGTTACCCTATTCACATAAAATCGAGTTAGAAAAGATTCTTTCTGATTTACTTAGCAAGGGCATAGTTCGAGAGTCTAGCTCGCAATATTCATCTCCGATCGTTCTTGTTGAAAAGAAAAATAAAGAGTTTAGGCTGTGTATAGATTTTAGGGAACTTAACAAAATTACAATTCGTGACAACTATCCACTACCTTTGATTGAAGATAATATTGACCGGCTTAAGAATAAGAAATATTATACAACACTGGATCTAAAAAATGGTTTTTACCATGTTCCGCTTGAAGAGGAATCAATGAAGTATACCTCGTTTATCACCCCAATTGGACAATATGAATTTACTAGGATGCCCTTTGGGCTTAAGAACGCCCCCTCTGTTTTCGAACGTTACATGAAACATTTGTTCGGTAAATTGATTTTGCAATCGAAAATTTTAACTTATTTGGATGATATTTTAATCGCGACAGAAACTATTAAAGAACATGTAGATATTCTGAAAGAAGTTATTGAAATAGTCATCACTAATGGATTGAAACTCAGATTAGATAAAAGTGCCTTTTTACAAAGTGAGGTTACATATTTAGGTTATAGAATAACCGAAGCTGGTGTAAGTCCAAACGATGTAAATCTCAAAGCCATTCAAAACTTTCCTTTACCAACCTCTGCTAAATATATTCATAGCTTTTTGGGACTGTGTTCCTACTTTAGGAAATTCATACATCAATTTGCTAACATAGCAAAACCGCTTTATGATTTGTTGAGGAAAGACGCTACGTTTATGTTTGGACCGAAAGAAATAGCAGCCTTTAATTTGTTAAAAAGTAAATTGATTTCAGCTCCAGTTCTTTCGATCTATAGCCCACATAATCCAACAGAATTACACTGTGATGCCAGCATGCGTGGTTTTGGAGCAGTCTTGCTTCAGAAACAGAGCGATGCGAAATTCCACTCGGTATTTTACTTCTCGAAACGTGCTTCTGATGCGGAAAGCAAGTTTCATAGTTATGAACTTGAGACTTTGTCAATAGTATATGCTTTAAGACGATTCCAAATATATTTACTAGGGATTCCATTTAAGATCGTGACAGATTGTCAAGCTCTTGTTCTAACCTTAAACAAAAAAACGTTAAATCCTCGTATATCACGATGGGCATTAGAGCTACAAACATACGATTATTCGATTGAGCATAGGAAGAGCGATCGAATGTCACACGTCGATTCGTTAAGTAGATCCTTTAATATTTTACATATTGATGATGAATCTTTCGAATTTGTTCTTGCAGCCGCCCAAAGGCACAACCCTAAAATAATTTCAATTGCTTCCGAGCTGAGTAAGTCTGAAAGTCCTCACTATGAAATGGTTGACGGATTGATATATAGAAAAGCGAAGGATAAGATTGTTTTTTATGTCCCATCTAATATGGAGGAACAGGTAATCAGAACTCATCATGAGGCCCTTTGTCATCTAGGCGTTGACAAATGTTTTGAGCACTTATCTGGCATCTATTGGTTTCCAAGTATGAAGGACAAAATAAGAAAAGTCATTAAAGGATGTCTTAAATGCATTTATTTTTCCCCCGAATCTGGAAAGACAGAAGGAATTCTCCATCCGATCCCAAAAGGAAAGTTACCATTCGACACCCTTCATATCGACCATCTAGGTCCGCTTCCTACATCTCGTTCAAACAGGAAACACATCCTGGTGTTGGTAGATGGTTGCACTAAGTTTACTTTTTTTTTTTTTTTTTTTATAATTTACGCGCGCCTAAGGGGTTTGATACCCTTATACTGTTGCCAGGGCGCGGGCGGAAAGATAGAAGGAGGAGAAAGGAAAATTGTTTTTGTAGTGGTTTGAAACTCAGGTGTGTTTGGTTTCTATGTTTGCTCTCCAGGGGTGGGAGTCCGAATAGGACGGAGAGTTTTTCTTCACTCAGAGTGATTCGAGATATAATTCACAGTATTTTTTTCATTGCTTGAAACTCTTATAACAGCCAAATCTACGTGTCAGTGTTATGCCTTCACACGCAGAATTTTTTTGTCTGAGTTCCAATTATACAATGAAAAACTGATTTTGCCATGGGCAGGATTCGAACCTGGACCCTCCGAGTGAGAAGCGTTTGCTACTACCACTACACCACGGCCACCCCGTGGTTTATTCGACCAAAAGTACTACAAGTAAGGAAGCTATAGAATGTTTAAAAACATATTTTGCAAATTTTTCTAGACTTAACCGAATAGTATCTGACCGTGGTACTTATTTCACCTCGAAAGAATTTTCGGATTTTTTGCACGATAACAATATTCAGCATGTCAAGGTGGCCACCCACTCACCGCAATCCAATGGTCAGGTGGAACAGCTAAATCGCATAATAACACCTATGCTAGCGAAAGAATGTGAATCGTTCACTACCAGTAATTGGGACAAGAATCTAGATAAGGTTGAGTTTGCAATTAACAACAGCGTGAATCGAAGCACAGGTTTTACATCAAGTACTCTGCTTTTTGGTAGGGATCAGAAAGGAAGATTTTGCGACAAGGTTAAAGAGTTTTTAGTTATCAACGTATGATCTGAAGGGATAAATCTTGATGAGCTTAGGAAAGAAGCTGAGGGGAACACTGAAAAGGAACAAATGAAAAACAAAAGATATTACGATTCACATCATAAACGTCCAACAAGGTATAAGCTCGGAGATTATGTCATGATCAAGAATATTGACACTACACCAGGTGTAAGTAAAAAATAGTTAGCTAAGTTTCGTGGGCCATACGAAGTCAAAAAGGTTCTACCAAATGACAGGTATTCTATAGGAGACATAGAGGGCTTACAGTTAACCAGATTGCCATATAAATGTGTTAGTTCTCCAAATAATATGAGGTTATATGAGTTCCCTGAAACTGATTTGAAGCACGATGAAAACGAAGACAATAATAATAAAGTAAATAAATAAAGTAAAATGTCTTTACTTTAAATAAAGAATTTAAACTCATTAAATATATTCAATAACGGCTATATTTGAAAAATGGTCTTTTAAAATGAGGAATTAAAGCTGATTGAATTAAGGTTTAACTGAATATGATTCTGCTTACATCTATACCAATAATATATTAATCTATCAACTTGGTTTTTCCAAATGAAATATTAGAATATTAGAAACAAAAATCTTATTTTGTTAACGTTAAAAATATTAAACTTAGAGCTATACAATAATTTACAAAAATTACGAAAATACGCACTTTATTTTAAAACTAATGATACTAATGTAATTAAAAACTAATGATTTAATATAAAAAAAAAAAATGTAATCGGGACGATTATACGGTCAGAATGGCCGAGCTGTGGGCATTAATTTGTTTCTTTACTGTAAGTTCTCTTGTACAATACATAGTTATTTACTCGCAGCATAAGGTAAATAGAAACAGAAACCAGTTGTTTTCTCTGATCGTGTGATCCTCCCGCTATTTAGCATGTAACACATAAATCCCGTATTATGTTAGTCTTTAAATACACTTAGCAATAGCTGTTATCTTTCTTCTCTAATAAACTGTCAAACATACAAGATCGAAACAGAGATTTTTATTTTGGATATTTCTCTCGCCATCCTACAGTAGTGACATTAAAATAATATTTTTTAGATGTACGTGACAATCGAACACATATCCTCTGGTTTAGGGATCGTAATGGTACAAAGACCGACCCAATCAATTACTTGGTGAAACAAGTTAGCTCAAAACTGGAAACGATAAACTAAACTATAAATCTCTGGTCCTCCTAGTTCTAAGTTGCCCCACAGAGTCGCAGAAAGACAGAGGTACTTATGAAAATAGGCCTTTGGAACATTCCTCTGCAAGTTAAATGGATTTCGAACACCGCCCTGATGTAAAGAAGGGTGACTTTATAGTTTATAAGCCGAATGCCAAAAAAAAAAAAACAGTTGTGACTAAACTACATGCCTGGATTCAGAAGGATATTTTCATCAGTGTCTTAGGCAGAGTTTATCAATGTTACACGATCTCGATGAATAACATATTGTTAAATGTTTTTCTTTGTACAAATGATAGAACTTATTCTTTTCAATACAAATCGCTTTATTCAGTACAGTTACCATTCATTATTTAATTGTTTCTCTCAATATAATCCAATTTCTTCACCGTTTATATATTTTTTATCTTTTACTTAAACCACTTAATCACTTCTCCTAATTAACACTTCAAATTCAACTGATGAACTGCCTTGCATACCTTTTGGATGCTGATATTTATACTCGAACATATTTCGAGAACAATCCTCGCCATCCAGTGTCCCATACAATTTCCATTTTGCTAGAAAATGTTTAAGTCTTTGTTATTCAAGTATCGAAATCTTCCTCTATGTAAATCTAGATGAAGCTGCTCACATTTAAATGGTTATCACACTGCTCCCTCCCTACAGTTGTTCGTCCCGAACAACTTCGTTGAAATGACACATTCTATCCAAATGGACCACCTTCAATTTTCCTCGTCATTAACGCGGGTTATCAACTTGTATGGACCTTCCCAGTCCTGTTGCAATTTTCCTGATTTGCCTTTCTTTCGCTAAAGATTATACAACCAGATCAAATCTCCTTTGCTGAAGACGGAAGATTTCGCCTTCATGTCGTACCGAGTCTTCATGTGGCTGTTCGCTAGCTTCATCTTTTCTCTGATGTCTTCATGCAATTTACGAATCCTGCTGCACAAGCCATCCAGGTAGTCGTTCACCTCTTTGGGCTCCGTAGGTGGGGATCTGAATTTTTCTTCACTTGGCAACCGAACTGTTTGACCGCTCCGATCTCGGATGGTGTGTGTTCTGTTGAACTATGGACCACGTTTCGGTAGGCCGCATATATGGTAAATAACTTTCAGTGTTCTACCGATTGTTTTATACGAGTAATTGAATCAGTGCAGCGCTATAAATACTTAGTGGTACTTATCGACTACAAATTAAATTGTTGGTGATACGGAAGATGTACTTAATTAAGCAATACTGCTCCACAAAAGTTTTAAAATTAATATACTACGGTCTTGCTCACTCTAATTTGCAATATGGCATCACAAGTTTAGGGTGGTTCCTATACTAACTCTTTTGGACCTTTGTTGATAGTGCAAAAACATTTTCGGATTATTTGTAATAAAAATCGCCTAACTCAGAGTTGGCCTCTTTTTAAAGCCCAGCGTATCTTACCAGTGAGACACCTGTATATTTTTAAAGTGCTGAGAGAATTCTTTAAATGAAAGTGGTACTATTTTATACAGTCTACGTGTAAATAATATGCACCTTACCATCGTACCAATCGCTTACAAAACACATTTTTCACATTTCTACACCTTTACAGCTCCTACATTTTTCAATAAGCTACCATTATTTATCCGGACAGTAATTAATTTTCATTCGTTTCGTAAAAAAGTAAAAGACTAGTTATTCACGATCGACTTTTCTACTGTTGAATCCTTTTTCAGAAGTGTATCATAATCATCAGCACAAGTTAATCTTAAAGTTGTACATATATATTCGCATCTTTATTGTTTTAAATGTTATTTTATTTTATTTTTATTGTAACTATTTTCGAATTTTATATCTTTGAAGTCAATTAGTATTAATGGCGAACTGATTGTCACCCCACATCAGATCTTAGTTTTTTCATTTTAATTATGAATTCAGGAGCCATTCCGCATTACCTTCTAAGTTATAGAATGATTACTATTATTTAATTCCGTATTTATTAAACAACTTTTGTTAATTAGCTTTAAGCTTTGGAACTAAATAAAATGAATACAATACAATACAATACAATACAAACGAAAATGATTTGGCCTTGACCTAACAAGCCTTTTCCGTCTTAAAACTTTTAAATTTAATATTTCATATAATTCCGCGTCGCTGAGATCTGAATCAGAATCAAAATATACCGACAGCGACAACGTATTCATTTTCTTTATTAATTTTGAAACTTTAATAAAAATATCATCGAAATCAGCTTTTATCCTTGCTATTTTCAGTATCTGTCAAAAAATTTTGTTTAACAAATATGCTTAGGATTAAAATTGACTGAAAAACATGTTACTGGAGTTAACTCGAGTTTAACCCTGAGACGCGGATGATCCCGCACTGAAAAGCTGACCCTTAGAGATTTAAGCGGCATGTTACATGCAATATATTGTAGTTGTCCTAAAAATGAAAAAGTAGTTAATCAACATCTTACAAAATTACCATAAACAAGTTTACAACGTATACCACGTTATCCTTTGTCATATGCTCTAGCAGAAATATCCACGGTCGGTCCTTCAATCTAATATCTTCCACCTCTAGTAAGGAGAAGAACAAGAAATTGCATAACATCTTTTTCATTACCAACATTGTATCCCTACTCTTCATGTTGAGTAAACCAAAAGCCTTGTCATCTCCGACAACATAACTGAGATTGTTAACATTTTCCTTCTGCCTGCATCCAGAACACATCCATTAAAAGCGTTTACATTTACGACATGTGCCATATAAAATTCCTCAGCCTGTTAATTCTAGAATTTTATGTAGGGCCTAGAGGACATACAAGAACTCATGTGGATTCATCCAGTAAAATCACAATTTATGCGAGTATATCAGTGTTTACAACTTTCACCATTTCCTCTATCTTCGAGATCTCGTATGAGTAGCTTTAAAATTCTTCCTTACATAAATGAGAAACCTTGTCCTTCCTCCGAAAAAGGAAATTACTTTTCTTCTTTACTTTACTTGTACGAACACATACATACACTCTATTTTTTTTGTATATACACGTAGCACAACATATAGGTCAGGCCGGGCTTTTATGGTTTTATGGAGGGAGATTTCATTCAATATTTGAAGTGCACTTTGCTGTGCAAGGTCATCCATACTGACCTTGATAATAGTTCGTTTCATTGAACATGCATTCAAATTTGTATCTGTCGAAGAAGAATATAGGACGAGCTTTGATAGTTATCGACTGTAATTAGGCAGTCACAATATAAAAAGGACATATTTTACAGGATTGAAAAAATGCCAAAATATTGCCAATTTATTGAAAGGACAAGCAGAAGGAATAATTCCAATCCATGGATGTAATGTACCTAAGTCCATTTCCTCCAACACCATCGAAGTCCGTCTACAAAGCAGGGAATATAATCAAATCAATTCACTCCTGCAGAATCCCTCAGTTTTGAATGAGGACAAAACATTTGTTAGGCACATTTTTTGGCGTATCCTGGGGCATACAAATGTGCGTACGATTACCATTTTTATTACATTCGCAGTTCGGGAGAGTTTCATAGGGTCATAGAAAGATTTATAGTCTAGCTCCTGAAGTGAGCTTATGAAAATATCATTCACTGTAGGGTACGAGTAGAACTTTGAAAAGAATTCTTTATACACAATTTGTCAGTTAAAGTAGGAGTATAATTCTTTTACTTTTACACAGACAGATTTTTTACAGTCTGGAAAATTTATGCTAAAAACGCAAATTTTAATTCATACACAAATTTTTTGTTGTTCAAATGTACTCTATACTCTTCACTTACAGGCGTATAGAGGCGTACTTTTCAAACCATATCCTTACTTAGTTAAAGAGCTCCGGGGTCACACTTGTTCCAGTTTCCCATAACAAGGGCTCCGACATCCACAATAGCTGAGTCCTTTAAACAGAGATTCGGTCTTCTCTGTCTTCTTCTTTGTCGTCGTGAACCTGGGGGTGTGATTCGAAGGTCCTCCTTGCTGGAGCATTCGCTCGATGTAGGCGAGCAAGTGTATTTGACATGTTTTGGTTTTCCGTGATAACATACATCCAGAATCTTGACACGGCGCATAAATTTTGCGTCTGTACCGCCTCCTTCTTTCCCCTTTTACCTATGCGGGACAGGATGAAGAATTGTTATAGTAAAGAGTTCAACATATGCTCTACTTCCCTACTTATCGTCTAGGAGCCGAATCCTAGCAGGATCTATGTTTTGTAGACCATGTAAAAGTTAGGAATTTTGAGACCATATGTTTCGCCAAACCGAAGAAACAGCGGGTTCCTAGAGTAAGTCTTCGCCGAATGTTGGTTTTTGCTCTACCAATGTACCACCTTGTCGAAATTCTATACACGGTTGACAAGTTCGAAGGAGCTCAATCCAAATTACATCGCTTGTTGTCTAGCGATAAGCGGCATACCGGGATCAGTTTTTGCCGGGGTCCCTAATTCGGCCGTGGCTTTGTATAGCGCAAGACTATAAATGCCACCAATAAGAGAGTTTGAAGTCCATGAAGAAATGGTGGGCCTCGACTTGAAAATCGTTGGTCCTTTAGAGTATTTGCTTTAGTGTAATAATGTTGTCGATAGGCGATATTCCGGCCCAGAAGCCACACTGGCACATGCCGACTGGTGCTTTGCATAGGACCTTCAGACATTAATGCAATACGTAGAATAGGATCCTTTCTGCTTCATCAAGCAGGGATATGACTCGGTAGCTCATACAAGACATATGATCGCCTTTTTTGAAGATGGGCACATGAAGCTGTCAATTCAGTCATCGGGCAGGCTTTCATCCAGCAATACCTGTTTCATTATATGGCCCATGCATACTAAACATGCATACTTCCTCATATATGAGGAACTCCGCTAGTAAAATATCGACTCTGGGCCCTGGTTGATCCTCAGCTATTTGCTAAATGCTAGCTGAGTTAGCCTCTCCTATGCCTCTATGTTGACTACAAAGGGGTTCACTTCTTTAATTATTACTCTCTCCTTAAGCCCATTAAATAGCTACTAGGAGTGGTGCTTAATCAGATCTACTATTTAGTGAACTTCAGTCACTCGGTTTACTTCAGAGCTTCGAATAGCCTGCGTTCCATGCTTGAAGCCAGGTACCAGTAGTTTAGCTTTCCTGAAAAACCTCCGGATATTTTTTATATCCTTGAGCTAACAGCTTGCATTGGCCCATTTCTTTTTACGCATTATTTTCTTTTCCCCTTTTCTTTTGGATCGATACTCTAACTTCGAACTCATTATCATACCAATGGCACTTTTTTGGCAGTGATTGGTATCCTGCGATGGCCAGGGTCGTTATACTGGTTCAGGTTGCTGTTATTCGAGGATGGTGAATGCACAGCAGAAAGTCTTTGGTTTAGGCACTTTCTGTAAGCTATGGCTACTCCAGTCGGGCTTAGGGTTCCAAAGTTTAATTAGTTTTTCTGGGCAGATTGCAGTTTTTTTTTTTTGATGGATAATCAGGCTCTAAATTTGGTTGCAACAAGGAAGTGAACAGATAAAATGGCAAAGGAATGCTCAGTCAGTAGCACAATACTGGTCTATGCCGTCATAGGGCTCACATCACTAATAGTCTCGGATAAAAATGGACTCACTGTTGACTACCCTAACAAACCTTTAAAGGCACAACGACCTTCGGACCTGCATGTGGAATGCTCGGACCCTTAACAGACCAGGTGAAGTCGAACAATTAGCACAGGCTATTGACTGCTATCACGCAAATATCACCGCCTTCCAGGAAGTGTGAATAGATGAGCCGGATAAAAGGAGGATGAAAAACTGTGACATATACTATAGTGATTGCTTGCCATATGTCGCACACTTAGGTAAGAAGTTTTGGGCTTCCAACACGAGCATCTTATGGCAATCCTCATCAAGCCTAGTATGCGTCCATGCCCCTACGGAAGACAAGAATGAAGCAATCAAAGAACGTTTCTACGAGCTCCTCGAATCACTATAGCAAGCACAAGGTTACCTAATCTCAAAATACACAAGGAGACATGACGTTCTCCCCTAAATCAAATTGATCATTTTGCGGTAAACGTATGGCATGCCTACAGTATTCTGAACGTCCCAACGTTACGGGCAGCCAACATTCACTCGTATCATTTCCTTGTTGAAGCCACGGTTAGAATACGAATTTCCCTTGCGCCAAAATAAAGAAGAACTCCTGTGAGAAGATAGTCGCAAGAGACCGCAAGAATCTTCGCCGAACGCGTGTCCCGAAATCTCTCAGCAACTCCTGTGCCGCCAGCATCAAGTACCGAAGACTAGTGGCAACGCTCCTAACGTGCCATCAAAAACGAAGCAAATGAGGTACTGGGTTAGTTTCATCTGACTACCACCAAGAAATCCTGGTTTGATGAAGAATGTCGGCAAGCACATGCAGCCAAAGAAGAAGCCTACAAAGTGGCACTGCGATGAGGACAAGAACCGAGGCTGTGATTAAATTATAACTCCAAAGAAGTGATTTTCTTTTGCTACAACTAAAAGAAACTGCAGAAGTATTAACCGCTGTACTAAAACGATTGCTATCATCCTCGTAATTCTTGGAAATTCCATTTCACATTATCACCGAACACTATTTCCTGTGCGTGTCCTCAGAGTGAATGTATAGCTCGAAGTATGTCAATTCGCAACAATCACCTGCCAGCTACAACAATGCCATTTCATTTCATTTTCCACATTCCATTGAAAGAATTTCTGTAACTGACATGCTGTTGTTAATTGAATCCATACTACTGAGATGCTCCAGCCTCTAGAGAATTCGTATCCACACTTGATTAGACACAAGAACCCTGCCAAATATTTTAAAAGTCAAGAATCACCTTAATCGAAACCTATACTTGTACTTTTGATGGACAACATGATTGTGAAGGTCGTCACAACTGGTTTCTGTGATACATAACTAGGAATTGGAATTACTGCCAACACGAATAGAAATTCAATAGCTGGTTATTATACGTGACATTGATCGAGATGAAGTGGAAAAGGACGTTTAACGTCTTTAATATCGTACCAAGAGACAAGCGACCACAGGAAACCTATTTCTCCTTGAAGCACCTCTCCAAAATGCTAATCAACTGTAAACCAAAATAGTCTCATTCGAATGCTTGATGAAATAAAGGCTAACCTAAATCCACTCCATCCGGATCGACCAAATAATGATGGCGGACTTTGAAGTTCTCTATTACGAATAATCAGTTATTACCACCAACTACACTGCGGTTTCTAAAAGATCATCAGCATAGCCTGGCGGCCAGACTATTTATAGATTCACCTCTAAATGCACATGTAGACATAACACGTATAGCAATGCGAATAACTCCATGCGGAATGCTACAGACATACTCGTATCCTTGCAAATTTCTTCCTCAACATGCTCGTATCAGGCAACCACAAATAAAAATAGAATCCCTCGCAAATTCTCTGCATAGAACGTACTCGTATGTTCTATGTGGGCAGGGCATACTGATACATGATGGTTGGTGGGTATGGTCATCAGAAGACTGGTCCCTAGAACAGGCTTATGTATTATACCTCCGCAAACCTAACCGGAAAAGTGAATTTATGAGGACGGAACTTTGCACTGCAAATCCATTATTGCTGTCACCAATGCATACATATATCCACGCTCCTCTACTCACACTTATATCTATGTGTAGCTTCTGTCGACGAGGTATGGAAGAAGATAAAATTTTAAGAGAAGGATCATAGGACATAATGTATACTAATGCCCTTCGGTTGGCGGTGATAGCGGTGGTGATGATGGCCATCGTGGCGAAGGTGGTTTTGGTGCTGATAATGGCAGCTGTGATGATAGTGGTCATCTACCAAAAAGTCCTTTCAATCCTCTCTACAAAAATTTCCCGTTTAATATGTGTCTACACATATTGCGTAGATTAGGTGGGATTCCTTCTTCTTCTGCAGAATTCGTATGGCATGCCACAGCCAGATTTTAATTTTGTTACCTTCTTTTGGTAAAATTGTCTCCCCTTTGGAGAAACATGTCCCTGTGATATGTCTTACTTCAGAGACATATGGTGCATAGCATTACATTGTAAGCAGGCGGTCGCCCTTAGAAATGGTTGTCTTGCAAAGGGGATATACGAACTCTCGACCAATATTTGTGCACCCATAAATGGATTTATGGCCGCTCGGAACATATTTGTTCGGGTGTGCCGCAAAACGGAACAAGTAAACGCCGAGAGAAACAAATTATTCTAACGAAACCCATCTTTAGACATTCCGTAGGAAGATTTACATTTTCCGCTATGTATTTCGCATTGTTAAAAAATTAAAATATTTCATAAGGCAATCACAAAAAAGTGAAACGGAAATAAACTCGTCACAACTGGTATAACTAATGACACAGAAGACAGGACACAGTCTTAAAAATTCACTTCATGGTTTAACATCTTACCAACATGAAGTGAACACTTACATACAATACTAAGATGATGCTACATTCAGGAGTGGACCAGAGCTTCAGCTAGCATGCCTCTGCAGCCAGTGCCGTCTTTTGAAAAATACGTCCAGTTGCCTACAGTATACACGATGTTTGCTGAGATCCCATTCCACCTCTGGGTGCCACCAATGATGTGGTCTTCCTTTACTGCGTTTTTCCTCTGGGTTGGAGTCGAAAACTTTCCGAGCCGGGCCGGTAGTATCCGTGCGTTCAATGTGACCTAGTTCGTTCAGTTTGCTGTTGAAATATCTCCACCATTCTCCACTGATGCAAACGGGACTGAAAATTACCCGAAGAACTTGGCTGCTGAAGTTTCTAAGCTGAAAAGCAGGACTGGGATGAACAGGGTCACATATAAATCTTTTGGTTGTTTGAGAGAGGGCTTTACTATTTAATTGCCTTCTAAAATCAACGAAGCAGCGTTTAGCAACAGTGATTTTACGCATAATTCCCGCGCTGGTATCGTTGTCGGGGTTGATATTGGAGCCGATATAGGTAAAGTCCCTAGCTACCTCAAAACTTGCAGCTGCTATAGTGGCGTCTTATCCTAGGCCTCCTTGATGTATTTCCCTCTTTGTTGACAGCATGTACTTTGTTTTTGTTTCATTGAGCGCTTGATCAGTCGCAAACTCGGCGGGTTCTTCCAATTATGTGAATGTCATCTGCATACGAAAATAACTGAACTTTTGAAAGAAGATGCCTCTAAAGTTATATTACACACAATTCTAGCAAGAAGGATCTTGAAAAATCGCATGACAACTCATTGCCTTGTTTAAGTCCTTTTCTAAAATTGCATATCTCAGTTGTATTACCCACCTTGAGCATTCTCCATCGTCATCCAGTACAGATGTCTTTTACGTTAACTCCTGTCTGGGAAAGACATAATTTCATGGCATGGCAATACATCCACGGGAGCAAGGATACCAATTCGACACTGTGTTGGAGTTATAAGTTCCACCCATGGTATAAGTTGGAGGCGATCCATACCCTCTTCCTGATCTTAGAGTCTAAACCAATTGGCGGACACTTCCCACGATTTTGCGTTTAAACCATAGCCACCATGACGCTACCACAAGGCCCTGACCGAGATGGTAGGGACTACCGGTGGTCCTGCCTCCAACAGGACTTATGACCGCCAACTTGTAACTGGCCAATAGTAGCAACATTCAGAGGAAAAGACCGTTACGATAAGATCAGTACTTTGCTCTGCCCCCGATTTGTATTAGACAACGTCATTAATGCCTTGATAATTAGGTGGGGGCTCCGTCCTCCTACACAGTCGAATGAGCTTCACCCGCTGCTTTAAAAAGCTCAGTAGTATAGTCATAGCCAGTAAATTTATAGAAATCGCTGTCATGACTTCATCGTGGTCGCATGGATGCAAATGCTGACTCTCTTTGTCCAGATTAAATGGTTCATTCTGTCTGACGGTGGGATATTGTTCGTCATCATCACTCAACAATGTAAAGAAATAATCTTTCCAGATTCTGGTGCTACTATGAAGTTTCTTCCTCCTTCCTTGCAGATGTGTTTGGGCTTTACAGCTTTGGCATGTTCGTTTTAATTTTTGGAAAAACTTCTGAACCTCATTTTTCTGGTAGCACCTGTCAAAGCCTTAGATTGATCGCTTTTTGTGCTGTTTTTTTTTTTTCTTCTGAGGAGTCTATGTTCTTCCCATCTTTTCTGCTCATTAGGCTCGACTGCCCCACTCAATCTTTTCTTCAGAGCCGCTCCACATGTCCGCCCTCTTTCTAGATTTCCCTGGCTGGATTCGTAGCCGAACAAGGGGTTTCAACCCAGTACTTCAAAGGCGAACTCTCTGACTAATCTTTGGCAGTAATACGTGAGATACATGTGGTATCGGACTCCTCGAGAGAGAAAAACTTGAAAACCCTGGTAGTCCCTTGGTCTGAGTCGATGTTAGCTGCTCGGAATGTTCGAACACGCAAAATTATGAAGGAATGCCTTATGTCATTCGATCGCTAATTGATCGATTTGGTTGGCGGTTTGTTGAAAAAGATTCAACTAGGCAAAATCAATTGTGAAATCTTACCTTTATGCGAATCGTCGTTAAGACTTACGAGTATTACCTAAGTCTTGTCACTCGTAATTTCTGTAACATTTTCCATAGTAGACATAACAGTATTGCACCGTTTTCATCTTTTTTTTTGTCTAGCACATCCCAGATAGATGGTTTATTACAATTTTGTTATGTTGTTGACTAAAGAGCAGGTCGTAAAGCTGCCCAAGAAGTCTCTTAGCACCATGGAAGTTGGTCGCGTTATCACTCATATCTCCGAAGACTTTCCCCGACGAGACACAAACCGATACAAAGCCGAAAGAAAAGCGTTCGATGATAAATCCCCGACGAGTACTATATGGATTCCTTTAGTAAAGAAGCATACAAAAATGGCGATGTATGCCTTAACGAATCTTGGATTTCTCCCGGATGCGTTTAGCTCCTGTTCTAGGCCCCGCATAGTCGCAACCGACCTTTCTAAACGGACGCGAGAACCGTACCCGCTCTGCTGGGAGATCACCCATGAATTGATTGGCTGTCGATTTGCGCTGCCGAAAACAAGGAACACATTTGTGCACGGTTTCGCGTAAAAGATTCCAGCAACCGAGTATATGATATTTTTGTTTTAATATCGTCAACATTAAGGAAACACCGGCATGAGGTACCTTTTGTAAATGTATTGGATGATAAGGCTTGCTACAGGATGCGACTTATTTAGAATAATGGGATATTTCTCACTGTACGATAAGTCTGAGTAGTTTCAGCGGCCACCGATGCGAAGCAATTGTTTATTTTCAAGAAACGGGGATAGGGATATCAATCTATTATGCGAGGGTAGTTCCTTACCGCTTCGAAGAATTTCGATTTCAGACGAAAAGGAGGAAAACTGAGCACTTTTGATTCAACGAAATTTTGATTCGGCGATTTCTGTTGAATATAGAAAGTTGGATACGATTTGATGAGTTAAAATAGTTTGCGATAAAACGAAACACATATGCAACTACGCGCACGGATTTGATCCAATTTGACGAATTGGCGATAATTTGTTCAAGAGTATTATTTGATTTTAATTTTAATATGAAAGTCTGAAGCAGTTTTGGTTTGCGTTCCACCAAATTGTCCACAGGAATACCTTGCAAATCACACGTTGATACCGGCCATTCATTAGGTTCCTTACTAAACAAAGGTGAACCCGTCCACCAGATTTCTGTGGAAGCCAAAACAGACGGTGGAATTCCTCGCGATGCGACGTGCGATTGCAAGGAGATCGTACATGATTCCATGATTCGAATGGGATTGACGATATGATTTCAGCTGTCCTATTACTAACGAAAACCGACCGTTTTTTGTGTGGAGACTGAAGCCAATGGAGAACAATTGACGAGTCGGGCCATGCAAACACCCTAACATCATTTGCCTGCAAAGATGATTTAATTTTATTAACAAGGTGTGTAAGAAGAACAGCTCCGCAGAGCTTATGTCTCGAACCTTACTCTTGGCTGTCACCAACGATATAGATATTTTTCCACGCTTATACTCCGACAGTACACGACCGCTGCATAAGCATCAAACGACGCGTCACAAAAGACATGTAGCTCACAGTTGAGCTTGTTAGTCCATATGACTCTAGGAACGGAAATGGTTTAAACGAAATGAAGCTCCTCCCGAATAGTAGTCCAACGATGTGCATGTGCTTCTGGAAGCTCATCATCCCAACCTAATTTAGCTCGCCAAAAGTCTTGGAAGAGGATTTTAATAGCGACAATAACTGGGGCGACAAATACCAAAGGGTCAAATATCCGCGACGCGTCAGAAAGTATCTGACGTTTTGTAGAAACCAATTGGTTGGGAAGATTTACCTTATAGGTAAAGCAATCCTTTGATGGACACCACTGCAACCCAAGAACCTTTACTATGCTAGATTCTTCAAATTCAACCGGAGATATCTCTCTTTGATCTTCTGGTAGGGATAATAAAAGAGGCCAGCAGTTTCTGGTCCACTTCCGAAGATCGAAGCCTGCATATTTAAGCACACCAACAAGTTCATTTCGAATCGAAATCAAATCTTCAATAGAGTCAGCGCCAGTAATCACGACATAGACGTAAAAATTTTCTATAACTGAAGAAGCTCGAGGATAATTTTCTGCAGCATGTAAGGCAAGCTGCTTAAGTGTACGCACTGCTAAAAATGGAGCCGCTGAAGTACCATACGTAACTGTTAAAAGCTTAAAATGTTTTATAGGGTCGTGGGAGTTTTCATGCCAAATGATCCACTGAAAATGTGTGTGATTTGGTTAAACCCACATTTGCCGGTAAATCTGCTCAATGTCTCCCGAAATAGTGTATAAATGTAGACACCTCATGGATCGAAGGCATATGGAAAAGATGTCTCGCTGAATTGTAGGCCCAACGAGAAGCGATTCATTTAACGACGAGAAATCAGCGTTGTTCGATTTAGCAGACCCATCGAATACCACACGTACCTTGGTCGTACTACTATCACCCTTAAAGACAGGGTGGTGTGGTAAATAGTAGTGGTTGTCTGTTCAATGGGATTTCTTCCATATGACCCAGTGATAAGTATTCGTTCGTAAAACGAGAGAGAGTATTGAGTTTTGAGGTCAGGATTGGACAAAAATCTTCGCTCAATAGAGCAGAAATGATTTAACGAAAGATTGAGTTTTGAGGTCAGGATTGGACAAAAATCTTCGCTCAATAGAGCAGAAACGATTTAACGAAAGATGAAACGAGTTACTTGCTGTAAGTTTTGCTGTTTATTTGAATGGCAGTTGGACGATGTATTTCCCATCTGGGTGACGATTGTGTGTTGAAGCGAAATGCTCTTCAGCTTGTTTTTCCTCAACCGATAAAAAAGGTTCATGATGAATCTCTTCTAAACGCCAAAAGCGTTCAAGATCAAACTCCTGCGAATAGTCTGGTTGAGTACAATGTGTCTTTACGTCCATATACCTTTGTGTATTCTGTTGAAATCTGCCAGCAATCACCCAGCCGAAAATAGTTCGTATGGAATTAGAAGCACCTCCGATGGTTTGTTTCGATGGCCCGTCGATAATGCTGAAGACCTTATCCGACTCAATTAAAATGTCAATTGGGGTAGGCCAGGTATACCGAAATTTGGATCTGCCAAATTCATCGAATGAAAATCAGCAGGATCGACGATATTTATTGTGGTTGAGGGAAGTAATGACGTCAACTTTGAGATGACGTAACATTCGATGTTAATATTGTTTGAGTCAAATCTCGAGTGTAAGTCCAGGTTAACCAAACCGTTGGTAACACCTGGTGAAGTTGATGCAACTCCCCTAATTGGGATGCGAGATTTTCTGCGCGAGAGTCCTAAGCGTTGAACACACTGCTCCGTTACGAAAGAGACTTGGGACCATGTGTCCAGAAGCACACGAATATATTGATAAACTCCTTGTTTATCACGAGTTTTAACCACAGCAGTAGGATGAATAGAAGTACGATGATTAGTTTCGAGGGAATGTAACGATACGGTAGGATTGTTCAAATCCTGTGGCGAATACGACGAATGGTGCTAAGGCGACGAATAATGGCTTGAACTGAAATTTTGTGGCGAAGTTGTTATGTTTTGTGTAGGATGTTGTTGTGACGAGAATTGCATGTATTACACCGAAAATTGGAACGACATTTGTTTGACGAATGACCAGGTCGAAGACAGTTAAAGCATAAAGTCTTCTCTAACCCGACGAATGTTTTGCAAGAGGGAAGAAGATGATCTTCTTTGCATTTTGGACACCCTACTTTGGTTTCCACCATATGTGAACGAACACTGCTTTGCAGTTTGTTGGTTGTTTTAGCAGCACGAGTTAAAGTAAAGCAGGATTCTAGACTGCTACACCGGTTTTCTAAAAAGTCGAGTAATTGATTGATGGTACAGTTACCATCCGATCCTACCTCTTCCGCCCAGGTCTGTTTGGTCTCGTGGTCTAACTTTTGAAGCAAAATATATATGAGCCAAGGGTCTCTCGAATTAGAGCCCAGAGCCTTTAATCCTCGTAACGTCTCGTCTGCTCCATTCGTTTGTTTGCGAAGAGATTGAGCGTTTGGTGAATTGCACGATGGTAACAAAAGAAAAGATTGTACGATTGACTGGATGATTAAGTGTTTTTCGTCGAAGCGCGCCTCGAGTTTGTCCTATGCTTCAATATAATTGTTTTCGGAACATGGCATGTGTTTTATTAGATTAGCAGCGTCTCCTACCAAAAAGGATTTCAAATATTGAAATTTTTGAGTGGCAGTTAACGATACCGTAAAGCGATCTTTGAAACCTGGCCAGTCTTTGTAATCACCATGAAAGGTGAAGTCTAATAAATGTGCGGATTTAGGATTTTTTGAATTGTTTGCATCTAACTTATTTTAAAACAAAGTCTGTTGAGAAGCCAATTTCTCATCAATTGATTGATCAGTTGTGGAGTTTGGTTTAGAAAGTTCACGAATTGCACTGGTAATTAAAGCGTGTGCCAGGCAGTACTTATCTTCGTACTCGGCAAAGTCTAGCTCAGGATCTACGAAATCTGCATCATCGCAATGATCGTATAACTTTTCGTGAAGAGATGTGAATCTAGACCAGGTTTCTGTAAGACGTACTAAACGAATGTCTAACATATATATATATGATTGGAAAATTATGAAACATGTGTCTTAAATATATCGTAAAAGTTGAATATGTACGAAACCGTATATGCCGAAAAAATTCTTGTAAAAATGTTCATGCATCTATCCGTAAAAGAAAATACAAACGAATAAAAACGTCATGCGAATTTCCGCCACGAGGAACACCCAATCAAACAAACAAAAGTCATGCAGTAACCATTAAAAAACAATAATTGAACTTTGACTAAGAACAACTAGGTAGCAAAAATTAGAGAGCGAGTACAATGACAAAGTACGGAACAATTGATAGGGTATATTTGGCGTTGACAAGTTGTGCATTTAGTGCTGAACATTAATGATATCCTATGCTCACAACAACAAACTGGTATGTAATACGAAAGGAGTTATTTATTGGTAGAAGACACATAATGTCAGAGATAACAAGGGATTTTTGTTGGTGGAAACATGCAAGGTGATAAAGGTCCCGACAAGAGAAAAAGACTCGAGACTGGAATAGGAAGTACTGCTAAATTGGAAAGTTCTTACTAGTATTGCCACTGCAATCTATCACCCCTTGCATAGTAGGGGTTGAACTGAATAGTTTTACTAGCTTTAACCTACTCCTTCAACAATATCTCCCTTTTTAAAATTACAGATCTAAATGTAGCATATAACGAAGCTTCTGGTTTCTGGAGAACATTTATAGTTCAGTGAGCTTTTAGTATAATTTGACCGTCGTTACAGACGTAGATATTTAAACACTTACCACACATTTTGTGGCCCTAAGGTTTGCGAGTGACCTTTAGTGCAAAGTTTTATCCTACCACAAGGACATAAGCGCCTGCGTCTCTAATTGGTATCGGAACCATCTTGATTGAATTATTACCAACGCTGAAAATTAATACAAGAAAATACCATTTTGCATTTAATTGCATTACACCTCATGTATATTAGACCAAAGTTGGCAGACCCTGCTCAATATCATCTAAACCTTATTGTGCTCATCTGATCAGGTCAATGTCGCTGTATATGCCATAGAGTTTGTTGTTATATCGTCGTCTCCAAATTCCGTTTACACTGGCGGGACCATAAAACACTCGAAGCGCATTTCTCTTGAAGAAACCAAGCGTATTTTTGTCCGCTTTAGATAAAATCCAAGGACTGCGATGATAAGTGTTTCAAACAGAGCTTTGTTCGTTCCTTAGAAACAGCGATTGGTGCGAGTTATTATTTGCTGGATCTTAAGGGTTGTGCCGTTGTTTTAATTAACAGCGGACCCAGGTGGATAAAGTCTTTTACCACCTCAATGTTATAGTATCCTGTTATGGTTTGTAGTTCGAGACTTTTGTGTTGGGCGTCCTTTCTTACCATCATTGACCACTCCAGAGGCAACTTCGTTAGCGTCTGCTACCAGTTGTACATAATTTTGAAACATTGTTCCTTTGTGATTGGCCAGTGAACTTTGTACAATATTGAAAATCTTGACGAAATCCTTTGTTGACATCATTTGTTCTGGAAGTGCCATTACTGCATTTTATCTAGCAGCCAGCACGCTTCGTTGATATAAGGCACAGGCAGATGAGTTTGGCAGAGATGTCAAAACTTGAGGTGGATCTAAATAGCTCGTATATATAAATGATGGCTCGCATTATATACTATAAATGGTGTATATACCATGCTGTTACGACTTACAAGATACTTGATATGGGGTGTCAGGGATACACATAGTAATGGTGAGTAAATCAGTGTTAATGACTGACTCCTCTATACGAGTGTTTGACTCAGTTTAGAGTGTCACTCTTCATGAGGATCGAACGCATATGTACTTTCTTCCGACAGTGTTTTACAGATGAGGTGGTGTACGCTTCTAACTAAATTAATTCCTGCCCCTTTACATATTTCTGAAGGACCAGTCTGCTCCTACGAATCTTTAGTATAGATGACGGTGTCCACATCTCGTTGAGGGTTTCATTCTGGTTGACGTTTCGTTGATGACGTTGGTCATCTTCGCCATCAAACAGTCTGTGGAAGCAGTCGCATCGACTGCGACTATTAAATTGCGTTTTGCATTTGTGTCATTGTCATTGTCTCTACAGTCTCGGTCGAGGGTTTCTCTGCTTCTTTCTTTATATTTCTGAGGAACCGATGTACCTTTTGTCCACTTTGCTGGTTATACAATCGAGATTGTTTCTCATTGTGGATTTAACCGCATCAACGGAATTCAGTCCACCAGAAATACGAATTTGTGCTGGCTTCATCTGGAGAAGGTGCGATGTTAAAACCACAGCAGGTTTTATTTTTATTAATGAGTTTGGCCGTTTCCTCCAATTTCCGTCCACTGGAACTGAGACCATTGTTGGTTGCTCCACCTTTTTTACCCGAGTATCGTGACAGAGTGAGTGCCAGAAACTTTCTTTCTCTTGACCTTGTTCGAAGCGGAAGAAAAGAACGCGGTTTTGGTTTAGAGAGTTTAATCCGTTTCAGTGGGTGTCACATAGACCGACCTGTTTCTCTGCTCTATCACCGCAGGACAAACTTTCAAAATGAGAACTCTAACCAACGGCCTATCTATTCTGAAGAAGTTTTACCATAACAGACTGAGCTTCTCCGGTACTCCACCCATCCATCGAATGTGTCGTTGAAACAGCCACTGGATCAGTCGTAATTCTGAGATCCAGCAGCTCCTGTATTTTGATAAGGGCGTCCAGAATCCAGAATTTTGCATTGTTCTTTGCCAGAACAAGGCAGCTAAAGAGAGGAAGGAAGATAGGATTTTAATTGGCACAGTTTATTTTACGAGACTTATAACCTCAATCATGATCTTCAAAACTCAGAACAACGACTGGTGAAAACTTTTACCTTTATCTCTTGTTGTTCTATGACATTTTGTGTTTAAGTTTTGCTAAAAGTCGGCTAAAATTGATTTTAAATTAAATAGCATTAAATAATTCTGTCATCAGAACATAAATAGATACGCAGAAAGAGACTTGCAAAACATAATGTGTTCGTTTCATTGAGATTTTTAGTGAAAAGGACCAGAAAAAGTATGGACTTTTTTGTCCCTCTCCAATTTATGATCCGGGCGAGAAATTAATTTAAAGCTAATAGAGTCTTCACAGCATGCGCTTATCTTCACAAAGCACTTGTCTTTGCATCTATCCTACCACCACTTTGAGTATCGCAAAATTCCAAGCTCCTAAGCCAAACAGGTTCGGATCCAAATGATAGCCAGTCTCTGCATCACCTTCAAATCAAATTATTCCTTTAGCTCTGTCTCTGCATCACCTTCAAATCAAATTATTCGTTTCGCTCAATCTCTGGTTTAATAGATTTGTTCCATTAGAAAGTGCGACGAAAACGGCCGAAACAAATTCCAACAGCGATTCCCGTCAAATTCTAAAGAAAAAGTATCCTCCTTTATGCCCTATACCCTTCCTCTTCTAATTTTCATTAATTGGAAAATTATCTTAAGATTATTGAGTACCCGCAGCCTTATCCAAAAATCATTTTATCTAGAGAGAAGTTATTCCACAGTAATGAAATTCATTGTAAAGAATGTCAAAGGGATTTATAAATCTATCATCGTCTCAGAAATTCGTGCATATTTTCCTTTTAGAACTTCCAACGACGAGATGATGACGTTAGTGGTGCTGATGGCTGGGGAAGGCTTTTTTTTACCAGATTTTGTTGTGGAAATATTTAAACATTTTACAAGTTCTATTAGGATAGGAAACCTTGACATGCTCGTTTCTACATTTCTCTGTTGGCTGGTTTTGTTTGTTGAGTTCGAGTTTACATTTCGGGAAACGCTTTGAATTGTTGGGTCCCTATTCATCATGGAAATGGCGAAAGAGGAAAGGGAGAAAGAATTAGAAGAGATAAGTATTTCTTTCATCCCATTTTAAGAATGTAGTGTCTTTGGGATATTTTGGTAAATTTGACGTTGAATGAGCTTATGCTAATATCATTGCAAAGTGGATTATGAATGGACAAATTAATTTTCGCCACATATAGCCATACACAGACAACGAATTGGGGCAATCTAGCAGTTTTATTGGCATAATATTGACTTCTATTAAGGATTCTTGAAGACATCCCGATTAGTTCTTATCCGTACCACAGTCGCCAAATTTCCCCTTCATAACTTCTTGTTGGAACCCCAGCTCGGGCATATCGATGTTGTCAAGCTCTAACCGCAGCAAGTCGGTTAAAATCACTCGATACCTGAGACCATTGACGGTAACGGTGTCTCATTCCTCATTTCGAAAGAAATAAGGTCCGATGATTCCGCCATGCCATAAACCGCACCAAACAGTCAATCTTTGTGGATGCAATGAAGCTTGGCCAAACACTTGTGGGTTGTGTTCGCTCCAATAATGGCAATTTTGCTTGTTGACATAGCTGCTGAGCCAAAAATAGGTCCCGTCCGAAAAGATGATTTTTTAGGCAAAATCCGGGTTTCCGGCCAACATTTCCT
This sequence comes from Volucella bombylans, assembly GCA_949129095.1. Classification (NCBI taxonomy): domain Eukaryota; kingdom Metazoa; phylum Arthropoda; class Insecta; order Diptera; family Syrphidae; genus Volucella; species Volucella bombylans. Next base: position 113,501,120 of record OX422144.1, on the reverse strand, counting down.
GCACCCAATTAGCGAACTCACGGCGTTGTCTAAGATCGTGAGTCTTCAATTCTTGTGTCAGCACAATCTTATACGGCTATAGGCCCAAATCCAACCGCAAAATAAGACGGGTTGACTCTCAGGCGATGCCGAAATCAGCTGATCGGCACCGAATCGATATTTCTGGATCTTCTTCGATACGGGTCGCTACGGCGTCTATGTTTTCTTCATTTCGCATCAATCTCTATCTGGTTGGTGATAAGATCCAACAGAGTGGACTCACGCTCAAACTTTGACACGATGCGGTGAATTGCCTGCATACTGAAGGCAAATATTGTTGGACTACGCAAAATTCTTCAGCTTCAATCCGCATTTAGATGCCCTTGGAATCAGTTGTTTAAAGCTAAAAATAAAAGGCACAGAAAACAGATGAGAATTGGTAAAAAGACAGCGTTGCATATTTAAGTTAGAGCAGGTTAGAATGATACTCAATGTAGGTCGATTGGAAACCAGAATTTTTTAGAAGTCGCCAGATTCCATTTGCCCAGAAGGTCTTAGCTTAAAACAGAAACAAAAGGGTTTGTTGAAAAAAATATTCTAACGCCGGTTAGATTTGGTGACTGTTAAATGTTAAAAACGAATCCATGTGTATTTTGCTGGGACGTTATTTAATTCTTTGTTGCTTATATGTGTTAAATCATTTTCAAAGTATCCATATATTTCTTCAATGAATAACACTACAACAGATCCCAAAGTTATATCTGTCGACGGTGGCGTTCTGTCCGAGATGTCGGTATTGGGTGTCCTTTATTGTTGGCCAATACCAAGTATGTGCTGGTCTTATCCTCTTGTTAAACCCATCTTTGCCGCTTCCGCCTCAATAAATGCGACAGTGCTACTGACATTACGCTGTCAATATTATCGACGTATGCCAGTAATTGAACAGACTTTTGAAAGGTTGTGCCTCTTGAGTTAGCGCGTGAGTTTTGCAGTATTCTTTCAAGAATAATGCTAAAGAAATCGATGACAGTGCATCGGCTTGTGAGTTCTTTATCGACCTTAACGGGGCAGTGTGCATTCTCCATCTAGAAACTAAACATTGCTCTATATAGCTCGTTCTATCATATGCTATCATACGCGGCCTTAAAATCGATGAATAGGTGGTGTGTATCGATTTGGACCTCATGGGTTTTATCCAAGATCTGCGGTAGTGTGAATATTTTGTGGTTGGTGGACTTTTCTGGCCTAAAGCCACACTGATATTAACCATATCAGTATTAACGAACGGGTACAGTCGTTCATAAAATACGGCAGACAGAATCTTGTAGGCCATGCTAAGAAGACTGATGCAACTATAGTTGGCGCAATTTAGAGGGTCTCATTTCTTGAAGATCGGATAAACAATGGTGAAGTTCCGTTCATCGGACATACTTTCGTCCGACCATATTTTACAGATGAGTTGGTGTATGCTCCTCATCGAGTCATAGCCTGCTGCTTTAAAGAGCTCGGCAATCAGACTGTCTACTCCAGCAGCTTTTTTGGACTTAAGCTATATTCACTTCATCCAGGTCGAGTGGACGGTCTGCATCATTCAGGTTGAAATGTTCATTCTGCTTGACAGCGGTGTTGGCTTCGTCATCGCCGTTATACATTCTTGTTACAGCAATGCTCAGCATCGACGGCATGATTTTCTTACTTTTTTGTTAAACATTCGAATCTCATTCCTGGAGTAGTATTTCTCAATTTCCGGGACGTTCCTACTTTTTCCTCCTGAGCAGCGGGTATTCTTCTTTCCTTTTCTGCTCGTACAACTCGTAAGCAGCTCTAGTCCTTTTATGCATCTTGCTTGCCAACTTTCGTCGTCGAACTATGGGTTTCGTTCTAGTGAAACCCAGCACTTTCATGGAATCACCATTCCTAAAAATCTGAAGACCATTCTTTGCCTTACACGACTGTGAAGAATACCAAAAAGCAGGAAAAAATACGAGTGGGATACAAGTTGATTCTTATGAATAATTGATTGACATGTGTCACACAAGTACAATATGTATATCATTCCATGCTTGATAATAAAATCAATCATTGTTACGAGCAGAATATGAAATTATTCCTGTGAATCCTCGCTTCGATACGTATCGTCTCTATCATTTCGGCACTCGTTCTATTCGCATGTGATCTTTTATATTGGCGATGAATGCCACAATTCGAAGAGTTAATAGGGCATAGAACGAGATAAGATTTTTTGTTTGGTTTTTCCTTTTACCAACCCTTCGTCATTGCCATTTTTCCAGAGTCCTTCAATTATTGTAGTCGCCCATAGTTTTTCATGTCTTTAATGTCTGTTTTTTTGTCTAATGGATGAGAGTAACAGAGGATGCTTTATGCATTCGGAAACGTATAGTACAAAGTTCGAAACTCAATTGACACGATTGCTGATAAATTCAATTTTGTATCACTACATCTTCGATTAGGGGCGGTGATTTAGTGCCTACAGTTATCATCGTACCGACAATGTGGACAATTGTCGACAAACTCAAATGAATCAATTTATCGAAAGGACTACTAGTAGATACTTGAAAATTCTGTATTCGAAGCTTATAACAAATTAAAAACCATTTTGACAACTGCCATGCTGAACACGGACGTTTGCGTGCATATCCTATGGTATTCGCACTTAGATAGGACTATGATACAATTTGAAAGGATAATAATCGATCAGAGTCCATGTAATTATGTGGAAATCGGTTGCATTAAATCGTTGTCTACACAAATGTGTATGGAACGATTAAATGTGCGCCGAGTGATGTGAGGAACATACCCAATGTTTACACATATCAAATACAAGGGAGAACACGTCACAGCGTAAAGCCTCCTCACTCGGATTCTAAATTGACCCAGATTCTGGTGTTTCACATGAGCAATGTTGCAACTGTGTACGGCTTTAGCCAAACCGTTATGGTGGTTTTGATAAACCGAATCGGCTTAAGGGCCTCTATCACCATTATCACTACCAACATCGTCAGATACAATGACAATCGATGACGAGTACAACTCGCTTACTATGTTCTATGTAAGTTTATAATGTCAATAAAGATTTTTTCAAAATAAATGACGTGAATCCTTCAGGAATATCAGCGCTTAAAGGAGATTAAAAAAACTTGCTGCATTTGAAATAGCCTATTCCGGCACCTTTTCTCAAGTTAATCTCCAGGAAATTATAAAGCGAAAGAATGATGCATAGGGATTCATTTGAGATCCATGCAGAAGAAATTTATTATAAACAAGACAAGGTGGGACAACCACCGATCTAAGAGTACCACAGCTGCGTGGCCATTTTTCCCTCGGCTTTTGTTTATATTCTGTATAAAGCCTTCACGAAAACCGTCACAACTAACAACTCGAGGAAACATAAATTGACGATCAAATTCTAAAATGTCGAGAGCAGAATATTATTGAACAGAATATTAGGTTCCGTAATTCGGAAAAGACTTTCAATAGAATTCCAAGATATCTTATATGGACGGCCAACCTCTATATTTAAAAGGAATTTATTGACGTATAAAAATGATTCGATAAGAAGCTATTTTTCAGAAAATGGGGTCTACTAAGTTTAAGGAAAATATTGGTTGGAAAACTTCCAACTCCCAATTGGGGCCGAGGTTAGTAGAAAAAAACACTTGAGGTCCTCAAACAGAGCGCGATAGTCATAATCGTGAAAGAGGGCCCTATTACAAATATAGCATAACCGATTTCAATAAACATCTTAAGCCAAGGCAATATGTGCCCTGTCATTTGTGCACTCTAGGTTGGTTAAGTATCCTTCAAGTGTGTTGTTCTGCCTAGTAGGGACCGAAGACTCATCGGACAAGAGAGTTAATATCTGTAAGTTCTCAATATCCTCTCTATCTCAGGCGACTTCTGTGCACTCGTATGTCTGTATAGTTCTTGTCCATCCAAAGAAATGCTACGAAAACTCAATCTTAGAATATGGCATGAAAAACGTCCAATACTATCTGCATCCACCTTCGCTAACGTCCATGACCCTCCGGAATAGAGTATAACAGATTTGAATTGCTTATTTTGCAATAGATCTTGCCATTTGTATTTCTATATTTCTCAACACACTAGACTGAAGGTGTCATCGTTATTTCAAAAATACGATTGATCTCGATAACGAATAGGCCGATTTCTATTAAAGCATCTTGTTAATAGTTATATGGCAGTGCGTCCAGTATAGATCTCTGCTTCTGCAGAAGGCACTCCAGTTCGCACTCCAGTAATTGGCTTTCCTCCCAGTGGTGGTCAGACTGAACCGCCACCCAAGAAGTGCGATTAGTTAGACCCGACGAATGCAGAACTATGGAAACTGGTACAGACAACCGGCGCGTCAATCACAGCCCTCTAGGCTCTTCAGAAGAAAAAATAAAGACTACGTGAAGCGCTCGATCATTTGGAAGATTTGTCAAAAAATAAAACGGACATGCCAAATCTGTCTACGAGAATGGTGAAGAAAATTTCAGAAAACTGCAGTCGGCACTAAGAATCTGGATAGATTATTTCTGCAGACTGTTAAACGGTGATGACGAATAAAATTCCACCGTCAGACAAAATGTATCATTCAGCCTGGACGATAAATGACAGTATTTCCGTCCTCTAATCTTAAGTCCGACAAAGCTGCTGAGTTATTTAAAAAAACAGGTTATGATTAGATAAGGGGTATACATCAATTCATCTCTAAAATGTGGCGAATGAAACCTTAGCACTCCTCTTTGCGCCAACTACAGGAGTATAAGTCACCTTAACAGCCATATAAAACCCTGTTTGCCGTTTTATGTGAATGCATAAGACCCATCGACAACAGTCTGGTCGGACTCTATCAATATGGTATTAGGCCAGCAAGGCCCACCATAGATCAAATTTCCACATTGCCGCAAATCTGGGAAAAAACCCAAGAGTTCCGTTTGCGATCGACTATGTGAAGCAGCAGCAACAAAGTTGGGTTTAGCGGTCAAAGAATGAGAAACAAATTACTTTTGGTTCCTTTTTCTCTAATAATTTACACGTCATTTGATTTTATTATTGACGGAGTTCTTCATATTTTTATACTCCTGCTGCTGGTCTGCTGTAAAATCCATAAGCAATCAAAACCATTGATGTGTAGTCACCTCAGTACCCCATGATTATATTTGCTAGCAATGGGGCATGCAGGAGTTAACGCAAGCCCTTATGGGAATTTGTGCCGGAGCCGAATGGAGGCGTTTGCCGTATTATCCTGAAGCCATTTCGGCAGAATGCCAGTCAGAATCAGACTTTTCGGTTGACGCTCAGTCGTAATACCTCAGCGACAATATTTTTTGTTGACCGACACTTATCCTGGTTTGTGGCGCAGAGAGTTGCAATATGTTCCCCTCGCATTGCAATTTCCAGAGAGATTCCCAGATGGCACCGCGAGGAGGCCTCATGTAGAGCTTACTAGCAGAGATGCACGGCATTCGGGTGCAGAGACTCTTTTTCGTCATTTGGCGAACCAGCACCATCATATTTCTATGATCCATTGTTACTGAGAAATATTCTCAGTCGTAAATAGATTTTGAAAATTTTTATTCATGAATGACTACATCCAATAGGAGAGTTTCTGGGACTGATAAAGTGGCAAAACAGCGCTGTTAAACACGAAATAAAATGATTACTAGTAAACTGAGCAATGGCAGTTCCTGATCTTGATACATATATCAGTGTAAATGGCTTATACCGTCAGCAAAGTTAAATTTACCTAACGACCTAATCATATCAAAAAATCTTTATACTGCTTCGGGTATCCTTTTTACCATTTGCTTCCCTCTGATTCCACGTTATCGTTAATGTGTCCGCGGATAGCACAAGAAAAAAGGAAACATAAAACCAGCAACACAAAAGGAAACCAAATATTTTATTTCAAAATAAAGTACATATTCTTTTCTTTGCCACAATCATAAAAATTTCCCCCAACATAAGCGCTGTAATGAGTGCTTTTCCACCACCACCTTCAACCTAACAGAAAACCAGATGACAATTCAGACAATGTCAATATCCCAAACAGGCAGCAAGCATCATAAATATGTGGCAAACACTTTCAAATTTGTTATACAAATGTTGATATCCTTTGCCATATCCAAATTGCTGTCACGTGTCTACCAGCCAGGAGTAATATAACAAAAGTTTGGTGCCCATTCTGTAAGTATCACACACATATCCAGCTGTGTACGGAAAAACTTACTTATACTATTGCATACATATTATGAAACATAGAATTGTCGTTAAAATTTATTCAGAAATACGAGCAGTTACCATGTGTTTGACAGTTGTCTTGTTCGTCAGTAGGTACGAATGTATCCGAATATTTCGGTCGGTGGTAGGTTTTGATGACACATAACCATTTATGAATAGTTCTAATAAATTATTTCAAATTCGCCGAGATATGACATCGTGAAAGGGCTGTAAAAGTCTTTAAGACAATGCTCGTAAAGACAGGAGCCTAAATTATGGTGTTTACATCTTCAGGATGTAGACAGTCAATGTAAGTGTTATGCTAATTGAAATACTTGAGGAAAGCCATGTTGCTACCCTTATTTGAAGCTACTCGTAGTGGTGCCATAAAGAAAAGATTTAAATTGAGGTGAAGAGATACATATTTACATTTATTAAAACTTGCGAGGACTTATCATAGCAGCGACAGGACACAATTTTAGGGCATCAACAAGGTGATTAGGAAATTATTTTTGGTTATCATTAGGCAGACATCGTGACTGTACTGCTTGACTTTAACAACTTTAAAACTTAGTTTTAAGTGACTACTTCCTTAAAGTTATAAACATGTACTTCAAATTTAAACAGCTTCCAAGGTTGGAGACTAGGTAAATATTGTAGATACTTATGGCAGACCTATGAAAGGAAAGCGACTGCTGCGTAATCAAAAAGTTTTCAGGCGCGCTCTTTTTTTCAACGTCTACTAAGAACTTACATATGTTCCATAAGCTCGCTAAATTAAGACCTACTACAACAACAGGTCATTGTGTTCACATCCAGTGTTTTAACTCCGTTTAGCTCAGGGATTCTCAGTTGACAGTTCTATTCAATGTCATACGAGGACCTCACTGTGTATCTCCTGTTGAATCCATAGATTCTATTGCATGTCTTGTCGAACAACAAAATTGTTACTAGTTTTTAGTTTTAAATGCATTTTTATTTTCTTAATCACTAACTCTTACATACTAACAAAAAATGCTTAAATGCTAGCTTACAATTACTTAACAATCTTATACTAACTTACTGGCCCCACACAGGCGCTCTAAGCTACTCTAAATTCTTATAACTATGTATAACTATGTCTTTCGACTTCATTTACATTTTATTTAAAATATACTTATTTTCTATACTTAAGGCTAAGAAAAAAAATTTATTTACAAAAACTTAGCATATGGACATTTTTTAATTTTTTATAAAAACTTAATGTCTAACTTAAAATAAACCTTAGCCTACCTAACCTAAATGTACAATACACACATAAACACACATAGGCATTATACACAATCATATACATATAACAGTGTATACAAAGGTGTATATACACTGATATATGTATATATTTCTTAAATGCTAACCTAAACCTATGTAAGCTGGCCATCGCTATTTACTGAGCAAATAAATTGGTCAGCTCTGCCTCATTAGTGAGGCTGGTCTGTAATTGACGGAAACGACGACGAAACATCTTCTCCATCATTCAACCACCAGAAATGCTGGTGGTGCCGAACGACATCCCTCTTATCGCGATTCCCCACCGCCCTACTGAACCTGAGGCGATCCACACTGCCGTGTGCGACGTCTCTGTTGTAGTTGAGTCGCCTGTCCCCAGCTGTCCGAGCGACATGGAAGATTAACGGGACCGCTGATCTATCCTGGATCAACCCTATCTGATCAAGGTAGAGGAATGCTTCCGGTGGAACGAAGCCGTCAGAGCGCACACTCTCGTGGTAAAGGTAATTGGGGTAGTAAGCCCCAGATATCAGGTTATTCGTCGAGGTCATTGCTCTTGCAATGTGCCTTCGAGTCAGCTTAATTACGAAGTTGTCCACTCGTATTAGGTTCGCCCTGTTGTAAAGGACCTCATTAGGATAAAATTTCTTGTACTCCGATTCTGGTGTTCTGTACAAGCGAAGACAAGCCCTAAGGCAAGCCCTCTCAAACACCCGAATCTTTTCCATTAAGCTTGCTCGTACATTGAACCACACGGGACAACCAAATACCAGCATGGGCCTGATAAGGGCCATGTAGCAGATTACCTTTACCCTCGCATCGAGTTGGCTGCTATAAAACAGTCTCTTTGTAAGGGCAAACGCACCTTTGGCTCTAGCCAGAGCAGCATCTACATTTTTGCCAAAATACAGAAACTGATCTAGCCAGATTCCAAGGTATCTGACTACATTTCGACAGGCAAGAGGCTGTCCGCGTTGTCCAATGATTGAGAACTTTCGCCAATTTTTTCTGGTATCCCTAGAGGCTCTAGACAACGGCGTCCTAAAGAGAATGGTTTCCGACTTCTGAAAGTTGATTTTCAACTTCCAGTCATCGCAAAATCGTCTTATCTTATCGAAGTCACGCTGCAAGAGGGTGTTAATGACCTCGATTTTTGGACCTGTTCTGTACGCTATCAAATCGTCTGCGTACGCAATAGTATGGGGAAGTGAACCTATCAAGTCGCTTGTAAAAATGTTGAATAGGATCGGCGAATTGACCGCGCCTTGCTGAAGACCATTTTTAATTTGAAATATTCCAACAGAAGTCACATCACCATTCTTCACGATGAACTGTCTGTTAGTTAGCATATTATAAAGAATGTACAAGAGTGGTTTACTGATCCCCAACCGAGTCAGCTTATAGAAAAGACCCTCTAACCATACGGTATCGAAGGCCTTCTCCAAGTCAACAAGGCAGGCACCAGTACATTGCTTTTTGCCTTTGTTCCATTGGATATCGGACACCAGTTTAGACGCGGCATGTGAGATATCATGTCCCGCCTTAAAACCGAATTGATTATCCGGAACTATATGTTTGTCCTCAACCCACCTAGACAGAGCTCTATTGATTACCTTTTCAAAAACCTTACTGATATTCGGAAGGAGACTTATCGACCGGAGATTCGCCGGATTGGATATATCCTTTCCCTTTTTCGGGATAGGTTGAACCACCGCCGTTTTCCAATGCGCTGGATAATGTGCATTATTCATTGCATTATTAAACAGGGTGGTGTAAATGTCCACCGCTTCTAGAGGAAGATGTCGAAGCACGATGTTCGGAATACCATCGGTCCCCACTGATTTCTTAGCCCTGATTGTGTCGAAGATCTCACGGAGTTCTTCCTTCGAAATGAACGGGGGTAGGTCACCCTCTCTGGCAATGACATTATTTGCCATATTTTCGTCGCTGAACCGGGTGAAACCAGAGCCCTCGAATCGCCAGTTCCCTATTTCATTTCGAATGCGGAAGTCGTGCACCAAGACGCGATTGTCTAGGTCGTAATTAGGGCCAATGGTATCAGTGACCTTGTATACTTCCTGGAAAGTCGCCCCTATGGCCTCAACCTTCTCCTGTGGATCCTCGATCACAAAAAAGTCGTCATCATCAGCGGCCTCATTTGGATCAATACCTGCTATTGTCAGTAACCGTTCATTGTCTGTTGTCCGGCCTATTTTAAGACACTGAAAGTCGTTTTGATTTTTTCTTCGAAATAGTTTATTTATTTGCGGGAACATATTCGGGTTGCTGGTGTTTACAGCCCGAACCTTGTTGTTCCAGTACAAACTTACAGAAATTCTGTAATTTTCTTTTATTAGCGTTTGGATATTTTTAATCGACGACTTCAGTGTCCTAATCTCCGGGTCTTGTCGGTCAGTTAACTGTCTGTACAAGTTTTTGAGTCTTGTCAGAAGTCTACTCTTCTGTCGGTGCAGTGCGTCAATAGTAGGATTGCGGAACAGGTCTTCGTTAGTCGTACGTCGATACCGCGGTATTGTAGTGTCCATAGTTTGTTTAATTGTCTCGTCCATTTGTTTTAGGTAATTGTCGATCTCCTCGTTTGACAAATTCCTATTGGACGGTGGGTGGAGCGTGTTCGAGGAGAGCGCTCTAGTCAAGGTTGCGGAGAAGCGTGTCCATCGAGTCTTACTGTAGTTGTAAGTATATCTTTGGACAAACTCCTCCAATTCCGCAATTTCGTTGGGAACCGTAATTTCGGTGCTAAAACCGCAATGGTCGCTGTCATACACGAATGTGCGCAGACAGTTTAATGTTTGTAAATTCGTACCTGTCAGTCGTATACGTTCGTCGTACAGCAGTAGATCCAAATAAGACCCGCCTCTGGGAAACGACGGGTTATCCGTCGCTTTAAGACCGAGTCTGTACATGACATCGTGCTGACCCCACCAATCGAGTAGTAGGTTCCCTCTAGTATTTGGCAAATTATTTCCCCAATCTCTGTGTCTAGCGTTGAAATCCCCGCCGATTATAAAATAATTCTCCCCCGATTCCAGCCTCAGAAGTCGAAAAAGCATGTCGAGCTCCGTAATGAATAAAGTGGATTGTGAAGCGTCAGGTGAATAAACAGAGGCCAAGTACAGCCGCTTTCCACTGCGGAGCGGGATGTAAATGACGACTGCCTCCAACACCCGGAACCTGCGCAACACGCCCTTGTACACTCTGTGAAATTTTATACCTTCTTTAATGAAGATCGCGACACCGCCTCCACGTTTGGATCTGGGCCGGTTTCTTCTTCTAACGATATAATTATTGTACTCCAGTTTGTGCTTATCGGTTAGCTTAGTTTCGCTAGCGAAAAGCACATCAGGAGTTTGGTCTTGCAGCAATTTAAACATCGCGGCTCTTCGTTCGATCCTAATCAGTGAATTAACATTCACCGCAAGGACCTTCAAAGTTTGCTCCACCATGTGCGTACCCATTACGACATGTGTTGCGTTAGGCCCGGCAGCAGCGCGTAGATCTGGTCCACCCGCTTGGCCTGTTCTTGTACCTGCTGTTGCAGCTGAGCCATCTGTCCTTGGATTGCTAGCAAGATGGCCAGCATGTTAGGTGCAGCTTCCGTTGTTCTCGGCATTGGCGCCGAAGAAGCAACAGTCGCTTGCTGTACCGTAGCCCCCCTACCTGACGCCATTTGGGCGTAGGAAATTTGAGACGAGACGGCTGGTGTTTGAAACCTAACAGGTGAACGTTTGACCTCCACCTTCTGCTGCCGAGCCAGTTTTGCTTTTTTAATGTCGGCGAACTTAGGACAACCCCGATAGTTTGCGGTGTGTCCCACGTTCCCACATAACACGCACGAGAGCTGCGACCTATCGGATGCTCCGTCAACACCCAGAGGACATTCCTCGGAACTGTGGTTCTTAGCGCACTTCACGCATCGAGGCTGCATTTGGCAGTTCGACGCGGCGTGCCCGAACCTCTGGCAGCGAACGCATTGTATAACGCTATCGCTCCTTTTTAATCTTTCCCAGTGAACCACCTGGTAGTCTAGGACATTGATACTCCTTAGACTATCCAGACGGCTTTCGGGACTGAGCTGCACCAGGAAGAACGGCAGACTCCGTTTCTCCCGCCTGGCTCTAGCTGTGGTAAATGGCTTTACCCCTACAAACTCGAGTCCCTCACACTCCTTCTCTTTGAGCAGTGCCAGGATCTCCTCAGGATCAGAAGACGGTTCCAACCCTTTCAGCAGCATCGATTGCCGCTTTTCACACTTAGGTGTGAATGAGTAGTGCTCCGTCGTCGTTTCCTTTAGGAGCTCTTTAACTTTCGCGTAGCCCTCCACTGTATTACAGTGGATGGCATGGCGATCGTTCCCCAATCGCTTAATATTAAAATTGTTCCCAATGACCAACCTACACAGGTCCTTGGTTGCACTTACCTCTAATTTATATGTATTAATAGGAGGTACCTTCTCCTTCTTCTTCTGCTGCTGTTGTTGTTGTTGCTGATGTTGTTGTTGTTGATGGTGTTGTTGTTGTTGTTGTTGCTGCTGCTTTTTTTTAAGCTGCTGTGGTTTCAGGGTTTGTTTTCGCAGCTGTTGCTGTATCTGCTGCTGCTGTTGTTTCTGCTGCTGCTGTTTTGTTTGATGTAGTTGTTGTTTCTGCTGCTGCTGGATTTGTTGTTGGGAGCTCGCTACTTCCAATTGCTCCCTCTGCCTGCGTGCTGTTTGTCTTTGTTTAATAGCAAGCATTTTTTCATTTAGCATTTGTATGCTGCTATTAATTTCTTTTAACTCTTCTTCCTCATCATCCGATTCGGATGCGGCTAGAGAGGCAAAGTTGTTATTGCCCCCCTCATAGTTGACCTTATCAGCCGTTAAGACGGCATTTGTTCTCCTTTTTGTGAGAATAGGAGGGGTTTTCAAGCTCCTCCTCCTTTTAACGGCTTTCGCCACGGCACCGGCAACACTATTTTTGCCTTTTCCCACTTCCGTTATGGGAAGAGCGGAGCGCTCTCCACCATCCATCACGTTATATTGTTTTTTTTTTTGTAAACACTTTAATTCCTCTTATTAAAATTGTCTGTTTAATAAATTAAATAGGTAAAGAAAAACCCGTTCGCTGGGGCTGGGAAGCGAACCCAGAACCCCGAGATTTGTCGCCCGGGTTTTTGCCACTTAGGCTACCGAACACTCGATAAATTATTAAGTAAAAGTATACTTCTTTTCTTTTCTTTGTTTTTTTTTTTTTTTTTTCTTCCACACTTGTGAAGCCGAACACGAAATGATCTCGACGGAGGTCTATGAACGACTCACAAAATTGTTACTTCTTGGTAGGGGGTGCCTTGTCCACCGCTACTTTCGCCTTTGTATATTCCTGGCCGGATATATTTATCACACTCGCATATCATTTTCGTAGGGGATACGATTTAACTAGAACATTCCCAGTACTCGTTGATTTACAAAAGTTTGTAACTTATTTATGCCATTGACGATCACTCTCCAGGATCTGCAGCCATATAACATCATCGAACAGAGGCAGTTTTGTGCTTAATTTTTTCGACTAATGCCTAACAGCCGAGACGATACTTCTACTTTTCGATCGCTACTCCTGCTATTAGTTAGAGGAAAGACTAAGCATTTTTGTTTTTGTGGGATTAGTCCTCAATCCTACCGGGTTTACCTTGCTACCAAACTGGTAATGTTTTTGTGTAGATCTTAAGTTCTGTGATGCAACAGGCAAACATCGACAGCGGAGTCGGGGTATTTAAGACTTTTGGCTTGAGTGTTTAAATCGGGATGCGAGTTCTGAAGTTATGGGCATCTTAAAATTCGTCTTGTTTGGCCCACTTCTCAACCGCATTGAATAACAAAATAGTGGAAAAATACTTTCTGCATCAAACACTTATTTAGTGATTCCGTGAACGGTTTTGCTCCAGAATCTACCTTCACTTACAGCTTCTTCAACGCGTTACGATAACCACATAAAACTGCTTCTCCATTATATTCTGAAAAGACTACTCTGACCTTTTTTAACGAAAACATCTTCCACAGTTTTCCAATCCTTTGAAAAATATGGTGCCTTAGTCGTTTGCGAACTACAATATGTAGGTGATGCCTTAGTCTTTCGGTGTCGAACCTAGATCCGCAAAACATGACTTACTTCTTGTAGACGTGACCTTAGTTCTAAGCCAAATGGTATCTTTGTTTTTTTTTTTATAATGGGCGTGCGCTCAAGGGCTTTGTATACCCTTAAGGTAATTGTTCAAAGCGCGGACCAAGGAAATTTAGGGAGGAACAAAAGCGAGGTACCGATGTACATTGTTTTTAAATGTTTGCAAGTTATAACGACCAGGAAATACAGAGATCGGCAGGGCATTCCATAAGCGAGTTGTACGGCTTAGGAACGAATCACGATATTTTAGAGTACGTCCGAAAATGGGCTTGAGGGTATACTGATGAGCATTCATAGCGAGACGGGTGTTACGGTTGAAAGTTTGAATTGGCGGAATGCTACTGGCGATTTCAGTGGAGCACTGGTGGTGGAAATAGCAATAAAACAAAGTGAGACAGGAGACATTACGTCGGTGTTCGAGGGTATCGATTGACTGACTGATATTAGTATCATCGATGAGCTTTATCGCACGATTTTGAATCCTATCTAGCAGGTGCAGAGATGTTTTAGGAGCACCTGACCAGATGTGGGCATTGTACTCCAATTCTGGGCGGATGAATGCCTTATATATTGAGGCCAGATCAGAGGGGATAAAATATTTCTTACATCGCTTGAGGAAACCTAGACATTTCGCAGCATTTTTGGCGACATCAAATATGTGGTCATTCCAACGTAAGTTGTCATTGACGCACATACCGAGAATGGAAAGTTTTTCGGTTTCGACGATGCAAGTGCCATTCATAGACAATGGCTGGGTGTTTAAATTTCGCTTTAAAGACAGCAGACAGCATTGTGTTTTGAAAGCATTAAATTCCACTCTGTTGATAATTCCCCAATTGGTTATGCTGTTGATTTCGGGGTGATTACATCCCTGTTTTAGCTATTCTAGAGAGAACTTGTAAAACGCCGTCTTTCAGAGATATAATCAGTTTCGTATTACGTAGTCGATTATCCCTATACCGCTGCCATTGCGGGCATCAATGCCATGAGTTCCGATGGTATGGTGGAGCTTTGTGTCGCCGTAGTCTACCTTTGCGTTGAAGGTATTTTATTGGGGACAGCTTCGTTTTAACCTTTTTAGACACTAATTTTGTAAGAGCGCATCACTCAATAACCACTGCGATTCTTGCTCTTGTCTTAAATCTGACCATCAAGATAAGTGGTTACGATAGCCAAATATTGTTCAGCCCTTATCCCAAAATGCTAGTCCACGTTGCACTAGTACTTACAATTCTAGCCTTCCATGTAAGACTTTATAAATGTCGTTACTAGAGAGCATTGACAATACCTGGGCCTGTACCCAAGCTATATTTATAGCTGTCAGTAGTTACCTGACCACTGACAATCTAAGTTCCAAAATTATACAAAAATTTGTGTAGCGTTCAAAGAGTCTCGCGTCTTAAAGTCTCGAAAATACAAATTCGTTAAACTGAGCTTCCCATAGCGGTAAAGAACGACGAATAAATCATATTTTTTTGAATCTCATCGACATCAGATTGACAGGTTATTGCTAATTCGTTTTAATATTCCTACCTATTCCCAGGAGTGCTCTATTAATAATGGAAGAAGACTAGGCACATTCGGTCAACCATACGGCCAGACAAGTTCCAACAGCAGCCATTGTATATGAAAAAAATTGACGGCTCGATATGGTTTTCATGCCGAATGTGTCATTGTCATTCTTCAGCGAGTTGGTTATAGTCAATGGGGACCGCTATCGCTCCAAACCAATTTTTTGGGGGATAAATTGGAATTGGAAGAATTAGATGAGAGCACCGCTTGTCATACAGCCTGTCCTACAACCGACCGAAATAGCCCAGTTATTTGGCTGCTTCGCTCGTTCGTTTAATACTCTTCTTTGAAACTATAGGTACAATAAGTTGCTGGTCAATGCCAACAAGCCAGAAGCTTTAGATGATTTCTAGGCGAAAATTTGACGTAAAAAATTTGGCAAATCAGATCCTGCGCATCCACTTATGCAATCGAATCTGCGAAGGACATTTGAATGACATCTTATTTCATAACTAATAATACCAAATATATTTCTGTTTATTTGAATATAGTCCATGCCAGTCCAAAAGGTCGCTTGCCGAATTTGCAAATACCTGGCAACGTTTAACTTTCACTTTTTATTGTAACTTTATAGTTTTGTAGTTTATACCTTTAGATGTGGTCCTATTGGAGCGATGGGATATGCAATATATACACGTTATGGCTGGGAATTGTTGTAGGTTCCTGTATCACTTATTTTAGATACATCGGGAAATATTCGTTTGGACCTGGTGGGTCATGGCAAAGGCAGTTATGCTCATTCGAAATCCAACTATTAATGGAAGCCTTAACCGACAACACCGGCTCCTTTGAGCATTGTCTAGCAAGTTCATAAGTGATTTCATTTAATCTGATCCCGCCATGGCCTCAGGCCTCAGTCAAGTCTTGCATTCTCGAACAAGCAAAGAACTCGTGAGGGGATTCAGTAAGGCTTTAAGCGCCACTTAGGTCTGGGTGGAGATGTAAATGCCTCACCCCCTTCAGCAGTTCTTCACAATATATTGAAATTCGTTGCTTATGTCTCCGATTCATATCAAGGGAAGGGAGATTCATCAATGCGCCTAGATCAGATCTAGGCGAGACTAACAAGAAGGAAGGCGTTTGTGAGTTCCGCAGAATTCTTTCAAGTATGATATTAAAGAAGACACATGAGAGCGCGTCACTTTGTCTAAAACTTTTTCTGGCATCAAATATCTCGGTTAATTCGTTACTGATTTGGATGGAGCAGAGAGCGTTCTCAATCGTCAATTTGCACAAGCGAACGAGTTTGGTAGAGATGCCAAATTAGGCACGGTTCGTCTCCATAAATGCTGTCATATGCTGTCGATGAATACATGATAGGTATAAATTTGGACTTCTTGCGTTTTTTCCATGATCTGCCGGAATGTGAAGACTTGATCGATTGTGGACTTTCCTGGTCTGAAACCGCACTGATAGGGGCAAATTAGTTTATTCTGGAAGGGTTTCAGTCGTTGACACAATACGATTTTATATGCAATGTTGAGCAGACTTATGCCTCTGTAGCGCAGTTGAGGGGGTGGTCTTTCCTGTGGATCTGGAAAAGGATTCTGAGATTCCATTCATCGGGTATACACTCTTCTGACCAGATCTGAGAAATGAGTTTGCTCTACACAAAGTCATTTGCAGTAGCTTTCAATACCTTGGCAGGTAATCCGTTAGCTCCATCTTGGATATTACTATCCTTATTTTATTTTGGTCATGTAAATGGAAGTTTTGGCTATCATCGTCTGTTGAATGTTTTACTCTGCCTGACGGTGGGTTGTTGCGCTCCGTCGCAGTTATACATTATGCAGGAAAAGTTTTCCCATATTTCAACACCGACTGTGACTCTACTACAAGGATACCTTCTTCATCTCTACCCGCAGATACAGTCATAAGTTCCTGGCATCAATAACTCATTAGACCCACTTGTGTCATCCTTAACTCACGTTCGATGGTTCGTTCCCGGAGAAAGCTGCTAAAAGGTTACTGCTCAGAACTGGTAAGCCTTCTATTAGTATGACATTTTTATTCGTTCAAACGCTAGGAATTTGACATTCTTGCAATGTGGAAATCATTGTTCAGTTGTTCAGTTGTTCAGGAAGCAAGAAGGTTTGCACTTTCACTTGCTCTCTTGCTCTCCTCTAGCGTGTCAACCGTCTGTGTATTTGATCACATGTATGCTTCAGCTCATCATTTGCTATTTGCAAGCTAAGTAATGCAGTTGCCAAGATAAAGCGTATGCGAAGCAGCTTAGTCATGGCTGATAATCAATATAACGCGTCTCATTTCACATCATACTCGTACAGGAGGACTTTTCTGGTGGACAATTCCTAATCTGCTTAATGATGCATTTAGTTCATTACACTCCTATTGTTCCATGCTGTTGAAGCATATTATTGTAGTTTGCCTATACAAACTTTTTCAAATCCACACACAGGACGTGTCCTTAACACCATTTTTTTTGGTAGCTTATGTCAGCTGTTATACTTTACATGTCCTTCCCACACTTTCTTAAAAGGAATACTCAACAGCTAAGGGTCATGAAAATTTTGTATTAATTTCTTTATTTAAAATTCTGATTCCGTTAACCGAACCGTTTGAGCATTCGTTCCTTAACATATCAAAATTATGAAAATTCATGCGATTTTCAACTAAAACCTTGAGCTAATGCGAGTATCTACATAGGTTTCCTGGTTCAATGATTTGAATTTTCGGAATTCCATAATATTATTGCATTTATATCAGAAGCTTCTGGAACCATTCTGTCTTTTGCTTGCAATAAACGATGCAAGCAAAATGATGTGAGTTGGAGACCTAAACCAGACAGATTTTTGATTAAACCGCCATTAACAATGCAGCTCTGGTGTACTGAACCGAAAACTACCAAAATCACAAACAATGGCATATTTGTACTCGTATGTTCTTTAGCAACAGTGACCAGTCGACCGCAAATTTTTTTCCAAATCCTACTCATACGGCCCCGAACATTGTTAAACCACCCAGCACATATCAGTTGTTCCATGAGGATCCTTCTGCAGGGCTTGTCCATGTGGAAAGTCATACGCAACGCAAGACGACAAAGCGTCAAAATTCATGTAATCGTGAATCAAAAACCACAGAGAAGAGAAGAACTTTCTGCTTTTGGTTAAATTTTTTTGTGGTTTATCTCTAATAAAAAATTCGGGAATTCTCGATTGAGGAAAGCTTAGTATGTTTTGTGAACCAAGAGCTTACTTTCCTTCCAGGTCGTGAGCACAAAACAAAGGCGCAGTTTTTGTTCATTTCTGTTCGATTCACATTGTATTTTTCTTGTTTTCTTTCGGCAACGTTCTTGCCCTCGTGAGCAGTCCTGGGGTTTTCCCATTTTTTCTTTTTTATGGTTGACGGTAGTATGTATTGTATAATAGTTAGAATTACCTGCAGGGTAATTTAGCCCCTCCCCCATACACATACATATGAGTATGTATACCGATAGAGGATGAAAGTTTCCTTTTGTTCCTTAGACGTTACAGCTTGTTCCCAGCAAGCCAAGCTCACAGGACCATCCAGCATCACTGTGTGCATTTTGTGTATCCCAAAATATCGAAAATATTGTTTCAAGCGAAATTTTTGCGATTGCATAAGCCATTGTATAGTAGATCTTCTAAGGGATGGAAGTGCTTCTTGACAGTATTTTTCGACTCATCTTTTGCCCGAAGTGACAAATGGAAATACATAGTCTACTCAGTGTCATGGTGTCTTGTCAACTGTAGTCCTAGATATACTGCAATAAATAATAGAAACAAACCCACATTTAGAAACTCCATAAAAGAGGAATTCCTAGACCTGACACTCTCGTCTCCATTTCTACAAAATATGGTGGGAGGCTGGCACGTGTCCGAGGAGGCATCTTTATCAGATCATACGAGTATGTGTTCTATTAATAAAAGACGTCTTGATTGTTCACTAGTTTATTGTAGACTGGCTAGTAAGAGCCAACTATGGGTAGGAGTAGGAATATCTTATCTTAGAGTATATAACAAACAAGTACAAGATTATGGTATAGAGAGAAATATATATATATATACATAAATACATAGGCATATTAATATACATACGAGTGTATACATTACACAACATCTCCCTTTGCAGATACATGAGATATTTATAAAATAAAAATATTATAAGTTTAAAAAAAAATAGTGTTGCCGCCACCATGCACACTTATTGATAGCAGCGACATCAAGTAGCGAAATTCTCACCTTATGAATATAGGCCATATGAAAATAAAAACCACCGCCATTTTGGTGGAGCCATTTGAGTATTTCGATTAGTCACGTAAGATACTTTGGCGAGTGCAGCTCGATAATAAACTTATTATAATAAAACTCGATAATAAACTTATTTGCTTTTCCACAGAGACATTTTTGTAGGCGAATAAGGTTTTCCCCATTTGAAAACGCGGCTAACTCCGTACTCTGTTCAAAGGAACTGATGAAAACTGGCCAGTCTTCAGGATTGCCGATGAACTTGGGTAAATCCTTCGGAATGACGTTCCTTACAGCAAGTTGATTAGAGGAAAGTAACTTACCACTGTCGAGGGAAGGTTGTGCTGCATTTCGGGTGAGTTTTACCTAGTTTTGTTGTGCTGAACTGCTACAGCCGGGCAGAAGATGTTGTTGGGCTGTTTTGTAGACAATATTTTCCAGCCGTTGTTGTTGTTTGCAGGAGGCTTCCGCTTCCTCATCATCTGAGTCTAGAGAAAGAATTTGGTACTTTTGTTGTAGGTATAATTGGTTGCTTTGTTCTCGCAACAGCTTTTCCTCCTCCAGTCGTTGTAAGAGTAGTTGTGTCTTCCTTTTTGCAGACGTCAAAGATGCTGATGACCCCGCATTTTCTTCAAGAGAATTATTTAATGCTGCTGGTGTAAGTACAGCTGGCGCAGTTGGCGACGGACGTTATATTTTGCTGTTGGCTTGGATTTGGTGGTGAGCAATCATTGCATCTCCATTCCTGGTTGGCCACAGAAGCATCGTCTCCGACACATGTGAAATGATGCCAAAGATCGCAATTATCGCACTGGACCATATCATCTGTATCTGCTTCGGTGCATATGTGACAACTATTATTGTTGGCGAGTGATTTCTTTGGCGGCATTGTCGTATCGAATGGAAAAATAATTTACGTTAAAGGAAAAATATTATTTTTTTTAAAGATATGTTACTTCTAAAACTTTAAACCAAAGAGAAGACAAAAAATAGAAACAACAAAACTAATTTTAATAGCGCGATGCTTTAAAAAAAATAAGTTTATTATCGAGCTGCACTCGCCAAAGTATCTTACGTGACTAATCGAAATACTCAAATGGTGAGTGCAGCTCGATAATAAACTTATTTTTTTTAAAGCATCGCGTTATTAAAATTAGTTTTGTTGTTTCTATTTTTTGTCTTCTCTTTGGTTTAAAGTTTTAGAAGTAACAAATAGATTTAGCTTCATCGTGATTATAATTTCTTAATATATTTAGATAATTCTCGTACAATAGTTCAGGTAATGTAGAAGAAAAGTAAAAGTTTTTTGATTTATTTTTTTTTATATTAATACTAATTGAATTCGGAATGCGTAAATTTGTCGGGAGGTTTTACTTGCCTTCCATAGCGAGTTGTAACAAGATCGTCATTCGCGGATGATTTTGGGGAACACATAGTGTCCTTTTGAGTACCTGATGTTTCTTCCGATGATTGATTGTTTTGTTTATTACTGTTATTCTCATCCGCGTTAACATCGATAGTAGATTCAAAAATATACTGACGAGATCGCCTGTAATGGGTATCATTCTTATCACTAACCACATAAGATCGAGGTTCTCGACATTTGGATACAACTGTGCCCGGAACTTAAATTTTTCTTGTAAAATATACGCTCACCTTCGTTCAATGGTTTTAGTGCTTTTGTGCCTTGGTTATAATACGATTCTACGAGTACATTCTTTTGTTTTTCTTTCGCGAGCTTTTCATACTTTTTTACGTCAACTAATTGGGCCTTGAAGGTATCCTGAATAGTCGGAAGCTTTGTTCGCAGTTTGCGTGACATTAACAGCTCTGATGGAGAACTCATATTCCCTTTTTGGGTGGTTCTATAGTGTAAAAGAGCGATGTAAGGATCAGAACCTGTTTCCTCAGATTTTAAAAATAACTTTTTAATGGTTTGGATAGATCTTTCGGCAAGTCCATTGGAGCGAGCCAGATATGGACTAGACGTTAAGTGGTCGATGTTCCATTCCAAAGTAAATTTTGTAAATTCTTCAGATTTGAATGGTGGACCATTATCACTTATCATAATCTCAGGTATACCATGGCGGGCAAAAATTGACTTCAGTTGGGTGATAACTTCAGTTGAATGGCCATTATTCAAAAGTGCAATTTCTATGTACTTCGAAAAGTAGTCCACTGTTAACAGGTAGGTATTCTTTTGAAATTCGAATAAATCAATGCCGATTTTAAACCACGGAATTGGAATGACCTCGTGAGATTTTAATGGCTCTCTTGAAATTGCATTCCTGTGACGAATACAGGTTTCACAATTCCTGACGACATTTTCAATATCATGATTTATGTTTGGCCAAAACACACAGTCTTTAGCTAGGTTTTTAGAACGCTCGATGCCCATGTGACTTTCGTGTACAAGTAGGAGCATTTCGTGACGCATAGACTTTGGTATGGCCAACCGGTTACATTTAAAAACTAACTCGTCTATGACTTGAAGATCGTTTCTTATATTAAAGTAGGCCACAGCTAGTTGACCAACCGACTTTTTAGAGATAGGCCACCCATCTTGATGGTATTTTTTGACTCGGAAAATAACCCTATCATTCAAGTTCGCACAACGAATTTCATTTATTTTTGATTCGGTTGCGGACAAAGTTTTAGTGAGAAGATTGCAGTTTAGACGTAATTCATGGTCAAAATTTGTTAAGGCATTTTCAGGAAGAGCTGCTCTTGATAAAGTATCGGCAACAAAAAGATATTTCCCTGGTTTATAGACCACATCTAAGTCGTAGGACTGAAGCCGAAGCATGAACCTCTGCAATCGCATCGGTATTTTATACAGAGGACGACCAAATAAAGGGACTAAGGGTTTGTGGTCCATCTCGACAACTATATGTCGACCAAAGGTGTATTGATGAAATTTTGTGCAACTGAAAAGGATTGCGAGAAGCTCCTTCTCAATTTGAGCGTAATTTTGTTGTCATGGCGTCAGCGTTGCAGAAGCATATGCGATCGGAGAGGAATCGTGAAAAATGGCTGCTCCTAGTGCATTCTTAGATGCATCTACAGACAGAGAAAGAGGTTTTTTCGGATCGTAGTATGTGAGAACTGGTGCTTTGCAGACAAGACTTTTCAGATTCTCGAATTCTTCATCATGTTTAGTAGACCAATGCCATACAACATCTTTTCGCAACAGTTGACGCAGATTTGAAGTTTCCGTCGACAAATTTTTAACAAATGATCCTAAATAATTTACCATTCCTAAAAATCTTTGGAGGTTAGACACATTTTTGGGACGCGGCATTTCGCAAATGGCTTTTAATTTATTTTCATCGGGACGAACCCCTTTCGGACTGAACACATGACCAATGAATTTAACTTCGTTTTGGAGAAATTTGGACTTAAATAAGTTAAACTTTAGCCCTATTGACTTTACTCTCTCGAGCACTATTTTGAGCGTTTTATTATGCTCTTCGATGGTTGATCCAAATACTAAAAAATCGTCCATATATATTTATAAAAATATTTTCAATATCTTTAAAGTTTTCTTCCATTTCGGATTGGAAGATTTCGGGTTCTACATTAATGCCATATGGTAAAATCGATATCAAAAATCGATATCTTCCATAAGGAGTCATAAAAGTACACAGCTTTGAAGACTCTTCATCAAGAGGAAGAACCCAGAAGGCCGAATTAGCATCAAGAATGGAATAAAATTTTGCATTAGCAGCGCGAGCTTTGTATTCATCGATATACGGGAATTGAATATGAGACCTTAGCAAAGTCTTATTTAAATTTCGGGGATCCAAGCACAATCGCAGTGTTCCATTGGATTTCTGAACTAGCACAATAGAACTTACCCATTCAGTTGGTTCCTCGACTTTAACAATTACTCCTATATCTTGCTTTCTTTTGAGCTCCTCTTTAAGTGGCTTCATGATACTAAATGGTATTCGCCGCGGACAATCAATCACTGGGTCGACATCGGGTTTTAACTGCAAATGAATTTTCCTTTTTAAGCAACCAAGGCCATTAAACAAATCTTTAAAATTGTCAAGAAATCCAATTTTTTTTTTACATGAAAAAAAACAAATTACTTTCCCTTTTACCTTCTTCACAATGTAACTCATTTACACGTCTAATTAAGTTCATATTGGTACAGGTTGGTAATCCTAATACTGTATGACAATCAATTTTAGATATATAAAAAATTACAGCACTTTCTTTGTTTTTGTAAACACATGGAATTCCAATTTGTCCAATAACTGGGAGAGGTTCTTTACTAAATGTAAGAATACGACTCGTTGTAGGCTCAATATTACAGACTTTTAGTCCAAGTAGACCGAATGTTTTATCTGACCTTGTGCGCCGGTATCTAATTGACACTTGACCTTTGTACCGTTGATGTTTAAGTATATATCCCAAGATAATGACGATGATGACGCTTCAAGAAGACCCGTAAACAGAACTTCGGACTCGGCTTCGACATTAATATATATAGATTGGACCGGCACATTTTAGCGTAATGATTTTTTTTTCCACACTTGTTGCATGTAACTCTTGCAACAGGACACCTGTATTTGTGCGTTTCACCGCACCTCGGGCAAATGTTAGAGTTGTCGGCTTTATAATTGTGGCGTGATGGCTGAGACAGTTGTGGGGGAAATCAAGATGATTGTACTCCACTGGTTGATATGGGCGGCTGGTATGATTGGTGGTGTGCGTGTGACTGCTGCTGCTGATATATATTTTTTAATTTTACCGTATTGTATATGACTGCTGTTAGACTGCGCGGCGCTATGTTTGTTGAGAGCAGCTATGACTGTAGTGGAGCTGTTTTGTTCTAGAAGTTGTTGTGAGTGCTCCTTAGTTATTTCACATGTTCTTGCGATTTCAACGGCTTTATCCATTGGGATGTGTCCTTCGTTGAGTAGACGTTCCTTTATATATATATTATTTGCGTGCAGCCCACACACAAAAATATCTCGTACAAGATATTCTCTTAAAGTCCCAAACTCACATGTTAGACTTAAATTTTTTAGCACTGTAATATATGAGTCGATGCTTTCGTCCAATTTTTGTGAACGTGAAAAGAAATTATGTCGCTCCATAGCTATGTTTTTTCTGGGCAAAAAGTATTCACCGAATTTTTTGATTAAGTCTTCATAATTCACCTGGTCCAAGTCTAAGTTGAATGAATTAAATATTTCAAGTGATTTTGGGCCCATGTGATGTAATAGAAGAGCGACTTTGCGGGAACTTGACTGCATTTCCAGATTTGTAGCTCGCATAAAAACTTTAAATTGATTAAACCAGTGCTTCCAGGTTGTGGCCAGATTTGTGCTTTTCAGATTAATGTTTGGAATTGACGAGGAAAAACTTTGGGAAGGTGCAGCACTACTTTGAACTGTTATCGCACTTGGTAGTGCCAGCTCTTTGTTGTCTTTCGTAGCTATTATAATTTTTCACCTGACAGAGCCAGCTGTGGGTAGAAGTAGGAATATCTTACCTTAGAGTATATAACATACAAGTACAAGGTTATGGTATAGAGAGAAATATATATATATATACATAAATACATAGGCATATTAATATACATACGAGTGTATACACTACACAACAATATGTACATTGTGTTCAGGATAAGATGCAGCAAAGAACACGCGCCGATCCGATATGACAACAAACTAACGAACTGGAGGACATATTGTTGCGGTCCGCGCCGCTAACAACAGTAGATGCAGACGAGACCCAACTCAAACGACATAAGTCGTAAGGTTAAGAAACTGTCCTAAAACGTGCGTAGCATGGTGGAATGAAATCCTAAAAGCTATTGGGAAAAGAGTTAGCAAGCTTTTCAACAAAGCCAAACGCACCGGGACTTGAGAACAATATAGATCATTTTTAACCAACTACAGCCAAGTGTTGCGAAGATCAAAGAGAGCCTCCTGGTGCGCTTACTGCGAAAAACTCGAACTCGACTCCATGAAGCCCTCTCCCAAGATCACTCAAATTGCATGGGATTGTTAATCACACCAGATGGGACACGCGACCTTAAGGAAACCCTGAATACCTTAATTTAGGTTCACTCCAAAGGGTCTTCTAATATTGACATGTTTTATGGACATAGTGTCTGATTTTTAATGTAAACCACCTGTCGTGTAGACTTATGTTTACGGGATGCACATACATCCATGGGGCTTGCCCCATGACATCGCTCTCCATCATTCCATTGATACCAATTCGGAACTGTGAACCGCGATCCGGGGGGCTCCTGACTCCCATGGTACCGTGATTTAAGTCCTGGTAGGGACTACCGGTAGTTCAGCTGCCAACAAGACCTATGACCGGCAACTTGTGACTGATCAAATCATAGAAAACTTCTGTAGCGTCATCTGAAGATGTTTACGATAAGACCAGTATTTTGCTCTGCCCCCGTTTATTATTAGACAACGTCATTGAAGGGCGAAGCCTTGATAATTGGGCGGGTGCACTCGTTTAAAGGACAACGACATTCGAATCTACACATGGAATGTTCGGACCCTTAATAGGGCACGTCCAACCGAACTGCTATCACGCAGATATCACCGCCAGCCAAGAGGTGGGGTGAGATGGGCTGGACATGAGGAGGGTGAAAAATTGTGACATACGATACTACGTATACTACGCTGATTGCTACATATATGGAAAAGAAACAGCGCTTATTCGGATACGGATTTTCCATATGCGGCAAACTGGCAAGAAGTCTTGAGCTTCCGACACGTAAGCGAGCGCCTTATGATAATCCGCATCAAGGCTAAATTCGCTAACATAACCCTAATACGCCACCATGCCCCTATAGAAGGCAAGGACGACGACATCAAAGAATATTTCTACGAATATTTCGTCAATACATATGAGCATTGAGCAATGTATTTCGTTAATATCGTAATAGGCAATTTTAACGCAACGATAGAAAATCAGCCTACAGGAAACAACGTCTGGCAACGGACTACATTGTGATCGACGTAAGAAATGCCTCCAGTATTCTACACGTCCAAACTGACTCGTATCACAACATTGTTGTAGCCAAGGCGCGAATGCGGATTTCAAAAGCGCCACAAAAAAGAAGGACTACTGTGATCGCCTAGATCTTCATCGAATGCGTATCGCGAAATCTCTCAACAACTTCTATGCCACTAGCATTAACTACCGAAGACCATAGGAAACGCTGCCAACGTGCCATCAGGGATGTCACAACGGATGTGCTGGGTTTCACCCAACCACTACCATGAAATCCCTGGTTTGATGAAAAATGCCGGCAAGCATATGCAGCTAAACAAGAAACGTACAAAGCGAAGGAAGGAAGCAAGGAAAGACGAGAGCCGCTCATGAGATCAGCGAGCAGAGGGGACAGCGGAAAAAAAGATCACGATCAGAGGTTGTTCTCCAGGAATAGTGTACGGAAGGTCTACCAACAAGTAAAAAGAACATGTCATGGCAAGAAGGCCGGAAAGAGGCCTGTAGATATGACGAAGGAAACCTTTTGGTAAAGTCATAATCGGTGCAGAGATTATGGAAAAACTTTTTCTGCAAATTGTATAACTGTATAATAGCGACGAAGCCCAACATTCTAGAATAGACCACTCAACCAAAATAGCCAAAACTTCACTCCACCTGACCACAACGAAAGGAGTATAACAATATATACGCTGAAATCCTACAAATTAGCTGGATCTGACAACTTACCGGCCGAGGTACTCAAACCTGCTGGAAATGACTTTATAGAGAGCACGCATAAACTCATTTCTCAAGATCGTTTGCCCAATCCTCAAGATAAGAGACCCTCTCAACTGCTCCAACTATGGAGGTATAAGTCTCGTCAGCATCGCATACAAAATCTTATTATATAAACGTCTGAAACCCTTCATCAACAATCAGATTGGCCCCATCAGTGCGGTTTTGTACCAGGAAAGTCCAGAATCAACCAAATGATCACACTCCGGCAGAGTGTCCAAATCGATACCCACCCAACTTTTATAGAGACGAGCTATGTATATAGATCTATGTCCAGTTTTAGCATTCTTACCAAACTCGTCTGTTTGCACAGAATGATGATTAAGAACGCTCGCTCCTCCGTCAAGGTCGGTAATGATTTTACCTAGACTCTTGATATCAGAAGAGGTTTTAGATAAAATGAAACGCTATCATGCGAATTCTATAAGATCATACTTGAACTAATTGTGTGGAACTCACAAGCGAACACTGGAGGCAGAGTCTTTCAAAAGTCCATGCGACTACTGGTATGCGCCGATGATATCAGCATAATTGGGAGAACTTAGCGGGCTATCACTACTGAAATCGAAGATGCCAAAATGGGTTTAGAGGTAAATGAGGGCAAAACAAAGTATATGCTGTCAATAAGATGAAATGTACAAAACATCACAGTTGACAGCTATAATTTGGAGGTAGTATGAGGTTTTGTCTATCTCGTCTCGACTATAAATTCTGACAACTGCACCTCAGCAGAAACAAAATGTAGAGTCACTATTGCTACACAATTGCTGTTAAGAAGGCAATTGAGTAGTAAGACCCTATCCCGAAAAACTACGGAGACCATGATCATCAAAATCCTATTTTATGAAACATGGACTCTATCTAAAGCGGATGAAATTATTTCGGTCCCATTTGCGTTGAAGGGCTTTGAAGGAGAAGATTCAAAGGCGAACTATATGAGCTATGCAACGGCATCGAGCTAGTCAGAAAACTGCGCATCTTTCGAAAACCTTTTCAAAGTCAACAGTAGATTTAGCGGAGACCTAAACTCAACGCATTGCTCAATGACGTTTCGCCAGGTGTTGATGTGATCTACGCAAGAGTATCTACCCCAAAATTACGCCTGTTCGGCATTGAGTTTTGAGTCTACATGCCCTGTTATCCGGTCTAGAACTATCTTAGCTATTATCGTGATTACGGCTTGGAGAACGGATATTCCTTTCCAGTTTTGGTTCGAACTTGGGAATTTGTTGCTGCGGCACGCTCTTTGGAATTTGGGACTTTGACGCTATCCCCTCAATTATTCAGCACTAAAGCGGAATGTTCCCTCCATCTATTGAGCTGATCCTCATCGGAAATCAGCAGACTGCCATCTAAACTTTTCACTAGATGTTGTTTAAAATCCCGACCACCAGTAAATTATTTTTTAATGATGTAGACTGTCCTGTTTCCACACTGCTAGCTGCTTCGTCAGCCTTCGAGACCAGTGCGTTGATGTATGGACGCTTGTTACCTCTAATTCTACGCTGCACTTTCCACCTCGGCACTGTGATAGAAGGTTTTCTCTAGTGCTGATGGCGCTGCACTCCGAGCTTTAAGGGAAATACACTCATCGATCGGTCTTCTTTTTTTTTAAAGAACTTAACACTCAAGTGGGTACGAATACACTTGTAATGCCTCAACATGTATTAAGGTATTTTAGATTGAATTCTTCTCAACATTTATACTTTGTGAATTTTTAGGATAATACTAGATTGTCTTAAAACAGGAATGAAAATCGGTCGTCACTGGGTAAAGTTACTTTCTTTATCATTTGGTATTACGAATGCCAGTAGTTAAACACACTGCATGTCATGTAATATTTAAATTACTTAGATTTCAGCCAGAGCCAGGATCCACGCTTGGATGGTTCTCGTCTTCGGCCAGCGCCTCCATTAGAAATTATGGTTTACTAGAGCCCACTTTTAGGAGGTACGATGTTTTCAAAAAAATTGTCAGACCATACGAATACTTTCGATTCTCCTAAAGCCAGTGGGATCATTGGAAAGTCTTGGCCGAACAGACTGCAGGCAGTTGAGCGTGATTCCATGAAGAATGGAAGATGGAGGAACATCGGCTTCTCCGTGCTCAATCGGGCCCATTTTGAGATGCTATTGCGAAAATGAGTGATGAAGATGGAAACGTAGTAATAGAAGGATACTCGGTTCGTATGGCGCTGAGGACAAATTCTTTTTGCTTTCTGCTATCGGTCAGAATAAATCAAAGATCTTGAATCACGACCTCCTAATGGACAGTATGATTGAGAAAAAGTTCCGGATAGTGGTATCCAAAATAAAGGCCACGAAGACTGCTGGAGTAGTGAGGATCTACGAGAAATAATTTGTGCTACTGGGGGTGTACATGGTTTGAAGAAGAAGAAGAAGAAGAAGAAAAAGAAGTTCGGTTAATGTTCATTCAACAATCACCTGAGCATCTTTTGTCCGATCCTCAAAAAGCCCATTTTCAACGTCCGTACGCGGTGAAACCCGTAATCATTAATCCGAGAGGTCCACATCAGTACTATTTTAGACTTGATTATTTCACCACTATCCGACATTAATACTACAGCGTATTTCGAAAAAAACACACATTCACCGATTAGAATCAATTGTAAAGATAGTTTATGTATTCCAAATCCATCCGTCGGGACTGATGACAATTGAGATCAGTCGCTGTTCCAAACAAGTCAACGATATTTTGAAATGTTAAAAAAGGATTTCGAAAAGGTTATATGGTCCATGTGATTTTCTCAACTTTATATGTTCAAAGGATTATGCGAAACTTCAAGGTGAACTCCAGAGACACAATATTTCAACAGTCCTCACAATTATTCGGACTGAATGGTGTTGACATCAACAGAGAAAATTAACGAGCTATCCCTTATCCCCTTAGGGCTATCAAACGATGCCCAACGTAAAAGATAACACGTCACAGCTGGAAACTAGATGGCATAGACCCGATGTACTTGGGCCAATTGATGTTTCTTTGGACTAAAGGGCACCCTCATTTAAGGATCTACACTTTTACTCGTATATCATCGGCAATACTTTCCAGCAGTCACTAGCTTTCCCCCAATTGTCCATGATCAGTATGGACAACATTTTGAAACTTCTCCAAATCCTGGCTTATGGAATTATTGTAAATAAACCAAATTCCTCTCAAAACTGGCGTATGGCCGGCAAAATTACCATTCCTAGCACATTTAGCTGCCAGTAAACAAGTACCATACGCTTTGTCTGTCCTCGAATCTCTCTCGACCAGAACAAATCCAACAACCACGAGGAGTTGAATAAGTTGCACCCCCACGGAGATGCTGGTTTCCAACCATTTGAAATAGTTTGAAAATTAATTTCATTAATTAGAATTACGCTCTTTGGCTTTTGCGCTTCGATAGTACTTACATAGAGTGCCTCGGATACCAATTTTCTCCTGGTTGGTAGCACGCCTTTTCCACTCCGTGAAATTCCACGATTAGCCAAAGTTGTGGATTTGATGGGATCAAGAGTTCTCTGGACTGCCTCAAACATTGATCCAATATTTAGGTAAATTTATTAACGCCCTGGATAAACTTTTTTAGCGAGGGCACTATTGTAGAAATCCTTGCTGTCATTGAAGTACGAGTAGTGAAATGCTGGTTTATTTCTATCTGTTTCGGTGTCTCAATTTGTAACTATATCTATATTTATGTATGTATGTTGATATTGCACGTTGTCCTTTGCCAACAACCAACGGCTGTGTGCGTTAGTTTGTGTAATTTTCGTAAAGTTATGTCATTGTATGAATGCCTCCTGCGGGTTATTCTAATTGAAATTTCATCCTTCATTAACTAAAACAATGCTATAGAGAGTTGTGGAGGATGTATTATACTAGATCGAAAGGAATGTATATACTCGAAGTAGGTATATGTAAATAGCCGGATTCCGAAGTAAAGTTAGGTTCGGTTCCGTGCATCGGAGGAAGATAATCGCCTTCGGTTTATACGAGTATATTGTATTGCCGCAGCTAATTATATTTGAATAGGACTTCCGTCCAGATAGAGCTAAACCCGGAAAGACACAGAGATACGTTCCGGATGAGAAGTGTGACTGAGCCGTAATGCTTGTGCAATTAGAAACAAAACTATGCACATAATTACATATATTCATAGAAAGTGAAACTTTTGGTTAATTGAGGAAAGTTTTGTGGGACTTAGACCGTCGATGAGTAGGATTATTGGAAGTAAATTGATTTTGAAGATGCCATCTCTATGAAATTGATATGTCGAAGAATACGTTGTTGATGCATCATTTAAGTGGCCCATAGCACCGACCAACTAGTTCATTTGGTATGGGATTCGAGTACTCTCGTCGGTTTGCTGAAAATTTCCATTAACAAAAGGCCATTGTTTCTTAATGACTTCATTACAAATGTTAAATGGTTACTGATATCTTTGGGATATATGCTTTGAGTATAAACTTTATTAACTTTTGGGCAAACGGAAAAGGAGATAATTAATTCATGTTGATTCAAAATCAAGCGAATGGATACATACGGATACCCAAAGATTAGCAGAACTATTGTTGAAAATGGGCTTATACATCGCAAATCCTTTGGGAGGATACGATTTTATATTGCAGCTTATAATTTTTTGCTCAGCTTATTCTGGTAATTGTTGAGAGTTTTGTTGGAAAGCTGCATCACTTCAAAACCAAGTTTCGTACAACTTCTGAGAAATTAGGGATTACGAACAGGGGTTATCATAAGACATCAAAAGAGGGCAATGTTGTAGAATATAGCGGAAAAGAAAATAATTACGATATTTCGAAAGTGAGGATGAACTGATGAGTGTTACAGTTGCAGGTTTGAGGGAGCAGAATTCGACTGGTAATTTCGTTGAAATAGGGATAGAACACGGTAAGACAAAAGTTATAACGTCTGTGTTAGTCTAAACAAAAACGGCGTCACCTTTGGGTGTTATCACACAGTGTTGAGTACTATCCACAGAGTGGAGATAAGTTTTAGGACCACTTGACCAGATGTTGACATCCCACTTAAATTTCAACAGAGTATTTCCTGATCGTGTGTCCTTCAACCTTTCGACATGCTATATGCACCCATCTTCAAGTGTCATTGATACCAAGAAACCATCAGAAACGCTTTAACTGATGTGTGTTAAGTTTCACCCGAGCACCTCCACAAAACTCATGATTTAATGAGGAATGCAGGCAAGAACTCGTAGAGAAACAGCGCCAGTGCATAGAAAAACGAGAGTGGCGAGGTCCTACTTCAGCAACAGTGCTCCAAAGTTTTACGAAGGTAAACAGAACGTGTCAAGGCAACAGGATGATGAGCAAGGAAACTTAGTAGTAGAGTCACAGTCGGCATGGAGGATGTGGAAACACCCTTTACGCAGACTGTTAGACGGCGGGAACAAACCATTCAACCTAGACGGTGAAAGTTAAGATATTCGTCCACTCAGTGAGGATAAGAAGCAACTTTTCGAATTATTTAAGACGGCGATAGATAACTTGGTAGAGTGCATCTATCAACTCATTTCGCAGACATAGTAGGCAAACAATGTTGCCTTATGAATGTAACCTTAGCCCAATACATCAAAAAAGGAGACGCTCTTAGTTGCACCATTTATAGAGATATCATTCTCCTTAACATCGCATATAAGATCTTAACTGCAGTATTGTGTTAATGCCCGAAGCCATTTTTAAACCATCTAATTGGCCCCTATTAGTGTGGTTTTATAGCCAGTAAACACAAAATAGACCAAATATTCACACTTGGACAGATCCTGGAAAAAACCCCAAGAAGTCCAAATCTATACACTCCACCTCTTTAACGATTTTGAGGTCACATATAAGAGCATCTATAGAGACGGGTTATATAGAGGTATGTCCAACCCTGGTATTCCTGCCAAATAGGGTAGATTGTGCAGAATGACAAAGTCTGAAACTATCATTGCGGCCTAGACTGTTGATGTCAAAGAAAATTTTAGGCAAGGTGTCATGTAACTTTTTCAAATCCTGCTTGAGAAAATTGTGCGAAACTCGCAAATAAAAACAATAGGCACAATTTTCCGAAAGTTTATACAGCTACTTGCATACGTTTATGGCATTGACAATTGACATCATTGCCAGAAATCAATAAGCTGTCAGTGAGCTTGCGTATGCAAGTATTGGAACACAACCAAACGGCTTAAGTCGTGGATGTGGGCAAAACTATGTATATAAATTAAAACAAGATAAACCAACTTGGTTTATTTAATTAATTAATTTTATTTGTCACTTAGGTAAAACAGAATATCTTTTAATTTATTATCTTTATTTATTCCTCTATGAGGAAGCTGTCCGACCTATATGAATTCTAAGAAGCAACTGCCAAACACCAAGCGAAGCGTTGGTTAAGACAACGCTTGTTGTAATTAGCTGTGGTTTGACGTTACTTTTGACAAAGGTATTGCCAGGCTTCATAACTTATATTGTCAGCAAGAAAGGACACACAATATCGATAAATCGGAAGGAATCTCAAAATATACAGTCAGGGACTTTGTACACCATGACTCCGTTATTGAATCTGATAATGTCATCCCATATCGAAGAATTACTCTTACCAATATCGGTTTCTTCGCCTTTTTAGGACAAATAAGTAATAAAACCTTGCCAAGAACCGTTAAAGAGACTCTATAGAAGATCCTCATTACCCCAGTCCTGCTTTATAGTGCGGAAGCGTGGACGTAAGCGAAGGTTAGGTTAGGTTAGGTAAGAGTGGCTGTTAGAAATACCAACCCACTTAGGCCTATTGGCCCATTGTGATGCCACGTGGATCTATGATCTTCTTACTACTGGAACCAGTTTGAGCTTATAATAAAGCGAAGGAGACTGTTAACGTCTATTTTTTCTAGATCGTTTAGGTCGTTGTAGAAGAAAGCTCCTAGATGAAGCTTCCTTCTCTGAGAGAGAGCTGAGCATGTGCACAGTAGGTGGGGGATTGTCTCCTCCTCTTCCTCGTCCATGCAGCTTCTACAGAAATCGTTAGTAAAAGCGCCAAGCCTTCTTGCGTGCTTGCCTATGAGGCAGTGTCCGGTAATGACACCTATTATGGCGCTGAGATGTTTCCTATCTAAAAGGATCAGACACTTAGATCGACTCAGATCCAGCCTTGGCCAGATCTGTTTGGTCGCTAGACATGTTTGTCCAGCAGTCCACCTAAGGTCCGTTCTTTTATTGGCATCTAGCTTTAGTGTTAGTTTGCACGTAGCGATTGGTATACCTATACTACCTTTGTCCGGTAGGATAGGTAGAGTGGTTCCAATTTTGGCGAGTTCGTCGGCTCTGCAGTTCCCTGGAATGTCTCTGTGGCCCGGCACCCAACAGAGGTGAATGTTGAACTGCTCTGCCATCTCCATGAGAGATGATCGGCATTCAAGGGCAGTTTTAGAACACAATGAGACCGAGTCCAGGGACTTGATGGCGGCCTGACTATCCGAAAATATGCGGATATCCTTTGCAGATATCACGTTTTTCTTCAGCCAGGACAGAGCTTCTTTAATCGCCAAAATTTCCGCCTGGAACACGCTACAGTGATTTGGAAGGCGGAAAGAGAGGCTTAGATTTAGCTTATCTGAGAAAACATCGCCACCAACTCCGCTGTCGGTTTTAGATCCATCTGTGTAGAGATGGATTGACTTGTCCTCCATGAAAGCATCCTCCTCCCAGAATGATGTAGAGGGGAAGCTTACACGGAAGTTTTTGTCAAACCAAAGTTCAGGTATGGTGTAATTGGTGTTCTCTGTGAGGATTCCTAATGTATTAAGAATGTTGGCGTGGCCAAATGAATTATTTGTCCACTGCTTAGTCGCTTTAAGGCGAATAGCTGCAATCGCAGCTACTTGCTTGCTAAAAATGTCGAGGGGTGTCAAGTGAAGCAGAATATCTAATGCCGCAGAGGGGGTAGACCGCAAGGCTCCGCTTGTGCATAGACATGCTGTTCTTTGGACTCTGCTTAATTTAATGCGGTTGACTGCATTTTCCAAGGCCGTCCACCAGACAACCACCCCGTAAGCAAGTATCGGTCTTATGACCGAGATGTATAGCCAGTGGGTTATGCGAGGTTGAAGGCCCCATTTGTTCCCAATGGCTTTCTTGCAAGAGAATAAAGCTATTGTAGCTTTATTGACTCTTTCTTGAATGTTAGGTTTCCAGTTTAGTTTCCTGTCAAAAATGAGACCCAGATATTTTGCTCTATCGGAAAATACTAAACTGGTACCGTTTATTGAAGGAGGGTCTATGATTGGAATTTTATATTTCCTTCGTAAGCGAAGGTGGATGACAATATTCTTAGCCGTTTAAAACGCAAAATTCATCGCGTGATTTTTGGTCCCTTTGACGTTGATGGAGTTTGGAGGAGGAATTTAACGACGAACTCTACGAGATGTACAGTAAAATTAACCTGGAAAGAAAAGTCCACATTAGTCGCCCAAGTCTAGTGCATATAGAGCGGATGAACAACACCGCTCTAGCTCGAAGAGTCTTCGATTCCAACCCGGAGAGAAAACTCAGTGCAGGAAGCCCCACATTAGGGGGCGCTCTCAGCTGAAAAGGGACCTCTACCAACTGGAAGCAGTTAGTTAAAGACAGCTCTAATTTATTGAGGCCCAAGTTTACCCCGGACTGTAGCTTCATCAAAGTAAGTAAGAAGGTACTCGTATATTAAGGCAATATCAGACGGGACGAAGTATTTCTTACATCTCTTAGCGAAGCCTTGACTTTTCTCAGAATTTTTGGTGACATCAAATATGTGGTCTTTCCAACGTATGTTATTATTTAGACATACCACATATACCGGAAATGGACATTTTTCGGTTCTTCGATCCAACTACCATGATAGTGGGACTATCCAGCCACTTACGTACGTTAATAATAGAACACTTGGAAGCATCACATTCCCCTGATTTGATAGTTACCCAATTGTCCTTCCAGTTCTAAAGCTGAAGAGAAGGGACCTGGATCTGGGAGCAAATATGAAAAGCAGAGTGCACTGTCGTTAGTAAAGGAATATATTGGATTAGAAGTAGCAGAAAGATGTTCATTAATGAAAATTAAATAGATTATCGGAAACAGAACGGAGCCCTGCGGCACACCACCATTTATTTTGTTAATATCAGACTTTGAACCATTCGGAACAACTTGAATTGAACGCTAGGAATGGTAGTTTCTAATCCAAATACACGCATTTTCGACAAAAAAAAGCCGGAAAGCGTGCAGTAAGCAGATTGGCTTTGTCCAAAGAGAGCTTGGATGCTTTACAAGCTTTCCATTAGTGGAACAATGAGTACCCAATAAGACTGCAATAAAGATGTACTTAATAGACGGAATACCATGAATTTTTTTTTTTTGAACCTACATACGAGTAGTTATATACATTGGTTGCTAGATGTTTCTTAATGTTGCCAGTTGTATTCTTGTTATTCTTGAGAAGGAAAAATTGAAGATTGCATATTTATTGTCTCATTGCACTACTCTCTTGTAAAGTCGTAAAGAATCTTCATTTGATGGGCTATGATTTTTAGGATAAAGACTGATGTGGTTTATTTTGTATCTGTATCACTGTGATTGGTAGAAGCTCCATAAAATGGCCCTGACTGCCCTTTTCAGAAAATTGAATCAGTTCTATCGGAAAAGGCATTTCTGCATCCAGTGGCAATCCATCCTAAAAAATAAAAAAAAACGAAAGTGCTCAGTAATATTAATTATCAAGTTGTCTAGGGGAATATATAACTAAGTATAAGCTTCAGAGGGGCTTCTGTACAGAACTCGAGAGCTGTCTTCCAGAGCAGGAGTAACAAAACATTTTTTCTAACAGCATTTTGCCAAAGAAAGAATAGTAAGCTACAAGGGCAAGAACATACTTACTCCCAGGCTCTACATCATGAACACTTTTTAATACCCCAGTGCATAATTTCGGACCAGCGAAGACACCCACATATCACTCCATATCCTTAAACTTTCCACTAAATTGATAGGATACTAACAACTTCTTATAACTCGAGCAAATATATATAGCTCCGAGTATCAGAGACTAAGAATCCTTCATAACCCAGTGAGTTTCTATATACCACGACCAGTGAAGGGCATGAATTATCCTCCCTAAAGAAAAAAATAAAATCCAAACATATTTATTAACACTCAGTTAACCAATGTTCACCTTTGCGTTAACACAGAATTCCTTATAATAAATCACAGATTATTCCAACACGTTTTGTTAAACTAAAATATACTCCTTCGTAGTTCCACAGTGTGGGTGATGATTAACCTTAATGTCAGCTCATGTACGTGTATTTAGAGTCTTTGGTCTTTGCTGTATATAAGACATATGGCATCTATTTGTTTGGCTAGTTGATACCATCTAATATAATGGAAAACCGTGGAATTTCCTTCAGTACCAGAGCTTAATACGAATAAAAAAAAACTTTCGAAATTAGGATGGTTTTTCCAATTATTATGCTTCAGCAGCTGTCAAAGTTTCCAATGACATCCAGCTGTCAAAATATTCAGTAAGGTTCGCCATTTCATCATGCATCATTTTACGCTTGCCGAACGTGCGGAAATTTTTAACAAATTTTATCGAAATTCCGGCTCAGTTGTAAATATGGAGCGTGAAATTCGTTGTGAGGTCATGGCTTCAGTGTGTAGGCAATTCGTCGCAACGTGGAAAAGTTTGCGGGAGTACACTCTTTTAGATTTTAAGCCACCAACCAGGCAGAGATCAGCTGAATTGGGCATCGCCAGAGAGTCAACCCGGCTTATTTTGCGGTTGGATTTGGGCCTGTAACCGTATAAGATTGTGCTGACGCAAGAATTGAAGACGCCGGACCTTAGACAATACCGTGAGTTCGCTAATTGGCTGCTGGAAATGTTGGCCGGATTTTGGCCAAAAAATCATCTTCTTGGACGGGGCCCATTTTTCGCTCAGCGGCTATGTCAAAAGGCAAAATTTCCATTATTGGAGCAAAGCACACGTGTGCTTTGTGATTCTTTGTTGCAGTTTATGGCATGGCGGCATCATCGGAACTTATTTTTTTCGAATTGAGGAAGGAGACACCGTTACTGTCTGCGGTATAGGGCGTTGTTAACCGAATTTCTGTGGTCAGAACTCGACAACATCGATATACTCCTATTTGTCAAGGAGAAATTTTGCGACAGAGTCACCTTACCGCGAGCGTTCATCAATTGGACACCGCGATCATGCGATTTGACACCACTCGATTATTTGCTCTGGGCTACGTCAATTTTGGACACTAACCTTGCACAAGCTCGAGGCCAACGTTCACCAAAAATTGGACCGACCGCTTGAAGCACTGCCAACGAAGCCGAGGCAACCGTTTGAATGATGTGCTATTCCACACATAATGGCATG
Source organism: Volucella bombylans (assembly GCA_949129095.1). Classification (NCBI taxonomy): domain Eukaryota; kingdom Metazoa; phylum Arthropoda; class Insecta; order Diptera; family Syrphidae; genus Volucella; species Volucella bombylans. The sequence goes on along the minus strand of OX422144.1, from coordinate 113,462,455 downwards.
AAAGTAGCTTCAATGCAAAGCCTCAATCAATTTTATATCATACACCGTTGTTGTCGTTTAATTTAATTCTTTGTGAATACATATGTGAATTTAATGGGAGCATATTTGTTAAAATAAAAAAACATGCATATTGCGTATTAATTTTCGAGTTAAAATAGAAAAACCGCTGCCCAAGTAGACATATTTTAAAAAGAGTGCACTGTAACTATTATTAATATGTATGAGTGCATATGTATATTCCTACAAAATATTGAAAATTTAAAAAATGCGCAACGTTTATTCATTGCATAGTACTCCACTTATTTTGACTATGGCTAGTCGAAAACTATATATCCTTTTCTGGTGAACAATAAATTTAAAATATAAAAATTAAATTAAAAAGAAAACAAGTGAACGTGAACTTACGAGTATACTGGAAAAAAAATGGAAATATAGTTGACACCACCACCTCTAGCTGTTTTTTTTTTGTTTTTTTAGGATGGCAAAAAAAGGATGACACACATACACCAAAAAAAGGATACGGATATGTATGAAATGAAATACAAAACTTGATGAAATACGACAGCAAGTTTGCATTTGTTCTCGTAATTTGTTTTTGCAAAATTTTCACGGACAGTGAATGTGTGATGGAAAATTAAATATATGACGAGACGTACACATAACACGAAGATACATAGATACGAGTATGTTACAGCTTTGGTAGTTTATTGTGTTTTTTTTTTGGGTTGAACGGAGTAAGATGCTTTCGTATGTCCTCTATACTGTTTCTAGCAAAATTAATATATGCGGCGAGTTTTTTTTTACATTTTTCTAGATTGTAAGATGTCGAAATAGTTGTTGCCCAGGGACTGCAAGGCAGATTTTCTAAGTGAATACACCACAGATTGCTCTTACTCTTCGTTTCTGCAGCTTCTTCAGAAATATGCTCAATCGTTGGGCTTGTCTTAAAATAACACAGTGGCCGTTGAATATGAGATCTAAAATATCTTTTCTAATATGGTTAATCTTCTCTCTCGATCGTTTAAGATAAAATATGAGCTCAGGCTAGATGTCTCAGGGTTGGCTCGATGACTGGCCTTAGAAAACACTTAAAAGCCCTTAAAAGTGTTTCCTTATTTGCTTAGCCATGTGCTTAGAAATGTGATATTTCACCTTACTAGAAGGATTTGTATATCCGAAGAACATCAAAAAGACCTATAAGCCTGCGCCCAATGAGAAAGGCCTCTCGTTGCCTTTATCCAATCGATGTCTTATTTTTTTAGTAATCAACGCTCAGGGGTTGTTAGTATCCTTAAAATGTTTGCATATAGGTCAACCGAAGGAAACTTAGGGAGAAAGAAAAGAGAGGTACCAATGTACGTTGGTCTTAAATGTTGGAAAGTTACAATGACTAGGAAATAGTGAGCTCGGCAGGGTATTCCGGAACCGATTTGTATGGCTTTAGAAAGAATCACGATATTATAAAGTACGTACGAAAGTGGGCTTCAAGATATATTGATGAGCATTCAAAGCGAGACGGGTGTTGTGGTTAAAAGTTTGAAGGGACAGAATGCTACTGGCTATTTCGGTGGAGGAAGAGCAAAGAAGTCTTGGGGGCATCTGACATTGTACTCCAATTTTGAATGGATGAACACCGTATATATTGAGGAGAGTTAGAGGGGGAAAAGTAGACACACGTACTAAGAATGGAAAGTTTTTCGGATCCGATGATGCAAGTGCCATTCATGGCTGGGTATTTAAATTTCGCTTTAACGACAGCAGACGGGATTGTATTTTGAAAGCACTAAGCACTCTGTTGATAGCCCCCTAATTGGTGATGCTGTTTATATAGGAATTTAATGAGCTTAACATACGTTGCAGTTCCCGTCTTACAGCCGAAGAGCAGAGACGTGAATCTGGGAACGAATATGAGAATCAGAGGCGGAGATAAAGCACAATCTGAAAGTGTTGAACTGGCCGCAGAGTGTGCAGCAAGCAGATTAACTCTGTCCAAATAATCTTTCCCTCAACCCCAAGAAATATGACGATGTCATAACTTGGCGCAAAAGTATGTACCTCCAACGGATATGCCTTTTTACCATAAGTTGAATAAGTCTTGAAGACAACGAGGGCCACCTTTAATTTTCACCAAAATCTGTGCAAAAACAAGACAAGTCCAACAACAAATTTATTTATTTTTTTGTACTTTAATGTACAATTTGTTGAATTAAAAAAATTAGTTTTGATGATTTCTTTTCAAAATTAACTAATATTTTGCAATTATTTTGATTTCCTATTTTTGACACAGTTTTTTTTTAATTTTCTCAGTATTTTAAAAAGTGGATTTATCCGGTTGTTGCATTGGCTGCTTCATTTGCTAGCTTGAACACTGGTATGGTTCACAAGACATTTCAATTCAAGAAAAAAATGGCTCAATAAGGTTTTTTGTCGGCAAGAAAGGACGATATGGATCTTATCTATAAAATGAACATAAATCATGTACAATACTAGGAAAATGAAAAAATCTTTAGCCTATTGCAATGAAAAAAGAAGACATCTCTTGAAATTGGATGCTGTAAATCAAGGACAAATGTTTCTATCCATATATGTATAACTCTAATGGCTTATAGTATTTTCCAGCTACAATGGTCGGAAAAAGTATTTTGACAAAAAAAAAATCGCACATTTTTCTTTATATCCCTCTTCATTATTATTGAAACAATTCGAAAAAAAAAATCATGATAATAACATAATAATGAGCTTTAACAAAAATATACTTACAGTTAATTCAATATAATAGTATTAAAATTAAAAATTATAATTCAAAAATGAATGGGGGAAAAAGTATTTTGACAAAATATTATTTATCCGAAAAAAAGAACTGGTAACAAAACTTTATAAAAATAAAGTCATAACTTAATGGAAAATGAACCCTCCGCTGGCACTGATGACTTTCTGCAATCGGCTTGGTATTGAGTTCACCAAATTTTGGAGGGTTTACAGAAAAATTGTATTCCAAAGGCCTTCGACCTCAGCGATTGTCTCCTCGCGCGTTCTTGTCAAACATGGACTTCTGTTTCTCGTTACATAAGCCCACACATTGTCAATTATATTTAAATCGAGGCTTTGAGGCAGCCAGTCCAATGTATTTACTTCCACATCCTTTAGAAAATTGGTAAACGTCTTGGCTTTGTGACATGGAGCATTATCTTGTTGCAAAATAAATGACTGTCCAATCAATTTGTCACCAAGTATTTATTATTTAAAATGTGAAAATATTGTTTCTTGTTCATCGTTCCCTCGACTGGTGCCAAATCTCTGATGCCATTAAAGCAAACACATCCCCAAAACATTACGCTGCCACCTCCATGGGGTACTCGTTCACACACAGGTGCCACTTTTTTTCGCAATTTCCTAGGAATTCTGCAGAAAATTATCTTTTTTGATGCATGGTACTGAAAAAAGCTTTCATCAGTCCACAATACTTGCTGCCAAAATGATGAAGGGTTGTGTAAAATTTTTTTAAATGTTAGTGAATGTCATTAAAATTAATAAATTATATTAAAAAAAGACTTTGTAATTAACAGGGCCCAGCTCTCATGGCACGCGAAAGGAAAAAAACTGAAAAGAATATGATGTGAAAATACTTCTTTCCAGTTAGTTTTAGTTCAGTTCTTACATTGCAGCTGACAGTGAAATGAATGCGTAATGTAATAAAGAAAATATTTTGCGCTCTTATATTTAAAATCATATATTTTATTTTGCTCATCAACAGAGACCCGTTAGTTCTCTCAATCTATCAAAACAAGCGAAATAACATTGCACACAGTTTTGTCAAAATACTTTTTCCGACCATTGTATAACAAACTTCCCTGTATACTGTAATCCTTAACAAAAAAAAAAAAAGAAACAAATTAAACTATCAAAATCGCTTAGTAAGTTCAAAAACATTTCAACACTAGTACCCAGCACTACGAGTATATGAAATGAAAAAATAAAAAAATATGAAATCGTTCTTCGAAATATGATTTTCCTATCCTAAAAGCAAGACGCTATCAAGTTGTCATTAATCTCCTAAAGACCTTGCCACATAAAACTTGATGTACTCGTATCCTGGCAGTGATCGAGATAATTTTTTTTTTCTTTCGTTCCTAAACATTTTACCTTACAAATAATAGCATTAAATTTTCTACACGAACACCCACACATAAAAAAAAACTGTGGAGGGATATTTGCTAGAGAATGTAACAAGTGCTTCTTTATACATACGTCCCAACCGCACCGTCCTATGTAGCAATATTATAAAAACGAAAAGAAGAAAAACGACAAAAGTAGACAAATGCGAAAAAAGAGAAATATAAATTACTTTCATTTTAAATTGATGTAACCGTTATCCCCTATGTTTAACTGTTCACCAGCAGGCATTTACAGATTTATTTATTTTGTTTTTTAAATCAAATTTTTCAAACGTGCAATCGACCATATGCTAAGCTCAGTGGTTTTTTGATGTGGAAATATGTAATTCTTTGGTATCCGTGGACGTAATGATTTTTTTATTTGTAGCTGAGGCAGCCAGCTATGTTGGTAAATGTAAGGCATATCACGTGGTTTTCAGCGTAAGTCTGGAAGTGATTCGATGAGAGCCTTTTAATTTAAAGTCTGATACCAGTGACCTCGGCAAAAGGAACAACGCATAACTTATAGTGCAACTAAAATAGGGAAGTATGCACGTTCCGAAAGCAGAAGTAAGAGCAGACGATGTGGTAGAAAAAAGACCGTTTACAGTGTCGTAAATCAACGTTCTCTACGTACAGTAATTCAATAATAATCTACCTAGAAGATGAAGAGAAAACAGTTTCCAGTAAATCACAGAATGATTTTGAGTGCATACTAACAACTCAGCAACGTAAAATTACCTCTCAACATTGGATTCTTTAAGAATCAGTAAGTATAGGTAGCTTCCTTTTGCAACTATTTGATATTAATGCCAATCTCTTCGCGAAAATGTTCCAGCCAGGGAAATACATAAGAACATACTGCATGCTTACTGGAATATGAGAATTAGATAATATTAAACTAGCAACGAACTAAAGTCCGAAGTTTTCCAACTAGACAACACAAACAACCATGTGCAGCATCTAATTTATAGATTCTAGCAACACTTTTGCAGCCTTCTGACTGACCTTACATAATAAAGTTCTAATGGAAGAGCGCATGACAATTTATTCTACAGATGATCATGTCCTGCAATTTAATAAGATTTGAGAAAACTTTTTTAAATTCAAAGTTCATAAGGGATGTCTACTTACTTACTTAGGGTTCGAAGTGAGCCTAGACCCCATCTAACTAGGTTCTCCAGTTAGACTGGTCTTTAACTAACTTCCTGCAGTTGCGCACTAAAAGTCGGTTGCGGTCCCCTTCTATAGGTACATGTGCATGTGGATTCGAAGACTCTGCGGGCCGGAGCAGTGATGTCCATTCTCTCTACATATCCTGGCCATCTCAGGTCGATGTTGCTGTACAGCTTGTATAGTTCGTCGTTGAATCTAACCCTCCAAAGTATATCAATGCAAATGGGACCGAATCTGTGAGGAAGAATTTTCCACTCGAAACGACCGAGAATATTTCCATTCGTTTTTGAAAGAGTCCATGCCTCAGCGCCATAAAGTAGGACTGGTATGCTCAAGGTCTTATACAGTGTCTCCTTACTTTTTCGCTATAGTGTCTGCTTACTTTTTCACTATAGTGTCTTACTGTTCAATTGCCTTCTTAGCCCAGCCCAATGAAATAGGGTTTGGTAAGAGTGATTCTTTGTTTCATTTCTGTTGAGGTCTTGTTGGCAGAATTTATAGCAGAGACGCGATAGACAAAATCTCATACTAACTTCAAATTATATCTGTCAAATGTCTGTCCATTTCATCTTGTTGACAGCATATACTTTGTATTGCTCTCATTTACCACCAAACCCATTTTGGCAGCTTCCATTTCAATAGTAATAGCCCGATGAGTTCTGCCAATTATGTCGATATCATCGGTGCACGACAGTAGTTGCACAGACTTTTAAAAGACTGTGCCTCCAGTGTTCGCTTGTGAGTTCCGTGCAATTCCTTCAAGTTTGATGTTAAAGAAGCCACATGAAAACTCGTCACCGTGTCTAAAGCCGTTTTTGATATCAAAGGTCTCGGTTAAGTCGTTGCCGATCTTGACGGGGCAGCGAGCGTTCTCAATCATTATTCTGCACAGACGGGCGAGCATGGCAGAGATGCCAAAACTAGACATGGGTCTACATAGCTCGTCTCTATAAATTCTGTCACGTTCGGCCTTAAAATCGATGAAAAGATTTTGGGTATCGATTTAGACATCTTGAGTTTTTTCCGGAATCGGCCAGAGTGTGAAGGTTTGATTGATTTTGGACTTTCCTGGTCCGAAACACGACTGATAGGGGCCAAACAGGTTGTTGACTATGGGTTCTAGACATTCACACAATATTGAAGTTAAGATCGTGTATGCGATGTAGAGGAGATATATACCTCTATAGTTAACGCAGATGAGGGGTTTCCTTTTTTGTGGATCGGCAACCGATGCGGAGATTCCATTCTTCAGCCAGATCTGAGAAATGAGTTGTTGTACTATAAGCTATCCAAAAGTCATTTCTAGCAATTTCGAAAACCTTGTCCGGTAGGCCGTCAGGTTCAACTGTTTTGTAGGACTTCAGCTAAAATATTCGTCTTGGTCAGGTGGATGGAAATTTTGGCTGTCATCGTCTAAGTTCAATGGCCTATTCTGCCTGACGGTGGGATGTAGGGCTTCGTCACCATTACACAGTCTGCAGAAAAAGACTGTGACTCTATTACAAGGTTTCCTTCTTCAACTCTTCAGGTTTCTATACGGGTTTTCTCGCCCTGACACGTTCTTTTCACCTAATGGTTAAAATTTCATTCGTTATACCTGGAGTACAGCCTCTCAATATCTTCGATCTCACGCTTCTCGTGATCTTTTTTCTTCTTCCAGAGAAGTCGATATTCTCCCCGTCCCTTTTGCTCTTAGAGCTCGCGTCCTTCATTGCAGCGCGGTTTTTTACCCCACCTTGCTTAGCTGCATGTGCTTGCGGGCATTGTTTATCAAACCAGCGATTTCTTGGTCGTGGTAGGGTGAAATCCAACATATCGGTTGCGGCGTCTCTGATGGTCCGTTGGTCTTCAGTTCTTGATGTTGGCGCCATAGGAGTTGTTGTGAGATTTCGGGATAGGTTCGTCGAAGATTCGGTCGGTCTCTTGGGATTGCAGATTTTCTGCGTTAAGGTCCATTCATAGCTCAGCGAGCTGCGAATACGAACGAATGAATATTCACAAATGTTGACATTTCTTTCACAGCTAATTTTTTATTTAGTCCTATGAACAAAACAAAATAAAACCCCCAACATGAGAATTTTGAGGTTAAATTCGAGAGAATGTTTCTGCTTTTGGAATAGTAAAGTTGTCACTTGCCTTGTCAGTAGTTATTCTTTGTAGTGGCACTTGAAAAATTCGTACCTTTGGCTGAAATAAGGTGATGATCCAGGTTATTGTTGGCTGCGTTTCATGATCCAGAAACCGCCATATCCCCCTGTATATTGAGATGAGAAAACCGTGTGCTTGCTACAGTGATATTTCTTCCCATCGCGCAGTTAATAAGCTTAAGTCCGTTGCCAGAGGTGGTGTGGGTGGCCGTGGCTTAAGTGGTAGTGGACTGACTTCGAAATCGGAAGGTTAGGTGTTCGAATCCCAGCTTCCCCGCAAAGATATTCATTTTTCAGTTAACGAAAATCAAGTAAGATGAGTAGTTGACCAGAAATAAACTACAAAGCCACCTTCCACTAAAAATTTGGAGCGAAATAACCAATGTTATTTCTCAAACATCTTCCTTTCTCTCTCTATTTCATTTTTCAAAAAAACCTAACACATGCTGAGGCATTATAAGTGTATTCATATTCACTTGAGTGTTAAGTTAAGTTAAAAAAAAATCATGTAGTCCGTGTTTACCAACTGTACTGTTAAATTAACTTCGTACTTTGGATGTTATTCATAAGTCTTATCAAAGACCTCCTAAAAATATTCTTTGACGACGTCGTCTTTGTCTTCCTGGATGGCAGTGATATCTGAGTGATAGCAGTTAAGAGCCTCTGCTAATTGTTCGGCTGCACGTGGCCTTTGCTAGGGTCGTCAACAGTGGCTACATTTTTTATCCGAGCCCATTTATTGGTTCGTCACATCTATTTAATCACTTCCGTGTAGGGTTGTGGGGCCTATGACTGCGTAGGCCAGTATTATGCTACCGGCCGAGCATGCTCTTGTCATGTTAGCTTGCATGAATTAAGGTTTACTCATGCAGTTACAGGGGACCACCCGCAGTAAGTGATTAGGTAAGCACTTCGCTATAAACTTAATTGTTGCGCTGCTGGCCCAATCCAGGTTATAGGGCGGGCAACCACGCAGGCTCCCATAGCGGATGTATTCTTTTAATAATACAATAGATTCCTAGCCATGCCTGATTTGCCACTTATTAGAAGAAGTATTGTATTTGGAATACCTAGGCTTAGCTATAACTATCTTTGCCTTCGGTCGAAGTCTCATCTGAATAGAGCTTTCAAATGCCTCGAAAAAGCAAAGAATCTGTGGAAACAGTTCCTTACGTTATCGTTTTAAGGTTTATTAGTACTCGTGCACGTATACGGTTGCTGTAGTACATGAAAAGAAGCTTGAATTGGTACCCTAAAGATGTCCTTACAATGATTACCCCAACTGACAAGACGGCGGCTTCAGAACCTAGAGGCGAAATGATTGTAAATGCATCTAACCAGATGACGAGAAGATTCTTCAAAGGCATAAACTAGAGTCTTAAATAGTATGCGTGTGTAGTAGAAAGAAATGTTTGTTTTCTATACAAACATACAAAACCAATTAGCTACCAAGCCACCATACTTACGAGGAGGTATTAGAAGTGTGAGCGGACGTATTATATAGGGTTTTCCAATAAGAACTTGACAACTTTTTTTTTTAATAAAACGCAAACCATTTGAGATATTTTAAAAAAATTATTATCGGCTTGAAGTACAATCAAAACATTTATGAATGGAACTCGACTTCGTTCATATGGCCACCGCGGGCACGTTTGCTGCGGTCGATTCTTTGGACCCAATTTTCAACGAATCGGCCTCATATTTCGGCCGAAACGGCCGCTATTTCGCGTTCAATGTTGGCTCTGAGCTCTTCCAACGTCGTCGGCGTGTTGGCATAAACCAATGACTTAACGTAGCTCTACAGGAAATAGTCAAACGGCGTTAAATCGCACGAACGAGGAGGCCTATCGAGTGGTCCATTTCTTGAAATAACACGCTCACCATACTTACTCTTCAATAAATCGATTGTAGCGTGTGCTGTGTGGCTTGTGGCATCATCCTGTTGAAACCACATATCGCCTAAGTCCATATCTTCCAATTCGGGTCAAAAATAATCGGTGATATGGCGCGATAAAGCTGACCATTCACAGTAACGAGACGATCGTTATCGTCGACGAAAAAATATGGCCCAATAACACCGCCGTTATTTTTTGTGGACGAAGGGGTGATTCATGAAGCACATGTGGATTTTCACTCGACCAATAACGCATATTTTGCTTATTGACGAACCCATTGAGCCAAAAATTAGCTTCGTCACTGAAGATGATTTTGCGATGAAATTCAATTCTTAAGTCAGCTTGATCTTGTATGGGTGTAAACCAAGATCCTTACGCAAAATACGCCATAATGTGGTCTGAGCGATACTCAATTCTTGAGAACGCCGTGGAATTGACTGATTTGGATCGTTTGTACGGACGCCTGGACGGCAGCGATATTTTCGACACTTTAACCAACCCGTTATCTCACTGATACGGCAACATCACACTACGAATATGTAGACTCAAATGTTTGCATTAAACTTGTTAGGTGCCTGTCTACTAGGGCGAGAATTACGACCGAAAATTGGAGTTAACGCTCTTAAAGTTGCAGTCACCGACTTTTTGTAATTTGCAGACGTTGCTCGTTCGTGTACTTTACCACGATGGAAATGTTGAGTTTACTGAATAAATTGACAGTGATAGTTTGATGATTAGTGAAAGAGTGCGTTCACAAATTAAATTCAAAGTTGTCAAGTCACTAATAGAAAACCCTAGATTACGAGTATATGTATATACTTCAATCTCCTCGTTTTGCTAACATCCGTTTTGTGTTCTAAATACCTCATGCCAAGCCATATGCGAGTTCATATATAGATACATATGTCCTGCCTATGTATGCATGTAGTTACTCGTACTCAAATCAAAAAAAAAAAAAAAAAGTGACGTGGTCAAGGTTGAGTTGATCATTGTAAGGGGATACTAGTGGTGAGGACACTAATGAAGAAAAGCTTGATTTCGTTGAAAAGATTTATCGTAAGGATATCTTCTAGGGTAATGGCTATGAAAAATGCCCGAATGAGTTGTAAATACTTGTCAGATGGTAGGAAAGTTTGTCGAGAAAGAAAAGAATAAACAAAAACCTCTTCTTCGGGTAGACGATTTGATTTAAGGATATCGGAATTGGTAAGTATTGTGTGTTTATGCCAATGGATGATGGATTGATAAGTGATGGTCCAGTATTTGATGGATTGCTGTGTGTATGTTCCATTGTTGTTGTATCAAAGTCTTTTCCATTAATCTGATATTTTCAAATAAACAAAAATATAGAGAGGATATCTTTTTACTTCAATTTGAGAATGCGAATGAGAATTTGAATAAAGGAGCTCGTTGTTGGGCTTGACAGGATTCGTCCGCCGCCGTCTCCCCGTATCTCGTATGCAGATGGCGAAAACATCCCGCGGGGATTAGGTACCTTAGATAAACAATCACAGGTACTAGATTCCCAGGCTCCACTACGTGGAGGTGAATGTAACAGTTGATGGGCATGGTGTTAAATATCGAAGCTTCTGTCTTCACAAAATGCCTGCGCACCGCACCATTGAAGCCCTTAAATAGCCTTAACCAATATTAAAATAAAATTGTATTTCCGATTGATAAAGGAAAAATATTATTCTGTGTTAGGTGATTTAATTTAATTTTTTGATTTCAAATCAAAACATAAAATTATAATAAAATAATTGATTACCTACACTAAAATTAATATAGATATCTCTTTGTGCTGTTGATTTTTTACAAATTTATTACAAACTAGCTGTTGCCCGCGGTTTCATCCGCGTTTAATTTGTACTCGATTTCTTTCCTTTTTGTAAGCCTGTGACGTGTCCTTTAAAAAAAAACACAAGCACTACGATATATTTAAACGGTTTAAAGTTTCTTCATGAAGCACTGAACCAAACTTTTCATGCGAAATTGACAAATCATAACAAACAGTGACTGCTTTAGATGGCACGTAAATACGTTTGTGAGTAGAAGATAATAGATGTAAGAACAGAGAAAAAAAAATTATTTTGGCACTTTTTTAGCAAACAACATATAGTTGACCGTGCGAGAAACAACTTGCCCTTAAATCGACACCGGCAAATGTTAATTGTCATAGCAAAGCAAACGCTTACAGGAAACTGTATTCGTTTAAACTAAAAGGAAAATTGTTTGGTATAAGTGGTATTCGTGGTATAAATACTATTTGTCCTGCGATACATCCTGTAAAAATTTAACCACTTTCAGTCTAGCCCCATTGCACAATATTGGAGGGGTTAAATTTCGAAGGAGCATAATCGGAACACCAACTTTAAGTTTAATTTAATGTGCATCTCGCTATTAAGTGTAATAGCGTCATCTTGATTGACAACGGTGTTTATTGACGTGTATACCACTTCATTTCCTTCGATTGCGGACAGTATTTTATTATTAATTTCAGTCGCTTGGCCGTTTTTTGGCGTTAAAAAGGTTCGTTCACATATCCAAGAATTTCGCCTCTGTACACTGAAAGAATGAGTTCCTCTAACGTAGCAACAATCTTGCAGAGCATTTCTGGCAGTTTAACCTGCTTGTGCTCTTCTGGTAGAGTTCCTTCACCAATTTTCAACAATACGTTGCAAAATTCTTGATCATTTAAATTACCGCCAAATCGTACCCTCATGTTCATTGTGAGATGCAATCTGTGAATCTTTGACCATAAAAAGGCATTCACCTCGTCAGCCCGGGTACCCTAATCACTACAGGTAGTGTTTGTCGAAAATCACCACTAAAGAGAACTGTCACATTACCCATTAATTCATCATTTCTGCGAATGTCTTGCATGGTTCGGTTTACAGCTTTAACTGCTTTCCTATTGGCCATCATACATCCATCAAATACTATCAGACTGCAATCCTGAAAAATCTTTTCTTTGTCACTATTACGTGATACTGCGCACGTAGGACCTTCTTTGCTATAGGGATCTTGAACATTGTGTGCGCTGTTTTACTACCAGGTAGTAGTGCCGCAGTAAGAAAGGTTTTTCCCGTTCCGCCAGGAGCATCAAGAAAGAATATTTTTCCTTCATTTTAATTGACACTTTGGAGGACGGTAGTAAAGATTTGCCTTAGCTTAGCCGCGAACTTCTGGACACAGCCATTAACTATGTCAGGCATCATGTCTGAGTTGTTGTTAGTTTCAGCGGCATACCCACGATTCACATTAGGTTCATCATGTAGTGGTTGTGGGGTCGGTAATCCATACTCACTTAATAAATTACCACCAATAGAAAATTGAACGAAGGCAATTATTTATTACACGCTCGTCTGTATCCGTAATATCGTCGTATAAATCACAGGCACATCTTAAAGCTCGCAAGAATTCTTCAGACAGATGGCATTGATATAGATCCCATAACCCCGGTGTATTCGAAAGTCCGCAGAATACCAACATTGCCGTGAACAATTGTCTCATATAACTACGACTATCACTCATACAGGCCTGCTCTAGGGTTTCATCCCAGTGTTGGTCACAGTCAAGTAGATGATATGCCCTGCAAGCTGCGTGGTAAGTAGGGTACGTTAGGTCATCGACTGTTTTTAAGAATAAAAAGGCAGTTGGACCCCTCCACGTGTGCAGGAATAGCATTCACTATTATAACGATGCACAGTATACACCCTATCCATTGCATTGTCTCTAAAAATCCCTGGAAACCCCTCTACAGAACAACCACGTTGGCGTCGATTAAATTCACCTTTTTTTTCATATCGTACTTGTAGTAGAACGGTCTTCTCTACATAATTTAAAAAATGTTAGAAGTGTTGTTTGTCGTGGGTTCCCAATATGTTGTCTTACGTTATTGGGATTAAAATATATCCACTGGCCATTTTCCAAATAAACGTCTAGATGCATGACCGTTGGATACTGGTCATGTATAGAGAATATGTTATGTAACGTCCAGATTGGTATTCATTCACTTCGTCTTGGTCAACGTCCCGTAATGCAAATCTAGCTTGATCGCTGCCTTTATACACATATTTGTAGATGTACTTAATAGACTTAACGCTGCTGCAGGACTCTATATTGATATGGGTTTGTAATGTTCTAGAAAGGAGTAGAGAATATGGGACAACCCAGGTATTATTAACTTCGATAGTCTACCCACACATAAAAAGCTCGCAGGTAAATCCATCCTCAGTAGGTGATAGACGGCGGTATGACGGGTTTCCATTATTATCTGTGATAGTCTCGCTGACAAATTTTTTTGGAAACCTTTTTGATTACCGCCCATCATGCATGGAGAGTTTGTGTTCAATAAGCCGCAAGGACCATGAATCATTTGACTCTTTACCTTTTGATGAAGAGCAGAATCAACTTATCCGGTATCTCAGCGCTAATAAATTTATCGATCTCGTTAGGTCTGATTTATTCTTCTAACCATAAAAGGATGTGTGCATGAGGTAAGCCACGCTTTTGCCATTCGACTGAATACATATGTATAGCAGCGGACTGCCCCAAACACTTTTTCATTTGCAAGAAGATTCATCAGACATTTCAATTTTAATTTGAATACCCGAGACACCAAGTCATGCCAGTCGTGTGATTGTTGGCTTGGTCTTCAAGAAGCTCACAAGTAATTTCAGGCCACTTAGGATTAGTGCTGATGGTATTAAGTAAATCAGGTCGCCCACACTTTCGCACATAGCAAAAGGCGGCTTGCGTGTGGGAGTGCATATATCGCGGACTTCCTGTAAAAGAAGAAGCAAGAATTATCTTTTTGCCTAAGTTTTGTTGATCCAAATCCTGCTGAATAGCATCTTTCAAGTCATATAGTTTTCTACTCGTAGCTGTTTTTGATGAGTTCGAATAAGTATCAAACGTTCGGTTTCGAGTTTAGCGTATTGATCCACTAAAAATTGATGCACGATAGCGATGGAAATGGGGATTTTCATTTGAACGAGCTGAATTCAATAACATAGAACATAGAGAAGAAAGATCTGTAGGCTGACCAAACACGCATATGAAAACAATAGTTTCTTTAACAGTTTCTTAAACTTTAGTTTTTTTGTATTGATCAAAGATATTGTTATGCTTTTTGTTTTATGTTGAGACCAAGTATGTAAGGAGTAAAACTAAAAAAAAATATTGAAATCCATGCAGGAGTTTTTGTGTGACACGCGCACAAATTATAACCACTATCATTTTATTTATAGAGATTTACAAATTTATTTATTTCTAATTCATTGTTCACATAATATTTTTGTAGCATCTTTTGAAAAAAATGGAACAAGCTTTAATAATATTGCAAATTAAAATTAACAAAAAGGAATGAAACAATAAGAAACTATAATATCTAAAAAATATAAATTAAGAAATACGAGTAGATAGAGAAGGAAAAATCGAAAATAAATATATAGAGGATAATAAGATAGAAAAATTAAAAAGAAGATTAGGAAAGGGAGATACTCGTATGAATTTGGGAGTACAGGAAATTGGGATACACAGGAGGAGGACTGGAAGTTTTCAGCATAATAATTAAAAACTTCTTTGCTGAAAGAACTTGTGTTACTCATGTGTCTGCTGGCTAAGGGCAAACAATTCCAAAGTTGAATTGAATGTACAAAAAATTGCCGAGATGTATTTAAATACTTGCACCTAGATGCTACTAGCTGTAAAGTTCTTTTATTTCTCGGAAAGCTTACAATTTCGAACAGATATTCTGGGGGTTTTCTTTGCTAGAATTTTATGCAAAAATAAAATTGAATGATAATTTAAAAGGCCAATCAAGAAACAGCCGACGATTTGCTTGCTATATGCAGAAATGTGATCATATCTTTTTACATTAAAAATGTATCTCGCGCAGGCATTGTATGCGACTGTTAATTTTCTGGCAGAATTGTAGTCGATATTTGCGAATATTTCACAGCCATAGAGAATAATCGGGAGAATAAATGCTTTTACAAGTTTTAGTTTAGTATTGGTTGGAAGGTAGTTAGCAGTGGGATTAAGAACTCGGAGTGCTCCATAAATTTTTGAAACAATTTTAGTTATATTGTAAAATGTTTGTGTGGGTACAAATGATAGAACGTATTCTTTTCAATACAAATCGCTTTATTCAGTACAGTTATAATTCACTATTTAATTGTTTCTCTCAATATAATCCCATTTTTCAACCGCTTATACTTTTCTTATCTTTTACTTAAACCACTTAATCACTTCTCCTAATTAACACTTCAAATTCAACTGATGAATTCATTTGCATACCTTGGGGATGCTGGTATTTATACTCGAATGACATACTTCGAGAACAATCCTCGCCATCCAGCGCCCCATACAATCTCCAGTCATCAATGGTCGAGACTTTGTTATTCAAGTATCGAAATCTTCTGCTCTTCGAGTATCGACATTATCTGCTATGTAAATCTAGATGTCGCTGCTCACATTTAAATGGTTATCACACTGCTCCCTCCCTACAGTTGTTTTTCCCGAACAACTTCGTCATCATTCCGTTGAAATGACACATTCTATGCAAATGGACCACCTTCAGTTTTCCTCGATCCCCACGCTGGATCCGGTAGACAACGTCATTAATGCGGGTTATCACCTTGTATGGACCTTCCCAGTCCTGTTGCAATTTTGCTGATTTGCCTTTCTTACGCTGAGGATTATACAACTAGACCAGATCTCCTTCGTTGAAGCCCGAAGATTTCGCCTTGATGTCGTACCTAGTCTTCATATGGCTGCTCGCTAACTTCATCTTTTCTCTGCTATCTTCATGCAATTTACGAATCCTGCTACGCAAGTCATCCACGTAGTTGTTCACCTCTGTGGGCTCCGTAGGTGGGGATCCGAATTTTGCTTCACTTGGCTTGATCTCGGATGGTGTGTGTCCTGTTGAACGATGGACCGCGTTTCGGTAGGCCATTAAGAAGAGGGGTATGTGTCGATCTCAATCCCGCTGACAGTTGCTGACGACCTTAGATAGATGCTCATTCAAGGTGCAATTAATCGCTCGTTTCGTCCCTGAAGCAGCTCCATTGGGACCCCAAATCTGCTCACCCAGTTGCTATTCGTTCGATTGGTGCTCCGACACTGTACTGTTGCATTCGTCCATGTGGCTTTACTTTTGGAGCCTTGGTAGCTGTAGACCCTATGCACTATGGAGTACTTGGCTGACTCTGGTCCGTGGCACGATTAACTGCATACGATGTCCCATCTGCAATTTCCCATTTTCTCTTCAGCAATCTATCTTGCTCACAAAGCGAGTCCCATTGTGCCCAGTATGCCTTCAGCGTTTGGCTCCGATCTGATATTTGCTGCGAGCTTGGTCTTTCATCCTGTTCCTTCCAGGACAATATTGGTTCGATGTCATTGTCTGCCTGTTGGGAGGAATGGACTCTATTGGCTCAGTCCTGAATATTTGGATAGTGGCCTGTTCTTTCGCTTTCTTACCACTGACTACTTCTGCTGGGAGGTTTTCACTGCATTGTATTACCTGTGTGACTGGGATAATTACCCTGGAGTCGACTCCTGCTACAGACTTCTGTCCCGCGAAGTAAGCATTTCCCAACTGATGGCTTCGGGAAGTTTGACCGGCTTCTTGGTACTCGTTCCTGCTGGAGTAACCCCAGTGCAGGCAGCCTTTTCGTCGTACCGGTTCGTTACATTGCCCTTGCAGATGTCCTACTTTATCGCAGTTCCAGCAGCGCATTCTTCGTCTCCCCCGCAGGATATTTCGTTGCACGGTAGTTAGTCTTGAGCAGGAGCATTCACCAGATGCCATTTCACTGACGAAATGTACTCTCTTGGAAGCCTGATTGGCTGCTCCCATCGCCAGAGCGAAGGCAAGTGCTTCAGCAGGGTTCTTTTCCCGGACATCCTTACAGCTGACTGTAGCTCCAAATCTGCGATTCCACTGATGAATGCGCCCTTTGCCATTTCGTTGATAATTTCCTGGCCAGCGGTGGGGTATGATAAATGTGCCAGTCTACTCACGTCTACTTGGAGTTGCTGCAGTGTTTCTCCTCGTTGCTGCGTTCGGTTTTGCAATTGGACCTTGTAAACCTCTTGCATGTGGCTATCCCCAAAAAGTTTCTCGATAGCATGTACTAAAGTCACATAATCTTTATGCTTTTCTATGTCTACTGTTTGCAACAATTCTGCTGCAGGACCGTGCAAGGCCATTGTTAGGGCAAAGCACTTTCCCTCATTGTCCCAGTCGTTTGCACAGGCAGCCATTTCAAACTGCTTCTTATAAGTAGACGATGAGGTCTGGCCATCGAATGAGCAAGGCTTCAACTCTTTTCTCCTTGGACCGCTTAAAAAACATTCTCGCAGTTTCTGTTTTCGAACTTTGTCGAGCTCTTTTGCCAGTTGCTCAACTTTACTGTCCATTTGTTCGAATTTTTCGTCAACGTTCTTCTCTATTCTATCAAATTTGTTTCCAGATTATTCTTTTGTTCATCCTTTTTCTGTTAACAATATTGTGATAACCATTTAAATATTGTGATAACCACTCAAATGTGAGCAGCGACATCTAGCAGAAAATGTCGAAACTCGAAGATTAGAAGGTTTCGATACTGGATTAGCAACTGGAGAGTAGAATCGAATTTTCTAGCAAATTGGAAATTGTATGGGACGCTGGATGGCGAGGATTGTTCTCGAAGTATGTCATTCGAGTATAAATACCAGCATCCCAAAGGTATGCAAATCAGTTCCAAAGTTGAATTTGAAGTGTTAATTAGAAGAAGTGATTAAGTGGTTTAAGTAAAAGATAAGAAAAGTATAAGTGGTTGAGAAATTGAATTGTACTGAGAGAAAGAATTAAATAGTGAATTGTAACTGTACTGAATAAAGGGATTTGTATTGAAAAGAATAAGTTCTATCATTTGTACCCACACAAACATATTACAATATGAACATTCCAATTCATATTGCAACTCAAATAGACCCCGAGATTCTTAATGTGGTCAACGTATTCTATTGGGGAATGGTTCAGAAATAATGGAGGTATAAACTCTGTACGTCTTCCGGCATTTATTACCATAGCCTTTGTTTTGGTTGGATTTAGCATAGGGTCGTTATTTAGTGACTATTTATAGACATTATTTAATTCTTGGTTGAACATTTCCAGCGTTTGGTGCTTGTTTGTTTGGAAAGAGGGTGTATATCTCTACATCGTCAGCATATATATGGTAGCTGCAATCAGAAAGTATTTGGAGATATCATTTACGAAACAAGTGAATAAAAGCGACCCTTAAACAGAGCCTTGAGTTAAACCGAACGGACAGGAAGACACGATGATTGCTTGTTATTATGAAAAACGTACTGAGATCTGTTTTACGACGATCTGTTTACCAACGAGTTATCAAACAGACATTGATATTTAAGTTTTTTTTTAATAAGAATTCATGATTCACGCAGTCAAATGCTTTTGAAAAGTCTAAAAATGCTATTAAACCTAATTTGTCATTGTCACAACCAGCACGTAAATCTTTGCTGATTTTTTGAAGAGCTGAAGTACTCGTACAAGTAAAATTTGCACGAAATCCTGACTGGTATTTCAATATCATGTTCTTAACGTTTAGATGTACTTTTATTTGTCGACTTATTATGATTTCAAAAACTTTGCTTAAGAACGGTGAAATTGCTATAGGCCGGGTTTCTGTTTGGCGATTTAGGAAGGGGTAGAACTTTTGCTGTTTTCCAGTTTTCCAGAAAAACAAAAATCGTTATAATGGTATTACAGATGTGAGTAATAGGATGCAAGACAGAGGTAAGTATAATTGTATAATTTTTGTCAATTTAGGTGCAATGTTATCTGAATCAACTGCATTTGACTTTACACCTAATATAACATTTCCGACAGTTACTACATCTACACAAGAAAGAGAAAAACCTGAATCAGTATAAGTAAAATTGGTCGCAAGATCTTCAGAGCTACTAATATTTAATGGCATTGACTCTCTGCAGGCCGAGACGAAAGTCTTATTTAGTACTTCCACATTCATGCTATTGGAAGGTGATATTTATTTCGGGGTAAGACCCATCTGGCGAATATTTTTCCAAAAGTCAGAGAAATATAAAATCGGTAGTACCTCAAAATCATATTCAAAGCCTTTTTTACTATTCAATCGGTCGGGGGTTTTCAGGGGTTTTGTAAATATGGTTTACCATTTACTGTTCCTCAATGCGCGAACGAAATTGCATACTAACGGAAGCAAATAAAATACAAAATTTTCACTGCGAAATTAACATTCTGATGTGTGTTCGTCGTCGGCAGTGGTGATTTAACGCCTTCACGCTGAAACTAAAACGAGCTGTTTAAATATTGAACATTTTCGAACAAAGGGCCAGCACCCCTCAGCAGTCCATCGACGAAACAAATTTTTGACCCGTGATTATCTGTATCTCAAAAATTATCTCTCTTCCGAATAGGAGGATTGTTAGCTAAAGCCCATAGTTTATGCTAATATTCATTAATCAGAGTATTTATTTGCCAGTAGGTAAACAAAACATAAATGCATAGTGCATTTGGAAATTATAATTTCTGTGGGTTCTTCAGTATGTTTCTCATTGTTAGCGACCAAACCGTCATAATTGCAACCCCTTTGTGTTTTGAGTTTTGCTCATTGGACTCGAGTTTACCTTAACCCTTTCGATCCGAAAAGCCTATGTTGTAAAAATTACCTATTGCTTCTGTTTAGCCATGACATTTGTTATAGTTAAAACGGTTTCTCTATTCACATTTGAAATCGTATATGTTGAGATGGAGGGTGTGGCCGGGACAAATTTGCCCCCACTGTATTTATTGGAGAAATGAAAAATCTTCACAGAAAACATACTTTATTTGTACAAATCAACAACTTGAAAGTAAGTATAAGAAACAAAATAAACGAAAGGAACTTTATAAAATTTATTGGCATCAGTGAGAATAAAATGGTGAAAATTTTTTTTTTTTATTTGTGGTAAGCAACCAAAACAATCCATGCAAAGGGGAATCTGACGTTCTTCGCAGACTGTTCTTGTCCGCCGTTCCCTCTTATACCTCCTGCAACCAGCACAACGCCTCAGCGTTTGTATTTTCTTTTTCTCCTGTGATTTTCTTTCCTTCTGCAATCGAATCTTCAGCCAAAACCATCATGTAATCAATGAATGGAATTTTTGCCTTCCGAATTCAGAGTCGGACAGAGAGACATCATTGTCATTTGGTCGGCTCGATCTACTCCTCCCGTCAGCTGTCTGTTGCATGTGATCATTTCTGGGCACGGTATGGTGACTTTCTGACCGTCTTTCAATTTTTTTATCTACAGTTGTTGTGTCAGATGAATGGCAATTGCTACAATTACAACAATGACTTCTTTAGTACCATGCCATTCTCCTTTCCTAAGCTTCTCGTTGACCATAGGCATTTTCTTACGATTAGACATAGCAGTTATGTTTAATATGTTTCAAGAAGATAGACTCTGGTGAAAAAACGATCGAAGCATAAAGTGACATCAGGTTCTCGTATTGTAGTAACTAATTAGTTAACAACGTGTTCATCAACAGTTCCTTCGAGAACATCTTCCTCTCTACCGTAGTACACGTTGAAATCATAGGTGTAGCCCGTAAGTGAATCAAATCTGAGCCACATTTTTATACCACGTTTAGTGGAATTCAGTGGCATGTATTACTTCATAGCCCGTTGAACTTGGTCATCCTTTGATCAAAGCTTTGAAATGCGCTCTCCCTTCTGGCTCTGAAAAATCGAGATTTCAAACATTCAACAGTGTCTTCAATGTAATATAAATATGTTACTCTGTCGGGCTTTTCGGGAGGTGCAAAGTACATTTTCGAAGATAGCAGCTGAGACCAATCTCGCGTAATAGCTGACCTGATAGCATCACTTCTATAGAATGGTGTGTCGACAAAATAATTTCGAAAACCTGGCAGATGTTTATAAGATATATTCATCATACAACAAATTTTAATAAGCACGTTGGTACGTACATTGCGTAATATACATATATGGATAGCCTTTCAGAGAAAATTTTCTTGAAAACTCGTAGCGGATTATCAGTCCTCTCAAAAATCAGATCTACGCTGGGAAGTCGATAGCTACTTACAGTCTTTCTTGGTATGAAGTCATCATTAGGTGTAGACTAAATTGTAGCAACATTTTGAGAACAATCAACGGGAATGCTGATTTGTTCAAGCTACGCTTTTGCATCACTTTCGTCTGGGGTCCCTTCATCCTGACGATCTTGTTCAGTGTCTTCGTTGTTAACTGTCGTAACTATCGTCTGTGCTACTCTCGTTGGACTGTACCTCGTAATCTGTAGGTTCATAATTATCACCACTGTCACTCGAAAAGTCTTCATCCTCATCAGATTACACAAACACGTTAGCAATTTTGGCCTGATCCACATATTTCTCGACATATTTGGTCTGCAATATAATAATAAAATCGGGGCACATATATCCCCATGACATAAATATGCAAATATTATCCAAACTACAACAAAAACAAGGTACCTACCAATTTTAGATTATCACAAGAACAATTATAAATAGGATCACTAAATTTTCTTTCCACTTGTAGCTTAGTATTAAATACTTTTAATTATTTTTCACCGCCGACTAAGAAACACACTTCTGAATATTAGCTTTACATCAACAAATCTAAACTTGTTTACCGCTCAAACCGAAACAAACACAAACTGTAACCGTTAGGAATAGTAAAAACAACGAATTGGGACACATTTATTTCATTGCCTTCGTTCTTTTTTTAATTTACATAAACATTTATTTATGATTTCAAATTCAAATATCGGTTACAAGTCACAATAAACTATATTGACTATAAAAAATATGCCTCGAATTGCACTACTCTACTGTAATTAGGGCCATTGTGACTAGTCCTGTGGTGGAAAATGGGATAACCAATTTGAATGTAGCGGTATCGAAAAGAAGTAAATATTGTTGTAACACTCGTTGAGTTCGTACACAATGTGTTATACAAAAAACCATTGGATGTTATTTATTTCCTGCATTAGCTATGGTGCAAACCATATTGTAACCTATTTTACAACCGTATTTTGGTTTTCTATTGTGAATGCAATGGTAAAAGCTTTTGTCACACATTTATTACTTGTTTTTTCTTTTGAATACATCTTATTTAAACGAAGGGTGGTCACCGTTTTCGGAGTTTTAGTTTTCTCACCGAAATTAGGACTAAAATTAGATGTTTGGTAAATAACGCCCCCAAATGGCCATAATAGTTTAAATTCCACAAGGTGCATGTGCTAAAGATTGGTTTATGTATAGGTTAAGCAGTTGATTATGGTACAATTTATAAAGGCGGCGATTTTTTTTTCAGCAATTGGCACTCCGGCAGAAGAACTCGTTGTAAGTTCCTTTTATTGATATCTCTGTGTTTCGAAGAAAGGTGACAACCTGGAGAGTTCTGCTATCTGCGGTTGTGCTCATATGAAATCCAATTGTCAACCTAAATTATAAAAAGCATTAAACTGCTGAAAGTATCTACACGAAATGCATATACATTTGTACATGGATATCGCGACCCTAGAACAACATGGTTCTATGTGCACCAAGGCATGTTTTGAGTAAACGAAGTCTGAATGTTTCAACGCTATTTGTATTGTTATGTTATTTTTTATGGCAAAATAGCTTTTAATAAAAATTTTTAATTTTTCATATTAAATCAATTGTTTCAAAATATTTGCGATAAATTAAATAGTTTTCTAGATAAATTAACCTTAAAATGCATATAGAACTTCGATGCTCAATTGTAAGTAACTATAACTTAGAGCAATATGTGTGACTTTGTAAAGACTTAATTTGATCACTTAGAACATTGTAGCGTACAATTTTCTTTTTAAATTAAAATATCTTTTATATTTTATTCAGTTTTTTATTAATAAATCTGTGTTTGAACAATAAGAAATAATAGTGAATTAAAAAGGTTATAATTTTAATTCATAATAAATTAATAGCAAGCTATTAGTTAAGTTGTAGGAATGTATTGTAATAATACTATAAAGAATACTGAAAATTCAATTCATTTTGTTCTTGTATAAAAATTCTGGTCTAAATATTAAATAAAAATGTAATAAGAGAATACAATTCAAAGCGCCTATATCTAATTATAATAATAAAAAATTAATTAGGCTATATAATTCACAGCGCCTGTATCTTGAATTCTAAGAATAATAATAAATGAGGATTATATGAAATAATATTTTTTTAATTGGTAGTCACTGGAGTGGTGTCTAAAAATAAAAGGAAGTAATTGTGTTAAAATAGTATATAATACAAACTTCGTCATACACTGAATACCTAATTTTAGGATTACTTTGTAATATGCTATGTCAGCCGAGCTCATGTACTTAAACATAGAAGTTAAATGTTTTGCTTTCTCCTTAGATATGACATTTTTTGTTGAAATGGTGTCAATGTCCGATAAAACGGAAACATTTGGTAACACAGTCTTACTTCTGCGAATCCTTGTTGCCTGTCGTCTTATGTTAACGGTTATAAAGTTTTCACCGCTATAATCTTTTGAATATTGAATTTCGTATTCTAATTGGCTAAACTTTAACATTTTCAACGAAGTAAATGGTACACTTCTGTAATCAAAACAACTTTTTGCTTTGTAGAAATCTTTAAAGTCTAATGGTTTTAATTGAATGATAACAAATGGTTTTCTAAGGTTAACCGTTTTAAGTAATCTTATCAATCCCATTGGCGAAAAATATTCATTGACGCATAAATGTTTTTCGATTTGACTATGAGCGTTGTCAACTTCTTGTAATGCTGAATGTCCTGGTAAGGAGTACTTCATTAAAATGCTCTCTACGTCAGGATGAGTTTTTAAAAAATATTGCATTGCCAAAGCCATAATAGAATTTTTGTTCTGAGGAACACAAGAATCACTCCAAGTTATTAATTGGGTAATATTGTTATCCTCACACACTTTCTCTAATATTGTATGGCAGATGCAATATCATTACCACTTCTCCCACTTGTACATTCTGCCCATATTGCGCAGTAAACGTTTTTTGTTGCTGACAAATGTGCAGTAAGATGTATATGCATAATTTTGAATGGTAAAATAACGGTCCAATTTCTGATCGTGGGCAAGTCAAAACATTTTCAAGGTCGAAAGTTAGTATAGGAATTCCAGATTTCTTATCCAAAGATTTCTGTTCTCTCATCAGTTTTTTCATATTAATATGGTTTTCTCGTTCTTTAATCATTTCTTCGGTAATCATTTTTTCTTTCTCGCTACCGAAAAATTTTCCGCATCTATCGGATTTGGGACGATGGAAATCCAAATTAAAGTTGGTGTTAAATACATACCTGTAAAAACTCTCCTTTACAGGAGATTCGACTTGTTCTATGTATAAGTTATACATTTTAGTAATGCTCAAGTTTGAATCAAGGAAATGCTTTGATGTATTCGCACGACAGTAGTGAGACTCTACTGTCGGGAAAGAGGAGATATGGGCTTTGACTTCTGAGACTTTTGCTTCCGGAATTCGTTTTATAGGCTTGGAATCTTTCTTGTTAATAACTTCAGTCATAATATTTTTTCTGTTGTGTGCATCATAAACCGGCTTTTGCGAAATTGCAAACGTTCCTAGCCAATAAGGTTTGCATACCTGTATAAGGTTTCCAAGTAGTTCAACGTAATAACTAAAGGAACAGTTCCGCCAAGAATATTCGGATTTCTTAGTTTTACGAATTGTCTCAGTTCTGGTAGTAGTTCTTAAGACGTAATTAGCCTTTTCTAGTCGGTTCATTGAATAGAATGTTTTGAATAATTCTTGCCTTTCACTTGTTGTTATATTTAGCTCACATTTAAATTTACAGTTGTTAAGGCAGTTCTTTTTGGAAATTATTTGTTTCGCAGATACCATTTTTCCTCGAGAACTGATGTAACTTTCTCCAGTTTGATATTGTCTTTGTCGAATATTTCGTTTCCAGTTTTTCTCATTAATCTTGCGTTTACGCGTTTTATTTGACACAGACTCTACTTCTTTCAATATTATTTCTGTGTTCTTATCTTCACTATTATTAACTTCGGATGCAGGTACTATTACATAATCTTCAATTATGACAGCGGGACCCAATTCAATAATATCGCCTTCGCAAACTGACGTCTTTTGTGATATAAATGTTTTTCAACATAAAATAAAAACAAAGAACCTTTCTGTTTAAAAATCAAGAGCCAACTAAATATTTCTCAGAGAATGCACATGGTTCTATTTGAAAAATAATAACGGAACAATTTTAAGCAATAAAATAAATCTACATAACTTTTACTATAATAAGTTCTATGTGCATTATTGCTAAATTTTGATTAGAACGCAAAGTTCTATCTGGCTGCTAGAACCTTGTGAACTAAATCTTAATGCAAAAATATGTAGTTAGAACTATGTTTTATAAAATATCTCAGAAACAGAAAGAGATAGACTAATTTGGATAGTGGCAATCGAAAGAGCAATCAGTTTACTATGATATAATACAAACATCAATTTCCAAAAAAATGTCAGTTAGAACCTTGTTGTTCTAAGGTCGCGATATGCCTTATAGGCAGGCATACGACGAAAAAAGATTAATTGTTTTACGAGTGAAAATAAATAGAATATAGGGTGGTTGTGCAAAAGAAGAGATGGTTTAAAGTTTTACCCCTGCGTAAAAAAACACAATTTTTTTAAGTTATGTTATGGTATTACATTTATGAAAAAATGAGTTTAGTTCCAGTATAGACATCACCTGTTGCACTCAAATTGTAGAACTCGATGTTATAGACATTAATGGGCGGTGTGTACTAGAGTAGGAAATATAGTGGCGTGTTTCAAGATTATCGATGTGTTGGGAGAAAACGGCATCAATACAGATTGAATTACGAGTTGTTGAGATGGCAAGATTGTAGTTCATTTCTAAACCAAGTTCGTTGTACATATATTCTATAAACTTGGCACCATCAGGGCTACGTAGATCTAAATTGAGAACCGCCAAAGTAGCAGCAGCAGTGTCGGTGTCGGTGTCAGTACCAGCATTGGGGAAAAGCTTAAAGGCGGAAAAAAGAAAACAAATATGCATCGTCGCGAGAAACAGAGCGACGACGATTCATGTGTCCTTGTACAGACTGTTCTCCAATATCCCATTCCTTTGCACAGTTGATTCGTTGTGAAGCACACAAACCCAACAACAACACCAAATACGCACACAGAGTACGATCACTGAACGGTAGAAGGAAAACAAAAATGGGACACATTTTGTGACGGACACATTTTTCAGAAAAACAAGCGGTTACACATATCCATGTCAAAAAGATTCTACTCTAAGCCTTGCTTAGTAAAATCATCGGCGGTTTATTTTCCCATTGTGCCCTGAAATTCAGATATGATAAGAGACAAGCAAGTCTCTAAGTCAACGCAGATGCAAATGCTTCGATGCCTCCCTTTCTTCTTCGAAATATAGCTCGCACCCATCACGATTGCATATGTCTCCGTCTGGAGACGCAAGTTTTTCTACCAAGGTGTGAAATCTAACGTTGTCGTCTTCCAGAAGGGCACCAGAGCTACTCGCCATACATTCCTTTCCTGGTTTACATTCTGGCTGAAACTAATCCTAGACACATGGAAAATCTTTTTCTATTTTCCGTAGCAGGAATTCTGGTATCATTGCATCATACGTCATGTCCATAACACCAGAGTCAAAAGACAGTCGTTACGCAAAGTCATCAAAGCTCCAGTGCGTATTGTTTCTAAAAGGAAGATGGTTTTGAGAGTGTAACCCATGATATGAATATCAAGGGATGGGAGATTCATCAATGCACCTAAAGCGAAGACAGCCATACTAGGGAAAGCCCCAATGCAGCCGAGACATGCTTAGGATACAAGCGACCTCATCATAGCCGTGTAGTTTCTCAGTGACAAGCCCCATGTCTTGCTGCTCCTTTGTACTGCCAGAATTCCGACAGCGCCTTAGAGGCTTTCGACGTAACATGCTAAATGGCGATTTTATTTACTGTTATAAGTAAATTAAGTTTCAAATAAAAAAACATACAAAAATATATTATAAAAGAGCGAGAAAAAAAAAACAATAAATGTGAAGAGACAGACAGATCTCTGTAGCAATGAGCCATGAAAGGCAAGGGAAGATAGCTCTTTATCACAACAAAACTGAGGTGTTTTTTTTTTTTTTTTTTTAAATCAGTGTTCAGTAAAAAAAATGTTTATAGAGCGTTACGCCAATTTTACGGTCAACATCATTGCCCAAGTGAGCTGCCGATTTGCAACACAGTTGAAAAATTTCACACCACATTCACTCTTTCGGACTCCCAGTCATTGACAAGAATGCGCAGAGGGTGCACACAATAGATTTTGTGAAAGATTTTGTCCAAGGATCTTGGCTTACACACTTACAAGACTTAATTGCTGCACATTTTGTTCAGTGACGAGGCTCACTTCTATCTTAGGGGTTATATAAAAACTCGGATCGAGGAAGATCAGATCGAAGATCACCTACCGATGCATCCTAAAAAAAATGCACTGTTTGGTATGGGCTGGCGGCATCATTGACAGGTTTCATACTAATCCAGACCAAAAATTAACACATGCAAAGACGAAAAAAGAGATGTTACAATCGAAGAAAATAAAATAATTGAAAAATGTATAGCTTATGGGAAGACCACATACCAGAAAAAGGAGAAAACAATCGCCCAAATAGCTCCAACGACGAAGCCAAATCATCAACTCTAAAGGACATCAAAAGAAACGATTCATACATAAGCATGAAAATAACAAATCGCCAGGAGAAAACATGACAACAGCTGAACTTTAAAAGAAAATGGAGCAGACACTAAAACCCAAACATTGTATAAGTTAATATGTAACATTTGGGAAACAGAAGGAATACCGAGAAAGCGTAAGACGTTAGATGACCTTACAGGTCGGGCTGGGAAAGGATCTCAGCTAACATGTATCTTCAGATAGCGTGGGTGACCGTGGCTCAGGTGGTAGTGGATTGGCTTCCAAATCGGAAGGCTCGGTGTTCGAATCCCAGCCTCGCCCGAAAGACATTTTCAGTTAATGTAAATGAAGTATGATGAGTAGATGACTAGAAATCAACAACAAGCCAACCTCCACTGAGAATTTAGTCTCTCCATTTTTTCTCTCTCTATCCCATTTTCAAAAAAACTTAACACGTGCTCAGGCACTTTAAGTGTATTCATACCCACTTCGTCTACCGCATTGTCCCTCTGTTGACAATGGTTCCAAAGGCTGTTTTAAAATCAAGAAAAACAGAAATGATGAAATTTCCAGTTAATTACGACTCCGTTTAAAGCTGATTCGCTGTAGTCTGTCAATTATGTCAATATCATCGGCGTACGCCAGTAGTTGCACAAACTCTGGAAAGATTTCTATTTTTTTTTTAAATTAGCGCACGCTCAAGGGGTTAAGGTACCCTTAAAATGTTTGCACACCGATGTACGTTCGTTTTGAATGTTTGAAGGTTATAACGGTCAGGAAATAAAGAGCTGGTCAGGGCATTCCACAAGCGAGTTGTTCGGCTTAGGAACGAATCACGATATTTCAGAGTACGTCCGAAAGTGGGCTTGAGGTCGAGGGTATACTGATGAACATTCATAGCAAGTCGGGTGTTATGGTTGAAAGTTTGAAGGGGCAGAATGCTACTGGCGATTTCTATGGAGCACCGGTAAAGTGAAATTGGAGACATTACATCGGTGTTCAGGGGTGTCCATTGACTGACTGATATTAGTACTACCTATGAGTTTTATCGCACGGTTTTGAATCATATCTAGCAGGTGCAGAAATGTTTTAGGAATATCTGATCAGATGTGGGCATTGTGCACCAGTTTTGAGCGGATAAACGCTTTATATTTTCAGGCCTGGTCAGAGGGGGTGAAATATTTTTGACATGGCTTGAGGAAATCTACACATTTCGTTGCAGTTTTGACGACATTGATTATGTGGTCATTCTAACGTAGATTGTCATTAACACATATACCGAGAATGGAAAGTTTTTCGGTTTCAACGATGCAAGTACGAGTCATGTATAACGGCTGGGTGCTTAAATTTCGCTGTAACGACAGCAGACAGCATTGTGTTTTGGAAGCATTAAATTCCACTCTGTTGATAGTTCCCCAATTGGTTATGCTGTTAATATCGGATCT
Organism: Volucella bombylans; assembly: GCA_949129095.1. NCBI lineage: Eukaryota > Metazoa > Arthropoda > Insecta > Diptera > Syrphidae > Volucella > Volucella bombylans. The sequence continues at coordinate 113,432,832 of OX422144.1, read as the reverse complement.
TAATGAGCTTAACGTACGCTGCCGTTCGCGTTGTACAGCCAAAGATCAGGGACGTGAGTCCGGAAACGAATATGAAAAGCAGAGAGTACTGTCGTCGGCAAAGGAATATATTGGATTAGAAGTGGCAGTCAACAGATCATTGATAAAAATTAAAAAGAGTGTCGGAGACAGAACGGAGCCCTGGGGCACACCAGCATTTATTTTGTGGATATCAGACTTGAAATCATCTAGGACAACTTGAATTGAACGTTTCGAAATATCTAGCGCAACTATCTTGCTTTCGCCAGATTGCTTACGCTTGCAGTGAGAAGTTCCGATTGTTTCATGAGATGATGGTTTATCAGCGTTACCATGACCTTGGAAAGAAGGGACGTAACTGCAATGAGTCTGTAGGAAGTAGAGGAAGAAGATTCGCCTTTTTTAGGAACGGGCTGGACAAATGCTGTTTTCCATTTGCTCGGAAAGAGTCCTAAAGAGTAGAATCGATGGAAAAGCTTACGCAGTGGTTTTGTCAGCGAGGAAGAACACTTCTTCAGAATAAAGGAGATATACCATCTGAACCCGGGGATTTATGTATGTTGAGATCTTTAAGTACACTTGCGAAAGTGTCTCATGGAAGATTCGGCGCACTCAAGTGTAGGGGCGACAAAGCACAACCTGGAAGTGTTCAGCTGGCCGCAAAGTGTGCAGCAAGCAGATTGGCCTTGTGCGTTGGGATGGGGCAGAATTTATAATATTTTTGACGATCGATCAAAAGCTTAAGAAAGACACTGCAGTCATTGCTGGCTCGTTTGAACATTTTTCGGTTTTCCTCTGACGAGTTTTTTTTTTTTATAATTTACGTGCGCCTAAGGGGTTAGATACCGTTTTACTGTTGCCAGTACGCGGGCGGAAAGGTAGAAGGAGGAGAATGGAAAATTGTTTTGTAGTGGTTTGAAACTCGGGTATATTTGGTTTCGATATTAGCTCTCCAGGGGTGGGAGTCCGAATAGGACGGAGTGTTTTTTCTTCACTCAGAGTGATTCGAAGTTATAATTCGCACTAGTTTTTTGGGGTTGAAACTCTACAACAGCCAAATCTACGTGTCAATGTTATGCCTTCCCACGCAGAATTTTTCTGTCTGGGTTCCAATTACACAAATGAAAAACTGACTTGTCATGGACCGGATTCAAACCTGGACCCTCCGAGTGAGAAGCGATTGCTAGTACCACTACATCACGGTCGGGTTGGTCTTGTAGGATCAAAAAAACATTTCTCTACCTCTGACAGCGTCTTGACAGCTCGACTCGTACCAGGCCTTTCTTTTGGTTTGATACTGTTCATCCGATGAGGGATAAAGTTTCTCATTCCAAAGTGAACGGTGCCTGTGATCAAATTAGCAGCGGCATCCACGTCGTGATCGACGAAACATAACGACCAGTTATAATTCCTAAAGAAGCTGTTAAGACCGCCCCAGCTGGCTTTCTCGTATTGCCATACGGTTTTCTTAAGAATCTTTTCCCTAACTGTGTGGTTAGCATATGAGAAATTAGCTGATATGACACAATGGTCCGGCAAGCCTATAGGGGCAAGCACATCAACTGTGTACTTATCAGGTTGAGAAGTTAAAAACAAGTCCAGGGTGTTGGCTGTATGACTATAAACGTCTGGTATTTGCGTGGGCTCATTTACAAGCTGCGTTAAGTTGTTTTACTCAGCGAAGATCTCAACACGCCGCCCTTTGTGTGTTGTCTGTCCAGAATGTCGAAGCCACTTTTTTTTTCTGTAGGAACAAAGCACTCAGACAAAGAACTAGTCCATTGTGATCGTTGTAAGTTCCTTATAATTAAATATTTCAGTCTTATGAAGAAAGATAAGTAAGCACTTCAGTGATAAGGTGGCTACAGCACCAGCACCCACCACGTCAGCGCCGAGTACCTGAAGCCTGATGCGAGTGTAAGCTAGACATTCACAGAAATAGTTCTCTGCGGTGTCGTCATCACTTTCACACCAAGCATCGCAGGATGTTGTGCCACTTGTGCTCATCACATTTAAGTGTGACAAGGCACTGTCATGACGCCAGTAATCCAGTTGATATTAGTATTTTTAAGAAAAAATATAATCTTTTCCAACTCACCTGTCGATCTAACTGCAGTGGGCAATGGCTGACACCTGCAATTTCTCACTAAACTCGATCCATGAACGTGAACTCACCATGTCCATCAACATCCAGCCTTCTCTATCCGTAACTACGACCAACAACATCAGAATGCTTCGAAACTTCAGTCCGGAGTTAAATACTAAAGTCATATAAAGGAAGATAAAGATACTCGAATAAGATTCCCGATTCGTTGCAATTGCAAATAACATATCCAAACAATTCGCACTTATCGAGAGGGAACTTGAAATATTGTAATCATTGCCTTTCTGCATTTGATGATTTTCCGAATAACATCAGCCACTTGCAAATGGAAGTTCGTGGTATAAACAAACAACAACAAGAGCAAGTGCAACTGAAAACATCAGAACGAATAATGCAAGCACAACTTTCACTGATAAACAAATAGAAACACTCCACACTAAACATATTGAACATCAATTGAATTGAAATTGAATACAGAAACTTTTCAAGATTGATTCATTTTAATCTGTAATGTTAGTTGCTACCAATACAATAGTCACCATCACCGTCTTCATCCTCGACAGTTTTTCCATCTTCTTCTTGAACTAGGTGCCCTTCCCATTCGATTGCTGGGCTTTGGAGCATTCCACCAGAAACGAGAATTAAAAGATACAAATTTTATTAGACGAAATGAATAGAACTTAACGTACGATTATTAGCCAGATTAAATCGCATGCTTTCAGATGGATTAAGAGATTAATGCCAAACAAAAAAGGATGATTGTTCCAATTCAGTGCGACACATTTCACACGCAATCACTCAAAAGTTCCATCTTTCCATCACTTATGCATGAAAATGTTAACGCACATGCTGATATGTGAGTATCTAAGATAATACAAGTCTATTGTATCCGTAAGATATTATATTAGAGTAGAGTAGAAGTATATAATGAATGTATAAAACAATAACCAAATCTGAAGGTAGCAGCCACCTGATCCTACTACCCGACGACGGCCATGCCAGGGATAGTGAGGAAAGGATATATATTATGTATGATTATAAGGATATACCATTCGACTACAACCGTGTTTGTAAGTACTGGTCGCACATAATATTACATTATACATTATTGTAGTCGATGTGGAGATACATCGGAGTCAGGTCAATTCTGTGGTCCAATCATGAAATATTCAGTGGGCGAAATGGGTTGTAGGGAGTAATACATATGAGAATGGAGCTTATGGATTGATAGTGATAAGAGTCAAGGTAAGGCCTTATGCCATCAACTGCATATCAGATTCGTATTTTCCGTGTATAAGGTTCGTTAACATCTGTTGATTTTCCTTTATTGTAGCAATTTTCACGGAGCTTTCCATGCTTCCGGGTGATTCAATTACTTGAGCTACAATTAGTAGCAGCCCTGTAACATCAATTCGAAACAAAATAGCAAACAGAAAAGATTAAATGGATTAGTTATCCATACGTAGATACTTCCTTTTGACTTCCCGTTTAAATTGTAGGTGTACCAGCAACTCAGCGGCGGCAGAGTGTTTTTTTTTTTTGCTTGAATTTAAGTGTTTAAAGGCAGTTATTTTGTATTGATCTGGATCTGAAGTATCTGCTCGTATATCACTTCAATCGTGTACTCGAAGCTCAGATTGTTGTTCAAATCGTTTGCGTATGGGAAACAATTTGAACTCGTTGGTTTTGCTTCCGTTCCCTGATACGTTTTATAGTGAAATTGTATCGAATGCCGGGCATAAATAATTAAATATTTCAGATTGTTAAAATGGAATTGAAAAAAACATCTGAAAAAGTTCTATAGAGGCAGTAATTTGGTCTTCTTCAAAGGGAGTACAGAAGATAGAATTCCAGCAGATATGTACGAGTATATCTCGTACAGTGTTTTGTTTCAGAATGAGCGGAAAATGTAACCAAAATGCGGTGCTATCTCATATATCTACACTCATTTCTTTTAGAAAGTATCAGTGTTAGAACGTCGCGAGACCGTGCTTTCTCGTATCGAACGAGAGAAGAGTCTAACTCCGGAGTTTAAATTAAAAGACGTTATTATTTTTATGTTATTTTTAATGACTAAAGGTCCGCCGTCTTTAGCGTCGCTGCAACCTTGTCGTCTTTATTTAGTCTAATAATAAAACTGACTTTCTTTTCGCATCGTATCTCTTTTATAACCTTTTTCTGTGCGTAGCCAAATCGGCTTGCGCAACCACTCCCATAACACTTACGATCATTCACCGCTTGTTCCAGTTTATTTTGCAGTCGGTTTCAAATGTCATCCCATTTGTCATTCACTTCCACACTCCGAATATTGTAAGTGCAATCCCATTCCTAATTATTCTTTAATTGTTTCCTGGGATTGACCCAAATACGAAACATGTTCAGCGCCGTATTTCGGTAGTGCGGTGAATGTACACCAGCACGTATGGCATATATTTACGTGCGACTTCGAATTTCGGTGAATGACTCGGGTATGAGATTGACCGAAAATGCATATTCAGCTGGATAAGTGGATTGTTGTGATAGCAAGTGCTGGGATTATGTGGTGTGTGAATCACAACATCAGTATGAACTTATAGGTGTGCCGGTCGTGCAATATTTTCCGATTAAAACCGGCGCTACAATCTGGGGTAGTCAACTCGGTCGATAGCTAGCTTGTGGTATTTGGTCAGAGGGCATTTCTAATTGCGCGTGCAACCTGAATCGAGATATTTGTTCTTCTACTGTACCGTCTTTCCGGGAGGGTTTCGTCAATTCACTATGTAGGAGCCCTAGTTATCATGCCCCATCATCTTCGTTGTATATTTCGCACAATTTTAGCGAGAATTATACTTTGGTTGTTCTTAATGGTAGTGTCGTCGCTGGAATTCCATGTATAAAAGGTGTTTTTTGAAGAGCTTTAGAACTGTTTTTCCAAAAAATAATGACAGGAGTTGAGTTTGAATCAAAACTTTTTATTCACTATGAAGAACGACGACATTATTTTTTGAACACGGCCATACAAGCATATGGCTTGTTCGATATTTTGACGGAGCGCATCCTATAGGTCGAAACGGTCGAAACGGTCTTTCGAGAACCTACGGTCCTGTCCCACCAATAATACTCTGAATATTGGCTTCCAAGATTGCGATTTATCACCATATCCCCACAGCACAGCACCACAAAAAGTAGTCCAATGGTGGGAAGTAACACGATCACAAACCATTTTGTGGGTGTAATTGAGACTCGTGAATTTCTTCGGCAATTTCACTTATTCACAAAAGATTTGAGTGGACCTCGTCACTAAACGCGATTTTCTTCGAAAATAAGAGTCGACTTCAAGTTGCTAGAAAGCTAAAAAGTAGTCGCAAACTAGTTCCTCCCCGTGTATCTAGTTTCTCCACCAGGTGAATATTATGCAGGTGTAGGCAAAAATCCAAACTCTAGCCGAACTGGCAATTCCGGATCTTTCGCCATACTTTCACTTACGTCGGTGGCAATAATTTCTTTTGTACGCACATTGACGCAGTATTCGCTCTCTATCATATGTTTAAAGTGTAAGCTCAGTTGGTCGATTATGATGACTAGACGATTCGCGAATTGAAAACCGATTTTCAAACAAAGTACTTTGTAGGCTTTGGACAGGCTTCACAACTTTTATATATTCGTTTTACTCTTTTGTGTAACTTTCAAAAGCTATACCACAATAATCTCCCTATTTTCCTCACCGGATGCTTCCCACGCTTCATATTTTGCACTGTAAGAAGCCTGGGTTCACTCCACCGTATCTGCTCGTAGACCTTTCAGGTAGCTCTCATCGTTTCATGCAGTACCACTCTGTATGCTTCCTGTTTCACGGCATATACCTGCTAGCCGAGAGAAATACACTGGGCAAGAGGCGGCGTTTCTAATAACTTTTGTGGGGAATATGGCCTTTTGACAGATTTTTAATTATGGTCCTCTGATGGCAACATTTTCACAGTATCTTCTTGTCTTCAGGATCCATAATATTCACAACACGACCTGAGTGCCGATTGAATGGGAAACTGCTGAGAGTACTATAATTTGTATTAGGCCAGCAGCGTAGCAATCAAGTTCGTAGCGAAGTGATTGCCTTACCTTCCCTCTAATTGCATGAGTAAGCCCTTACAAGTGCGGTTAGTAGCATTATACTGGCCTACGCCGTCATAGTGAGCCCTATACGGAAAATAATGGCCTCAGGTAAAACTGGACTCACTGTTGGCGACACGCAAATCTTTAAAGGAAAACACCTTCGGATCTGTACATGGAATTCTTGAACACTTAATACTCCAAGTGCAACAGAGCAATTAGCAGAAGCCCTCGATTGCTATCACGCAGATATCACCGCCATCCAGAAAGTGCGATGGGATAGGCCGGACATAAGGAGGATGAAAAACTGTGATATACCATATATGCACATGCGATGATTGCTCTATAGAAAACAGCGCTTATTCAGATGTGGACTTGCCATATGCGGCAAACTAAAGCAAGAAGTCGTGGGCTTCCGACAGATGAGAGAGCATCTTATGGCAATGTGCATCAAAGCTAAGTCCGCTCATGCTGCTCCGGAAGACAAGAACAACGCCACCAAAGAATGTTTCGGCCAGCTCATCGTATGCCTTATATGAGCAATGTCCGGTCTGGTTACCCGACTACCACCAAGAAAGCCCACGTTTAATGCCGGCAAGCATATGTAGCCAAACAAGAAGCGTACAAAGCTGCGCTGCAACGAAGGATGAGAGCCACTCGTTAGCTCTACGAACAGAAGAGACGGCAAGAACACCGGCTTTTCCAGAAGAAGAAAAAGGAGTACGGAAGATATTGAGAGGTTGTACTTCAGGAATACGTACAGAAATTTTATCAACAGGTAAAAAGAAAGTGTCAAGGCAAGAAGATCCGTACAGAAACCTGAAGAAGTGAAGAAGGAAACCTTGTAGCAGAGTCACGGTGCTGATAATGTGCAAAAACCTTTTCTGTATAGAGGCGAAGAAATCCAACATAGCACCGTCAGGCAGAATAGACCATCAACACCTACAGTATACACCAACTCACTTCTCAGGTCTAGTCAGAAGGGTGTATGACTGATAAATGGAATCTCAGTATCGTTTGCCCGATACACAAAAAAAGAGACCCAGTCAAACTCCATGTTATGTGAACATCTGAAACCTTTCGTCGAAAACCTGATTGGTCCCTATCAGTGCGGTTTCCGAACAGGAAAATCCACAATCAACCAAATCTTTACACTCCGGCAGATCCTGGAAAAAATTTAAGAAGTCCAATTCGATACCCACCATCTTTACACCGATTTTAAGGCTGCATATAACAGCATTTACAGATACGAGCTATATACAGTCAGGTCTAATAGTCTTGGCATCCCTGCCACACTAGTTGCTTGTCAAACTCGATAACGTCTTAACCGAGTCCTTTTATGTCAAAAAAGATTTGAACCAAGGTAACGCGCTGTCATGTGACTTCTTTGACATCATAAGTGAAAGAATTGTGCGGAATTTACAAGCGAACACTGGAGGCGCAATCTTTCAAAAGCCTGTGCAACTACTAGCGTACTCCGAAGATATCGACATAATTGGGAGAGCTCAGACGGCTGCCAACGGTGCGTTCGCCACTTGAAACAAAGGCTGCTAAAATGGGTTTAGTTCTTTGAACTTAAACAGTATTGGTGGTCGTGTGATGAACGAGCAAGCTAGACAATGAGCAAAACCAGTCTGCGATGCACAGTTTTCTTACTATGATTACACATCGATTTTTCATATTCTACCGTCTCCAAGCAGACACCCAATACTACCTTCTCCATGAACACAAACCCCTAAGAAGCGAGGTTATCATATCAGCTTCTAAGAAGAAAATAAAAGATCACAGAACCGAGCGATTGAGGAAGTAACGAAACAACACTCCAGTAACAACTATCGAAAGTTTCCTAAAAAGTAAAAAAGAGCTTTGGAGGCCAAAAAGATCAGAGCAGAGACCTATAGAGATGAGCACAGAAATTTAGTAGTACAGTCACAGTCGATGCTGGGGATATGGGAAGACTACCGAAATTCTGTTGCTAGATAGAACGTACCCTACCAAAATGAAGTAAAGATATCAATATCGAAACTCTTAAGTGTGACAAGGTTGACGGTCTGCTTTGGAAAGAAGATGACTTGGCTGCAAGCATATACCAATTCATTTGCTCGGATGAAAGTATGTCTGATAAAAGAATCGTGTAGCGATCCACAAGAAAATGAAGCCTCTATAGGGACCCCAATTAGAAACATCAGTATGAACACCGCGTACAACATTTATTTCTTCTAATTCTGTGAAAGCGTTTAAATATGTGTCTACCATCTGATTGATACCCAGCAGATCTAGTAAACTCAAATGCTCATACTACAGCAGACGGGCTATCTTGTTACCGATTTTGGAGCCGAGTTACAGCATTTATTGAGAAGATATATCCGCTTAAAGCCATCTCTACATTAAGGATCTCAGATGATGGAGAATAACGATGGAGAAGCCCTGCTGTTTCGTAAGAGTCGAAAGCAATATGACCGAGACCCAAATGCAGTTTTCGTAAGTCCATAGTCCTGCTAATAGCAGTAAGTCAAAAATCGAACTGATTGTAGACATACTGCTTGATGACCAGCTTTGCACATCAATGTAGCGTCAAAAAAATTATATAGAAACTCAGTCGAATTGCAAAAGACAAAAGCAGTGAACATCCCGATTTGCATGGTGTTACTATATACCTCCAGTGAAGGTAACTGAAAGATTGGAATATGCATCTACTAAGGAGTGCCATCGAAAAAATGTACCCACTCTCATTTCGAATTTACTTCCAAAAATTACAGAAAAATCAATCAAATGCTTCTATTTTGTAATACTAGGAATGCTTCCATTATTTTTAAATTTTATGTCATTTCTGTTTGGTAGTTAAAATAATCAACATGGAGTCTGAATCGGATGTAAGAAAAAATATTATTAAGTTTCACCTAGCACACCCAGAGTAGACGTATATAAAAATCGCAAAGGCACTAAAAGTTAATAGGAAAACAGTTGCTATTGCTATTAAGAATTATAAAGATAACCTGTAAATTGACAGAAAAGAGGGGTCTGGTCGAAAAACCGGTTTTATGAACCCAGAAAAGGTCACTAAGATTTTGAGCCTTCTTGAAAAAAATCCAAACATTTCTGAACGTAATTTGGCAAAAAAAGCTGAATGTTCAAATTTTTTAGTTCATAAAGTGAAGAGAACTGCGGGCTTGAAAACATATAAAGTCCAAAAGATTCCAGATCGTAACGCAAAAAAAAATGTGGATGCGAAAAAACGGGCAAAACTTTTGCAATCAAATTTTTTGACCAGATTTTCATGCATTATAATGGACGATGTTTTTGCTGATTTCAACCATCTTCCGGGGTAGTGCCAAAGGTAGAGGAAATGTTTAAGCAAAGTTTCGAACCCAACCTAAAGCGAAATTTCCAAAAAAGTTCCTTGTTTGGCAAGCAATTTTTTCTTGCGGGCTCAGAAGCCAAACTTTCATCACGACTGGCTCAATAAATGGCGAAATTTATGTGAATGAGTGCCTGTAGAAGCGCTTAAGGCCTTTCTACAACAATCATCGAGAACTCCCTACAACTCTTGAAAGATATTGGGCCCTGGTTAAAAAAGAGTTAAGGGCCACCAAAAAAGCTGTTAACACCCTGGAGGAATTCAAAAAATGTTGGAAAAATAGCTCTAAAAAGGTAACAGATGAGACCATAAAAACAATGATGGAAGGTGTTCCTGAAAAAATTAAAAAATTTGTTAAAAATAAAGATTAATTTTTTTTTGTTACTTTTCACAAATTTGGAGACATGAAATAAATACTTTTAATTTTTTAAATTTTGTTAGTTCTATTTTTACTGTATTTTTTTGTTAATTTTCAGTGGGTAAATTTTTTCGATGGCACTCCTTATAAAAAAGATAAATCAAAGTACTGCCATTACTAAAGGTATTGAGAATTCCATAACTCATCTGGTCTCCGAATTACAACTGAATACCAAATTATGTTCCTTGAGAGTCATGGTTCTCCTATTGGGGCACTTCAGACCAGGAGAAAAGATATTCTCAATTTATTTGCCCGGGACATATATTATTTTATGAAAATCTCATGAGGGATTTCCATGTCAGAAAATGCATTCATTTGTGGCATCTCATACAATTGCGTATCCAAATACGGTTTCAATCTATGGATACTGGTAATGCGCTTCTGACCTAACCCTATCAGTGTTTGTAAAGTGCTTTGATGAGCTGCTTCGCCCGTGCATTCCAACATATTTACCACATTCGGTTGGACATGTATTCTATTTCCTGCGTCCTGTATTCGGTATTCTGTGTTCACGCCCAAAAGCATTTATCTTATTATATACATAGGCTCATGTACTGTCCCAGAAAAATTCGATAATTGTTTTTTTTTTTCTATTTTTTTTTCCTGCAGCAAACCGGAGTTTGATATCCTAATGAAAAAACTGCACCTACTGCTGACATTTCAAAAAAATAAAACCAGCACCCCTTTCAATTTGCTTTATTTCTTTTTTTGACGGACCCCACCTCTATTTTATCCAACCCACCTCCCATGTATTCGTTCAATGACAACATTTTTTGGTAGTGTTTCCTTGAAACGCGATATTTGTCAACAACTTGACATTTTGGATTTCAACACGAACAATTACGAACGAATACAATTGAGAATTGAAAAGATTGGACATCCAAAATCAATAAATATTTGATCTTGAGGAAAACTTGCCCCAGGGAGAATGTCGTTGCATCAGTGGATTCGTCTTGGGGGATCAACCATTGCCCTATAGATAATGCCATTGTGCAGCACTAAAAGTGTTATTTGATGGTGCTGTTTCAGAAGGACGAAATGCAATTTCCTGCCGCAGCAAAGACCAAAAAATTCTCATTTCGTTTACTTGATGTTTAGGGATAAATGTAAGAAAGTACAGAGATATATGTGAACAGTATGTCGTAAATCGGAACGCATAAAACAGATGTTTAGGGAAAAGATACACATATGTAGGTTAGGTTAGATTAGGTAAGAGTGGCTGTTGGAAATACCAACCTACTTAGGCCTATTGGCCCATTGTGATGCCACGTGGATCTATGATCCTCTTACTAATGGAATCAGTTTGAGCTTATGATAAAGTGTAGGAGACTGTTAACGTCTTTATTCTCTAGACCGTTTAGGTCATTGTAGAAGAAAGCTCCTAGATGTTCATCGGCTCTGTAGTTCCCTGGAATGTCTCTGTGGCCCGGTACCCAACTGTTGAACTGCTCTGCCATCTACATGAGAGATGATCGGCATTCAAGGGCGATTTTAGAATATAATGAGACCGAGTCCAGGGACTTGATAGCGGCCTAACCATCCGAAAATATGTGGATATCCTTTGCAGATATCACGCTTTTCTTCAGCCAGGACAAATTTCCAAAATTTGGAAAGGCGGAAAGAAAGGCTCAGATTTAGCTTATCTGAGAGAACACCGCCACCAATTCTGCTATCGGTTTTAGATCCAGCTGTGTAGAGATGTACTGACTTATTCTCCATGAAAGCATCTTCCTCCCAGAATGATCTAGAGGGGAAGATTACATGGAAGTTTTTTTTCTCCGTGAGGATTCCTAAGGTGTTAAAAATGTTGGAGTGGCCAAATGAATTATTTGTCCACTGCTTAGTCGCTTTAAGGTGAATAGCTGCAGTCGCAGCTACTTGCCTGCTGAAAATATCGAGGAGTGTCAAATGAAACAGAATGTCTAAGGCAGTACAGGGGGTAGACCGCAAGGCTCCGCTTATGCATAGACATGCTGTTCTTTGGACTCGGTTTAGTTGTATGCAGTTGACTGCTTTTTCTAAGGCTGTCCACCAGACGACCACCCCGTAAGTAAGTATCAGTCTTATGACCGAGATGTATAGCCAGTGGGTTATGCGAGGTTGAAAGCCCCATTTACTCTCAAGCTATTGTAGCTTTATTGACTCTTTCTTGAATATTAGGTTTCCAGTTCAGTTTCCTGTCAAAAATGAGACCCAGATATTTTGCTGTATCGGAAAATACTAAACTGGTACCGTTTATTGAAGGAGGGTCTATAGTTGGAATTTTGTATTTTCTGGAAAAGAGGACAGATCAGTTTTATTGGGGTTTATTCCCAATTCAGAGCGATCTGCCCAGCGGGTTATTCTATTGAGATTTACTTGAAAGAGTTCTTTAATGGTATTGAGATGGTTATCTGAGAGGGCTATAGCAACGTCTTCCGCATAGACAATCACCCTGTTACGACCCGCTTCCAGGTATATCAGTAGCTCATTAACTACTAAGTTCCAGAGAAGGGGAGAGAGGACACCGCCTTGCGGCGTACCTCTGCTGACACATCTTTTAGCAGAAGTTTCACCCAGTTTGGAGTTGATTATCCTGCTTTTTAGCATGAGACTGATCAACTCCCCAAGTGAGTCGTCTACCTGCTGAGTTGACAGCGAGTCGTGATTGCGGATGTGTCGACGTTGTTAAAGGTGCCCTCTACGTCCAGAAAAGCAACTATTGGGTACTCTTTATATTGTAGGGATCGTTCGATGTGGCTAGTCAAAGAGGTGGAGAGCCGTTTCCACCGACTTTCCTTAACAGTAGGCATGTTGAGCCGTTGACAGAAGTCTTGGATCAATTTAGCTCTTATACGGATATTAGTCAGTCGTTCTAGAGTTTTCAGAAGGAAAGATGAGAGACTTATAGGTCTGAGGTCCCTTGGCACAACATGAGAGCATTTTCCGGCTTTTGGAATGAATACTACATTGACTTCTCTCCATGACAGTGGAATGTGGATACGTTCTACATAGCTCCTCATAATATTTTCTAGCATAGGCAGAATTATATCTGGGGACCTCTGTAGCTCGGCAGGTATTATACCGTCCGGACCAGCAGACTTGTATGGTTTGAAGCTATACAGCGCCCAGAGCAGTTTGTTTCTCGTAATCTCTCACCCTCATGCGGTCTAGTGCTGGTCAATAAAAAATAATGTGTTAACCTTCTAAGGACAGCAAAGATATTAATCTGAATGGTCTTACGATCTGAAACCCAGTGTGAAACATGTCAGAGTGATTAGACGTGCATATTGACTCTTCCGGTAAAACATTTAGTTCCAAGGCGATTTGAAATTTCAAAATTCAAAACTTTCGAGTGCGTTATTTTTATCAATCGTGGATTGCAACTCGAACTCGGAACCATTGACTCGGTTACAAAAATAACAAGGTAGTGCAACAGATGCACAACTCCAAAACAAAGTGGTACTGCTTTATCAAGGAGTGCATCTGCTAGTGTATAGCTCACAGCCGCTTCGAAGTCTATTACACTGGAAGCCATGGAGCAACAGCTGCAATCGCACAGTGGTAACATCAAGAGCCTTTTCTCCACTGAACTAAATAACCTTGCCAATGACCTTCTTCAAAAATATCCAGCATTGGAAACAATTGGTCAAGTTACGAGTACATACAAAAATTAGATCAATCGCTAAGCGATCTGCATTTGAGTGTGGAGAAATTGGAAACTAATTCTTGTGAATTGACCAATCTTCACGACAACATTGTGTAACTAAATAAAATATGTGATACCCTGGAAAGGAAAGTGCTGTTAACGGATGCTATTCTCTTCGGCGTTCCACAGCTACCCGAGGAAAATCTGAAAACCATTTTTCACCATCTCTGCTACACAATAGACCCATAGATGAACAAACCACGTATGCTCTTGTGGATAATACGCATCCCAAACGACGACAAACAGTGCGAACAGAAGAAGTTATTGCCGTTGTAAAACGCAGTGTTGAGGACAATCCGAATGAGTTGATTCGTCATCGTGCACAGCAATTGGAGTTATGCCCATCAAGCTTATAAGATCCGGCTTGTGCAAGAGTTGAAACCGCGTGACCGGTGAATGGGCCGAAAACATGATTCATCTTGATCCTTAATGCCGAATTTGGAGTGGAGAAAACCCAGAAGACTTTGTAGAGATGCCCTTACAACCTTTAAAACTCACTGTTTGGCGTGCTTTATAGGCTGGTGGAATCACCGGCCCATATTTCTTTAAGGACGATGCCAGCTAGAACGTTACCGTCAATGGAGAGCGCTACAGTAACATGATTTCTGAATTCTTCGTTCCTCAGTTTAATGGCATTGACGTGACAGACGGTTGGTTTCAACAAGATGACGCAACAATTATTGCAATTTATTGCGGAAACATGGGCTTGTGAGCTGGCCTCCATGATCTTGTGATCTCACACATTTAGATTACTTTATTTAGGGCTATGTGAAATCACTAGTCTATGCCGACAAATCAGAGACGTTGGACGATTTGGAAGTCAGCATTCGCCGTGCTACTGCTGATATACGGCCCCATTTGCTCGATAAAGTTGTCAAAAATTGGACTTTAAGATTGCGCTTCATTCGAGCTAGCCGTGGCACGCATATGACCGATGTCATATTTAAGCACTAATGGCATAAAATTATCTACTAAATAAAACTAATATCATAGACATTGACATTAGTTTCAAGTATTTTATTTTATATTGAATTTGTAAATATCTAAAAGAAACACCCTTTACATCTCTATAACCTGCCAGAATTTGCTAGAATGAGAGTAATTTACAAGTAACGTTGCTAAAATTGCATTGCATTGCACGAGTGTGTGTAATGTGGATGACGTTTTTTGAGTAAAATGAGCAGATTTTGTGTAAAATGGGAGAGATATTGCCATTGTTGTCAGTTCACATGTATTCGCAGACAAGGTCACACGAATAGTGTGAATACTCTTTGGCGCTTCTAGAGTTCTTATCAATGTAAAACATAGGAGACGTTTCAACAGCGAACTGTACGGGCTGTACAACCGACCTCGTCAGAAAATCTCAAATAACCCGGCTTAGATCCAGGTTATCTGGAACGCAGGTAGACCAGTGCCCTGGCACTAAAACTTTTCAACTTCAACCCAAAAAGACAATACAGCAGAAGGCGGCCTCATCTTTGGTGTTTTCCACTTGTGTGCGCAACTAGAGACAGCTGGAAAAAGACCGCGCCAGCTGGAGAGGCATGTTAGCTGAGGCCCTGGTCCATCCCGGACTGTAATGCCAACTATTGTAGGTAAGTAAGTAAGAATGACGATTCTCAGATACCGCACCTGAGCAGCAGCATTGATTTTTCATTATCTAATATAGAGCTCTTGGGCACATCTTCAGAATTGGAGGACCTCAACAACACCGTGGTGGAAGCGATTCTGGAAGACTGTAGCAATGATACGGTTTCTCCAGATTAATCTCCACCACTCAAAAAAGGCTTCGGCCGCACTCATTCTGCGTCTTTCCAAAAACGCAGAAGACATAATTCTAATCCAGGAACCATGGATTGCGGAAGGCGTGGTTCGTGGACTTAGGACACCCACATACGTTCCGCTCTATACAAGAGACAAAGGTAAGATTAGAACTTGTATATTAGTGAAACGTAGCCTTAATGTATTTCTACTTCCCAACCTCAGTGACCCCGACCTAACCGTTGCCAGATTAGAGACTGCCAAAGGCTCTTACTGGCTGGCATCGGCTTACCTTGGCCACGACAAAGTGGGCCCTCTCCCTGGTGATAACCTAGAAAGGGTGGTACTGGAAGCGGGAAGGCAAAAAACTGGCCTCATAATCGGATGCGACGCTAACGCACATCATACGGTATGGGGCAGTACCGACATCAATGATAGAGGTGAGTCACTTTTAGACTATATTTTAAGTACTAACCTCTTAATTTGCAATATTGGCAATGAGCCCACTTTTATAACAAAAAACCGACAAGAAGTATTAGATATTACTCTTGTCTCCGACAGCATCACCCAAAGGCTAACAAACTGGATGGTATCGTCTGAACACTCCTTTTCAGACCATAGATACATCCAATTCAGTCTGAGTGATGCTCCCCCCCCGCCAACCAGCTTTCCGGAACTACCGGAAAACTGATTGGACAAAATATAGAGGAATACTGTCGGAAACGATATCCTCTAAACTATCAAGTCCCCCGCGTGACACCAATGAGCTCGACATGAAAGTCAGGGAATTTACTCTGACTCTCAATAAGGCTATGGCCGCTTCCTGCCCTCTTATTCAACCAAGAGGCAAGAAAAAGCCACATTGGTGGACATCGGCACTGGGACTGCTCAGAAACACCTGCAGAAAACTTTTCAACGCAGCAAAAAGCACAAGAAAAGTGACCGACTGGGACTCATATAAAGAATCCCTCAAATTATACAAAAAAGAACTGAGGAAGGCAAAGCGACAATCCTGGAGGTCATTCTGCGACAAAATCACAGAAACCTCTGAGGCTTCGCGGCTAAGAAAAATCCTCTCCACAAATCCTATGATGCCCAGCTGTTTGAAAAAAACCGATGGCTCTTGGACAACCTCAAGTGATGAATCACTCAACCTGCTTCTGGACAACCACTTTCCAGGTAGCTCCCATCTCGCGGCCAGTAGCAGCCCAAACAAGCCTACTGCAACCGTGACCAAAATTCATAGTCTGATTACGAGAGACAAACTGCTCTGGGCGCTGCATAGCTTCAAACCATACAAGTCTGCTGGTCCGGACGGTATTATACCTGCCGAGCTACAGAGATCCTCAGATATTATTCTACCAGTGTTGGAAAATATTATGAGGAGCTGTGAAGAACTTATCCACATTCCACTGTTATGGAGAGAAGTCAATGTAGTATTCATTCCCAAAGCTGGAAAATGTTCTCATGTGGTCCCAAAGGACCTCAGACCTATAAGTCTATCATCATTCCTTCTGAAAACTTTAGAACGACTGATTGATATCCATATTCGAGCTAAAGTTGATCCAAGACTTCTGTCTGCGGCTCAACATGCCTACTGTAAAGGGAAGTCGGTGGAAACGGCTTTGCACTCTCTGACTAGCCACATCGAACGATCCCTACAATATAAGGAGTACACAATGGTTGCTTTCCTAGACATAGAGGGCGCCTTTAACAACGTCAACACATCCGCAATCACGACTGCGCTGTCAACTCTGCAGGTAGACGGCTCACTTGGGGAGCTGATTAATCTAATGCTAACAAGCAGGATAATCAACTCCAAACTGGGTGAGACTTCTGCTAAAAGATATGTCAGTAGGGGTACGCCGCAAGGCGGTGTCCTCTCCCCCCTTCTCTGGAACTTAGTGGTTAACGAACTACTGATATACCTGGAAGCGGGTGGTAGCAGAGTGATTGCCTATGCGGATGACGTCGCCATAGCCGTCTCAGGAAAACATCTTAATACCATTAAAGAACTCCTCCAAGTAAATCTTAACAGATTAACCTGCTGGGCAGATCGCTGTGGATTGGGAATAAACCCCCATAAAACTGATCTTGTCCTCTTTTCTAGGAAATATAAAATTCCAATCATAGATCCTCCTTCAATAAACGGTACCAGTTTAGCTTTCTCCGATACAGCAAAATATCTGGGTCTCATTTTTGACAGGAAACTAAACTGGAAACCTAACATTCAAGAAAGAGTCAATAAAGCTACAATAGCTTTATTCTCTTGCAAGAAAGCCATTGGGAACAAATGGGGCCTTCAACCTCGCATAACCCACTGGCTATACATCTCGTTCATAAGACCGATACTTACTTACGGGGTGGTTGTCTGGTGGACGGCCTTGGAAAATGCAGTCAACCGCATTAAATTAAGCAGAGTCCAAAGAACAGCATGTCTATGCACAAGCGGAGTCTTGCGGTCTACCCCCTCTGCGGCATTAGATATTCTGCTTCACTTGACACCCCTCGACATTTTTAGCAAGCAAGTAGCTGCGACTGCAGCTATTCGCCTTAAAGCGACTAAACAGTGGACAAATAATTCATTTGGCCACTCCAACATTTTTAACACCTTAGGAATCCTCACGGAGAACACCGATTACACCATACCTGAACTTTGGTTTGACAAAAACTTCCATGTAAGCTTCCCCTCTAGATCATTCTGGGAGGAGGATGCTTTCATGGAGGACAAGTCAATCCATCTCTACACAGATGGATCTAAAACCGACAGCGGAGTTGGTGGCGGTGTTTTCTCAGATAAGCTAAATCTAAGCCTCTCTTTCCGCCTTCCAAATCACTGTAGCGTGTTCCAGGCGGAAATTTTGGCAAATTTTGGAAATTTGTCCTGACTGAAGAAAAGCGTGATATCTGCAAAGGATATCCACATATTTTCGGATGGTCAGGCTGCTATCAAGTCCCTGGACTCGGTCTCATTGTGTTCTAAAACTGCCCTTGAATGCCGATCATCTCTCATGGAGATGGCAGAGCAGTTCAACATTCACCTCTGTTGGGTGCCGGGCCACAGAGACATTCCAGGGAACTGCAGAGCCGATGAACTCGCCAAAATTGGAACCACTCTACCTATCCTACCGGACAAAGGTAGTATAGGTATACCAATCGCTACGTGCAAACTAACACTAAATCTAGATGCCAATAAAAGAACGGACCTTAGGTGGACTGCTGGACAAACATGTCTAGCGACCAAACAGATCTGGCCAAGGCTGGATCTGAGTCGATCTAAGTGTCTGATCCTTTTAGATAGGAAACATCTTAGCGCCATAACAGGTGTCATTACCGGACACTGCCTCATAGGCAAGCACGCAAGAAGGCTTGGCGCTTTTACTAACGATTTCTGTAGAAGCTGCATGGACGAGGAAGAGGAGGAGACAATCCCCCACCTACTCTGCACATGCCCAGCTCTCTCTCAGAGAAGGAAGCTTCATCTAGGAGCTTTCTTCTACAACGACCTAAACGGTCTAGAAAAAATAGACGTTAACAGTCTCCTACGCTTTATTATAAGCTTAAACTGGTTCCAGTAGTAAGAAGATCATAGATCCACGTGGCATCACAATGGGCCAATAGGCCTAAGTGGGTTGGTATTTCCAACAGCCACTCTTACCTAACCTAACCTAACCTAATATAGAAGCCAGTAATCTGTAATCCGAACGCCAGAGTTAGATGTGTTGTCTCTCTATATGAGATTCATCTACCGTTGGTCACCTATCATTTGCGTCCGCGAAAGAAGAGCACATTTTATTTTTCATTAGTGTAATCGAGTTTCACTTCAATATACTACGAACTGTTCGATAATTTTCAGCAAGGTCGTTGGTTCTATTGCTGGCAGGACCGCCGATAGTCCCTACTTAAATCAAGGTATCGCAGAAGTCAGTAGGCCCCCTAATGGGAGCATCATGCCACCACAGCCACGTTTGAACCTAAAATCTGTGGAATGCTTTTCCAGTTAGTTTCGACCCGATGTAGAGTTGCAATAAGTACTGGCTGCTGTGGTACAAAGATCAGCAAGAGGTTTTAGATCCACCTCGACTCATACCAACGGTGGAACTTGACGGAAAACAATGGCAATGCATACCTTTGCTCCCATGAGTATTTGGGCATTCAGTGGAATTTAGGTTTATATTTGTCAGGAGTTCACTTTAAAATACACGGGACATCTGCAGATTTACCTAGATTTTATCCTGGGCCGTTCTTAAACTTTTAAAATGAGAAAAAGATCTCTCATTAGGCAAATAGAAGAAGTGAATGTTAATTTTAAAAACACTATTTGGAGCGGTGAGTACTTCAATACACGTTGTGTGCCAAAGTACTGGTGAAAGTGTTCATAATAAGTAACTGGGTTCTATGCAGAATGCATCATGCCATAGAATTTTTTAATATAAATGAATATTAGCTTTTGCAGTGCCATTTTTTCATTCGTCTGAGTATCTCTGATGAAGATCTGTTTCATTATCATGCTCTAGTTCCAATGAAACAGAATTTGAATGTACATATTTGCAAATATCAAACCTAAAACACCAAAACATTGCTCTTGACTTTTTTCTACAGAAACAATTGCTCTCCCGAAGAAAGCACTTACCCAAAGTTCATAACGAAACACAAGTTAATGGCAAATCGTATTACAGTTACAAACAAATGAGTACACCGAATACTATGTTGCTGGTTCGAGGTTGTGTCAATAGAGAGCCTGCAGTGTACGGTGAGGCTTCTCATCACCACTCTCATATTTTTCCCTTCGCACCATACCCCATCTTACTAAACTCCAACCTCACAGCATCATTATCATAAATCATTTTACAAAATGACATTCCAAGTTGTTAAGTCCTGTCCTGAGGCCGGGGAATTTACTTCCACCCTTCGGTGGTTAACTTTGCCGGACATTTTTTCTCAAGTTCCCCTTCTTCAAGCAAGCGTTTCCTGTGCTTTCAGTTTTCAAAAAAAAAAATGAAAAGGAATTACTTTTGACTTAATCCGTATTTTTCTTCATTAATCTTTGAGAATAAACAATAAACAGGAAGGAGAGTAAAACTATAAAGTAGAACAACGAATATACAAATTATAAAGTAAAATGGATTCGGGATATCTACCCTGAAGTACTTTCAACGAAACACAGAGTGTCCAACAAGTTATAATAACTCAATCAGAGCTTACACTATTTGTGGATATCACAAATATGCACGGTTACAGATGTAATCAGTTCCCTGCGAACGTCTTTGTCCCCAAATGCAACACAGGCCCACGCCTCTCGAATTAATCAAACCTGAGACGACTTGGATTTGATTTATTGTCTTTTCACCTGAGTCTCATCGTTTATGTTCATAGTCATGTAGCTTACCAATCTCCTTCCAAATAACCTACTACTTTATTTACAAAAGCCCCAAACTGGATACCCATTAAACCTTTATCGGGTTTCACGCGATGTCCGACCATAAAAGAAGAATTGTGTCCCTGAATCCTCATACTGATCGACATCCTGAGCAGACAAGACTTGAAGACTGGAGCACTGAAATCTTTGTTGCGGAAACCAATCCAAATAACCTTACCGGTAAATGAGCTCTGTCGAATAATTGTTGTTTATAATCATGCAGCCAACACCTCGAACTTTTTTCTTACCTCTCATCCAAATCAGTACACTGTCGATGTACTCTATAGACTCATCAGACCATTGTGTCACAGTTAGCAACAAAATTCACAAGAGAACCGTGGGGCAATACGATGAAGCCATTGCAGCCGACTTAATATCTTCTTTAGATATTTTGGCCGAACCTAATTGATGATACTAATATCAGTAAATCAATGGACACCCTCGAACACCGACGAAATGTCTCGTGTCTCACTTTGTTTAATCGCTATTTCCACCACCAGTGCTCTATTGAAATCGCCAGTAGTACTCCACCCATTCAAATTTTCAACCGCAACACCTGTCTCGCTATGAATGCTCATCAAAGCCCATTTTCGGACGTACTCTAAAATATTGTGATAAGCCGTACAACTCGCTTATGGAATGCCCTGCCGATCTCTGTATTTCCTGGTCGTTATAACTTGCAGACATTTAAAAACAATGTACATCGGTACCTCTCTTTTCTTCCTCCCTAAATTTCCTTTGCCCGCGCTGTGTACAATCACCTTAAGGGTACAAAAACTCCTTGAGAGCGCGCTGATTATAAAAAAAAAAAACCTGGAATCACTGCATCCAAAAACTGATGAAAAAAATACTGCACTTTTTGTCGTCAGCTCTTTGGAGAAGACAGCAACTCGTAGTGGATTTAATGCCTCAAATTTGTGTCATGTCTTCATCTACACTAGAAGATTATCGTACTCAAAGATAGCACGTCTCTACTTCTTCAGAGGAGGTCTTCTACCACTCTAGAAGAATAACTCGTACTCTATAGGTCTCAATCGGAGTATATGGAAGAAAGCATTGATCCGGCCCGTTTCTAAAGAATGCGAATCTTCTTCTCGCTTTTCCTACAGACGCATTGCACTTACGATCGTTCCTTTCAAGCCCATGGAAACGCTGATAAACTACTAGCTCATGAAATATCTCGAGACATGAAAATTTGTCAATGACCGGCTGTACGGTTTTTGTAGAAACAGGTCCACTCTTTATTTGATGGCATGCCTCACCGAAAAGTCAAAGCAAAGCCTACAAAATGCTGTTGAATTTTCGTATATAATAGTTGCACTTAGTATTTTAAAGGCATTTGATAGAACTTTGTCTCAGACTCTTCTGCCGGAATATCTTCTTCAAGAAATTACCTTTTGGTTCGTTCAATTCAAAAATAAGTGCTGGTTTACCTCAGGGCTTCGGTCTGTCTATGATATTCTTTTTAATTTTCATCAATGATAGCTTGTCTGCTACTTTTAATCCAGTACATTTTTTTACTGGCGACGGTACTCTCCACTTTCCATATTCATTTCTGGGCCCTTGTCCCTGTTCTTTTCCACTGCAAAAAGGAGCAGATCTATCGGTAAGCTGTCCAAAGCATGAAAACAAAGCGAGGACGGTCGGTTGAAACATCCTCCAAAAAGTTTTCTGTAGCTATAAAAAATCTAGTAGTTGCGGATCTCGATATGTCTGACCATGACGGGAACCTCACAGACAAAAAATGAGTGCTTGTAGAGTGCTGCTAACTTAAGCGCTTCTAATAACAACATGCTACGAGTATCTATCATATCAAATCTTCAAGAACGGTGGCTGGCTAAAAAGATCCCTGAAGGTAGAGGCCTATCCAGATCAAATCTTGGTGGACTTCATTAAGACTGCCACCGGTGGTCTTGCTGTGGAGGCCAAGAGCTGCGATAACGGTCTATGACAGGAATGAGATGCCTCATAAACCAGATCCGGCCTTTGAGTTATTGTGTCAAGGCTGTTTAAGAAAAGGAGGGTTCCTTGCCTGATCCATGGAACACACCTCCTCAGGCTATCCCTTCGGAGCTTGCAGAGTCATACCTCCTCTCCAAAATAGCACACCAACAGAGGTTCGAATTATATCTACCAACCTCTTAGAGGTGGTACAAATCAAACTTCAAAATCATATGCGAGGTCACGACCTTCTTGAAGAGGAGAAATCCGCGTAAAGCCTATTTGGCATGCTTTGAAGAAGAGATCGGTAAGTTTGGATGGACACAGAGACTCTCTATCACGCTTGAGAATTTTGAGATTACCCAAGTAATGTAATCAGAGCCAAATCTTATTAACGAAGCCGGCAGTGAGCTGGTACTCGTATGTGTCATCGGTTGTAGCAAAGGCTGAAGCCCTCAAACACGCTGTCGCTGATGCGGCGCAGGTGACTTTTTGGAGGGTGATATTGTTAGATCTCGCTCTTTGTTTGGAAAATATGCGTCTGCCTTCCAACAGAGATATATGAGTACGCAGTCAAGGTAGCAACGAACTATATTGTGAGGAATAGGTGGAGTGAGCGAAGTATCGGCATCTGTAGCGACAGTCAAGCTGCGCTTAAGACCTTACTGAACACTTTCACAACCTCCAAGCTAGTTTGAGAGCGCAAGATTTCATTGAACGTAGTCAAAAGTCGGAACTCACCAAGTCTTGTTTGGATATCATTGATCATGGGAATTTCAAACACAGTTGAGTAGAGTTTTTCAGGACCCAATCCTGCGCTAGGACTACCTATGTCCTTTGTTACGACTTTCATTGACACCTGGTTCTGATAAAAGCATAACTGCTGATGGCACGACTCTATAGGTTTCCGTCACATCAAAAGAGTGCTTTTCGGCGTCTCTTAAAATCAGCAACTTTTCTACTGTACCTCAACAGCAAAGACAACAGGCTGTCTATTGTAGTAGTGACGGCGCACTGCGCTTTGTTGGGCATGAACATTTGACTTTTTGAGCACTCAACATATCGGATTGATGGGTCATCGGCCGTGCAGCCCTGAATTGCTACCCAATGACTTCTTTTTACACCCGCTTTTCGACGCCTGAAGAAGCGTTTGATGGAAAGAGTGCTTCGAAAATTGGTTTAAACGCGCGGAAAGTGTATTGATCTTCATGGAGGGTATTTTGAAAAACATGAAAGCCATTTTCGATTGTACATATTTGTTTTTACTTGTTTTTCTGAAAAGTTAAGGAGCAAATAGAAGCACTGCTCTTTCGAGTACATGAAGAAAATCAGATGAAGACGAACAGGTAAAAAAGAAAAAAAATTATGAAATGTTGACTTTTTATAAACGTCTCAAAATCTTCACCTGCAGATACCATGTACCTGGTGGAGTAGTACTTTTAGAAGCAAAACAAATCTTTTCTACATCACCATCACACGAGTTACATTTTCTATACTGAATTGGATGTGTAGAGGACAGACTTCTAAGAAAAATGAAATCAGCCAGGGTAGGAACCCATGACTCCTCAGTCCTTTGCATAAGTTACAAATGCAAACATCTCCACTTCTTCTGCTTCACAAACGTGTGTTACATGTGCTCCTTTTTTGTGAAAAAAAAAATTCTAAAAGCTGACTGAAATGTTTTCATCGAAAAACCTTCCCAAACCAAGGTACTTGGCAGACATACTTCTTTAGATACCTACTTTCACCACACTGATGGTGGGAGAGAAATTAAATAAAAGGACGGCAGTCCCTTAAAATGCGTCCCTTCCATCAAACGAATGAATTTAAAGAGCAACAATGCTGGCATTTCTGTCAGAAGTTAATCTACAGCCACTGACGTGAAGTGATGGATATTCCCAAAGCCAAAGGATATTCCCAGAACCCGTTTTGAAATTGTAAAGCAACAAGATACGAAGTATCACGATAGTTTTGGTAAGAGGAAAGATACTCGTAGTCTTAAAAGTGATTGTCAACTTTCACATTTCTTGGAATGAAGTACACGGAATGTGTTTTTTGGCGGCATGTGTTGGTAGGTTAGGTGCCCATTGCCTGGTATCCAAATACATTGCTTTGGCAAACGAGTCCTTAAGTTATTTTATGCCGACATTGGCTTTCGAGATGTCCTTCTAAAACCTGTAGATAGCAAAAGGTTTTGAAGAAAGCTTAGTTTCGCATTCATGCTTATGGGGACGCCATGCCCAGCAGACCCACGCTTTGGCATTACTTCACGCTCTACAGGGACGTTCTTATTTTTCATTAAATCGAAAATAGTTATAGCCTAAGATTAACGGGGAAGTGTTAAACATCAGCAAGAGAAATTGGTTTCCATAAGTTCGTTATCCTGTTTCACTTCAGGTACAGGATTTCTTTGGCTGTTTTTGACAAATCTCATCAGAAGTTTCCAGTTATAGAACACTTTTCTTAACATTTTAGGCTCGGAATCACAAATATTGGCTCTGAAGGCATGAATAATTGACAGTTCATCAGTGTACACCAAAGACTTTACATTGTCCTACAGGAGGTATCCAACAGGCGTCAAATCACCACGATTTCTGCCAATTCATAGATATATTTCGCAATGATTTTGTCATTAAATCGAGTCCTCAGTAAGTCAACAGTTTCATCCTGCTAGAAACAGATATCTTCAGAATCAATATGGCTCACATTTTCAAAGAAATAAACAATTTATCATTGTCCGGTAATGTTCGTTATACACTCTAACAGGAGCTCCGACAAGTTTACTTTTACCCAATCCGTGAACTTTCGTCACAAACCATGATTCGTGACCTGGTGCTGGAACAGCTTGATTTTATACGAGCGAGACTTTTTCGTAAAATTGTATGCATAGTGAATGGGTGTTCCTACAGTAGAAAATCTCACACGATGTTAAAAAGCAACGGACTGGGAACAGTACCTTGGTGTGAACCAATTTCAATCTCAGATATTTTTTTTTAAAGAACTCAACACTCAAGAGGGTATGACTTTACTCTTAAAATGCTGGAGGACATGTTAAGTTTTTCGGAAAATTGGATAGAGAGAGAGAGAAAGATATTTGGGCTCAGTGTTTATTTCGCTCCAACATTTAATGGGAATGAGACTGAATTATTAGTGTTAATTGACTTGATGTTGTATTTAGGCAGTTGCCTGAAAAAATGTCTTTCGTTCACGGCTAGTATTGAACCCCGAACCGTCCAATGGGAAGTCAATACACTACCACTTGAGCTACGGCCATCCACTCTACGCTTTACATTCAATTTGACGTCATCGTTTGGGATACAAATATTTTGGAATCTGATTCATTGGTTCATGTTATCAAAAAAAATCGTATGGGAAGGGGTTACAGGGTGTTTAAAAAAAATCCTTCAAAGAAGCAGGTACCAACAGTTATTTAGTTATAACTCCTGATGTATTAAACATAGACCAACCAAACTGGACTCGTTTGATAGCCAATTGATTAATGGTTAATTCATATTTAAATACTATTACGAGTCTTCAAATACCAAATTTTTTTTAATTTTATTTGTTTATTTGTTTGTAATGCTTATACACTTTAATATCTTATATGATAGTGAAAAACTAATTAAGAGTGTTACTGACGATATACGACAAGCATTAGATAAAGAAAAAGTAACTTTCTTGGTGCTCCTAGATTTTTCCAAGACATTTGACATGGTTGATCACAATATCTTATGTAAAAAGCTCATTCGACAGTATAACTTTTCATTACTTGCAGTAAAGCTGCATACATCCTACTTAAACAACAGAATGCAATCCGTTCAGCTTAATGACAATATATCCGATTTACTTTCAACTGTTAGTGGTGTCCCTCAAGGTTCTATACTTGGCCCCTTATTGTTCTCATAATATGTAAATGAGCTTCCATCCTTTGTAAACAACTGTTCGTCACATATGTATGCTGATGATGTTCAAATTTATATGAGCTGTCCACTTGGTTTAATTGAAAACAGAGTTTGCTCTATCAATGAAGGTTACGAGGAAATTTCACGTTGGTTTTCTTTAAACGCTAGGAAATCGAAGTGCCTCGTCATATAGAAGAAACCACTGGATCTTTCGTATTCTCCACCTATTTTGTTGAAGAACTCCGCAATAGATTATGTTGAGACAGCAAAGAATCTTGGGGTCACTTTTAATCGCAAGTTAACTTGAGGAAAATCATATCAGTGCTGCCGTTGGAAAGGTATATGGGGTGTTAAGTAACTTATGGGTAACACAGTCTTTTACTTCAACTAAAACGCGCATGATGTTAGCTAAATCGTTGGTTAATCGTATTTTACTCTACGGATGTGAAATCTGTTGTAGCTGTGACTCGATCAGTAGAAGAAAGCTCAATGCTTTCTTTGCTTTTTGGGCTACGAAAATATGACAGAGTAAGTAGTTATTCTTCTCGTTTGCTTGACATGCTTTTTGAGAGCTATCTCATGTTTCCCACTCTAGCCCTGCAATCGGATATTCTCATAACACGTCAACCATTATACTTATACGAAAAGACTCGATTTTCCAGGTCTGGTCAATTACTTCATCCCCAATACACATCCCTTACAACAGAACGTCAATTTTCCGTAAATTCAGTCCAATTGTGGAATTCACTACCCCGAAATTTAAGAACTAATTTAGGTAAAACACAACAAGGCTTAAAAAGGACTTACAAATTTCTCTACAAATCTGCAAATAAATTTTTCGAAGCAATTAATACATAATTATTATGAATTTTAATTATAATAAATTTTTCTTGTTAAGTTTTAATTTGCTACAATTACTCTACTAGCTTTCATTGTTCTTAATTAGCCTTTCACTATCCTATAAGATGTTGTATCTCGGAAAAGTGTGCTAATAATTTTTTTCCTTTTTATTATTTTGGTGCGCCATAATACCTATAATATTCGCCGTACAAAGTTTTTACCTGAGGCTTACAGTTTTGCAAAACCTATAGGGTTAAATAAATTAATCCCCAATATGACTATTTTTTTGTTATCACTGAAAAAAATTCTCTAAAATAAAAGCCCTGCATGACTAGACAATTATTAGTTAAAATTAGATAAACTTAGTTTAAATTAAATGTTCAAATAATCCGTCCAATCTTAACAAGATAGAAAGAGATAACCATTACCGTACGCAACTCATTTGAAAGTGAATGACAAGTTATAAATAACATTCTTAATAAACTCTCGTAGACAAATGCTGAAACTTTCCAGAGGAATAGATTTGCATTTGAGCCCTTTTAGAAATTGAAAGCTGTGAGAGCACCCTTAGAACTGATGACATTTCAAGTCGTGTGCTAAAAATACTTTTTTTTTTTAAATAGCGGGCACTCAGGGGGTTTTGAGTACCTTTTAAATGAGCATTCATAGCGATACAAGCTTACGATTGAAGGTTTGAAGTGGCGGAATGCTACTGGCGAAATAGCGAACAAAGTGTGACACGAGGCATTTTGTCGGTGTTCGAGGGTGTCCATTGACTGAGTGATATTATCATCACCTTTGAGTTTTATCCCACGGTTTTGAATCCTATCTAGCAGATGCAGAGATGTTTTAGGCGCACCTGACCAGATGTGAGCATTGTACCCCAATTTTGGGGAGGATGAATGCCTTATATATTGAGGCCAGCTCAGAAGGGGAAAAGTATTTCCTACATCGTTTGAGGAAACCTAGACATTTTGCAGCATTTTGGACAACATCGAATATGTGGTAATTCCAACGTAAGTTGTCATTGACTCACATACCGAGAATTGAAAATTTTTCGGTTTCAACCATGCAAGTGCCATTCATGGATAATAGCTGGATGTTCGAATTTCGCTTTAACGACAGCAAATAGCATTGTATTTTGGAGAAGCATTAAATTCATAAAACTCTGTTGATAGATCCCCAATTGGTAATGCTGTTAATATCGGAATTTAATGAGCTTAACATACGCTGCCGCTCCCGTTCTACTGCCGAAGAGCTGGGACATATTAGATTAGGGATATATTGGATTAGAAGTGACAGACAAGCGATCGTTGATAAAAATTTAAAAAGAGTATCGAAAACAGAATATCAGACTTGAAACCATCCAAGACAGCTTAAATTAAACGTTCCGAAAGGTAATTTGGTTCCACTTTTCAGTGAGATAAGTCATCAAATCACCAGTGGACCTGTTGCTACGAAATCCGTACTACCGGACATTTGGAAGTTTTCATATTTCGAGACATTTCGTGAGCTGACGGTTTACCAGCAATTGCAGGACCTTGGAAAAAAGTGACGTAAGTGCAATGGGTCTCTAGGAGGAGTGAGAAGAATATTCGCCTTTTTTAGGGACGGGCTAGACAAATGCTGTTTTCCATCTGCTCGGTGAGAGTCTTAAAGAATAGGAACGATGGAAAAGCTTATGCAGTGGATTCGACAACGTAGAAGACCACCTCTTCAAAAGGAGGGGAGTTATGCTTTTTAGTTGATGTCTTAGTACATATTTTCAACAGCAACAACAGGCTTTTTGAGAGTCTTTCTAGATGAACTCAAATGTGCAGGCGTTGTGCCTCTATTTAGAACCGGAGCGAAGTATGAAGTAAGTAACTACAGGCCTGTATCACTTCTTCATGCAGTAGCAAAGTTTTCGAAAAATTATTAAGGAAGGGGTAGTTGTTGTTTTTTAAATAATACAAAATTCTCAGTTCAATATGGGTTTCAAAAAGGAAAATCATCCGAAGGTGCCCTATTACTTTTCTAATCTTGACGATAAAAAATTTTCGTGTGGTTTGATTATCGATGTAAGAAAAGCCTTTAACATGATCAATCACAAGATCTTGTCAAAAAAAACTAGAAAACGATAGTTTTGGTGGCTTCATGTTTAATTGTTTTAGGTCTTATCTGCAAAATAGGCATCGACGAGTTAAAATAAACGATTCTAGGAGTAGTATTATATTTTCAAGTTTAAGCAGGTGTTCCTCATGGCTCCGTTTTAGGACCCATTTTATTTTTAATCTAAATAATCTAAACACTCCTTGGAGTGTGATTTTAAAGCAGAATTACTGCATTTTCTGATGACATGACGTAGGTTGTACTTACTGTATGAATAGTATTTTGGATCTAACTGCCGACTTAATTTGGGATTTAGATTTGTTGAGACTCTGGTTTGCTGAACAAAAATTGATTATTATCCAAAAACAAAAATTATGTTTTTTACATTGTTGATAACCAGTTGTCTTTGCTCATCAGATTGTTCATCTCCTACCTTTTATACTCGTAATACTCGTAGTTGTAGCGATAAATCGCTTTAAGTACTTGGGACTCTGTATTGATTTCAGTCTTAACTTCGCGCATGTGATACGGAGTCCTTAAAAAAATATTTCAACTGGTTAGTCAGAAATTTATACAAGGTGGTGCAAAAATTGTCTTGGGCTGTAATTTTTTTATGAATGAAAACTTTTGGTTCTGCTTTTGGATTATGTTTATTTGATGTCTTAAATTTGTTCCTATTAAGTCCAGAGAATGATACCGGCTAAGTGGCCATCGCCAGAATTGATGACCATTCGGCCCCGATTTGCGGCATGTTCCATCACTCTTGCCAGAGCTTTTGGTGAAAGGTCCTCGCATTCTTGACGGATATTCTCTTTGAAGAGTCTAAGGCTTGTTGACATAGACTCGTGACTTTAAAAAAAAAACCCAAAAAGAAAAGAAGTCAGGCGATCGGCGATGTTTCCGGCTAGTGCAAATAGTCAAAACTAGAGATTAGGCGACCCGGAAATGCAGCCCTCAGAATTTCTGTTGTAGCTCGTGCAGTATGCGCCATTGCCCTGTCCTGTTGGAACCACATACTCTCCAGTCTGAATTCATCCAATTGAGGTAGGAGAAAATCGTTGAGCATAGCTCTGTAGCTCTTGCCGTCCATAGTAGTCGTTTAGCCAGTGGCGTTTTCGAAAAAATAAGCGTAAACAGCACACCATGCAGTAACTTTGAGCGGGTGTAATGGCTCTTCGTGGGTTATAGGTGGATTTTCTGTGCCCAAGAAGCTATAATTTTGCTTATTCACATATCCACAGAAATGGAAATGGACGTCGTAGCTCATGATGATTTTCGATGGAGCGTAGCTTGACTTGAGCGTAGGTTACACTAACAGCTGATGCACTGTCTGCACTTTTTAAGGGAACACCTTACATCTGACAGCATCTCGTGTTGTCCCACACTCTACTAGGCAAGCGGCTAGACGTCGTAATGTTTGCCCAGTTGGTGTCGGACGACCAGGAAATCTGCGGCGAAATTTACGCTGCGCCAACACCACCGACGAATTATTCCGCAAAAAAATCGTAAAAATTATTCCGCGTTTTATTTTCGGAGTATAGCGATTCATGTCCTGTTGACGTGTATTTTGCTCTCTGCTGACGCCTTTGCACTCTGAGGAAGTCCTTCGAAAATTAAAGCTCCCATCGTACCACCGGTGCACAATTGACTTCCAATTTGCTTTGTCCTTGCGCAGCATGGTTACGTCGTATTCTGGAGTTAAAGACCTTGAGGCTTATTCTTTTAATGGGTTTCTCACTACGTTATCGTTAACAAAGTTAAAGTATGTACCAAAACATTTTAAGGTCAAAGGCAAAGGTCAGGTCGATGCACTAGATCGAGGGTAGCAAAACCTTATAACTGAGCCTTGTCTCAGTTGATGACTTTCCTCTAACCTTAGTAGTAGACCAGTCCAGCATAGAGTATACAATGTTTTGCCACTCCCTGGAGTTCAGTTCTGTATATCCATATTCATATCACTATCGTGTTGATCCCATTTTCCGCTGCTGCTTAGGGGAATTTTGTGTTATCCGCAGATGTTCCCACATCAAGTTGTATACCTTATCTCTTGAAACGATTAATCTACATACATATGTCATTCAAGTCGGAAACTTTTGAGTCTATAAATTTATCACAATCACAAAAAAGGGCACAACGTGCCATCTGTTTTTGATGTTCTGAAAGTGGATGACAGATAGACAGTTTCGCTGTCTGGCCACAAAATAACCACTTTACATGGCTTTCCTTTCTATCCTTTGAATTGGGCTTAAATTCTCTTTTCAAAAATAAACTTGTGCCAAGTCCATGTTTTTGGAAAACGGATTTCCAGAAGCCACCTTTTTCGAAAAATTAACAATCAGATCACTGTTCTTCTAATTGCATCAGGGTTCCACAGAAGTGCATCTCCAGAAACCCAAGCCACGTGGTGAATCAATAATTTTGATTGGATTGGCTGCACATTGACACTAATTTATACCAAGCTCTCCCTCGATGTAATTATTCATAACTTCGTTGTACACACATTTATTCAAGATCGGTAGTAGTGGCAAGCTGGTCATGGGATCGAACGTAACGTTCGAGTATTCCTTAGTTCAATTTTTGTATGTTAAGAGTGCATGTCAGACGTGTTCCCCGTGTGTGATCCATGTTGCTAATATACCAGCCATCATTGACGTAGTTCTCAATAGATGGGCTGAGTGATTTACTTTTCAATTTGTTCAACAAAAGTCACCTAATGAACTCACATTTGTCATAACTTCCGAATACTCGGATGAGTACGATTGGTTGAATTGCGTACTAACATGGTCGGGTCCTTGTTTAGGAGTAACAGTTCATATAAAGCACTAGAAACGTGGTTTTGCAGGGCTACCTCTATCATCGAGTGAGTTTCATTTATATTAATTGGAAGAGAGAATGCAATGGTCCATCACCAAGGACAGGTGACTTACAACTGGAGGAACAAACGATACATTTGATTATGTGCATGAAGTACCATCAATTTGAATACAAACAGCTTCCAATGTAGCTACAATAGATGGATTCTCCATTATACGAACATGAGTACAGCGCACGAATGACAATACCATAAATATGTGAGTGGGCGTAGAAAAAGTTGGTCTCCTCACATGTCTGTTGCCCCGCAAAAATTTTTTTTTAATAAAATTTAAAGCCACAACTTCATCATCGCCCAATTTGGTCACGTTACTGTTAGTTTTATCTCATGCAAGTACAATTCTATTTCAGAAATTGCATTGTTATGATATTATCCAGTGCAAAACGAGAAGGCATCTTTCTTCCTTATACTCGTAGTCTTGACTTCCCGAACCCTCCTCACGACAAGATTTTCTTTATTCAGGAAGAAGTTTCATCTCTACTCCTTAAAGGTACTTGGGCGACTTATGTTCGTATCTGAATACGCATTGGGGACAATCGAAAAGGATTGCAAAATCCCAGCAGTCTCAATTGCAGTCTGATTACTGCTTGGATTTGCTCCTTTTTATGTGGAGTCTTCCATGTTGGTGTTTGCATAAAATGTGCAACATTCAACAGCTTATCATTTCCTCAAATTCATGGGATGTTCATGCTTCCTTTGGTTTTCCTTTGCATGCATCTGTGTGAATGGCTTTATCTGAAGAACAGTGTATACCAAGCAAGTCTCCTTCGGAAGTGTTCTTCCCATTTTTTTCACCTATTCTGGCGTTCATGATGATAACTAAATAATATGATGATGATAATGTTGCTGACATTAATATTTGCTTTTCGAATTCATAAAATGTTCATTCGTCCTGAAGGAGAACACATTTGAAATTCACTTTGCTCACCAAATCCTTTTGAATACAAGCAAATACAAATTCATCTGAGAGACGTATAATAAGGTACAGAAAAGTGGCTTGGAATAAACCTCGGGAAGATTGGAGTTGTAGAAGTAATCCATTTCAACGTTGGACTGCGGGCATCGAAAAGCAAGCAGAGATTGTACGAATAACATACGAGTATGTGCTCGTCTCGCTACTTCGTTGTGCTTTTATTTTTATTTTAATTAATTTATTTCTTTTAACGATTTCAAGGATAACTTCTGCTTTAATTTCTTTCTCTGTTAAGCGGCAGTAAACCTACTAAACCTTCCCTCTCCTTTGCTACAATGTATCCGTTTTTAAGTTGGAGGAGAACATTTTCAGTAACCAGATGGTCTTAGCATGTGCAATGCACTACGATCTTACCTTGACGTTAATTATTTTTAGCGTCTCTATCTCGAACTCATTACGTATATTATTTAGTAGCAAAGGATTCATTAGGAGTACTAGCAAAAAATAAAAAAAATAAAAACTTACTGCTGGAAGCGATAATGAAATCAGTGTCTGTGGAAAATCTCTTGACTTAAGGTGCGATCAGACGGTCATCCAAACTCGTCCACCGGCATGTCATTGAACGTGTCAACCGGATGACATGATTTCTATGTTATCCAGATGACTGATTTGGTTGACCGTCTGATCGCTTGTCATCGCTATTGGGAGTAGATGACCAACTTTTTTTGACAGCGTGTCATTCGAATGACAAGGTCCCATGGATGACATTACTTGATTTTCCACATTGTCATATAATATCGGATGACACGTTTGAATCGTTGAAAAAGTTAATTTTCGTTTTATTTCTGTGTTATAAAATGAGTGACAATGACGGTGAAGCCGATATTGAGGCCAAAAATAAAACACCCACAGTTTCAGGAAAAAATATTATTTTCCTGGGACCTTCAAACAGAGTCTGCTTTAATTGCAGCTATTGAGGTAAATCCTGTCCTTTGGGATAGTGGGCGGAAGGATTATTAAACTCCAAACTCCAAAATTGATTGCTGGAAACAGGTGGTGTTGACGATGTCGAGGCGCGTCTTAAATGGCAATCACTTCGTAGTCATTTTAAAGCCCATTTGAGCAAATTTCGAGCTAGAAAATCAGGCCTAGGGACAGGAGAAATTGCGAAAGCATCGTGGCCTCATCTAACACTGAACCATTGCTCGAAGCTGCCCAACCAACACCAGTGCCGAAAAAAAGGCAAAAAAAAAATAAATAGCGAAAACGCCGTTGTCAGTGGAAACGCCATCATCATCACCATCCTCGAAATCCATTTCTGGTAGCTTTCGGAATTTGGTGGCTGAAGTGTTGGAAAATATAGTACGTAGGCAAAATGATCGGCATTGTGTGTTCGGTGAACTGGCCGCATCACATTTGCGAAGACTTCCAGAAGACATCGCAATTGATTTGGCGCCTTCACGCACAAATGTCACCGACCCGAACAATATGCCGACTACTTCTATTTCGCCACCGCAGATTGATTCCACACCGAATCAACAGCGGGCCGTCCATCGACCAATATCCCGCCTATTGGGATTACATCCTCCACTACCACATATTGAAATCCAGATAAGGGTGATTATTTGTTTTTCTTTTTCTTCTATTCATTCCGTTTGAAGTCGTTGATTATTTTTGTATTATTACAGGGATCGCAGATTAAATTAATCGAACAATGAGCGCCATATAATCATACAAATTTTAGTTTTCCCTCCGCGTTTTTGTTGTTTTATGTTTTATTTTTATTTTACTGACGTTTTCGTTTTTCGCAAAACAACCAATTACAAATTGTCATGAGTGTCATTGGTTTCATCCGTGCCATTAGTGTCATCTCGTGTGATCGCCTGTCATCCGGCTATGTCATCCGGCTATGTCATCCAGGCATGTCAACCGGATGACAAAGCAAGCGTGTCATCCACTTTGGGACAAAATGACACTCGGATGACCGAACGGATGAAATTGTGTGATCGGGTGTCATATAGCGGATGACACGCTCGCAGATGAGATGCAGATGATAACCGAATTACAAAAGTTCTCTGACGTCAGCATGTCATCCAGGTGATAAGTTTGGATGACCGTCTGATCGTACCTTTAGGCAGCATTTACAAAATCAGCAGAAACGTTAGCACCAAAATGAACGATGCCCAACTTCAGAGTTCGGTTATTTTTAGGGCGAAAAGGTCGAGTTCTGTTTTCAACCCGTTTCAATTCCTGCTCCGATGAAGGATGCAGACAGGCAAACCCAGAAAAACAGTGAATGTACAGAGCAGACCTGCAAAAAACGGGAGGGTTCGCTTAAGCTCTACGAGCAGAAAAGGAGGAAATAAAACACAAGCTCCTCAGAAGAAAAGGGAAATAGCACGAAAAGCGTCCTATAGAAGCCAACAAAAACAAGAAACAGCATGCCAATGCTGTAAAGCCCAAACAGAAATTTGAAAGTATGGATAAGGAAAAGTAGAACCACACTCGGTTCTGAGAATCTGAACGATTATTTCTGCAGAGATTGATTACGAACAAAATCCCTCCTTCAGTCAGAATGAACTGAACCTAACCGAAAACAAACAGCTTTTCCGTCCACCCGACCAAGATAAAGTCAGGACATCAATTTTCAAGCTGAAGTCTAACAAAGCTGCTGACCCCGATGGCTTAACTGCCGAACTGTTTAAAGCATTAGGTGATGAATGTACCGTACCGGGTCGACCACCGTCGAGTGCACAGCTCCACCAGTGCACTCGCAATATTGTTGTGTGCTGTGCAGCAAAAAAATATACAAAAACAAAAAAAAGTGCAGTGCAGTGACTGATAAGCAAAATATCACACAGTGCGGGTATCCCACCTCACCCGCTCCTAGTCGAAGTACTGTTGCTTGCACTCAGTCACTGCCGTTACTGTATTTACCATTCGGTACGGGCAGTGGCTGAGTGTATGTAACAACTGATGGATAGCGGGTTGTGAGTGAAAATTTTGTTGGTGTACTGTTTCATATTAAGGGCATAACACCTACAACAATTTGATTCGGTAAACCAACGTCAGAATTTCCACTTCGCAGCCTTGCTTAGTATCGTCGGTGTTTGTGTTTTCTGTGTTTGTCTGTGATTATGACTAAGGAATTCAGGGTAGACGTAGCCAATATACGCGGGCTAAAAAGTAATCACTTTTCTGCGTACGTCCACGTCTGTAAGTACAGACCAGCTGTTTTGGCACTTAGTGAAACACAGGTAGATCCCCGCCCACACCTATCAGATCATTCTGATCTGAAGCTACCTGGCTACGAACTAGTGCCATTATTCTTCTCTCACAGCGGTCTCGCCATTTATGTGCGTAGTGATGTAGCTTACCAAACTCCACCAAAATGTGATCCATGTTCCAATCCGGAATTCAACTTCATGTGGTTAAAATTCCATCTCCGTAAGCAAATTATACACTACTGCTTTATTTATAGAAGCCCCAAACTGGGCAGCAATTCAACCTTTAACGAGTTTGATGCGCTGTCTGACTCCATTCAAAGAATTGTATCCCTGTATCCTCATACTGAAATCGTTATTACGGGCGACTTCAATATACACAATTCTGGGTGGCTTCGACATTCTGGACAGACAACACCCGAAGGACGGTGTGTTGAGATCTTCGCTGCGGAAAACAACCTAACGCAGCTTGTAAATGAGCCCGCGCGAATACCAGACGTTGATAGTCATACCGCCAACACCCTGGACTTGTTTTTAACTTCTCACCCTAATAAGTACACCATTGATGTGCTCTCCCCTCTAGGCTCGTCGGACCATTGTGTCATATCAGCTAATTTCTCGTACACCGACCACACAGTTAGAGAAAAAATTCCTAAAAGAACCGTATGGCAATACGAGAAAGCCAACTGGAGCAGTCTTAACAGCTTCTTTAGGAATTTTAACTGGTCGTTATGCTTCCTCGATAACGACGTGGATGCCGCTGCTGATATGATTACAGACACCATTCTCTTTGGAATGAGATCCTTTATTCCTCATCGGATGAAGAGTATCGAACCAAAAGAAAAGGCATGGTACGGCTCGAGCTGTAAAGAGGCCGTCAGGGTTAGAGAAATGTTTTTTCGGTCCTACAAGACCAACCCGACAGAGGAAAACCGAAAAAAGTTCAAACGAGCCAGAAATGACTGCAACGCCTTTCTTAAGCGTGTGAAATTTCTATACGACCAAAAACTGAGGCAAAAAATACTGCAATGTCCCAAAGGCAGTAAAAATGTTTGGTCGTTCGTCAAAAACATTAGAAATTCCGCCTCATCCTCCATCCCAACGCTCATTTACAATGACATTCCAGCTGTCAGCTCTTTGGATAAGGCCAATCTGCTTGCTGCACACTTTGCGGCTAGCTCAACACTCCCAGATTGTGCTTTGTCTCCGCCTACACTTGAGTGCGTCGAATCTTCAATGGGACGAATCTACTTTCGCACTCGTGTAGTAGCAAGAGTACTTAAAGATCTCAACATACATAAATCCGCTGGTCCAGATGGTATATCTCCCCTTCTTCTGAAGAGGTGTTCTTCCTCGCTGGCAAAACCACTGCGTAAGCTTTTTCATCAATCCTACACTTTAGGACTCTTCCCGAGCAGATGGAAAACAGCATTTGTCCATTGCACTTACGTCCCTTCTTTCCAAGGTCATGGAAACACTGATAAATCGTCAGCTCATGAAATATCTCGAAACACGAAAACTTCTCAATGACCGGCAGTACGGTTTTCGTAGCAACAGGTCCACTGGTGATTTGATGGCATGTCTCACCGAAAAGTGGAACCAAAGCGTATATCAATCTGGCGAAAGCAAGATAGTTGTACTTGATATTTCTAAGGCTCTTTTGTCGAAAATGCGTACATTTGGAATCGACGACTTTCTTCTTCAATGGATTAGAAATTACCTTTCGGAACGTTCAATTCAAGTTGTCTTGGACGATTTCAAGTCTGATATTCACAAAAAAAAATGCTGGCGTGCCCCAGGGCTCTGTTCTGTCTCCGACAGTCTTTTTAATTTTCATTAATGATCTCTTGTCTGCTACTTCTAATCCAATATATTCCTTTGCTGATGACAGCCAGGTCAGGTGCTCCTAAAACATCTCTGCACCTGCTAGATAGGATTCAAAACCGTGCGATAAAACTTATCGACGATACTAATATCAGTCAATCAATGGACACCCTCGAACACCGACGAAATGTCTCGTGTCTCACTTTGTTTTATCGCTATTTCCACCACCAGTGCTCCACTTAAATTGCCAGTAGCATTCCGCCCATTCAAACTTTCAAGCGTAACACCCGTCTCGCTATGAATGCTCATCAGTATACCCTCAAGCCCACTTTCGGACGTAGTCTAAAATATCGTGATTCGTTCCTAAGCCGTACAATTCGCTTATGGAATGCCCTGCCGATCTCTGTATTTCCTGGTCGTTGTAACTTGCAAACATTTAAAAACAATGTACATCGGTACCTCTCTTTTCTACCTTCCTAAATTTCCTTTGCCCGCGCTGTGTACAATCACCTTAAGGGTACTCAAACCCCTTGAGCGCGCGCTCATTATAAAAAAAAAAAAAAAAAAAAAAATGTACACGGAGCGTGCCTCAACTCAAGTATCCCCAACGAATTCAACCTCAGCATTGTTTGTCCAATCCTAAAGAAGGGATATCCCTAAACTGCGTCAACTACAGCGTCTTATTCTCCTCAACATCGTAGATTAAATCTTATTTAAATTAAATATTATGTGACTGTCTTGGTCAACCGGGTCCTATCAGTGTGCTTTTAGGCCAGGAAAGTCCACCATTGATCAAATTTCCACGCTACGGCAGATCTTGAAAACATACCGAGAGTTCTAAATTTATACACACGACCTTCAAATCAATGCATTCTTTTCAAGCAGCATACGACAGTATCTATAGAAACGAATTATTCAAAAGTCTGTTCAATTACACGCATAGATGGCTAGGTCGGGTTGAGTGCATGGACAGCAGTGTCTCGGCCCGAAAAGTTTTCGACTCCTAACCAGAGTAGG
Organism: Volucella bombylans; assembly: GCA_949129095.1. Taxonomy (NCBI): domain Eukaryota; kingdom Metazoa; phylum Arthropoda; class Insecta; order Diptera; family Syrphidae; genus Volucella; species Volucella bombylans. The sequence continues at coordinate 113,393,356 of OX422144.1, read as the reverse complement.
AGTAGAGCACTACTTTATCTAAGGTGGCGCACGGAAGTGGAAGAACGCCTCAGGCAACTTGTGCGCAACTGAAGGCAACTAGCCCGCGCTGTCTGCGCTAAAGTAAGTAAGTAAGTAAGTAAACAGGTTGTTTAGTGTTAGTATGAGCCGTGATGACTGCGTGGTAGCCGATTCTATGTATGAGACAGCAGGAACATCAGATCCTGCAGAAAAAAAAAGAAGAAGAAAGCAAAGAAGCGCTCGAAATAACGTTCGGAAGCTTACCATAATATGAAATCAATTTGGCGAAAACTACGGAACAGGAGCATGTAACATGGAGATAAGGATGGCGTTGAGGCATCTTAAAATTGTAATCAGAAAACTACCTACTCGTATGTAATGTAATAAAAATAAGATTACTCCTTTGTTTGAAATACTTGAATTTGAATTTTCCGCGCTTTATTTACTAGTATAGTCGCCATATTAAAAATTGTTCAAATTATAGCAACTTTTTCAATAAAAGCGAAATTAATGACTTTTTACAAGCATTGTTAATTCGAACCGACAAGAGTTTTTTTTCTTGATTGAGACGTGCTATTGAAAAGCGTTACTTGTGTTTCGCTCGTTAATTCGCCGTCGCTTGCCCGAAAATTTACTATAATCACAATCCCTTCAACGGTGGGTGGGCATTATTTTGTAAGATAAACTGAAATTTTTCCACCAAACGATAAGACATCGTTTATTGTACAGACGGGAACCTAACAATAGACGGCGGGAGTCTATGCTGAAAATCTGAAAGAAGAACTTTTGCAGACTGTTTAACCAACACTCTGTTGTCACTCAGAATGAACCATTTAACTTGAATGATGATCGACAAATTTGTTCATCCGAACGAGAAGTGACCTGGATAGTGTTATATCTAAACTATATATAAATAGGGCAACAGAAATTCCCTACCGAACTATTTAAACTAGTGAACAGTGAACAACCTCGACGTCGTTTTCGCATTCCTCAAATACCAATAGGTTCTTACGAGTATAGAAAAACTGGTCTCATTAATATCGCACACAAAATGTTATCCATTGTACTATGTGTTCGCTTGATATGGTTTGATAGGTACTTCTCAAAACCTATCCCTCGGGGCCGGACTCGAAGACCTTTCGTACCGAAGCATTGGTGTCCATCCGCTCTACATGACCCAGCCACCTCAGTAGTTTGATGTTCACTCCTCAGGCTAAAGTGATGTAGCTGGGCAGCCCATACAGTTCGTCGCCTTTTCTCTGTTCGACTGCATCGAAAATTACTCGAAAAATTTTCCTCTGTAAGCAGCCAAGAGCACCTTCGCTCATTTTTTGAAAAGCCCATGCCTCTGCGCCATAGATCAGAACTGGTATTATTAAGGTCTTACTTATATAGAGTCACATTTGTTGTACAATACAGTGCCTTTCTAGTCAATTCACTTCTTAGCCCAAAGAAGCAACGATTAGCAAGAGTTATTTCATCTCAGTACTCGCAAAAGCACCACTGACATCACGCTGCTTTGTTCCGATTACGTCAATATCATCGGCGTATGCGATATATTCGAGGGTCTTTTGAAATATTGTGTCGCTTGTGTTGGCGCGTGAGTTTTGCACTATTTTTTCAAAAATGATGTTGAAGAAGGCCAGGCCATCGCCTTATTTAAATCCTTTTTTCACATCAAAGGTCTCGGTGAGTTCTTTACCGACCTTGATGTAGCAGCGTGTATTGATGTCAATAACTCGCACATGGCTTAGATATGGCTATCTTCACTTCATCCAGGTCGAGTGAAGGAAATTTCTGATTTACTATACATCGTTGAAGTCAAAAGGTGCTTGGTACCAATTTGGTACGTCATAGCCGCTATACAGTCTGCAGAAATCCTCTTTCGAAATCCTCAGCATTGACGGCAACTCTACTACTATGTTCCCTTGTTCGTCTCTACAGGCTTCGGTTCAGGGTTTGTGTCCGTGGTAAGCTTTTTTTACCTTTGGTAAAAATTCCGAATCTCATTCCTGGAGTAGCATCTCTCAATTTCCTCGACCGCGCGCTTCTCATGTTCCCTATTTTTCCTTCAGAGAAGCTGGTATTTATCTCTCCGCTTCTGGTCGAAGAACTGGTTAGCAACTCCAGTCCTCCTATGCAACACCGCTCTGTATGCATCTAGCTTAGCTGCATGTATTTCCCGACACTCGTCGTCAAACCAGGGTTTCGTTGTGATGGCCGAGTGAAACCCAACACAACAGAGGCGGAATTTGTGATGGCTTTTTAGCAATGTTACCACTGGTCTTCGATACTTGATGCTGCCGGCATAGGACATCGTAAGAGATTAAGGGAGACTTTACCGAAAAAGTATTTGGTAATCCTTTGTGATTATAGTCGTCCAATGTCAAACTTTCCCACAGTATTACTTGCTTTTGCTATGTTCGGGATATCCGCAACCGTACCTTGGCTCCAGTAAGGTAATGGTCTGAGTAGATGTTGGTCCGTCCTCCATAATATTGGAGGATTTCCTTGCGTCCATCGCAATGTGGTAAATCAACTTGATGGTTAATTTATAACGATCAGCTACGACAATGTTTCGCCCCGTTGAAAAGTCGATTAGCCTGAATCCATAATCCATAGAGCTTTGTCTCTTTATGATGATAACCGCGAATGCTCTCTGTACCATAAATGTCGGTAAAGCGAGATATTAAAAAAAGATCTCAATAAGTTGACGGTCTGTGACGTGAAGGAATTATGTAAAACTCACAGGTCTCTACAATTCCTAGCACACAATAAAGACATTGACAGTATAGGAAAAAATCAGGGAAGGGTCAATATAACTTTGGACATTGAAGCAGAAGCGGCAAAGGTAAGTACGTTTTCGACAAGAAAGAATACTCAACAACCGGAGAGTAGCCCCTGATGGCAACTATAACTTAAATGTCGAAAGGGGCTTTGTTCAACTAGGTTTCGCGGTATATTTAAACTGTAACACAGCAGCAGAGTTGAAACGAAGAATCACTCTGACCAATCACTGTTTTTGAACAAGGAAGAAAGGATAATACCCTTATCGTCCCAGTCCATCGGTATCGAAAGCCGACGAAAATGCCATTGGTTGCTGCAAGAGAAGCATAAACGAAATTAGAAGAAGAAGATATAACAACGAAGTATACAGCCTATACGGCGAACGACAAAGCCTTGTTGTTAGAAGGTCTAAAATTAAAAAACAAACAAAAACAAAGACATGATGAATGAATGAACATCACTGATGTGGACACGAAGCCTTTGAAGCGCACACTTTCGTGATACATACAGTTGGAGTAGTAGGCTTCAGAGACCGAGTTGATTGTCAAGGTTATTGATGTTGTAATATGAGTATACCTTCCAGTCTGCTTTGTCACGAAATTATCCACTTTTGTTAGTTCGCCATGTTGTACCAGGACAGAATTTCATCTCCTTCGACTCTGACGTTCTCTACTGGTAGGGCAATTCCCCCAGTGGATTCTGTGGTGTCCACAGATCGAAAACGTTTTCTCTAGTATCCTTAGCGACACCAGATAGTTTCTCGAAAGTTGATTTTAAACGTCTAGTTGTTTGTACCAATATCGCTTAGTTTTATACAAGCCATATTTCAAGTCCTTCTTTTAGACCTAATTTGCTGGCGATCACAGTTGCCTGCGTACGCTTTGACTGGTTGAAGTGAACTCACAAGATCGCTTGCGTAGATGTTAATTGGTGTATTAACCGATGATCGTTTTAAGTGTCAAATATTTAAGCAAAAGACACATTGCCATTCTTTACTATGATCTATCTGCTAGTGAGCATGTTAAAAAAAAATAGATACACACCAGCGGTTTACCTCTGCTCAATCCATTCAACTTTAAAAAGAGCCCTTTTATCCAAACGTCTCAAAGGCTTTGTCCTTAATCAAATAGTCACCCGTGCATTGTTCCTTCCTTTTGCTCCATTGATTATTACATTCAAATGTGGCATGTTAGATACCATGTACCATGTTGAAACTGAATTGGTTATCCGGAATTATAATCTCATCATCTTACATCACCTTTTCGAATACTTTGTTGGTATTCGGAGGGAGACTTATCGACCCAAAATTTTGCGTGAACGTGTCTTTAACCCTTTTGAGAATTGGATCCACCAACGCTGCTTGACAATAAACTGCTTCATAGGCATTATTAAACAGGGCATGGTAAATTTCCATCGCTTCGAAGCTGTCGATTGACTTGTGTTATCTGTGCCATTTGAATGAATGATCGCTTAATCCACCTTTTATTTCCAAGTAACACAATTTGGTGCTGATAACTCTCTCCACAGCTTCCTACAATAGAATATAGATCAAGACCGAATAGAACAAGAGATCTGCTTGGGCAGTCGTATTTACAATTAAAAAAAAAAAAACTCAAACAACAGATGGAAAGGAATCATCTGTGGCTAGAAGCCTGACGATTTGAAGCATGCCCACAGTTTGAAATGGTAATGGGGCGGAATTAAGGTAGAAATGGCTGGTGACAGTCAGCAGTAAATGCACATAATGATGGAGCTAGTTAGCCATTTAAGAAATAACATCCTGTTTGTAGGTCGAGGGTATATAGTACTTGAAATCGTGGATATAGGGAAAAACTGGTGTAAAATTTCGGGATGAATATTAAAACAGCGACGGGGGGATGCTATTATGATGTTACCGGAAAAGAGGATAGTTTTGTGTTTATTTACACACGTAGTTTGGACATCAAGGACATCTTTCCAACTAGTTTCCACTGCCTTTGTGTATAATTATATGAAGAGTCTGGGCCATTAGGCGAGTAACAGAGTGGAAAGTTTATACATTTGCACATATGCATATCAGTTAAGTTAGGAGTATATGTTTGAATTGCGTCTGTATTAATTGAATTGAGAAGTTTCACAAAGACGAGAGGCATACGAGACTGCAAGGATTATTAACTATTTAAAGAGCAAGAGTATAATATTTTGAAAGTTTCTAAGCAGCTTATCAAAAACTTTCAACAGGTTCTCAGGACGTTCTCCCATACCAAAATAACGGGTGACCAGATAGCAACGATAGTTTTTCCAATTGTTATTTTTTAGCAGCTGTTAAAGTTACTAATGACATCTATTGTAGCTGTCAAAATATTCAGTAAGGTTTGCCATTTCATCATACATCGTTTTACGCTTGCAGATCGAATTTGCCGCTCAGTTATAAATACGCAGCGTGAACTTCGTCGTCAGGTCGGTCGTCATCATATCTTCGGTGCATGAGTACACTCTTTTGGATTTTAAGCCACCAACCAGACCGACATTAGTGCGGAATGAAGAAAACGTAGCTGCCGTAGCAACCAGTATCGAAGAAGACCCAGAAATGTCGATATGGCGCCGATCAACTGAATTGGGTATCGCCATAGAATCAATCCGACTTATTTTGCGTTTGGAATACAAAATGTATGGAATATAACATCGTTCAAATGTCCACCGCGGCTTCTATGGGTGGCGCGCATCCGAAATGTCCAATTTTCCATGACTCTGGTGCATAAATCAGGCCGAATTTGACCGATGGCATGAGTTAAATTGGGTTTGAGGGCCGCTGTGATTTGTGGCTTATTCGCATAGACCTTCAGATAATCATACAAGAAAAAGTTTGACAGCGTAAAATCGCACGATCTCGGTAGCCAATTCACATCACCTCCAGGTGAGATGATCATGCCCTCGAATCGCTCGTGCATAGCTGTGTGGCACGTAGCGACATCCTGTTGAAACCACATATCGTGGGTGTCCATGTCATCTAATTCAGAAGTTGGTAATCATCAGCCTAAAGCGCTCGTCATTGACGGTAATGGTCTGGCCAACGCCGTTCTCAAAGAAATATGGACCGATGAGGCCGCCAGTCCAAAATCCACACCAAACAGTGACTTTTTCGGGATGCATAGGACGCTCTTGGATCTCATGTGGATTGGTATCGTCCCAAATTTGACAATTTTGTTTTTTGACGTACCCATGCATCTAGAATTGGCATGTTGATTTTTCTATGAAAATTATTGTCAGTTTCCAACTGCTCCAGAGCCCATTTAGCGAACATATGTCTATGGTCGTTTATCTTCAGCTCCTAGGTCAGTTGAATTTTGTACGGGTGCAGGCTCAAGTCACGATGCAAAATTCGCCAAGTTGTGGTCTGCGAAAAGTCGAGTTCTTGTGAGCGATGCGAAATCGACTGGCTCGGCAGATCTAGCGTTTCGTCAACGTACGGCTGTTGGTTTATCGTTTACTGAACGAATGGACTCAAATTTATCCACCACATTGCGAATAGTCCTCTCGGTAGGACGATTATGGCGACGGTAAAATGGGTGAAGCGCGCGGAACGTTGCCCGAACAGAACACCCATTTTGATAAAACAATTTTATCATTTGCACGTGTTTTTGAACGCTATGTCCGTCCATGGTGATTTGACAAAATAGACTGAATAAATGACAGCCAATTTGACAGACGTAGCTTCAACAATATGGCCGCTATCAACTGTCAAACCTCGAAGACCCTGTAGTTCTTAATACTTCTCTAAACACTGACAGGATGTTGGATTCACTGAGTTTTTTTTGAGTTCCAGGTCACAATAGTATCACAGGAAATGCAATTGCCGATGACAGTGCTAGGCAAGGCTCAAAGAAGAGTTTATCATTTATTCATTTGATTTTCATATGACTTTCTAAGATGGCAGGAGACCAAACGAATGTTGCCCAATGCCTCTATCAGGTCAGCAACTCTTTCCTGAAGTCCCTTGAAGACTGCTGAAAAATAGTAGTCGTAATAGAGTACCATTCTTTTGCTGTGTGTTGTACTCGTATTAATCACTCAATGAGAGTAATTACTTTGAGGAAACGACTTACTGAAGGTATTCGGTAGTAATTCAATGGGTGCTCGTACTATTGGCCCTTTATCATTGAAACATATACTCAGCATTTTTCGAAAGCCTGAGAAGTTCAAATAAAAGCAACATACAAGGCATACAGTTGTACAGGCAGTTGTTAATTGTAAAATCATAGCCATCATCATCTTAAATTGGCGTACCCAGGAGTAGGTAGCTGAGGGCAATTCTCCGTCTGTCATGACAAACCCCGCTGGGAATCTCCTGCATATTAAGCGTAGAAAATGAAATGTTTGCATTAAAAATGGATAAATTTTAAGGAAGTTACAATGCGAATGTGCAAACTGGGACGTCTCTCGTTGTTGAAAGATTTTATGTAGCTTACATAAACTTTTCCAAGGCTTATATCATCGTCAACTCCTACGAATATTTTTCGAATGAGAAAAAGTACTTGCCCGGGAAACATCGACACTAGCAGAATGCTACTTCTTTCCCTGAGTGAAATTAATTAGAAACATGTTCAGAAATCAATTAAGATACCAAGAAGTTAATAAGCCCCCTTAACACCTTGTATATCATTTTATTAAAAGCGAACAAACCAAACACACCTGGAATTCCTAGCTTTAATGTTAGACAATATGCATGCATGTAGACTTGTCAATGGAGACATCTTTAAGCAAAGTCTTATCTGGATATTTATATTTATAAAACTGTCGGCATTAAATCACCTCTCTTACTGTAGTCCAAGCAGATTTCAGATAAGATTCTGAGTAATTGGACATCCTTTGCCATCTTAGAAAAACTGACCTATGGCCTATAGTAGATAGATATCCTGGTAATACACTCCTCTTCATTATCAGTTCTTGCATTTAAATCGTCCTATTTATTTTCATGTCCAAGCATATGCCATACAAATGTTTACCATTTTGAAGGTAAACATGAGTCATAACCAGAATCTATTTTCGAGAAACCTGTGGATGTAATCCTGTTATTTGGAAGCTCTTAAAGTGCCTTCCATTTCCATTTGAATTCGATTAATTCCCTGGAGAAATCCTCCTTTGAAAGTGCGACACATAAATCAGTTTCCTTTTTGTTAGCAAGATAAACTCAATATCATGCTGTTCACTTTCAAAACAATATTTTCTCCAATATTTACGAACACCGAATGAATAAATTTTACATCTAAATTCATTTGCTAGTTCCCATGTCATTTACGAGTAGTAGACACAGAAATAACACCAGTAACCAACGACGACGACAATGGTCCTTTACACATGAAACAAACCTCTATCTCTACCCTGGCATCTAAAACTTGCAGACTTTGCAGATTTACCATCTTCTGAAATCTTTTCATCTTTTCTTCCTACACACCCATACAAGGAAATACATAGTCTACAAAAATTTGAACTCTGTTCTACAGGTACATCACCTACCTAAAATAAAAACAGTGTGACCAGAGAGAAAAGAAAATTGAATTATAGAAAATTGAACTTGGGCCTCAAATAACGAGCCTCTTCAGTTACCCCTTCTTTAGCTAACTGCCTTCAGTTGCGCACTCCAAGTTGGCTGAGGTCTACTTCTATTTGTGGTGGTGAGGTCTCCCTCTACTGCGTTGTCACTCGAAGACTCACCGGGCTGGAGCATTGGAACTCATCCGCCCTGCATATCCTAACCATCTCAGGCGACTGATGCACAGATTTCTGACTAGTTCGCTGTCACTGTACAGCTCGTTTAATTCATCGTTGTATCTTCTCCTTCAAAGTTCGTCAACGCAAACACGACCGGATAATTTTCAAAGGATTTTTCTCTCGGCACGGCTGAGGATATCTTCATCTGTTTTCGATAGAGTCCATGCTTCAGCGCCATAAAATAAGACTGGGATGGTTAAGGTCTTATATAGAGTAGAGACTTCTTAGATTTTCGGTATAGGGCCTTACTACACAACTGTCTTCTTAGTCCAAAGACACAGCGATTGCCAAGAGTGATTCTTCATTTTTTTTCTGCTGGGTGTTGTTGGCAGAATTTATAGCAGAGCCAAAGTAAACAAGTTCGTTTACTACTTGGAAATTTTTTATCCGTCGACTGTGACCTTCTGTTCAATTCTAGTAGTTATACAGACCTTTGACAGAATCAGCCTCCAGTTTTCCAGTTCGTGAATTTAGCACAATTCCTTCAAGCTTGATGTTAAGGAAGTCTAAAATCTTCTTGACACCAAAAGTCTTGGATACGTCATTACGGACCTTGTCGGAGAAGCGAACTTTCTCAATCGTCATTCTGCACAGATGGCCAAATTTGGCCAAGCTAGACATGGCTCTGTATAGCTCATCTTTACAAATGCTGGTACAGACGGTGGGTATCGGTTTGGATTTCTTGAGTTTTTTTCAGGATATGCCAGAGTGTGAAGATTTAGTCGGTTGTGGGCTTTGAAACCCCGCTGATAGAGACCAATCAGGTTGTTGGTGAATGGTTTCAGACATTCACACATAATGGCAGGTAAAATCTTGTATCCGATGTTGAGCAGACTTATATCTCTGTCGTTGGGTGGGTCTCCTTCGAATACCTCTGCCGTTAAGCCGTCAGGTCAAGCTGCTTTGTTGGATTTCAGTTTAGATATTGCTATTTATACTTCATTCTGTTCAGGTGGACTGAAGTTTTGGCTATCATCGTCTAAGTTGTATGGTCTATTCTGCCTGACAGCGAGTTTTCATTGAGGTGGTTCAGCAAGGTAAAAAATTTAGCTTAGGCTTTTCCTGATAATTGCCTGATGGTCAATACTTTTACTGAATCGTATCCAGGTGCTTTGTTCTTTTGCAGATACTTTATTGCCTGGCAAAGTTCGTCAACGAAATATTTTGATTTCTAAGCTTCTCAGGTTCACTGAACATGTCACCTGAATCATTTATCAATAAGCTTCGTAGAGTAGTCTGCCCTTTGGGAATATATTTTAGCATAGCACTTGAGCCCCAAAAGATGTATTTCGAATTGAAATCGCAGACAATAATCAAACTAGGTTCGTCCGTTCTTCATATCCTGGAACAGGGAATACAATAGATGCGAAAAGTAAGTAATGATTAGGCAAGGTAAGGTAAAAGTGGTCCCATTCAGCAGTTGTAAAACCAGGTGTAGGTGATGCGATACTTCAGGCCGAATTTGATAAAATTGATGATCTTTATAGAGCGGATACGGTGAAGGCTGTCAACGCTGACGTTGATTTTCTCCCACAATCGACGCACAAAATTGGCATTCTTCTGCATGACAACGCCAGTTCTCTTGCGGCTAATGCTTCGATGCAAAAATTGAATGCATTAGAATGGGAACCGCTGGAATATCCACCCTATAGTCCAGTCTTATCACCTTACCACTACCATCTTCTTGGACCCCTCGAGCCAGAGTTTCGACGACAACGAAGCAGTGGAAATTTGTGCTCCAATGGCAACAAGAACGTCCGAAGAGTTTTTAAGATGGTGGAAGAAGAAAGCTCCCAATTCCATGCGAAAATATATTTCTAGGACCGGAGAGTATGTAAAATCATATATGTATGTATATTTGTAAGCTTATGTAGTAAACTAGTCCTATTTATATTAAAAAGGCGAAAGCTAGCTTGAAAATGACAAATGTGACGAAATTTGGAAACAAAAATTCATCTTTATCGCAACTTTAAGGTTAACCATTACTGCCATCCCCAATCGGCCTCAACGACAACGCTATCAACCCCAAACAAATGAAGTAGCGATATAAATCTAAAGACTGACATTATATGAGTACATAAGCCACTTCCACTGAATATAGCACGAAATCCATGACACTTCACCAAAAAAAAACGTTCACTCCACTTAGAACATTATGTCAGAGATGTCAATCAAATTGACACTAATGTAACTTAGTTCCCATTTGGCCAATGCCATTGGCTGCTTTTCATATAATAGAACCTTGCTCAGCATTTGCTGGGGCATGAATTTAATGTTACAAGGCCATTATACCTTGAAGCAGCGATGAACTAGGCATATGAAGGCATATTTTAGTATTTGAGGTTCCACAAGGACCTAGTCTGGTCTTTGTTTGGCGCATTCAAGATACTTTGTAAAGGTGTTACCGGTGCTTTTTCTATTAACACCCATTGCGATTTAAAACCAATCTCAAGTGAACAACACAAAACAGAATGAGAATGGAGGCACTATCGTTTGTATCATGTGGTGTCCTTCTCTTGAGGGTACTACACTCTGTCGGACAATTGGTTTGTTCAGTCAATTCAACCGATATGGATTGAAATGGAGTTGGATTGAAGAGAAAATGAGCAAATTACAATATTGCTCTATGTTATGGATACCGAGATGGATCATTATAGTTATTACGCACTTCCTTCGTACATACACATGTGGAAGACACAGTGTTAGTATAAAGGTTGTGGATATCATCCCTTATGGGAGTGTAACGGGTGTCCCAAAATTCACGCAAGAACTACTGTTCACAGAACACACAGGTTTTATTATAATTAAAATTTGTAAATTTTTTATTGATTCATAGATTATACAGTATAATGTTATGGATGGAATAACGTATCGGGTAAATGGCCTCCACGGCTTTCCTGTAACATACGCACTATTTTGCCGAAATTTTCCATGAGAATTTTGTACAAATGTGGCTGAATTTCATGAGATGCGACATACAATTTGCTCCTGCAAGGAGTTTATTGTCGTGGACGTGTTAGCATAAACCTTAGACTTAAAAAAACCCCAAAGAAAAAAGTTGAACGGCGTTAAATCGCATGATCTGAGCGGCCAATTCCAATTACAAAAACGGGAAATTATACGACCAGGAAATCACTCGTGCAGTAATTAAATTGGTTCTTTGAATGTATGGTATGTGGCACCATCTTGTTAACACCACATATCGTCCACATCAATATCTTTCAATTTAGGCATAAAAAACTGGATTATCAAGCGGCGATAGCGAACACCATTAACTGTTGTTCAAAGAAGAATGTTGATTTTCAAAGAAGAATGGCTCGATGATCCTTTCAGCCTACAAACCACATCAAGCAGTGACACATTGTAGATGCAATTGTAGTGAGCCTCATCGCTGAGAACACGGCATCCCAATCCTTAATACCATTTGAGATGTCCACTATTCTCTGCAGGGATATTCCACTTCTGTCAAACGATAAATTTGGTATCTTCTTAAACATAGAGCAAACTGATATGAAGTGAAAGATATCGTCTCGTACTCCAAGATATCATAAATTGCAAATTATGCATAGATCATCTCCTCAAATATCATTATAATACGCCCGATGCTGCTATTTCCTTTGAACTAGTTTCTCCCTTCTAAATTGGTGTTTAGCTGGCTGTAGTATGCCCTAAAAAGTAACGACTTAGCTCGTTCTATAAGATGTCCAGACTACTATAAAAACGTACATGCTATCCCTCGAAGATTAAAAAATTTTATCTCCGCGCCAGGAAGTTCCAGTCTCTGCAGAATAGAGAGAGCTTTGGTAACTGGTTACTAGAGAGTCTCATCGTTCTTAACTCATAGTCAACGTTCATCTTTAGTGTAGCTATAAACAGTGGTGATAATCCAGTTTTCAAATATAGCATGCAATTCGGAAAGTTATATGGCAGTTTGAATAGACTTTTATCAATCTTTCGACTTGATCAAACTGTTTGTATCCCCACGTTTGTTTGCCATAAAATTACACAGATCGTGTAGCCATTTTGAAGAGGGTGTTAAATTTAAATCTTTTGAGTCTATACAAGCTCTCCATATTGACTTAATCGCTACCTTTTCCTCTTGCATTCTACCAGTAATTCTTTCTTCAATTTCTTCTCCTGCGAACTTCCAGCTCTCGTTTCACATAAGTGTCCACCTCCTTTCCTGTGCACCATAACTTTGGACTTTATAAAATTCCACATTTTACAATTGCCTTTTAGTAGCGATCATCAGCTGAAGGATATGAGGAGTATCAGAAAACAGGACTACGAGGTGTGTTCAAAAAGTAAGGTGACTTTTGAAATTTCGCGGGCAACGTACATTCGATTACCGATTTTTATTACTGCTGTGTTGTATACAGTTTCAAGTTTATAGCATACTTAGTTTGTTTTTGACAAATATAAAGGTTACACGTGTTTTGGTGTGCTCGGCAATTTTCAATTATTATAAAAAATGGAGCAAAGAACTTGCATCAAATTTTGTGTAAAAAATTGAATCAAGTGCTCTTAAACACTTAAAATTTTAACAGTGGCATACAGTGAGTCTGCTCTAAGTAGAAAAAATATTTACAATCCTGCAAGCTCTTCCAAAATGGCCGAGAAGATGCCAATGACTAACCTCGCTCTTGACACCCAAGCACATCAACAAAAGATGGTAACGTCGAAGGTGTGAAGAAAATTATTTTGAAAAACTGCCGATTTACCATAAGAGAAGTTGCTGAGGATGTTGGCATATCGGTCGACTCGTGGAATGCAATTTTTTCGGATGTTTTGGACATGAGACGTGTGTCAGCGAAGTTTGTTCCGAAACTTCTTAATTTTGATCAGCACAACCGTCGCATGAGCATCGTTCAGGAGCTCTTGAATGACGTCAATGATGATCCTAACTTGCTCAAAAGGGTCATAACTGGCATTCCTGTTCCCAAAACTGAAGATACCTATGAAAGGACGAAGATTTGCAATGATTAAGGAAATAAAAATGGCATCGCTGGAAGAGCTCAACGCCAACAAATTATTGAGCAATGTTTGTAAGCACGGAGACTTGGTCGATGGTCAAACGCCATTTCCTGAATCCTGCCTGGAATTCGTATAGCAAATTCGAACTTTCAACCCAGGATGTGAGTCTATTAAATATAATTGAAGCAAATATCTTCAGCGAGCAGTTGAGTATATCCTCCTCCAGATTCAAAAATCCTATGAAAATAATTTACTAAGAGCATTAACATTGCTGGATCATCGAGATAATCATTCGGTATAAGTAGGCTGCCGTATTGTATCTGCAGACTAGTATTAAGAAGAGTGCAAAGAAGAAGCTTCAGAATCTCTAGGCGTAAGTTAGAGTCAAGAGAGAAAGACTGACTATTGCTATTATTGCCCTTGCAGAATAAGCTTCCCTCATGAGATTAGCATAGTGAGCGCTTCTTTTCTTTTTTCTTTGCAAACTTTTATTTGCTTCTACCTAGAGCTCTTTAAAGACATCTCCAGCAAACTTTCGAAATCTGAAAGCTTGTGCCCGCACTTTCCAACATTCTTTGTCAAACCATCTCTTACACGGGGCAGAAACAATTTGTTGACGAATTGTTGGGAGCAATCATTTTATCTATTTTAATTTTGTATCTATTTTAATTAATCGTTCATTACTCGTATTTCTAAGAGTTTGTCCTAACTCCTAGTTACATTTTGTTGGTACTCAATAACATAGCTCTTTTTTTTTAAAATAACTTTGGTAATTGATTCAGCTCATTTCTTCCTCCAGCTGCTTCTCTAGCACAGTTTAACCACAGTAAAACTTCAATTGGCATGTGATTCGAACACGTTTGTGTACCTACTTTCAAGTCTACTATTCCCCGTAAGTAAACTTTTACGGCAATACAGTAGTCAATGCTTGAAATGCCCTGTCCAACCACGAATGTACTTCGCCATTTTTATCACAAGGACTCCTACCATTTATAATACAAATAATAGGATCATATTCCTTACAAAATTGACCTTTCGCGTCAAAAACATTGTCCTTTGATTTTCTATGCAGCAGTAGAGTCGACGATAAAGAAAATAGCTGATCAGAGTGGCACTGGTTCAATCCAATTCTATTGTACCGCTAAAATGGACCATTATCATCGTGTTATGTTTTCCAAATTTGTTGCCATTTAAATCGTAGACCATTGGTTGAAATGTGAAGATATTGGAATAACGTAAGTTTCTACTGACTATTTCCAAGATGGTGACGTCCTCTACAGTCACAAAATTTAATCGACAGCATCACCGTCATCAGCATCCCTCTTATACGAGAATAAGCACCCCCTTCCGATGCACAATGGAAAAGTTTGAGCGTGAGTACACTCTTTTGGACCTTATGCCACCAACCAGACAGAGGTGCGAAATGAATAAAACATAGCCGCCGTAGCGGCCGTAGCGGCCGGTATCGAAGAAGACCAAGAAATAGCAATTCGGCGCCGATCAGCTGAATTTGGCATCGCCAGAGATTCAACCCGGCTTGTTTTGCATTTGGATTTGGGCCTACATCCCTATAAGATTGTGCTGACACAAGAATTGAAGCCGGATGGCATGGGAATAGACAAGGCCGTGAGGTCGCTATTTGGGCGCTGGAAATATTAGACGGAGATCCGGATTTTAGCCAAAAATTATCTTCTTGGACGTTCATTTTTGACCCAGCGGCTATGTCAACAAGAAAAAGTGCCCTTGTCGGAGTGAACATCATCCACAAGTGTTCGATCAAGCATCAATTTATCCACAAAGATTGGCTATTTGGTGCGGTTTATGGTATTTATCCACGGACTTTATTTCTTTCGAAATGAGAAAGGAGACACCATTACCATCAATAGTAGAATGGTCTCTGGTACAGAACGATTTTAACTCGACAATATTAATATATCCGAGCTGTGGTTCCAACATGACGGCGCTACATGCCGTCAACGGCACCGCGATCATGCGATTTGACACCATTCGATTGTTTTATCTGGAGCTACGTCAAGTCCTTAGTCTGCGCTAATAAGCCAACCACTTTCGAAGAGCTCGAGGTCAACATTCGACACGCTACGCGCTATTGCCGGAATAACGCCGCACATATTGGACCGAGTCATCAAAAATTGGACCGACCGCTCGAAGTACTGCCAGCGAAGACGAGGCGGCCATTTGAATGATGTGTTATTCCCCAAATAATGGCATGAACGTAGCTTCAAAAGAATCAATTTTATATGTCACACCGTTCTTGTTTTATTTAATTTTTTTTCCAATCGTTGTTATCTGGTCACCCTTTATAACCCACATTTCATATAAGAATATTTTAATTAATCACTTGATGAAGATAAATCACTATTGCGACAATATTTTGTACAAAAATTGCGAACTGTAACTGCCAAAGCTTCATTATTTTTAAAATATTGCCCAAAAATTAAAACGCACTGTTCTTTTGTGTAGGGCTCCATATTTGATGACCCTGAACTGTCACCTGTCACGCTGTCCTTTTTTTTCGTTGGCAGTACATTTATTTTTTTTAATTTATTTATTTATTTAAGTAATTTTATTTAAGATATAAGTAACTTTCAGTGCAAAATATGAACAAAGCTGTGAAAAAAAAATAGAAAACTACTGCTGTTCAGAGAAATATTTAAATATAGCTATCCTAAATTGAGACGCTCCTGTTGCTCGTTTTATGTGTTCAGACAAGGAATTCCATAGCCTAAAGGTGTAAGTAAAGAAAAGGCGCGACGAGTGAGTGTAGTTGAAAGGTTGGATTATAAAATTAAATATTCTAGCCAACTATGTAAATGTAGTTTTTCATAAAGAAACCGTTGTGATTTCGAATATATGATTTTATGCAGGAAAATACAGTTGCTGGCATCAAGATATTGTGTCAGGGAACAGCCTTAAATACTGTTTTGGTAAGCAGATACATGATCATATCTTCTAAGACTATATACATATCGAATCATTCCATTAAAAGTAGCCTGCAACTTGCTTGCATAAGTGTAAATTGTAATGGGAACTAACAAAGTATTCATTAACTTTAGTTTAGCAACACAAGGGATACCACCTTGATCATAAATTTAAATTCAGAAAAATAAAAATACAAGTTTATTCATCTAAATCTATATTGTCCCCTTCAAAGTAATCCCCATCTACTGCAACATACTTATGCCAGCGCTTGATCCAATCCTCGAAACATATTTTATATTCGGTTTTCGGTATGACCATCAGTGCTTCCTGCGATTTTTCCATTACGAGTACTTCCTTTCAGCTGCGGAAACCCGTTCCCCGTGGTAGTTTTTTAACTCGATTGAACAGAAAGAAGTCACAGGGAGCCAAATCAGGTGAATTCAGTGGCTGTTGGATGGTATTTGTTGCATTTTTCGTCAAAAATTACGAACAATGATGGCACTGTGCGACACGGTGCGTTATCATGGTGCAAAATTCACGAGTTTTCTGCCCACAATTCTGGTCTCATAAAGCCCAAATAATACTCTTTGTTTACTGTCTGGTCTTCTGGCAAAAATTCATGTTGCACTACACTGTTGTAATCCATGAAAACCGTGAAAAAAGCGTTGCCTTTCAGGACGTGGTTTTTTGGTCTCGACTCATTTGGTGAACGCCATTCACTTGCCTGATGTCAGGATTGCATGTCGTGCTCATAAACCCATGTCTCTTCTCCCGTAATGATGCTTTTGATGAATGTAGGATCGGATTCAGCCTCGCAAATCATCTCTTTTGCGACGTCAACACGGTCTCTTTTTTGCATGAAATTGAGGTCTTTTAGCACCAACTTTGCTGCTACATGACGAAAACCCAAATCATTAACCAAAATGTCTTGGACGGATCCATAGGCAATGTTCAAGTCCTCCGCTATCTCTCTGATGGTTAATTTGCGGTTATTGACCAACATTTCTTTTTCTTCATCAATGTTTTCGTCAGTTTTCGATGTCGATGGTCTGCCACTGCGTTCTCTGGTAAACGACCTTTAAAGAATAGTTGCCGAAACACTTTTCCAACATTTCCAACGTTCGCGCACCATTAAATCCATTTTTTACGCAAAATTTAACACAAGTTCGTTGTTGCAAATTTAAATCCATTTCTAAAATTGTAAAAAATCGCCAACACACACAGAAATAGATGTACTCTTGGCTACGTAACTTTTGAAAATGTCAAGCTATGACACTAAGATTTAGAGGGAATGTCAACAATAGATTTACCAACTTAACAAAAAAAAAACAGAACTCAAATCGGAATAATGGGAGCGCCACACGGTTATTATTCCGGGATCCTTTTGATCAAGGTGGTACAGCAGGTACATGTCCATAACTTGCAAAGGCATTCATAGATACGGCTATTATATAATTTATACGGTCATTACTGGAGAGATTATAGTTTATTATAAAACCTAAGCTGGTGACTTTACCAACAAATCTAATTTGTATATTCGATAATATAATAGGAGGTAATATTCCTGGCTGATAAAACTTTTTTGAAATTAAAATTGCCTGGGCCTTAGATGGATTTAAAGTAAGTCCATTTTCGATAGACCTTTTGCCCGAGTATATACCTTTGAAGTCGTCATTTAAAAGATCCTCTCTTAGTAGAATAAAAAATTAATTTGGATGTCATCAGCATAAAAGTGAAAAAATTCAATATTACACACATGGATTATATAATTTATAAAAATGTAAAAAAGAAGAGGACCTAAGTCCTACACCTTCACGCAGATATCTGATATCTGAAAAATGTTCACTAACCAACGATGGAAACGATTGCTTATATAGCAACCTATCAATTTGACTGCCCTATCACTAAAGCCAAAATAATGACGGAGCTTTTTACATAAGATGCTGTGGTTAACCCTGTCAAATGCTTTGGAGAAGTCTAGCAAGCATAGGACTTGCTCTGACCATACTGTTGCCTTATATCATAAAGTATTTTAACTATTGCAGTAGGTTAGGTTAGGTTAGGTAAGAGTGGCTGTTGGAAATACCAACTCACTTGGGCCTATTGGCCCATTGTGATGCCACGTGGATCTATGATCTTCTTACTACTGGAACCAGTTTGAGCTTATAATAAAGCGTAGGAGACTGTTAACGTCTATTTTTTCTAGATCGTTTAGGTCGTTGTAGAAGAAAGCTCCTAGATGAAGCTTCCTTCTCTGAGAGAGAGCTGGGCATGTGCAGAGTAGGTGGGGGATTATCTCCTCCTCTTCCTCGTCCATGCGGCTTCTACAGAAGTCGTTAGTAAAAGCGCCAAGCCTTCTTGCGTGCTTGCCTATGAGCCAGTGTCCGGTAATGACACCTATTATGGTGCTGAGATGTTTCCTATCTAAAAGGATCAGACACTTAGATTGACTCAGATCCAGCCTTGGCCAGATCTGTTTGGTCGCTAGATATGTTTGTCCAGCAGTCCACCTAAGGTCCGTTCTTTTATTGGCATCTAGCTTTAGTGTTAGTTTGCACGTAGCGATTGGTATACCTATACTACTTTTGTCCGGTAGGATAGGTAGAGTGGTTCCAATTTTGGCGAGTTCATCGGCTCTGCAGTTCCCTGGAATGTCTCTGTGGCCCGGCACCCAACAGAGATGAATGTTGAACTGCTCTGCCATCTCCATGAGAGATGATCGGCATTCAAGGGCAGTTTTAGAACACAACGAGACCGAGTCCAGGGACTTGATGGCGGCCTGACTATCCGAAAATATGCGGATATCCTTTGCAGATATCACGTTTTTCTTCAGCCAGGACAGAGCTTCTTTAATCTCCAAAATTTCCGCCTGGAACACGCTACAGTGATTTGGAAGGCGGAAAGAGAGGCTTAGATTTAGCTTATATGAGAAAACACCGCCACCAACTCCGCTGTCGGTTTTAGATCCATCTGTGTAGAGATGGATTGACTTGTCCTCCATGAAAGCATCTTCCTGCCAGAATGATCTAGAGGGGAAGCTTACATGGAACTTTTTATCCAAACAAAGTTCAGGTATGGTGTAATCGATGTTCTCTGTGAGGATTCCGAAGGTATTAAAAATGTTGGCGTGGCCAAATGAATTATTTGTCCACTTTTAGTCGCTTTAAGACAAATAGCTGCAGTGGAAGCTACTTGCCTGCTGAAAATATCGAGGGGTGTCAAATGAAACAGAATGTCTAAGGCGGCAGAGGGGGTAGACTGCAAGGCTCCGCTTATGCATAGACATGCTGTTCTTTGGACTCTGCTTAGCTTTATGCAGTTGACTGCTTTTTCTAAGGCTGTCCACCAGACGACCACCCCGTAAGTAAGTATCAGTCTTATGACCGAGATGTATAGCCAGTGGGTTATGCGAGGTTGAAGGCCGTATTTACTCTCAATTGCTTTTTTGCAAGAGAATAAAGCTATTGTAGCTTTATTGACTCTTTCTTGAATATTAGGTTTCCAGTTTAGTTTCCTGTCAAAAATGAGACCCAGATATTTTGCTGTATCGGAGAAAGCTAAACTGGTACCGTTTATTAAAGGAGGGTCTATGATTGGAATTTTATATTTCCTAGAAAAGAGGACAAGATCAGTTTTATGGGGGTTTATTCCCAATCCACAGCGATCTGCCCAGCAGGTTAATCTGTTAAGATTTACTTGGAGGAGTTCTTTAATGGTATTTAGATGTTTTCCTGAGACGGCTATGGCAACGTCATCCGCATAGGCAATCACTCTGCTACCACCCGCTTCCAGGTATATCAGTAGTTCGTTAACTACTAAGTTCCAGAGAAGGGGAGAGAGGACATGTTGAGCCGTAGACAGAAGTCTTGGATCAACTTTAGCTCGAATATGGATATCAATCAGTCGTTCTAAAGTTTTCAGAAGGAATGATGATAGACTTATAGGTCTGAGGTCCTTTGGGACTACATGAGAACATTTTCCAGCTTTGGGAATGAATACTACATTGACTTCTCTCCATAACAGTGGAATGTGGATAAGTTCTACACAGCTCCTCATAATATTTTCCAACACTGGTAGAATAATATCTGAGGATCTCTGTAGGTCGGCAGGTATAATACCGTCCGGATCAGCAGACTTGTGGACTTGATAGTTTAGAGGATCCGTTTCCGACAGTATTCCTCTATATTTTGTCCAATCAGATTTCCGGTAGTTCCGGAAAGCTGGTTGGCGGGGGAGAGCATCACTCAGACTGAATTGGATGTATCTATGGTCTGAAAAGGAGTGTTCAGACGATACCATCCAGTTTGTTAGCCTTTGGGTGATGCTGTCGGAGACAAGAGTAATATCTAATACTTCTTGTCGGTTTTTTGTTATAAAAGTGGGCTCATAGCCAATATTGCAAATTAAGAGGTTAGTACTTAAAATATAGTCTAAAAGTGACTCACCTCTATCATTGATGTCGGTACTGCCCCATACCGTATGATGTGCGTTAGCGTCGCATCCGATTATGAGGCCAGTTTTTTGCCTTCCCGCTTCCAGTACCACCCTTTCTATGTTATCACCAGGGAGAGGGCCCACTTGGTCGTGGCCAAGGTAAGCCGATGCCAGCCAGTAAGAGCCTTTGGCAGTCTCTAATCTGGCAACGGTTAGGTCGGGGTCACTGAGGTTGGGAAGTAGAAATACATTAAGGCTACGTTTCACTAATATACAAGTTCTAATCTTACCTTTGTCTCTTGTATAGAGCGGAACGTATGTGGGTGTCCTAAGTCCACGAACCACGCCTTCTGCAATCCATGGTTCCTGGATTAGAATTATGTCTTCTGCGCTTTTGGAAAGACGCAGAATGAGTGCGGCCGAAGCCTTTTTTGAGTGGTGGAGATTAATCTGGAGAAACCGTATCATTGCTACAGTCTTCCAGAGTCGCCTCCACCACGGTGTTGTTGAGGTCCTCCGATTCTGAAGATGTGCCCAAGAGCTCATCTTCTATCTCTGATCGTGTAGAACCTCTAATTGCTTCGTCATCGGTTTCCATTTCCGACAGTGTGTCAGAAGAGGAGACCGACGGCTTGGTAGTCACCTCGGACAGATTGGAGTCGTCGCTATCCAATTCTGGAAAGGATATCGACGCTCCAAGATCCAAGGTTGTGATGTCAGGTGTTAAAGGAGGAGGAGGTTGCTTATCAGCATCCAGCTCATCCTTTTTGTACACCCTTAAGTGAATGGACTCGAATCCGAACCGAATCATGCCTTTCGTCTGCGCCAGAGGATTAAGGGATTCCTTATTGATCACAATTAACGCGCATCTATAAGAACCCCTTAGTTCCTCCAGTTTCGCGACTTTCCAGTCATGAGTCGGAAGAGTCGGGTTGCTAAGCCGGATGATTTCCAGGATACTTTCTGGAGAGGAGGGTTCGGCTGGAATCCAGGTACGAGTTCGAGGTCTACTAGGAATGTCTTCCTTAGATACGACCTCGAGTTTTGCACCTGGCTAAACCTCTCCTAAACCATCGATGGCCTTGGTGAAGAGATCGAGAGATCTCTGGTTGGAGCAAGCGATGAGCTTGACATGGCCTTGGTGCCAGCCAGCGTCGCTTGTGATAGGAGGTGGTCCTGGGTTTTCCCGCATGATGGTCAAGAAGTTGCTCGAGAGCTTCAACTTGACCAATTGCCACCGTTCCGGTGTAATGGAACCGTCGGTATCGCTCCTGTCGATCACCGCGATCACCAATGCGTCCTTTAGGACTTCATTATAGGACCTCAGAGATCTGCTGTTGGATGGCCCAGGGGTTGTAGAACTGTGTGTTTTGGGCCTCTTGGAAACCGGTACGGTTTCCTCCAACGATCTGACGCTTAGAGGAGTCTTTTGACGTTTTGGGAGCAGTGGAAGCAGTGGGAAATCCGTCTTTTAGGATGCTTTTAGCCCACTCAACCTTGCTCTTTATTTCCGCACTTCTCTCAACCTCCGGAATGGATCCGAAGGTTTTGATGATGCGTGAAGCATTTCGGCGTCTTATGTAGAGCGCCTTAGATGGAGCTTGCCGATGCGGCTGAGCCCCAGATTCCTCCTTGGAGGGAGGAGTTTTGGTAGCAGCAACAAGTCCGTGGCCTGCCACAAACTTGCTGCTGCTGGGGGCGGGGGAAATGATAGGACCATGGCTTGCCACAGTCTTAACACTCCCCGAAGGAGTTTTGGTAGCAGCGACAAGTCCGTGCCCTGCCACAAACTTGCTGCTGCTAGGGGCGGAGGAAGTGATAGGACCATGGCTTGCCACAGTCTTAACACTCCCTGAAGGAGTTTTGGTAGCCACGACAAGTCCGTGGCCTGCCACAAACTTGCTGCTGCTAGGGGTGGAGGAGGTGATAGGACCATGGCTTGCCACAGTCCTAACACTTCCTGAATTCTTATTTTTTGGCTCTATTGCAGTAGCTATTTGTTTTGCCAGTATCTTCTCAAATACTTTTGACAGGGTAGGAAGTATACTTATAGGTCGAAAATCAGTAGGAAGTGAGGACCGTGATTTCTTAGCAGCCGGTATGATTATAGCAGATTTCCAATTTTCAGAGAATGTAGAAGAAACTAAGCAATAATAAATTATATCCGGTAGTGTACGTAATAAGTGTGGGAGAACATTGATTACGGTATAGACAGTAAGTCTCCCAATTTTTAAGTGTAGGACTTCGTCTCGGACATTTCCAATTTATTATTTGTCGTATCTTCAGCATCACATGATTATAAAAAAGATCCTCAATTCTCGACTGAAAAAAGTTAAACTTATTATCAACATTGTCAAGATACAAACAGTGTTCCCATAGTATTGCACATGCCTCCCTATGTAGTGAGTGAGCATCAATAGACTTAAAATCCCTGTAGGTGTATGTATGCTGGATCGCAACATGTGATAAATCAATGTTGTAAGAACAAAACAACAAATCATGGTCCGATATTCCTTCAAGAGCAAGTTGATCAAAACGGAGAAAATTAGTGGCATCAGAGTCTATTAACAAACCTAATAAAGTACGATTGGAGATTGGAGGATATCGAGTAGGATGAGAGTTTTTAACAATAATACCGTTGGATAGCACCAATTCGATAACTTTGTGTGATAGAGCATCATGCCTACCAAGATCAGTGTTAAAATCTCCACATACTCGTCCAATGATATGTTCATGTAACTGTGGGGTAATGTCCCACAAGTGGCACAAAATTAAAATCTTGTTTAGATTTTGGGACACCCCTTGCTTGTGGTAAATTTTGTTGTTGTTCTTGTTGTTTTGATAGTGTTGGAGATAGGTGATACTATTACTCTGCTTGGGCTTGGTATCGTCTTTGGGAACATATGAAATCCAACAAGTAAATGAAATAATGAAACAAAGTAAATAGCTGGGGCTGATTGCACGCTTTCTCATACCTGTTCTCTTGACTTATTAAACCTCAAGCTCCTGTTTAAATTTTATCATCACCATCTCCAACCCGATCATCAGTAATATCAGGTCGTAACTGCTGGAACAATAGCCAGATAGTGACATTTGTACGAAACAACTGCAAGCAAAGTTGCCGCTCTAGTAAGTCTGCCTCCATTTTATACATTTTGTACATCACCTTATAAGGCCTGAAGAATGTATAGGTGGTCCACCATTGAGGCATCTAATATCAATATACTCCAAGCCTTTCAGAAGGTATTTGTTTGCTGACGTTAGTTGAGTACAGTGTTATCGTAGCATTTTATTTGCCGGGTATGATTTTTTCCTTGATTTTTTCATTGGAAGCGGTAGCACTGATGATGACCGTGATGACCGGGCAATGAAAAAGCTGAAAATTAAAACGGGCCAACATCCATAACTGTGGGCATAGTTTCTACCATAACTAGAGCCGAGACCATCACCTTTTCCCTGCAGATACGAGTACAGGATAAATTTTCGGGTTAATTGACGCAAAATCGATCAGAGTTTGTGCTCATGCATCATGCACACAATGTTAATACCGTGATGATATATTCCACCGAATATACCTTCCTTGCTACAGACCCTACTACTGTTGATGCTCTGCACAAAAGAACACAAAACAGCGGCTTCAGGATAGAAATTAGAATACCACGGATACGGACACCAGTGTCAGTTTGAAGTTAGTGAAATTATTTGAAAATGAACTCGCACACGGTGGTATTATTCCGACGACGACCGACTTTATAACAGAGACAGGGGCATCCTTAGAAACAGGTTACTTTCGTAGTTATGTGAAGCTCTCGAAAGTACGATAGGTCCTTTGGGAGTTATAAATTTTCAGGCTGAAAATTGTGCTCCATCGCAAGAAGATGGTGATGACAGAGTGTCAAGTGAAGGGAGGAAGCAAATTGACATCCGCAGAGCACATGCAGCCATAGGAAAACACACGTGTTCTTCCTGAACTGTTGTTCTCCCTCTATTTTACGATAGAAGCCCTCTTTTATTTTTAATTGCCAAGTCTGACACATGCGTCCCTCGGGAGTTGACATGCCCGACTCGACTGCACTCTTTCTACCAAAATGAATTCACTTCGGAATTCAATTCACGCATAGTCATACTGACATGTTGCTGTTTCTTATTTGTCCATTTTCACCAGATTTTGTGTTTCAATTTTGCTTTCTTTCAACAATAGGATTTGTAACCCAGTTTCCACTACCCACCCTGTACACAAAACTTGGATGGTTGTGACCCAAATACGAGTATGTGTAGATTTTTATGAGAGAAAATTTTTCTCTATAAATGTATTTCTGAGTGCGAGGATATGATCAATATGACTTTTAAAAACGTATTCCGGTGATATAATTCTTAACTACAGGATGTGACAGCAGTCGAGTTTTTAAACTGGACTGTCGACACGAAAAAACAAGAAACAACGTGGGATTGGCGACCATCAGTTTGGGGAATGCGAAACTCCTTCCAATTATTCAAATTTGGTATCTTATGATTGTCAAAAGAATGCCGATGAGCGTGAATTTTATATTCGGAGAATTCAATTAATGTAACTACGAGTAGCGATTTTAGGGTGCTGCAGAAATACGGTAGACTCTGACTGACATTATGCTGGCGATGCCCAAGGTTCCAACTATTACTACACATCAATTGCGCTTATATAATTTCCAACTGGTTGTTTTCTACCCGGACGCTAAACTAAACTTATAAGTGCAAGCATTGAATAAGAAACAAATAGCAGCACTATAAACACGACAGTGAACGAATTCCCTAGGAAGCAAAAAATCAAACTTTATGAACGAAAGATATTAAGAGTCTGTACCTCAATATAAACGAATGGATATTTTACTGATGGACGTGTTTAGGATGTAGAAGGAAACTTCGAATGTTCTGAGAATAATGAAAAACTATTTCTGCACACTCTAGGCCAAGTTAGACGACGATACGACGGCAAATGAAAGCAAAATCAAGTACGTGCGGGCACCAAGATGGGACACACAACCTCGACGAATTCGAACGGTCTCAGTGGTTATTTTGCACCATGGTGGCATCCAACATTTAATGGGGAAACTAAATTATTATTGTGAATTGACTTGTTGTTGTATTTTAGGCAACTAATATTCTCACGAATAGTTGCCTGAAAAAAAAACAATGTCTTTCGAGCACGGCTGGTATTGAACCCCGAATCGTCCGATTGGAAAGCCAATACACTACCACTTGAGACACAGACACCCACCAATGTGGACAAAACTAATTATAGCATTTATGTACGTCTCAACGTCAACGACAACGACCGCACATTAACCAGAAGGGACACACCACATCGACGAATCGGAGAGAAGGTCACAATAGACAGCATAACTTTGAGGTAGTCAGGTACTTTCTATACTGATATTTATCTGGTAGATAATGACGAAGACTTACACTTGCCAATCCCTGTTTTTGTCGGCCTAAAAATCTGAATGTGTAAGGTCTTATCAAGAAACCCTAAGAAAACTCTACATTAAACTAGTCCTGCTTTATGGTTCAATAGCAAGGACGTTAGCGAAGATGGAAGAACATATTTTAGGCCGCTTCGAATGCCAATTCTTTGAATGATTTTTGGTACCGTTTACATTGCCCAGGTTTGAAGGAATCGGAAGGCGACTACTCTAGGTTCAACTTCTTTTTCAAAAAATTTAGAAAGTAAAATTATTATTCTCGTCGAGGAGTTACAATAGAATTTCTAGGAATCCTGATTGCTCTAAACAATTCTAAGGAAGAGATTGCCTCAAAGTTAAAACTCCGTGGTAGTCTTATTTCCCTGCAGAAATATTTCTCCTCACAATGAATGAAATTATTAACACCCGCATCTAAAAGGGTATTCGAGGCAACACTTGTAAAATACTCTTTAAAAACCTTAGCCATCTCAGGGGGATGATTCCGAATTTCACTATCTTTATGGGGTAGAAAAGAAGGATGTTTAGACAAGTCTGTTTTGTTAAGGAGTTCATTCACAATTGTCAATTTTTTTTAAGTTGGTGGGACTTCTGCTAAAAGATGTGCCAGCATAGTTGTTCTTTCTCCCCTTCTCTGAAACTTATTGGTTAGTGAACTGCTGATATACCTGGCAGTTGGTGTTAGCTGGGTGATTGTCAATACAGATGGCGTTGCTATAGCCATCTCAGCCGTCTTAATACTATTAAAGAACTCTTTCAGCTAAGTATTAGCAGATTAACGCGTTGGGCGTTTCTCTGTGCATTTGGAATAAACCCCCATAAAAGTGATCTTGTCCTCTTTTCCAGGAAATATAAAATTCCAATTATAGGCTCTCTCTCAATAAACGGTACCAGTTTAGTATTTTCCGATACAGAAAAATAACAGGAACTGGAAACCTAACATTCAAAAAAGAGTCAAGAAAGCTACGGTAGAATTATTCTCTTGCGAAAAAGCCATTGGAAACAAATAGGGCCTTCAACCTCTCATAACCCACTGGCTATACGTGTCGGTTATTACACCGATACTCACCTACGGGGTGGTTGTCTGGTTTACGACCGTAAACAATGCAATCAACTGCAGCCAGCAAACTAATTAGAGTCCAAAGAACAGCATGTCTATGCATAAGCGAAGTCCTACACTCTACTCCATCCGCAGCACTGGATATTCTGTTTCACTTGACACCCCTCTATATCTTCAGCAGGCGAGTAGCTGCGATTGCAACTATTCATCTTAAAGCGACTACACCGTGGACGTGAGTTGGTAGCTACTCTTACCTAACCTAACCATGTTGATGTTATAGTTTTCTTTAAGAAGCGGTACCTCAGTAGCAAATCCTTTGCAAAGATTTGCGTGAAATTTTTCAAATTCAAATTTTTTATAAGCAGAGTTTTTGGCATCTTTGGTCTCAGTCTACTACAAACATTTCTTACGGAAATGCATGTTGAGACATGACCTTTCAAAATGCCGCAGAAAATATTAAATGCAATGGATCCCAGTCCAGGACTATTGCAAGAAATTGCGTTAATAGCCTCAGAGTTAATTGATTCTGTTCTTTCAAAAGTTATTGGCTAATTTGATTTTGTCATCTAGAAAGAATAAGCCTATCATGAATAACCGCAGTACCTGCTGTCAGATGCGAGTGTAGGCCAAACATTCACGAAGAAATTGCTTCCCCATGTGTTTAGCACACTAAAGTGCTTGGAAAAAAACGCAATGTCCACCTACAACACTACTGCATAGTCTATAATCTTTCTTACTGAGGGGTAGCAGGAAAGTTGCTAACCCCTCGGAAATCATTCGTTCGGTTTGCCGACAAACCTGTAAAGCAATGCCATCAGCAGTTATGCCCATAAGACACCCAACTGTCAATAGAAGCACTAATTGAGGAAATACTGCCATGAGTTCGGGACCTGAAAAACTCCCATAGTGATCCGTGACCCAGACAATACTGTATATCTGCTTATTTAACCAATTTCCAGTCTGTTGTTTTAACAACCTCCTCGTCCTGCACCATGTGCGCGAACAATTAACCATTTGCCTGAGATCTCATGTAAACTGGGTACACTATAGATGTCGACAAAAGTGGCCGGCCCTGGATTGCTTGTTCGACAGATAATATCACTGCTGTGATGAAGAACGTACGAGAGAGTCCGCAAACGTCAACGAAACAACGATGCATATAATTTGACATCAGCAGACGTTCGTTGCGTCGAATTTTGGTGAAAGACCTGCAGATGTTTTCTTATAAGAGTGAAGTTAACTTACTCCCGTCCTCTGTTAAACCTGGTGCAAGAAGGGGATGATTTCGTATCCAAAATCATAATGAGCGACGAAGCCCATTTCCACTTAAGCGGTTGGTTATGTGAATAAACAAAATTTGCATTTCTGGGGCACGTAGAATCCACATGAAAAGCACGAAGAGTTATTGCATCCCTTCAAAGTGACTGTTTGGTGTGACATTTCGAGTGAAAAAGTGATTGGCCCCTATTATTTTGAGGACGTCGACGGCACCACCGAAACCGTAACTGGTGAGCACTACAGACAGATGGGTCTCGAGCATTGTTGGTTCCAGCAGGATGGAGCAACGATTTTAAGTCATCAATTTCCAGGCCGTGTGATCTCCCGTTTTGGCGACTTGTTCTTTATTCCTTGCAAGTTTTGGAAGCCAATATTGAAGAAGAAATCATTAATCTGGAGTCAGATATTTTGCGAGCAACAATTCAAAATGCAGTAAAATGAGCACAAAATGTGATTCAACTGAGGAGGTGGTCATTTGACCGATATCATTTTTTCAACTTAATGTCATCAATTTTACACCAATTCACATTATGTCATTACTTTTGGCCCATCTTGTACATACATATATGCCCCGTGAAGACCCGAATACATTCCTTTTCTGATTCTGGCCGAAAGCATTGTGGGGCACAGGGAAAGTCGAGTTAATTTTCTGGTTCTGTCCATAAGACCAGAGTTAAAAGACAGTCGGCGGGCAAGGTGATCAGAACTCATGTGAATGTTGCCCACCTCTCCTTAAAGGGAAGAAGAATTATTCAGAGCTTTAAACAGTGAGTCGATTAACATGCATCATAGCAGTGGAAACAGGACACCGCCTTGGGGCCAACCCATGTTACCTCCGCCATTACATATTGGCCGCAGTCAGTATCCGCATCCAGTGTTCTATTCACAAGCATTGCTCTTATCTATAAAACTAGTGATTCTTGTGTTGTCAAAAGCAGCCTCAATTTCGATGAAAATGCCCAGCGGTATTTCTTCTTGTCGAGTGCGACTTAAATTCTGCCCACTAGATTTGAAGCATCTTCGACAAAGAATCCATTTGTAAAGCAGTTTTGCCTCTCTCCATGCCTAACAAGATGAAGGAAATCATGACTGAAGCTATTGGCAATCGTGTAGCCATCTTTTCCGATTTTTGGTATGAAGGCTACTCTTCCTGTTCGTAAGGGTTTCGGTATGTAACCAGTCAGACAACACTTTTAGGACACTT
The DNA here is from genome assembly GCA_949129095.1 of Volucella bombylans. Taxonomy (NCBI): domain Eukaryota; kingdom Metazoa; phylum Arthropoda; class Insecta; order Diptera; family Syrphidae; genus Volucella; species Volucella bombylans. The sequence continues at coordinate 113,363,472 of OX422144.1, read as the reverse complement.
TTCATTTTATTGCAAATTTCTTTTGCATGTTTACCTGTCACGAAACATGTCGCTTTGCAGTCTAAATTTTCTAGTTAATGGCAATGACCACAAAAGGGGTGAGAAAGACAGTGACTTGTTTGTCGCTGGAATTAGTCGTTATTCTACAGCTTTCGAGGGTCGCTCTCATCCATCTTAGGAAGAGGAGGCTGATCAATACTTTTAAGTTCCTTGGCTTTTGAGATGCAATCGTCCCCGGTATTGCCACAGAATTATAAAGCAGATGCTCACATTCCTATTGGTCAAGAATTATTAATTAGAGCGATCTCTAGCATATGAATAACAGGATTAACCATATTTTTATTGCTAAGTCATTTATCTACTAATCAAAAAGCCAAGGGAATGTGGAGATTGCTGTCAATAATTTCAAATAAAAAACAAGGCTCTTCGGTACTATGTCTATAGTAACCGAATTAGAAAACCAATATGGAGTAGGTACATGATATGTGTGAGATAAGTTGTATTGTAATTTGTTACAAGTCAAACGTTATATAGTAGATGCAAAAATGTATACACCGGAGATATATTGTATATACCAACCAACCTCAAGTGTGATTTTCAAAGCCAACCAAGGAGGGTTTAACTTAAGAAGCGGTTACTCTTGCATCTGGTTTCGACAGTAATTCAAATAAACCACCAACCTCTGCATCACAAAAGGATCATCACCACCGCCTTCATGAAATCTATGTAAGTCTTTTCCTGTTGGTTAAGTCAAAGTCTAATTAAAACAGAAAACCATTTCACAAAAGTTGCACAGCAACCAGTTAAGGGGTATTCCACATAAAACAGCATCCCTTTTAGTATAAAAGGCAGGAGGGAGCAGAAAGGGAACATCTTTCCCTAAACTGACAGAATTATACTCCTGTCGCTGTAGCTACACTACCATACCCTTAAACCTTCCATTCTCCCCCGTGTGTTTACGTTTCCCATCCAAACATATAAATGTTAGATACATACCTATACATATGTCAGTTCCTCGTGGAATTGAGATTCCTATCACGATTGAGCAATTTCCATCACATAAACCCCCATCCTGACTGCATCCTCGCTTACATCATCAAAAAGGTAAAAGCGCGACAAATGTGCAACAACTTGCCCAAAGAAGAAGAGTTATAAAAAAAAAAATAGAACGCAATGACTCAGCCCAACATAAACTTGCATACTATGGCGGGGTGTTATTCGGAACTTCCTACGCTAATACTCGTGGTATCCACAATACTCGGCGCTTGGGTTTAGTTTTCATTTCAAAGGATTCTGTATCGCTTGGCTGGAGTGCCTGTACACCTGTATGGAATTAGCATCACAATTTCGCATTATACAGAGAATATTCAAGAGATGAGTATCTGTTGCCAGGATTCGTATCCGCAATCAGTCGAAAGGTTGCTACTCCGATACAAATCAGAATTGTCTAAGTAATTGATGTGAAATGCGCAACCATTAATTAATCAGATGCACCAGCACACGCACAAGCACTGAGATTACATCGAAGCTCCAGTCATTGGTACTTAATCCGTCGTATTTACTGAAGGATGAAGGGTATTCAAAACGAAATTGCAAACTGTAAAATCCGAATCGAAAATCTACTGAATTTTGAAATTCAAATTTATTAGATGCGATTGCACCAAATCTATTACTTTAGTTCCATGCTTTAGCTTTTGTATGCTTGGAAGCCCCTCGTTACCCTTTGGCATAAAAGCAGACATCCTCATATATAATTCCGACGACGGAAGTCCGCATCTATTCGGATTAATTCCAGCTTCGATTAAAATTTAAAACTTAAAAAACAAAGATTAAGAAAATAATGAAGGAGATTGTGCAATTCAAATCGAAAACGATAAGAAGTGTACGATTAAATCGGAAATTACAATGGAAACGGATTTCTAGAAACATGCTCAATCTGTCTGCTAGGACCTTGCGTGAATGATCTCAAAACCAGACACATAAACTCGCTGAAAGGGGGAGTAAACTTAACTGGCGAACTCAGCCAACTTCAAACTATGTATTTTAAAGACATTGTTTCGATTCGATAACACTTTCAGAGCGTGTAGCAATGAGGCGTGTAAAGCCATCAAATAGCTGACTAGTACTTGCTAAGTACGGAAAAATGGTACACTTTCCTTTTTTATAATCGGCGCGCGCTCAAGGGATTGCATACCCTTAAAATATTTGCACACAGCACATGTACTGGCGACATATGCCATAGCTAAAAGGCTACATGCGTTGACCTCAAAAGAAACTGCGGTAAGTGACCTAAAACAGTCAACATCGTAAATCGAGTAAAGCAATGATAGAAAGGGAAGGGAACAATAGTGGAGTAAGCAAGGAAACCTCTGGAACTTGATACTGTCAGTTAAGAGGCTGCGAAGTAGCCAAGGAGTTATAAAAGAGAAGAGATAAATTCCTTAAGCCGCAGCATCGACACCTAAAACTAGCAAGCAAGAAAAAGCATAACTCCGGTAAAGAAGCAGCAACCAAAGAAACGCCATCGGGTTTTCATCACTAAAACACTACGGAAAGAGTGACGGAAGAAAAGTCATCCGGTATTACATAGAAGATAGAATCCGACCGGGTTAAGATATGCTCAAGCCGTTAGTTAAGATCGAAAATAATTGCCGTAATACGCGTGCTAAATCGAGAACGTGAATATGAAACGAATGCTCAGGATGCCAACATGGAATGCTAAGGTCTTCTACAAAACCTTGACGAGATAGAAATAATCGTACGAGAAAAATACATTGACGTTTGCTTGATCTTGGAAATTATGGGGTTTATCACGTTTGTCATTCATCAAAAAAGACAAGAGGGGGATCATCCTTGTTTCGTTAGTTAGTTTACTTTTCAATGCATTTTATTTTCTTAATCATTAACTCTTACATACTGACAAAAAATGCTTAAATGCTAGCTTAAAATTATATGCTATTCACAGAGCAAATAGATTGGTCAGCTATGCCTCATTAGTGAGGCTGGTACGTAATTGAAGGAAACGACGACGAAACAACTTCTCCATCATTCAACCAACAGAAATACTGGTGCTGCAGAACGACATCCTTCTTATCGCGATTCCTCACCGCCCTACTGAACCTGAGACGATCCACACTGCCATGTGCGACGTCTCTGTTGTAGTTGAATCGCCTGTCCCCAGCTGTCCGAGCAACATGGAAGATTAACGGAACCGCTGATCTATCCTGCATCAGCCCTATCTGATCAAGGTAGAGGAATGCTTCCGGAGAAACGAACCCGTCAGAGCGCACATTCTCGTGGTAAAGGTAATTGGGGTAGTAAGCAACTGATATCAGGTTATTCGTCGAGGTCATTGTTCTTGCAATGTGCCTTCGAGTCAGCTTAATTACGAAGTTGTCCACTCGTATTAAGTTCGCCCTGTTGTAAAGGACCTCGTTAGGATAAAATTTCTTGTACTCCGACTCCGGTGTTCTGTACAAGCGAAGGCAAGCCCTCTCAAACACCCGAATCTTTTCCATTAAGCTTGCTCGTACATTGAACCACACGGGACAACCAAATACCAGCATGAGCCTGATAAGGGCCATGTAGGAGATTACCTTTACCCTCGCATCGAGTTGGCTGCTATAAAACAGTCTCTTTGTAAGGGCAAAAGCACCTTTAGCTCTGGCCAGAGCAGCATCTACATTTTTGTCAAAATACAGAAACTGATCCAGCCAGATGCCAAGGTATCTGACTACATTTCGACAGGCAAGAGGCTGTTCGTGTTGTCCAATGATCGAGAACTTTCGCCAATTTGTTCTGGTATCCATAGAGGCTCCAGACAACGGCGTCCTAAAGAGAATGGTTTCCGATTTCTGAAAGTTGATTTTCAACTTCCAGTCGTCGCAAAATCGTCTTATCTTATCGAAGTCACGCTGCAAGAGAGTATTAATGACCTCGATTTTTGGACCTGTTCTGTACGCTATCAAATCGTCTGCGTACGCAATAGTATGGGGAAGTGAACCTATCAAGTCGCTTGTATAAATGTTAAATAGGATCGGCGAATTTACCGGCTGAAGACCATTTTTAATTTGAAATATTCCAACCGAAGTCGCATCACCATTTTTCACGATGGGCTGTCTGTTGGTTAGCATATTATAAAGAATGTACAAGATCCCCAGCCTAATCAGCCTATAGAAAAGGCCCTCCAACCATACGGTGTCGAAGGCCTTCTCCAACTCAACAAGGCAGGCACCAGTACATTGTTTCTTGCCTTTATTCCATTGGATATCGAACACCAGTTTAGACGCGGCATGTGAGATATCATGTCCCGCCTTAAAACCGAATTAGTTATCCGGAACTATATGTTAGTCTTCAACCTACCTAGTCAGAGCTCTATTGATTACTTTTTCAAACACCTTACTGATATTCGGAAGGAGACGTATCGATCGAAGATTCGCCGGATTAGATATATGCTTTCCCTTTTAGGGGATAGATTGAACCACCGCCGTTTTCCAATGCGCTAGATAATGTGCATTATTCATTGCATTATTAAACAGGGTGGTGTAAATGTCCACCGCTTCTAGAGGAAGATGTCGAAGCATGATGTTCGGAATACCATCGGTCCCCACTGATTTCTTAGCCCTGATTGTGTTGAAGATCTCATGGAGTTCCTCCCTCGAAATGAACGGGGGAAGGTCACCCTCTTTGGAAATGACATTATTTTCGTCGCTGAACCGGGTGAAACCAGAGCCCTCGGATTGCCAGTTCCCTATTTCATTTCGAATGCAGAAGTCGTGCACCAAGACGCGATTGTCCAGGTCATAATTAGGGCCAATGGTATCAGTGGCCTTGTATACTTCCTGGAAAGTCGCCCCTATGGCCTCAACCTTATCCTGTGGATCCTCAGTCACAAAGAAGTCGTCATCGTCAGCGGCTTCATTTGGATCAATACCTGCTATTGTCAGTAACCGTTCGTTGTCTGTTGTCCGGGCTATTTTTAGACACTGAAGGTCGTTTTGATTTTTTTCTCCGGAATAGTTTATTTATTTGTGGAAAAATATTCGGGTTGCTGGTGTTTACAGCCCGAACCTTGTTGTTCCAATATGAACTTACAGAAATTCTGTAATTCTCTTTTATTAACGTTTGACTTCAGCGCCCTAATCTCCGGGTCTTGTCTGTCAGTTAACTGTCTGTACAAGTTTTTGAGTCTTGACAGAAGTCTACTTTTCTGTCGGGTCAGTGAGTCAATAGTAGGATTGCGGAGCAGGTCTTCGTTAGTCGTACACTTGACACGGCTGTTGTAGTAAGACTAACTTTATTTGAGATAATGAATGCTCTTAACAAATTAGCTGATAGCTTAACCATCGGAATCATACAGTAGGATGTAAAAGAATTCATACATCAGACCTTCTATATTAAGGAATCTCCCAAACATTCTGAAGACTTACAAAAGACCACGAAAATGCGCAAGTAATCCCATTACTTGTAAGAAACAGTCATAAATTATTTACTATTCCATCTATTCACTGCCCACGGCGATAAGCGTTTAGAAAAAAGTGTCTTCAAAAATATATTCAAAACACTCTTAAGCCTAGTTTCGGTTTTCCTGGAGCTCAAGATGCAAACCAACTGATACCACTAAATTACCTGATTACATCGATTTCTTCATTTCGAAAGGGATATCTACCAATTTTATAAAAGTTGATGAAAGCATTGACCTTTCCTCTGATCATTTTCCAGTCATTAAGGCAATGAGTGAGACTCTAATTAAAAAGCAAGATTTAGCAGAACTAAATAGCAGTAATATTTGGTAGGTTTAAGGAAGAAAGTTGAAGAGAAATGCGTACCACATAATACGCCACACGAACAAAGTGATCAATGTTGAAAGCGTTCAATATGTCGTCTGGACTAATACTCTATCAAAAAGAAAAAGCAACAAACTGTGACCGCAACTATCCACCCAAAATAAAATAAATTAATGGGTTGTATGTTGCATAGTAAAAATTTGAAAGCCACTATTATTTTTCCGTAAATTTTTATTCAATCAAAATAGGATCCATTGGCATCTATGACATTCTTCCAACGTGATGCAAGGTCAAATATTCTTTTTTCATACAACTGCTAACTTTTTGAGGCAATGATATCTTCAAAGGCTTTTATGACCTCTGCTCGGTTTCGGAAGACCTTCTGCCAGCAAAATGAATCCAGATTGTGGAAAAGATAGTACGAGTAATCCATTGCGGAAATATCAGGAGAGTACAGTGGATGCGGAAGAATCCTACTTGTGAGGTATGGGCTCTAGCATTGTCATGCAAAAGGATCGGACCGTGCCTACTGCCCAACGCAGGTTGCTTTTCAATTTGGCATACAATATCTCGATTTGCTCACAATATTTGATAGCGTTTGTCGTTTCTCCTTGTTGAAGGAATAAAAAGTGGATTGGTCCTTTCGATGTCCACTAAATTGTCACCGTAACATTTTTTGGGTGAAGATCAGACTGGGGGGTGTGTTTTGGTTTTTCATGTGCATCCAACCACTGCCCAAATCTTTTACAATTATCATACAGTATCCACTTTTCACCACAGGTGACTATCCGGTGCAAAAATGGTTCAGTTTGGTTTCTTAATGTAAGCGATGTGCAGAGTGCCAAGCTGATCATCGACAAGAGCAAACACACAAGTGCATTGTGAAATTCGCTCCTCGCGTGAAGGAAAAAAATCAAAAAATAAAAACATCAACGCGCGAGTGCAGTGAAATCCACAGTGCGGGCATCCCAACCTTCCGGCCCCTGGTCATACTGGTGCTTGCACTCAGTCACTGCGGCTGTGTATGTAACAACCGATGGATGGCGGACTGTGAGTATGAATTTTGATGGTGTGCGTGGTTCATATGGTTAAAATTCCATCTCCGCAAGCAAATTATCCACTATTGCTTTATTTACAGAAGCCCCAAACTGGACAGCAATTCGACTTTGAACGAGCTTGATGCGCTGTCTGACTCCATTCAAAGAATTGTATCCCTGTTTCCTTATACTGAAATCGTTATTACGAGCGAATTACTGGTAAATCTACACAATTCTGGGTGGCTTCGACATTCTGGACAAACAACAACCGAAGGACGGTGTGTTGAGATCTTCGCTGCGGAAAACAACTTGAACCATCTTGTAAATGAGCCCACACGAATACCAGATGTTGATAGTCATACCTCCAAAACCCTTAACTTGTTTTTAACTTCTCACCCTGATAAGTATACCGTTGATGTGCTCTCCCCTCTAGTCTCGTCGAACCATGGTGTTATATCAGCTAATTTCTCGTACACCGACCACACAGTAAAAAAATCCTAAAAGAACCGTATGGCAATACGAGAAAGCCAACTGGAGCGGTCTTAACAGCTTCTTTAGGAATTTTAACTGGTCGTTAAGAAACGAAAAACCGAAAAAAGTTGAAACGAGCCAGGAATGACTGCAACGTCTTCTTAAGCGTTTGAAATTTTAATACGTTCAAAAGTTGAGGGAAAAAATACTACAATGTCCCAAAGGTAATAAAAGCTTTTGCTCGTTTGTCAAAAACATCAGAAATGCTGCCTCATCCCCCATCCCAACGCTCATTCACAATGACATTCCAGCTGTTAGCTCATTGGACAAGGCCAATCTGCTTGCTGCACACTTTGCGGCCAGCTCAACACTCCCAGATTGTGCTTTGTCTCCGCCTGCATTTGAGTGCGTCGAATCTTCAATGAGACGAATCGACTTTCGCAAGAGTACTTAAAGATCTCAACATAAATCCGCTGGTTCAGATGGTATATCTCCCCTTCTTCTGAAGAGGTGTTCTTCCTCGCTGGCAAAACCACTGCGTAAGCTTTTTCATCAATTCTACTCTTTAGGACTCTTCCCGAGCAGATGGAAAAGAGCATTTGTCCAGCCCGTCCCTAAAAAAGGCGAATCATCTTCTCTCTCCTCCTACAGACCCCATGACCTTCGCTGATAAATCGTCAGCTCATGAAATATCTTGAAACACGACAACTTTTCAATGACCGGCAATATGGTTTTCGTAGCAACAGGTCCACTGGTGATTTGATGGCATGTCTTACCGAAAAGTGGAACCAAAGCGTACATCAATCTGGCGAAAGCAAGATAGTTGCACTTGATATTTCTAAGGCATTTGACAGAGTTTGGCATCAGGCTCTTTTGTCGAAAATGCGTGCATTTGGGATCGACGACTCTCTTCTTCAATGGATTAGAAATTACCTTTCGGAACGTTCAATTCAAGTTGTCTTGGACGGTTTCAAGTCTGATATTCACAAAATAAATGCTGGTGTGCCCCAGGGCTCTGTTCTGTCACCGACACTCTTTTTAATTTTCATTAAAGATCTCTTGTCTGCTACTTCTAATCCAATATATTCCTTTGCTGACGACAGTACTCTCTGCTTTTATATTCGTTTCCGGACTCACGGCCCTGCTCTTCGGCTGTAGAACGAGAACGGCAGCGTATGCTAAGCTCATTAAATTCCGATATTGACAGCATAACCAATTGGGGAACTATCAACAGAGTGGAATTTAATGCTTCCAAAACACAATGCTGTCTGCTGTCTTTAAAGCGAAATTTAAACACCCAGCCATTATCCATGAATGGCACTTGCATCGTCGAAAACGAAAAACATTCCATTCTCGGTATGTGTGTCAATGACGACTTACGTTGGAATGACCACATATTTGATATCGCCAAAACTGCTGCGAAATGTCTAGGTTTCCTCAAGCGATGTAAGAAATATTTTACCCCCTCTGATCTGGCCTCAATATATAAGGAGTACAATGATCACATCTGGTCAGGTGCTCCTAAAACATCTCTGTACCTGCTAGATAGGATTCAAAATCGTGCGATAAATCTCATTGATAATACTAATATCAGTCAGTCAATTGATACCCTCGAACACCGACGTAATGTCTCCTGTCTCACTTTGTTTTATCGCTATTTCCACCACCAGTGTCTACTGAAGTCGCCAGTAGCATTCCGCCCATTTTAACTTTCAACCGTAACACCCGTCTCGCTATGAATGCTCATTAGTATACGCTCAAGCCGACTTTCGGACGAACTCTAAAATATCGTGATTCGTTCCTATGCCGTACAACTCGCTTATGGAATGCCCTGCCGATCTCTGTATTTCCTGGACGTTATAACATGCAAAAATTTAAAAGCAATGTACATCGGTACCTCTCTTTTCTTCCTCCCTAAATTTCCTTTGCCCGCGCTGTGAACAATCACCTTAAGGAAACCCCTTGAACGCGCGCCCATTATAAAAAATAAATAAAAAACAAAATAAAAAAAAACTTTCTTGGCCTAAAGCCACACTATTGCCGAAGATGTTGAGGAGACTTATTCCCCTATAGTCGGTGCGGGGGATCTCCTTTCTTTAGGATCAGAAAAAAAACGCTGAAATTTCACTCGCCGGGCATAGTTTCGTCGATCCAGATTTTAGAAATGAGTTGATGCAGCTCGGCCATCTGCTCAAGCAACTTGGTTAGATTTAAGCTTAGAAATCACTGCCCTAACTTAATCTTGATCGGGTGAACAGAAATGTTGGATGCCTTGGTCCAGGTTGAATGGTTCATTCTGCCTAACGGCGGGGAGTTGAACGGTCTGCAGAAATAATATTTCCAGATTTTCAAAAACAAATGTGTTTATGCTATGGGGTTTTCTTCTCTTGCAGATATCTTTTCGTGCTCGACCGCTTTGGCATGTTTGTTTTATTTTTGCCAAAACTTCCAAACTTCATTTTTCTTTTAGCACTTCTCAAGGGCCTCGATCGAGCGCTTCTCGTCCTTTTTCTTCTGAGGAGCCTATGTTATTCGTTTTCTTCTCTGCTCCTAGAATTTCGGCGACCTTTTTGTTTTGCTTTTTACATCTGTTGTGTCTCTAAATTGCCCTGTCTACATTCGTCATCGAACTAGGGGATTCTGGTTGAAAGACAGTACATCAGAGACGGCCTCTCTGATTCCTTTTTGGTAGTAATCCCACTGATCACCTACATTTGATGCTGGCGGTATCGAACTCCTCGAGAGATTAAGGGAAACTTGATCGGAAAAGTCCCTGGTGGTCTCTTGTGATTGCAGCCATTCGACGTTGAACTTCCCATCAAGATATCAAGATATGGAAACCGTGTACTGGCTACTGTAAGGTTGATAACTCTGTGTCTGTTTTCGTTTGTGATGACGTCGGCGCTGTATTTTCCTTGGCATTAAAATTACCAAAGAGGACTGATCTAGGGCAATTGGAATAACACCCCCACTAGGAAAAAAGAGAAAGCAAGTAGTAAAATAAAATATCCGCTGGAAATAAAAGAACTAGTGAGAGAAAAGAGGAGAGAGCGCAAAATATGGCAACAATCCCGTGGTCCCCATCATAAAACATACTTGAACCACTTATGCAACAAATTGAAAGAAGCAATACGAGATTACATAACATAAATAGGAATATCTCTACATATCTCGAAGGTCTGACTACCGAAAGAAGTTCAAATTACTGCCTCTGGAAAGCTACGAAAGGAATCAAAAAGCCTCAAATGCAATTTCCTCCCATAAGAAAAAAATAATAACTAATGGGCAAAAAGAGATAAAGAGAAGGCGAATTTATTTGCCGAGCACCTAGAAGAAACCTTTTGATGGACAGGCGTTAACAGGAAGTTCTAGTTATATAATTACGGCACCGGACAACTTTAGAATAAAAACTGTGTCGCCAGGAGAACTTAACCAAACAATTAAAAAATTGAAAAATAACAAGGCCCCTAAGTATGATTTAATAACGAATTCTCAAGTAATTGCCGAAGAAAGCCCTGATCAAACTGCTCCAAATTATAAATGCTGCGCTAAGATTATCAAACGTTACAAGCCAATGGAAAGTTGCCGAAGTTATAATGGTCCCTAAACCAGGCAAATCTCTAAACGAACAAAAAGTCCTACATACCCATATCGCTTCTACCGATAATATCTAAAATATTTGAAAAACTCCTATTGAAGAGCTTGCAACCGATCATTGAAGAGAGACGTCTAGTTCCTGAGCATCAATTAGGTTTTAGAACTAACACGCAATTGACCAGGTTTATAGAATTACGAATGAAATTGAGAAAGCCTTAGAGGGGAAAAAGATATGTTCTAGCGTTTTTCTTGACATGCCTCAAGCCTTCGATAAGGTATGGCAGGCTTGAACTTTAAGCTAAGTTAGGTTCTTCCAAGAGAGCTGCATAAGATTCTGGGTTCGTGTTAAACATAGCACCGAATACTCAGAATTTAAAGAGATCGCTGCTGGAGTTCCACAAGGAATCGTACTTGGCCCGGTATTATATTTACTCTATACTTGAGACATACCGGAAGAATCAGATGCCATAGTAGCCACGGACGATACGGCTATACTAACTACAGATACTACCAAATCTACTCATGTTAATTTTACTTACCGGAAAATAAACAATATTCCCATTTTCATTAACTCGGTACAAATACCATATGCAAATGAAGCAAAGTAGATGTAAAACTGAAATGGAAGCCGCATGTTAAAAAAAAAAAGTGATGAACTTGAAAATAAATTCAGACAAATGTAATGGCTACTAGGAAGGCATTCCAAGTTAAGCATATAACAAACTGGTAATCTGCAAGCAAGTGCCTAAACCTGTATGGACGTACGGTATACAATCTTAGGGTTATACTAAACCAAGCAACCGAAGTATTCTCAAAACCTATCAAAACAAAGTTCCAAGAGAAATCGTGAACGCCCCATGGTATATTAGAAACAGCGACATCCACAGAGACTTAGGAATAGTTACCGTCGAAATAATGAACTTTGCTCTCAAACCCCGTATTCATTTACATGGTCATTGTAATAATAAAATACTCCAAAAATAAATACTGGACAAGACAAACTTAATGCGTCGATCACAGAGAACGAGATCGTTCGATCTGGCTCGATAAGGACTATCCGCATATAATAGCGGTACTAGCCGGTGCTTTTGCTGGAAAACTACCTGCCCGACACGAATACTATTTGAAACGGAAACTACGTAATAAGGTAACTTAGTTGTAGTCGACAAGAAGGGGGGCGTTTTTTAGTGAGTAAGAATCTCACACTACTATGAGAACCATGAAGATTTTCAAGCCTACCCACGGAAAAAAAAATAGGGCATTGCTCGTTGATTTATTCGAGGAGCTTGTATAAGCAGTGTTTGTTAAGGCCACTCTGCCGGTACGTGGGCGTTTACGCGAATCATTGTCGTTGTTCGCTTACACGACTGAATCTCAAAACTTGTTTCCTACATTTTCTTCCAACGGCAAATCCGTATCCGATTACTGTCCTTATCGCGCGGGTTGTCTATAATATCCTGTCTTTCCAGTTTTTCATCCTCTTTTTGTCCGTTCCATCCCATCGCACTTCTTGGATGGCGGTTATGTCTGCTTTATAGTAGTCGCGGATCTTCGTTGGTTTTCCGGCTGCAATTGGTCTGTTAAGGGTCCGAACGCGTTCCACGTGCAGATCCGAAGATCGTTGTTCTTAATAATTTTTCAGTGAATGCGCTATTATTATTTGCTTTTACCTCTTCCGTATAGGGTTATGAATCCTATGTGGACGTAGGCCAGTATTATATCTTTGGTTAACTAAGCACTTTCTATTTAAGCCTCCATGAATAAGGATTTACTCATGCTGTTACCATTGACCACCATTGGGAGGTAGAAAAAGCACTCCTCAACGACAACTTTTTTCTGACTCAAACACCTAACGAAATAAACAGAAAAATCTACACAACAATCATTCGTAAGTATTGTAAATTGTGCCTTCTCCGTGATTCTCATAATTTCATGAACTTTACATCGAATTATTTGTATTGGGTAAGTAAATATAATTTCAAAATAAATTTAGTATGAAGAGTATTAAAAGGAAACCAGAAGTGTTTGCGCTATGAATAATGTCACCGTTTTCTTGAGCTGAAATAAGAAAGGTAGTGGTAAAAAGCCGTAGATCCTTCCTTTAAAACAGACAAGATATCTTGAATGTTGTAGGCAATGGCCGACATTATTTACCACTGATTGTAATTATTTTACTATCAGGATTCATTCGAAAATAAGGCTGCACTGTTTCCACTGTTCTGTTGTATTGCTTATCGTCTCTCGGAGACATAAAATGTCAGATCAAGGAAACAATTTAACTATAAATCAATTATATCAACACACAGTCATAATTATAAATGTGTTAAGCAGGGTTGATAAACTTCTATGTAGACAGCTCCCGTTGTAAGAGCGTGTCTGCAATTCAAAATGACTACTACTACAATAAAAGTGGTTAGTTTACATTTTCTTCTCCTGCACTTTCTATTAAAAGCAGATGTATATACGAGTATTATAGTGTTTCTCTTACTTAGGAGAAGATGAAACACAAAAGACTTACTGCAAAAGGGAAGAAATATATTTCTGAAAAAGTTTTACAACAACTCGGGAAAGAAAACAAGGATAAACTTAGAAACTGAACAAAACGTTGAAGAATTCATCTTGTACTCTTCCCATTCCCTGATTCTACGAGTATGTGGCCATTTTGGCGAAATCAAAAGAATGTTAACGAAACATTTCAAAACAGAACTAGCAACATGCCAGAAATTCAATAACTTAACATATGACTTCCTTATGACAATGGAACGCAAGAAACGTCTGAAGGCAAAATCGTAGAATTCAAGCGAGAGAGACAGGAAGGGAATAGTAAACGAACAAGAACTAAGAAGAATGTGCAAAATTACCATTCTATCCTGCGCGCACACATCCAAATTGTTGTGTTGCTCTCATTTATGGGCATCTCCATTTCCGATTCATTCACTTTGTTTCGTTTCGAAAACTTCGCCGGATGAAACAGCAAAAGGCGAAGGACGTGCGGCAAATACTGCCATGCAAGCGAAGTTTTAGTCCTTGAAATTATTTGCAATGCTTGCAAAGTCTGTGGTTTATACTCGTATTTATCTTGAGTGAATAGGGGTTGTTTTGTTGATAAGTTTCGCTGTATCGCTAAGTATGTGTCTGAGACTAAGATGACTTGCCTTCAACGAATTTTTATCTTTTTACTCTATTTTCGTAGCATAATTCATTGTCAAAAAAAAAAATGGACAGGGGAGAGAGATTTTGAAGAATTTTCTTACCAATTTTGGCATTTCAGAAACAACTGGCGGTAATCTAAAGGATATTCATTCATTTTGATATACCTTCCTTCCATTTTTCCACATTAAAAACGTAATCCGAACACCATTGCCGTCGTTTTTTTTTTTTTGAATTGAAATATTTATCCTTGGTGATCCTTTGAAATTTCAATTCTTAACATATTTACATCCTTTTCCAATAATACCTTGGATTCAAAACTCACATAACAACTCACACAACTCACTCACACAACTTTTAAATGCTTTTATTTTATTTTTTATTTTTTAATTTAAGAAAAACTTTAAGAGAAATTTTAACTTTAAAAAAATTTAACCTCGTGTTGCAGGGCTGGCGGATGGTTTTATGTATATTTGTGTAGAAATTTGGAAATTGAATTCGACTTTTCCTTTCAACTGAAACAAAAAACTCAAAACCGATCAATTTTACATAATTTTTCGCAATAAAAAAACTATATCGATAACCGCGAACGGATTTTGTTTTTTTTTTTATAAACTAATTGATGGTTTTGATTTTGATTTTAGTTCAGAAAACAGACCGCCAACACCTCCGATCGGACTCTGGTAGCACAATCGGTATAGTTGATTTTGTGAAAAAAAAAATGTTTTTCACCAATCGGGGGGAAGAGAACTTTGCAGTGGAACAAGAAAAGCTTCTATTCCATGAAATTCTCTCTTCAGGATGATATCTTTGATTTTCACCACTAGAAGAACATTCGTGTAATGAGTGAGTGCAATTTGGAAAAAGTGGCAGTCCACCACCAGAAAGCGGGGGAATCTCTCTTGCCCAAGCATCATTGGTGAATTTCCCGGATTTGTTCTCTTTTTGGAATTTCGTGTTTTCGCGCAGATTGCGGAATGAAAACAACGTGTTACTATAAATTCTTCTACTACTGCTACCACTACAACTGATTTGGCATCATATGGACCGAAATAAGGCAAACAATCGCCGCCAGAACAACACGAACACGAGACTATTCACGTCACAGAGACATTCAATATTCAGCGAGGAGTTCTAAAAAGAAAATAAAGTGCTCCTCCTTTAGGTGTTTTGAGCTATTTTTGCAAAAATACCTTTCCCAATATATTATTTACAGATAGTTAGATGATGCCGTGAGAGGATGCATTTTTAGGTAGGTTTCCCTTCCGTTTAAGGGTATAAGTTTAAAGAGAGCGCCGCGTAATTCTAATTTTCATTAATAAGCGTGCATACGGTTTTGGATTCTCTTTGCTGCTGCTTTATTGAGAACAATCGAGATGGTGACTTTTCCCGGCTTCTCTGTTTTCTTCTACAAAAACAACCTGTCAACCCCAAGGAGGGTGCAAATTCTGACAGTGAGCTCGATTCCAGATTGTTGTGACTTGCCAATTGGAAATGAAACAACGGGATGTTTGTTCTAAACATTTGCGCCATCTTTTTGTTCTTGGATTTTTGTGTTCCATTTATCTGCTAATACCAATTGACAACATTTTTAGTCAACATCATATGTTGCGTTTTTGACGATATATGGCGTTAAATCCAAATAACTCAGAACAGCTGTTCATATTGACAACTGTCACGGATGCTCTCGCTAGTATTATAACGAAAGCTGCCAAAATGGGTTCAGCGGTAAATGGCGGCAAAACCACGTATAATACTGTCAACAATCGAGAGTTATAAATTTGAAGAACATATTAAGGGACTTTGTCTACTTCGACTCTGTTATAAATTCTGCCAACAACACCTCCGTAGATATAAATCACTCTTGCCAATCGCTGTTTGTTTAGGCTAAGAAACCAATTGAGTAGTAGGGCTCTGTCTCGAAATACTGAGGAGACTCTATGTAAGGTCTTGATAACTGCAGTCCTACTTTATGACGCAAAAGCATGGACTCTATGGAAAGCGGATGAAGATATCCTCAGTCGTTTCGAGAGAAAAATCTTTCGAAGAATATTCAGTCCTTTTTGCATTGAAGGGCTACATTGACTACACGAGCTGCACAGTGACATGGACCTAGTCAGAAAACTGCGTGTCAGCCGCCTGATATGGCTAGGACATGTAGAGCGAATGCTCCGGCCCGCAGAGTCTTCGCATCAAATACGGAGGGATAGCGCAGTAGAGGATGACCGCGATTGAGGTGGCGCACGCACATGGAATGGGTACCTCAGCCTACTTAGCGTGCAGAACTGAAGGCAGCTAGTTAAAGATCAATCTGGCGGGAAACTCTTGTTGGTTGAGGCCCAGGTACACCCCGGACTGTACCGCCACCTTAAGTAAGTAAGTAAGACAACACTTCTGTCCACTTCTGCAAGTTCTTAGTGCCGTCGCTAACAAAATTGTTTGTCTTTAACAACAAGAACTTCTTGAACATCATCCTGAGATCCAAAATTGTTTCCATCGAGGAAGTAGATGAGAAACAATTGCAATTTATGCTTTATTCGACAGCTGGTTTCAACTTTTCAAAGATTTCAGTAAAATAATCGTTAAATTTATTTGAAATTCTTCCTAAATCGGACACCATTTCTCACTCAACTTCAATAGTATCAATTTTACCAGAGTTTCTATCCTTTCCCAAAATGCTATCAATTACTCGCCACTCTTCGCGTACATTACCTTCAGCACTAGCAAACCTTACGCTATACATGTTGTTTCGAGTGCCTTCGATTTCTTTTTTTAACTACTTACAAGAAGTTTCATAATGTTTTTTAAGTCTAATATTGTTCTGATGTTTGTTGCATTTTAAGCTCAACTTCCTCTTTTTTCTTCTCTTATTAATTAGATTGTTTGTCATCCAAGGTTTCAAATGCTTCTTCTTACTCGACAGATTTCTTTGAAAAGTACTCGATTTAAGGTGTTTTTGAAAAAACATCCAGGAATAGGTCAAAAGCAACGGAAGGATTACCTTCGGAAAAAACCGTTTCCCAGCATTCAAAAGTTAAAAATTCTTTCAACATCGTGTAAGTAATTTATGGAATACTTCACTCTATTAGAAGCGGATTTAAAGTTTTCAGAACGATTGTAAACTGAAGAATAATTTAGGCTAACCATGATATGATATGTCAGCTTCAAATCGTGTACCTGGCCACTAAAAATATTTTTATTATTTTTTTGAGTTCTTAAGAAAATATGGTCAATACAATTCATAGAGGAATCGGTCAAACGGGTAGGTTCATAGTAAACAAATAATTTTCAGTATCAATGTTACACTCATCAAGAATATCAACATTGATATCACCGATAACAATTAAATTTTTAGCTAGAGTTGTATTCTTAGCACAACTCTCATAATACTCATAACACACATACCCATCT
Source organism: Volucella bombylans (assembly GCA_949129095.1). NCBI lineage: Eukaryota > Metazoa > Arthropoda > Insecta > Diptera > Syrphidae > Volucella > Volucella bombylans. The sequence goes on along the minus strand of OX422144.1, from coordinate 113,346,020 downwards.
TTAACATACACGGCAACACCTCCAGCACATAAAACTCATTACAATTTACCAAAGGAAAGTTGTTACCTTCTATTTTATACAATTCAAATTCTTTTCCGTATAGCCAAATTTCACTTAAGACTTAAAACGGGTAAATTCAATAATGAATCAAGATGAGCTAAGAATATTGAAAAAAAAATTTCTCAAGCTACGTATATTTTGATGTAAACATAAGCAACATTCTACAGAATAAACAAGATCAGCTGGGTTTTCACATGCATTAGAAAGTGGGAGAGAGCTAGCAACAATCATAATTTAAGAAAATCAGCAGCACAATTTATTCTTAAGTAGTTCGCACCCTCTTCTTTTCGCATGCAAATAGTCCCATTTCTCGTCTACACATATTTGTACCTCTTCTTTGTCTTCATTATTGTTGCAGTTTTTAATAGTTGTCATGTTTCATACGTTAAACACTCGGTGACATACATCTTATCCAGTCTTGCTTCGGCATTGAGTAGGTTCGTGGTTAGTTGCTTTCCTCTTTCTTTCTTGACTTTTAAAGGGTTTTCCAATAGGGACTTGACAAACTTTGAATTTAATTTGTGAACGCACTCTTTCACTAATCATCAAACTGTCACTGTCAATTTAAACTCAATATTTTCGTCATGGTAAAGTACACGAACGAGCAACGTCTGCAAATTATAAAAATTTTCTACCGAAATTCGGAGTCGGTGACTGCAACTTTAAGAGCGTTAACTCCAATTTTCGGTCGTAATTCTCGCCCTAGTAGACAGGCAATAACAAGTTTAGTGCAAAAATTTGAGTCAACATATTCGTTGTGTGATGTTGCCGTGTTAGTCAGACAACGGGTTGGTCGAAGTGTCGAAAATATCGCTAATAAGCAAAATATGCGTTATTGGTCGGGTGAAAATCCACATGTGCTTCATCCACAAAAAATAACTGTTTGGTGCCATTGGGCTATTGGGCCATATATTTTCGTCGACGATAACGATCGTCACGTTACTGTGAATGGTCAGCGTTATCGCGCCATGATCACCGATTATTTTTAGTCCGAATTGGAAGATATGGACTTGGACGACATGTGGTTTCAACAGGATGATGCCACAAGCCACACAGCACACGCTACAATCGATTTATTGAAGAGTAAGTATGGTGAGCGTGTTATCTCAAAAAATGGACCAGTCGATTGGCCGCATCGTTCGTGCGATTTAACGCCGCTTGAATATTTTCTGTGGGGCTACGTTAAGTCATTGGTTTATGCTAACACGCCGACAACATTGGAAGAGCTCAGAGCCGGCCGTTACGGCCGAAATATGTGGCCGAGTCGTTGAACATTGGGTCCAACGAATTGACCGCTGCAAACGTGCCCGCAGTCGCCATATTCATAAGTCGAGTTCAATTCATAAATGTTTTGATTGTACTTCAAGCCGATAATAACGTTTTTGAAATATCTCAAATGGTTTGCGTTTTATTTAAAAAAATTTGTCAAGTCCTTATTGGAAAACCCGATATTATTTTATCTTTGCACAGATGAAGCACTAGTTTTACGTGAAGAATGGCTATTTTAATTTTCTTCATGTAGCATTGGTCGATGTCTCCCTCGTTTACGTTCAAGCTCAAACCTTCACGATATACTTTAAGAGCTACATCAGTATAGGACATCTCTAGTTTGATGGTAGGAACGTTGAATATTTCTATATTGTTTGTGCGTAGCTGTTCCTCCAGATTGTTGATTTTCGCTTCGAGAGAATCAATTCTTTTTTCACACTTATCATTTTTAGCTTGCAGTGGGTTGATTTGAATTACTCAAAACCGGTTTCTTTTCAAGTTTTCTTCTATGTATAGTACTACTAAGTCGTATTATCCTTCGGACCGGTGCTATGCTCCGCTGTTGGCCCTTATTTTAGTCGGTGGTAGAGTAGAATTTGAGGCACGCAGTAGAATTAACCTCTTTTCTCGCAATGTTGTTGTTTCTACCGTATGTACTATTTGATTTATCCCATAGTGTTGTGGATCCGCAAGATAACTGTTTACAACAGTCTTACTTCTATTAAGCATCCTTGCAATTTTTCGGCCTGAGAGTCCTAACTCATTGAAGGCATCTATTTTTCCTCTTTCTGTCGCTGTCAAAGTCTTTCGGGAACCCATTTTTTTTTTAACTAAATAAACACAGTTCTTTCCAACGCTTTTTTAAATATTCTTAACAAAACTTTGAAAAAATCGCTGTTATGAACTACTGCAACGAAATATTCGCAATGGTCTTATCCTAGTGGCGCATCTTTTTATACACTTTTCAACAAGTTCATTGTTTGATCTTGGGAAATTTCAATGGTCGTTTCTTAATTACCCTTTAATTTTATCACTTCCTGTTGAGAAAATTTGTACCTGTTCACAGGTAGTAAAAGTTTCTGGGTACCAAATTTCCAACTGGTATACAGCGTGACAATCGATTGCAAAATGTATGGCCTTATCCTAGTAACCGCCAGTGTACCTATGTATATTGCAACCTGATATTTAAGCCTGACTTGAAAAGTCATAATAAGAAAAGATACATTTTTGTATCCCACAGGACATTATTTAACGTACAAACCAAAACCAAAAGTCAATTAAAAACTTACTTCAACATCGATTGAATGAGAGTGATCACAGTTATACTTATATGTGTATCCCCAAATCCACTAATTTGTCAAACATGCTTACCCTCGAGTCCATGTCAATTGTCTGCACTCGGGCTCAACCCCAAGGGGTTTCGTCTCCAATTTTCTGTAAACATCATTCGCTTAGCCTTTGGCTTGAACCAGTTCAATATCAATGTTCGTTCCAATCAATTACGAACTCCTAAAGATATTTTGTTTCTTCTTTTTACATCCACTATATTGTAGTTCAAATAATGTCGCTCGAACAAAATCGATAGAATACGAGTACACAAAGCTTAAGCACTTGTATCTTTGATATACACGAAGAGATACAAGTGCTGCGAGCACAAGTACACTTGGCATTGCGGATTCTCCTTTACTTGTTACGAGTAACAGCATTATTTTTATTTACATTTTAGTTTTCATTATGCTTTCTCACCTTTCTAACCTTATAAAGATACTTGTATCTTGTATTTGTTTTTGTTTTTGTTTAGTAACGAGTTTTTAGGTTTTGTGTGGTATTTATTGTACATCCATGACACATCTTCATACATCAACAAGAAAACGTCCGTTCAGCGGTGGGCAAGACAAACTAAGAAGAACTTGCACTAGGGATTCTGTTTTCGCCCGTATCGTGTGTTGTATGTTGTTGGTGTATCCAGTAAAGAATCCTCGTTCGTAGTAAAGGCTGTTTTTAACCGATCAATGCTGAAATTGACTTGTTTTCAACGTACGTTGACTTAAAAAAAATTCTCTCCGCGTTCGATGACTGCGTACGGACCCTCGTACGATGTTTGCAATGGACGGCGAACTGCATCATTGCAAATACTACCTTTGTGGTGGCTAAATCGTTTTGGACGAACGGTTTTGGGCTACCGTGGATTGAAGTTTGACTCGGTCTCAAGCTTTGCATGAAGCTCCGCAACTTTCTACCATTGCACTATTAGTATCTGAATGAAAAAACTCACCTGGCAAACGAAGTGTTTCACCATACACCATATCTACCAGTGTGGCCTAGATGTCCTCTTTATACGAAGGGCGGTAGCCCAAAAGTATGATGGGAAGTACATCGACCCATTTTTCCGTTTCAAAGCATTTGATAGAGGCCTTCAGGCTTCAACGACCTGTGGTAACGCTCGATGATGCCGTTTGCAGCCGGGTGATAGGCCTTAGCTTTCTGACAGGTCCATAGACGCAATCCTTCCTCAGATTAGTCGTTCCGAATAAAAACCAAGAGGCCACAATTTGTCGCCATCGCGCCGTTGAAGTACTGCACTGAGTGCCATTCTAGATGCGTCTACAGCCAGAGAAAGTCCTTGGGGAAAACAAGAAGTGTTACCTTGCATAGGCTATTTTCGTCTGTCAAATCTATGAAAGCCTTGTCCTTCTTTTTGTTTCCTTTAATTTCATTCGCCAAAACTAGTTGGTCATCAGCTGCGTGATGAAAAAATCTGCGAAAAAAATTAATCATACCTAGAAATCGTCTAAGGTTGCAAACTCGTTCGGGCAGCTTATATTCTTGTAACACGAGAATCCTCTCTGGCGGTGGTCTCCAATCCGCTTAGTACTTGCTAACCAGTACTTCCTATTTGCCTAGTACACATGTTGATGCATTGATAACAACGTCATACTCTCGCAATTTCTCGAAAACAAGTCGAAGATGACGACGGTGTTCGTTAATACTTTTGTAGGTAATCAAAATCTGTATTCTCGCCTTGGCTGGTGGTGATCCGACTCTGTGTTAGCTGCCCGGGACATGCAGATGTCCATAATACAATGTGTTAAGTTTGATTTAGCTTGATGTGCTTGATGTACTGTTTTCTTATCCTGGATTGAAAATCACCTAGTACGATGTATGACTACGGACATTGCTTGTAAGTCTTATCGAGGAGCTCGTAGAAATATTCTTTGGTGGCGTCGTAGAGGCATGGGCTCATATTAGGCTTATGTTAGCGAATTTAGCCTTGCCGCGGATTGTCGTAAAAGGCTCGCTCACTTATGGGAAACTCAAGACTTCTTGCCACCGTAGAACATATTATCACAGTTTTTCATTCTCCTCATGTCCAGCACATCCTACCGCACTTCGTGGATGGCAATGATATCTGCATGATAGCAGTTAAGGGCCCCTGCTAATTGTTCGACTGAGCGATCAAAGCCGAATATGACAAATATAGTTTTGTCATCGCTGCCGAGCTCATCATATGATACTATGCCGAATGCACGCAACCTTTTCGATGCCAATAATGAGAAACCCGAGACCTTCCATCTCAGAAAAGGCACATTGTGTTAGGACTTACAAGTCAACTCCAAAGGAAAATCTTTCATATTGACATAATGGGAAGCACACAGCGAGCTGCTGTCAATAGCGCGCTTGAAGCAAAAGCGACGAAGATGGGTTTAGCGTTTCATATATGCTGTCAACTATGAGCGACATCTCAACGCGGAGATCATGCGCAGAATCGCTCTTGCTATAGCTCTTCTTTGAGTTTAGATAACGAGCAAACGTCGATAACGATCTCTCCTCATACGCCTCTCATGTCTCTTCCAAACGTCTCTTGCATCTCCAAAAAACGCTCTCTAGTTTTAAAAACTACTATCGTCCCTAACATGCCCCACAATCCAGCAAACAATCGTCTATCACTGTACTACCAAAATGTGAGGGGGTTGCGTTCAAAAACATCTTCTATATATCTCAACTCTCAAAAGCTGCCTTATGATATTTTTGCCTTAACCAAAACTAATCTAATATCTAATATCAAGGATTCGGAACTATTCACACTTGAATTCCGTTTATTTCGCGACGATGGACGTGATAATAATGACGATTCTATGGGACGAGGTGTCCTTCTGGCAATCAAAATTCGGTTGAACCCTGAGCTCGTCAAAAAGTCATCTACAGACGATTTCGAATTTATCTGTGTTAAAGTTACTCCCTCCAAACACAAACTCTATATCCTCTGTTGCTATGTTCGCCCCTCCCAACCAATACACAGTTATCAGCTCGCGACTAATGCGGTTGATTCCCTCTTCGAAATCACAGATCATTGTTCTCGGTGACTTTAATCTCCCTCACCTCCAATGGACTCACTCGGACGAAGAATCCTATCTTGTTGCCACAAATGCAACTTCTGACAAAGAAATCCTCCTCACAGATTGCCTCACAAACTCTGGCCTTTTTCAAATAAACTCAATTTCTAACTTCATGTGTCGGAAACTAGATCTGATCTTTACATCCGACACCACGAACTGTCTTGCTCTCGAGTGTGAACTTCTTCTTTCGAAATTAGACCGTCTCCACCCACCTCTACTCGTTATTTACTCATATGATAACAATAATTCCTTGAGCCTTTTCCTTTCAGAAAATCCTTTCCGTTTCGATTTCCGTAAAACCAATTACACCTATTCACAAAAAACGACAAGGCATGATATCTCCAATTATCGCCCCATTGCTAAACTATCCTGCATCCCCAAGGTTTTTGAAAGTATTGTTTATGATGCACTATATTTTCAATGTAAATCTATATTTGCAACCAACCAACATGGTTTTGTTAAAGGCAGATCAACGATCACCAACCTCATTGAGTTTGTTTCTAGTTCACTATGCGAACTAGAGCAAGGGAAAGAAATTGATGTAATCGCCACGGACTTCAGTAAGGCCTTTGATAAAATCTCGCACAAGTTAATTTTATCCAAACTCAAAGCTCTTGGTTTCGAACCTAGACTGACCTCTTGGATTAATTCCAACATTAAGAAACGCCCCTATATTGTTTATTTTCGTTCCTATTTTTCTGACCCAATTCTCGCCACTTTGGGTGTTCCACAAGGCAGTCATCTCGGTCCATTAATTTTTATTTTAACTATTAACGATGTTGTTAACGTCATAAAGTACTCCCACATATCTATCTATGCCGATGATATGAAAATCTATAGACAGATCTCAAGTCTCTCTGACTCTCAACCTTTACAAGATGATCTTAATAGATTCTCGACATGGTGCCATAAAAACTTTCTCGAGCTCAACATAGAAAAATGCCAAGCCATTTCTTACTCCCGTAGGCGTTTGACACTTCGAACTCGCACCTACTATTTATCAAACCAAACAGTAGCTGTAGTTACTTCAATGCGGGACTTGGGTGTCATTTGTGATTCACGGCTTAATTTTCGCAACCATATAGACTCCGTAATTAGGAAAGCTAACTCCGCTCTCGGATTTGTTAAACGATGGTCAAAAGAATTCTCTGACCCCTATGTCGCCAAATCCCTGTACATAACCTTTGTTCGTCCACTTCTCGAGTACGCCAGCGAAATATGGTCTCCTTACTATGATGTCCAACATAGATTCCTGCGTTTCGCATTACGCGGGCTACCATGGGCTGACCACAATATTTTACCCCCCTATGTAAATCGATTAAAACTACTCGGTCTCCTGTCTTTGGAAAAACGTCGGGAGTCCGCCGATATTCTCTTCATACACAAACTCTTAACTGGTATCATTGACTGTCCCACAATACTCTCCCAAATCCCAATCAATACCAACCCGTGTCATTTAAGATCTGTCTACCTTTTCCGTCGAAATAATCACAGGACAACTTATGGTCTCAACGAGCCACTGTGTCGTATGCTACGTGAAACAAATCGGGTACGTCAAGTGTTCGATTTCCACTACAGCAGCCCAGCCCTTCGAAATTCCCTAAATAACCATTTTTCCCGTCTATAGACCTTAGCTTAAGTAGAAATAGTAGTTATAAGTCATAGTTTTAAGTTTAGTTTGTTAAGTTATATGTTTGTATCAAACATTTCCAATAAACTGTCCGGGGTTGATCCGGGCCTCAAATCAAATCAAAGGCAATTAACTAGTGAAGCTCTCTCCCGAGCAACCAACAAGACTTCATACAAGATACTGTTCTGACTTGAATACTGACGAAAGCGGGCGCTTCGGGAGAAAATCTCTTCGGGTAATTTTCGTCAATAAAAAATTGAGGAGACGTTTCAACCTCGAACTATATGCGGATACCCCGGTTAGATGGCTAGGTCAATTTGAGTGTATAGACACGAAAGACCCGACTCGGAAAATTGTTGACTGCCACTCAAATTGATAACGCGAGGACGACCACATCTTAGGCGGTATAAACAACTGCAGCAGGGAAAATACCGCACCAGCTGAAGAGTCATGTTAGCTAAGGCTCCGGTACACTCCACGTTATCGGAAGAAACCGATTCCCAAATGTAGGTTTTCGTATCTATAAATTTGAGATCTGCCTCTCACCTCAGAATTTAATATTTTAAGGTTTGTTCTCTAACTTTCTTGTTTCAAAATATCATACGTCCCGCAACTCATAACTCAAATCTAAAAACTACTCCAACCGATGTAGCCCTGTTACCTCAATCCACACACCCTGGACCAGTTGAAATGATTAAATGACGAACATAATTTCAGGTCATCCATCACTGTAAAGCCTTACAGATGTTCCCACTCATGACACAATGATCCGTTTAAAGTTATCCAAATAATGATTACAATGCTCAACATTTCTTATTAATTATTGACCATTCAGTTTGGCCGGTCGTCCAAAGCGGTTGTTTCAAGAGCACAGTATTCCAAACCAATTAATCCTGAATCGGCTTCACCACCAAGTAAGGGTGTAGGTAACCCCAAACCCGACTGTATGTGTTAAAACCACGAGAATTTTCAACCTTTAAATAAAGTAGACGTTTAGGAAACTACTCGTAGGAAAAAAATAAACTCGAATTAACTTTTAGCAAATTTTTTATTGATTTCAACAAGGTGGTTGAAAGACTAACCACGAGAAAACGACAAAAAGAATAAGAAAAGAACAAGTGATATAACATCAGAATGGGATAACATATATGTGTGTCTATGCATTATTTTACTTTCGGTGATGACAAATTAGTTAAGAAGCAAACATCATCCCCCCGTTGAACGATGCATTCAACACCGAACATACCCGATTATGGGTTAAAATTGATTGACAGACAGCTCTTCGATCCCTCTCACAAAACACTTCAATTTCTTTCTTTTTCTCGGGATTGATGTTTTATTTTCGAATTCCAGTGAACCCACATACGAATCCTCGTACACAAAGCAAACATTTTAGGAAAACATTTTCATCTCATATGTTTGTCAGATAAAAATGAGTAAGTGAAAAGTGAATAAAATCCTAAAAGCGATCTATAAAGCGATTTGTATTCTTCCATCCCACGTTGTCGATGTTGCTTAGCATTCATTTAAGAAAACAGAAACAGCCGGAAGAGAATAAAAGGACGGGGCAAGGATCACAGCAAAAATAAAAAATAAAAATTAACGCCAGTCGAAAAACTTTTTCAATATTTATCTTTCAGTATTATTGCTGCGCATAATTTAAAGCAATTAATTCGAATGAGCTTTTCTCTACTCAAACTCCAGTGGACCGGGTGCTAAAGCGGAAGGAGATATGGCATGTGAGTTCTATCTCTATCTATCCCAAGGAGTGAAATTAATTAAAGAGTTAATCGAGGGGCATCAACATCAATACGACATACGAGTACCAACATATAAAGATCTCAGGATGCCGGAGCAAAAACCACAGAATGTTGAAGACATTTGGAATATTCTCCGAAACTACTACCAGATCTCAGTTGTTGCCGTTGCTAATGTGGCTGACGTACACACAAACAAGGAGTCATACTTGTGTATGTGTATTCGTACATATATTCCAGACTATTGTTTAGCTCAATTTAATGGGAAAACAGGACAACGAAAAACAAAAGGCATTGCAGCGGTTCAACAATTAAGCCAACACCAATTAAGGTCGATGGGGGTGCTTATTCCTGTGGTAGAAAGGAATTTTACTTACGAGGAGACATTTTCGTACTCCTATAGCACTGCCTTCGGTGAAAAATTCTTCTACTATAACCTTAGATTGCAAAAGGTGAAAATTTTGTGAAAGCAGATTATTGTATGGAACGAAAACGAATGCATCCGAAATGCCAAAAAGCACAATGGGCCGGGAGGGGTTAATACGAGTAAACGAAATCACTTCAACGGGAAAGGATGCTGTCAGTAGAAATATGTGGACCCTAGTTACACCCAGAAACCAGTTAGTGGGGAAAGAGTTTGAAATTGATTGCTTCAAATGAATAAATGTAAAGATATGCTTGGTACCATTTTAAGTTTCTTAAAAAGACAAACACAAGCGTGGACACTTAAGCCTCTACTCATCAACTTCTAGTCCATGTGGCGAACCATGGGAGCCTATTACATTTGACTGAGACAAGGAAATAGAATCAAATACGGATGGATGTAAGGCGGATACAAAATTTGCAACATCTACTCCGGCGACTGCTACAAACAAAGAAAACAACGCTTAACATAATTATTTTGATGTGGACCATGTAAGCCAGTGCATCAACAGTAGCTCTTTAGCTTTTACTGAAGACAGCGACTTAATAGTGGAATACAGTATAGTGCAAGCCAATTTAACAATTACAAATATACTAGTGGTTTGGCTCTACTCCCTCCGCGGCACTGGATATTCTGTTTCACTTGTCACCCCTCAATAGCCTTAGCAGATAAGTAGCTGCGGCTGCAGCTATTCGCCTTAAAGCGACTAGGTTAGGTTAGGTAAGAGTGGCTGTTGAAAGTACAAACCCACTTAGACCTATTGGCCCATTGTGATGCCACGTGGATCTATGATCCTCTTACTAATGGAACCAGTTTGAGCTTATGATAAAACGTAGGAGACTGTTAACGTCTTAATTCTCTAGATCGTTTAGAAAATAGCTCTTAGATGAAGCTTTCTTCTCTGCGAGAGAGCTGGACATGTACAGAGTAGGTGGAGGATTTTCTCCTCCTCTTCCTTGTCCATGCAGCTTCTACAGATATTATTTGTAAAAGCGCCAAGCCTTCTTGCGTCAGTGTCCAGTGATGTCCAGGATCAGACAGCTTTGGCCAGATTTGTTTGGTCGCTAGACATGTTTGCCCAACAGTCCACCTAAGGTCTGTTCTTTTATTGGCATCCAGCGCTACCCCTTTCCGGTAGAATAAGTAGAGTGGTTCCAATTTTGGCGAGTTCATCGGCTCTGCAGTTTCCTGGAATGTCTCTGTGGCCCGGCACCCAACTGTTGAACTGCTCTGCCTTCTCCATAAGAGATGATCGGCATTCAAGGGCGATTTTAGAATATAATGAGACCGAGTCCAGGGACTTGATAGCGGCCTGACTATCCGAAAATACGCGGATATCCTCTGCAGATATCACGTTTTTCGTCAGCCAGGACAAATTTCCAAAATTTGCCAAAACTTCCGCCTAGAACATGCTACAGTGCTTTGGAAGGCGGAAAGAGAGGCTCAGATTTAGCTTAACTGAGAAAACACCGCCACCAACTCCCCTATCGGTTTTAGATCCATCTGTGTAGAGATGGATTTACTTATCCTCCATAAAAGCATCTTCCTGCCAGAATGATCTAGAGGGGAAGCTTACATGGAAGTTTTTATCCAAACAAAGTTCAGGTATGGTGTAATCGATGTTCTCTGTGAGGATTCCGAAGGTATTAAAAATGTTGGCGTGGCCAAATGAATTATTTGTCCACTTTTAGTCGCTTTAAGACAAATAGCTGCAGTGGGAGCTACTTGCCTGCTGAAAATATCGAGGGGTGTCAAATGAAACAGAATGTCTAAGGCGGCAGAGGGGGTAGACCGCAAGGCTCCGCTTATGCATAGACATGCTGTTCTTTGGACTCTGCTTAGCTTTATGCAGTTGACTGCTTTTTCTAAGGCTGTCCACCAGACGACCACACCGTAAGTAAGTATCAGTCTTATGACCGAGATGTATAGCCAGTGGGTTATGCGAGGTTGAAGGCCCCATTTACTCTAAATTGCTTTTTTGCAAGAGAATAAAGCTATTGTAGCTTTATTGACTCTTTCTTGAATATTAGGTTTCCAGTTTAGTTTCCTGTCGAAAATGAGACCCAGATATTTTGCTGTATCGGAAAATACTAAACTGGTACCGTTTATTGAAGGAGGGTCTATAGTTGGAATTTTGTATTTTTTAGAAAAGAGGACAAGATCAGTTTTATTGGGGTTTATTCCCAATCCAGAGCGATCTGCCCAGCGGGTTATTCTATTGAGATTTACTTGAAAGAGTTCTTTAATGGTATTGAGATGGTTACCTGAGACGGCTATAGCTACGTCTTCCGCATAGACAATCACCCTGTTACGACCCCCTTCCACGTATATCAGTAGCTCATTAACTACTAAGGTCCAGAGAAGAGGAGAGAGGACACTGCCTTGCGGCGTACCTCTGCTGACACATCTTTTAGCAGAAGTCTCACCCAATTTGGAGTTGATTATCCTGCTTTTTAGCATGAGACTGATCAACTCCCCAAGTGAGTCGTCTACCTGCAGAGTTGACAGCGCTGTCGTGATCGCGGATGTGTCGACGTTGTTAAAGGCGCTCTGTATGTCCAGGAAAGCAACCATTGGGTACTCTTTATATTGTAGGGATCGTTCAATGCGTCTAGTCATAGAATGCGGAACCGTTTCCACCGACTTTCCTTTAAAGTAAGCATGTTGAGCATTTTCCGGCTTTGGAAATGAATACTAATTGACTTCTCTCCATGACAGTGGAATGTGGATAAGTTCTACACAGCTCCTCATAATATTTTCCAGCACAGGCAGAATTATATCTGAGGACCTCTGTAGCTCGGCAGGTATTATACCGTCTGGACCAGCAGACTTGTATGGTTTGAAGCTTTGCAGCGCCCAGAGCAGTTTGTCTCTCGTAATCAGACCATGAATTTTGTTCGCGGTTGCAGTAGGCCTGTTTGGGCTGCTACTGACCGCGAGTTGAGAGCTACCTAGAAAGTGGGTGCCCAGAAGAAAATCGAGTGATTCATTACTTGAAGTTGTCCAGGAGCCGTCGGTTTTTTTTCAAACAGCTAGGCATCATAGGATTTGTAGAGATCTTAGCCTTAGCCGCGATGCCTCAAAGGTTTCTGTGATTTTGTCACAGAATGACCTCCAGAATTGTTGCTTCGACTACACAGGGGAGAAATAATTTATTTGGTCACGCTAATATTCTTAATATACTAGGAATCCTTTCAGACGGTTTGGCAAAGACTATCATGTAAGCATCTCCTCTAGATCTTTCTGGGAGGAAGATCCTTTCATGGATGACAAGTCAATCCACTTCTATACAGATGGATAGAAGGCTGATAGTGGAAGATGTTGGCGGTGTTTTCTCAGATAAGCTTAATCTAAGCCTCTCATTCCATCTTCCAAATCACTGTAGCGTATTCCAGGTGGAAATTTTGCCGATTAAAGAAGTCCAGTCTACGCTGAAGAAAAACGTGATATCTGCAAAGGATATCCGCACTTCGTCGGATAGTCAGGCCGCTATCAAGGTCTGGTCTCATTCTTAGTAAATTCTAGAACCGCCCTTGAATGCCGATCGTCTCTTATTATGATGGCAGATCAGTTCAACCTTCACCTATGTTAGGTGTCGTGTCACAGAGACATTCCAAGGAATTGTAGGGCCGACGAGCTAGCCAAAATTGGAACCACTCTACCTGTTCTACCAGAAAAAGGCAATATCGGTATACCAATAATAAAGAGCAGACCTTAGATGGACTGTTGGATCAACATGTCTATCGACCAAACATATTTGGCCAAAGCTGGATCTGAATCGCTCTAAGAGTTTGATCTTTCAAAATAGGAAATGTCTCAGTGCTTTCATAGGTGTCATCACTGGACACTGCCTTATAGGCAAGCATGAAAGAAGAGACGGCGTCTTTAAAAATTATTTATGCAGAAGCTGCATAGACGATGAGGAAGAAGAGACAATCCTCTCTCCCAAAAAGAAAGTTTCAATTGGGAGCTTTCTTCTAAAACGACTTAAGCGATCTAAAGAATATAGGCGTTAACAGTCTCTTACCCTTCATCTTAAGCTCAAACTGGTTCCAAGAGCAGAAGAATCATAGATCCACGTGGCATTACAATGGGCCAATAGACCGAAGTGGGTTGATCTTTCCAACAGCCGTTTTAACCTAACCAAATCTAACATTGTCTTAAGTGCAAAAGCTGTCGGTGCAAAAATTGGAGGACCCTGGTTCAAAACTCAGTGTCGTTTGCTTATGGATTGAAACTCAGGTATATTTGGTTTCGATATTAACTCTCCGGGGGTGGGAGTTCGAATAGCACGAAGAGTTTTTTCTTCACTCGGAATGATTCGAAGGTTATCAATTTTCACGCTTGTTTTGTGCTTGAAACTCTACAACAGCCAAATCTACATGTCAGTGTTATGCCTTCACACGCAGATTTTTCTAACTGAGTTCCAATTACACAAATGAATAACTTGTCATGAATAGGATTCGAACCTTGATCCTCCGAGTGAGAAGTGATTGCTAGTACCACTACACCACGGCCACCTCCGTGGTGTTTAGGTGCGTTAAGTGCGACAAGGATCACAAAAGTAAAGAATGCTCTTTGGGCAATGATAATATAGACGATACGAGTCAACTCTTTTGTATACCTGCAGGAAATTTGGGCATCCCGTCAATTTCAGCGTATGTCCCGGGTTCCAGAAGCTAAAAAAAAGAAAACTTAGGCTCGGAAATAGATAATCGAGAAAGAAAAGCGTTTTAGGAGTCACGTGTTTTCGAATTTAGTAGCAACCAATGTGTCATTTGTCCAAATGGAATCTGGATTGGGTAGAGCCACAATAAGAGAAAAAAATATGCCGGAGGTTACTGAAAAGTTACTGTAAGCGGATCTAGATCCTACTGACATTGCACGGAACGACAACTATGGACCCCAAACGAGCAAACGCAGCTGGAACAGCATGATCCAGTGTACCCATCAAAGAGTACAATGGTCATGCTTCTCCAGAATTCAGAAGCATAATTTACGTTTGAACGGGATCAATCCAACGACTAATAGAAACCTTACAAACGACTGGATGGTCCTATATCTATTTTCGATGGAAGCTATCGTCAACCAAACGATGGATAAGACAATTCCTCGGGTAGAACACTTCGACGAAAACCAAGTCTACAAACACAGAACCCCAACGATCAACGCACTGTACGCATACAAAATACCATGCTTTCGAAACTTAAGGGGGTAGTCTCATGTTCGATATCCAGAAAATCAATTTTTTTTTTGCATGTTTTCAAAGTTTATACTGTGAAAATTTTAGACCGATACACTAAGTCATTTTAAAGTTAGAGCAAATAATAGCGGAGAGCGTACCCTGCAGCTGTGGTGATTATACCAATCTGTAAGTCTGTATTGGGGCAATAAAATAATTGTGGGCTATAAAATCCAGAAGCCCAAATATATAATTTTTTTAGGCGGTAAAATCATAACGACATTCAATGTGTACGAATTCCACAGACGAACAGAAACGAACAGATGCTACTGACAGTTGATATACTCGTAAGTTAGAGGGGTTTTTCTATATGCTGAGCAGTATGGGAATGCCGAAGCCCATGCTATATACAACATTTTTATGAAAAATAAGTTCGTTGTCAGATGTGGCAACGCGATTTCGGCTTACAACAGGGGGCGGTAATCTCCTTGATACTGTTTAACATTTACCCGAGTGATCTAGTGGCTTCCATTATTCAAATTATACCGCACGCAAACGATTTAGTGGCGTACGGATTGAGTCGACAAATGTAAGTCGTCGATAGTCTCTTGCAGCGCAATTTCGAACACATTATTGCGGCGATTGGAAATTAGAAATCAGTTTTCAAATGTCGGAAATGATTTTATTCAGAACTCCATTCAGATGGACTTCTAGCGATACCAGAAATATATTAACTGACGAAATTTGCCCATCATTGGTATGTGCGGCGGTAAGAAAAGTACAAGCCACTGGCATGTGGCTTGATAAGTATTTATATTTTGACATATAAATGCTTGTCTTGTCGGGACAAAGAAGGCTTTTGCAGCAGCAGTCAAGTTCTAATAAGGCCAATTATTGCTTAAGGCTGTTCCGTGTAGTTCAATATAGCGCCTTACCGCATGGAAACATTTTGGGTGTTCAAGAGGCAAAGTTTTAGAACCTTTCTCGACCTATACAGAACACCCGAATCAGAGTACGAGAAATACTATCCCAACAAGGCTCTTTACAATGGGGCTCGTCTGAACAGGATTGACAATTTCCTGGCTAAGGTAACTCGAAGATACGTTGCAAGGGCGATCGAGGAAATGGAGAGATATTACTGCATTCCTGGTGGAAGATATATGGACGTGGAGAAATATTACTGGACGTTCAAAAGTTTTATCAAAGAATAGAAGGAACACGCCAGGGTTACAAAGCCATAATGATTATTCCTAGGATGACCATGAACCTGAAACTTTTTTTCTTTTTTTTTATAATGAGCGCGCGCTCAAGGTGTTTGTGTACACTTAAAGTGATTGTTCACAACGCGAGCAAAGGAAATTTAGGGAGGAACAAAAGAGAGGTACCGATGTACACTGTTTTTAAATGTTTGCAAGTTATAACGACCAGGAAATACAGAGATCGACAGGGCATTCCATAAGCGAGTTGTACGGCATAGGAACGAATCACGATATTTTAGAGTACGTCCGAAAATGGGCTTGAGGGTATACTGAGGAGCATTAATAGCGAGACGGGTGTTACGGTTGAAAGTTTGAATAGGCGGAATGCTACTGGCGATTTCGGCGGAGCACTGGTGGTGGAAATAGCGATAAAACAAAGTGAGACAAGAGACATTACGTCGGTGTTCGAGCATATCAATTGATTAACTGGTATTAGTATCGTCAATAAGTTTAATCGCAGGGTTTTGAATCCTATCTAGCAGGTGCAAAGATGTTTTAGGAACACCTAACCAGATGTGGGCATTGTACTCCAATTTTGGGCGGATGAATGCCTTATATATTGAGACTAGATCAGAGGGGGTAAAATATTTCTTACATCACTTGAGAAAACCTAGACATTTCGCAGGATTTTTGGCGATATCAATATGTGGTCATTACAACGTAATTTATCATTGACACACATACCGAGAATAGAATATTTTTCGGTTTCGACGATGCAAGTGCCATTCATGGATTAAATTTCGCTTTAACGACAGCAGACAGCATTGTGTTTTGGAAACATTAAATTTCACTCTATTGATAGTTCTTCAATTGGTTATGCTGTTGATATCGGAATTTAATGAGCTTAGCATACGCTGCCGTTCTCGTTCTACAGCCGAAGAGCAGGGCCGTGAGTCCGGAAACGAATATGAAAAGCAGAGAGTACTATCATCAGCAAAGGAATATATTGGATTAGAAGTAGCAGACAAGAGATCATTAATAAAAATAAAAAGAGTGTCGGAGACAGAACAGAGCCCTGGGCCACACCAGCATTTCTTTTGTGAATATCAGACTTGAAATCGTCCAAGACAACTTGAATTGAACGTTCCGAAAGGTAATTTCTAATCCATTGTAGAAGAAAGTCGTCGATTCCAAATGCACGCATTTTCGACAAAAGAGCCTTAGAAATATCAAGTACAACTATCTTGCTTTCGCCAGATTGATGTACGCTTTGGTTCCATTTTTCGGTGAGACATGCCATCAAATCACCAGTGGACCATTTTGCCGGTCATTGAAAAGTGTTCGTGTTTCGAGATATTTCATGAGCTGACGATTTATCAGCGTTTCCATGACCTTGGAAAGAAGGGACGTAATTGCAATGGGTCTGTACGAGGAGAGAGAAGATGATTCGCCTTTTTTAGGGACGGGCTGGACAAATGCTGTTTTCCATCTTCTCGGGAAGAGTCCTAAAGAGTAGGATTGATGAAAAAGCTTACGCAGTGGTTTTGCCAGCGAGGAGAACACCTCTTCAGAAGAAGGGGAGATATACCATCTGGATAAGCGGATTTATGTATGTTGAGATCTTTAAGTACTCTTGCTACTACACGAGTGCGAAAGTAGATTCGTCCCATTGAAGATTAGACGTACTCAAGTGTAGGCGGAGACAAAGCACAATCTGGGAATGTTGAGCTGGCCGCAAAGTGTGCAGCAAGCAGATTGGCCTTATCCAAAGAGCTGACAGCTGGAATGTCATTGTAAATGAGCGTTGGGATGGAGGATGAGGCGGAATTTCTAATGTTTTTGACGAACGACCAAAAATTTTTAGTGCCTTTGGGACATTGCAGTATTTTTTGCGTCAGTTTTTGGTCGTATTGGAATTTCACGCTTAAGAAAGGTGTTGCAGTGATTTCTGGCTCGTTTGAACTTTTTTCGGTTTTCTTCTGTCGGGTTGGTCTTGTAGGACCGAAAAAACATTTCTCTATGGAATTTTAACCACATGAAGTTGAATTCCGGATTGGAACAGGGAATACATTGTGGTGGAGTTTGGTAAGCTACATCACTACGCACATAAATGGGGAGACCGTGGTGAGGAAGAATAATGGCACTAATTCGTAGTGAGGTAGCTTCAGATCAGAATGATCTGAGAGGTGTGGGCGGTGATTTACCTGTGTTTCGTTAAGTGTCAAAACAGCTGGTCTGTACTACTTCTGTCGACTTAAAAATAGCGACGGTGGTCAAAATATCGTTGTCAGGGAGAATAAACCAGCCACCCGGCAAGAAGGCGACAGAGAATTCCATCCACCTAACCTACATGAAGTAAAGGTAACAATATCGAAGCTAAGGACTAATAAAGCTGCTGTCGCAGACGACTTACTACCTGAACTACTTAAAGCAGCTGGAGATTGCATAGTTGGAAACATGCACCAGCTCATTTGTAAGAAATCTCAGCATCGTTTGTCCGATCCATACGAAAGGAGACCCTTTTGACTGCATCAATTTTAGGGGCAAAAATTTCCTAAACATCGCCTATATGATCTTCCCTGCCACATTAAGTTAGAGTCCAAAACCATCCATGAGCAATCTAGTCGGTCAATATAAGTGCGGTTTTAGGCCAGGAAGGTCAACCATCGGCCAAATATTCGATCTATAGCACATCTTAAAAAAGACGCAGGAATTTGAGATCTACACTCAGTGTTCATTTGTCGACTTCAAAGACGGCTTTGACAGTGTGCATGGCGACGAGCTATATACCGCCATGTCTAGTTTTTACATCCCTGCTAAACTCGTCAAGTTGCACAAGGTCACTATTCTTGCTGCTCCAAATTAGACAGGCCTCTTTTTAGCAATTTTCAACACCGCCAAAGAAAGAATCGCTGGCCACAAAAGGCACGATCTTTTTTAAGTTTTCGTGGGTATTTACGCGCAAGCGACCAAAATACTCATGTGTCTGGTGGTAAACGAAGGCGAAACAGAGTACTTGCTGTCAGTCAAAAAGGGTACACACCACCGATTACTTGGCCAGAACGTCACAATTTCAGTTCTAATTTCTTGGTTGTTAAGGCCTTCGTCCATATTGGCGTGAAATTAAGGAGTGTATAAATAGACAGGTACATGTGATTCAATGATACTTCTCCATCGAAAATTTATAAAAATCTAGGCAACTGCTAATGCGAAATTGGAGAATTTTGTGCCTAGGTCACAATCCCCACCGAAATTCAAACCGCAGTTTCACCAGATCTCTTTATCCCTTAGACGCTCTTAAGCAGAAAGTAAATCAAACTGTTTGGTGTGAAGATCTATGAGCAGTCATTTGAGTATTCACCAATTTTCCGTAAGGTACACGCACTAGGCTACTACGCCAGAGGCTCTGTATCAACGCCAGGATCTTCAAGGGGTGAAGCGTTTCTTTTGAGTTGGCAGCAGCTCTTACAGCAAAATTGAATGTACATATGTCATCGGTTCTAGAAACCATAAAAGAAAGCAAAATCTTTTATCTATCACCACATCAGATATCACTATCGGAGGGTTGTATTACTCAACTCATTTGCACCTTCGAAGAATCAAGTTGGTTGTGAGCCGGTTATTGTTTGATTAGCTGGGAAGTGAATTCCGAGTATCTACTTTCATTGCCTACCAATGATATGAATGACGCACAGAACAAACATTGTGGAGATCAACTGTGAGATCTAGTTGAAGTAGAAAATGCTTATATCCGAACGGATGGCTGAGATATTTAAAACGGAGCTCTCACAGCAAACTTTTAAGCAATTCTGTGCCGATAATCCCAACTTTTACGATTCTCAGCCCACTCAAGACCATTAGATCGAGTTATGACTCACTGAACCGAACTATGGAGTAGAGCATTTTTTTGCGAAATTTCGCCTAAAACCAGAACAGGACAAGAGGAGAAAGAAACCTTGCAGAACCTGAACAGTGTAATCACCAAATATTATGTGGCTTGTCCTGCCAGAAGTAGACCCTGCAATCATGGGTTCAATGCTTTAACGCGGGTTACATATGGAAATCAGACAGCTTCTGGGGTACTAAAAAAACCATATTTACCAAAGTTTTTAGGAATCTATGAAAACGAATATCTAGAGCTTTTTTTCATGCCACAACAGAGCACTTAACTAAAGCACTCCTTCTATGTTCATTTTGCTGAAATCTCTCAGTCAAACCTTCGTAGAAATGTGAGTAAACACTTCAGTGATAAAGTGTCTACAGTACCAACACCGAGTACCTGCAACCTGACGTGAATGTAGGGCGCACATTCATAAATCTCCCTGTGTAGAGCAAGCGTTGCAGGATGTTGTCTCGCTAAGATGCTTAACAAACCACAGTCCTCCTTTACGACAAAGATTAAGCTAGGTTAGGTAAGAGTGGTTGTTGGAGAGACCAACCCACTTAGGCTATTGGCTCATTGTGATGCCACGTAGATCTGTAATCCTGCTACCCTTGGAACTAATTTGAACTTATGATGAAGCGTAGGAGACTTTTAAGGTCCTAAATGGAGTTTCCTTCCTTGCGGGAGAGCTGGGAATGTACAGAGTAGGTGGAGGATTTTCTTCTCCTCCTCCTCATTTTTAAAGATGCCCAGCCTTCTTGCATGCTTGCCTATAAGGCTATATCCAGTGATGACACCTATAATAGCACTGAAATGTTTCCTCTTTTGATAGATCAAACTCTTAAAACGGTTCAGATCCAGCTTTGGCCAGATCTGTTTGATTACTGGACATGTTGATCCAACAGTCCACCTTATGTTTGTTCTTTTGTTAGCATCCAGCTTTAATATTAGTTTGCATTCTCCAACTGGCTTGGAAGTCGTGAGAAGATTCAGCATGGCTTTAAGCTATTCTTGCTTGCCGTCACCCATGCAGATTCACCGTCCTTTACACTGATTCTACATAATATAGCTCGTTGACATCAAGTTTGCCCAACTAAATACATTTTCTGGCTCAGATTCTGACCGTAAGAGTTCTGAGCATACGAAGAGACAGTTTCGTATTTTCGAAGCAATATGAGTTCTGTTGGCCCGTACGGTCATAAGAACTACAGTGCGTGTTGTATCAAAGAAAACTTCCTTAAGTCGGAAAATGGATTTTGGAGTGAAGCCCATGATATTGATATCAAGAGAACGGAGAGCAAAGCCAGGCATGCTTGGGAAAGGATGCCCATTCAGACTGTTCCTCGGTGAAAGAAGCAGTTAATTCCGTGTTGCAACGTGTTTGCATCTTGGACAGAGGATGCATTCACAATACAATTTTACGCACATGAAGCTGGAATATTCTTCATGATCTTCAACACGAAGTCAGTCAGATTGATAGAGCTGGAGTTCTTGGTGGGCGTGTAGTCAACTTTTCCTTACATTAGAGGTATAATTGTATTTCGAAGCGTGCTTCTTACAAAGACTTTTACAGAAACACGCAATACAACAGTAACAGTTTTCAGGAGGAGCAAATCAATCATGATTGAAGCACCGCTAAAATCTGAGTTAATGCTGGCAACACTCAGTCTTAATCTCGAAACTAGGTTATAGGTTATCACGTCAAAACTGGCTAACAAGTAGGCCTTATTACTTGAACGTATTATGGGTAAGTCCTCTATCCAAAGGTAGATGATCTTGTGAGAATGTGCTACATAAGCTGGAAGATGTGATGATAATGTCACTAATCGTGTTTCGAAAGACAGAAATGCATTTATTGTAGAAGAACTGTTTAAAGCTCTAAGGAGATAGTAGTCCATTACGCAGCAAAGTGTGGGGCATCACTCCTTTTACAACATTTTTACCCCATCGGATCGCAATTCCTATTCATCTGCACGTTTCCATTCTTCTTTTTTATTTGCTCTCAAGGATAAAGGTGTTCTGTTTGAATCTTCAACCTACCCAATCTTTTCAAAGTATGACGCAACTATTTTCATCTGATAAAATAAATCTGGTTTGACATTGTTTCGAATTCGGATCCTTTCAAATTTCTCCTTTGTCCGATTAGGCAGCCCATTTTTCTAAAAAAAAAAAATGCCTATCACCTGTATGGCGCACTTTAATTTCTCAATAAATTTTCAAATATGACTGCATCGTTCGATGGTAAATTAATGTTCATCGCTTTATTGTCCAATATCTGCGAATCGGCGTTAAGCACAAGTTGTTTATTTTATGAGTGCAACAGCAGCCGGATGGATTCTCCACAGCAATTGAGGCTTTCGAAATATTTTTCCCCAACTGTTGCCAACGCTGAGGGCATAACTCTTTTATCGATGGTCAGTAATCCTATTTCCAATTTAAAATAACGAACGAATGCCGAAACTAGCACAGGCAGGAGAAGATTCGGTTGTATGACTGCGGATATCATTAATTTCAGTATTCGTATCACAGTAAACAGCAAGTAGGAACGTCAGAAACGGGGCGGGAATTACCATTCGCACTTTTTGAGTGACCTACATATGTACATGAAAATGTATAATCTCATGGACTGAGGCTATCAAAATTCTGGCGGAAAAAAAATGGTAAGACAAGGGGGACTATATTCACTCCTTTCAAGGTATCTAATATGTCATAGCGATGTATGTATGCCAACTGTTGTTAATCTACGGTTACTGCAATGAAAGCTTCACTTCGATTCCCAAATTGAAGAATGTGTATCAGTGCCTTCATAAATTCAGTTCGGATGCGAAAAACTATCGGACACAGTGGTGGCAGAATCGGAGGATGAAATTTTTCATGCATTGTGGCTTTCCATTATGAAAACGGGACCGAATTTAAAGCAGCTGAGGATATTTGCATCCACTTGTCTGTGCCTTTGCGCAATACAGCAGTATAGAGATGGAACAGAGCACTCAGACAAAAGACCAGAACGTTGTTCGTCGTGTATGTACAATAGCAGCATACACCACATAAGCACCGAATACCTACAGCATGACGCTAGAATAGACCGGATACTAACAAAGACAGTACTCTGTTGTGTCGTCATAAATATCCCAGAAGACGTCGAAGGATGGTGTGTCACTAATGCCTAATATACTAAAGGGCTTACCGAAGCAAATGCTGGCCATTTAGAGATGACGGTAAGCACTCATCTAGTCTGCCGGCATGATGGAGATTCATATAATTCACAGTTTTGTTCACATGAATCTCAACTGTACAAGGAACCCCTAACTGAGGATACATGCCGTCCGAATGCAGGTTCAAGTCGTGAAAAGCTGTCCGCTGATCCTGGTCGAGCATCTCATTTCACTCGATCCTTTCGGTTCACTCCTCGCTTAGATTCAAAAAACAGTCTACGCTCGAGGTGTTAAAACTCAAAGGAGTGTACACTTCTTTTCAAACGAGAAATGGCTTTGAGAGTGCAACTCACGGTATGAAATCAGCATCAGTCTAGAGCAGAGACAGAAGTGCTAGGGGTAGATCTCATGAAGTCTGAAAAATCAACGGTGACATATTTTCGTGAAAGCTTGTGCAGACAATAACAAATACTTTCAGGTGACTAATGAAAAGTTTTCTGACTAGCTCCATGCCGCTGTACAGTTCGTTCAGTCTTCTCCTCCAAACCTGGTCAAGGCAAACGAGACCGAATATTTTTTGAAGGATTTTTCTCACAGAAAGTCTAAGCCTATCTTCATCCGCCTTTGATTGAGTCGATGCTTCACCGCCATAAAGTAGGACTGGGAAGATTAAGGTCTTATATAGAGTCTCTTCAGTTTTTCGGGGTAGAGCCTTACCATTCAATTGCCTTCTTAGAAAAAAACAAAAATTTGTCATATCGGAGCCGCGTAAATCCGAAGGACCTTCCTCAGTGATTTGTCTAAAAACCGTGTGGTTTGACCGAGTTACACATGCCGTCAAAAGTTGATTTGCCTAAAGCACCCTCAATGTCGATGAAAATGCCTAGCGCGTATTCCTTCTTGTCGAATGCGCCTTAAATTTTGCCTGCCAGATTTGACAGCCCGGTCGCGCAGGCTCCCTGCGATAGTAGTCATCTTGAATCTTGAACAGGGGACTCATTTGCAAAGATGTTTTGCGCATGACGTAAACCTCAACCAATCTCTCCATACTCTTTGACACAAAATAAGTCAGCCTAATTGAGAAAAAGAGTCTCAGCCGTTGCCTTAGTACAGATGCCATCAGATCTTTTGTGTTTCAAACTGCTGGTTTCATTCTATATTTTGATATTTACTTTATTTACTTGTTGCTGCGATCTACAAAGATTCCAGTTTTACTTCAAATTAATCGCAACTTTTACTTACTTACTTAAGGTACCGCTACAGTCCGAGGTGAACTTGGGCCTCAACCAAGCAGAGTCTCCAGCCAGCTCTATGTTTAGCCAGCTGCTTCCTACCAGGCTAAGTTGGTTGAGCTCCCCCTTAATTTGCGTGCGCCGCTAAAGTCGCGGTCTTCTACTGCACAGCGAATTCTGGTTAAGTCAATGTCTCAATGTATTGTATCTCCTCCTCCAAAGCACTCTCATGCATTTCTGATAAAGTCCGTCAATTGGGTGCTTGTCCCAAAGACGCAGCGTTTTGCAAGAGTTATTCTTCGTTTGATCTCAGCGCAAGTGTTGTTATCTGAATTTATAGCGGAGCCAAAGTTATATCTTGGAGTTTGATAGGGATATCAAAACTAGGCATTGCTCAGTATAGCTGGTCTCTATAGATGCTGTCATACGCAGCCTTAAAATCGTTGAATATGTAGGTGTTGTGTATCGATTTGAACCTCGTGGGTTTTTTCCAAGATCTGCGGTAGTGTGAATATTTGGTCGATGGTGGACTGTAGCCACACTGATATGATCTTGTAGGCGATGTTAAGAAGACCGATGCCTATGTAGTTGCCACAATTCAGAGGGTGCTCTTTCTTGAGGATTGAACAAACAATGCTGAGGTTACATTCATCGGGCATACTTTTGTCTGATCACTTATTACAGATGAGTTGGTGTATGTTCCTTAGCAAGTCATAGCCTGACACTTTGAAGAGTTTGACAGGCAGGCCATCCGCTCCAGTAGATTTGTTGGACTTAAGCTTAGATATAGCTATCTTCACTTCGTCCAGGCAGGGTGGACGGAATTGTTGGTCTACATCGTCCAGGTTGAAAGGTTCATTCTGCCTAACAACGGTGTTTGGTTCTTCATCGCTGTTATACAGTCTACATGAATGCTCTTACCAAATCCTACTACTATGATCTCTTCCTCCTTTCAACAGGCCTCGGTTCGGGGTTTGTGTCCATGGCATGGTTTGTTATCTTTTAGAAAACTGCCGAATCTCATTGCTGGGGTAGCAGCTCTCAATTCCCTCGACCACGCACTTCTCATGCTCCTTCTCTTTTCTCCTCAGAAGCCAGTGTTCATCTCTTCTCTTCTGCTCGTAAAGGTCGTGGGCAGCTTCAGTCTTTATATCTAGCGCCGCTTTGTATGCATCTTGCTTAGCTGCATGTGCTTGTCGGCAGTCGCCGTCAAACCAGGGGTTTCGTTATGGTGGCCGAGTGAGACCCAGCACATCAAAGGTGGTACCTCTGATTGCTTTTTGACAATGTTGCCACTGGTCTTTAATGCTTGATGCTGGCGGCATAGGACCTCTTAAGATATTAAGGGAGACTCGATCGTGAGAAGATTTTGTGATCTCGTGCGATTGTAGCCGTCCGACGTTGAACTTCTTATTAGTAGTAGCTTGTTTTGGCGATGCTCGGGATATGCACAACCGTACTTTGGCTACAACAAGGTAATGATGCGAGTCGATGGTGACCCCTCTGAACGTTTGAACATCCATAATACTGGAGGAGTGCCTTACGTCGATCGCAATCTGGCCAATCTGGCTGACGGTTGATTGATCAGGAGTTCCGCCAGTCCCCTTATGAATATCGAGATGCGGGATCGGCGATATCGTCGTCTTTTTCCTCTGTGGTGAAGCACGCGCGCATAAGTCTAATATTGGAAAATTTAGCTTTAATACGAATTGTTACGAATCGCTCGTTAACATGCCGGAAACTCATTCTTACCTATGTCTGCCCCTAACAACGAATTTGCATCCCAATAGGCGCTGCTTTTTCCATCGATAACAATCGCCGTTCCACATCCTATTCATGTCCGTCCCATCCCATTGCAATTCTTGTATGGCGGTAACAACTGCTTTGCAGCTGTGAAGGTCTCTGCACATTCCACGTGCAGATCCGAAGTTCGTTGTCTTTCTTTCGTTTGTAAGGGTTTTCAACAGTAGATCCGTAGGTATCCGAGCCTTGTTGTTGCTTCTTAACTTAGTTTTGTTTTTCCATTGTCGGCAGCTAAACCCCCAACCTGGATGACTAGTCCCATTATAGATATAGTACACCCAGAACGAGGGGTCGGTCAGACCGAAGCCAGTAACCTGTTCAGTGATGTGAGCGCTGCCGTTGGTTGGCTAAGGGCCTATCCGCCACCATCTCTGAGTTGCTCTCGGAAATCATTACCGGCCTGAGCTCCAAATATGTCGGAGTAGCCCGATGAAGGTCTTATTTGCTTTGTTCTGGGATTTTACTTCAACATTCATCCCATCTGGGAAATTCATCCGCTGTTCCGTTTATAGCCCTCCTATTTTTGTCTGCTGCTCAGCACTCGCGCTTATATTTTTGACAAGTCCAGTCCAAATGGATATCGATATCGACAGTTACGACACAGTCCCATGTCACTAGATCGATAGATCGCCTGAAGCGAAGTAGTTTTTCCTACCCAGAATTGTCAGTTCAAAATACTTGCTGAGTGCACCGTTCATGCTCTGAATAGTTTCCTCTAACCTCTTTTGCATTCTAAATTCAGATCGAGCACTGGCGGTGCTTCCTCTTAAAGCGGTCTTTCCGATCGTTCGTCATGTAGTGGAGTGAAACTCGATTTCCTAGAATGCTCATGAGGTGCAGGTATTCCTAAGGTTGCCTTTTAAATTCAAGAAAACTGCAATTAACTCTTATTTTCTCCGAATCGTTGGCTTATACTGCAATATTATGCGATTGTGGGTATTCTGTATCAAATCACGGATCTTTTGGGGCTGAACGGCTGAAGGCTCTGAATCCGATGCCTTGTTGGCATATTCGGCACTGATTTTTGCACTTCATAATGAACCAAATCTAGTTGTTGGGAACTTTTAGACATCCAGAATGCTGGTATACATTACGTCTTACGGTTCCGATTCTGTTTGGGAAGCATTAAATTCTACTTTGTTAGATATGCTGCTAATATGGGAATTTAATGAGCTAAGCATTAAAAAGAGGGTAAGCCCAAGACGCCTTAGTTTTCAAAGTTGTGTTAGAATCAATGGCGGCATTATTTCAGCTCTTTATATTGTAGTATTCACCATAGTACATAGATGTCAAAATCTGATTGCCATACGAGAAATGTATGTTTAAGGAACGCAGTGTAAACTTTCCAAACTCCGGGTGGCTGCCTTAATAAACCCTTAATTGAACAAACCCACAAAGTATTTGTCCTCAATTGCCTGGATTCAAACCATTCGGCGTGCAATATTCAATTCACAGCACTTTGTATACACGTGCTCACTTATCGATCTCACTTACGATATTTGACAGAACGAAATTACATTTTTCTACCATTCGCTCATTCGCTTTGATTAATTTGTCATCCATTTATTCCGAACACATTAAGCGTCACCGTCACAGAGTTTCGTCCACGGGTTTTACATAAAACGCAAGCGCTCGAGGCTTTCGCTGAACATCAGCATGGGAATTGTTCAAGGTTTGCCACTGGACCGGAGTTCACTCAACATCTACATCTGATTACCATGGTCATCACACACCAATGATCCACAATTGGCTACGGCTTGTGCTATTATTGTTGATACGGATAGACTTTGGTGTTTCGTCTGTCTTACACCATTCAGAGACACTTATCGAACTTGATAAGAAAAAAATCTGGAATCCATCGATAACTCGTACCGTGCCACCGTAAAGCTACCCGAAAACCAACTAAGGAGCTTGGGCATTCTGCAAGTAAGGTCCAAATCGCATCAATCCATCCGCAAAATATTGTCAAAAGTACTCCGAGAAAATTAAATTTATCTCGTAGACGATAATTAATTTTTGTGCTCCTTCTCTGTCCTGATACTCGTAGATGGTGGCAGGACCAACTCCATTACGTTGGTCGTATTGGTAACTTTTTTCGTATTCGTATTGCCAACTTTTCGAGTTTTTGAGTTTTTAATGAACTCCTGCGAAAACAGAATTAATTTTACCTCACAACCCGCACAGGAACCATGGAAACAGAGAGTGTTAAACCTAGACATAGAGGCAAAATTGAAAAGGCAGGAGTGTTGCTCCGTTCCTGTACTTCTCCTATGCCGAAGGCGAAGTGTTTTAGGGTATTGTTTTCGAATGAAATGTGAAGAAGTTAAAAATGAAAGGCGAATCTTCGGTTTTAAAGTTTGTCTTCTTAAGTGCGAGCTGAAATTAAATTATTTTCCCCCTAAGGTCGTCGTTGGGCTGGCATTGTCATCCTTATTGCAGTGAAACTCTTATTTGCAGTTGAATGGATTGAACTTTTCAAGCAAGTAAAGAATAGAAATCGAAATCCTGTTTACGTATCCGTGTTGTAATTACAATGGAATAGTGAACTCAAGTTCACTGTGTCTGTAAAAGCTTCAGTGTTGGGTGGGTTTTTCGTAGACGGTCTCCCGCCCACCGTCTCTTTTTCTTCGATTCGCATTCGTATTCATACAGTTAGACGACTAGGTTAAATAACGAGCAAGATACGAGTATATGGTTTGGCAATTTTAGAATTTAAAAAAGTTCCTTCAGATTCTGTATGCAGATGAATTTGGTGCTTTGCTATTTACGAAATGAAAGAATTCTTGTCTCGGAATCATTCTTCACGAGTTCAGCTTTTTGTGGCAGGATGTAAGGATTCCAATGAATTTTATCAATTTGTTAGCGCAATGAGTTTTGGAATATTTGCAATGTTATCTAAGCTGAGGAGACGGTCTACCATTTTTGTTTTCCTAACAACATCCTTTGGTTTCGAAAGTGAGTACGAAGCAGAATGGAATAACATTTTTCTTTTGTGTTGAGTTAGGGAAAAAAGTTTAATCAACTTTGAAAGTGCGTAGGTAAAAGTTAAATAGAGATATTGGTAAGTATTCGATGAATCTAGTGGTTGGAAGAAAATGAGTACGTTTGGAGACATTAGGAAGTTCTTAGGAAGATAAGTTTTCTTGGTAAAAATGTGATAAAGCATCAGTAGGACGTCAAATTTCTACAACGTACAACGGATATCAAACCATATCGTCCACCTTTTAACGATTTTTGTCCTTTAGACACCGTAAGGAAAGGCTAAGCTTTTGTTTTCCGGGGATATAATGGAAAGATTTATAGGCGCTTTAGGCGCCGAATTATTTTTTTTTTAGCCCTCAGAGGCAGGTGAATATCTTTCACAAACACTATGAAGGCTGCATGCACATGCTCATTCTTTTCTGTCGGAACAGAGCGCACTGACAAAGAAGTATTCCATTGTACTCCTTGTAAATTCATTACCAGTTCAGTTCCAGCAGGGTACTGTACCGCTTCTGTCTACCACACGCAAAGGCGTAGTGTCCCGTCA
Organism: Volucella bombylans; assembly: GCA_949129095.1. Classification (NCBI taxonomy): domain Eukaryota; kingdom Metazoa; phylum Arthropoda; class Insecta; order Diptera; family Syrphidae; genus Volucella; species Volucella bombylans. The sequence continues at coordinate 113,316,500 of OX422144.1, read as the reverse complement.
TGACGGCAGTAAGCAGCCAGCACTCTTTCCTACTTCTGGACATTAAGAAAGCCGCTGACCTCCTAGACGTCTGCTGGCAACTTGGAGAGTCATGTCGTCTGCAGTTAAAATCATACTCGTATAACACCCAACCGTCAATGGAATGCCAAACCGAGGACGCTGGCAGACCTAACGTGGGTTCGGGTTCTGAAAAACTCATCTGTGAGCCTTGCCTAGCAAGTTCATCGGCGATTTCATTTCTCGTGATCGCATTCTGGACTGCGGTTTAGAACTTAGCCTTCCGACTGCGTTCAGTGAAGTCTTGCATTCTCGAATTAACCTGGAAGTCCTAACTATTTAGCAAGGCATACGAGTAGCTTGTCTGTTGCTACAGAAGCAAATACTTCGCCCCTCCACCGATTATTTATTAGCTCATTGTCATCAGGACTGCTATATCTCTGCTTGGAAGACAGACGCAAGTTTTCCTAATGAGGAGTGAAATCTAATATTGTCGTCCACCAAGTTGACACCAGCGCCGGATCCTTCAAGTATACGCGCTGCTGCCTGGCCTAACGCACCTTTTGCCGTAATGGGTACGTACGTGGCAGAGCAAACCCTGAAGGTCCTTGCTGTGAATGTGAATTCACTGATTAGGCTCGAACGACGAGCCGCACTGTTTAAGTTGCTTAAAGACCAAGCCCCCGATGTGCTTTTGGTTAGCGAAACTAAGCTTACCAAAAGACACAAAATGAGGCACAGAAGATACAAAATAGTACGGAGAAACCGACCCAACTCCATTCAGGGAGGAGGCGTTGCGATCTTTGTAAGAAAAGGACTGCGTTTCAAAAGAGTATATAGTCGTGGAGTACGTAGGTTCCATGCGCTGGAGGCATGCATCGTACATATCCCCCTCCGTAATAGAAAGCGGTTGTACATGGTGTCTGTCTATGCACCTAAGGCTACTCAATCCACCTTATTCATCTCAGAGCTCGAGACGCTTTTTCGATTCCTGAGGCTGGAATTGGAAGACAACTATTTTATTATCGGCGGAGATTTCAACGCCAAACATAGTGATTGGGGAAATAATACACCAAATACTAAAGGGAACCTACTATTCAATTGGTGGGGTCAGCACAGTCTAATGTATCGACTAGGGCTTAAGGCGACGGATAGTCCGTCGTTTCCCAGACACGGGTCCTATTTGTATCTTCTGCTGTTCGACTCACGAATACAACTGACATGCACTAACCAACAAACTACAAACTGTCTACGCACTTTCGTGTATGACAGTGACCATTGCGGTCTCAGCACCGAAATAACTGTTCCCAATGAAATTGCGGAATTTGATGAGTTTGTCCAGAACACTGACTAGAGCACTCTCCTCGAATTCGCTCTACCCACCGTCCAACAGAAATCTGTCAAACGAGTAGATTGACAGGTATCTAAGACTAATGGACGAGACAATTAAACGAACAATGGACAAAACGATATCTCGGCACCAACGCACTGACGACGAAGACTTATTACGCAACGCAACTATTGACGCACTGCACCGACATAAAAGTAGACTGCTGTCAAGACTAAAAACCTTGTACAGACAGTTTACTGACAGACATAACCCGGAGATTATGACGCTAAAGTCGTCGATCAAAAACCTCCAAGTCTTAATAAAAGAAAATTACAGAGCATCTGTAAGTTTGTATTGGAACAACAAAATTCGAGCTGTAAACTCCAGCAACCCGAATATGTTCCCGCAAATAAATAAAATATTTCGGAGAAAAGATCAAAACGACCTTTCGTGTCTTAAAATCGCTCGAACGACGGACAACGAGAACATACTTATAGCAGCAGGCATAGATCGAAATGAGGCTGTTGATGATGACAACTTCTTTGTGATCAAGGATCCGCAGGAGAAGGTAGAGGCTATAGGAGCGACTTTCCAGGAAGTATATAAGGCGAATGACATCATTGGCCCGAACCACGACCTGGAAAGTCGAGTCCTTGTGCACAATTTCTACCTTCGAAATGAAATTGTGAATTGGCGATTCGAAAGCTCGGGTTTCACCCAGTTCAGTGACGAGAATATGGCAAATAATGTCATCACCAACGATAGGGTACTACCCCCGTTCATTTAGAAGGAAGAACTCCAAACGATCTTCGAATCACTTAGAAGTAAGAAATCAGTGGGAACCGATGAAATACCGAACATTGCGCTTCGACATCTCCCTCTAGAAGCGGTGAACATTTATACCACCCTGTTTAATAATGCAATGAATAATGCACATTATCCAGCGCATTGGAAAACTGCGGTGGTACATCCCATCCCCAAAAGGAATAAAGACACTTCCAATCCGGCGAATCTCCGCTCGATCAGTCTTCTTCCAAACATCAGTAAGGTGTTCGTGAAGGTGATCAATAGAGTCCTGACTAAGTGGGTTGAGGACAAACATATAGTTCTGGATAATCAATTCGGTTTCAAGGCCGGACATGATATCATTCATGCTGCGTCGAAACTGGTTTCTGATATCCAATGGAACAAAGGCAAGAAACAAACTGGTGCCTGCTTGATTGACTTGGAGAAGGCCTTCGATACCATATGGTTAGAGGGACTCTTTTTCAAGCTGGACAGGTTGGGAATTAGTAAACCACTGCTGTATATTCTTTTCGATATGCTCTCCAGTAGACAGTTCATCGTGAAGAATGGCAATGTGACTTCTGCTGGAACATTTAACATTAAAAACGGTCTGCAACAGGGTGCGGTAAATTCGCCGATCCTATTCAACATTTACACGAGTGATCTGATAGGTTCTAAAATAAAAACTAAAAACTATCCAAACTTAGAACAGAGACGAGAAAGCTCTTCAACTGAGCTAAACGTAATGGTGAATGGAAAATATACAGAAAAACACTCACAATGTACAACCAAGAAATTAGAAGGGCCAAGAGAGAATCGTGGTGAAACTTTTGTCATACAATCGATGGCACCAGAAGTTCTGCCCGAATTCATAAAATACTCTCTGAGTAGTACACTAATCCTATTGGTTCGATGAAAAAATCTGATATGTGCCATACGACGAAAACGACCTAGGGGATACTTATCAAAAAAGTGGAAGGAGGTTGCTGTCAAATATATACCTAAGGTAGTATGCTAGAGGATAAAACAATAAAAACCTGATTAGGAAGCAACAATTTCAGTGGAACAGCTACTGAAGGATGCTCCCAGGGAGGAGTACTCTCACCCCTACTATGGTCCATTGTCGTTAATGATCAGATTAGTTACTGATTATTCTCAGCAATGATGGTTTCTACAATATGTCCAATGATATGCAGGCGAAATTTCTATCCTAATCAGAGGTAAATTCGAAAATACAATTTCGGCCTTGAACTTAGTTGCTGAATAGTGCACAAAATTTGGCCTCAAAGTCAATCCCAAGAAAAGCACCATAGTCAGATTCACTAAGAGAAAAAGGCGAAGAAGTCTCAGAAATGCCACACTCTTCGGTGAACCAATAGAGTTCTCAACGGAAATCAAATATCTAGGAATCACACTGGATGAAAAACTTACGTGGAACACTCATCTTTCTAATAGTTTTGACAAGGCCAAGACCTCACTATGGACCAGCAAATGTCTAATCGGGAATAATTGAGGACTTAATGCCAAAATGACTATGGATGCACACTGCAATAACGATGCCTATCATCACGTATGCAGCAACGCAGAGGTCAACTCAGGCTAAACTCAACGAAATACAGAGACTAGCCTGTGTCTGTGGAAATGGTGCAATGAAAACCGCACCAACAGCTGCGCTGGAAGTTACCCTCAACATCCCACCACTTCATCTAGAACTCATGAAAGAAGCAATGGTAGATGCCTATATGCTCATCACAGCTTATCACTAGTTTATACTGCAATCCTTTATGAATTCAGGAAAAACGAACTACCTAACACGATATAACTTCCGGCACAACTCTAAGGTCATAATTCTAGACAATTTTAACTGGAGACAGAAAAAAACAGCATTTGGCAAGGACTCAGATGACGTATGGTACACAGACGGATCCTCTCTCCATCAGCAGAGCAGCCCTACTTGCAATTAACGCCTTTGAAATAAAATCAAAACTGGTCTGGGATTGCATTAAGCTCCTACAACTACTGGCTACCACAAACAAAGTCCTTCTGATTTGGGTTCATGGAATATGAAGACATGGATATGAAGGATCCGCATCTCAATTCATGATGCCAATACCATTTGTGGGCTATCAATAAACACCATAAAGGGCACCATAAAAGTATTAAAACCTGGCTAGCGGAAAAGAAGCTTCATTTCTGGAGAGAAACCCAAGGAAACAGACAAGCCAAAAACTTTATGCCAATTAGTTGTCACAAAAAAACCAAACAACTACGAGTACTACAATTAAGTAGAAGTTAGATCACAGGTTTTCTCACAGGACAATGCGGTGTGAAAAAACACCTGATGACCATGTCATAGCACAAGACAAAACATGCAGATTGTGCGACGAGGACGTGGAAACAGTTGCCAGCTCACCAAAAACCTTAGCTGCCTTTCTAACAAATTGCGGCATCATAGGTGAACTCTAAATGGAGGACATCACAATAGGTCCCATCATTAGGTATACCACCTTCCACAACAATCTAATCTAATCTTACCTACTTAACTAGTGTACTTGTATTAATTTCTTATCTGGAACAGCCTTCAAAAAATGGGTAATCTTAATAGTAGGTACAACCCAAACGGGGTTCATCAAAGTGGAGGTGCGAGTTTTTCAATCATTATTATCTATAGTTGGCCAAAGTATCAGTTGTTAACTTAAAACTTGACCTTTTTCTCTCCAGGGACAAACAAATCCTTGTATTGTAGTTCATCCAAAAGGATGGAAATCTTAACTATTTCAATGATGACAGTAGGAATTCTGGAAGATGCTATGATATTTGTTAATTTTTGCAGTGGATTTTCGGCTTCAACGTAAACATTAAACATTCGACTGCAACTTTACATAGATATACACACATACAGTTGTAACCGTGTTAGCATCACTTTAACATTTTTGAAATGTGTACCCATCCGGGATAAAGAACATTGTCATTGGCACTTTTAATGGCTGTGTTAACAAAATATTGGAATGTTCTACAAATGCCCCCCAACCAGTCGCATTAATGTGCGGATAATCACTGTTCATCCCAACATTTAACACTCCCCCATACCTAAACAGAATCAAATATCTTGTCGTAGACAATCCACACCGAAAGCTTTTCCACGTAGTGCTACCCACGCAATGTTGTTTTAATCACATAATATTGTTGTTTCGACGATGTATCCTCGCGTCTATGAGGGGATGTGTCAATGTTTCGTTTTGTTAACGCTCCGTTCGCTATTTATTTTGCGAAAAAGAATCCAACCAAACTAATTACACGCAACCATCGTATTATCCTTTAGCCACAAGCCAGTTGAATATTGCTCACCTGTAAGACCCCTTCCATTGTCAAGTCACCAATTACAATAATATTGAAATGAAATGAAATGAAGGTGGTCAGTTCGGTGAAGGGCTAGGACATTAAATTGGGGGAAACAAAACCAAACTTAGGTATGGAGAGACACCCGGATATTTGGAAAACCTGTCAACGTTTTTACTTTCTGCTGACAAATTATGTGACCCTCTTTGGTGCATGGAGAAAACGTGAATCATCCCATCTATTGTATTCCAGAGGGTGGAGCGATCCCTAGTACGCATAGAACACAACAACTGCAGAAAGCTATCAGACTCTAGCTAGTGACCACAAATCGAATATTTTTTTGAAAAAGAGAAACTTGTTACGAACATTTCAAGCGACATCGTAGATCATGCCCTAGTCCATCGGGCTTGACTCCTCATTTTGTGCCGATTTCGAACAATGAAAGGCAGAAGTTGACATTTTTTTCTAAATTGCTTTTGGCTCCCGAACTTATACTGACGTTAGCAATTGTTTTTTCCTCTTTTTGTACTCTATTACTTTATCTCTATCATAGTAGCAGACGACTTAGATATAGCTAATTCATCGATTGTTAGTGCACTAAGAATGGGCTTTCAACTGATTTCCTTTTAACCCTAAACCCGTGTACTGAGCACTGAGTGCCCAGTGCACTTTTCAAATCAAAATTTAAAATTTACTTTGCACTGTACTATTGCAAAGCGAAATACTACCCTGAAACATACAGTATCCAAGTACACCAAGATATGCAATTAAAATTATTTTATTGGATGCTTTTGACATACTGTGGTTGCAAAAAAAATGAGCCCATATCGTGTTAGTTTTAGTTTTAAATGCATTTTCATTTTCTTAATCATTAACTCTTACATATTAACAAAAAATGCTTAAATGCTAGCTTACAATTACTTAACAATCTTATACTAACTTACTGGCCCCACACAGGCACTCTAACCTACTCTAAATTCTTATATCTATGTCTTTCGACTTTATTTACATTTTACTTAGAATTATTTATTTTTTCACAAACACTTAGCTTATGGAAATTTTTTTTATTTTTTATAAAAACTTAATATCTAACTTAAAAGAAACCTTAGTCTACCTAACCTACATACACACACATAGACATTATACACAATAATACACATATATTAGTATATACCTTTTTATACACTAATATATGTATATATTTCTTAAGTGCTAACCTAAACCTAGTGAGGCTGGTCCGTAATTGACGGAAACGACGACGAAACATCTTCTCCGTCACTCAACCACCAGAAATGCTGGTGCTGCCGAACGACATACCTCTTATCACGATTCCCCACCGCCCTAATGAACCTGAGACTGTCCCCAGCTGTCCGAGCGACATGGAAGATTAACGGGACCGCTAATCTATCCTGGATCAACCCAATCTGATCAAGGTATAGGAATGCTTCCGGTGGAACAAAGCCGTCGTAAGCCCCCGATATCAGGTTATTTGTCGAGGTCATTGCTCTTGCAATGTGCCGTCGAGTCAGCTTAATTACCAAGTTGTCCACTTGTATTAGGTTCGACCTGTTGTAAAGGACCTCAATAGGATACAATTTTTTGTACTCCGACTCGGGTGTTCTGGCGAAGGCAAGCCCTCTCAAACACCCGAATCTTTTCCATTAAACTTGCTCGTACATTGAACCACACGGGACAACCAAATACCAGCATGGGCCTGATAAAGGCCACATAGGAGATTACCTTTACCCTCGCATCGAGTTGGCTGCTATAAAACAGTCTCTTTGTAAGGGCAAAAGCACCTTTAGCTCTGGCCAGAGCAGCATCTACATTTTTGTCAAAATACAGAAACTGATCCAGCCAGATCCCAAGGTATCTAACTACATTTCGACAGGCACGAGGCTGTTCGTGTTGTCCAATGATCGAGAACTTTCGCCAATTTGTTCTGGTATCCCTAGAGGCTCCAGACAACGGCGTCCTAAAGAGAATGGTTTCCGATTTCTGAAAGTTGATTTTCAACTTCCAGTCGTCGCAAAATCGTCTTATCTTATCGAAGTCACGCTGCAAGAGAGTATTAATGACCTCGATTTTTGGACCTGTTCTGTACGCTATCAAATCGTCTGCGTACGCAATAGTATGGGGAAGTGAACCTATCAAGTCGCTTGGATAAATGTTTAATAGGATCGGCGAATTGACCGCGCCTTGCTGAAGACCATTTTTAATTTGAAATATTCCAACCGAAGTCGCATCACCATTTTTCACGATTAACTGTCTGTTGGTTAGCATATTATAAAGAATGTACAAGATCCACCGCCTAATCAGCCTACAGAAAAGGCCCTCCAACCATACGGTGTCGAAGGCCTTCTCCAACTCAACAAGGCAGGCACCAGTACATTGTTTCTTGCCTTTATTCCATTGGATATCGGACACCAGTTTAGACGCCGCATGTGAGATATCATGTCCCGCCTTAAAACCGAATTGATTATCCGGAACTATATGTTAATCTTCAACCTACCTAGTCAGAGCTCTATTGATTACTTTTTCAAACACCTTACTGATATTCGGAAGGAGACATATCGATCGAAGATTCGCCGGATTGGATATATGCTTTCCCTTTTTGGGGATAGGTTGAACCACCGCCGTTTTCCAATGCGCTGGAGAATGTGCATTATTCATTGCATTATTAAACTGATTTCTTAGCCCTGATTGCGTTGAAGATCTCATGGAGTTCTTCCCTCGAAATGAACGGGGGAAGGTCACCCTCTTTGGAAATGACATTATTTTCGTCGCTGAACCGGGTGAAACCAGAGCCCTCGGATCGCCAGTTCCTTATTTCATTTCGAATGCAGAAGTCGTGCACCAAGAGGCGATTTTCCAGGTCATAATTAGGGCCAATGGTATCAGTGGCCTTGTATACTTCCTGGAAAGTCGCCCCTATGGCCTCAACCTTATCCTGTGGATCCTCAATCACAAAGAGGTCGTCATCGTCAGCGGCTTCATTTGGATCAATACCTGATTGTCAGTAACAGTTCGTTGTCTGTTGTCCGGGCTATTTTAAGACACTGAAGGTCGTTTTGATTTTTTCTCCGAAATAGTTTATTTATTTGCGGAAACATATTCGGGTTGCTGGTGTTTACAGCCCGAACCTTGTTGTTCCAATATGAACTTGCAGAAATTCTGTATATGTTCTTTTATTAGCGTTTGAATATTTTTAATTGACGACTTCAGTGTCCTAATCTCCGGTCTTGTCTGTCAGTTAACTGTCTGTACAAGTTTTTGAGTCTTGACAGAAGTCTACTTTTCTGTCTGCGTCAATAGTAGGATTGCGGAACAGTTTTCGTTAGTCGTACGTCGATACCGCGGTATTGTAGTGTCCATAGTTTGTTTAATAGTCTCATCCATTTATCGTTTTACGTACTTGTCGATCTCCTCGTTTGACAAATTCCTATTGGACGGTGGGTGGAGCGTGTTTGAAGAGAGTGCTTTTGTGAAGGTTATGGAGAAGCGTGTCCATCGAGTCTTACTGTAGTTGTAAGAATATCTTTGGACAAACTCCTCCAATTCCGCAATTTCGTTGGGAACTGCAATTTCGGTGCTAAAACCGCAATGGTCGCTGTCGTACACGAATGTGCGCAGACAGTTTAGCGTTTGTAAATTCGTACCTGTCAGTCGTATACGTTCGTCGTACAGCAGTAGATCCAAATAAGACCCGCCTCTGGGAAACGACGGTTTATCCGTCGCTTTAAGACCGAGTCTGTACATGACATCGTGCTAACCCCACCAATCGAGTAGTAGGTTTCCTCTAGTATTTGGCAAATTATTTCCCCAATCTCTGTGTTTAGTGTTGAAATCCCCGCCGATTATAAAATATTTCTCCCCCGATTCCAGCCTCAGAAGTCGAAAAAGCGTGTCGAGCTCTGTAATGAATAGAGTGGATTGTGAAGCCTTAGGTGCATAAACAGAGGCCAAGTACAATCGCTTTCCACTGTTGCACCCAATCGAGGAAAGAGGTATACGGCTCGAAATGTCAAATTCAACGACATTTGGTGGTCAATGCCTGATGTATGTGAACATCGAAGAGCCATTCGAAGTTTTGGGGAAAGAATGAACCACGTTCCGAGCTGTTCAAAAATATTTTTGGGAAAAGCCGACGTTTTCAAGTCGTTGTTTACTCCAAATATAGGTTCAAATATTGTGATTGAGACAAATAGGAAAGCTGGAAGGATTTATGAGGAAAATCGTTTGTCCAACAATCCAAAGCAAATGCGTAGGTAGTACGTTACAACTGAAGAAGAGGTTTATGCGTACTTGTATGTTGCTATATTGTTGTATGCTGGTGCAGGCTTATGGAGTTGAAGCAAAGGTTCTTTTTCATCAAATTAATATGGCATTCTATCGCGCAGTAATGTCTTTGGAAAGGTTTGAACAGATAAGCCGTTTTATTCCTTTTGATGATGGAAGAACTAGAGCGTTTCGTCTTCAAACTGATAAATTAGTTGCTTTCAGATATGAAAGATAAGTTTATGTATAAATGTTTTGATTTTCGTTTTTGCATTACTTATTAGATATATCTGGAACTTATTCCAAAGCGAACTTATCGAATCTTACCAACCCTCAAAAGAGCTTATCATTGATGAGCAGTTGGTGGGCACAAAGGGTAGATGCCGATTCAAAATGTTCATGCTCAGTGGGCACCCGGTAAATACGGTATGAAAATTTTCTGAATTTTAGATGCCAAAACAAGCTATCCACTTCAAGGCGAAATTGATGTCGATCAGCAACCGTGTGATAATCGGTCTGAATGTATATCGGATCAACTTATCTGGATAATATAACATTACAACCGATAACTATTTTACATCAGCGCCTTTAGCGTTAGAATTGATGAGCCGAAAAACAACTAAAGTTGGAACGATAAAATCAAATAAGCCTAAGTTGTTTACTCCAGCCAATAAGAATTTCAAACAGACGAGAGAAAAGTTCTCTACGATATTTTGTTATTCGCAAAGAATGCTATTATGCAGTTACGCAAACAACACGAACAAAAATGTTCTTATGTTGTCAACTGCTATTGTCAACTATGACAAAATTGATGAAGTATCAATAAAACCAGCATTAATTTTGGACTTATAGTACGATTCTACAAAAGGTGGCGTTGATACATTCGATCGCATGGCAACTGTGTATACCTGCAAGCGGAAAACTATTCGATAGCCAGTAATGTTATTTTACAATCTTTTGGACTGTGCAGGAGTCGCCGCTTATAGGATGTTTGACATATGTAAGCCAACATGGCAATTGTGAAAACTGCGATGAAGTTGATTGGCTATGAAATAAAAACTGTCACTACGTTACCTAAAGTGCGAAAAACCAACAAAAAACAACGCTGTGAAACATGCAAAGCTGATAAAAAAGACAACAAAACTACAGCCGTTTATGACTTATGCTATACAGCAGCTTGCACAAAGCACTATATAAGAGTGTGTGATAAATGCTACGTAAATAGCGCGATCTAGCGACGATAGCGTGGAATTCACTGATACCATCCACCTCACCATGTGATTTGGGTTATCACTAGCACCATTGTATACACCTTTGCGGGAAAATTATTTTATGGCTTCTGTCATAGAAATATATAGGGTTTTCCAATAAGGACTTGACAACTTTTTTTTTTAAATAAAACGCAAACCATTTGAGATATTTCAAAAACTTTATTATCGGCTTGAAGTACAATCAAAACATTTATGAATGAAACTCGACTTCGTTCATATGGTCAGAGCGGGCACGTTTACAGCGGCCGATTCGTTGGACCCAATTTTCAACGACTCGGCCACACATTTCGGCCGAAACAGCCGCTTTCTCGCGTTTAATGTTGGCTCTGAGCTCTTCCAACGTCGTCGGCGTGTTGGCATAAACCAATGACTTAACGTAGCCCCACAGAAAATAGTCAAGCGGCGTTCGCACGAACGAGGCGGCCAATCGACTGGCCCATTTCTTGAGATAACACGCTCACTATACTTACTCTTCAATAAATCGATTGTAACGTGTGCTGTGTGGCCTGTGGCACCATCCTGTTTTAACCACATGTCGTGCAAGTCCATATCTTCCAATTCGGGCCTAAAATAATCGGTGATCATGGCGCGATAACGCTGTAACGTGACAATCGTTATCGTCGACGGCCCAATAACGCCGCCGGAATGCAAACCGCACCAAACAGTAATTTTTATTGGATGAAGTGGTGATTCATGAAGCAAATGTGGATTTTCACCCGACAAATAACGCATATTTTGCTTATTGACGAACCCATTCAGCCAAAAATGAGCTTCGTCAGTGAAGATGATTTTGCGATGAAATTCATCATCTTGGCGCATCTTCTCCAGAACCCAATCGGAGAACGTATGTTACGTCGCTTCAAATGGTCCATCGGCTTCAATACTTGAGCTTGATCAGCTTGATCTTGTGTGGGTGTAAACCAAGATCCTTACGCAAAATACGCCATAATGTGCTCTGAGCGATGCCCAATTCTTGAGAACGCCGTGGAATTGACTGATTTGGATCGTTTGCTACGGACGCCTGAACGGCAGCAATATTCTCGACACTTCGATCAACCCGTTGTCTCACTGACACGGCAACATCACACGCCTGTCTACTAGGGCGAGAATTACGACCGAAAATTGGAGTTAACGCTCTTAAAGTTGCAGTCACCGTCTCCGAATTTCCGTAGAAAATTTTTGTAATTTGCAGACGTTGCTCGTTCGTGTACTTTACCATGATGATAATGTTGAGTTTACTGAATAAATTGACAGTGACAGTTTGATGATTAGTGAAAGAGTGCGTTCACAAATTAAATTCAAAATTGTCATGTCCCTATTGGAAAACCCTTTATGAACCTTTTGAAACAAAGACATCAGATCTCTTGCTGGATCAAAACTCCTGTTTAATAACTATAGTACGTGTAATACTATCCCATCAAGGGCTCTGGCCTAATCGGCTGGAAGGAAATGTTATCGAATTCTTACAGATAGCTCAAGAGTCAGTCAGATGGGTCTTTGCGGATAGCGATAAAATCCACTCCCTACGCGATAATTTACACATAATTTACGGTTACACATTGCTAATCAAAACAGGCAAACGTAAAGAATTCTCTATGTGCACTGAAATGCTCTAAACTCCTATAAAACAGATTTATCTGTCATCCAATAAGTGCGATGGAATGGACTGGGTGTAAGAAGGATGAAAAACATATTCTACGGGGATACGAGTATCTACCAAGAGGAGAAACAGCAGCTATTTGGGTGTGGAGTTATCATTCCAGGTAGACCTATGTGACAAATTTTGAGTTTACGGCAAAGAAAGCGAAAGATAGTGACAACAAGGACTGTTTTTGCAAGCTCCTTGACAAGGCAAACGCCAGGAAAAAAGAACTTCTATGTTAGCACACTCGTTAAATATAGCTCTGTTGGGGAGTGTGGGGTTTATATTTTGTACTAGATATGTAAAAACGCTGTTTGAATTAAAAATATATCTTTTCGTCTTGAAGTAACAACAAAGAGAGTTAATTTATTCTACCGGAAATTACGAGTACATGTATTTTTAAATTCTAAAGTGTCATGCGTTCTTGTTATAAATTATAATCTTGACGTAACGTTACGTTTATTAGTTTACAATTAAGTTTAGTTTCAATAAAGATATTAATTATTTTAAAATGAAATGAACGCTTATTTCCGAACAAACTCTGACAACGAATTCAGGAATATTGACTATATTTCAGACCATAATGTTATCGTAGCAAACACACTGGAAGCTGGCTGTCCCCTGATCAATTTACCACCAACCATCTACAACGTTTCAAGGAATCAGCATTGGCTCGAACGTCTACCTTTTTGTAGCTAAATTACGAGTGTATGTATCATTAAGACGAGGAAATACTGTGAGAAAATTTGACGCTAAAAGGCTGCAATTGCTAGATACTGCCAGGGTTTTTGCCACCGATACAGTGTGCCTTAACCTTACTTGGTGCCCGGCGCTACCAGCCTCCTGTACCGATATCCATGAGAGATGCCGCTTCTGCTAAATCCGTGGTTTTACGATGAATACCAGATGGAGCATGAAGAAATTGAAATTATATAGAGCGGCGCTGAAAAAATGGACTAAAGCGATAGCACGAGAAGCGCAAAATCGAGGACGTCGAAGCGTGTTATAGCAGGGAAGACGTTCGAAAATTTTACCAGAAGGTACAAAGGAGATGTTAGGTTAACAAAGTAAGAACAGAAGTCTGCAAAGACGGACAAGGAACAAGTCAGTGCTTATTATACGACCTTGATCAAAAATAATAACCACCGTGTGGCGCTCCCATTGTTACTCTTTGAGTTCTGCTTTTTTTGTTAAGTTGGTAAATCTGTTGTTGTTAGGTCTTAGCGTCATAGCTTGACATTTGCAAAAGTTACGTAGCCAGGAGTACATCTATCTCTGTGTGTATTGGCGATCTTTTACAATTTTAGAAATGGATTTAAATTTGCAACACCGAACTTGTATTAAATTTTGCGTAAAAAAAGGGATTTAATGGTGCGCGAACGTTGGAAATGTTGGAAAAGTGTTGCAGCAACGATTCTCTGAAGAAAACGGTCGTCTACCAGTGGCACGAGCGGGTCAAAAGTGGTTGTGAGTCAATCGAAGATGATGAAGGCAGTGGCGAAAACATTGATGGAGTATAAGAAATGTTGGTCAATAACCGCAAATTACCTATGGATCCGTCCAAGACATTTTGGTTAATGATTTGGGTTTCCGTCGTATAGCAGCAAAGATGGTGCCAAAAGACCTCAATTTCATGCAAAAAAGAGACCGTGTTGATGTCGCAAAAGAGATTATTTGCGAGGCTGAGACGAGACTTGGGTTTATGAATACGACACGCAACCCAGATATCAGGCAAGTGAATGGCGTTCACCAAATGAGCCGAGACCAAAAAAAACACGTCGTTTTCAGTCAAAAAAGAAGGCAATGCTCACGGTTTTCATGGATTACAACGATGTAGTGCATCATGAATTTTTGCCAGAAGGCCAGACAGTAAACAAAGAATATTATTTGGGCGTTATAAGACGTTTGCGTAAAGCAATTCGCCGATAGAGACCAGAATTGTGGGCAGAAAACTCGTGGATTTTGCACCATGATAACGCACCGTCACACAGTGCCATCATTATTCGTAATTTTTTGACGAAAAACGCAACAAATACCATCCAACAGCCACCGAATTCACCTGATTTGGCTCCCTGTGACTTCTTTCTGTCCAATCGAAGATTTTTTTATTTAGCCTTCTTTTGCTTTTGAATGATTCAACAAATCTTGAAGAGCTCTTCAACCGGTAAAGGAACATTTATTTAATCTACTTATTATTGCCATCTAAATCGTTTCTATTCACACACCTACTTCCTCTTAACATATCCAAAGGTCGAACGTCAAGTTTAATTATACAAAACCCTGTCAGTGATGTCCTGATTCGGCATAACCATGTGAGGGGTAATCGAAAGTCAAAACAATAAATTAACCGTTCAGAAACGTTGGTTCATCAAATGCCAGAAGAAGCTTGATCCTTTCTTCCTTAGCGTATCTATATATTTCTCTATAGAAAGACCCACCACAATCATGGAGAATAGTACAATGAGTGTTGGGAAATCAGCCGACTAACTCCCTGTCTCCAAATCTCTGTTCATCTCTACTATATCGTTCACTCTTTTTTGTGTTTTTTTTCCCCGTCTTGCGCTACTGAATATCAAACAGCTAAACAATCAAACGAACCACTGCCACCATCAACATCATCAGCACTGTTATCGTACTCGCAGCTGCCAGCAAAGACTCTGGAGTAGCTATTGTTGCGACCTGCGACCGTATTCAACACAATCGAAGTCATCGCGATTGTTGGCGATGTACCTGAAAGTGGGGTTAGAAATTAAAAGAATCAGATTCAGATAGTTGATGTGTACTCAGGTGGGAATGTCGTGCAAGTCAACAGCGGCATACGACCTTCTCTGTTGATGGATTCCTTTTGTAGTGCCATGCAGTTGATTCATCTATTGTAGTGTAGATGACAACCTGTGTGACATTGCACGTTCATTCTGACACACTAACGATGATCACTTTAATTCCACCGCAGCAAGCCATATTAGGATACAGGGTTGACTTGACTTGTGGCGCACTGTCAGTTAGGTAAAGGGTCTTTCATTAAACTCTTCCTATCTTTAAATTTAAATAAAACAAGGCCTATCGATGCCATTATGTATGGAATATAACATCGTTCAAATGGCCGCCGCGGCTTCTCTGGGTAGCGCGCATCCGAAATGTCCAATTTTCATTGACTCTGTCTTATAAATTAGGCTGAATTTGACCAATGGCATGGTTTATGTTGGCTTTGAAGACCGCTGTGGTTTGTGGCTTATTCGCATAGACCTGCGACTTCAGATAACCACACAAAAAAAAATCTAACGGAATCAAATCGCACAACGGAATCAACGGAATCAATCACCTCCACGTGAGATGGCATGGTCATGGTCGAATTGCTCGTGCAGAATTTCCAATGTGGCGTGAGCTGTGAAACCACATATCGTTGGTGTCCATGTCATCTAACTCAGAAGTTGAATTGATCGCCGTTGACGGTGATGGCCTGGCAAAGGTTGTTCTCAAAGAAATATGAACCGATGACACCGCAGCCCAAAATTCACACCAAACAGTGACTTTTTCGGGATGCATTGGACGCTCTTGGATCTCATGTAGATTGGTATCGTCCCAAATTCGACAATTTTGTTTGTTGACGTGCCCATTCATCCAGAAATGGGCGTCAATGAAGAAGATTTTTCGATGAAAATCAGGGTCAGTTTCCTACTGCTCCAGAGCCGATTCAGCGAACACACGTCGTTGTCTGCGGTCGTTTACCTTCAGCTTCTGGGTCAGTTGAATTTTGTACGCGAAAGGCCGTGTTCTTGTGAGCGACGCGAAATCGACTGCCTCGGATTCTCCTGCACACTCTCACGGACAGGGGCGATGTTTTTGACAGATCTTGCTTTTCGTCGACGTACGGGTGTTGGTTTATCGTTTACTGAACCAGCGGATTCAAATTTATCCACCACACTGCGAATAGTCCTCTCGGTAGAACGATTACGGCGACCGTAAAATGGGCGAAGCGCGCGGAACATTGCCCGAACAGAACACCCATTTTGATAAACCAATTTTACTATTTGCACGTGTTGTTGAACTCTATATGGTGATTTGGTGAAATAAACCGAAATAATACCGAATAAATGACACTCAATTTGATAGATGTAGCTTCAACAATATGGCCGCTATCAAGTGTCAAACTTCGGAAGGACACTGTACAAAGATGCGTTTATTCAAGCTTCTCATTTTTTTTTTCTGTTTTTGTAGTTTAATATTATTGCAGTATTATTTAAAGCTCATACTTGTGTTCACGTTCCTACTTACAAAAGTGGACAGTTTTTGGGCTTCTTTGTACAATCTGAAATTGAAAGAAAGGTTCGTTCTTTGTAATTCTTATGTTCGGAGGAACCCATCTTTGTATTTGCGCTTTATAAATTTGTCTCAGAAACCTCCTCAGATATCGAGATGAAGTTCATTAAAATACCAGTTTCCTCAATTGCATCGGGAATCACACAAAGTAAGATATTTTGGGTCATAGCGTTGTACATGGAATGACAGGGAGTACTACTCGATAGCAAAAAACAATCAGTACATTGCTCTATTCTATAACAGCACTCATGATTGAGATGTGGGACAATATCTTGACAGTTCTCAAAGAGTTTTCTAAAATTCGAGCTAACCAAGACATGGTCCAGTACACGGATTTACTAGTACGTTAAGTGGTAATTTTCTATTCTATTAAAATAGTTTTGCCAACAAAACGGACTTCGTGTTGCGGATAAAAATTGATTCAGCAAAGACGAAGTTTAACTACTGGTTTCTGAAACTCCCAAACATTTTTCACATAGACCTGACTAATTGCAATTTCGGCATAAATTCAACTTCTTGTCAATGAGTGAGATGAGGCGGTTGTATGTCAATGCCTTTGATAATTATCGACCTCAAATCACCATGGCGAACGATTCTTTTTGCACAAATTTGTGTCCAGTTAACAATTTAAAGCACAAACGAAATAGCTGCTAACAGAGAAACATGAAATTTTCAATAGATGGAGAGAGTACTTTAACGCACTACTTCACGTAGAAGTCCCGTGCAGTACCATTCCTTTGGCGGTGGTCACCCGACCATTTATCAAAGCTACGCCAATCAATGACGTAGTCTATCTAATAATAAACGTGGATAGAGCAATACTGGTCTAACGTAATGGTTTTCAGATTTTAGCGCTACTGAAAGTTGCTACGATTTGACCTGTTACAAGCGGCGGCTCATAAGGTGCCGTTGGGTATTAGGACCACCGGTAATCCCCACCAGGACTTAAAACTCGGTACCAAGGGAGTCAGGGCTCCGTGGACTTCGGTCCGGTGGTCATGATGGCTGTGGGTTAAACGTGAAGTCGCAAGAAGGGTCTTTCACAAAGTTGGTTCACCCGTTGTGGAGTAACAGATGAGAGTTGGGTGCCGTGACTCTAAAACTGGCAAGAGGTTTTGGGTCACCTCTACTCAAACCTTTTGCCCTGATCACTGGTTCCTAATTGGTATCAAAGCAATAACAGTGAGCGCTGGCCAAGCGTATCCTGGCCCCATAGATGACTGGGCATCCTGTGAAATTAAGTCAATCAATGGCAAGTGTTCACAAAAAACATATGGGTCGTTCCTTCGGTGGTCGTGCATGAAGAGGAAATGAACAGATTGTTTAGCGGCCGAATAACATATCATCTGAAGTATGGACGTTAATCGGAAATCTTTAATTTAAATGCCTCGCAAGTGTGTTCAATAGAATGATAGGAGGTGATCGGATGCCTGTCCAGTAGACGGCGAGCCTTCTTGATCCATTGTATAAAGGCAAAGGCGACACGAAAAATTGGAACAACTAACGATCGATGAAACTATTGCCGCACACTATAAAAATAAGTGAGAGGGTTCTAGACATTCGAGAGCGCAATATTATTAAACTCCGTGGCAATGAGTGAGGCTTTGCGAGAGACAGGTCGACATATGACGCTATTCAAAAATGAGAAAGAAACATCGCTTCCAAAGATTAGTATATCATGTTCATCGACTTGGACTTTCTGATCTTACATGGACGGTGTTAAGACCTACCGAATAATTATATTTGTTTCTATCCGAACAGAGCACTAAGACAAAGAGTTAGTCCACTGTTCTTCTTACTGAGATGTGTTAACGCTTCAGAGATAAAGTGCATATAGTACCAGCATCCAACACATCAGCTCGGAGTACTTGCAGCCTGATCGAGCATATGCCGTACAGAAGTAGTACTCCACGGTTTCATCATCAGGATGCTGCGTTACTTATATACAACACACTTAGGTATTTAGTAAAACCGTAGTGCCTCGTCACGATTCAATAATCAGTCTCCAGACTTAGAAAATTGGGAAACTTTGACGACTTCAGAATTGTTCCAACAACAAAAGCAATTGAAAGGTTATCACAACGAGAAAATGATGCGATGAGGAGAAATAAAGAAATGAATGAGATGTAAACCAGCGAAGGCTTTCCCTTGAAAACTGATTGACCACTTTCATATAGTATATGTGTATTGGTACGAGTGTACTGGTTATGAAGCATGTAAATATCAATTTTATTCATAAGTCAGCATGCAATAATTACGAGTATTTTGTAACAGAACCTAAAAATCCTAATTAAAAAGATTGCGTACATGACATAATTTACAACGCTATGTTACCTACACAGCAATTTGCCTCGAATTTAATTCAATTTTCCGTTTTATTTTGTCACGGCCCTAACTTTCAGATTAAAATATAAATCACTCCATGTGGGGCTATGGGTATGTACACCGAACGCTTCAAAAGCAAAAAAAACAAACGTAAGCCTCGATACATTTAGTCCTACCAAGGATGTTGCTATGCACAGAGGGAGAGGAGAATTTGAGCGCCACTTAATTCGTGTCAGTAAAAAACCTTGCTGATCTCAGCAAAACATAATTATTTATTGTGTCGAGCTAATCCTTTCTCACACCCAGAACAACAATAATATTCGCTTTATAATGCCCCGGTTTTCGGGCAGGAAGACCTGTTTCATACCAGCCAGTTGTATATATGTATTTAGTACTCCATCCCAAAATACAGTGAATTTTTTCTGCAATACATAGCCAAATGTCCCTCTGTATTCCAGCCTAGTCTTTTGGTGACTCTTCCCATATCACCACTCTACAATTTTATTCCCACACATTTTTGATTTATAAAATGTGTGTGTGATTATGTGTTGGTTGGTTTTTGCTATATTTTTGTTTTATATGAACGATTATGACTGCAAGGACATTGAATGGCGCAGTCCTTTCCTGGAAAAATGCTTGCTTGAGATGCTTGAGAACGAGAAATGCAAATTACCGACTGCATCTCGGTAGTACATATCCTATCCGAAATCCTCGTCAGAAAATTAGGTGAAAGTGCATTTTAGCCCTTTGTGAATCAGACTCTGTTCTATGCGCATTACCGGAAAATCCCTCCACACCAGACGTATGGATTTAGAAAGTCTGTTAATGCTCCCCCTAAACTCAGAACAAAACACAAGATACAGAAAGCTGTTCAGAACCTGAACGGTGCAATTGGCCCTCACTGGCTCATGTTTGAGACTCACTTACTAGCTAACCTAATCAAAACCAAGTCAATACCAGCCCCTATCAAGAAAACAGCATGAATTCTACATGTATTCACTCAAGTTAATAGGATAAAAATATGTATAGACTGGTAACTCTGCCGAGAATCTTAGCTCCTATCCTGGCAATGGCATACATACCGAAACGTTGGCAAATACTTAGTGGAAAAGATGACTACACGCTCGAAAAGAGTTTCAGATTTATGTGTTCGTTCGTTCACTTTGAAGGACATGAAGACAAATGTCGAGCGCCATGTGCGCAGAACTGCTGTGAGAATTCATCGTGTAGTAAGCTCCAAAACTTGATGGACAGAATTAAAGGAGCACTCGACAAGATGGAAAACGCGCTGGGCGTTTTCATTGGTATTGAAGGTACCTTCGATAACGCTACTTTGACGGCATGCTTAACTCGGCTAGACAACACGAATTAGACGAATCACTAGTTTAGTGGAAAAAAGCAATGCTGGTGAGCAGGACCCTGATTGCGGATGCTGACTACGGCCAATATGTGATGGCAGAAAAAGCAGGTGTTTCGCTCAAGACGGTGTCCTGTCTCCATTGCTATAGCGCATATTCGTCGACTTACTGCTAAACGCTCCTATGCGTCGGTTGTATAGAGGCGCAAGCTTTCACTAAAATACGTCATTCTGTTTTCAAAAGACTCCAAAGAACGGTATGTGTCGGACGTATTATGCTTTTCTTAGTACGTTTGGCTCTTTTCTAGACGCACTAATGGGTATCCCTCCCATTTGAATTCATATCATGGGATGCATCCTCAAAGCCGTCTTGCGTTTAAAGGGAAGTGTTCTTTGGTACAGCTTATGCTTTTGACTCTGATCTTATGCCGTCTAATGTCATAACACCACAACTAACTTTGCTGAAAAAATACGAAACCGACTTTTCCTGTCCCCAAGAATGTTTCTTGGGTCTTGACGGATGTCTCCAAAAACCGGATGCGGCGCTTTTGTGCTTCTAGAGAACTACAACGTTACTCTTAACACTCTTAAAGAAAACTTGTATTTGTCTTCCAAGCAGAGATATACGTGCAGCAAGCAGATTGTCCAAAGAGCTCACAGCTGGAATGTCATTGTGAATGAGCGTTGGGATGGAGGATGAGGCAGAATTTCTTATGTTTTTGACAAACGACCACAGGCTTTTATTACCTTTGGGACATTGTAATATTTTGTGCCTCAACTTTTGGTCGTACTGAAATTTCACACGGTTAACAAAGACGTTTCAGTCATTCCTGGCTCGTTTCAACTTTTTTCTTTTCTTTTTCTTTCTTGAAGGACCAAAAAACATTTTTCTAACCCTGACAGCCTCTTTACAGCTATGCGGCATATATATATATCTTACAAGATTTAACCGCGCACACTTATTTCTTTTATTTTTCTTTTATTTCTGTTGATCTGCTTCGCGCCAGATCACTTAACTTACTAACTAGACTTAACTAACTAGACTTAATCTAACAAGCATACGTATGTCAACATAAATGTATGCGTATGCATGTAGATGTGTTTATACATAGTTTTTTAAGTTTATGTTTTTTTAAGTATAGGGTGTCACTACATCACCCCCTTTCCAGTATTGAAAACAATAATTTTATTTTATAGTCTTGTAAATAACGCATGAATGATACAAGAAAAAAAAAAAAACAAAAAAAAATATTTTATACGAATCTAACATGATGGTTCTTTATCGTGTTTTCATTGCAAAGTATTCCAAAGGGTTTTAATCTGTCGATTGAAACTGAGGAATGTTTTCCGTTTAAATTTACGACAAAATATTTACGTAGCTTTTTGACTACTAAAAATGGTCCGTCATATGGCTGATGAAGAGGAGGTTTGACGCTTTCCACTCTAACAAAAACGTGAGTACAATTTTCTAATGATTTAGGAATAAAAATGTCCGTTTGCTTTCTTACTTTCGGCTCACTGGTTTGAATGTTTCGCATGAATTCGCGGAGACGGTCTACTAGCTTATATGAATCCGCTTCCCTTGTGGAACTGCTTGTGAACATTTCACCCGGAACTCGCAGTGTTTGTCCATATAGCATTTCAGCTGGTGAACATTTTAAGTCTTCCTTATGTGCTACGCGTATTCCAAGTAAAACAAAAGCGAGTTCATCACTCCAATTGGAAGTATTACATCTGGCCATTAGGGACGACTTTAAGTGCCTATGGAACCGCTCCACCAGCCCGTTAGCTTGTGGGTGATAAGCAGTCGTTCGAATGTGATGTATACCTATAAGCTTTGTGATTGTAGAAAACAATCTGGAGGTAAACTGCGAGCCGCGGTCTGTTGTCAGCGATGATGGTACACCAAAACGAGACATGTACTGAGAAACAAAAGTCCTAGCTACTGTTTCGGTTGTCATGTCTTTGATTGGGTAGGCTTCGGGCCATCGCGAAAACCGATCTACTATTGTAAGTATGTACTGAAAACCGCAAGATAATGGAAGGGGTCCAACTATGTCTAAATGAAGATGTTCAAACCTACCACTGGGGATGTTAAATTTTTGAAATTCGGTTCGAGTGTGTCTTTGAACTTTTGACTTTTGACAGGACATACAGGTCTTGGCCCAAATCCCTACGTCCTTGTTAATACTGGGCCAAAAATAGCGATTTGTTATTAATTTCCGTGAAGCTCGAATTCCTGGATGTGAAAGGCTGTGTAATTTCTCAAATACAGTCTTCCGCATTGAGCCCGGAACAAATGGTCTTAATTTCCCAGTGCTTTTCTCGCATAACATTTTTTCGTCTATCATAGGAAACGTAATGAATTCAAGTTCAATATTATTGTAATTTCCTTTATTATTTAAATACTTTGTTATTTGTTCATCCGACTTCTGTTCTAATATAAACTTCTTGAAATCTATATCACTATTGATTGCAGAATTTTCACATGGACGCGAAAGCAAGTCGGCCACCACATTATGCTTTCCGCTAATGTGATATATCTTGTCTGTGAACTGCGCGATGTATTCAAGGTGACGAGTCTGCCTCGGACTTCGATCTGTTTTTGAATTAATAGCTGTGGTTAGAGGCTTGTGGTCAGTGTATACCACGAAGTATCGTCCCTCAACAAAATGTCTAAAATGTTTTATTGCCAAATATATGGACAAAAGCTCGCGGTCGAATGCCGAGTATTTTACTTCAGCTAGAGACATTTTCTTAGAGAAAAATGCTAAAGGTTGCCAGCTTTTTTCAAAATATTGCTGCAAGACCGCTCCCACAGCAGCATTTGACGCATCTGTGGTTATACTTAAAGGTACGTCAGCCTTAGGGTGTACTAATAAGGTAGCATTTGCCAAGCTTTCCTTAATCTTATCAAAAGATTGCTGGCAATTATTTGGCCAAGTAAAGGTGGTCTTTACTTTGGGAAGTTTTTGTAAAACGGATAGGTGAGAATAGATAGGGGTTAATAATTCTGCAAGATTAGGCAAGAATCGATGGTAGTAATTTACCATACCAATAAATCTTTGAACTGATTTGACTGAAGTGGGTTGGTTAAGTTCCAGAATGGCATTGACTCTGCTTCCTGCTGGAAGAATACCATCTTTCGAAATGGAGTAACCCAAAAATTCGAGTGTCTTGGTGCCAAAAATACACTTTGATGGCTTAATTGTAAGCCCGAACTTTGATAATCTTTCAAATGTTAGCCTCAAATGTTCTTTATGTTCTTCTCTATTCCGACTAGCAATCAATATGTCATCAATATACACAAAAATGAAGTCTAGGCCGCAAGTAACTTCGTTCATAAACCTCTGAAAGGTTTGACTCGCATTCCGAAGACCAAAACCCATGCGCGGAAACTCGTACAGTCCAAAAGGGGTTATTATGGCTGTTTTATAGATGTCTTCATTGGCGATTGGGATTTGATGATAAGCTCTGAATAAGTCAATCTTAGAAAATACTTCACATCCCACCAGTCGCATGGTAAAGTCCTGTATGTGAGGTATTGGATACCGATCAGGGACGGTAATGGCGTTAAGACGTCTGTAGTCACCGCAAGGCCGCCAGTCCCCTGTATCCTTTTTCGGTACTAAATGGAGTGGAGAAGAGACTGGCGAAGATGAAGGACGGCATATGTTAAGCTCCACCATGTGATCAAACTCAAGCTTTGCTGTGCGATGTTTGATTGGATCAAGGCGACGTGGTCTACAACAAGGCAATTGACCTTTTGTTAATATGTGGTGGACTACAGAATGACGAGCAGGTGTATCGAAGGAAGGAGCTGCAGTTAAATTGGGAAAATTTTTAAGAAGTTGAGTATATTCACTGTCTTTTAGATAAGTAATTGGAGTCGGAGTGTCGTATTTTACACTACATGTCTCGATTGCTAGTGCAGTGGTTGTGTCAAAGATTTTCTTTCTTTTTAAGTCAATTGTAATTCCAAATTTGGAAAGAAAATCTGCACCTATAATTGGTCTGTTGACTTTTGCTACTGTAAAATTGTATTTAAAATTTCGACGCAAACCTAAATCTAACTCCAATAACTTGTTTCCATAGGTAGGAATGTGTGTTCCATTAGCTGCTGCCAAACAAAAATTCGGACTCTGTTTTTTTGTTTTTAACTCGTATTTATTCGCCGGTATGCAAGACAGATCAGCACCCGTATCTATTAAAAAATTCAACTTGCTTAGCTTATCTCTAATAAATAAGCGGCTATTATAATTCTTCGACCCACTGTTTGCCGCTGCGACAGTGGACGAATTTAGTTTGTTGGATCAAAATTATTTGAAATGGTATCTTTCGATTCCCCATAACCACAAGGTGCAATGCATTTCTTCGCTTTGCTACCAAACTTGTGATGGTACCAACATAACCGATTTTTGTTCTGCACAGCGCGTAATCTAGTCCTAGATCGCGAATTTGATCGTAGCCTATCACGAGAATTAAATCGTTGCCTGTTACTTTCATGAGATCGATGTCCTCCGAAATTCAATGAAGAAATCATTTGTTTTAAGGAGGAAATTTATTTTTCTAATTTTCTAAGCTTGTCGTCTTGAATGTCTGTATTTATTTGAAGTGAGTTGGGAGAATGTTTGGGTACGTTGATAGCAAATATATTGTTAGATGATTGAATTGATTCGTGAATTTTGTCAGCTGTGTCCAAGACCTTATCGAAATCAGAATCACCTTGGGGGATAAGAGCTATATTTATTAAGTTAGGTAGACGAGAAAACCACAATTTCTTAATCAATTCCTCGCCCACTGTACCTGAGTTTCCCGCCAGAGCTTTTAATCTTCTGAAAAATTCACTAGGCTTGTTATCACCCATTTCCTCATCTGAAATTAGTTTCTTAATCCGTTTCTCAATACTTAAGGAGTGTCGACTAAGCAATGTTTGTTTAAGATGTTCGTAAAGGTTTGAGGATGGCGGACTCTCAAAAATATCAATAAGGGATTCTGCGACTTCTTGAGGGAGTCCCGAGATTAGGTGATTATATTTGGTTACATCACTAGTTATACGACATATATTAAATTGGGCTTCGATCTGTATAAACCACGTGTTTAAAGAATTTGGAAAATAAGGTGGTAGCCTAAGTTGTATTCGACCAATTTCTGGTTCATCAACTCGAGGACTACTACTAGTGGTCTTAGTGTCTGAAGTACCCTGATCATCAGTCATAATGGATTATAATATTAACTCTAAGTAGAACTCAATAACCTAACTACAAGAGCAACGCGTTTTGAATTGTGTGTATTTCCCTGCATACGTCTAGATATACTGGAAAGTGAATGATTCAATGACTTACAATGATATATGTATCTATGGATTAAATGTATGTTGTACACGTATGTATGAACGCAATACAGGTATACTCGTAACATAGGATAGATTTATAGCTTATTTAACAAAATAAATCTGAATGTAATATTAAGCGATAAGATATACTATAATTAGGCTGATATATGTTGTATAATATATACGCATATTTGCAAAGATTATACAGTATATAAAAATCAGATTAACAAATATTAAAAAAAATGAAAAAAAAGGTAATCCAATTCAAAATTAAAAATAATTCAAAATAACTTAATTCAAGTAAAGTTAACATTTTTCAAATCTTATGTTTAATTTAAAATAGGATGATTTTAAGAATAACGGCTTTTAACTAACATAGTTATATGTAATTAATTTTTAGAATCACAATTATACTCTTAAAAACTAGTCATGCCACTCGAACGATTTCGGTAAATGTAACTGTATGCAAATATATGTATGTAGTTTCACATCACATGTCGCAAAAAACATAACGTTTTTTTTTTGATAATGAAATTGATATCAAATGGTGTGAAGAAACGAAATCAGCATCTCAGGTCTCCCGCAGCATGCATATATGTATGTATGTATGTACATATGTGTATTCCATGCAATAAGAAATATGAGCCAATATTTACCAATGTTGACAGCTTCAATCTGCAGATGTACATATATGCTGGTTTATGCATGTACTCGTATGTATATAATTTGATTCCACCATGTATTAAATAAGGTATTTCTTTTGGTTTTTAAATAATAAGTCTCTAATATTGGTTAATTCAAGATAAACTGTTTTATAATGCCACAACTAGCAATTGGCATATCTTAAAGTTAATATCTATTTACACTTAAGTTTGTACACTTCTGAGTTTTCGTTGTTACATTGTACAATAGATACGACAACGTTTTTATTCAAGCGCAAAAGTATAATGGTACACGGAGCTATGCAAACTTTAACACGATGCTAATTAGCAATATTAATTTGTCGACGTCGGGGTCACCAATATGCGGCATATATATATATCTTACAAGATTTAACCGCGCACACTTATTTCTTTTATTTTTCTTTTATTTCTGTTGATCTGCTTCGCGCCAGATCACTTAACTTACTAACTAGACTTAACTAACTAGACTTAATCTAACAAGCATACGTATGTCAACATAAATGTATGCGTATGCATGTAGATGTGTTTATACATAGTTTTTTAAGTTTATGTTTTTTTAAGTATAGGGTGTCACTACATCACCCCCTTTCCAGTATTGAAAACAATAATTTTATTTTATAGTCTTGTAAATAACGCATGAATGATACAAGAAAAAAAAAAAAACAAAAAAAAATATTTTATACGAATCTAACATGATGGTTCTTTATCGTGTTTTCATTGCAAAGTATTCCAAAGGGTTTTAATCTGTCGATTGAAACTGAGGAATGTTTTCCGTTTAAATTTACGACAAAATATTTACGTAGCTTTTTGACTACTAAAAATGGTCCGTCATATGGCTGATGAAGAGGAGGTTTGACGCTTTCCACTCTAACAAAAACGTGAGTACAATTTTCTAATGATTTAGGAATAAAAATGTCCGTTTGCTTTCTTACTTTCGGCTCACTGGTTTGAATGTTTCGCATGAATTCGCGGAGACGGTCTACTAGCTTATATGAATCCGCTTCCCTTGTGGAACTGCTTGTGAACATTTCACCCGGAACTCGCAGTGTTTGTCCATATAGCATTTCAGCTGGTGAACATTTTAAGTCTTCCTTATGTGCTACGCGTATTCCAAGTAAAACAAAAGCGAGTTCATCACTCCAATTGGAAGTATTACATCTGGCCATTAGGGACGACTTTAAGTGCCTATGGAACCGCTCCACCAGCCCGTTAGCTTGTGGGTGATAAGCAGTCGTTCGAATGTGATGTATACCTATAAGCTTTGTGATTGTAGAAAACAATCTGGAGGTAAACTGCGAGCCGCGGTCTGTTGTCAGCGATGATGGTACACCAAAACGAGACATGTACTGAGAAACAAAAGTCCTAGCTACTGTTTCGGTTGTCATGTCTTTGATTGGGTAGGCTTCGGGCCATCGCGAAAACCGATCTACTATTGTAAGTATGTACTGAAAACCGCAAGATAATGGAAGGGGTCCAACTATGTCTAAATGAAGATGTTCAAACCTACCACTGGGGATGTTAAATTTTTGAAATTCGGTTCGAGTGTGTCTTTGAACTTTTGACTTTTGACAGGACATACAGGTCTTGGCCCAAATCCCTACGTCCTTGTTAATACTGGGCCAAAAATAGCGATTTGTTATTAATTTCCGTGAAGCTCGAATTCCTGGATGTGAAAGGCTGTGTAATTTCTCAAATACAGTCTTCCGCATTGAGCCCGGAACAAATGGTCTTAATTTCCCAGTGCTTTTCTCGCATAACATTTTTTCGTCTATCATAGGAAACGTAATGAATTCAAGTTCAATATTATTGTAATTTCCTTTATTATTTAAATACTTTGTTATTTGTTCATCCGACTTCTGTTCTAATATAAACTTCTTGAAATCTATATCACTATTGATTGCAGAATTTTCACATGGACGCGAAAGCAAGTCGGCCACCACATTATGCTTTCCGCTAATGTGATATATCTTGTCTGTGAACTGCGCGATGTATTCAAGGTGACGAGTCTGCCTCGGACTTCGATCTGTTTTTGAATTAATAGCTGTGGTTAGAGGCTTGTGGTCAGTGTATACCACGAAGTATCGTCCCTCAACAAAATGTCTAAAATGTTTTATTGACAAATATATGGACAAAAGCTCGCGGTCGAATGCCGAGTATTTTACTTCAGCTAGAGACATTTTCTTAGAGAAAAATGCTAAAGGTTGCCAGCTTTTTTCAAAATATTGCTGCAAGACCGCTCCCACAGCAGCATTTGACGCATCTGTGGTTATACTTAAAGGTACGTCAGCCTTAGGGTGTACTAATAAGGTAGCATTTGCCAAGCTTTCCTTAATCTTATCAAAAGATTGCTGGCAATTATTTGGCCAAGTAAAGGTGGTCTTTACTTTGGGAAGTTTTTGTAAAACGGATAGGTGAGAATAGATAGGGGTTAATAATTCTGCAAGATTAGGCAAGAATCGATGGTAGTAATTTACCATACCAATAAATCTTTGAACTGATTTGACTGAAGTGGGTTGGTTAAGTTCCAGAATGGCATTGACTCTGCTTCCTGCTGGAAGAATACCATCTTTCGAAATGGAGTAACCCAAAAATTCGAGTGTCTTGGTGCCAAAAATACACTTTGATGGCTTAATTGTAAGCCCGAACTTTGATAATCTTTCAAATGTTAGCCTCAAATGTTCTTTATGTTCTTCTCTATTCCGACTAGCAATCAATATGTCATCAATATACACAAAAATGAAGTCTAGGCCGCAAGTAACTTCGTTCATAAACCTCTGAAAGGTTTGACTCGCATTCCGAAGACCAAAACCCATGCGCGGAAACTCGTACAGTCCAAAAGGGGTTATTATGGCTGTTTTATAGATGTCTTCATTGGCGATTGGGATTTGATGATAAGCTCTGAATAAGTCAATCTTAGAAAATACTTCACATCCCACCAGTCGCATGGTAAAGTCCTGTATGTGAGGTATTGGATACCGATCAGGGACGGTAATGGCGTTAAGACGTCTGTAGTCACCGCAAGGCCGCCAGTCCCCTGTATCCTTTTTCGGTACTAAATGGAGTGGAGAAGAGACTGGCGAAGATGAAGGACGGCATATGTTAAGCTCCACCATGTGATCAAACTCAAGCTTTGCTGTGCGATGTTTGATTGGATCAAGGCGACGTGGTCTACAACAAGGCAATTGACCTTTTGTTAATATGTGGTGGACTACAGAATGACGAGCAGGTGTATCGAAGGAAGGAGCTGCAGTTAAATTGGGAAAATTTTTAAGAAGTTGAGTATATTCACTGTCTTTTAGATAAGTAATTGGAGTCGGAGTGTCGTATTTTACACTACATGTCTCGATTGCTAGTGCAGTGGTTGTGTCAAAGATTTTCTTTCTTTTTAAGTCAATTGTAATTCCAAATTTGGAAAGAAAATCTGCACCTATAATTGGTCTGTTGACTTTTGCTACTGTAAAATTGTATTTAAAATTTCGACGCAAACCTAAATCTAACTCCAATAACTTGTTTCCATAGGTAGGAATGTGTGTTCCATTAGCTGCTGCCAAACAAAAATTCGGACTCTGTTTTTTTGTTTTTAACTCGTATTTATTCGCCGGTATGCAAGACAGATCAGCACCCGTATCTATTAAAAAATTCAACTTGCTTAGCTTATCTCTAATAAATAAGCGGCTATTATAATTCTTCGACCCACTGTTTGCCGCTGCGACAGTGGACGAATTTAGTTTGTTGGATCAAAATTATTTGAAATGGTATCTTTCGATTCCCCATAACCACAAGGTGCAATGCATTTCTTCGCTTTGCTACCAAACTTGTGATGGTACCAACATAACCGATTTTTGTTCTGCACAGCGCGTAATCTAGTCCTAGATCGCGAATTTGATCGTAGCCTATCACGAGAATTAAATCGTTGCCTGTTACTTTCATGAGATCGATGTCCTCCGAAATTCAATGAAGAAATCATTTGTTTTAAGGAGGAAATTTCTTTTTCTAATTTTCTAAGCTTGTCGTCTTGAATGTCTGTATTTATTTGAAGTGAGTTGGGAGAATGTTTGGGTACGTTGATAGCAAATATATTGTTAGATGATTGAATTGATTCGTGAATTTTGTCAGCTGTGTCCAAGACCTTATCGAAATCAGAATCACCTTGGGGGATAAGAGCTATATTTATTAAGTTAGGTAGACGAGAAAACCACAATTTCTTAATCAATTCCTCGCCCACTGTACCTGAGTTTCCCGCCAGAGCTTTTAATCTTCTGAAAAATTCACTAGGCTTGTTATCACCCATTTCCTCATCTGAAATTAGTTTCTTAATCCGTTTCTCAATACTTAAGGAGTGTCGACTAAGCAATGTTTGTTTAAGATGTTCGTAAAGGTTTGAGGATGGCGGACTCTCAAAAATATCAATAAGGGATTCTGCGACTTCTTGAGGGAGTCCCGAGATTAGGTGATTATATTTGGTTACATCACTAGTTATACGACATATATTAAATTGGGCTTCGATCTGTATAAACCACGTGTTTAAAGAATTTGGAAAATAAGGTGGTAGCCTAAGTTGTATTCGACCAATTTCTGGTTCATCAACTCGAGGACTACTACTAGTGGTCTTAGTGTCTGAAGTACCCTGATCATCAGTCATAATGGATTATAATATTAACTCTAAGTAGAACTCAATAACCTAACTACAAGAGCAACGCGTTTTGAATTGTGTGTATTTCCCTGCATACGTCTAGATATACTGGAAAGTGAATGATTCAATGACTTACAATGATATATGTATCTATGGATTAAATGTATGTTGTACACGTATGTATGAACGCAATACAGGTATACTCGTAACATAGGATAGATTTATAGCTTATTTAACAAAATAAATCTGAATGTAATATTAAGCGATAAGATATACTATAATTAGGCTGATATATGTTGTATAATATATACGCATATTTGCAAAGATTATACAGTATATAAAAATCAGATTAACAAATATTAAAAAAAATGAAAAAAAAGGTAATCCAATTCAAAATTAAAAATAATTCAAAATAACTTAATTCAAGTAAAGTTAACATTTTTCAAATCTTATGTTTAATTTAAAATAGGATGATTTTAAGAATAACGGCTTTTAACTAACATAGTTATATGTAATTAATTTTTAGAATCACAATTATACTCTTAAAAACTAGTCATGCCACTCGAACGATTTCGGTAAATGTAACTGTATGCAAATATATGTATGTAGTTTCACATCACATGTCGCAAAAAACATAACGTTTTTTTTTTGATAATGAAATTGATATCAAATGGTGTGAAGAAACGAAATCAGCATCTCAGGTCTCCCGCAGCATGCATATATGTATGTATGTATGTACATATGTGTATTCCATGCAATAAGAAATATGAGCCAATATTTACCAATGTTGACAGCTTCAATCTGCAGATGTACATATATGCTGGTTTATGCATGTACTCGTATGTATATAATTTGATTCCACCATGTATTAAATAAGGTATTTCTTTTGGTTTTTAAATAATAAGTCTCTAATATTGGTTAATTCAAGATAAACTGTTTTATAATGCCACAACTAGCAATTGGCATATCTTAAAGTTAATATCTATTTACACTTAAGTTTGTACACTTCTGAGTTTTCGTTGTTACATTGTACAATAGATACGACAACGTTTTTATTCAAGCGCAAAAGTATAATGGTACACGGAGCTATGCAAACTTTAACACGATGCTAATTAGCAATATTAATTTGTCGACGTCGGGGTCACCAATATGCGGCATATATATATATCTTACAAGATTTAACCGCGCACACTTATTTCTTTTATTTTTCTTTTATTTCTGTTGATCTGCTTCGCGCCAGATCACTTAACTTACTAACTAGACTTAACTAACTAGACTTAATCTAACAAGCATACGTATGTCAACATAAATGTATGCGTATGCATGTAGATGTGTTTATACATAGTTTTTTAAGTTTATGTTTTTTTAAGTATAGGGTGTCACTACACAGCCTTATTCTATAGTGTCTGCGATCATATAAGCAGAGGCATCCACGTCGTTATCGGGGAAACACAAAGACCAGTTAAATTTCCTAAAGAAGCTGTTAAGTCCGCTCCAATTTCTCGCATTGCCATACGGTTCTTTTAGGAATCTTTTCTCTAGCTGTGTGATCAGTATACGAGAAATTAGCTGATATGAAAGTGGTCCGATGAGCCTAGAGGGAAAGCACATCTACGGTGTACTTTTTACAAGCTAGGTCAAGTTATTTTTCGCAATATCTCAACACACCGTCTTTCGGTTGTTGTCTGTCCAGAATGTCGAAGCCACCCCAAATTGTGTAAATTTAATTTGCTCGTAATAACGATTTCAGTATGAGGAAACAGGGATACAATTCTTTGAATAGAGTCAAACAGTGCTTTCGGTGATGGAATTTTAACCACATGAAGGATTCCGGATTGGGACACGGATCATATCGTGGTGTAGTTTGGTAAGCTATTGTACATCACTACGCACCTAAATGGCGAGAAAAGAATAATGGCACTAGTTCGTAGCCAGGCAACTTCAGATCAGCCTGATCTGAGAGGTGTGGGCGGGGATCTACCTGTGTTTTACTAAGTGATTACTTTTTGGCCCGCTTACGTTTGATATATCCACCCTAAATTTCCGAGTCATTATGAACAAAAAAAAAAAACAAACACAAACACCGACAATGCTAAGCAAGGCTGCAAAGTGCAAAAAATAGCAACAGAGGATATATGTAAAGATTGTGTTTGGAGGGAGTAACTTTAACACAGATGAATTCGAAATCGGCAGTAGATGACTTTTTGACCAACTCGGGGTTCAAACGAACTCTGATTGCCAGAAAAACACATCGCCCAATAGAATCATCATTGTTTTCACGTCCATCGTCGTGAAATAAACGGAATTCAGGTGTGAATAATTCCGAATTTATTGTGATAAAGAGGTGATGCAGCCCCCTCACATTTTGGTAGTAGAGTGATAAACGATTGGTTGCTTGGATTGTGGAGCGTGTTAGGGACGATAGTTGTTTTTAAAGCTAGAGCGCGTTTTTTGGAGATGCAAGAGACGTTTGGAAGAGACATGAGAGGCGTATGAGGAGAGATCGTTATCGACGTCTGTAGAAGAGATATTGAAATTGTTATGAAAATCGATAAAAATTCGTCGAAGATCTTTGGGATCAGTGGGGAGTCCTTCCTGTTGGATTGAAACCATGAGATTTGGACGAGTTGTACCATCGATACAGATAGAATCGGGCTTATCGTACAATTAAGCAAGGGAAAGTTGCACGTGCTAATATAGCCGAACGGTCCCTCAGGGCGGAAAGTACATAGCGACAGTCATTTTTCACATCGGCTAGCTTCCTATTTAGTTTAACTGTGGGAGAAAGCAAGGGGTCAAGAATTGTGGTGGTTGGGATTTCAAGAGTTTTTGAGGAATTATGGTCAACAGCAGTCGTGGATGAAGGCTCATTAAGTGTGTGGGAGAGGATGAAATTCGGATAGCGGGCCGAAAGTGACTGAAGTTTAGGATGTGAGCTTTTGATTTTTGTAAAAGATGGATTGGGTGTAATATTAAAAGAGACACGTTTGGGTGGGAGAGATTTTGTGGGGAGGGAGACATCTTTATGCTCTTTTGGGTGGATGACATGAGGAGGGAAAGCAAATGATTCTGTGGAGAAAACGAGGGAAATAAGCCAACCTTAAAACTCCAGTTGGGATCTCGATGGGAGGACTTGGATTGTGCTCGTATATTTCGCTTAGGGTTATCTGTGGGGTTGCGGTTTTCAGGTGTTTTAGGTTTGTTGGAAGACTTAGGGATATGAGTGGAGCTAACTCTAGACTTAAGGGTCCTTTTGTACTTGATCTGGTTGTCTTGAAAAATCTGCATCTTCATTCCATCAAGTTGGAAAATCTCTGAAGATGGGTTACGAAGCCATTCGTCGAGAATGAATGTTACACCCTCAGACTTATTGTGCTTGTCGAGTTTTTGAAGACATTGTTTCCATTCCGAGGATGTCCAGGAAGTACCAAAACACGAAATTGTCACCTCGTTTTTCGGTGGATCCACAGCGACAGCCTGAGTTGGAGATCTAGATTGAGGTATTTGTAATAATGTCTCAAATGGTTTAATGACAGCGTTCTCGAGCATTTCAGTTAGTAGGGACGTATTATACATTGCGTTAGATTGGGGCTGGAGTTGTACAGGAGGATCGTCAATTTTGTCGAGCGTCGTTCTAATGTCATCAACGATATCACCAAGAAGTAGATAGGATGCTGCAACGACGTCACCTATTTGATTCATTTTTGTTATGACGTGAGCTAATGATGGATCTGGTGGAGGAGCACTTGTCGTTGATGAGCCTTGGAAATAGATATCAAGGTCGGATCTTAAGGCACTAAGAGCGTCAGCGATAGACGGTAAATAGGACTTAAGAGCAGATTTCGTTTTTAATTGTAGGTATTAAAAGTATTTGTCAACAGTTTTTCGAGAGATTTACACTTTGTTTTGAAACGGTTGGTTGATTGTTCTACGACACTTCAAAGATCTTCAACACTTCTCATAACATCAAGTTTGGATAACTGGTTTTGTAGTCTGTTGAAGCAGAGTATGTTTTCAGAGTCAGTATTTTTTATTGAGTCGCTGAGCCATTTTCTGGGGAGCATAATGTGCGATGTCGAGATATCTTTATACTCATACCAAAAAAGAGGAAATTGCATCTTTCAGATATACAATTGATCTTTTACTCCATCCAACACAAAGGGCGTGATAAAATTTGCCACAGAGGCCACTGCAATTCACTGAGTGGGCATTTGTTTCACTGGTAATTAAACAATTGGGGTTACTGCAGAATTTAGACATTGTTGGTTGGTAAAAGTATATGGATCGAACAAAATAGACGGAAGAAAAACAAAATGCGATTGGCTTAGACTACGAATACGAACGTGATCGTTCAAAAATGGTAAATGGTTATCGGGAGAAATTAAAAATAATTGGAAAAAGCATTCATTGCACGTCCGTTCGATTGAAATGGCTAAGGTGTTATGCCCTTACAATAATATGAAAGAGTGCACCAAAAAAATTCTTACTCACAACATGCTATTCATCAGTTATTACCTACACTCAGCCACTGCCCGTGCCGTATGACAAATACAACAGTGGCAGTGACTGAGCGCAAGCAGCAGTACTTACGAATAGGAGCGGTTGAGGTGGGATACCCGCACTGTGTAATCTTTTTCTTTTCGTCCCTTCTAGCGCGAGCGGTGTTTTTTTTTTTGCAACACACGGTTTTCTTCGGCATAAGTATTTATTACGTCAATTTTTTTCCAGGTTATTTCTTTTCGCTGATTGGGCGAGAACAGTAGGTAGCTTTGCCTGACGAGTTACAACTTTCCGGGTTTGGATTATACCCTTATTAGTATCGTCTTTGGCTTTTAGTTTTTCAAGCTCTTTCTTAAGTTCTTCGCAGAACATTTCCATTTTAGATAGTCTGGACCGAAGTTCCATATATTCCCCACTGAGGCTTTTAGTTTTCGCTGAAGTATCTTCTTCGTGCGGGGACTATTTTGGTGTCGTCGGACTTCTTATTTCGCATGTAGTTATTTGAGATCTATGTAGGAGGTGGAGATCCGGACACCTGTGAGCTTTTTCCAAATGGAATTATTAAATGCTATAATTGGTTCTCCCCAGAATTCGTAGAACCGACACACACTAGGGCAAAACACCACTAATGCTGGCATTTAATCAAATTTTAAAGTTGAGCTTTAACTTAAACTACTGTTTTGATTTCATTGTAAATAGGATAGAGAATAATAAATGAGAATGCGGCAGTTAATTGGGAGCACGTGGTCTTTGACAAATCGTCGGGAATGAAGAATTAGATAATTTTTTTCATCGAAGTCAGGCGTGTTTTTTTGTTTTGAGTGACAACAGTTAATTGTGTGAAACTTCTTTCAGCTTTTTAATTTATAAAGAAAAATTATTACAATGGAATCAGTAAGCTCAGGTGTGTTGATTTTCTTGTTTTTATAAGAAATTTTTCTTTTTGTCCTCTTAATATGTGGTTAAAGATAAAAAAAATGTGTTAATTTTTCATTCCGTTTTAGATGTGTTGGCCGTGACATGACGTTAAGTGTTATTGGTATCTTTTTGTGACAAGTCGTTTGTCTAGTTTTAGAATCTGTAAAGTTTTTTTGCTACTATTTGCTACTTTTCGTACAGTTGACTTTTTTGTTGGTGACGTCATTCTCGAAAAATATCGATTTTTTCTATTTTTTTAATTTTAATTACTTCTTAGACCGAACAACTTTCAAAACTTTGTCGATTACAAAGGAAGAACTGTATACTATTATGATAAGTTCAAATCTGAAGGGATTTGACAGCCAAATTGCGTTTTTAAGGGGCTATACCAGTGCGACACTTTCAAAAAATCGTTGTTTTTTTTGTTAGCTTATTCGATAGTTTATACCTTCAAAAATATCCTGTGAAAGCGGCAAGGTCGTATCTTGAATAGTTTTTGAATGGCAGCAATCTACAGAGCGACCGCTCGCATGTATAAACCGCTCCACCTGCCTGTAGACGGAGTTTCGGAGTTAGTGTGTAGATACTCGAATCTTTCGCATTGTAAACAGTACATAGGTAATATATGGGGCCTATATAGGTGTATACGGTCCTTGTAATATAGTTTATTGCCATTATAAAAATATTTTGGACCCGTTAGGCACTGTTGTCGAAGCGTCTGTTCAGTTTACTCTCAGTACACAATGCAGCGAAAATGAATAATATCCAAAAAGGCTCTCACGATAATCCTTTATCTAGATCGAGGTCTAAGAAGAGAAGATT
The DNA here is from genome assembly GCA_949129095.1 of Volucella bombylans. Classification (NCBI taxonomy): domain Eukaryota; kingdom Metazoa; phylum Arthropoda; class Insecta; order Diptera; family Syrphidae; genus Volucella; species Volucella bombylans. The sequence goes on along the minus strand of OX422144.1, from coordinate 113,278,964 downwards.
TTCAGGAAACCGTTTTACATACGAACAGTCCACCAGTACAGCCGCTGAAAAACTGTTACACACCGGAGATAACGAAATTGTCGTTTAACAAACGCATAGATACTGTTTTATCGAGTTTTTCTCAGTTTTCAGTGCAATAAGTGCTTATGTTGTTTGCAAAATTAGAAAAAAGACATCAAGTTTAATCAAACAAGATCACGGGGTTTAGTATTTAAAATAGCTGTGCCATATGAGTGCGGTATTTCATGTGTGAATTCTGGACCGACAATTGATAATGCTTATGAAATAAATCGTCGTATAATGTTTGTGATGCGACTTCTAGGCATCGGTATTAATGGTTAAATTCATTTTGTGGCTTAATGGATCCCCTTGCAAAATTTAATATTAATACTATCGTTGGATGCTTTCAAAATATAACTAAAGCTGCTGAAACCATTTATAAATGGAGTACATAAAAAGCCATAACCACAGAAAAAGCAAAAACTTTACAGGAAGAAGGTTCGGATGATTGCTTAACAGTTTCTGGAGATGGCACATGGAAAAAACGCGGCCACATTTCACGTTTCGGTGTTACAACTCTTGCGGGTAAATATAGTAAAAAAATTATCGATACAATCGTAAAATCGACTTATTGTAAGAGTTGTGAACTATGGGAAAAGAAAAAATATACTCATCCTGAAGAATACGAAGAATGGTATGAAGAGCATGACGATTGCGATGCAAATCATGTTGGATCGGCTGGAAAAATGGAAGTTGACAGTGTAAAAGAAATGTTTGGCCGCTCAATCGATCAATTGAAATTGAAATACACGCGCTACATCATAACTCAAAGAGAAATTGACCGATCGACTTCAAATTGAAACTGAGTATTATTGAATACTTTTACTATACAATGACCTACGATCTTTTTGATTGGTTGAAAATTGTCAATTTGTCATTAAAAAAACGACACTTTTTTTCAGAACTATGCCATTTTGTTAATTTTTGATATTTTTCAAAAATCATAGGTCATTGTATGGAAAATACCTTCAGCTTTAACAACCTTTTTGAATTTTTTTTGTTTCAGCTACTCATTCGGCCGGAATCATGTTAGCAGTTGGGGAACTGTTTTTTTTTGGCACCGCCGAAGACTGCACATAACTCCGTTATTTTTCAATATTTAAAAAAAAATCTTAAAATATAGCCTTATTGATATAAAAAACTTGAAAACATTCTATCGAGTACTTTCTTTTGAAAAAATTCCCGAAAATCGCCTAATTTTTTATGGGTTACACTGGTATAGCCCTGGCCCTACACTGGGAAGAAATTCAAAAAACGGGTCCGAGTCCGATGCAGAGATGCTTGAAAAAGTAACTGAGTTCAAATCGAAATTTAAATCGCGTTGGGAAAAAGCTTGTCGGATAAAAGCAACATTTTTAAAAGCAAACAATGCGTGGCTGAAAACACCTATATTTTTTCATTAGGTCCAAAGGTTGCATTTGAAGAATCTTCAGAAAGATGAAAACGTCAGAAAACCGAACATTTGATGAAGTCCACGTCAAACGCTGAGTTTAATTACTCAGCTAAAATGGATTTGAGAGCTTCTGGAAAGTTAGATGCTGCAAAGTTAATGCATGAAGCGATAACAATCCCAAATCGTGCTGGAAAATGCTGAAAAGCTTTGAGGGACTCAATTAAACTTGCTTCAATGACTGGGAAAGAAGCTTTAGCATTGATAATTGAAGCAAATCTGTTACGCTTTCAGTATGAAATTATACGATCTAAGGCCCCCAAAATATTTCCTTCATCCAAAGAGTTCAAGCAATAAAGATTTAAAAAATTATAGAGAACACCATTCCAGAAAAAAATTGGCCGGAAAAATACAAATGCAGACATTTTTCATTTTTTCCTTTTATCCCCATTTTAACAAGTTTGCAAATTCAACATCTGCCCCTAGAAGCAATCAGTTTGTTCAAATCCCCAAACACACCATCACCAAATCAAAGTGGCATTGATGTAATAAATGAGAGTGATGAAGAACAAGAAGAATACATTTTTATTTATGATTATTTATCTTGTTTTTGAATGTAATTAATACAAAATATATAATGTGTTACTAATTGTTAATATAATTATTTTTGTATAATTAATAAATATTTTATTTAACTTTGTTTTTCAAACTAAGGATCATATTAAAGCGTTTGCATAATTTTTTCGATTTTTGTTAAAGTAGGCGTTTTTAGTGGGCGTGTCCTCATTTTTTTTAAATGTTCCAACTATCATGCTAGAAGTAATCGTGAATAATTTCAAGTCCACAGACTTGATAGTTGATTTAATGCCACCTTTAGTGATGTTTTGCCCCAGTGTGCGACATCCGAAGAGGGTGTGGATTTTCCAGCAAACCAACGCTCATGAGTATCTAATTTTCATTTACCAGCGCTATGTTTATAAATTTTAGGGGCATACATAAAAAGAAATAAGACCTACCTCTATAGTATTACCAGACCAACCCACAAGCAACACAGTAGCAATGCAGATATAGTCCGTACCAATTCAATTTGCCAACGGTCGATTACGCAGAGAGAGGAATTAAGAGAACAAAAATGGTACGAAAGAGTAAATGTTTTTGCCTGAAGTTTACAATGCCTAACCCAACTTTACATGGCTATGAATTAAAATGTTGTTGCATAAATTGCTTTAATTTTTTTATTATGGTGTCGATAAATTTCAACGCACTTAATATGTATAGAATAGACCAATGAGAAATGTGTCCAGGAAGATTTGGAGCTTAACTTAAGCATTACATGGCTACACAGGATTCTAAGAAGAAATGGATTTTCCTGCATAAAAACGGAAAACAACAACGAAAAAATGAAGTTAAACTTTTACTAGTGAAATATCTGAGAAAAGTGCGGGAATACAGATCAAGAGGATATGAGATTATTTATTTGGACGAGAGCTATATTCACAGCTCACACAGAAAACCAAGGGCATGGACTGATGGTACCAGACGTGGATTAAAGGCACCAATTTCAAAGGGTTAGATGTTGATCATGGAGCATGCAGGTGGCGAGAAAGGCTTCGTAAATAAGGCCTTCATTTTATTTAAATCTGGAACTAAAACAGTAGATTATCACGATGAGATGCATTTTGAAAATTTCTCCAAATGGATGACAGATCAAGTTTTGAATAACATAGAAGAACCTTCAGTTATTGTAATGGACAACGCATCATATCACAACAAATGGGAAAACAAGCAAATCAGTTCTGGTTCCGGAAAATTTGAGATGTTACAATTACTTGCCCACTACAATGCACTACATAGCTCACAGATGCTCAAACTCGAACTTTATGAGCTTATAAAGGAACATCGAACTATACACCATCCAAAGCATAAGATTGACGATATAATTCACGGCGCGGGACATAAAGTACTACGATTGCCACCTTATCATCCAGATCTCAACCCTATTGAAAATATTTGAGCAACTGTCCAGGCAAGAGTGCGAAATCGAAACACAATATTTAAATTATCGGATGTTCAGAAACTAGCTGAAGAAGAATTTTCAAAAATTACAGTTGAAAATTGGCGCAAAATTTGCGCAAAAGCTATAAGAGCAGAGGAGGAATACTTTTCTCATGAGCTGATGTGGGACACAATATCGGATGCAATAGCTATCAGTCCAGGAGATGATTATTAAACTGACAGTTCTTCAAATTGAATTCAATATACCTAGTCCTGCCATAAGTTCTATTACAAACATAAAACGCCATTAACAAAAACAGTAAACATATTGTATTCAAAATTGTTTCATTTATTAGACCACAATATTGATTATTAAAAAAAAAAATATTATATTGGTTAAGCCCTTTACAACACCCTCTAGCACATCTTCGTGGTAAACATTTGCACCAGTTATTCAGCCTTTTTCACAGAAATGGAGTTTTGCCAGCAATAATGATCTACGATAGTATAATGAGCAAATAAACAAAAACCGTATAGCTACATAGAAACACAATCAAACAATCAATTCATGCGAGACCTCTTGCCTCGTTTATCCAATCGTCAGCATACGCAAACCCCATACAGTACCAACAGATATACTCGTACAGAACTTTTTTTTACATATTTTATCAGAATATAATTTTCTCGAAGTAAATTTAGCATATAAAGATCTACATTTCCTCTCTCACCAGGGATGTAATAATTTTTTTGGAAAACTGAATATACACAATGGTTATACCTCTGGTAGAAAATGGCCGTCCCATCAGTGCGCTCTCAACTTCAGTTGAAAAAAAAAGGAAAATAAAAAAAAACCCTTCAGTCAAATCGTAACTCCGATCTTGAAAGCAACGTTGGGATGTAGATCCTTTTTGTTTATGGCTCCACCCATTTTCGTGTTTCTTAGGTCATATTTGTCAATTTAAGAGATGATAAAGGAAATTTTAAGAGACCTGCGCAGTAGAATGGCAAACTGAATTGGTACGGACTATACGTGACAGAAACATGTAACACTCCATTTATGATACACATTACATATTTCACGGGTCAGTAAGAGAAGAAGCAGAAGTGAAGCGCCTTAAATGATGTCATACAAAACCATAGTCTTTCATTAAAATATTTATTTAGTTCTTTTTTTTATAAATATTCTTATTGAATGTAATTAAAGTTAAAATTTATCAGTAATTTATACAATTTAATCGTAAAAATATTTTATGTATAATTTCAATTAATCAATACGCACTACGCACGATTTTTTATTCTCGTAATATTTTTCTGGTTTTATGTTTTCCTGTCTTTAATTGTTTTATCAAAAAAAAAAATAATAATAATGTTACAATACGTAGGTAATATATGTATGTATATACTCGTATTATGCAAAATTTCTCTTTTTTTTTCATTAATATGTTAATTTAATTGTTTTTTTTTCTTGTTGTCTAAATTTAAATATTAATAACTACAAAACAAACAAATTATAAATCGTAATAATGTTTCATAGAAAATAAGTATATTACAAGAGAGTTAAGAAAATGCTCATTGAAAACGGTTCAATTGGATTTTCTTGTTCAAAACTTCACAACACAAACCACGAAAATCATTACCACAAACACAATTCACGCACGCAACGATACAACAAAGTTCATACAAAAAAAAAAAGAAGAAGAAATATATTTATTACAATAAAATAAAAAAACCAAAAACAAAATTAATGTAGTGTCGAATATATGTTAAGCTATAATCATAAGGAATATGTGTTATACTCCTATATATGTAAATGTGTTACAAATTATCAATTTTCTGTGTGTTTTTTTTTTAATTAGTAACTCATTACCAGTCATTTGTTTAAACATACATGTAAATATGTATTTAAATATTATTTCCTTTTGTTTTGTTTTTTATTTTAATTTTCAAAGAAAGTGTTAAGAGTTAACTCAAAACAATCCCTGATTCCTGCCAAAGTTTCAGTTATTTTGTATTTGTTTTTTGTTTGGCACAATTTGCAATAGAAGAATTTATTCTCGAAATGTGCAACAAAATTTTGACTAAAAGATTTTTTTTTGTTTTTCGTTTTATTTAAGTAACCAAAATAAACATCTGATTTTGTAATGGGAAATGAAAACGTGCATTTTTTTTTTAAAACTAAGCAACAACTTTAAACAAAAGAAGAGAAAAACAAACTTTTCAAGCATAAAACAATTTAAGGAATAATGGACGGATAAGCTGTGCATTTATGTTATATGCGCGTATATATACCATATTTTTGTTTTATTATTTAACACTTTATTTTTATTAGTTTATTGGAGGGAGAAAATAATTAAATACTTCAATAGCTAACCTAGGGTATAAGAAAGAACAGAAAAACCAAACTATTGAATTAACTAATTGATGATCAATCAACTGATATGTTAAGAAACAGAATAACGATGTCTTTTACTCTCTATTTGCCTAATGAACACAAACGACAGAGTACATCAATTACTAAAAAGAAAAGAAGAATAAATTTCCTACTATCTTTTGATATAACGAAATTAACAATTTGTCTATCGGACATAAGCAAACAATTTAGCCGATGCATTGTTTTGGTGAGGATTTTGCTTCAATCAGTGGTTTATGAAACAATAATTTTGGGGTTAAAAATCTGATTATACCCAACATTACATAGGTCGTGAATTCATCTTGTTTTAAAGCGATTTTCTTTCGATCTTCTAGTCTATGAGAGAAATGTAAGCCCGTGCATTTGTTTGTGAGTCACTTTAGAGTTACATATCTACACTTATTCAGTATCAATCATACTGGCATATGAAGACTAAGTCTTAGAAGAATTTTCCAAAATAAACGGCGAGCGTACGAAGCACGACTAACTCAGACACACCATCTTTCGAATTCAGAAGCCCCAAGTTTGAACTAGGTATGAATTGTCTGATTTCTAAATTTTAGAACCACAAATTACAGATTTCTAGCAAAATTCTAACCAATTAGCATCTATTAAATCTAAATTGCAACACAACCATTAAACTAGACAAAAAGGAATCTCAATCTGAAAAGCGTTTCAATTAATCTATGAGAAATTCGATAAACATTTAGAATAAGCTCTAAGAATCTATATTTTTATGAACATTTGGCAAGGATACCAACAAGCAATTTCCTAAAATTTAAATTGTTTCCAATATATTTGTTTTATTTTAATCCTATCCAAGTAGAGCACTGCATTACTACGATAAGATTTCTATTTTTAAACTTCTGTATTACTGTTTATTTACGAAGGAATAATCAAGTGTGAAATTGGATTTACTGTACAATTCATGAGAATACTTCTCATGATCCAATTGATAAAGTTACTACTTAAACTGAGAAATTAAGCATGTTCTAGACGCAGAGCTAGCTATAAATACAATCTCGCGAAAATAAATAAATATATTGTTGGTACGACAGCTCGATGACAGTCTCTTCTCGAACTCACTTTTTTTTTTGGTATTGGCCGAGGGTGTTGAACTTAAACCTTCTTGCATATTAATAGGCGAATGTACACATCGCATCATGCCACCAACTGGGAAAATATGTCTAACGTTCCAATAGAATTTATATCCAACACATATTTTGAAGCAGAACCTGCGCAACTCGCGCTGAAACGGATTTGCTGTTACAAAAGTTACAATTTCAACTTCGATGGTAGACGTCTGTCAACCCCATAGAGATCCCGTTGGGTCTACAATCAGATCAATAAAAATCTAAATAGAAGAACCAAAGGTTAATTTAAAATGATTTCAGCAGCAAATGATCATAAGCAGAGAAGGCAAGTAAGTTAATGAACTTACTATACTTCGTTCAGCATAACCTAACAAAATATTATAGCCTTTAGAGACCAACAGGAGAACTCGACTCGTACTCGTTGCCAAGAAAATGAAATGAATGGTTCTAAAGCCTTTTAAATATCCATAAAAAGTAGTATTCCATTGCCAAAAGAACAAATCATTGAGGAGGAATAGTTTTTTGAGCCAAATCTTGTTGCTGTTCCAGATAGCAAGAATCACTTATGAGAAAGCAAAGCTGTTGGATATTCGCAAACTTCGTTTTCCAAGATAGCAATCATATGGGAATCCAAGCGACTGGAGAATGAAAGCTCTTTCGTTAGGGTTGATGAAAATTTTGCGAGGTCAAAGTAGTTTTAGACCGACGCGACGACGTGCTGTTATATCATTTTTTAATTTTATTCTGGAAAAATTGAAAGGTTGAAACAAAAAGTACAATGTTTGACAAATATTTAATTTGGAGATCACAACAAGACGCTAAGCAGCGATATCAAATGAAATGGTCAACTGTTTTGAATCGCACTATACGTTTATTTTTAGCGATAAATAACTCTCCCTAAAAGCTCTCTCTTTGAACACAAGAAATAAATTCCTTTCTTCATCAACACACATTTTTAAGAGGTATTAATACTACTTAACTGATGGACTACTTTTGCAGATGGAAGACGATGCATTTAATTGTTACGGAAGAAATACTAAAACTACTAAAACTTGGATTCTGTTGACTTCAAGTGACGCCAACTTAGACTGAATTAGACGAGTATGAGCTTACAAATTTAAATTGTAGAGTATATGGAGGGTTGGTAAACTTTTGAGCCGATTCCGGCGCAGTAGCCTGACGATGGTAAATAAAAATCGAATCGGCTAAGGAAAACTGGAGACTGCTACGCAGAACTTAACTGCTTCACAGCAAGTGAGAAGTAGAACATAAACCCTATAATCTGCATAACGTACATTATTGACACATTTAACAATACAATTCTAAATCGTCACTCAATAAGATCCTGACAATAAGCAAAATCAGGTGCTTCAATATATAATCAAATATAAAGCGTTTTTCACGTTAAACACTGCTGGTCATTCAAAAAGGATTGGTAGATAACATAAGTCGACGGCGCTGAAAGTTCGTCGCTTGTATGTGACAACCTCTTCACTCATTGCTAGTGTGTATACATGGGTTGTGCTGAAATCGCTTAGAAATATTAACACAGATTTTCGCACACACCTAGTTTAAAAGCAGAGCTGAAATTGGGTTGAAATGTATATGAAAAAGCCGGTTTAATTTTCTTCAACCTGAAGGTATTCGTATGAATGTAAGCGAGAAATACCAATATTAATTCGTCTGTTCAACTCAGATCCTTGCGAAGAGTAAATACCCTACTAAGCATAGAAAGTGTAGTCGAGTCCAGTTCACTCTATTTCAACTCAGCGTTAAATCAGCTATGAATCGTGTATGCGTCAACACATTTGAAACATTTCGCACTACATTTACTCTTTTGGACTCCAAGTCACTGACTGGAATGCGCACAGATGTGTTGAGCAGGATCCTAATTCATCGTGCGCAAGAGCTTGGGCTGTGCTCATCGACTTTGTGGAAGATTTTGCGCAAGGATCTTGGTTTTCTCGCTTAAAACGTTCAATTTCTGCAAAAAATTTAAACCAGGCGATCATCGTTTGCGTCGTGACTTCGCTGATTGTGCGCTTGGACAGTTGGGCGTCGTTAAACTTTTTACTGTAAAATTTTGTCAGCGATGAAGCTCAGTGGCTTTGTTGATAAGCAAAATTGGCTAATTGGGAGTGAGGACAATCTAAAGATGATCGATCCATCAGCTATCAATGTGTATGGGCTGATAGCATCATTACTTCTTCAAAAATGAAGAAAATCGAAATGTCACCGTCAATGGGGGTACAGAGCCATACTCAACGATTTTTTGTTTCCAAAAGTGCATAAACAAGGTTTGCAAGACTTTTCGTTTAAACAGGAAGGTGCCACCGGCGAAACCATCGAGTAATTGAAATAAGTTTTGCATAATAACATTATCTCCAGAAATGGACCTGTGGCCTGGCCTCCAAGACGGTGTGATTTGACGCCGCTGGACTGTTTTCTGTGGGAGTATTTGAAGTCGTTGGTCTATGCGGACAAGCCAAAATCGACTTCATCCTTGGAAGCCAACCAATTCGTGGGATACGACCTCAAATGCTCCAAAAAGTGGTCCAAAAATCGCAGCTCCAGTATGCTATTCCTGAGACGCTATCGTGGTGGACATATTCTCAGCTAGTCTGTATTTTATTATTTTTATAGTATTTCAAATCATACAGCTCTTAAGAAAGCACTCTTACGTTTTATATAGAGATGAGTGGAGCTTACAGTTTTCTGTCAAGTCCAATTGCAGTTTTTTTCCTGGTCAAAATGATTTTTTTTTAATATTCTATAAATAGGTAGTAGCAGAAACTCCGAGTAACTATCAAGTAACCGCTGCTTTTATATTGTAATAATTGCTTTTCAATATCTAATTTCTGCCTACTAAATGTGGCATAATCAAGAAAAAGTATCGAGTTGCCTTACGACGAGCACACATGTGGATAATAGCTCGCTCGAGCTAGCAGCGAAGAAAAAACGCACAAAAACTGTGTCCGTGTCCATAACAATTTAATAATCTTATAGAATGTGCTGGTCGAAAATACTAAACAAATGGAGAAAGTTTGAACTTACACCTCATTCTTCTCTTCGACCACAAATTTGATTTGATTTAGCGTTGCGAGACCTTGATCATTGATTATGCTGTAGCAATTATTGAATAGATGGAACCTCTGATGAATTGCGAGTTACGTGTTACATACGACAGTATGTTCACAGTTTTCTAGGCTCTTTACGGAAAACTTAGTAAGAACCGACAAATCAAAGGATCAGAAAATATTACCTGCCAGAGGTGACAAGGAGGTAAACCAAAACTGATCAAAACTTGGACTCCAATAATGGTGATCACAAGTTGATTCTCGTGTATTTTATAGATTTTTTTTTTTTTTTTTATAGATTCCAGAGAATTATGGGGCCAATTTCCTCTAAAATGTCTAGGTAAACATATTTTCAAATGAGCTTTAGTTTCATTCAAATTAAAAAAGAAATAAACGTAGCAATGCAGTGCCAAGTCAATACAATCGTTCATTCAAGACACCTCTCCTAAATTTACAGTATAATCCAAATGGTTAGCGAAAAAGTACACAAGTATGCCCGAATTCGAAAAGAAGAATGCAATGAATCCTAGGCATTTCGTTAAGCTATACAGTAATTGAATATGTAATTAATAAATCCATACAATATAATTTCTTAGGGCATTTGGCGTCGTTCGTTATTTATTTTATGTGTATTTTGTTATTCTATTAGTATGTATTAATGTATAATAATTAAAATTAGCATTAAATTTAAAAAGTTCACTTTTCATTTTCATCATTAAGAATTGATTTTGTATTTTTGCATTATGCTTCATAATAAATATAAATACAATTAAGTTCCTGTTCAATGTGAATTTAATCGATATTGCATGTTTAAATTGCAATAGAAATTGCGCTTTTCTGTTTTTAGCGTTTTTTTTTTGTATTTTAATTTTCTTTCCTTGTTTTTTAAGATATAAATATATATGGATATATGTTTAGGTTAAGAGCGTTTCATTTTGTTAACAATGTAAGTAGTTTTTGTTATGAGCAATATTTAACTTTTGTTTTTTTTTTTTTTTTTTTTGTAGTTGGAAAGCCACGTTTTGCTTAAATTTAAATTGTATATGTTTACCCTTAAGCGTTAATTTGAATTTTAAGATTAAATTTAAAGAAAAATCGAATTTGCCACATTTGTTACATAAAAAACTTTTACGAATAATAAATCTGCAATTGGAAGCATTAGCATTAGAGTGCAGTTTTGTTTTGTGATTTGTTTTTCTTGTTTAAAAAGTTGCCATTGAATTGGAATATATACGTATGTATCTCAGGCCGCTGAAAAAAGCGGTAACATATTTTCTATGATTTTTTTCTTTTAATTGTTTTGTTTTTAAACTTAATTTTTGAATTGTATTTGGCTTTGTTTTTCATCGTTCATTTTACATCCGCTTACAGTTAAAGTACAAGTTTTAGTTTTAAAAGTAAATATTTGTTTTGATAATGACGCGGAAGCGGTTTTGAAAAGTTTACATCTTCGACGTTCATAATTGTTTTTATTTTGCTTATTTTTCTTTACACTTAAGTTTACATTTTTCTCCTATAACTTACACATAAACCAAAAATAAGAAAAACTAAGATTAGTACAATGTTTAGTAATTCTTTTTTCTTTTTTAACAAATTTACTGATTATAAAGAAACGTTTTGGAAGCAAATCATGTGTTGTTTTTTTGTTTTTTTAGAAACAAGAAGAACAAACAATTAAGACTACTCTTTTAATAAAAGAAACAAAAATATGTGTATAATTAGTTAACTAGGTAAATTGTATTCTATGTGTATGTATGTATATAGTTTAAGACTAAATTTTTACACACTAGGAGTTATTCTCACAGTCATCGGGTTTGTGCTTGCTACGGACATTGCTGAGCAGATCGGCGCAATTGTTAACCATTGTTAGAAAATCTCCATTTTCCAAGTTCACCTCATTTGCGGGAAATGTTGATGTTGTGTTGCTTTGCGACGAGTTTTTATCGTTCCTAAAATAATTATTAAATAAATTAATCGGATTTTATAAAACTTTATAAACTATTTAACAAAATTTGAGACAAGAATCGACACCGGAAAATGGTTAAGTAAATAAACTCAGGTCAATTAAATCACGAGTTTCGGTTAATAAATGAAATGGTGCTTCTTTCAGAGCTATATAACTCGTTTTTAAGCAATAATGACAGGTATAGAGCGGACAATAACTCAGTCATATGGCTTTCTCGGCTGTGTTTGAAGAGGCGTATCCTCTCGGTCTAATTTTGGGCCATTCTTTCGATCATTTGGGGCTCTATCACACCAATAACGCGTTGAATATTGGATTTCAAGACCCAAATAGGTTGCAGTTTATCAGCACACACCAAAGAATTTACATAGCCACACAGGAAGTGCGAACCTGCTGTTAATTGATTTTCAGAAAGCGTTCGATAGTTTCAACCGGCAGTTTATCTGGCATACCTTGCGCAGCAGAGGTAAACCCGACAAACTAATGGCTATTATCAAAGCAACCTATGATGGGTCTAAATGTTATGTTCTACATAGAGAAAAGTTGTCAGAAGAATTCGAGATCCAAAGTGGGGTCCTATAAGGTTGATACTTTTTTTTATTGCTGATTAGCGATGTGGTTCGTGCAGCCTTGTCTACTGGAAACAGAGGAATTCGTGGGACTCTTACATCGCAACGCAAACATCTAGACGACGCTGATGATGTTTGTTAACTTTCTCACAGAATTATGGATCTGCACCAAATGACAGCAAGAGTAGAGAGGGAGGCAAATGTCATCAACCGGTAGAGCGAGTAGAGAGTTTTCAATATCTTGGGAGTATTGCCTCTATCGAAGGTGGAACAGACCAGGATATTTTTAACCGAATCGGCAAAGCAATGCAATTAGCTTAAACACCAAGCCACGACTGTTCCATTGAAATGCTGAATTTATTCTGTTGTATGGTTGCAGCACTTGGCAGTTGACAGCTACTGTCACAAAAAAAAACTACAAACGTTCGTTAATAAGTTCCTACGGGGCATCTTAAGGGTTTTCTGGCTTAACCGTATCTCTAATAAAAATCTTTATTAGAGAACGGGTCAGAAACCAATAAGAATAACCATCTAGCAGCGGAAGTGTTTGTGGATTGGTCATACACTTCGAAAAGTTCCATAGTATTCTACGCGATGCAATGGAATCCATTATCACAAGACGGTAGAAGTACGGGTCGGCCGAGAAATGCATGGCACAAAACAATTGAGGACGAGACACGGCCATTAGGGAAGAGTTGGAGAGAGTTGAAGCTCATTGCTAGAAACCGTACACGATGGCGCGAAGGCGTAGTTAAGGCCCTAGGACCCACGAGGGAAACAGGATATAAGCAAGTAAGCTAGTACAAAAAGTAATCAAAAGGCGTATAATGGCACGATTTCAGAGTCCAAAGGGCAGGTCCATTTCGCGATAAAATGTTATCGTTGAATCGAGTTCTCAGTATGTCAATGATTTGATGGGCAATATGGTACATAGCGCCATCCTGATGAGACCAGATATCAGGAGTATAAATATATATGAGTACTTCGAAGAAATAATGCCCGGTAACATTGGCCACTCACTTCTTATTTCTCTGTACAGTGCGGACCAAAGCTGCTGCCGTTGTGGAGCGTAGCATTAATGAGTACCGAACGAGCCGATTCACCACTCGTGTGGTGCACACCAATTGAACATGTGTCCTTCTACTTTGTCGAAGATTTTGCAGAAAGATCACGTTATAGTCTATTACTGACTTTTCGTTCCCCAATTGAATGGCATTAACGTGGAAGGGCTGTTGTTTTAATAACACGGAGCAGAATGTCACACAGCGCAGGCCACAATCAATCGATGAGCACACAATTTCGCGAAATGGATCTGTGAATTTGCCTACAAATCGTGTAATATGTGAAGTAGATAGTATACGCCGATAAACCAGAGACGATAAATGACTTAGAAGCCAAGGTTTGCCGGGTTGTTACCGATATATTACCCAGTTGCTGGTCGATCAATCACATCATTTGTTAGTTGATATCTGCTCATGGCATACTGAAGACTCAGTTTCAAGGACCTGATAATTCGCCGATTATCTTAGAGCTTTTCCAAAATATTTAAACTTACGGTTCGTGCAAATTACATGTTGTATCGCATAATGCATCTTTATTGCCTTGGTAGGTGGAGCCGGATCTGCGAAAGTCATCCCAGCTCACATGCAAAACAATATATAAACCATTTTTTGGTGGCTTAAGATGTATCCAGTAGTCTATCTGGAGGTCCCAGAAGTAGGAATTTCTGCAGATTAATTTCATAGGATTAAAGAGTACGTCTACAGTGAAAATAGCGTACCTTATAGAGCTGTAATCTATAACTTTTTCCAAGACTTTCAATCTGCTCGAACGGCCTTATAGGCATAAAATGCACACGTCTGTCTGGTTGGTGGTAGGAATCGAGCTTAAAATGCTATGTCATTAAAGAACATACCTATTACGAAAGAGACAGAAGACTCAGATAATGAAGTCTCAATCGTGACCACGATTTATAATGGAAATTGACAATTATTTTAGAGTGTCCTCCTGGAATGTAAATATATTCCAGGAGTTGCTTTATAACTAGAAAACAGTATACAGCTGACATATAGGGAGGAAGTACGCTCGCCAAGAACAGCATGGCTGACATTTGCAACAGCAGCCATAAAAGACTTCAGATGTTAGGAACGGATTCGTTCTGAGAATTCAGCTCAGGTCGAAAGTCATGTGCTTCAAATCGATAGGCGATTGACTTCCGACGATAGTCTGGAGAAGAGAGAACAACTATAACAAAAATTTAATGCGCGTATACACACCGAACAATGCAATCAAAAACCTTAGCAATAAATACTTTTAAGACCTCGTGAACCCACAAAGCCTCTACGGAGTATGACATCAATTCATACTCAACGTATGACTTATTTATGGCAAACTAGTTGGGAAGTACATCCTCAACGAAGCGTAGTAATAAGTAGGATGATGGCCAAGACGATAATCACATCGATCACACATTGATCGAAAGAAGATATTCCTCAAATATACTGGATTATGTCATCTTGCGACATATGCAGCCACAAGAAAAAACGCAACGTTGAATGGCTCAGTACACCTCAGCTCGGCAAAAATCTATAGGGTATGCTTAAGCACGAAACTTTTCTGTGTGACAACGCGCGCCTGAGCCAGCTAGCTTTAAATCCGATCAGCATTTCGAGATCGCGCAAAAACTGACCCCGATATTAACTTGAATAGGTTGGAAACCCACCACAGAACACTTCCAGATACGGAGATGCGCTATCGTGAAACTTATTTACTTAGGCACTTAAACAACCAGTGGCGGATAGGTCAAGTGTTAACAATGAAAGACACTATCTTCAGTTTAGCTCTTCGGCAATGGTAATGATACCGACATAACAGATCAGACTCAGTGTAATGTTGTAAAAGCGCTTACGGCAACAAGGCAACAAGCAAAAGTAGCTGGAAGTAAAATGTAACAAACATTTCACTACCATCAGTTGGTTGAATTGTTTAAGCTTTGAGCCAGCAACAAGCGATTGCTCTTTATCGAAACTTTGGTAAAGTTTTTGTAAATCAGTCTAGACTACGTGGGCTTTGAAAGTACAAAGGCAAATGAAAGGACTAAAAATAAACATACCACTCTTATTCTTTTGAACTTCTTAACGACTCTCAACATTTCTAAATACTTTCGCCAGACATTATGACACTGAATATGATGTGGAAATCAGAATCGGTAAAACAAATTTGCGTTGCAAAGGCACAGGCTATGCATCAAGCTGCTATGGTTTAATCAGTCTTGCGCCTGCAGACTATAATCCTTTGTTAATACAATAAATGTCGTTGTACGATTTAGGGATCTTTACATAATGAAATTCTCTTAACCAAAGTGCCACGAGGTTGGGTCGCTATGGCTTTTTGGGGATGACTTGGAAATAGCTCAAAAATGTTCCACAACGAAGAGCACATTATGCTTCTTGAGAAGAGTTCAAACATGTTAATATCATCTTTTTAAGCCCTGGTAAATAATCCATATATGCATACGTGTTTATGTGAATGCATCATCTGCTCGTCAAAAGATAACAAGACACACGTAGACTCGATGGAGTCGACTTAAGATACAACGTAAGTCCGTAAGTTCAAAAAACCCCCTTACCCAAAAACTTACTTATTTGTTATATTTGTTAGCATTTGTTGTGTCATAATCACAGCATTTTCCAATTCCTTCAGCATAAGATTGTTATTGCCAGTGCTTGTGGGCGAGTCTTCGCAATTCTTTAATTTAGCATGTAGCTGCATAGCAGCGGTAGTTGTTGTATATAATTTATTAATAATATTATACACTTGTGATTTAGCTGCAAAAAAAAGAACAAATACAATGTATATCTCTTGTTTACAATATTATTCAAAAAAACAATGTCTTACGATCAGATTGATCAATATCGCGGGAAGGAAAATCAATAGACTCAAAATTGCCACGACTTTTCACTACATTTGGACTATTTATTACAGCCTTCTTGTGATCTAGAGATAGATTACGAGGACGAGGTGGTACCACTGGTTTGCCACCATGTGTGGATGAACTACCAGGGGTTTCCTCTGAACTTGAATCATCCTGCTGACCAGATCCTGCAATAGAAAAAATTATTACAATCAGAATGAATTTTGATTTATTACGAAATAAGATTTGATTTTTATTTTGCAATATTGAATGGAGAAAAGCTTTATTCCGTTTAATACAGCCACAAAGTTGAGTACTAAACTTGAAAACTAACAATTTTGTTAAGTGCTATGGGGTGGGAGTAGTAAACGAGAGGCATAGGAAGAAGGGAGGGCAGTCTTGAGGGAGAGTTTCATTAGATCATAGTCAAAGAGCTGACTTTGGGTATCACTCTGAACATGGGTTTATGTTATCCAAATGGGTATGAAACACAAGATTCAATAATATGAGTTGTAATAGAGCAGGAGAATCAATGTTGTAAAGAGCTGATGAACAAAAAGGATCACAGCCACAGTCACACTTAGTCAATCACAGACATTTATCCACGTACAAACATTCGGATGGATTACATATTAATTATCGATAGAAAAATATATCGACCTAGGAGCCATCAACCCAGAATTCTAACCGCTAATCATCTACCAGGAAAAAGGACACCAGGCAGCAATCAGCATAACAGTGAAAACTACCGACTACCTGAGCGCAAGAAATCGGTCACTCAGTAAGTCGGAAGTCGGTCAGTAATGCCCAACAAAATAAATCTTGTGAATGAAGAGAGAGAACATCAGCCGAATAACCATACACTCTCTGCTGCAGTTCCATAATTATGATACCTGAGGTTTCAATAAGAAGGAAATTACAATGGCATGCCTCCTTGATATCGAGAAGGCATTTAACAGCGTTTAGATCAAGGGTTTGATTTTGCCCTTCTTGAGTTTGGTTTACCAGATTCTTTTTTGTTGAGGTTTCAAAAGCAAAGTCCGGTATCAAGAGAATCAATGCTGGAGTACCACAGGGATCAAGGTTGGGACCAATCCTCTTCAACTTGTGTACCACATACAAGCTAACTAATGGAGATGGTTACAAAACCCTGTTATTCGCCGTCGACTCCATCGTTGAGAACCATATAAAACGCCTACGGGCCTATTACCTGAAGTGGAGTCTAAAAATCATCTCTTTCAAGACTCCAGTGACAGTCCTTAATGGACGAAGGCAAGCAACACTAGTAGGGAGGTGCAAGAATATCAAAATCTTCCTCCCAAACGGTAGAACGATTTCTCCGAAGCCAATGATGAAATACTTAGGAGTAAACTTCAATGAGAAATTTAAGTTTTAGGGCCATCCTCAAACGAGCAAATTTTGCGCTGCACATTGTGCATCCACTGCTGAGGAAGTGGTGAAAGTGCTGAAAAGTGGTCTCAGCCAGAAAAAGAAGATTTACAAGCAACTTATTAGGTCCGTCATCACATATGCCTGTCGCATCTAGTATACCATTTCACCTAGCGTCATGCAAGAGATTGGAATAATCGATAGGAAAATCTTGCGTTCCTGCATTGGACTTCATCGCAACCCTTCAACGCATAATTATTACAAAACTTCAACCAGGAAATACAGGAGCTACCCTCAATAATCTGTGGAATCAAACCACAGATACCTAAACGTGAGAGCAATTAACGGCCCGAAATTTGATGATATCATAAATAGCGAAGTCAATCCCTTGTATGGAAAGAGTATCAGAGATGGCATTTCATAAGCGAGTTTTACGGTTTACGAAAGAATCACGATATTTCAAAGAATGCACGAAAGTGGGCCTGAGGCTAAACTCATTCAGTCATTCATTCAGACAAGTATTATGGTTAAAGATTTAAAGGGGTGGAATTCGACTGGCAATTTCGATGGAACACTGATAGTCAAAATAATGATAGAACAAGGTAAGGCAGGAGACATTTCGTCGGTGATCGAAGGTATCAATTGATTGTGCGATATAAATATCATCTGTGCGTTTTATGGCACGGATTCGAATCCTATTTACCAGATGCGGAAAGGTCTAAGGTGTACTTTACTGGATGTGAGCATCGCTATCCTATTTTTTGGGAAGAGGTTCATTATAAATAAAGTAAGTCGGCGGTAAAGTTTGGCATTTGACACTGACCCCATGCGACATCGTCATCGAAATTTCGTTGTTTGTTAACGACAGAGCCTAAGTGTTCACATTTTTGCTGATTCCTTCCAAATAGATATCAGGAATTGGTTTCAGAGAAATGACAATGCAAATATTCAAACTAAAAACGACTGATTCGTAACCGATTATCTCCTAACGCGTTTATCCAATTATTAAGACTTGCCTGAATCGCGTAGTTGCTTATAATAATGTTTAATGTCTGATTGTCTAGAATTCTCTCGTATATTTGCATATTATGCGACATAAGTTTCACCTCTCGGTAGTTGTTGCAATTATTCATATCGTACAATGGAATAAGGCATAAGAAAATTCCACTGGTTAGGTATCCGATTTCACCTCCCATAATTTCATTGAACAAAACCGGGAGAAACTTAAGCCCAAGTTTTGGGCTTACCACTTCAGAAGGTATGGCATCTGGTCCGACCGCCGGGTTCATTCTTTTTACTGCTTCCCTAACTTTAGGTTTGATAACTTCTGGCGTTTCTCTATGTGCGCGACAGCCGAGGGAATGGTTAGCGCGAAAATTTATTCTTTTATTGAGGCGTTAAAATACTTCTCCCATCTACTGCACATCTCGTTGTTTCCCGTCAGTAGATTTCCCTGCTCATCTTTACAAATTTCAGCGATTGAATCTCTTGCCAGTTTTTGCTTCCTTGTGCCGAAATTTTCAAAATGTATCCCGTTTACCCGTGCGTTGACGTTGCACTTCTTCTATTGGTTGTTGCTTTCTTATATTGCAGGTTGTGAGTGTACCTCTTTTAATTTCCGATATTACTGATATCGCTTGTACTCTGGCTATTGCTTTTTTAGCCTGCATTCGGCGACGTTCATAGTCTAATTCAAGACGCACTTTATAGGTTTCAGTTAGTTAGCATATTTAGTATAGTTAGACCGTGTGATTTGCTTGCGTTTAGTATATCCCTTCCCGCTAGGATTCGCTCACCGAAACCATTTGCTCTATGTACCGATGAAGAGCATTAACAATTTCAGAATGAATAAGAGAGGCGTTTATGGATTTAGATATTGTGTACCTAAAGAGGACATTGTAGTGACGATTTTTTAAGTAATAACTAATCTACATAATGAAATCAGGTAAAAAGACACGAAGGATAACTTAATGCGAAATTTTCTAGAGCACACAGAGTACTTGCTCTCATCTCTCAACATTTACTCGAGCAAGCTATTTTATCAGTGAATTTCGTCGTGCGAACACACAAAATAGTCGGGAAAAAATGGAGAATATTCCAAATTCTGATGCTTGGAAAGAGTTTTTCGAATGTTTTCACAGCCTAACATCTTTGCGGAGTGACGTGTTATATTATGTTGGAGTGAATTGGTCTCAGCGTCTGCGGGTTTTAGTGGTACCATGTTTACTAGTACCAGGTTTTAGCGTCTACAGGGCGCTTAATGCAGGTGGTTTAATGGTTGTGTGTAGTTGACTCATAAAAGTCAACACATAGTTGTTTTGCTTCTCTTCTTTTATTCGATTGATCGTACGTTCCTACCTTGTGTTGTGTGTACAATGGGTTGCCGGACCAGGGGTGGATAGAAAAAAAAATAATTGTAAGAAAGGATGTGGTAGTTTTGTTGTCAGTGCATAGCGTAGGAAGTTAAATGATTAAGTGTACTTGTCGCTTGGACATCCTTAGTAGATAAAATACTATCAAACAGTGAAGATTTGAGATTTTAAATGGCTCCGAAATCTGCGGTAGAAAGAAAACGTAATCGTAAGCGCGATCTCAATTTGCGTTGCAGTGATAAATTTTTTTTGCACAACTACCCGATATTTTTTGTAGTAGTTTTTTTGTAGTATGCCTATTAGACATATCTATGTACCAATGTATCCGCATGTCGTGTAGATACTTTCAGCAGTTTATTGCTGTTTTTCAGTGATTTTTATCAAAACTTTTGTCTTCTCTTCATTATATACGATTTTTATGTATGACTTTTCTACCTGCGAACAACGGAAGTTATTTTTTTTAAGTGATGACGGGCGGACCTTCAGGAACGACAAAGTTTTTCAAACTTTTCTGCAACTAATTTTGGACTAATGTCCACCGAAATCAATGATCTTTGTGGACAATTGCTCAAGTAAGACGTCTTCGGAATGGTTAATAAACGACTGACTAAAGAATTCTGAAAACAAAATAAGGCTCTTGACACCACTGACTTCTTCTAAATACATAGCTCAAATTTGTGAACTAATTCAACAAGTGCATCACGTCAACCGAACATTTTTTTAAGGTTCCGAACTGCTCCAGGGAAATTTTGACTATTTTACATTTAACAACTTCAATGAATTGTTAAAGCGTGGATCATTCCCTTTCTTGGCACATGACAAAATAGGGGCAAACACTGTATACAACATATAAAATAAAAAAGAGAAAAAAACTAACCATTGTTGAATGAATTTGATAGACCTTTGCGTCGGCTGGAGGATGATGTTGTAGCTTTATTACCATATTGTCTCGAAGCGGCTGCAATATAAAACAAGTTATAAAATGAGGATAAGTAAGGTATGTGCTGACTATTACCAATTGGGCCATTCGTTCTGCTCTGTCCTTGAGCTGTTGGCCTTACAGAACTACCTCTGACAGCATCTTCCGGCTCCGAATCACTCTAACAATAAAATACTGTAAGTACTTAAGGAACCGAGACAGTATTTGAAAAAAAAACTTACTCCATTATTCAGAACATTCATCGAAATACTCTGAGAACCTAAGCCCGAACCTGGAGACTTGTTACCTTGAAGACTATTCCGCTTGCTTGATGAACGAGAAGCCGGGCTGGTTCGATGATTTGATGTGGGCTTTTGCGTCGGTGTTCCATTGGGTTTAGTGTCTTTAACGAAAATAAATTAGTTAGCCTGTGTGTATGTAAAAAGTTTAAAGATAAATATTGTACTTACTCTTACCCATATTTCCCATGTGAAGATCACTCAACGAGCATGCACGTCGTATTGAGGAGTCATCATTCTGAACAGACATTATGTTTTTGTTGTTAGCGCCTGTGAAATTGTAAGTAGATCATTGAAGTTACGAAGCATCATGTTTTTAGTGATAAAGGAAAAAAAATTATAAGAAAACTTAAAATAAAGTTCAGAAAATGCAAATCAGTGCAAAGTAAAGAACGGAATCAGAAATTTAAAAACAAATGAAGAAACACACTCTTAAAAGGAACAAACTAAAATAATTGTAACCAACTTATGCAAAAGAAACACGAATAGAAACTGATTTTGTGATCAGACATGCATATTTACGGTCACGTTTGAGTGACCGTCGACTTGCAAGGTCACATCACTATCAGTACTAATTACTACATAGACGTTGTGGCGAATAATTTTACCTGTTCACTCTGTTACTGCTCAACACCAAATGAATATACTCGTACATATGTACATAAGTCGTTATATGATCGTGATTGGAATACGAATTTAATAGTTAACCGCCGCGCTTTATGGCTATAGTAACAATTTGAAAGCCAAATTTTCATACTAACTAAAAAGTGTAACAACATTAGCAACGCTGTTAAAATTAATGAAGTGAAGCCATGTGGGAGTAAGCACTGCTTGGATGATGACTAGCAATGTTTGTTTCGACCGCTGAAAGAAGCACTCACTCGTACTATACGAGTATATCTGCCTGCAATACATAGGGAATAAAGTTGATGAAGCATTGGGATGAGATCTGGAACAATTAGCCCTGTGTTTTAGTTAGCTGCAACAACTTGTAACGAAGACGGAGAAGAGAAATGAAACTGAAACGTCTACGTTACCCCTCGAGGTCTATCTTCTTATTTTCATTTAAGGGTGAAAGGAAAGTGGACACTTGATTCAAGTTCGAATAGGAAACGATAAATCGACTAGGTATATAAGTATATTTTGAAGGACGGCTTCAATCAAGTTCGATGAAGCAAGTTTTTCAAATGTAAGGAAGACCCATCGTTTTCGGACAGCAGTAAGATTAACTAGACGTTACATTTGATTACATTTGAGACAATACCAAATGGACGTCACCAAATTAAAGACTGGACAAGTACGATAGCTCAGAAATATGACTGACAACTACGAATTTATGCAATTTGTCGGGGTTGATGAAATTGGAACCGAAGGGGGTTTAAATAGTGTGCTCTGATTAACAGTCTGGAATCAATATCACTCACTTTCGACATTGAATTCAACAAAGGGTAATGCACAAATCATTACATTCCATATGAATAAATTTAAAACAAATTTCACAGCACATCAGAGGTTTGCGATGGTTACAGATTGACCATTTGATTTTGCGATTGATTTGGTCAAGGTTTAGTAACAGTGAATTTTCGTTGTCGATTAAAACGGTGAAGTGATGATAAAGTACCGTTTTTTTTGAAGACACATAAATGATATTCGTAACAATGGAGCAATATGCATGTCCGATTATCTCAAGAAGACCGACGAGCCGAATACAGTCGAAATCCATTTTCTAAGAATTGCAAGAGAAAATGAATTCAGCCAGTCTTTACAGTGGAGCTTTTATAGACACGGCCAACATCATCTTCAATCCTTCTGCACCCATTATTATCATTATTATTGGGAAACCGATTTCTTTCCGAAGAGTTGAATAGGGAAGAAATTATCGCTAACATTCTGAAAAATGGAAGACTTACAGAGTACGAGGGAGTGGTGTGCAGTCTTTAGTTGTTAAAATAATAAGTAAAGTATCCTCGAGTGAACAAAGCATGACATGGAGGTTACACTCGATGCCAAGCGAGCAGATTTTCGATCGGCATTCTCCTGTGGCAATCACATTAAAACCCTGTAGACTATCATCGAATAGTGTGTGGAGTATCGCACAACATTACTAGATCAATTTTCAAAAGGCATTCGATAGTTTCAACAGAGAATTTATCTAGTTTCAATAAAAGCACCTTGCCGCAAGTCTAATGTGACTGAGAAATTTGAAATGCAGAGCCAACAAGTATGTAGCCTTTCGAAATTACAATATTATATTTATATCAACGTAGCGATGTAACCTGCGTTACTCTATCGATGGGAAATGGAGAAATTCACTGAATTCTGACATCAAAACTGAAACACTTTGACCAGGCTGATGACGTTTGTTTGATATCCCATAGAAGGACAACTCACCTGGAGAGGGGGCAAACATTGCTGAGCTGAAGATTTACTTAACTAAAACCATAAGCCTTCTTATGTGTTTCCAATACCTTGAGAGTGTCGTCTCTGAAGAAAGAGGGACTGAATTAGATATAGCTCGGGATGTTTGCAAGTTTAAAATGTAACGCATTCTATCAACATGATAGAACTATGTAGTTTGAGTTTTGTAGACATTACAATACAGTGGCAGTGGATGGCAAATAGTTCTTAAAAAAGGCGACATCTCCATTGGTTGTTATGTTATGTACTGAGATCGGATAGCCTAGAACAAAAAAAACGAGCTGGTCGATCGAGGCATACTTGGCGCAGAGCACTCTGCGAAAAAGCACGTTGACTAGGACAAAACTGAGGAAAACTAAGATAGGTGTCCGGAAATCATAGGGCGAGTAAGGGTGGTGAAAGATCTACGACCAACAAGGACATTAGTAGGGCTTTCATATATGATTTTGTCCACCATGAAACTCAATTCATTTCCCTCGAGATCAACAAATAACTAAAGATAGGAAGAGTTTTACACCAGCCATTAACGATGATGAAAAAGCTGTTAGACGGAATATTGGATAGCCCTTTACACCATTGTAACCACTGTAGAGAACTTAATAGGAAAAAGAACTAGCTTTAGGTGCTGGGACATAACCCAATTTTGAAAACAAATGTATGAATAGAGCCAAATTCTACTCGGTGTTTTCAGTGATACTCTCTAGATCAATCAACAAACCTGCCAGTAAAGCAATGAAATTAAAGAACGGAGTAAGGATAAGAAGCAAACGTTTTAAATGTGGACATAGTAGAGCGGAAACAGCGTAATTAATAAAACTCTTCTTGAATAAGATCACAAGTGATGCAACCAATAAGCAATGAAAGAGGTAGCTAGAGTAAATGCTGTGTGGCCACCATAGAGTCTCTGTATTTTAACTTAAAGAATATTTCCTCGCGATCTATGAATTAATGACAAGCTTCCGAATAGGTGGACCATCAAGGCATAAACAAACGCGTCAATATATTTACTATCGCTGCTTAATGTCAGAGAAGGACTTAAATAAGGCTTCTGACAACGGTCATAAGACTTTTTATATATCGTTCTTGAAAGAATTGAGAATAGAGACATAAATTTTGCTAATCGCTGCTTCTATGGGCTCAGAAGGCAACTGAGTAGTAAAACCCTCACTTGAGCAACGAAAAAGATATCCCAATACTGACGAATATGAATAAAAATGCTCTCTGGCGCTTTGTCCCCTTTGTATCAATGGAGAACGGAGGAGACGTTTCGACAGAAAACTGTACCGACGATACAGCGATGAGAAGCTCGTCAGAAAAACTCGAACGACTTTAAATTTCCGACTCCAACCCAGAAGGGTACACATGCCGCACACAAGTAATAGGGGTCACCAAATAAATTCGTGTGGGCAATTGAAGGCAGCTGGCAAAAGATCGCACTAGTTGGAGAGGCATGTTAGATGAGACACAGGTCGCGCACCCCGGACTATAGCGCCATCAAAGTAAGCAAGCTCAATGAAGAAATAATTCGACTCAGATCAAGTCAACTAAACGGTAATATAACTTTTGCTATTACGACTGATAAGAAAAAAACTGATTTTATGTCAGCAGTTGAAAGAATGAATGCGGATATACGGTCAGACTGGATCACAAACCCTGTGAAGTCTGATAAAAGTCAGAAATATCGGATTTGAATGGTTTGAAAGTTTTTGCAACCAAACGATAAAACCAGATGGAATACGTTAGCCAATGAAGCTTTCTTCTTCTATTGTATAAGGGTAAAAATCGTCACGAAAAACTGTAACAGCTACTAATCAGTGCAGTTTATATCGCGTACAATAAAATATACAATATATTCAATTCAATATACAATAAAATATACACATGCAGAGATTAAGAAGAAATATCAATGAAATGCAAAAACATCAGTTGACTAACTCTTGATGCCAATGAACGACCAAGGAGTTAAGTCCGCATTCTGCGACTTTATTGTAGATGTATTATACTCTTAGGCGTTGTTTAGTAAGCAAGGATTACAAAAATAAGAAGTAAAAGAAAATAATTGAAAAGCATTCCATCTCCAGGTGAATTTGACACAAGGCTAGAACTTTCGACAACGATGTTTTCCACCGAGGAGGAACAATTTTCCCTCCACGAGAAATCAAATTATACAAAAGAAATATATAAACAAGGCTGTTAAAAGAAATCAACTATAAAACGAGGTTCAAAGTAGTAAATTCGGTGGAGAAAAACAAACAAAAATATACAAAAGAAAAAAAAAAAACACCTCCTACAACGAAACACACCAAACGAACTCAGAATAAAACTCAAGTAGAAACGAATGAAGCAAGAAAAGTGGGCCTTGTACCACACCAAACCTTTATCTTTCCCACCGCAGTCATTACGAATCTTTTCGCTTTCATGCTCATCAGCGTCCGCAATTAAATCGTAAGCCTGCAACTTGGCACTCTCTAAAACATCTGGAAGACTTACATTCCTCGTCATTCTAGCGAACGTAGTACCACCTTCACCACCAAGACAACCAGCACGTTTCTGTTCAATTTCGATATCCCTTTCAATTCCACGAGCCAATTTGTCGAAATTCATTGTCAAACTCTTCACATAACCCTTCTCCTTGGAGTTACATGCGAAAGGCTTCATTCGATTTTCAGTGGCCAAACGTATCTGCTCCAACTTTTTCTCCTCCATTTCGATCAGCTTGTTGATTATGTCAATCTTTTTGGCAATATTCCGACACTGGTTGCTGGTGTTGTTGTCCAAAGACGGTGACTGGACGTAGGTTTTCTCATTCTGTGAGTTCTTTTTACTCTTGTCGTCTTGAACTAGGTCCACGATAGGAGGGGGCTTTGTGTAAAGTTTAAGACTGTCCATGTTGTTGTCACGTTCATTCCCATGCTCAGAGATGTACATTTCAAAGGACTTCTCTTCGTAGTCGGTTCTGTTGCCACTAGAGCGGCTACTACTGCAAGACGAAGATCGTTTATCGCTTGGGGTGTACTT
This sequence comes from Volucella bombylans, assembly GCA_949129095.1. Classification (NCBI taxonomy): domain Eukaryota; kingdom Metazoa; phylum Arthropoda; class Insecta; order Diptera; family Syrphidae; genus Volucella; species Volucella bombylans. Next base: position 113,252,078 of record OX422144.1, on the reverse strand, counting down.
AATTTGACTTACGGTGTTAAAACGAACAGAAATCTTAGGGCGACTACGCGAACGCATGCTCGAAGCACGACGAGACGACACCGTGGCATTCGAACACTTCTGGCTGGACTTGAGACAACTACTCGTGGTGCTCAGAGCTCCACTGCTGACGCTAGTGCGCATGCTTTGCTGTTGCTTTTCTCGTTCGAATTTAGCCAGATTTCGCTCAAACTTGCGAACAACACTCGCCGTGCGGGAAGCACACTGTATGTCCTTTGTGTCCACTTCGAAGCTGCACGACTTCTTCACTGCCTGTGATGAACTAGTCATGACCGATGACATTAGACTTTGTGGCTTTGCTGGAACAGGGGGTTTCTCGCCAACTGGTTTCTTTGTGAACATGTAATCATCGTACTCTTCCGTAGTTAGAGGATGTTTTCTCTGTCTTTCATAGGCGAATTCTTTGCTCAGGCTTTTATTCACGCCAGAATTGTACTGGGCGTTTTTGTATCTCATTGTCGGGATATCGTCGTCATTCTTCGGAGATTTTGGTGGCAGACAATCAGATAGTCGAGGGTAGGTTTCCGAAGGATGAATGCTCATTAGATGCTTTTGGCTGCGAGTTTTGTCGGAAAATTCATCGAGTCCGTAACTGGATACATCAAAGTTTTCATACGTACAGTTTACAGATCTCTGCTGCATGTAAAAGTCCAAGGAGCTGTATGTATTCGGACTCGAACCATATGACTTTGACACATTATCAACCACTCGACCTTGGAGGATGTGCGCGTACGGATGTCGTATGCGTTTTTTGTCGAAAAGCATCTCCAAAGGGGCACTCTTGCAGTCTGACTCATCTGAAAGAATGCTCTCCATGGAATTGTAGTAGCTTCCATCGCCGTACTCATCCGAAAGCAGACTTTCTTGGCTCTTTTTATCAGGATACTGGGTAAGGAAGAAACTGGCACTGGAGTGACGCTGCGTTTCAAGAAATCTCGCCTCATCTAAGTGATCGTCTGCTCGATTTGATGGATCATCGTTCAGAATGTCCGACAGTGAAACGTTTCTATGAATTGATCGATCGTAAAAGTCCTTATAAATAAAGTATTCACTAACAGATCTCTTTGGAGCGGTTGCAGCCTTCTTCTGGTGCTTCTTACATACACTTCTCTTTTTACGGCCAGTTGCGTAATTCTTATCATAATCCAGATCAAGACTGCAATTCTCCAAGGAATCAGAACTAAAATTTCCATCCTCGTCCTTTGGTGAATCTTTGTCCTTTTTCTTTCCAGATCCCGCATGATGATGATGATGTGGCGGAAGGGGCAGACTATGTGTGTTTCCTAAACTATGCGGAACTGATGCTGAGGTAGATAATCCCATAGTTTGAGATTCATCAAGATCACCGTACTTCTTGGTGATCTCTTCAATCATACGCTCGGTGTCAGTGTGGATCATGTCGAGAATCGTCTTTGCGTCATCACTATAAACCGAGTGACGCTTAGGTTCCGTGAATATGATATTCTTGTTGTTACTTGGCAGATTTCTCCAGTCGATCTCTTCGTGTACCGGCGAGACCGGACAGGATTTATAGTTCTTTAAGATGCTTTGCGTTTTACGAATCTTCGATTGGCTAGTGTTGGAGGAAGAGGTGGAAGTTTTGTCTGTAGATTCAGCAGTGCTTATTTCTAAATTTAATGGTTTCATTTTTGAACGTGGACAAGTGGAAGAGTTGCCCTTTTCGGTTTGCTGTTGTTGAATAGATGTCGATGGTGTTAAGGTGGTGGTAGCGGTATAAACGCCAATATGGCGTGGGTATGGAGGATAATTTTGATGTATTTGACGCATTACATTACAGTTCTGTATGAGAACTGATTTCGAGGCAGCACAGTTAAAGAAGAAATTCGAAGTTTGATTTTTGTATCCTAGGGGTTTTGGGAAAATAATTTATCCACAGAGCAGCATGTTAAGGTATAAAAGTTTCAGAGGATGCAATGTTTAACTGGACAGTTTCTATTAAGAAATGTTTACTTACCAGCTTTGACGTATCTATTTGGTGTTCTGGTATTCTCTAGATTTCCTGTGAGGCTAAGATCCGATATGCTGTGGCTTCCACGAAGTGGCCGATATCCAACCTAAAAGGAGAAAAAATTCGATGGTTCGTCAGAGAAGTAATTGGTTTTAATTGTGACAAGATTAACACGGATTAGCAAAGAAAAATGAATTAAGTTTTTGAGATGAAAATAGAGGGTTAGGAGCTAATTTGTTAGGATATGCAATTCCAGTAGCAGCAGCATTCGTTATTTACTTCGATAATGGAAGGTAACACTCCATGGGATTTAGTTGTTTGTTGTTTTTGGCAAGAACAAATGGCTAAGCCGATGAGTTCTGCATTGTTTTAGTGTGTCAATGTAGCCAAGTATCATGTTCAAATAAGAGATTAAGATATTTTGTAATGATTAATGCATGTTAGGCGTACTTTAGCTACAACTAAGCCCTATGAGGTACCTGGTTTTAGAAGCGGAAATAAACATGAAGAATCTTGCATCAACAATTTTAATGTTAAAGAAAGTCTTAGTAGTTTGGTTTTTGAGTTTGAATTTTATCAACATTTATATTTTATGAACGACGAAGCCAAAAGTAAATCTACCCATTTTTGTTAAACGTCATTAGTTTATTTAATTTCGGTTTTCAGTGCGGAGAAATTAGTCGCAAGACCGGTCCGCGTTTCTTATGATGGCGAACGTAGGGATAGTGAATTATAGTTCTTTCTTCTTTCTTATTCTCATAGTTCATACACTTAGTGATGATATTGGTTAGTTAAGAATTCTCCAGTTTGATAAGCTCTTATTGTCTTTACTAACCGGGAAATGGCCAATAAGCCAGCAGTGTAATAATCTTCTAGCTAGTTAATCGGCCCTATGATGGTAAAAAAACTACAAGCCCAGCAGAGGTTATACTGTCCAGCTATGTATACTTTATTTTCTCTTTCGGAACAGAGTACTTCACGGAACGAGCGTAAGCCGAAGACTCATGGAGATAGTGCTCTGAGGTGTTATCATCACTTTCACCGCAAAAGTCGCAAGAGCTGTGTTACTTATGCCTAGGACATTGTTTCTTTCCTGCTGAGGGATAGCATGCTGCCTGCACTTGCTCTGGAATTTTAGTTCTTCAATTGATGGATGCCTCTTAGCATCGTATTCCGAAGGATTAGATGTCCCACCGCAGTGAAAATCGTAAGTGTGCCCGAAATGTATATTTAGGCAGCTGACACTTATCTAATGTACCACTGTTTGACTTTTTCTCTAAGGCGGACAATATTGTATGATAACAAAGTGCACAGCTATCATCTTAAGGCCCCATTTCGCCGAACATCGATTCAAATTACCAAAGGCTTTCTGAAGCACCATGAATGGTAGGTACAACGGATGTCTGAGTATTGTATAATAACGATCCGTAAGGTATTGACGTGCGGACCGGCCAGATAAAGTTAAGAATTTTCTGTTCCGGCTTACGGTTTTGCCAGGACTAATACTAAGACTGGTTCAGATAATAGGTTTTGTAGAGGAAGCTCCAGTTCATTTGAGAAATATCTGCCGCACGATTCGGAGTTCGATCGATCATCCAAAAGCCGATATGACACCGCTCTCGCCAACGCCAACAAACAGTGGATCCACTACCGCACAAACATCAAAGATGCAGCCCAGACAAATTTAGGCGAACAAGCGCTCCCGAGAAAAATTAGTGTTGCCATGAAAAATACGCGTGAAAGACACAGAGACACAAAAATTCGCTGTATCGGGCCGCTAGAAATGTCAAAATGAAGAGCCCAGCGATAGTGACGATTTTCAGAATTTGAATAATATGACATATGATTGTGAGCCCGATCTCCGATCTAGGATAATCAAAACCCCATTTAAACTACATCCCCAGCAGCGGTTTTTAGAAGGTAGATTTAAAAGGAGGTTATAAGAAATTGCAACAGCTGCAAGTGATGCATTGGTGCGGAGCATGTACCAATACCATCAAGCATCATATGTATGAAAGGATGATTTGACCAAGAAACCTGTATCGGTTTGACAGCGATTTAATCAAAGGAAAATGGATGGAGGTATAGCTTACTTGTTGCAGCGCACAAATGCAAAGACGACACGAAAAAATGTAATAAAGAAAATTTTACAAGGCGACCAAGAGAACGTCGAGTTGAGACGCAGTCCGTTCTAACAATTTGGAAGAACCACTTCTTCGGACTAAAAATTAACTAAAAAAAAACCGTTAAAATTACGACTGTCTGCTGTCAGGCAGAAAATATCATTCAATTCGGACGAAAACCGCGAAAATGTCTGTCCATCCGACCGAAACGCAGTGAATCAGTAAATTAACCCGTTGGGCAAAACGCTGTGGATTGGGAATAAATCCCCATAAAACTGGTCGTCTGGTGAATGGCCTTAGAAAATGCAGTCAACTGCATTAAACTAAGCTGAGTCCAAAGAACAGCATGTCTATGTATAAGCGGAGCCATGCGGTCTACCCCCTCTACGGCATTACACATTCTGTTTCATTTGATACCCCTCGATATTTTCAACAAGCAAGTAGCTGCGACTGAACAGTGGACAAATAATTCATTTGGCTATGCCACCATTCTTAATACATTAGGAATCCTCATAGAGAACATCGATTACACCATACCTGAACTTTGGTTCGATAAAATCTTCCCTGTAAGCTTCCCCTGTAGATCCTTCTGGGAGGAAGATGCTTTCATGAAGGACAGCGCAATTGGTGGTGGTGTTTTCTCAGATAAGCTATATCTGAGCCCCTCTTGCCGTGTTCCAAATCACTCGGTGAAGCTCTGTCCTGGCTGAAGAAAAACGTGATATCTGCAAAGGATATCCGCATTTTTTCGGATAGTTCGATAAACCGCTATCAAGTCCCTGAACTCAGTCTCATTAAATTCTAGAACCGCCCTTGAATGCCGATCATCTCTCATGGAAATGGCAGAGCATTTCAACCTTCATCTTTGTTGGGTGTCGGGCCACAGAGACATTCCAGGGAACTGTAGACGATGAACTCGACAAAATTGGAACCACTCTACCTATTCTACCGGAAAAGGGAAGGATAGGTATACCAATCGCTACGTGCACACTAACATTAAAGCTGGATGCCAATAAAAGAACAGACCTAAGGTGGACTGTTGGACCAACATGTCTAGCGACCAAACAGATCTGACAAAAGCTGGATCTGACTCGCTCTAAATGTCTGATCCTTCTAAATAGGAAACATCTCAGCGCCATCATAGGTGTCATCACTGCACACTGCCTCATAGGCAAGCACGCAAGAAGGCTTGGTGCTTTTACAAACAAGGAGCACACAATCCTCCACCTACTCTGTACATGTCCAACAAAAGAAGAAAACTTCATCTAGGAGATTTCTTCTACAACGACCTAAACGATCTAAAAAATTTAGACGTAAAAAGTCTCATACGCTTCATCATAAGCTCAAACTGGTTCCATTAGTAAAAGGATCATAGATCCACTGGCATCACAATGGGCCAATAGGCCTAAGTGGGTTGATATTTCCAACAGCCACTCTTACCTACCTAGCTTAAATTTAACATATTTTCTGGATCCGGTTTAGCCGCCGACCTCTTTAAAGCTGTAGGAAATGATCTGAATTAGGAGCACGCATCAGCTCAAATGTTTAATTTGGTCAGACGAACTTATGCCCGGTGAATAGCATCTGAGTATTGTCTGTCCGGTTCCGAAGAAACATCGCATACAAGATTCCTGTTGTCGTATGATTCGAAGGTCTTGAACTGATCGTCAACAACCTGATAGATGATCTTGGAAAAGACCCGAGAATACCAAATCGATATCCGTCACGGAAACTAAACGAATAATGGCTCTTGCCAACTGCGCAATGGAACGCAATGGAGCAACAAAGCCCTATCGACAATACGAGTATACAAAGCCCATATGAACGCTCTCTCTTAGTTGTCTTGAGCGAAAAAGTCTCCATGTGATATTTGGCCCCATTTGCATTGATAGAATGTGGAGGAAAAAGGATAAGGAAGAACTACATCGGCTGTACAATGACTTGGATCTGGTCAGAAGGCTTTGTTTACAGCAATTAAGACGACTAGGTCATATAGAGTACATGGACACTCCAGTGGAGCCACGCAGTATAAAGAGATCGAGCTGGGTGAGGCATGTTACAAAAGTAAAGTAAAAAGAATTTGAACGATTTGTCTTATCAGACTTCAGTACAAATTTGTCTATGCTAGTGTGACAACAGCCCTTTACAATCACCAGAAGAAGAACATCACAAATCCCTATAGAAACGGATGTTCTTCAGTCTTAATATTGTTGGGTTAGCGTTAGCCGGTTTCTTGCTTTGATTGCTAGCATATAGCGTGCACCTTTGTTAAAATATTCTATAGTGTGATGTGCCATTGAGTTAGGAGATAAGAGATGGAGGAGACCTCCATTAATTAAAATGCCCTCTTTGCATATCGTCTCCCACGTAAACAAGACAAATTTTAGTCCGGAGCCTTTCCGCACTCTAAATAATAATGTCTTTCCGTTGTTTCTAAATCTACAAATAAAATCAAGTATGCGACTCTCGAAAAAGAGGACAACCCGACCTTGTGCTCTCAATAAGAAAAAAGATTCATATCCACTCTACATTTTATCGAGATTTCAATAATAAGACGTCGTCAATTAATTGTCTGAATTATCTCTCTTGGTAATAAGAGATGTTTCGAGTTAATGATGTTTGTGAGCACAACAATGTGATATCACAAATAAATCGTGCGTACTAGAGTAACAAAATGTATCTGCAAAATAATGTGAATCATGTCACGCAACAAATTCTATCTCATACGCATTAGCATTAGCAGTCACAGTCAACTGCTTGGCAAATATTTAACAGCATTCTATATCTTCAGTTGTCTTAAGTAAATAGTAAAGAAAAAAAAACAGAAAACTCAAACTTTTAAGGAAAATGATGTAAGTTGACGAGTATATGTATATGTATATGTATCATACAACATGCAAGTTTTTATTCGCTCAAGCAATGTCATGTGCCGATTCGATAACATGAATATGATTAACCCATAGATTCTGAGCAATGCATGCATGCCAAGCTATTAATGCAATTATTGTACAATCATCCAACATACGAATTTCATTAAGATTGATAAATAATAAAAACTTAATGGCAATTTCAATGAAAATTAATTTACAAGTGAATGCGAGCAATTTTTTTTAAAATTAATTCTCCAATTAAATTCGTTCACGGACAAATCTGCTAGTTTCTTTAAATAGTCCACAAAAACAAAAGAAAAAAGAGGTATTAGCAAAAGCTGTTAGGATTCTGCCTCGAAAGGTGGAAACACTTTCATTTCCGGTTATCATTTTAGTTAGGATCTTCTCTCACCTCTGCATTTGCATTATTCTTTTTAACTCCATTTTTGTAATTTCTTTGTCCCTAAAACAGTAATCGTAAACGAAAATAAAAAAAGAAAGAAATAAAAAATAAAATAAAACAACACAAGACAAATACAAAAGAAAAAGAAAAAGAAAACGAAAATACATAAAATAAAAAAAATATGCTGGGTGACTTCTAATAGATAAGTAAAACAAGTTGTGCACGTCTACAAGGAAATCCAAAGGAAAGTCGTCGCAAGGATACTACTATCCCGAAGCAGAAGTCTTAACTCTCGCTTGTTTTTCTTGCACTTGCACCGAAGCACCCGCCGATATACTCGTACATACGTGGATAATGTGGGAGGACATACAACATGATAAGTTGATTTTACACGAACTTACATTTTCCAACTTTTGTTTGGCTTCACTTATGACTTTAAGAAGTTCCTCTTTCTTCGTACTGGTGTATGATTTTGTAATTGAGGGGGTTTTATTATTTTCCGTATTATGTTTGGCACTTATACTGCGGCGGGCTATAATAAAAGAAAAATGTCAACGTGAGTCTTTGTATGGTTAACGAGGGTGTTAAGATCTTACTCCTATCGTTACGTTCTGGAAACGCTCCTGGACCATCTAAAGCTTGTTGGAGGAAACTCGATGAGGCTTGTGGGATATTTTCCGAACTGCCACCCAATGTGGATGCTAAAGATCTATCTGCATTCTCACCACTTGGAGTTGATCCTTCGTCTTCGGTATCAGAAGTGCCTGTTCCAGTGCCAGTACTTGCTGTATGTGATCCTCCACTAAGGTTGAGACCGACCTTTTCAAAATTCTTCCGTCGCATTGACTTACGCAGCTCCTCTTCGTTCATGGCATTGACTTTGAATTCACTAGGTGAAAGAATTAATAAGAAAAATAATTAGAAATGGACATAAATGACACGAAAAACAAATGAAAACGTTCGTATCGACACAGGAAATAGGGGAAAGAGTAAGAACTTATGAATAACGATACATGTTAGATGCTAATATAATTAAAGTTGACGAAGACAAATGCAACTGTCAGGGACAGATGTAGGGACAGATTAGGATCGAACTAATGCCTAATGAAGAAGACACGTAAAATGCCGAACAGGAATTTGACTCTAGGTCTTCAAAATCTTTCTGCTTCCTGGAAAAATATAGACACAAGCCAAGAGAAAGCAGACACCTCAGTCGTTGGGAAGCATTCGCTGATTGAAAAGCACACTATATTCTACTTTGCCAGACTGTTACCTTAAGTTCGATGGAAGATAACTCATTGTGTCATCTGATAATAGCAGCCGATGAATCGCTGCCTTGCAGCCCGACGGGAGAAATTACGTTAAGATGTGTATTAACAAGAGATCCGCTTAAGAGATGCCTTGAGTATGCGCACAAACCGTAATTGTAACCAAGTATATTAAGGATACCATAGAACAGACCAATCACGATTAGAAAATGTTTGCTCTTGAAAACATCTTAGTCTATATCTAGAAAAACAAGAAGCATGTTTCCACTCCATTTTCATTCCATTGACACCACCGACAATAAGCCATCATCGTTCCATTCACTAGATTTCATTTCTACCGCCAGGGCTGGGGTTTGAACACAAGGAGGCTCTGCACTAAAGGGCGGCCAAAACTTTGGAGCTCTACGCGCAGAAAATCTATATGTTGCATAGAAAAACGAATGACTGTACACATATCTGTTTGTTGACCATATTCATCCAAACCGCTTAGGCGATAGCGTCGATATGGGTGTCTATAAAAAACTGATCTAGATAATTTTACGAATCAAAAGTTATTGGGTTTTACGAAAATATTCACAATTTTAGTGATTTCTAAAAATGTTGACACAACATTGGTTGATTGTTCCTTAATACGCTGGTGTACGTGCTCATGGGGCATTAGAGCGGGTATACGAGTATATCGTTTATCCAATCAACGCGAAATGTTTTTATTTGAGAAGTCTCAAAAGACCAAGACAATTCAGTTAGACATATTGAGAGACATATCGTAACTTTGCCCCTTTCTCGAAAATGACCAGCACTGTGACACAAGGCCAACAGAAGTCACCAGTAATCGAATGAAACAAATCAAACTAATTCAAACCAAAACTCAGACTGGAAACATATCATCAACTAAGTTGATCATGTTGTGATCGAATAATCCGGTATTACTATATAGCAGTTCGATCGTTCAAAGTTCGTTCAAGTTCGAACAAAGACTGGTCCGCAATATATCATTGTAGGCAAGATAGGTCTAGAGATATCTCAGACACCACAACAATGAAGAAATACTGTGAGGAGATTTTACTTTGAATCGCTGCAATAGCAACAAACCGCCAGAGTCTTTACCGATCGGGTATCTCTCAACCACTTGATATATTCAACGCAACCAGTGGCATCGATGCCAAGAACCCACCAGAAACCGCGCAACTTATGTGCGGGGTTTCACCTGACCACCTCCATGAAACCCAAAGTTTGGTGAAGAATGCAGAAAATTAAATGTAGGGAAGTAATTCGCTAACGAAGCGGCACTGCATAGAAGGAGTAGGGAAGATTATCGGTTTCTCTGGAGGAAAAAGAAAGAGACTGAGAAGCGCGCTATCGAAGAAAAAGAGAAGTGCTACTCTAGCAACAATGTTCGGTAGTCTTACCAAGATGTAAAAATGTCAGGGCAACAGAACAGAGGCCTGTAGAGATGAACAAGAAAATATGGTTGTGGAGAGACAGTCGGTATTGAGGATATGGGAAAACTCCTTCTACACACTTTTAAACGGCTAGAACTCAAATTCAGCTCTCAGGTAGAATAAACCATTCAACCTGGAAGCTTAAGTACAACAAGGCCGCTGGAATGAACGAACTTCCAAGCTATTTAAAGCAGCGGGAAATGACTTGGTCGAGAACATGTATCAACTCATATCCAAGATTTGGTCGGCAGAAATCATGCCTGATGAATGGAACCTTAGCCTCGTTTCCTCCATCCACAAGAAAGGAGACCATCATAACTGCGTCAATTATATACAAAGACCAGTCTCCTTAACATAGCATGTAAGATCTTATTTACTGTCTTTTGTGGCGACACTATTAATGCGGTTAGTGCGGTTTTAAGCCCGGTACAGCAACAAACGACCAAATACTCACACACGGTTGTACAGAATGACGATGGAGAACGTTAGCAGCTCCGTAAAGGTCGGAAAAAATCTCACCTTTGAGAGACGTCAAAAAATGAGTTAGGTAACTATAGATAATTGTGTGAAACTCGTAAGTCATCATTGATTACTATTAGCAAGCTATTATTGGTGAGTTCGCAAGTATTGCAACAGAAGCATAAAAAACTGGTTTAGTAGTGAATATGGGCAAAATTAAGTCAACAAGAAAGAGCACACAACATCGGTGATTCGGACGGAACGCCACAATTGACAATTGACTTTGAGGTAGGCAGGTATTTTGTATACCTCGGGTCCGCTATTAAATCTAATAACGACATCTCATCAGAAAATGTTATTCTTGCCAATCGCTCTTTTTTTACGCTTAAGGAGCCAAATGGTCAAGGAACACTAAGAAGACTATAAGACTCTTATAACCAGTCCTGCTTTATGGTGCGGAATCATAAACGTTAGCGTAGGTGGATGAAGATAGCCTCCGCCGTTTTGAATGTAAGATTCTTCCAATGAGTTTGAGTTGATGCTGTCTGGAGGAGGAGATTTAACAACGAACTCTATACGAGCTATACACTGACGGTCCAAAAAGTTCACGTCAGTCACCTAAGACGGCTAGATCATGTAAACCGAATAAACGTCAACGCTCCAGACAGAAGAGTCTTCGATTCCAATCCGGAGGGACAATGAGGCAGTAGAGGAAGTCGGCGTCTCGTGACCTCAACCAATTTGGAGTGCGCAACTGGAGGCAGTTAGTCAGAGGCCGCGCTAAAAGGAGAGACGTATGAGGCTCAGAGCGCCATATATAAAAAAGAAGAAGAATTATACAGGCGATACGGGAAGTAAACCTAGTCAAAAAAAAAAAAATTGCCTGCTCTAATGGAAATAGCGGAAGACTGCGCCTTGAAGTTAAATGTTGATCTCAACCACTTACCCGTAGATGAGGCAAACTTGAGGCAATTGGCTGAGTATTGAGCTGCAGAAGACGATGGGCTGAGGTCGTCTCTGATATCCCCTATACTGTAGGACCATCAAAAGTAAAGTAATATTAAAGATATTATCATTAGAAAATATATAGAACGAGAAATGGAGGGGAAAGGACACCACACACAAGAGTAGATTAGGCAACAAATATATTTCAAAATCCTGCCTCCATACCCTACACGACTATTTAATATGCTCAGCATCCTTTAGGCACCCTAGCACGTTCAAAACACTAAACATGTAGTCTTTAGATTTGCAAAGTTCCTTGAAAAATAAGAAACAGGAGACATTAAACTAATACCTATAGTCGCTGAGGTGAGACAACAGCAAATTGAGTGCGGTAATTAAAAACAAAAAGGGTCCTGAACCAGATAATGTAGTGGCAAAGAAGTTGAAACGGACATCGGGCATAATTTTGTGTTAATTACCCTGCTCAACACGTAAAAGAACAACTTTCTAGTTAAGACTGGTACCAGAAGCAAATTAATATAGTTTTACTGAAAAATAGATAAATTCCCATTGCCTCTGTTGACAAGTTTAAAATATTGCATACACCATGTAACTACTAGATAAAATTATAGCTATATTCGATTACAGATACGCTTCCAAAAACCTATCAGAGCTGAATAGATTAATGACAAATGGCAAAGGTTGTTCAATCCAGGCTAGGGCCTATTTTAAACCAGTGCCTATTACTACTTAAACACAAATCGAATATCGAAGGTTTAGAGTACGAACAGATAAGTACACGTTACAAAAGCAGCATGAAACAGAACTGCTTACTGAATCACAAAGAATGGCTACTCCATATAATGCTTAATGAGTGGACTACAAGGCTATATGCTAAAATTGCATCAAAAAATTGAAAATAAGTATATAGCCTGCAGCGGAGACTGTAGGAGCTAGGAAATACCACTAGTACGAGCTCGAAGTCCTAGCAATAGTGGAGAGTATAAACCGATTGAGGGTGTATTTGCTGGGCAGACGTTCAAGGTTGTCACGGACTGTGAGGCCGTAGTTACGACTAGCAATAAGGCAAAATTAATTCTCCGAGTTGGTCGGTGGTGGCTCAAACTGCAAGAATTTGACTACGAAACGGTTCACCAGCCTGGGAAGAGGGCGGCGCACGTCGATGCCTTATGTCGGCAATCAGTTCAAAATAAGCAACAGGTGGAGGAAGCATCTGCGTTAATACTGAACGTCCGGATGTCATACGAGAATTGCGTGGCGACCATGCATTGGCAGGACCAAAGGCTCCGAGACATGATCTCCACACTGAAGGCAGTTCAGATAACGTTGGTGAAGAAACAGCTACAAGGGGACTATATCGTCAGAGGGTACCGCCTCTGAGGTAGGTGGTCCCCAAAGCAATCCGGTGGAGGATCCCTAAGCTGTGTCAAGATGATGTGGGAGAACCCGATGACGAGAAGACGCTTGAAAGGCTCAGAAAAAACGTTTGGTTCCCGAAGATGTGAGGATTCACCATGAGCTACATCAAGTCATGCGTGGGGTGCGCTTACGCACAGAAGAAAGGCAGAAAACCCGATCATCTTGGGCTCTTGTCTAACACGAATACCAAATTTGAATCCCAACAACTGTGTCTACTACAAAAATTAGATTGAACTCATAGACTTACAGCACAGGCAGTCATTAAGCTAGCGAGGTTAAATTAAAGCACAACTAAACGAACACGTTAGAATCTAGATATATATGCTAATGACATCATTGTTGATTGCTACGTATTATTAGTTAATCTTCTAGCAGCTTGATGGTTGTATTTTTTTTTTAACAAAAAACTGTGAAATGTGTGCTTTTGCCTCATGAAAGATACACAAATCTGATCGATATCAAACTCTACCATCTAGTGCCCTACAACTTACTCATCTAGTAGACATGAGTATAAAACATCCATAGACCTTAAATAAAAAATATGCATCAACAATTCAGATTTAGCATTTAGGACTTAAAAGTACAAACTTACGTTGGCGTTCCGGGTGAGATATTTGGATAGAACATTCCATGATCCGAACTCGTTCTTTCACCATCAGAAATATCTTCAACATCTCCATCATGATCGTTATTCGATTCGAATCGCAATGATGCCGGTACCCCTGATGATTTTTTCTTCTCTGGCACAGGTCGTACTCCACCATTACTACCTCCGACAAATTTTAACTCCCTCCTGGTTTCCATACCACTGTCAATCGAACTATCCTCACTCAAATACGTTTGATTGTACATAATATCCTTCGAGCTGGCACTGTTATAATCTGATGTTTGGGTATTGCCAACAATTCCTCCACTATACGGCGGTGCTCCTAAAGGACTCTCCGAATTACTTCGCAAGTCAAGAGTGTCAGTGTCAATTTGACCACGTTGAGCCCAACGACCACGAGGTTTTGGAACTCCAATTACTTGACTAGGACTCGAACTCAAGCTAGGTACATGTGAATGTGTATCATCGTTTGCAGCTTTTCGTTTGGCCCATTGAGGTAGTTGACCAACGTCGGAGAATTTATAGCCAGGTGTTAAGGGAATCTCATCCATGAACAGACGACCTGGTGATACGCCGAATTTTTCTTCCTCCGGCACAGGAGATTCTATAATAATCTCAGAGATTGGCCGTGGTAAAGGTGGATGACCAGAACGTAATCGTTGTTGTGACAGTCGAGCCTGCATTGTTACGATCATATCGTGGGGTATTTGCCACACAAAGACACAACCATCACCGCTGGCCGATATTAGATGTTTGCAATCGTTTGTGAAAGTAAGCCCGGTAACCAATTCACTGTGACCATACATACGTGCCATGCATTCGTTTGAGTAGTAATCGTAAACAGAAAGTGTTTTGTCTGTACACGACGTAGCCACGTAAATACCACTTGGATCGAGACTTAGCTTTATCAGACTTCCATCTTCTGAATGGGAGCCTTTGAAGGTTTTCGTGTGTTTCTGATTGTGGGTACTGTACACTCGGATATTTCGATCCTGACAGGCAGTTAAAATGTGTTTGCTATTGCTATCCACTTCCATGTCGTAGAGGGTAGTCTTTCCAGAGCAATTTGAACCACGAAGGAATTGATTGTTTTGGAAAGTGCGGAACATTATCGATTTATCCGCTCCACATGAAATCATCTGAAAAGCTAGACCGCTTCCAACAAATTTAATGGACGTAATGCTACTCGAGTGATCATCCAAAGTTTGCAAAATCAAATATCCCTGACTGACGTCGAAAACATGAATTAGCCGATCACGACTTGCACTGGCCAATAACTGCCGATCGATTTTGTCATTGGTGTACTCCAGACATAGGACTTCCGAATCGTGCGCTTCTATAGTCGTTAGAAGTTTCAAATTGGCGAGATTATAAATCCTTATGTTACCACTGCGATCGCCACTAGCCAGATGGCTTAGTTCTGGGCTAATTTTAATGCAACGAACACCATTTCGGCCATCATAGCTGGACTTATCCGTGCTCAAAACTGAATTGTCATTGTCTTTGATAAAGTTCAGCTCATCATCGATGTACACAACTTTTAGCAGATCTTTGCTGTAGATGTTCTTTCGGTAGATTTCATTGTTGGCACAACTATCCAAGCCCCAAACACGTATTGTATCATCCGAGGAGCACGTCAAAAAACTGTCTTCTGGTAGAGTATGTGACATTTCTCTCTCCATGTTGTATGGCACAGTTTCAACACCCCAGATACACGTTGAGTGGTACAAAAATGAGTGGCTCTTGCCAACTCGTTTAATATCCCTCATGTCCCAGATGTATAAGCTGTGATCGTTGTATACACAACTAACTTTCGATCGAGCCTCATCGTACACCATTGCTATAGTGTCTGGGTATTTGGCATTTTGTGGCACGTTCATTATGTGATTGATATGTATTCCAGCAGCTACGTCCACACCTAGGTAATGCGTTCGAGGCAATGTTGTCACATACTCCAATGTCAACGCATTGAATATCCTTATAATAGATTCCGCACAACCGACCAGAATAAATTGTGAATTCACACAGATACAGTTTGCATTGGCCGTTCGACAGGCGACCCATTTATCGAGTAGGCGGCGGGAATTGAACTCCACAAGATGACCTTGACGGGTGATCGCATAAGTGCTATCAAAGCATTCAGCCTTTCCACAAGCAACGGCGCAAAAGTCATTATTCCTCAGTTCTCCTAAAATGGCACTCCGCCCCATTAACGGCACGGGATCTTTGTACTGCTGAAAGAGAACATCTCAAGTTATGGATTTGTTTTTTAATCAAATGGACGTGTACTAACCTTTCTTCCACCATCAAGATACCAATACTTGACGTGTCTGTTGCCCACAGTGACAAAGTAACTACCATCTTCGCTGAAGCTTACAGCTGAGACTTTAGCGCTGACTTTGTTTGAGGCCATCTTAAGGTTGGATTTCCAATCGAAAACGTTGACTATCATGTCATGTTGGGATCCAACCGATACCAGGTACTTGCCCGTGGGCGAGAAGGCCTAAAATGCAAAACACAAAACAAATTTAGGTATTCGTTTGAATTTTGTATTTTTATTTTTTCTGTTGAAGGACTTACCACACAGCTGATCGCATACTTGTGACCTACGAATTCTGCTATAACATTACCACCAGTTGTGTCATCCAAATTGCCGTTTGGCGAATCCAATTCCCACACTTTGATGGCAGGATTTAGGCCGCATTCACCTGTTGCCACGTAACGACCACATCGTGAGAATGCCACAGCTGTGATTGCTTTTCGAGATGTGTTCACAAGGTAAGCTTGGGTTTGTTTTTTGGCATTGAATAAAATAACGGTACACCTGGGGAGTACAATAAGAATATTAAAATGAAAAGTTAGTAACTGAGAATTCCTAAGAATGTTGGGTTAAAGAGAACATTTTACTTGGAAAAAGGAAAAGTGTAACCTGTGGTACGAGTAAGTACACAGCACGCTGTACTCTCTGTACTGGTGTAATGCATGCTGCGACGCGTTGTCTTTGTTCTTTGTCCTTGTGCTAACGGCAAGGAGATTAATGAATAAAATTTCTATCCCTTGAGGAAGGACAAAGTTTCGTTTGCATGGATTAACTTTTGAGATACACATTCAAACCGTTGGAAACTGTTGAAAACGGATGAGTTTTTTTTTTGTATCTTCCTGCGGTTGGTTAGAAGTTAAAAGTAGCAAGAGAGGAGGAGGATGAATTTCCTTCTAATTGAATGCTTTTACGTGACCGTTGCCGAAGTATTGTGAAAAAGATGGTTTAATTTGTGGCTACAGCGTAGTTATAAACGTTGTTTGTCGATTTACGAGTCGAGTGTAACGGTGAGGATTTATTAATTATGATTTTAGGAAGTGCAATGAATTATGGGTTATGGAGATCCTTTATGACAGTTTGAGTTTCAACGAAAAATTGCTTAAATGGAGAGAAATAGTGAATGTCCGTTGGGTAGTCAACAAATTGGAAAGGATTGCGGTTAATTTCTGCATCCTCAAGTGACCAAAAGTCGGAAGTGTATATTATTGCCGACATACGATTGGTTTAAGCAAAATTTGATCAATTTTCTCATGGCCAGTTTCCACACTCCCTGCAAGATGTTTCTGGCATTTGGGAACACTACCTAAGGTTTTTACCAGATTATTAAAAAAAAAATGGGTCTGTCAGGGCAATTGGAAGAAGTTTTCTCGCCGGACAATATTGCAGCTGAGGTGATGTTCTACGAAACGAAACACCAATCCAATGCGGTGGATGTCGAGTGGGTGAGATTGCAAACAGAAAAGTGAATTAGATGTTTCACTGTTGGTTTATTCTAGACTAAGGTTTTCGAGTTTTCATCTATCATATACAAGGTGGTGCAAAATTAATTAAACTATCGGAAGATGGTATAATTTTTGCAAATGGTGTCGTACGTCAATCATCAGCGCTGGTGTTTTTTTTTATAAATTCATCAAAGAATCCTTCTTTTGTTTAAATGAGGCGAGAAACCTCTCAAATATACTTCGCCACGATTATCGGGACGTGGTCGAACATTTACAGCGTGAGACAACAGACCGTCAATCATATTTGACATTTGTGAACTAGACAGCTGCAGTATACAAACAGACAAGCAATGGAGCGCTATACCCCACAAGAGCGTGGAATCATTGTGTCGATGTTTTTGACCAATAATAATGGGTCGGTGGTGTTAGCGCAGCATGAATTTTGACGTCGATTTCCTAATCGTGACGCTCCAACTGGGCAAACATTCCGGCGCTTAGCTACTTCGAACAAGAGACCATGCACGAAGAGCCATTACATCTATTCAAAGGCACTGTGTGGTACGGCGTTCACGCGAGAGGAGTGTTTGGGCCGTATTTTTTTGAGGACACCATCGGCAATACGGGCACTGTTACTGGCGAACGCTACAGAGCCATTATAAACGACTTCTTACTGCCGGAATAGGATGAGCGGGGTTTGGTGAACATGTGGTTTCAACACGGTTTCAACGACGGTGCAATCGCACACACAGCACGAGCCACAATGGATATTTTGAAGGAAGCGTTTCTTGTAATAGCGTAATCTCTCGTTTTGGCGATTTGGCATGGCCAGCAAGATCGCCCGATTTAACCATCCCAGAATTATTTTTTTGGGGCTACTTAAATTCGCGGGTTTATGCCAACAAGCCTTAGACAATCGTAGCCCGTAAGGAGAATATTTGGCAGGAATGCGAACAAATGTGTATCAACACTGGCGGAATATCATCTTTTCCACAAATCCAAATAAAGAATTCCATCACTCAAAATCACTTTTTTTTATTTAGTAAAAAAGTGATACAAAAACAAAATTAGATAATTTGCGCTACCTTGTACATATGTAGTTCCAGCTGTATCACTGATAAACGAAGCAGACAAAAATATTTTGATCTTCGACTTATTAACTTTGAAGTGTATTGGCTTCTAAATCGAACGCTTCGGAGCTCAAGACATTATTTTTTTCAATCAACTATAATTACTTAAGATGAGTGGTTGTCTATAATACAACAAGCCCAATTACACTAATAATATAGTCTCCCCATTGGATGTTGAATGCCACCCATGGAACGAAATAACCACTGAGCTCAAAACTCTTTCTTTCTTTCTCTGTCCCATTTCCCTAAAAACTTAACACGCGCTCAGGCACTTTAAACGTAGTCATACCCACTTGAGTGTTAAGTTTTGTTTTAAAAAAAAAAAGCTTATTCCCGAATCGTGCAGAAGTTACGGCCGACTGTCAGTGTGGAGTTACATTTCATTCTAATGCCATTACTCACAGATAAGCTAAGGTGTCCGATGGGTTTCAAAAGCAAAGTTTATATTCTAAATACAATATGACTTCGAATCGATACTAAATGTGTAGTGAGAGCACTTGCCTGAAAGGCGCTGACTGACGCGAGAAGAGACGAGAAGGGGCGAACTGAAGATCTTTTGAAGATCGATGAGCCGGAATTCATTATCAGCATATCTGGTAATTCAACATCCTGACCATACTATCAAATATTCTTTTCTTTTCTAGCTTTGTCGGTGAAATCTCAGTCTTAACAATCCGTATATAACATTACTCACTGTCCCATTTCAGTTCCACAGTTCTTACAGTCCTCGAAGTACTCACAGTCCTCCCATCGCTATACGCACTCTTAACTTGGAGAATTTCTATTTTTTTTTTTATTTCGTAGAAGAAAATAGGATATCCTGTGCAAGTAAACTGTTTCGAGGATATGAAGTTATCAGTGGCTTACCAATGGCACATACAATAACTGATTGATATGATTCATAAGCGTCTTAATCTAGTTCTAAAGTAAAGAATTGTAGGAATTAAATCAGATAAATTTTTCCTTCGACAAACCGCCTTACGGGAACTTCTAAGCGGCAATCAGGGCAACAATAAGACCTCTTATTGATTTTTTTAAACCAATTTTTTCCAAATTTCCGATTGGACAGCGGGCGATATCAGGAGTTGTGTGGCTGAGAGTGGCTAGGACGTGCTATATAAATGCCGTTTTTCATCTGCTCGGAATGAATCCTGAAGAGAAGGATTGATGAAAAAGCTTACGCAGTGGTTTTGCTAGCACGGAAGAGCGCATTTTCAGAAGAAGGGGACATATGCCATCTGACCCAGCGGATTCCGGTACGTTGAGATCTTTAAGTGCTCTAGCTGCTACACGAGTGCGAAAGTGGATTCGTCCCATTGAAGTCCATCAAGTGTAGGTGGAGTCAAAGCACAATTTGGAAGCATTGAGCTGGCCGCAAACTGTGCAGCAAGCAGATTGGCCTTGTCCAAAGAGCTGACAGATGGAATGTCATTACAAACGAGCGCTGATATGGATGATGAGGCAGAATTTTTAATGTTTTTGACGAACGACCTACAGTTCTCACTTCCTTTGGGACATTGCAGTATTTTTTGCCTCAGTTTTTGGTCGTATTGGAATTTCACACGTTTAACAAGGACGTTGCAATCGTTACTGGTTCGTTTGAACTCTTTTCGGTTTTCCTCTGCCGGGTTGGTCTTGTTGAGATCTGAGACTGAGAAAAACATTTCTCTAACCCTGACAGCGTCTTTACAGCTCGAGTCATATCACGCCTTTCTTTTGGTTTGATACTTTTCATCCGATGAGGTATAAAGGGATCTCATTCTAAAGAAAATAGTTTCTGTGATCATATCAGTAGCGGCATCATGTCGTTATCGAGGAAACATAACGACCAGTTAAAATTCTTTCACTTGAGAAAGGAGAAGGAGAAATGCGAATTTGAATCGCGAAAACGCAATTAAATATTCGGACTTGTGGAAAAACAGATAGGTGAACTTCAGTTATACAAGGTCGGTCCACAATATGGACTTAGAGGAATTCCATTAAGTTAAGTCAGCTTTAACTGTTGTTTATATTTAAGTCCAGACAAAGTCCTTTACTGAATCGAGATTATTCCTGTCTATTTCGGTTTTTTATTTGAGCCGTCCGTTCCCTTCACTAGGTCATGTAAAAAATTTGACCCATATGGTGGACTTTCCAAGCCTGAATCCATACTGATAAGAACAAGTCAGGTGGTTGCCAACACATTTTAGGCGATTACATAGGCTGATGTCTCTGTAGACGGTCATACAATTCGTTTGGCGCGCTTTCGTCCGATCATATTTCAGAGATGAATTGGTTTTGATGGTTGAAGTGAGCTCTTGACACTTTTTTTCAAGGATCTGGTCATCTACTCGTACCATGGGTATTGTTTGACGAACCGTTCAACGTGAACAACGATCAAAAGCAATCCAATCTATTTGAACAAAAACAGGTTTGGTATCTCTCTCTGAACTGAAGACCAATAAAGTTGCTTGAGCAGACTTATCCCTGGCGAACCATTTGAAGCAGCGGAAGGTGATTTAGTAGAAAAGCATTACTAACTCATTTGGTTGGGTTACCGGACAAATACATTTCAGTATTTAATGGGGGAACACAAAAATGTGTACATAAAGGTCGTCGACAGGAAATGATACTCAACGTATACGAGCATGGCATCGAATATACGTTACAACGAGACTTGGTCTACTAATAAACTCAAACAATGACATCACCGTAAAAGTTAAGTGAGGAATCTTTCTTATCAACTACTAAAAAGGCAAACCGACAAACACAATAAGTCCTCCTCATGAACCACGAAGATAACACTCTAATAGCACCCTTATCGTCTACTGTTTGGCTCTTTCATTATCTGTCGGGAGTTATAGCATATCTACATTGCTAGGTTTTATTTTAACTTCACTGAAAAAGTGCCCAATCCATTACCACGTTCTCCGCTGCACGGTGATATTTAGAGACTCTTAACTCGTTCGAAACTGGTGTTTCTGTTAGATGTAAACTATCTGTGTGACAAATCTATTATACGAGTACATCCGTAGAGAAATACTTGTTCAATATTATAGCGACTTCTATGGTTCTCGGCTTTTCTCTTACAGACTTGCATGGAATATATTAGTTACCACCACCAACATTACAAATGGGTTGAGAAATGCAACCCCTGATTTTGTAGTTATCCTCCTGGAATATGACAGACCTCAGTTTGGTCTGTTTACTCAGGACATTACAACTTTAACATTCATTGGTAGACCTTTTGGGAAAAGTGGTACAACACGAACTGCAGTTTTAATGGTCTAGCGTGATGACTATTTTCGGACTCTGGTCTTATTGGCATGTTGTCTGATGCAATGATACAAGAGCTCTTGTTGCTGCGAAAATATAAAATTGATGTTCCATGTGCACAGGAATGGCTTCTGCCAGAACATGAGCCACGAAAGGAATGGCTCCAAATATCGAATGATGAGGCGTTGGTGTATTTTTCGTGCTGTCTTATCTAAATCACACGGTCGCTCTTTCGACGTCTATGCTCCTACAGAAACCAATCTGATCCCCGACATAAAGAGCCAGGAGCTATTTCTATTTTCTTATAATGTTTTCCGAGATGACGATCACTCTCTCCCTATGTTTAATGATTCTGCCATCCCTAAAGTTGATTCTCCATGTAGAAGTGTCCTACTTGCCATTCACAATCAAGTTAACTCTTCTCACATTGCTATCTCTTCTTCTGTTAAACTTGACTTTGTTTCAATTAAAATAACACTTCCCAACAGGTCACTGTACGTTATGTGTTGCTACATTCTCCCAGCTCAACCTACTGAATCCTACATCCTTGCAATTAAAGCAATTGACCAACTAATTGACCTAAGTGATTCCATCGACGATATCCTTATCTTTGGTGACTTTAATCTGCCCCTGCTAAACTGGATTCCATCGGATGATCACTTATTTTTTACCGCGTCAAACGCCAGTTCATCCAAGGAAAGTCTTTTCATTGATAGCATAACTGACTCAAGTCTGTGCCAAGTAAGTGGCGTTCCTAATTCTATCGGTAGGCAACTAGACCTTATTTTCCCTAGTGATCCTATTAACTCCACAGTAACGTTGTGTCCCTTTATCCTATCAACTGTCGACAACTTTCACCCCCCTCTTCTTCTCTCATTTTTTCATAACTCTCCATCCCAGCCCACTTCTTCACTACCATCTCTTCTTACAACTTCCATAAAGCTAATTTTCGCAAAATCAATACCTATCTTAGCAAATGTGAAATATTTAATTCCATTTCTCTCTACGTCCCCTTTACACGGCATAAAACATCACCTACTTCCCCTCCATGGTACAACAGAAGACTTCGCTCTTTACGAAACAGAAGAAACAAATTATGGACAGTTTTTCTTCGCACCAATTCTTATTATGACTACTCTAACTATCTTGGAACTTACCTGCAATTCACCCAGCTCTATAACTGCCTCTATCAGGGCTTTCTCGACACAGCGCAGAACAACCTTATCAACGATCCTAAGACATTTTATCAATTCGTCAACTACAAAAGAAAATCAGATGGTTATCCCCCCTCTCTCTCGTTCGATAATATATCATCGACCGACCCACATATTATTGCCAACTCTTTTGCAAACTTTTTTAAACAGTCATTTGCAGACAACCTCTTTATACCCGACTCCATCTATTTCAAGTACCTTCCCAATTTCTCCATTAGCCCCTCTCTCTCTCAACCTTTTGATCCCACCCTTATCGAAGAAAAGTTACACAATCTTAATGATGAAATTGTATCCGGTCCAGATGGGCTCCCAGCAATATTTCTCAAAAAGTGTGCCTCCAATCTTTCGCACCCACTTTCTTCTCTCTTTCATCTGTCCCTCACACAAGGGGAATTCCCCCAAGTTTGGAAGACCTTTTTCATAACCCCGATTCACAAAAAGGGACCAAAGAATGAAGTAATCAACTACCGTCCCATTGCTAAGCTTTCTCACATACCTAAAATGTTCGAAAGTTTTTTATATGAAGTTCTAAGCTTTCAGTGCAAGTCCCTTATATCACCCAGTCAGCACGGATTTCTAAAAGGTAGATCAACTACTACAGACTTAGTTGAATTCGTGTACTTTGCCCTTTCAGCCCTAGAAATTGACGTTATTGCTACAGATTTCGCTAAGGCCTTTGATAAAATATCACATCAACTGATCCTTTTCAAATTGTCTTCCCTCGGTTTTGACCCCATATTGTTAAAATGGATATCTTCTTATCTGGAGAACCGTTACTATAGCGTTCGCTTAAGGTCAGCGTTCTCAATATCGTTTTTAGCTACTTCTGGTGTCCCACAAGGCAGCCACCTAGGTGCCCTCTTTTTTATTTTAACTATAAACGATCTTGAGAAGATTATCAAATACTGCTCCGTATCCATTTACGCCGATGATACTAAGTTCTCCAAAACTATTTCTTTACCCCAAGACTCTATTCTCCTTCAAGAAGACCTCGATAGGGTTTCTACTTGGTGTCTAAAAAATTGCTTTGAGCTTAATGTCACCTTATTTTCTGCATGACCAACCTGTACCCCGGGTTCAATCCCTTCGCGACCTTGGAATTTTATACGATAGAGAGTTAAACTTCCGTTCGCATATTGATGAGATAATCCTTAAAGCCAACTCATCGCTCGGTTTTATCAAACGTTGGTCTAAAGAATTTTGCAACCCTTATGTGACAAGGTCACTTTACATTATCCTTGTCCGTCCCCACCTTGAATATACCAGCCAAGTATGGTCCACCTTTCAGCGAATTCATATATCCCGAGTCGAGAACATTCAATGTCGTTTTCTTCGGTTTGCTCTTCGTGGAATACCCTGGAGTGACGTTAGATCCCACTAAATTAAATTAATTAAATTAAATTGAAGGACGACAACGTTTCTCTCCAAGTGAAAAACCTTGCGTCTGTTTAGGAAGTAAGGGGGAAGTAATACGTATGAAAATATACAAGTATTGTGAAGCCCAGCTTAAAGCCTTGCTGAATCCTCGTACGACTTCCAAATTAGTTCGAAAATGCGCATCAACTCTGAACGCAGTTGGAAGGCTGAGTCTTGTTTCCATCTCATGTTACAATGGAATCACGGAAAATGAAATCGCCGATAAACTTGCTGAACTTGAACCCAAACCTGCTTTAGGTATACCTGTGTCCATCCATAGTTGTGTTTTATAAGAACATATCTGCAGATGGCATGACCCCTAGGTTGCCGACAGAACAAACAAATATTTCACGACGTCTCAAAGAGGTCAGCGCCTTTCCTGCTGGAAAAACTGAAGGCTGTTTACTGCCTCCAAATGAAAGGAAATTTTCGTCTCGACTCATTTCACGCTGGGCTTACGCATTTGATGGGAGTTCTCTCTCCGAACGAAAACAACGAGCGATTCGTAGACCTTTGTAACATAAGTTGCAGTGGTTTTAGAAAAGCTTCCTTCAGTTGTGAGACATGTAAGTAACAAAGAAACGCAATTTTAAACATGGCAAGAATAGATACACCAATGCACTGGTCTAAGCGGCGAAGAAAGCCTCAAATGACATTTTAAATAATACACTGAAAAGGGGTTAAGATGTCAGCCTGCTGACGTTCCGTAAAAGGCACACAATGGACTATGCAAAAAATTTAATATATTTCGGAATACGCATCGAGCGTACCCTTTCCCATGATCGCAATGGAATTGAGATCCATAGCAGACACGAGTACTTAGCAATAGACATTGAGGGCAATTGACAAGAAAGGGAATCATCAAGCTGAGAAAGAAGATGAATTTGATGAAACGTGAAGTTGGAAGGGATCCGTAGCATGAATTTTTCCAGACATATCAAAAAGAGCTTTACGTAGAGTGTTTAGGATAGGAGTATACTTACACTAAGTATATACTTGCTGTTGAACATCGAGGATTTCAGGGTGAGTTCTCCTTTATAGTCCAGCTTTAACTGCGATGCTATTGATGAGTCGCGTCGCATTCTCACCAAATTTCGACAGGCGGGGTAAAAGAGGTTATACTAAATGATGTTACACTCATTTTGGCTCAGTAGCGCCACATATCTTTCAATCCGGGTATTCATCAAACAGATGTCAAGGCTGCATCCCTCACCGATGTTATTATTGGAAGTCATCAGTCAGATTTGTTAGTTAGTCAGCTTCCAGGCTGACTGCTTCCTCATAAAATTTGAGATCTTCACCAAAGTAAGAAACCTTCAACATTTTGATAGTTGATTTTGTCATCAAACTATTGTACATAGATGTAAGCAGGCAAATCGGAACACCTAAGCTTATGTACGGGACGCTATTGTCATCACAAGGTAGGAGAATCCAAAACAAGAGTGATGACCTATGTCTCCCAAAGCTTATCATGACCGCACAACAAGAAAAGATGATGAAAGCTAGGGCCAACAATTGGCACCGAAACATTACACGCCTGAGACCCCACTCGGAAGGTAATCAACAACGGTTAAAGGAGCCCGAGGCCGGTTTTATTCATCTTACTTTGACATTTAAATTCTCTTATTATTCACCAATTAACTCGCTCCAAAAATATGAAAACCGAATCAGAAATATAAAGGTCGACTAACCACAGACCACACACTTTCCGTACATCTACGACAGAAGCCACTCAATTTATTCCATCGAAATGCCACCTTCTAGATGGTTCCCAAACTATTTATGTAAGCTCCGTTAATTCATTTCCCTTAGGGAAAATGGCTTAAATTTAACACAACTCCGTAGAACATTGACAGGAAATTACCCAATCCACAAACAAACCAATTGGCACGTCGCTCGGTTGGTCTCGTTTATTTCCACCATCCCTATCATTCCATGATTTTGATGGGGACTATGTACGAGTATTTGTTAGTACAGTTATGAATTTTTGGCTCAATTCCACAACCCGCATCTCTGCCGAAGAGGACGAAATTGTTTCGCTATCTGGAAACATTTAATCCGAGAGTGAAATTTTTAAAAATTTACCGAGGACACCAAGGACATCGTTGAAGCCTTATGAGTACCTGCGCTGGCATTGGAACTAGAACACATTGTAGGTGGTAAAAATCCATTTCCACACGATGGTTTAGGGTGAGGGAGAGAAGCCTTTTCAACCGAAAAATCGAAGAGAAAATTGTCCCCAATTCAATAATCTTATTTGCAATGGAATGGAGCAACCAAACGCTGGTTACCAGAGTGAAAATCTGAGTTTTGGATCCTTACCTTCGTAGAGTATACCTACGAGTACGAGTCCATGTGATATGGTAAAATGTCATTCTGTATGCACGGATGCGATGTCATAACCCATTGACATGATGTGCAATTTGCCAAATGCAGGATACAAATACGAGTACGAGTATCCTCATCGACATGGTGGGAAGGCGCGTGAGTTTTCAATTTCATTTGGAATTGGAGCGCATAAATGCACAAGTGAAATTGAATAGCTACCGCATCTCATTCATTTGATATTCGATGGCCAAAGCCAATGGAATTAGTCATTGATGCTGCATGACTTCTACCAAAGAGTCAAACGGTTAGCTGTGGACAGCATTGATGTTGAGAGGTTGCCATTCATTGATTACAGAGCTGGTTACGAGATGTTTGGATTCAAGGTCTTTGGGGGCTATTACATATATATTATATTTTATGATATGATTACTTTCACATTTTCTTATATCATCACCACCTTATCACACAAGCTGCGGAAAAAATGCCAGCTGGATATCCTGAAAGGAAACAATGACAGTTTCGACAGAGAACACTTCGGACTGCTTTAATGATGAGACCATCACATTATTTGCACACTGCAGTACTGGTAAAACAGTCCAACGATCATCTTAACTTAAGCAAAATAGGTCATTGTGGAACAACAACAGCCAAGCCAATTTTACTCATACTCGAAAGAATTTGGCTATCCTCGAGTGATTAGAGCTCCCTAGAAGTCGTTACGAGGTTGTTGACCAATAAATCACGCAAAAAGGAGGAGTGTGTACGCAACAGAATTCTGAATCTGTGCAGTTAGACAACGTTCCCTTACAGGGACTATAAGAACACCAATTCTGGCACTCTATACGGAAATTCTAATGCAGAATGTTGGAGACAATGCATGTTGGAGCATTGGTGGAGCTAATGAACAATTATCTTCCATTCCAAACTCTGTTCTGGAGCTATTTGATAGGAATTTTCGTACCACAAAAGACAATTTCGAGCAACTGGGAACAATTTCGTCAGACCAGGAAATACGCCAACAATGTAACGTGGCAGTCGAAACGGCCTCACTACCTAAACTACTCTAAACCAAATATACGAGTATCATTAGATTCCAAGACTCTTTGGGGAAACTTGCGTGTTGACAAACAAAATGACTTTGATTGCTCATTGGACCCATCATCAGTTCTCGTTAAATAGTAATTTGTGTGGAATTTAAACAAGGACTTTGTAACTGTTGTGGAAAGTGATGTCTTTGAGGTTATAACTAATCTTATATCAAACGCATTCGGTGAAAATTGAATACCTCTTCGGTTTTGAAAATTAATTTTGCCATATACTCGTATCTTAAGTTCACTGACACATATTATCAATTTCCGTTTCACCTCATCGACTTTTCCGGAATCATGGAAAAAGGCTAGGGAACCCTCTGATTATAGACCTAGAAGCATACTTCCAATTCTGTCTAAGGTATTTGAGAAGTTAATAGCCAAACAGATTGCCGGTTACCTTCGCTTAATTCCTCTAGATCCGTCGGGATTTAGGCCTCAATATAATTGTGCAACAGTCATGGTGAAGGTTTTAGATGATATCAAACAAGAATTTGATCAGGGATATTTGAGAGTGTTATTAGTTCTTGACTTCTGAAAAGTGTTTGATACAATAAATCACAAAATAAAGGGTGACCAAATAGCAATGATAGTTTTTCCTATTGTTATGTTTCAGCAGCTGTCCAAGTTACCAATGACATCCAGCTGTCAAAATATTCAGTATGGTTTGCCATCTCATCATGCATTGTTTTACGCTTGCCGAACGTGCGGAAATTATCGAAATTCCGGCTCAGTTGTAAATACGCAACGTCAATTTCGTCATGAGGTCGGTCGTCATCATGGCTTCAGTGTGTAGTCAATTTGTCGCACCGCGGAATAGTTTGAGCGTGAGTACACTTTTTTGGTTCTTAAGCCAGCAACCAGACAGAAATTGGTGCAAAATGAAGAAAACATAGCCGCCTTAGCGGCCAGTATTGAAGAAGACCCAGAAATGCCGATTCGGGGCCGATCAGCTGAATTGGGCATGGCCAGAGAGACAATCTGGCTTATTTTGCGGTTGGATTTGGACCTACATCTGTGTAAGATTGTGCTGACGGAAGAATTGAACCACAGAAAATGCCGTGTGTTCGCTAATTGGGCGCTGGAAATCTTGGCCGGAGATCCGGATTTTGGACAAAAAATCATCTTCTCGGATGAGGCCCATTTTTTTCTCAAGTGGGTATAACTACATTTAAAGTGCCTGAGCACGTGTTAAGTTTTTAGGAAAATGGAACAGAGAGAGAAAGAAAGATTTTTGGGCTCAGTGGTTATTTCGCTCCATGGGGGTGGCATCTAACATTTGTTGTTGTATTATAGGCAACCATTCGTCTTACGTGAATTAAGTTGCCTGAAAATGTCTTTCGGGCGAGGCTGGGATTCAAACACCGATCCTTCCGATTTGGAAGCCAATACACTATCACTTCAGCCACCGCTACCGTCAATGGTCTCAGGTATAGAGCGATGTTAACCGACTTTCTGTGGTCATCGATATATCCGAGCTGCTGTGGTTCCAACAAGATGGGGCTACATACCATACAAGTGAAGTTTTGAAGGAGAAATTTGACGACTGGGTCATTTCACGGCGAGTGTTCATCAAATGGCCACAACGATTGGCACACGGTTTTTGGCTAATAAAATGAAAACGAATGAATATTTTTTAAAATCTTTTTTGTTTCTATTTACTGGGTCACTCAATGGCTACAAATTGTAGAACAACTTATTCGAAATGGCCCCCATTTGCCTTCCAGCAACGGCAAAGTCTTTATGGCCACTCATCGATTGCAGTAAGCACCTCATGTATTGGAAAATTGTCCACTGCTCGAACAAGGGTGCGCTTCAAAGACTCAATACTTGGACGTCGGGTAGTGCAAGCCATAGTATCCATGGGTAGTTCAAGCCATAGTTTTAAGTCTAATGGATAGAGATCGGGGATACCAGATGGCCAATCATACATGTAAATGAAGTCCGCAACGTCTTTTTTGAGGCATGTTTGAGTCTTTTTTGCTTTATGAGCTGGAGCGGAGTCTTGTTTTTTTAAGAACTTAACACTCAAGAGGATATGACTCCTCTTGAAATGCTGGAGCACGTGTTAAGTTTTTCGGAAAATTGGATAGAGAGAGAGAGAGAGAAAGATATTTGGATATTTGGTTATTTCGCTCCATGTATGGCATCCAACATTTAATGGGGAGATTAAATTATTAGTGTAAACTGCCGTGTATTTAAGCAACCATTCACCTCACGAGATTTCAGTTGCCTGAAAAACTGTCTTTCGGTCACGGCTGGTATTGAACCCCAAACCGTCCGAATGGGAAGTCAATACACTACCACTTGAGCGACGGTTTATTTGCGAATAGTTTTGTTGAAGATCACCACAATGTTATCTAAAACGCCAGTTTGATACACGTTCGCCAAAGTTTTGTCACCTTTATCGCAGAAATGGAGCTCGGTGATTCATCGTATGCGACTCCTTACAAAACCATCACAGAAGCTGGGTGGTGGCCAAGCGAGTACAGGCGCATGTCATGATGACAAGGCATGCACTCTATAGTTATGTATATTTGGTGAAAACTATCTCGTCAGTAAAAACGATTCTTCTGTGTCCATTCTTCACGTACTGACGAAGAAAGTCTTTCGCTTTTTCCTTATGTTTTTTTTTTTCAATGTTACTGTGAGTAAGTATGCGCTGAGTCCCAAATCACGTTCTAAGATACGCGACGTAGTGTCCTTTCTGATATCCATCTCCCGAGGCATGATTTTCTGCTTGCACAGTGGATTTCGACGAACTCGATACTCCACGACAGTGCGCGTACGCTCAGATATTGCACGGTCGACTATTTCACCAGTATCCTCAAATAACTTACGATACACAAAGTTTCGTGTGATTTTTCGTAGCCGCTACGACAATACGATTGATTTTCAAGCGAGCCCATTCCACGATTGCAAACAACTGACGTCAAAAACTTGCACAAATGTCACTTATCAAATAGCCGTCAAGCTCGAATGGATGTCTTCATTGGTTCTTGGGAATGAATGTGTTACATTTGCTAGTATTAGGTATTGATGACATTCCTATTTGTTGTCAAAATGTATCCTACCATCTTTATGCAGACCGGAAGACCTTTTTTGTAGGGTAAATGAAGACCTTCATGCACTTTATCTTTCAACTGTTGAAAATACACTTGTACGAGTATATACACTTGCAATATTTATTTCGAAAAATTTCACCTGTTTGCCAATAAATATATCAAAGAAGCTTTTTGTATCGAATGTTGCGTCTCTAGGTTTCAAAATAAATTGTTCTGAAGAAATTAACCGCACGGTTAGCTGTATTTATGACTGTCTTCGGGAGCTTTGGATATGTGCTCGCCTTATTCAAACTAAATCAAAAATTCATTCGATGAAAACTCTAATGTAACAGTTACAATGCCCCCCGCTCAATTATCAAGGCTTCGCCCATCAATGACGTTGTCTAATAATAAACGTTGGCAGAGCAAAGTACTGGTCTTATCGTCTTCAAATGACGATACCGAAGGTTGCTACGATTCGATCAGTCACAAGTTGCCGGTCATAGGTCTTGTTGGCGGCTGGACTACCGGTAGTCCCTATCAGGACTTAAATTACGGTACCATTGGAGTCAGGAGCCCCCCGGATCTCGGTCCGGGCCTGACTTGAAGAGGTAGACCCCCTTGTGGGAGCGCCATAGTGTCTGTGGTTTAAACCCAAAGTCGCGGGAAGGGTTATAGAGTTGCAATAAGTACTGGGTGCTGCGACCCTAAGAGCAGTAAGAGGTTTTAGGCCGTCCTCGA
The DNA here is from genome assembly GCA_949129095.1 of Volucella bombylans. NCBI lineage: Eukaryota > Metazoa > Arthropoda > Insecta > Diptera > Syrphidae > Volucella > Volucella bombylans. The sequence goes on along the minus strand of OX422144.1, from coordinate 113,220,538 downwards.
CTCATACGAAGGGTGGAACTTGTGCCGGCAACACAGTTCCGATTTGGTATCTCAGGAAGGCGGCAGAGCGATGACAAGGCGTATCCTTGCCCCCATGGATGTATGGGCATCCCGTAAACATAAGTCTACATGGCAGGTGGTTTACGTTAAAAATCAGACACTATGATACATGTTACGAGTATCTATTACGCCGAAACAATATACTGTCAGCATGATTCAGTATCTATTGGGGTGTACTACATGAAATGTCCGATTTTATAGTAAAAATTTATAAGTCAATATTATTTTTCTATAAGTTTTTATTCAATCTACTCGTAAGTAGGATCCGTTGGCATCTATGACATTCTTCCAACGTGACGCAAGGTCAAATATTCTTTTTTCGTAGAAGTGCTGACTTTTTGAGGCAATGAAATCTTCAAAGGCTTTTATTACCTCTGCCGGCAAAATGAATCCAGATTGCGGAAAAGATGGTAATCCGTTGGGGAATTATCAGGAGAGTACAGTAGATGCGGAAGAATTTCAAATCCCAACTGCAACAGTTCTTGCACCCTTATTTGTTAGGTATGGTGTCTAGCATTGTCATGCAAAAGGATCGGACCGTGCCTATTGACCAACACGGGTTGCTTTTCAACAATTTGTCGATTCCCTCACAATATTTGATAGCGTTTATCGTTTCTCCTTGTTGAAGAAATAAAAAGTGGATTGGTCCTTTCGATGCCCACTAAATTGTCACCGTAACATTTTTTGGGTGAAGATCGGCCTTGGGGGTGTGTTTTGGTTTTTCATGTGCATCCAACCACTGCCCAGATCTTCTACGATTATCATACAGTATCAAATTTTCATCACAGGTGACTAACCGGTGCAAAAACGGTTCAGTTTGGTTTCTTAAAGTAAGCGATGCGCAGATTTCCAGGCGCCCGCCGTAGTTTTTGGGATTCGTTCAGTTCATGGGGTACCCACTTATCGAGTTTCTTTACCTTTCCTATGAGAGAAAGGTGTCGACTTATTGTCATCTGGGATACTCCCATGTTTTGTACGATCTCCCGCACCGATTTCGTTGGGTCCGCATCCACCGTTGCTCTTAAAACATCGTCGTCAACTAGCGTTTCCGGCTTCCCACGTAGTTAATTTTCGAAATCTCCCGAACGGAAATTTCCAAACCAACGTCGTATAGTCCGTCACTGCGTCATTAATGGTTTTCATTGCCAATGACGCATTATGCCCCATTTTAAATTCGTAAAGGAAGATGGTTCGAATTTGAACTGCCGACAGCATGGTAAATAATTCCGAGAAAAAAAATAACGCTACTTGTAACGAACCCTAAAAATCTCAAGCACACGTACCACTTTATTTTATAAAAAAAGAAAATTTAACACAGATGTTGACTCGAGAACTTCGTATTTCCGACTGAACGAAAATTGGACATTTCATGTGGTACAACCCAATAGAAATAAACTCCAAGTTACCTTTAACAATATGATGAGCTGTGTTTATTGCTTGCGCACATATGACCATGTCTCACCATTTACAAATAGCATCCTTGGTTGTATCTTGTGACTTGTTACACAAAATAGTTTAAACAAAATCCCCTCCAGATCTGTTCAGAAAGTTACAATTCGCCAGATCATGATCTATCATAGAATTTTTTAATATTACAACTCAGCCCAGTACACTTCCATTTTTGGCTTTTTTTTTTCTTCATCTTTTCTCTTTTTCCTTATTTCTTCTTCTTTGGCTTCATTCCATATCTGTGATGTTCCTTTATTTTTCATAACTTGAAATCATGCATATGTTTAAAGCTATGATATAATCCTACTTAGCTTTAACTTCAAATTTAATTGTTTAATTAATTATGTTTATTTTCTCATAGATTAAGGCTTTACAAATTGGGGTATACACGCAGCTTGCTCAGCGATTTCATATTTGATATGAGCCAATAGTCTCCGCAGCTACGATCTTTAATTTTAAAATTATCATGTACAATTTAAATTACGTGCTAATAAACGATAATAATAATAATAATAATAAATTGTATCTTACAACTGAAAAATTACTTAATTGGAATCAGCTTTAATTGAGGCGAACATTTGAAGGGAAAACTGTGACTAAAACCTTCGTTTAAAATATGATTTATAATTGAATTTTGTATAAATGAATTGACTAGATAATAGGTCCAAAAACTAAGTGAATTGCCAGGTTGGAATGCAAATAAGTTAATAAATTAATTCACATCATAATTAAAGAGGGTTATAATAAATTAATAAATTAATAAATGAATAAATTAATTAATTAACAAATAACAGAAAGAGAGAAAAAAGAATACTAACGAAAATAACATGAAAATAAATTAGTCCATACAATCAATTAATAACAGCAAAATAATATTAATAATGCATGAATAAATGAACAAATAAATAGACAAATAAATAAATGAACAACAATTAAATAAATAAATGAACAATAACATTTAGATAAGCGCTCCATAAAAGTTACTTGTGTTATTAAATTTTTAATAATTAACATGTTGTTTGAATCTCTACATCTGAATCTGAATCTTTGGTTGAGAATTCGAATTTTATTTGCAAATTTGGCGAAAAGCCGGGATAGATTTGCCTAAACAATGGTGGCTTGAAAGAAGACTTTATAAATTATGACCTTGTTAACGGTCTACTATGGTCCGTCATATTTGTTATTTTAATTTATTTTCACCATCAGTTCTAAATCGAAATTGCCAGTATCATTCCGAATTGAAACCTTCATCGGCAACACTCGTTCTGCTATGAATGCTCATCAGTATACCGTAAAGTTCACTTTCGAACGTACTCTGAAATATGGAGATTCTTTCCTAAGCCATACAACTCGCTTATGGAATGCACTGTCGAGCTCTTTATTTCCTAGTCACTATAGCTTGCAAACATTTAAAACCAATGCACATCGGTATCTGTCTTTTCTTCCTCCTTAAGTTTCCTTCGCTCTGTGCTGTGTGCAAACATTTTAAGGGTACCAAAAACCCTTTAAGCGCACGCTAATTATAAAAAAAAAGAGTCATTCAAACTCCAACATTCTCGAGTTTGGTTCAGGATGAACTTATATACTGGGAATTCGTAGATTTAATTTGCCGCTAGTTCATTCCTTGAAGATACTCGTACATGTTACCTTGGTTACCTTGCAAAAAGTCAAGTTCTCAAACGAATATGCTGCCAATATTAACCTTTATTTCGAATGTACTTTGTGGAAGCTGCATACTATCAGTATTATATTGATGGCGTGTTTCACGAGTATGTGGTTTCTGCCAACCTTTAATGGATGCTAATATCTTTTTTATAGAGGAGGCTCATTTTTCAGATTTTCAGAAATATCGTAAAGCATTTGTATCCACTGCGCTTGCAACTTAGAAAGCGTTCACGGAAAATAAAGGGTTTTTCAATAGGTACTTGACAACTTTGAATTTAATTTGTGAACGCACTCTTTCACTAATCATCAAACTGTCAGTGTCAATTTATTCAGTAAACTCAACATTTTCATCACGGTAAAGTACACGAACGAGTAACGTCTGGAAATTATAAAAATTTTCTACGGAAATTCGGAGACGGTGACTGCAACTTTAAGAGCGTTAACTCCAATTTTCGGTCGTAATTCTCGCCCTAGTAGACAGGCAATAACAAGTTTAGTGCACAAATTTGAGTCTACATATTCGTTGTGTGATGTTGCCGTGTCAGTGAGACAACGAGTTGGTCGAAGTGTCGAAAATATCGCAGGTGTCCGTAGCAAACGATCCAAATCAGTCAATTTCACGGCGTTCTCAAGAATTGGGCATCACTCAGAGCACATTATGGCGTATTTTGCGTAAGGATCTTGGCTTACACCCATACAAGATCAAGATGACTCAAGAATTGAAGCCGATGGACCATTTGAAGAGACGTACGTTCTCCGATTGGGTTCTGGAGAAGATGTGCCAAGATGATGAATTTCATCGCATAATCATTTTCAGTGACAAAGCTCATTTTTAGCTCAATGGGTTCGTCAATAAGCAAAATATGCGTTATTGGTCGGGTGAAAATCCACATGTGCTTCATGAATCACCACTTCATCAAACACGCCGACGACGTTGGAAGAGCTCAGAGCCAACATTGAACGCGAAATAGCGGCCGTATCGGCCGAAATATGTGGCCGAGTCGTTGAAAATTGGGTCCAACGAATCGACCGCTACAAACGGCCATATGAACAGCATTGTTACAATGTCCGAAAAGGTAGTGATAGGAGCCCCTAAGCAAGCGAGATTTATCGTCGACAAAGGGACGATCATTCCTCTACATCCAAGGCCGCAAGAATAAGTAAAAGGCGACCCACTGCCTGCTTCAAAGACGTCCTGACTGGCATCAAGCTAACTTAGAAGTTGTCTTGATGCGTCTCTGTCCACGGCTCAAATGGATTCTATTTAAAACGCTCTGCTGGACGAAATAAAATTCGTCAAAGACCACGCACTAAAACCAGCCTTCTTGGGTTCTGTCTACGAGACAGGATATCTCGTTTTTCATTATAAGGAGAACGCAGCTGCGAGTGGATTAAGGCGTCCATTGTTCATGTGGCCCTGTAAGCCACAGAAGATTGCAAAATTCCTCACTCACGGGTTGCGGTAAGTTACCTTCCCAACTCCACAAACGTTTCTACCACCAAGATTCTGTACAGATTTTGTACAGGGGTAGAATAAAGTTTTCAAGTTCGAGTCTTAGTGCACACTAAAACGTGTGGAGAAGGACTGCTAACATCGCCCCAGCGGAGGACCAAAAATCCTCAACTACGATGGAGGAGACGAAGGACAGAGTCAGCTACTGCTTTGGTCAGATTATTCTGAGGCTGATGGCTGCGAACTGGTCAAGCAAATGGAGGTTATAGAGCTTGAAGGAGAGAATAACTCTACTGATGACTCCGACACCAAAACATATACAAACTGAGGTGCCTATAGATGAATCTCCAACATGCTCAAGCAGCAACGTCGAAGCTTAACGTAAAAGAACCAACCAACCAACTTTTGCTAGTGAGATACGTAAGCAGATGTTATGCCTAACTCTTATGGCAATATCAGCTTCCAATTAGGTCTGACCATAAACATATGCTCTTCGTATTAAAGGGCTTGGTAAATATTACGAGTATATTATATTATATCGAGTTAACGTTGTCGTAATAAGTTTACTTGTTCGAAACTCTTGTCCGCCGTCGGTTGTTGTCTTGTTCAAAATTTCTCAAAAGATGTAGGGTTAACGAAGGATAACAAAACGAGCTTTATAGCGCATCAGATACACAAAATCTGATGTGTATCTGGGGCCTACGTATATTACAGTTTCTAAAGATAGGGCTTACTTGGCAGATTTGATGAGGTTCAAATATTTCCCTGAGTTAAGCGTTACCTTAATAAGTAAAAAGTGCTCATACAACTTGAAAACTTTTATAGGAGGTCGTTTTCGATATTAAGTTTTGCAACTATTGAGATCGCATTTGAATTAAGGAGCTTTAAACACTTATTAGCCGTGCATTTCCTTCAAAGTTCAGTTGCTAATAAAAGTACAATTCGGGCTTTTGAATCGCTTTGGCTAATTCCGCTCAGTTTGGGTTTTGGAAGACAAAATTCTCTTAAGTTGAAAGAATATTTCTCAGAAGTTTTATCTGGAATAGCCAGTATACTCACATTATCTTATATTGTATCCAAGAACTCCACATACATACATAGCCATCTAATTAAAACAACTAACTAAATGGTTCCCATTCACACATATGCTCGTACATTGAATTTTCACTGCGAATCTTTTCAATCAGAAATATCTGAATGGATACAGGGTTTCGACTTATAGTAAACACTAATTAAATGCAACCTCTTCGGAAATATCAGAATTAATTGCAATTGAAATATCTATTCATAAGTTTACACCAGAGCCCAATGAAACCTGTATCTTGTGTTGGTGAAACCTCGAAACCTAATCGAAATAAGCGCGAGACCAACAGAAAAAAAAATATTGCAAAACCAACCTTTTTCTTGCTTTTGCTTGGTTTTTCAAATTTGTTTCTCCATTTTTTCTTCGAACTTTATTTTCCCACTACTATCGCTCTATTTATGAGAAAATGAAAGAAAACGAAACCACTGAATAACGAAATGAAAGAAAAACCGCCTGGAACCACGTCATGCCAAGCCATGGCATTCAATTGGCAGGAATACTTTGCTTTGGTTTGCTCTGACTTGCCTTGTCTTCATAATGGAATACGACCACACAATGAAGAGAATCACAATGCAATTGAAGTTCAATCCGAAAGAAGGTCAATCTCGTTCAACTAAATAACTTTGAGATGCAGCGCTTTGCAGTGTATTGGGATGGCAGTGCAGTGGTTTGATAAAAAAATTAAAGGAAACTTTCGACCCGTTTCCAATGGAGCAGAATCCATTGTCGTTCATGGGGATTTAGAGTCGAACGTACTCGGGTATTTAATGTGGCACAGTTTGTACTTAAGCTCTATTGTGCACTGGGATCAGAAGAGGACATACAATATTTTCTCACCTGAAATCGAATCCCATAGAAGATTTCAAGGATTCTACATTATACTCATGAAAGGTCCTTATGACGTATATGGAATAGTAAACCTTATTATGATTGTTTAAGGCTAAGTTCTATCACTCTACAGTAGAGTATACGTACTGTCCATTTGAAGGAAACCTGTAGATTGTCCAACACGTTCATTAGGTATTCCATTACAGTTTGGCTTTTCCAACCAGTCATTAGGTTTGAAATGTTAAAAATATCTGGTTCAGGGATGCAGCCACTATGTATGCCATGCAGCTTGATTACATGGCAATGACTTCTATTAGGCCTCGTAGAAAAAGTATCTGCCAACGGACGTTAGGTTGCTAAATAACGAAGAAGTCCATCTGCAGCCATATACGTTGATACTAAGTCTGAACTCTCGCCATCAATACGAATATAAAACAGAATGAAAATCAGATGGCTATGACCCTCTGAGCAGGACAGTAAAACATCACTTACTACAAAACTTCACGTAAAGGCTCAACTATGGCAGCATAATTTGTAGCTATTCTGTAACTGTAAAGATCTTGCCTGATTAACCAAAAGAAGATTCTCAGATTAACAGATTCTTTTAACTCGAGAGAAAGTTCATGATGAATACTGAATACAGCTGTTGCTGAGTGTCTTCTCTGTGCGAACCCAACACAATGACTTTATCTTCCTTGGTACTCTGGCAAACTACCTGAAAACATCTGGGAGTCCGGCATACAACAGCGGCAAGGAAGAGGCTCATATTGTGGAAACAATGCACTTGATCGCCGGAGGTACACTATCTGAGCAAAACCAGCTAACCCCATCTGTTTGGTAACGAACATCGAAATCAGAAGATCATATTGCGATTTGACAACGATTTACAAGTCTCAGCTACGACCTTATGGTAAATCGAATGCGCCTACAATCTCATGCGAGCTCAAGTCAACATTTTAGTATAGTACAGTAACAAATAAGGAAACATCTCAGCTTAGGAAGGATTTCAATATATAGTTGTTAATGACTATAGAAGATCTGTGGAAAATATTTTCACAAAAGGTGGACATCTCGGTGAGAGGCAGATAAATCACAGAACTTTCACGTAGGACCTGGAAACGGATCGAAGAGAATATTTCACTTAGAATTAAAAACCAGCAGCTTTAGTAGCAGGGAGAGCTGAACATGAAGTCCGTGTGAAAAGAAAGCAAATACATCGCCACAAGTGTGAACCCATCAGTACCTCAGCTTTATGGAGTAATTCAATGTCAATGGCTTACCGGCGCACGAAGAGCGGAAATTTAAATGAACGCTTCAGTACAGTAAGTTGCTTGATATTCGCTAGTTCTTCTAGTGATAGAGAGATTGCAACCTCGATTAAGGCCTTAAAAACTTGCCTTTCTTTGGCTTCCTCGTCGTGGCAAATAGGCTTAAGAGTCAAACATCCTAAGGTTCTGAACCCAGGTGCGATGTCGAACTAAGCGCCAGAGAAAAATAGTTAAAAGTTTGGAGGTGGAACCAATAGGGTGTTTGAACTCGCAATAGCGACAAGGCGGTCTTCTCGACCGCTACCGCTGCACAGATTCTGGAGGTCCCAACTAACAAACCTCCTGCCGATTTAGCTTGCTAGATCATCCGATTCTAGTGACTCCGTATATAGGGCTAGAACAAAGGAGAGAGTACCGAAGAGGTTCTACCCGGTCAGAGTGAAACTGAAAAGGTCGAACAGGCTCCTGAAGAAGCACACTCTGAAAGACTACCGTCTAAGGTGCAAACGCACGGCGCAAAGAGACGGCAAGTGTGGTCAAAGGCGCGAGTGCTAAAATCTCACTACTCCAACAGCGACAGTAAAGAGAAACAGATCAGCGAAAGTGATACACACTGAAACCGACCAACCTCTCAGAACGGTAATCGCAGACCCGTTTTCCGCCCCAAACAGAGCCAAGAAAGGTATCTGGCAATCGCTCCGGCGATAGATTTTTGTAACCGATGCTGCAACCAACAAAGGCTGCAGTTCCAGTGGACGGAAACCGAATGAAGCGGCTAAGTCCATCTGGAGGTGCCTTACCCCCGTTGTGCATCCAGAAAAATTTGCATTTCGGGTGGACGGAATTTGGATGGAACTTGGGCGGAAGACCAACCTCAAAGAAAACTCCGAAACGATTTGGTATCAAAGTGGAATGACATAGAGCGATGGCAAGGCGTATCCTTGCTCCCATAGATGTGTGGGCATCCCGTAAACTTAAGCCTACATGACAGGTGTTTACGTTAACAACTTGACACAATGCCTATTGGATCATGCCTAGCTCTAAAGCGGTGGCAGTCATAGACGTGGCAGTGTAAAGTAGCATTAGGTAAAACATGCCACTTTTCACTGGGGAGGTGATTTGGATCTACACGGCTATGATACGACCCATTATATCCAAGACGCCGGTTGTCTGGTGAAGCAAGCTATAACCACAATACGGCAATGCTACTTATATAAAAAAAAAATAAAAAAAAAGTTCTGCTCTTGTTTCTGCGAAGATGTGACATCGAGTTTGCTGTGCCCAGTATAATATCAGCCAGGAAAGGAATGTAGTCGGGTCTTCATGGATGGCTCCAAAATCGTACGATGCGGCGCTGACGTCGACGACAACGCCAGATTTCACTCCTCGTAAAGAAAACTTGCTCCTGTCTTCAAAGCTAAGTAATACGCAAAATTGATGGCGAGGTTACAATGGAAGCTCGGGAAATGAAATCGCCGATGATCTTTTAAGCAAGGCACAAGGGAAAATTGTTTATGCCCGAAATAGCGTTAGGAATGCCTTAGTTCTCGGTTAGGGCTTCCATGGGATTCATGCTAATAAAATTTCAGATGGCATGTTTCTTCAGGATGGCAGGAGACCAAACGACTGCTTTCTGAGGTTTCTAAGAGATTGGCGAATTTTTTGCTGTCCCTAAGTATGAAAGAATGGGCTCTACGCTCTGATATACACCTAAGTGTGCTAGGCATGAGTGACACAACATACTGCCGTGCTCGATATAAGAGTGGTGAAAAAAACAAACAAGGAGTGTAATGGAGTGTTGTGTTCCCGCGTTCTTTCCAGGTAGAAATTGCCTTTGCACTTCATCCCGAGCATACAGAATTTGCTTTCTACTCTCATATGTCCATTTGTTTTGCATTATATGTTCCAATTGATATAGAAGTTCCTTTATCTCCAAGATACGAGTACCTATATAAAAGTTTGTTTGAGAATAATTTCATAGAGAAATACATACCCCGCTGGATAAGCAAGTAATCCGCTCACGGACGATACATCTAACGCTGCATTGCTGCATACTGTCAGTCCAAGAATTTTTTTCAGTTTTATCTGCAAATAGAAAGAGAACACAAAACAAGTTGTTTAGTTATTTCCTGTCATTATAGAGGTATCCGTGTCTAATTCTAAATCCCCAAGGCACAACGCAACACAACACACCAAACCATACCACGGCTCACACAACAACACACCGCTAGACAAGTCAAGACAACAAATTACGTCAAATTACATAGTTGTAACCATTCCATGTCTGAATAATTTTCTTTTCTACGCAATTAAGCTTTATAAACGCCTCTCCCTGGCTCTGTCCAAGTCTACTCGAAAAAAAAAGTAAAGAAAAATTCCCCATTCGTTCGAAAACACCTACATACCCTGGATTGTGGGCCAAAATCAGCTCAGATCTGTAAACAGGTGTTGCAAATGCGTCAGTGCCCCCAAAAGTGCTGTACTACTCGTATGAAAGAGATCTTTGTAGCGCCCACAACATACTCATGCTTGCCTTTAGCCTTAAGTCAACAGTGTACCACGCACGGTACAAGTATGAAGGTTTCATTACAAGTATAGATACCCTACTACCTAGCTCAAGACCACTTAGTGCGCGCACTGTTGCCCCAGCGGCGGCGCGCGGTTCCAACTTAATGAGCAGCATCGATTACACAAGAATTCGTTTTGTAAATCTTGAAAGAGGGGGCCGAGTCTCTCAATGGAATTCAGTTAGCAGTAATTTTTTTTTTTTTTTTTTACAAAATTATGCGCAAGATCGCTATAACTTTGTTTTAAACTGTCTGCTGAAATGAGCATTAACCTTGTGGGCTACTGCCTATAAAGCATCGACCGACCGACCTCACTGTGCAGACAAAATGCTTACGGGCAAATTTGACGATCTCGACAACGACGACGACAAAGATACCGCCAAAAGCACCACTTACCGCTGCAGCTAGACATTCTGGGATTCATTCATTAGTTGATTCGTTAGCACATAAATGTGTCACTTTGTTGAACAACGCGTGTGGGTTCGCCATATTTTGCGTTGCTTTTAGCGTATCTTAAATTTCAAATTTGAAATTCCAGATTCCTACGTGCGAAATCGGTTAATGGTTAATTCGCTCTGATCATTATCAAGATGGTAATGATAATGATGCGTCGAATACCAATACATTCATGGAATTAAAAATTTTTTTTTTTTTATGAGAACAGACTATACTCGTATCTTTAACAATGCTGACTATTGACACAACGTGACTTAGGCATTGAGATTGAAGGTCACAAATTTAAAAGTGGATTGGATATTAAAAATCATGCTCGTGCCCATGTTCATTGCCGTAGATTTTCCCAGATGGGCTGAACAGTTTGCAACCGCTAATTAGAAAGGGTTTTTCGACCAGCCAGCAGTTGTAATGGAAATATAATTTTATGCAAATTGAGTTCACCGAGCATCAACAGGTCGCTGTGGGTGGTATGGCCATAACCGTGGGAATGAATCACTGTTTCAGAGCATGAAAAAGCCATTAACACAGTGCTCATTCATAATTCTGATTTTATAACATTTTAACTTGAAAAAAAGAACAGAAAGCGAAAGATGAAACTAAAAATGGTACTCGTAATTTAAGAAGCCATGCATTAATCAAGGGAATAACACTTTTGTTTCGAAGGCAAAAGTACCGAGGAATGTGAGTTTATGATTTCACTTTCGAAGTCACATAGACAATTATTGTTTATTTTCCTCGCCTGAGTTATTAACAAAAAAGAAGTTTCGAATTTGGCATAAAATGCTGGAAACTTTCGGTGGGAATGACCATATCCCTCTCTCTTTCTATCTCAACTGGAGTGTTCAAACCCACTGTCAGATCCAACTCGTGGTCTGGATCGCAGTTTAATGGACTGCACTGAAGAAGAATGGCAAAATAATGTGCCAAGAGAAAGTACTCCCTGTAGTCATGTTCCAAAATGGTGACAAAGGGCTGAGAAAACCCTCGAATTCTCGATCACTGCAAACTCTACTGGGGAACACGTGGGGCGAAATGAAGTATCACCACCTACAGATTCCCTGATCTAAAAAAACAAAACTGAACTAAATTGATAGCATTGCGATCGACGCAAGACCAGGATCTAGTAATCTGATTTCGTAGGGTTCAACAGCTATATTGTTGTAGTTAAAGTAAGGATGTGGGTTTCCAACCTCTATAATGTCATCACTAAGCGCAAAGAATCAGCTGCGACATTTTCAGCAATACATGAGGGGAGACAGCGCATTTGATGTACTGGGTTTCAAAAGTTTGTTTGTAAGTTTTTATTCAGTTCAATTCAATTAGTTTTATAATCTGTTTAAAGATTTGAAGGGCTTATCTGCAGATGATTGCATTGCAAGTTTAAGAATATTCTGATCTTCTGGTGATGTATTGATGGTCAATGGGTCTCTAAAAACGGATGTCGTCGTAATACTGCAAAGAAAGCGTCATCTTTTAGATTTGTTTAACTATTAATACCTTAAGGAGGTATGTTCCCAAGCAAGTATCCCGTACCTCAGTTTAGATTCGACTAAGGCATAGTACACTTGCCTCTGCACCTCAGGAGTTATATAGCTTCTGAGGTAATACAGAGAAAATGGCGCATTTTTGAGATCAGAGCGAAGCTTGTGTATTTGCTTGTCCCAAATGAATTTGTTGTATACTAAGTCCCCTTTTAGCTTGAAACACTTATTCCAGCGATTTTCCAACTTCTTGATCCCGTCCGAAAAGTAATTTTCCGGAAGGTATAAGCTGACTTTTTTTATTGATGAGCCATCTTTTGAGATTTGGGAAGAGATAATAGTCTGAGGGAGCCAAATCGGGTGAATACGATGGATGCGACAGCAATTGGAGCCGTAAGTTATTGATTTTAGCCGTGGTTGCGATGCTCTTGTGCGCTGGCGCATTGTCTTGCAAAAACAAAATTTTTTTTCGCTTCATGTGAGGCCGTTTTGCAGCGATTTCGGACTTCAATCGATTCAATAATGCGCAGTAATACTCGCTGTTGATGGTTTTTCCTCTTTCAAGGTAGTCCACGAAGAGTATGCCATGCCAATTCCAGAAAACCGAGGCCATAACCTTTCCGACCCATCGAGCATCCCTCGGTCGCTTCGGACCACTCGTGCCGGCTTCAGTCCATTGCCGGGCACTCATTCTGTTCTCTGGCGTGTAATAGTGGATCCAAGTTACAACAACCAATCGATGCCAAAAGTCCGCCCGATTCCGCATCAGCAAGTCCAAACACTCTTCCGAAGTGCTCTCGCGTTCGTGTTTTTAGTCAGGAGTGAACATGCGCGGCACCTAGGGGCATGATAACTTTTTCATATGTAGAATATTGCCCAAAATATGGCGTGTGCGCTCAGTACTAATCTTTGTGGTATCTGCTAGCTCGTACACCTTCACTTTCCGGTCAGCCAACACCATTTCATGTATTTTTTTGACATTGTCCTCTGTGACCGCATCGGAGGGCCTGCCGCTGCGGACTTGATCGGTAGTGGAGTTGCTTCCACCACGAAACTCTAGAAACCAATATTTGACGGTGTAATCTGACGGAGCATTAGCCCCATAATATTTATCCAACTTTTCTATTGTTTCCTTCGCCGTTTTGCCTCTGAAAATATAATGTTTTATGAGAGAACGAAAATCGTTTTTGTCCATACTCAACATGATGCCAAACACGTCAACTACAATCAGCTGTCAAAACAAAACTAAAGACAGTATCGCACTGAAATTTGGCATGTCTGCCTAAATATGAACGGACTTCAAGGCACCATAACCTTTTTTGCAGTAGCAGCGCATTCTGGCGGTCAGGGAATTTACTTTTCACCCCACCTAGTATAGTGACACCCAGGTATTTATAGCTTTCGACAACTTCAATGATTTGATTTGGAAGCGTACATTGGCATATACGAGTATTGTTCCGAAAACTAATCCTTTGTTGTGTGGACCACGGATATGCATCATTTTGATGTTAGAGGGGTTTATCACAAGCCCGTTATCGTGACACCATTCCACAGCTTTATCTAGCTCATCTTGCATTATTCGCGTAGCAGTATTAAGACACTTATGTTGAACTACTATAGCTGTGTCATCGGCGAATGCGAACGGGATGCCATTTTTGAAGACCCTAATCAGCTCGTTTGTAAAGAGTACGAACAATATTGGTCCCAGTTTCGATCCTTTAGGTAATTTTACAGCCAATCAGACAACATTCCTCGGCTTTTTTAATGCTCCTAACAGTTTTCCATGGTTCAGTGTATCAAACGTCTTGCTGAACTCCATAAATAAAACAAGAATATGGTGTTTTTTGTTCAGGCTTTCGTTGATGGTATTAGCGAACTCACCCATGAGTTTTTCCGTCTGGTCGTGAATCAGAGAATGCTTTTCCGCAAAATTCTGCAGTCGCCTCGATTCTACAGCTTCAAAGCGCTTTTCAATAGTTGGCAGGTTTGATATAGGTCTGTAGTTGCTTAAGGAGTTTTTTGCACCGCCTTTATAAATCGGGCGTACAACCGCTGTCTTAAGTATACGAGGAACTTTTATTTGTCTTAATCTTAGATTTAACATTTTCGGTGCTATTGGAGCAAAGATATCAGCGTTGTTTTTAATGTCCATCGTTCGAATACCATCGACTCCTGCTGATTTACTTCTTCAGTGGACGTTTCCTCCACATATATTGTGTTGGACAGTACAGAGTTGGCATAACTTGATGCAATTGTACTGCAGTTATGCACTATCTGTAGAATTTGGTGGGAAAAGTTGTCTGCAAATTTCTTAGACAATGTCAATAGGTACTTCTCTGACGGAAAATTCTTGATGATGACTTTGTCAACATTTTGCTTTTTCCTCCCCATTATTTCATTGATCAGGCTCCACGTTTTACGAGGGTTTGATCCTAGATGGTTGAACTGGCGTCTGTAGTAGCTAGACTTTTGCATAAAATCTGTTTATTCACTTTATTCCGGAATTGCTTATACTCAGCTTTGTAAGTCATATTAAGTCTATTATTTTTCTACCTCCGACACAGTTGATCCCTTTGCTCACATTTCTTCCGAAGGCCGGTGGTAATCCATTTTGTGGGTCATAATTTAATTACCATCGAGTTACCATAAATGTTTTCCATTGTTGTTAAAAATTTTTCATACATATTGTCAACACTATTTGCAACTAACACGGCTTCCCAGTCATTATCATCAATCGTACTATTACCAATATACTACTCTTTTATTTTTTGAATATTGCTTGTAGAATTATTTCGAGCAATAGTTCCGCAAATGACACTTACGGCTTGATACAGAGGACTGACAAAGGATATTTGGTCTTGCTTTCTTCACATGGGTTAGAATGTTTTATAAATGAACCAACAAGACTGGCATCTAGTAGATGTTCAGACCATATTTATGGTCCCTTTTACAACAATCTCCTTGCATCTCGTGAAAAATGTGTCCTGCAGCTTGCGATAACTAACCATTCAATCAATTGTCTAGAAATAAGTTAATGTAAAAAATGGGGTTTTCCAATAAGGACTTGACAACTTTTTTTTTTAAATAAAACCCAAACCATTTGAGATATTTCAAAAACTTTATTATCGGCTTGAAGTACAACCAAAACATTTATGAATGGAACTCGACTTCGTTCATATGGCCACCACGGGCACTTTTGCAGCGGTCGATTCCTGGGACCCAATTTTCAACGAATCGGCCATATATTTCGGCCGAAACGGCCCCTATTTCGCGTTCAATGTTGGCTCTGAACTCTTCCAACGTCGTCGGCGTGTTGGCATAAACCAATGACTTAACGTAGCCCCACAGAAAATAGTCAAGCGGCGTTAAATCGCACGAACGAGGCGGCCAATCGACTGGCCCATGTTTTGAGATAACACGCTCACCATACTTACGAGGGGCGTTCAATATATTCTCGGTATCGATATGAAGTAAAATGCGAATTCAATTTAAATTGTTTTTATTTTTCAATATAATCCCCCCTAACATCAATGCATTTGTTACATCTTGAGATAAGCTTTTTTAAACCCTCAAACAAATAAATTTCCTCTTTCTCTGCAAAATACCCATTTATTGCCGACTTGAGTTCTTCATCATCCGAAAATCTTTTTCCACGAAGACATTTTTTCAAATCAGGAAACAGGAAATAATCACTAGGGGCAAGGTCTGGACTATAGGGTGGGTGTTGGATTTCTTCGAAACCACAATCTCGCGCAGCAGCCTTGGAAACTCGCGCCGTGTGAACAGGAGCGTTGTCATGAAGAAGCAACACACCCGCTGCGAGTTTACCCCGTCTTTTCTTTTTAATTTCCTCCCGCAAATTATGCAAAGTGGAAGCGTAGGATGTGGCGTTGATGGTTTCACCTTTTTTTTGTACTCAATGAGCAAGATTCCCTTTGAGTCCCAAAAAACTATGGCCATGAGCTTCCCGGCAGACGGAGTGACTTTGAACTTCTTCGGGGGGTCTGTTCCTTTTTTATGCCACTGCATGGACTCTTGTTTGCTTTCAGGGTCATAGTGGTGGACCCATGTTTCGACCCCAGTAACAATTCGATCCATAACACCGTCCGCGTTCTCACTACACATCTCCAAAAGCTCTCTACAGCATGCGATTCTCACTTTTTTCTGAGGCGCTGTGAGCATTCGTGGCACCCACCTTGCACTGACCTTTGAAAGGTTAAGATGGTCATGAAGATTGGTGTGAATGGTACCAATTGAAAGCTTGGTGATCTCTGCCATCATTTTCACCTTTATTCGGGCATCCTCAAGAACAAGTTTTTCTACTTCTTTGATGCTTTCTCCCGTACAAGCAGTAGCCGGGGCGCCGGAGCGGGGGTCGTCTTCAATGCTCTCTCTGCCTCTCTTGAACTCACTTGACCACTTTTGCACAGTTGATAATGAAGGTGCGAAACCCTGGTAAACAGCCACCATCTCTTCATGAATAGTTTTTTGACTTTTTCCTTGCTTAGTGAGAAATTTAATTACAGCGCGATGCTCAATTTTCACCATCATCGTCTCAGTTGCCATTATGATTCTGTTTAACTAGAGATAAAACGCGAATTAATAATCACATTTATATGAAATTTTACATGAATGCATTAAAATAATAGTATTACTTGATAAATAAATCAATTTATATATACAACCACAGCTTCACCCCGATACCGAGAATATGTTGAACGCCCCTCGAATCTTCAATTAATCGATTGTAGCGTGTGCTGTGTGGCTTGTGGCATCATCCTGTTGAAACCACATGTCGTCCAAGTCCATATCTTCCAATTCGGGCCAAAAATAATCGGTGATCATGGCGCGATAACGCTGACCATTCACAGTAACGTAACGCTCGTTATCGTCGACGAAAAAATATGGCCCAATACCGCCGCCGGCATGCAAACCGCACCAAACAGTTATATTTTTTGTGGATGAAGTGGTGATTCATGGAGCACATGTGGATTTTCACCCGACCAATAACGCATATTTTGCTTATTGACGAACCCATTGAGCCAAAAATGAGCTTCGTCACTGAAGATGATTTTGCGATGGAATTCATCATCTTGGCGCATCTTCTCCAGAATCCAAACGGAGAACGTTCGTCGCTTCAAATGGTCCATCTTCTTCAATTCTTGAGTCAGCTTGATCTTGTATGGGTGTAAACCAAGATCCTTACGCAAAATACGCCATAATATGGTCTGAGCGATGACCAGGTATGGAGAACGCCGTGGAATTGACTGATTTGGATCGTTTGCTACGGACGCCTGAACGGCAGCGATATTTTCGACACTTCGACCAACCCGTTGTCTCCCTGACACGGCAATATCACACGACGAATAAGTAGACTCAAATTTTTGCACTAAACTTGTTATTGCCTGTCTACTAGGGCGAAAATTACGACCGAAAATTGGAGTTAACGCTCTTAAAGTTGCAGTCACCGACTCCGAATTTCGGTAGAAAATTTTTACAATTTCCAGACGTTGCTCGTTCGTGTACTTTACCATGATGATAATGTTAAGTTTACTGAATAAATTGACAGTGACAGTTTGATGATTAGTGAAAGAGTGCGTTCACAAATTAAATTCAAAGTTGTCAAGTCCCTATTGGAAAACCCTTTAGTAACCAAAGTTGACTTCGCTAAAGAAAAACCTATTCTTTGTGACGTGTCTTGGCAAAACGATTTTGCTAAAACTAATCCTTCTACTTCATACGATCGTTTTAGAAAATTTCCAACCAGTCATATCAAAACCTCTAGCCTTACTTTGATTTTTAAAAAATCGTCCAAAAAGTTAAAACCCTTTTAATCAATAAAAAATATAAACTCCGATTGATATGCATCAGAAGCCCCATGAGTGTTAGTTTAAAAAATAAATACCAAAGCCTTTGCTTAGAAACAAATTATAAAGTCCTAAAATGTCGGGATAACATTTACAAAAATAAATTTAACGAAGCTAGTTAACAACATTCTAAATAACCTTCTTCCTCGAATAAACCTACAACGATTCGCTTTAACCTTTTAAGACCCTGGGTACACACATGTGCTCCTATTCCCATTTTTAAATCTTAGCATGTAGGCCCTCAAGCGGCGAGTAGAAATACCTTAATTAGTTGCTACACATTCTTAAGCTTCAAATAATATCGCTAGATAGCGCTCAGGGCAAAGTTTTGACTTTTTATTTTTTTGTTAAATTTGAAAGTTCGAATTTATATCTGGACATCTCAGTTTGTATGTATACTTTTAAATTCAACTGCTTACGAGTATTTAAATAGCAGTTTTTTTGTTTCTTTCTAGATACTCGTATAATAAAGTGTGTCAACTTATGAGAATGTAAGTTTTAAAGTGATTTAGTTTTTTTCTCGCGAATTCCTCTATTGCTTTTTTTTTGTGTATGTTGATTCTCAGATTTAACATGAGTGATCAGGAATTTTTGAATTAACTCAATGATAGAGCTTTCGACTTCTCTGCCTCCATAAGTCGTAGGAGCTTGCCACCTGTCTGAGGAATCGAATGAAGGGTAAGAATAGGTAGAGGAAGTCAGCCGAGATACAGAGAAGAAAATTGTGGATAAATCGGGGCGATTTTTTTTTTGGAGCACTAAGGAAATGACTTCTCGGGATCCAATTATTAGAGATGATGTACTGATTTCACAAGGAAGTTCATAATTTCATATACTGTACTCCTTTTGAATATCTGCGTCCAGACTTTTGGAAATTAGTAGCAGAACGACCAACCTTTCGGCACGAAAGCGCAAGCTGAAATCAGTTAATACTAATTTTTTTGAAATAATCCGCTTTGCTGGTGTGCAATTATTAATGGGTACTCTAAAATATACTCAATGCAAACTTTACTGGAATAGAGATCTTTGTGTGCCTCTTATCAGGGATACAATGTTTCGGGACAGATTTCATCTACGGAATCATCTTTACTTCATTATGCACGATGATGCAGAGCACCGGAATGAAGAGGACAAGCTGTGGAAAATAAGGCCAATAGTAGATTCTGTCCTGAAAGAATCCCATTGCTAACCACGTTCAAAAGACATGTCAAGACTCCGCTTTCAGGGCGATGTGAGTACCGCCAATATGTGCCAGCCAAACCTAGTCTACTTGGATTTACAAATTTTGTATTGACTTCCCGAGATTTTGAAATTTATGTTGGCGAAAATACAGTACGTACAGAATTAATGAAAAATCTTGGTCTAGGGGCTGGCAGAATACAGATCGATTTTTAACAAACATTAAACCGGCTCGGCTGACCATTTCATTCAAAACAAAAGAGATATTTTTCTGAATGAACGAGTAATGTCAAATAGAATAGGATCCGCAGAAAACAAGCAGCTGTAGTTGGAGATGACACAGAGGACTCCGGGGTATCGACTAGACGATGTGCCACGCAATTGGGTCTTTACTGAAAATGTTGATGAAAGACTGTAAGATGTTCCCTTAGAAAGCGCAGACAGTGCGTCAGCTGTTAGTTGTTGACCGCCAAGGGACAGTAACCTACGCTCAAGCCATCCTGCGTCTCGACCACGAGGGAGACAACTTTTTATCGCTCATAATGAGCGACGACGCCCATTTTCATCCCTATAGATATGTGAATAAGCAAAATTATCGCATGTGGGGCACAGAAAATCCACGTATAACCCATGAAGAGCCATCACACCCACTTAAAGTTACTGCATGGTGTGCTGTTTACGCTGGAGGCGTCATCGGGCCTTATTTTTCTGGAGCAACGACGCATACTGCACGAGCCACAACCGGAATCCTGAGTGCTGCATTCCCGAATCTCTCGTTTTGGCGATTTGCACTGGCCGTCAAGATCGCCTGATTTAACCATTCCAGACTTCATTTTGTAGAGTCTTAAGAGTACGCCTATCAAAAAGAGGAAAATTATGTGATCTCATGGATAGAACCTATGAATAAAGATCCCCAACTACGTTTGGCGATTTTAATTAAGAAAAACATCGTCTGGGTTTTGTCGAATGGCATAATACGAAGGCCAGGCAACGGCTCCCGACTGATCAATTTTGCAGTAACCCATAGGAATTCGCAGAGCATGCTTATAAAGCCAACCGAATCGCCTACAGTACCAACGCCTACCACTTCAGCGCCGAGTACCTGCAGCGTTGGCCGGACATTCACATAGGTGGTGGTCCGTTAGTCCGGCAGAGTTTTCCAAAAACTGATGCAATTGTAGAGCACATACATCAAATCGTCAACCTAGTATGTGTGAAAGAAAGCATGTCCGCGAACTATTTCTGATCGAGAGGAATTTGATTGATGCATACAAGTCCCTCATGCACCATGTCGGAGGAAAAGCCATGCTTCATGCTTAACAAACTCCGAAAAAGCTATGGGAAATAGCAATCCGACAGAATATGTCTGAATACGACATGAGAGCATCATTCTAGCTTAAGTGGTGACCCAATTGACAAGCACCAATGTGTAGCTGCTACCACCAATTGGCTTGAAAGCCCCATTAGTTTACACCCAGAAACGTTTCGGATTGTGACTTTGTAGCTACGATTTCCTCTGACTTCGACCATGAATGAAAATGTCCATAATTATGGCAAGAGAGAATTAACAGAAACATGTCTGTCAATTTAAAAGATAATATTTTAAATTGATTGCACCCAACACTCACTCGTTCAAGCCTTAAATAGTATCTAAATTCTCTGAACGTACATCAGAACGATATGGATCTGGTTTTTGTCCATTTCGGTCAAGTTAAGTGCTCGCCGTTCTGCCACTTGCTGCACAAAGCCAAAACAAAGTTTTGCGGAAATAAATTCAAGGTAAACTTGGGTCAATTTTATGGTTAAAGGTCGAAACACCAGACGGTGTTGGAGATTTTATTTTCGTTCCAACTCTTAACGAGATTTTGTTATTAGCTACACGTGCCACAGTTCATCACATTACGTATGCATCAAGCACCTTTCAATTTTGCTCAGCCAAATGTATTTTACTAGTTATGACATAATTTACTTGTTTTGAACGTGTTTCAAATAGGAAAGTACGCACAGATATCGTTGTAGCTGAAAATATCCAACAGAAACGAATAAAAATTTAGAATAAGGCCTTTTGGGAGTTTTAACTTTAAGAAATGTGCTGTCAAAGGACATGTAGTAGTTAACTGATGTCCGTTTCACATTTCAAATTAAAATTTAACAGAGCACCCCTAACAGGTGTCCTCGGTCTGCGCTCTAACGAACCCGATGGAGCATGGAGAGCCATGCAACATTCGTATACAAAAGCAGCAATGTTTCTGATTCAATGGCTCAAGTCATAGTAACTAACACGTTAAGGACGAAAATCAGACACTTAGTATGTCAAACAGCTAAAGAAACTCCAGAAAGTAGACTAGACTTAAATCTACGTATACGTAAACGGAGTTTGCGGCGACGTGGGCGTTCGTGAGAGCGATCAATTCACGTTACAATAGCATGAGCACGCTCTGAGTTACTAGCACTCTCCCTGTAAGGATCTTGTAATCCGAGCATATTATAAATAATGGGTGAGTAGATGAATTCGTTAAAGACATATAGAATATAGTCCAAGGATAGCAATTCGTGGCAAACAATAATTGGAGACTCTAAGACGGACACCACTGCTATCGAAGAAGTGCCATAAGAGGATTTGCGGTCAGTGGACTATTTAAGTAAAACTTCTTGAACGCCTGATATGAAACTCATGCCTTACAGAAAGAAAGCAAAATTCCACCAAAAACTGCCTCTGTAAAGTTAAAGAAAGGAGTGCATCTTATTCAGTGCATCTGACGAAGAAGGATCTAAGCACTCTTGACAAACGAGACCGTGAATGCGTCAGAACCAAAAGACACAGAGAAAACGATGGTGAACCCCACAGATCAAAAAAGACCAAAGCCGTACAGGCTCCACATCTAAGTCGACCCCCCAGAAAGTCCTAGAACAGCCAGCTAAACTGAAGGTACAGTCAACCTCGGGACAATCAATGGAACGGCAGTGCTCAGAAGATGATACCAAAGTGGCATTTCAAAGCGGAAAAATCCCTCGACTAGTTTCGAGAGCACTCCCGTGAAGATGCAGGTAGCCATTGTCGACCTTCAAAACTGCTTTTGCCATATTCAACGAAGGCCGTCGGAAAATCCACCCACTGTTTGACGAGGCCGAAAGACAAATAATTTGGATTACTCGAATGAAGAAAAAACCTCCCTTAGCTATGAGCTGGTCCAAAATAGGGCGGCCTGTAGTGAGCTCCAATCCATCAGAGACATAGAAATGCTTACGACATGTATCCTAAATGCATTTAGACCCTTACCAGCCAAAACAAGGAATAAAGGAAAGCAACCTTGGTATGACTGACAATGCAATTAAGCTAGGAAAAAATCCTTTGCCTTTCTAAGGCTTCCTGAGAATCATGGGCACCGAAGATGCGAAATGTATGTACCAGATTGCAAATAAGAATTTCAAAAGCGTCTGCGAACAAAGCAGAAGCTCTCGTCATACCACATAAAAGCTGGTAGGTCCTTTTGGAAGATGGCAAAAACGGTTCACGGTGCGCTTTTCACGAATGGCATCAGAGTTGAAGTACCCATTTTAGCCGAATACTTCGAAAACTTACTAAATCCCCGCAAAATCAAAACCATATGCAATATGGGCATAGAATTAAACTATTTAGACCGACCTATAACTTGGATGTCATCAGAGTTATACATATGTAGATGCTGCCCAAATATGGCTCCAGGAGAAGCTAGTATTTCTTAAGAAATCCTTAAAAATCCGACTGATGCCTTTCAGTATTGGCGAGGTGACATCATCTTTCAAGAAAAATGTAATATTCACGAAATTTAAGAAAGGAGACCCAAATGAACCAAACAACTACAGAAGAATATGTTTCTTACGAGTAAATGCGACCACCAAAATATTTACAGGAATTATCTTGGAACGCCTTACAAATTGGATACGTGCAATTGAACTACTTAGCGATTTTCAAGCTGGTTCCCGCAAAGATTATTCCACAGTCGACAACATCTTCTCTCTAACAAGCATCACCCGGAAGTTTTTGGATAAGAGTAACAAATTGCATACATTTTTCGTGGATCTTAAGGCAGCTTTTGATTGCGCTGACAGAAGAGCTCTATTTTTCTAAACTAGAAAAAATGTACCAAGCGGTCTGGGAAGGAAACAATTTTTCTTACTGGTTTCAGTCTAAATCTGGAGTGAAACCAGGATGTCTGCTAATCCCTCTTCGGTTCTTAATCTCCATTTACAATACATCTCCCAGGGCGAATATTTCTCGACGTTAGTTCTACGCTAACGATATCGAAATACTCGCGGAAACACCAATAGTGACAAATAAGCTGCAACAATACTGCCAAATATGAAACTTGCAACTTAACACCAACAAATCGAATGTTCGGAACGAATGGATGAAAAAAGGACAAAGAATGGCAATGAGGAATACAAATACGTCAGAGTAATCACTGTTGAGTGTCTTATAACTTGGATTATGCCAGCAGCGCAACAATCAAGTTCATAACGAAGTGCTTGCCTTACCTCCCAGTGGCTGTCACCGATAACTGCATAAGTAAACCCTTATTCATGCAGGTTGAAATAGTAAGAACTTGGAAAGGAGCACATCTTTGTTAGGACAATTGGTAGGCATAGCCTACACGACAACGCGTCTGGTAACGGACTTAGGCTTATTGACTTTGGGGAGAGACGAAATATCACTACAGCAAGCACACGTCCCCACAAGAGGACATGGCGGTCTCGGGATCACCAAATACTAAATAAAATTGATCATTTATCAATTGATAAACAATGACCCGAATTCGGATTTCCGAAACGCCACAACGAAGAAGAACTACTGTGAGAAGATATAACGTAGAAAAGCTGCAATAGTAAGAGATTCCCAGAATTTCAGTCGAACGCATATCCCGAAATCTCTCTACAAGTCCTATGCCACCAGCATCAAGTGCCGAAGACCAGTGGCAACGCTGCCAACGTGCCATCAGAGACACCGCAACTGATGGGCTGGGTTTCACTCAAACACCACAAGCACGGGAGTCACAGTCGGTGCTGAGAATACGGAAAACCGTTTCTGCATACTGTATGATGCCGAAGAAGCTCAACATTTCGAAGTCAGGCAAAATACACAATTCAACTTAGATGATGATAGCCAAAACTTTCGTTCACCTGACCAGAACAAAGTATGGATAGCAATACTCTAAGGTAAAATCCAATAAATCAGCGGACGGCTTACCGTCTGGAAATGACTTTATCGAGAGCATTCACCAACACATTTCTCAGATTTGGTCAGAAGATGAATGGAATCTCAGCACCATATGCCCGATCCACAATAAAGTAGATCTCCCTAACTGCGCCAACTATAGAGGTATGAGTCTCCTCAACATCGGATACAAGATCTTATCTGCCATACTGTGTGAACGGCTGAAATCATTCGCCACCAACCTGATTGGAAAAAGCTCAAAAAGCTCAAGTCGATACTCACCATCTTTTCATCTTGCATTTTTAGAGGCAAACTATATGGGGACATGTCTAGTCCTGGCACTTATTCCAAGAAGTTCGTCCGTTTGTGCAGAATGAAAGCTCGCTGCTCCGTCAAGGTTGGTAACGACTTGACCAAGACCTTTGGTGTCAAAAAGGGTTTTAGACAAAGTGACGCGCTGTTAAGTGTCTTCATCAACATTATATTTGAAAGAATTGTGTGGACGGAACTCACAAGCGAACACTGGAGGCACCACCTTTCAAAAATCTGTGGAACTAGTAGCGTAAGTTGATGGTAACAACATAATTGGGAGAACTTAGCGGGCTGTCATCGGTGGGTTCGCCAGTATTGAAACGGAAGACGCTGAAATGGGCTTAGCGGTAAATGAGGCCAAAACCAAATATATCCTGTCAACAAGAAGGCACACACAACATCGACGAATTGGACAGAACGTCACAACTGACAGCTATAATTTCAAGGTAGTAAAAAACTTTGTTATGAATTCTGCCAACAACACTTCAGCTGAAATAAAACGAAAAATCACTCTTGTTTCTTCGGGCTAAGAAGGTACTTGAGTAGTAAGGCCCTATCCTGAAAAAACAAAGAAAACTTTATACAAGACCTTGATCAGCCCAGTCCTACTTTATGGCGGAAAAGCATGGACTCTATCGAAAGCGGATGAAGATATATCCTCAGTCGTTTCGAGAGAAAAATTTTTCGCAGAATATTCGGTCCCGTTTGCGTTGACGCGCTTTGGAGGAGAAGATTCAATGACGAAAACTGCGCGTCAGTCGCATGATATGGCTAGAACATGTAGAGCAAATGGACACCAATGCTCCGGCCCACAGAGTTTACGAACATGGGGGAATAACGCAGTAGGAGAAGTCCTTACCTTAGGTGACGCACATGAGTAGAAGGGGACCTCAACCGACTTGGAGTTCGCAACTAGAGGCAGTTAGCTAAAGATCAGGCTAAATGGCGAGGCTTGATAGTTGACGCCCAGGTTCACCCCGAACTGTAGCGCCACCTAAGTAAGTACGAGTAAATAAGTAAGTAAGTAACTGATCGCCCCACCGTTATCGTTTAGAAAACACCTTCAAGAGAAGTTAAAAGAATCAACAAGGGCAAGCAATGGTAACTGAAAAGGGAATTTGGAGAACAACGAAAATCGCGCTGAATATAAAGTATTTGAAGCATGCCACCTATGGAGCAAAATAACTACTGAACCCATACATCCTTCTTTCTCTCTCTATCCCATTTTACAAAAAACTTAACACTCAAGTGGGTATGAATACACTTATAATGCCTCAGCACGTGTTAAGTCTAAAAAAAAACAAAAAAAAAAGAGTGAAGGCCAATCATAAGGGACATGTGAGGTTGAAAAACTCTTGAGATACTTCTGAAAGAAAATATTCCGACTGCTGGGAAACCCGCCAAATTAAGTATGCACATGTTGCCCCTGCAAACTGCGTTGCTACCGTTGAAATTTATTTGCCGAATGGATTACTGCTGGGCCGTGCCCCTGCACATAGTACACGTAAGCAAAAGATACTTAGGAACTTTTAATTATGGTCGCGGGAGTTATTTCAAAGGCAAAACCAACAAAGCCAAGTAAGAAACATTTAGCGGTTATCGGAACAGTATTACATGCCAAATAGAACTGACGGAAGTGATGAATTTATCTATACACTATACAACCATAAAACTAGAGAAGACGGCATTGCATATCCTTGGAACCTGCTCAATACTAAGCTCAACCAGAAGATCATTTTATGAAAGAAAAAACACTCTCCCTTCGGTTGAAGTTTTTTGCGTTCTAAATGCAGAAAAGTGAACTAAACTGCTAAAGTTTGTAAAATCTGCTCCCTTCCAAATTGTAATCCAAGCTTTTTACAAAAATATTGATTAAAATGAATTAATTTTAAAGTTTCCAAACTCGGCCGACGGCAAAAGCTATTGTAAAATATGCATTAATAAAGTTACACTCCTCCTACGAGAGCGGCCTGTAGAGTGAATCACAAATTCATCCAATTCCACGCATCCATCCAAAAGCATGCAGTAACAATGGTAAATACCCCTAACATATTTCAATAGTTAAGAAAGGAAATATTTTGTATTTCCCGCCCACACTACCCCGTATGGTTACAATTTATATAAAATCTGTTCACCTGCTTATCATAAGAGCTAGAACTCTAGGTCATGAGGTTAGCAAAATAATAAACGAACTGCTCCTTAATCAGCTCTAAGTTTTTAATTTTATGAACAGCAAAGCTGAGATTTCCTTGAAATCATCACATAAGCTAAACCCGTTTCGAGACTTTGATTTACAGATTAACACCCTCGTTAAAAAGTTAAAAAAAAAAAAAAACATTTAAATGAAACACAATTCAAAGCTCGTTCTAATATTGTGATCGTCCGGTGAGTGCCACAGCCCAGTGTTTCGAGTGCTACCAGTGCAAAATGATTTCATATTTTTCTGTTTACGAATACTCGTATTTGATGATGTTTTTTTTTCTGTTTTTCTGTTTTAATGGAAACAGGTTTCAATGTCATGTATCATTAATTTCGCATTCGAATAAAAAGTCAGCGCAAAAAAAACCCAAATCTCATTCATCTGGCACGGTGATGATGATACGAGCACTCTGCACGTTTCGAACATCTTTTTTCTGTTGATGTCGTTTTTTGCTGGATTACAACATTTTCAACATTTTCAACATTTTATTACGTTTTACTTTAAATGCACACACGCCATGTGCTCGTTTAGTGAGTTAGTCGTATACTTAATGATACAAAGATGTGCGTCGTGTTGTTCTCCTTCACAATTAGCAAATTGTGAATTATAAATTGTGAATTGTGAATGAAGAAATAAAATAACAACAACGACAAAAAGAGGAGTAAATAATTTTAAGCAAATAAATGCGAATAATTTGCATAAGAAAACAGATAACATCCCTGAGTGGTTTGAGTGCTGGCTTGTTTTTGAAACCGCACTTACCAACATACACATATATGTATAACTGTATGGCGCGATGATGCACATTAAGATGTCAGAGTCAGCTGAGGAGGGAACAAAGACGAATGAGCGATATTTTTTGGCAGATGATGTCATATACATAGATCAACCTCCATCTCGGTTCGTGAAAACAAAACAAACTTCTCCGAGAAGACTCTGTAGGACTTTTATGCAAACTCGTAGCCGTATCTTGGGAGGCATGTGCTAATCGGTAATGAAAATGTTTTAGCAGACTGGCTATGCAGTGACAGTCGCGTGGATTTCTTTTTCTTTCGTGTTTGCATTTGGTTTTAACCTCTTAAATGGTTAGGACAATACTGCGAAGGTGGTGGTAGTGTAGCATGTTTTGAGGAAAGCTGTTCATTTGTATGTATAAGCCACGATCCACACATCTCATAATTCTTAACGCGGTTAGTTAAGTGAGATTAATTTCTTCTAACTTAATGGGACTAATCTGCGTATAACGTGGTAATGAAGTTGAACTAGAAAACGGATGTGAAATTGGTAACTATGTATGTTATATTAAGATGGAAGAAGTTAGGTTCAAGTGGCAAGAGATTAGTAAAGCATTCGCGGGCTTGGCATCCATTTATTCATTAATGTATACACGTCAACCGTTGAATTATGTATGCAAAGCAGATAGGATCACATTATGTAATTTATTTCTTAAGTAAGGCTAGATATACGAATGTTATGACTTCTCTATATTGTACTGAGAATAAAAGAAGAAGTAGATGTTTTGCATCTTTCTTGTGGCAACTTTGCAAACCTCGCTTGGGTTTTAATGTATTCTCATACAGCGTTCAACAGTGCGATATATTTGCCAAAACAATCTGATACAAACAGATCAGTTCGGGTTTTTACTTTACTCGTGTGAGGGTATGACAATTCTGTGGTATCCCAAGGAGTCCTGAGCCCACAATCCACCTCACTGAGAGCGGCGATCACATCACCCTTATCCAGAAGTCTCATCACTCTTCGTAGTTGAGCAAACGAAAAGTGGTTCGCAGATGGGTATCTGTCTAAATGTCGGAGGAAATCGGGCAGTTCTACGACGCTAATGCATACCGCTACTTATGTCATAGAACAGTCAGTAACCCTAAATGGATTGTATCATGCCTCGCGGCTATCTGCTATAAAACGCAGGCAGCCGCAGACGTGATCGACGACTGGTGCAGGCTTTCGGTCAATCCGATCAAAACTTGGGTTGTTCTCTTCACAAGAAAAAGGAAGTTGATTGGTCTGACTCATGAAGCATCACTATTTGTTTTTCCAATGAATCTAAGTATTTGGGTGTACACCATGGATAACAAACTTCTTTGGAGTAAACATCTCACATCTCATACCTTCAAGGCACTGTCGGTTTTCTGGCATTGTTAAGGCAAAAAATGAAGCTTGTCACCGAGGAAGGCCACCTGGATCTACACGGCTATGTTAACACAACAGACTCAAAGTACAGTGCATGGGAACTTTCTCTAGCACGCCTGGCTTTACTCTAGATGCATTGAAAGTCTCCCTCTCCATGATATAACGAAGCGGTTTTTTGTACAACAAGGGCTGGAGTTTGGATGACCTTGCGCGTCGACTGCTTTTTGACTATTGCTTCTCGGACATGCGGTCTGATGCAATAACAAAAGAACTGCTGCTACTGTGAAAATACGAAATCCACTTTTTCGGTGTCCAGGAATTGTCTCGGCCAGAATCTGTGCCATGAAAGAAATGTAGTCTTCACAGATGACTCTAAACCTTTAGCTAAACGCTCTTACGTTTCCCAAGCAAGACATTTCCCTACACAGTCAAAGGCTGAATTCATTGAGTTTTGTTTGAGTCCTAGGCCACAATGAGATCACAGGAAGTAAAATCGTAAGTGCACTTGCTAGGCAAGGCTAACAGGTAAGTTTTCCAGGACACAAAGCCGCATTAGGATCACCTGAGGTCTCGGTTAGGGCTTTTATTAACATTTGGGACCTTATTTTATGGTAACATAGCAAATAATCATTTTTTCATAACTTAAAAACTCCAAGAAGTTCTTGGGATTACATTTGTCTCCAATAACTTCTCTTATTCGATATATTCTAATCACAGATTTGTAGAGTAAAAACATAAGGAACAATAACAAGCTAAAGTTTGGCCAGGGTAATGTACTCACTTTTTCCTTCAATCACGCCTAACACTCATCCTGCCTCAATGTAATAGCGGACAATGTAATTTGCGTCCACAATGATAGTACTAAGACCCTCAGGAGCTCCGCTGCAGAAATATTAAAGATTTCAACCCTGTTTAATTACCTAGATAAGAATGAACCTGGGACGCCTACAAAGCAACTTGAGAGATCTATGAATGAGAAGTAAAAGAGGCCCTGACAGAGTTCGTGGGAAAGATTCTACTAGTATAGGGTCATCTAGGTTAGGTTAGGTTAGGTTAAACAGGGGTATGATGGATATGCCTTCACACAGACACCAGGCACCAAAACGGGCCCATAGCGATCTCTGTGGAACCAGTTGAATTTGTCTTCAAATGGCAACAACCTAAACAATCGCCCTGGTGAAACATCCAATTTCCCTGCAAAAAAAAAACTTTGAAGTTCGTGCCGTTTTCGAAAAAGTATTTCCCTAAAAATTTTTTTCGACTACGCGATATTGGCTCGCATTCAGACAGTATGTGTGTTATGTCCTCAACAGCTTGCAGATCACCGCAGAATCTGCAAATATCCGTATCTGGCAATTTGAGTCCTATTATTGTCCTAAGCTTATCCCTGTTTAATTTTATTAACTCCCTAGATCTTTTATCGTGTCAAAAAGTGAGCAGAGAGCCTTGGATACCCTGTGTCCTTCAACACTTGACCACCTTAGGTTGGCAACCTTTGTGATTTTTTCCTCGATAGTGCCCCTCACACTGCAAAGGGGTGGTTTGATGTTGGCATCTTCCCTATTGTCAAGTAGCCCTACTTTTCTTTGCAAGCTCGTCTGCTTGTCCGCTCGTCCTGGCACTCAGCACAATCTTATCCGGTTCTGACTGCATAGTTCCTTGGGCACTGTGCGACAGCCCCTGACTGTATCAGAATTGATGTTGGTTAATTCCATTGCCTTGAGTGCGGTCTGGCTATCGATGTAGATAGCGATATGTCTTTCGGATACCGACCTCATCTGCATTAGCTCAGCCGTCCGGAGGATAGTCAGAACCTCTAATTAGAAGACACTGCTTGCCTTATAGTAGCCTTATAGACACTCTTAGTTCTGGGTCTTCTGAAAAGATGCCAGAACCTGTTCCTTTTTCTGTTTTCGAGCCATCTGTGAAAATTGCAATTTTATTTGACCTGTCCTCCCTCTCCGGAGGGAGATGTCGAAGTCGAGCAGGGAAGGAATTTTATCCGTTAGATTGCCTGGCAGTAGCTTCGTTAGGACCGTGCCATGTTCGAAACTACTGCTCTTGAATTAATCCATATTAGTGAGTCGTATCGCACAGTTGCCAGCATAGGGTAATCTAACAAGAGGTGTCATTTTAAATCAATAGAAAAACCCATCATTTTTATGAAAAGTGTTGATACTTTTATTTTAATATAAAGTATAAACTCTGAGGTTAATAATGGAATACAATATCTGTAAAATGGCCTAAAAATAGGCATTCTTTCGATGAAAGTTTTCGTCACGTTGTCGCCTAATTGCTGCTGTATTCCCTGCTCTGATATTTTCCTTTAGTGCATGAATCTTTGTTTGAGCATTGGCGTATACTTTATGTCTAACATAGCCCCAAAAGGGAAAAGTCTAATGGTGTTAAATCGCATGATCTCGGTAGCCAAATGAAGTCTCCATTTCGAGAACTATCACGTCCAGCAAATATGTCACGCAATAGAGCCATTGTTTCAGCAGGTATGTTGCGTGTCAAAATAAACGTCGTTCAGCATCAATTTTACGCAGAAAAAAGTCAGTTAACAACGTTCGCTAATGCAATCCATTCATTGAAACGGTCGCACCAGCATCGTTTTCGAAAATATATGGCCAGCCCCAGATACGACAGTTTTGTTTGTTTATGTACCCAGACAAATGGAAATGAGCCTCATCACTCAGAAAAATTTTGTGTAAGAAATCATGATCTTGTTCACTCATTTCCAACATCCTATCAGCGAAAGTACGGCGTTATGCATAGTTTGCTTCAGTTCTTGTGTCAACTGGAACTTATAAGCATGTAGGTCAACATCCTTATGCAAAGTGGTTGCGGATAAGCCCAATTCCTATGATCGTCTCCAAATGAGCACACCTGGGTTTTCAGTCACATTCTCAGCAACGATGGCGGAGATATTTTCAGCCAACCTCGCCCGACGAACACGATTTGGAGTGTTCACCTCACTAATCTCTCCGAGACGTTCAAATGTATCGATTAAACTCACTATAGCTGTGCGAGAAGGCTCTTATCAATGACCAAAAGCAGTACGAACTTCACGAAACGTTTCCGCGATATTTTCCACGTTTTTGTAGTGAATTTTCACTATTTCACATGTTGTGCTAGTACGAATCGATCCATATTTAATAACCCCTTAGTGTTTACTTATCAGAAGTCATCGCAATGATAGTTGAATATTGATAGTTGAAAAGTGACGCGAAATTTAAAATTACACCATTTGTTGGATGACCCTCTACAAGCGAGTCCTCGAATGCATCACGAATTCTGAGCGCATTGAAGCACTCAGATGGCAGCTGGATTAATTATTGGATATGCTTATCAAATATGAACCTTACTTTGCTGCATGCAACACACCACACACCTACTTTTTGGAAACTTAAGTATCTACAGATCAACCTAGACACGATTTGTGGAAAAAAGCTGAAAATGGGAGTTTGCATCTTAAAACTATTCAAGACGCCAGGACTCGACAGTATCTTTCTTGCAGAACTACAGAATGCTTCTCAGAATATCAGAGACGTAGTGATACGAGTATGCATTTTAAGAACCAGTCTTGCTCGAGGTACACTGTCTTATCCCTTGAGGCAGATTTCGGCTTTGGGCAATTTCAGAAACTCTTTTAATTGTCCACCTTCGACATAGTTAGCGTTGTTATGAAACATGCAGAATTGCTCTATTTTGGACTCTCCCCACAGACCTCAATTAATTTTTTATTTTTACCACAAAAGCACCAGGAATGGGCAGTGTGCATATTCATTTCGTGAAAACTCCTACTTGTCTTCTATTATTAAGGACTTCAGATCTATGCACAAGAGCCATAAACAAGGCGACAGGTGTCTTTACTAAATGATGGATTTCTCGACTAGAAAAGTCTCTGGGTATCTTTGGCCAAATTTCGTCCAAGGACCATTTTCCAGAGCATCTGAAAAACATGCATCTACACGTAACATTGATGGCCATGCCTGGAGATGCATTCTTCATTCTTCATCATTCTTCAAAGTCCATCCAGCATTCCTCATCGATCCGTCATAATCTTCGGTCTGTTGGATTTCTCACTCAATAGAGCGTACATATGTATTTTATTGCTTTAATTGAATTCTTTAGTATACTACTTGCATTCAATAGATTTACGATGTTTATGTAAGCAAACTCTATTCCGGTTGGCCGTGTATAATTCAACTTGTCGCTATAATTGCGTCGATGACATGCGCAATATCTGACAGAATCAAGTGAGAAGATGAAAAAAAGAAAACAAAAATGTTTTGCTAATGATATTCGTATTTATGTACAATATGTAGAAAACAAATCATTAGTCGTAGATACATACATTTACAAGTTCGAGAAGCGATTAATGAGATCACTGAAAAAGTGATTACCACCAGGAAGGGGAGCTGTTCGGAACTTGGTCGAACAATGGAAATAGCAACTTCAACTACACCCACAAGCGCCTCCGATTGGTATTTCAAAAAGGTTTCTTTATTCTTTTTTAAATCAATATATTGTATTAATGTATTTTCATATCTGAAATTCAATGTCAAATTTTCGAAAATTAAAAACCGACCAACACATGAAATAGTGCGAAGCCCCTGAATGATATCATCGGCTATGGCTGCGTGTTACTTTGATTACGTTCGAGGGATAGTTTTGTTGGTTTAAGTTGGTTGATTTGCTGTAGGAGTAGGCAGACACGTTTGTTTACGTCGTATCTGTCGGATGTTCAACTGAAATTTTTGTGAAATTTCAATCGAAAGTGAGATGAATTTTTATACAAATTTGGTTTGCAAATTCACGCCGAACGCTAATTGTATTTTCTTTAGTGTCCAAATTGTTTAGGCATGGCTGTCCAGTTACGTCTCCGATATTGATGGTTAAGGTCAAATTGATTGTAAAGTGCTTATGTAAATTTGTTTAAATCCTCTTACGATACACGTAGTTGGTAGTGCAAAGAATTCGGAAGTGTTTCAAAAAAAAAAAATGGAATTAGGGTATAAGTGTGGGAAATGGTATGTTCGTTCGGTCACGGTCACTTTGGCGTATGAGTGATTTGATGTGATTTTTGGAAAAAATCTTCCCCATCAGATGGTCAGTCATGGTCCGTCGGGTTCAAAAAAGTCACAGCAATGGACTGCTATCCTGAAGTTTGTATTACAAATTACTTGGCATGCCACGTATCCTACAAAAAAAAAAAAAAAAAATTAAATTGCAACCGGTAGCTTCGCATGAACCCTTTTTGATGACATACCAGAGATGCTTTATTTTCAATCTGCTCCTTCTGAAGAAGGGGCTTATGAGGTGCTAAATTCGATAGAGGTGCTTCATATCGACTGGGACTTCTCCAGAATTTGGCGTAGTGTGAATATTTGGTCGATTGTGGTTTTACCGGAACTAACACCGCAATGATAAGACCAATCAGATGTTTTATGCAATGTTAAGAAGACTAATGCCTTTATAATTAGCGCAGTTAAGAGGGTCTCCTTTCTTGTTTAAGTGAGAGACGGCATAGAAGTTTGAAGTCCCACCGTATTGATAGTATTAAGAGTGAGTTAGCTGAACCCTCTCGAGTACACATAATGCTAAACTTTTTTCTAAGGCAGTCTACCATACTACATACGTTTCGGCCTGATAATCGAGGTGTTGTCTAGTCGGCTGCAGGTTAAATTATTTTCTTTTTGCAGCAGTAGAGAGCAGTTAGGGACTTTCTTAGCAGATAGCCAAACCTTTTTAATTTTGCTGGTGACATCAAAAGTGCCAGAATTAATCCGGACAACGTTGTTAAGAAGACTGGTTCCGTGTTAGTTGGATAACCACTTAAATCACAGTAATAAGATCAGGTAGCAAACGTGTGTAGATCAGGTTGTAGTAGCTCAAAAAGTTACCCCAATTCCGTATTCTCAGAATAAGGATTTTGGGGGCTAATTTTAGGGTAGTGCAATATTATTTGTGACGTGCGTCGATGAGCCAAAAGTAGCCTCGGTTACTCTACAGCTCAACAGGTAGCCTTCGTTCAATTTCGAATGGCGAGAAAAAAAAAACTTAGTCATAGGCAGAAGTAGTAGGGTGATGACACAGGCCAATAACAGCTGATATCGCCGCTGTCTGTATCATGCTTAAAAAAAATTTTTTTTTTGTGGGTTCACCAGCTTGCATGATTTGTAATTTGAATTTTGCTGCGGGTGAGGCCCCCAATTAAAAACTACCAACCATATGGAAATTGGTTAGTTGGAACCATGGATTGGAATATAGAAGAGAGGAGGACAGCGTACATTAGGAGGATTAGTGTTGAAAGAAATAGAATTGGAAAGAGAGGCGCAATCCACCGAACCAGAGAGCAACCAATGAATGAAGAGAGTGTCAGCTACTTCGTCGGGCGGATACAATCGCAAGAGATCACCAGAGCTATTGCAAATCGCGTATCTCCCAACTTCTTCCATAAAAACGCTTTAACAACATAAAGTACGGAGGTCTAGTGGCAATGCTGAAAGGAGGCCATCAGAAATGCCGCCTCTGAAGTGCTAGGTTTAACAAAGTGACCACAAACAAGAAACCCATGGTTCGACGATGAATGCCGACGTGCACTTTCAGCCAAACAGAAGCTGGCTAGAGAGGTATACTGGTTGAGGCCCAGGACCGCATTGATCTGTAATACGCCATCGAAATTAAGTAAAGTTTTCATTAATTGGAGTTGTCCATTCTCAGTCATCACTTTGGCGAATGAGTCTGAAGGCAAAAACATATGATCAGCCTACAAATATGTGCAGCATGCTTGCTCATTAAAGTGTAGGCCAGTTTGAAAGTGATTCCAATTTTACAGAACAAATCGTCTTCAGCGACGAAGTTTACTTTTTGTTGAATGTCTTCCAACCACGAGAGACCAAGAAAAAAAAGACTCAGAGTCTGATGAAGACTATAAGTTTGCGGCATCAGTGAACTATATTCTAAGAAGCGCATAGAAAATTGGAGATTCTCAAATGAAAAGCTGTGTCGGATGGAGGTAGACAACTTTGATTGGTTGATTTTAACAAAACCGGACCACTTGACGTAGCAAGCCGATAGAAGGAAAGATTTCGGTCACTCAGATAATATCCTTCACAATGTCGATGACTCTTTAGAGATTTCGTGATTTCAACAGTATCGCGGGACCCATTACACCCTGGCTCAAAGTGGCAACAGAACAGATATCGTGTGAACTTATCTGTAAACCACCAATCTGTTTGTCACAACATAAGAAATGCCTCCCTTACTAAATGAGTGTCGACACTATCCAATGTCACATCGCTTAATTACCGTTGACAGTTGAAAATAATGGTTTTTCCATTTAGGCAATTCGACTACAAATCGATCTACAAAACCCATCATTCCCAGCACTTTCCTTGCTGCTCTTACAATGACATGGACATGTGAGACCAACCATCTCCCATTGCAGTATCTATCGTCCGTCTATCTAAAGTCTTTGTCTTTCGACTGAAAGACGCTTTTCACTTGACGACACAAACAACTTAGTGGAAACGATAATGACCTGCCTCCCCATAATGTGTCATCCCATTCAAGCCATCAAAAGACTGTAAATATAAACTCCCATGACATGCATTTCATAAAAGAAAATAGGAAAATGAAGAAAAAACAAAGAAACCCCGGACTATAAAAGTTGGCAAAGACACAAGTATCCCCGGTGGCGATGTACTTTTTCCACTCTAAAAATTGAGCCAACAAATTGCACTCTCTTCTATTTGGGCGCTGCTGCGGCTTATGAACACATTTCTGCTCCATCGAATGAACTCAGATATTGCACATACAACTTGGGAGTCCACCAAATGTCTATCCATCCGTCTGTCTGTCATTCTTCCGAGACACCACACATATGAAATTGTAATTATGCATGTATGTGAATTGTGAACATGACTGCAAGTACTCCTCCTCGTGGTAAAATGCTTGCCAAAGTGCTTGATCGCTAGTGAGCCGCTGTAACGGAGCACGACTATGAGTGCAAGTACGAATATTTGAATGTTGTTCCAGTAGTTCCATAGCCACAATACCCGGTATTGCCAAATTAAATTAACATTATGATAATGAGGTTAATGAACGCATCCACTAGTATGTATTCGTACGGTTTTCTTTTTCCAGACTTGTAGTGCTACTGTGCTGGTGTTGCCACTCTTCTTTTTTTTACATTGTGGTTGCGGTTGTTTGCAATTGACAGCTGTGTACTTGTGCTTTTGCCGCCAGCTATTACTTTAATTTTGCCCGTGCCGTTGCCATCCCACTGTGGCGCAGTAGTAAATAGTGTGTATGCACTGCACAGTCAACTTGACATTCACACAGTTGTCGCTGTTATTGTGCAACAAGTGGTGACATCACGACAAACATTTTAATTACAACAAATAAAAATGGTGGAACAAAATAAAAATAAACATGTCCACCACTGACAGCAGCATGGGAATGACCAGCAGGCTGATGTGCCGGTTGGATTGTTTGTAGATTCGTCACTGTTGACAAAACCGTAAACTGTCAACCGTAAACCTTTTTAAGTGGCGATGATTTTTTTATTTTTTTTTTTCGTCGATTCTGTCAGTAGTTCGACTGGGTATTGTTAATGTCACGCGGTAGTGCCTAGTATGACAACGGCTTCCGTTTTTAATTGGAGGGGAGGAATTATATGGGAAGCACCCATTTATGGGACACGAAACTGTTTTAAATAAAAATTTGGCCACTTTTCCACTGACTTAGGAGACGTTAGTATGGATAGCTAATGGACTCCTGCAATTATCACTTGATGACTGTTTATGTTGAGCAATAAATTGTAAATGTCTAATTGAATTGCAAGCTCATGTCCGGGACGGTACTGACTACTGACGCTCGGTTTGGATGACTTTATTACAACATCATTGACCGCACATGCTTTCGTGTCGTACGGATATCTACTCTGCGAATGTTTGTTTCAACAGAAATGTCTTGGGACAGCACGAGATACATTTGTTGACAGATAGGTACAAAACCACAACCGAGTTGATTAGATAATGACTTACGATATTTGTAAGTTCAAGTTCAAGGCTCGCGATGAGGTTTATTTTTCTACATGTGGCTTCTTCAAACTGATTAGAGAAAGCCAATTAATTACTGAGGTTAGGTGTGCAAAAAGATTAATCTGAAGGTGACTGAGAGGTTGAAAATGATTCTAATCACGAAATTTCTGCTTTGATGTCTGAGATCTACCAACTCTGCAATGTGGTTGTTGTTTACATCAACCTGTGTACTAGATTGACGCCGCTGGAATCTTAATGAAACGAATAACTCAAGCGACTTTGGTGATTTGTAGTCAAGAAACGTCATCGAAGAAGGTATGGGAATATATCGTCAAGGATTTGTTCAGAGAACTCTGTTTCACGAGAAGTTTTACTCGCTGCAATCAATCAATCCACTTGTCTGATTTGCGGAGTTACGTAATTCTGTATAGGGTACTTTAAATCATATCTATAGATAGACTGATAGTTGAAATATGAGCTAACACAAAAAAGCTAACCTATGCACGTCAAATCAGATAAAGCATTTTATTGAAACCAGCAAAACTTCTGCTTATTACCCAAATGAAGTTCCGCAGGGAACCATTATTGGTCCGGCACTACTTAAAATTATATTTGCAATCAAGTTACATCTTATATATTGCGATTCTATTGTAACCTCTGAACCAGAGAAGACTCACTAAAACAAACCTTATAACACGTTCAGAGAGGGCCTGCATTGTCGAATTAGTATGGAACTGGTTGAAAGGTCGAATAAAGTCATTGCAGATACTTCGCCCTCTATACTTTGTGGTGAATGCAAGAGACAAATACCTGATAGTCATAGGAGAAGGCGTGGGTGGGCCACTGAATGCGGCAGCTCGGGCCCTGGATGGTGCTTGACGTCACTGTGGGTACAAAAAATATCTTCGGAAAAGTCCCAGGACAATCACAGACATGATTTTTGTCAGCCTGTTCCTAGCTGATTCTAAATTGGTTCTTAATTAGTTTCATCGTTTACGACCTGTACTAATGAAATCGCTTCAAAAGGCTTCAGAGCCGATGTGATGTCTAATCCAATACACCGGGAAAAGGTTTTGAAATGAGACCCACTGATATCGAGCTTATTAATCCCTACTTCTACAAAAGAACTAGTGAGAGCGTTAAGTAGTGAGTTGACCATGCACCATAGCAATGTCGACAGAACGCCGCCTTGAGGGCAAGCCCTATTTAACCCAGACATCGTATATTGGCCGCAGTCAGCAGCCGTAATCCTTGTTTTATTCACCATCCTTAGTTTACCCAACAAACCTAGTGAATCGTCAATGCCATGTTGTATGGCTGAGTTAGACATGTCGTGCAAAGTTGCCTCAATGTCGATGAAAATGACCAACGCGTCGAGTGCGCCTTTAATTCTACCCAACAGATTTTGAAGCACACTTTTGTAGTATCTTCGGCATAGGTAAGCATGTTGCATCTTAGACAGAGGATGCATTCGAAAAGCAGTTTTGCGCATATGAAGCTCGATCATTCTCTCCATGCTCTTCTACATAAAGGAAGTCAAACTTTTAGGTCTGAATTTCGGTATAAAAGCTACTCTCACACTCCAGGGTTTCGGTATGTATGCCAGCGCCAGGCTAATAATAAAGATTCTCTTCAGACTAATCAGCAGCTTGTCTATACCTCTTTGTAGCATAAGGTGGTCTTTGACACCGGTACTAGACGACTTGAAGCAATCTTCCTGTCTTCCTCAGAAATTGTCCTAAGTGACTTGTTTAGAATTTTTTGATTTCCTTACGTAGTCGCTGTAGATTTGCGTTCCACCAAAAAACTCGCGATTGTTTTCTGTCTGGACATGCCAGTTCAAAACACATGGTGAGGGCACCCTTCAGATTCTGAAGAGCATTTTCTAGTTTTTCTTTTGTCCTGAGTTTAGGAGAACACTTAGATAAGTGGCTCCTTATATCTTGTATAGTTGGCTTTCCACGGATTCCACTTTTCCAACAAAGGCGAAACTTTGCATCCGAATTCTGAATTCAGTCTGACATGGAATACTTCAAAGAAAGATAGAAACACTAACTCATTTCTTTCTGAATCTTTCTTAGTATTCCAGTAAGGGAGTCCGAAATAAGACGGGAACAAATAATTTTAAGCTCGCTCGATATTTTTAGCAAAGAACAAAGTCAAAATGTCTCGTAGGGCGGCAGAGGTTAAGGTATCTTTAAAAAACTGTTTCAAATTCTTCAAAACATTACTGAGTAAGCAGCTACACTGCCTAGTCATGATAAATCCAACGCAATTTCCGGTAGTTCAAACAAAGAATATGCGTTTTTCCCTTTGCAATGGCACGACAGCAAGTAAGTAAACCTGGAGAGATTGGGCAACCAGGAGGTGAAGCTGTGGTATAAGGTAGGTTTAATCTCGTCGAAGGTTGAGATCATACTCGTACACTTTTCAGACATAAAATATTGGCATGTGGAATTAAAGATTCTCCAATCCATCAGATGAAAACACTGAACAGGTTAATGCATATTAACTTGGGACAGAGTATAGGACCGCCTATGCACTCTTTATATATCGCGAAACTTAACAATTTCTAATTACGTAGCCGTTTACAATTTTGAAAGATAACCCCAACAAATGTCTCCTCGATGTGGTCTAGGTATCATATTCACCATTCCTCGATTCTCTGTTCTATTAAACAGGGGGAACTACATACTCGAACATACTCCCACCTTAGAGTGAGTGTGGTAATGCATCCACTTTAAAGGGAATTGAGCTTATTTAGTCAGAGAGGGATTCGTATCTTAAATTAGACAAAATTTTCAATCAATCACAATTTGACTAGATCACGCTGGTGTTTTTCGGGCACAATGGTGATCAAGGAGGCATTGGTCTATTTGACAGTCAATCAGAAACCAAGTCCAAGGAACCGCACTGTGCAGAGAACACATCAAACTGTCAACTGCAGTTCAACATGCTACTCTTAAGATTCTGCTTACAAAGTACATGCTTGGTACTCGTATGTACCATCTTAGTAACAAGAGCAATTTCACTTAAAAAAAATTCTCTGACGTGGCATATGGTATCCCGAGACAAATCTGGCGTTAGTTGGACCATAAATCTAGTCTGCTTGATTTTTATAAATTTGTTGCAAACCAGTATACATACAACAAAAGGCTAAGGCGGGCTTCTGGTTTTGCATGGGTTTTGGGGAGAAAAATTAAGGGAAACCTATTGTCCATCTTCTATGAAATCTGCCCCCTTAAAGTGCTCTCCTCTTCGACAATCTTAACGCAAGGAGTGAGAGCGAGTCCTTGCGGCAAGGTCTGGGTGGCTTGTAGCTAAGTCCCGGAGGAGCCACAAGTAAAAATCGACCCATGATGTAATAAAAGTATCACAATAGACCCATTCTTGTCTAAATTTGTCTGAAAATGTCCCTAACCTAGCATTGAATAACCTAACTAGCGGTGATCCACTATTCAAGCACCAACTGCGTGTAGGCCTATATTTAAATTTATTACAGATACAGTAGAAGGTAAAGCAAAACTACCTGCAACACAGTAAGAAGCTAGGCAGTCTTGTTTACTCAGCTGAATCTTGCACATTTCGACTTTCAGGCATTCATATTGCATTAATGTGAGGTTAATGCACTCCAACGTCACGGCAGTCTTAATTATGTAATATCGTAGTACACATTATTATTTACTCGTATCTAATGTACCAATCGTATCATAAGGCAACATAAGTCCATGTTCTTCTTTTGACACTCTGTAAAGCTTAACCAAAGTATTTAACTGTGGCGACTGTAGAGCAAGCCGACTGCGCAATATGTATTAAATCCGCTCGAATTGATCTCAACCCTCTTCGTCAGTCTATTGATGCTCGTTTA
The DNA here is from genome assembly GCA_949129095.1 of Volucella bombylans. NCBI lineage: Eukaryota > Metazoa > Arthropoda > Insecta > Diptera > Syrphidae > Volucella > Volucella bombylans. The sequence continues at coordinate 113,178,406 of OX422144.1, read as the reverse complement.
AAGCAAAAGCGATGTCAATGAACTTCAAAATATACAAAACACATTGTCATTGAGACAAATTAACACACATTCAGCTTTGACAAACTTCCGTGTATCTGAATGCCTTTCAATCAACAAAACCGAATGATGGCTCATTCGGGGGGGAAAGATTAGGGCCTCAATCTTTTCTATTGTGTATTGTGATCAAAGCGGAGATATATAGTTTTTCCAATTTCAAAGATGATTTGCATCACCTGGTCTCTAAATGACAACTTAAGAATTCGACTCAGCACCATCTACTACACTCATCTATCTCCTAAGCACGGTCGTCACAAAATCTTCATGTCCCAAAGTGAAAACAAAAGTGAAACGACATTTCAAAGCCGTCACGGGTCAACGATGCGCATCCGAATACGAGACCATTTTTTAAATGTTCACTAAAAGACTTGTATCTCAAACGAATTCCGTTCACGTGAAGAGATGAAGTTGTTTATTTGTTTTAATGCGTGCAGTGACTTAATGTTATTGAATAGCTGGGTTTGGTAAGTTTTGAATATCTTTTGGGCGCATTTTCTTATCAACGGCAACTCTCATGTCTTGAAGTGGGTTACTTTTACATAGAAAGCGCCTGACTGCAACGAAGCAACCAAAAGCCTCAGGTAAGGATGGATCAACTGCTGACAAACCATGTAAAAGAAATAAGGGCAACGAACTTCGAATGATCCATAATAAACTCCGAACGTCCGAAAAAACAACAGACGATCTTGATCGCTACGCCATTCAAGAAGTGTAAGAGGATAAGAAAGACAAAAAGAGGATGAAAAACTGTGACATACGAGTATGTACGATGGATGCGAATTTGTCACTGCCAGAAAGGCAAAAGACTTGAATTCTTGACTTGAAAATCAAGGCTGAATTTTCGCCCATTATCCTACGCTTGCCTTTACCGTGGAGTAGGAATACGACACCAAAAACAGTTTCTATCAGCCTCTGAACAATACGTATGACGAGTATGTTAACATTTTCCCGAGTGTTTTTAACGCAAAACCAAGAATTGAAAGCATCTTCAGTGGTAAAATTGGAAAGCAAAGCCTTTAGGACGCAACCTCTGACAACGAATTCAGGCTAAAGACCTTGATCCAGGGTGAATCATTGTCGTACCTAACACGCGTTTCCCCCATTTCAATATTCAAAATGGGACTTAAAAGCTCCTGATCGATCAACCGTCAAATAAACTGATCACATTACGATCGACGCCAAGCCCTTCTTTATGATGATGGATGTCCAAATGTCTCGAGAGAACATTTGGCTCAAACAACTAGTTCGTTGTAGCCAGGATACGGTTAAAGATATCTCGAATATTCTAAAGATAAGAAAATACTGTGAAGAAGTCAGACAAATGCAGTCCTAGAGTATCGAGTATCCTTTAATCGCCCAAGAGGTCAACACTAAGACCAGTAGCGACGCTGCCAAATAGCCGCCTGTGATGTTCCAGGTCTCTCCCGGTTACCACAACGAAACAAGGAGCATATAGAGCAGTGGTGCACAGAAAGGTCAGATCTGCTCGCTACCTCAACGAATGGAAGAGACGCGTGGTCGAAGAATTACGGAGGTTCAGGAATGAAAATCGAAAATTTAACCAAATAAATAAATAATAGTAGAAGGCCAGTCGGTGGTAACCTCTAACATCTGATCTCTGCAGACTGTATATGGCGATAAAAATCAAGACTCGAATGTTCAGAATGAACCATATAATCTGGACGATGATAACCAACAATGCTGTCCACCCAACTCATCTGCAATATTTGGTAGAAGGAAAGCATATCCAATTAATGGAATCTTAGGATAGTTCACCCGATTCTCAAGGAAGGAAACCTTTCAAACTGCACAAACTACAGAAACATAAGTCTCCTAAATATGACTTACACCCTGCGGAGATTGAAGTGCTACCAACTTCAAGTCACTGTTACTGTCAAAATACAAATGACAGCATGCTGACAGTAGGTAGTGCACAGGTCAGTTAGTTTTTTTTTATGAATTTCAATAGTAAGAGTAGAGCTTCATTTAGCTGGAAAATTGGAATCATTTACCGTTCGTGAACTGCAACATTTGAAAGTGAACAAAATATTTGTGTTTCGTACCATAACACGTTTCAACGATACCGGCAACATTACAAAGCGTTATGGTGGTGGTCGGAAAGGAACACTACTAGACTAGCAATAGCGTAAGAGTTTAAGAATATGAACAGAATCCGATAGAGAGCGCAAGAAAGATGGCAACAGAGCTGCATGTACGAGTATCAGACCGGAAAATTAAACGCATGCTGAAAAATGAGCTTCAGATCAATCCATAGAGGATACAAAATACCCACGGTCTCAACGATAAGTAGAATAAGCAGCGCTTGAAAAGAGCGAAGAAATTGAAACGCCTTGCCGGTGCGTCTTTTTTGACAAAAAATTGTTCAGGATTCAGTAAGCTTTAAAAAAAACAAGACAAACGGGTTTGGTTGACGGCGAGATAATCGCAGAGCCATCTTCCGTAATGGTGTTGGCCGCAATGTCCGATAAGTCGCATTCCACTGGTATTCTTCTCCCCAAGATTAACGTACCTGAGCATCCCGAAAAAGTTCTGAAAGGAGCACTGAAGCCCTGGACACTTAAACAATTCGGGTCGACACCATCCACGTTCATGCAAATCTCTACACCGTCTTACAAAACCAAGGTGAACCAAGAATTGCTGAAGAACAACGTTTCGCACTTATTTTCCGGCGGACAATGGCTCGCGAATTCAACAGAATTCGGACTTCTATTATTTGGAGTGTGTTAAAGGCAAGGGTCAGCACTAAAGAATATAAAGGTGTGTACGCGATGAAAGCTCTTTGCCGAGAGCGGCTTAAAGTACCACAAGCCCATCTGCGGTGAGCGTGCAGCTCGTTCACGGACCGACATCAATCCATCATTAAGGCATCGAAATCGAAATATTACGACATTTTCAATTGGTAAGAATTCAAACTCCACAGGGTGTACAGTAAAGTATTTGCTGTACTGTCTGGCGCCTAGAGCATTTTGTCGATGTCTAATTTTGATATTCTTACAAAACTTATGCCATTGTGAAGGTGGACGATGGAGAATGCACTCTCCATAATGAAAGCGTGTAAAAGACTCACCGAAACCTTCGATAATCGCCACTACAGCGATTTTTTCAACATCATGCAAAACTCACCCGCCTAAAATAGCTGTACAATCCTTCAATAATCCGCCCTTCAATTACCCGCTTGCACTGGTGATTTTGCCATAATCGAATACGGAATGATGTCATACTGTATAATTGAGTTATTGCGCACCTAGTTCCCTGGCCGCATAATTTCGCGCTTCGGAGACACTCATTGGCATTAAGATCGTGCGTGTTAACACCATTAGACATATTTCTTTGGAGCTATATTAAAAGCAAAGTGTACACCAAGCATCGCCAATACTGAAAATTTCGAGAAAAGGATGAGGGTCTGCAAGCAGAGCCGAGGCGGTCATTTGGAAGATAATGTGTTCCATAAATAGTCACCATGTATATTCATAAAGCAATAAAGGTTTCAGAGATCTCTCAACAATTAGCTGCCTTGTCTTGTCAGAAAATTTGAAAACGATGATTACATTGTTGAGCTATATAAAGTGGATGAACTATAACGCTCTAACTCGCAAAATCTTTGATTCCACAACAGAGGAATGGCACAGTAGAGGAATACCTCGATTTAGATGGAAAGGGACCTGAACATGTCGTGCGTAGCTGGGATCATTTACTTTACGATTCAGCTCGAAGCAGATGTTTGTCGCTTCTCACCATCTAAATTAAGCCAAGTTAGTAACATAAGTATTGCATTGGGCCTGCTACTAGGACATGGACTGGGGCTGCCCTATGCCCACACTTTGAAAGTTGCATCTAAAAAGTGTGTACAACGCTTTGGACTTATAACAGAAGCACATTGCTTTCGATGGGATTTGAGCGATCAGGAAATATATACATAGAAGACTATGGATTCAGGTCTAGAAAGCCATAAAAAGGCCATAAGCCTAAGGATGAAATTACGGACTTGAAATTTCAGAGATAAAATTCAGCCCTCGCAAATAGGGTTTTAAATTCTAAGTCTGAAATAATGTGCCTGAAGTTGTACTGCTAAAGTTAGGGGGATCAAATTGTGTGACCAGAAGTATTGGAACAAATTTTAGCGATGTTTATCTCTTAAAGCAATGTAGGTTCTGGGGCTAATAGCAAGAACTTGGAGAATTTCAATCGGTGCAACCGTCCGTTATAATCTAATACTTGAGGTCATGGTTATCGGTGAATAGACCATAGATGAGCCTGATGCAAGCAGCTATTTAAAAATCCGATAAACAGTTGGCTTTCTAACTCTAGAAACTACTTGAGGGCCAACATTTTTTTTTATTTAAATCATCGACAGCTATCGGGATCTACCATCAAATCTCAGTGCTACAATAATCTTGTATTTAAATTGCCTTTGTTAGTAACGGCTTCTTTCAAATTTCAACGTAGATGACGCTAATTTCTTCGCCACGTGAGCTCGCATCTTCTGTTCGATTCTTTACGATCAAAACGTTACGACTTTATTTATTTTATTGTTTTCTTTTTCTTAATTCTTTTTTGCAGAGAGACACAACAATTTGTATCTACTCGTACAACTAGTTTGTGATGTTTGTGATGTGAGAGAAGTAAAAATAAGAATTAATTCCATGTCGGCATTGAGAAATTTACCGGTTTTACGAATTGAAATTAGAACGACAAGCCTTAGTGAGTTGACAAACTTGTAACATATCTTGTATCGAATTGTGTGTCGGCGAGCCAATTAAACAATGTCAACCCGGGTGCCGTATTCGAATACGAATATGCGTATAGATATTCGTTCTTCCGACCTTGTTCGCACTGCAACAAATTGCAGAAATTGGAGTTATGCCAAAACCAGGAAATGACCTCAAAGATACCAAATTAATTTGATGATCCGTCTTCGCAAGCGATTGAATAATTTAAGACAAAAGAATGTGGCAGTTACGAATGTAAACTTTATAGATACTCGAACATGCATAAATTTACGGGATTGTGTTTATCTTTTGGTTATTGAAGTGGAAGATATCAGGTTTGGAGTGGAGTGTATTGGGATTTCCATTTGGACATTACTAAGCGAATGGAAGTCTTTTTCGAGGAATTCTTATGGTTTTAGTGAAGTCGTATATGTAGACGTTAGTGTATATGGAGGTAGTAAAGTAATTTAGTCGACCAATGAGTATGGATAGGCGTCTGCACTTAAATTCAGTGGAAATGATGACTAAGCACAGATTTGTTGGTACTGAGATTCAATGCAAATCGACGGTGTCATCACAGTGAGAGGTGATTTGCTAATATGGTGATTTACATTCTTAAAAGATGATTTTTTTTGTTTTAGGAAATCGACTGCTGACTATGAAGCTCTATTTTTAGAAGTCGTTCTGCAGTCTCTCTTCAAGCACTGAATACGAAAGTATGTGTATAGATCGACGAGTATTTAATAACTATACGTTTTTACTTCTACCAAACTTCGTTTCGTTGTACCGGATTTGCTCTCAGAACTTTAACTGTGTCAACTTTGAATTCAGGATGTGGTTGCTACAGCTATAAGCAACAAAACGAATAAATTACGCCAAAAGACCGTTCATGCATCCACTATATCCGTCATGAAATCCAACATTAAATCGAAATCTTAAGCGTGGACGCAAGTTCGGGTGTCGAGAAATTCTCCTCTGAGTCTTCTCTAGCGGGTTCATTATCAATTTCATTTTCCCTGATCCCATTGCGACATGGGGCCCAAACAAGACTCAATGAATTCAACCTTATGACTGAGTTCTTGCATTATTGGACAGGGTTGGAGAGGTAAAAATGTTCAGCAAGGCATTAAGGGCGATTTGTCCTCCCTTTCCACTGATTCTTCACAATAAAGTTCATTGTCTTCAGAATCGAGTATATCTCCACTTTGAAAACATAGAAACGTTTTCCTAACAACGAGTGAATTCTAACCGTGTTATCCTCCAAAAAGACACTAGGGCCGCATCCCAGATTCTAATTCTGTAGCTATCCGTGAATAATCTACTACAAGGTGGCGCAAAAATTAATCATCCAAATTTGTTTTTGAATTACTTTTTTACTAAATAAAAAAAATATATTTTAAGTGATGGAATTTTTTATTTGGACTTTGTTTCTGTTAAGTGGAAAAGATGGTATCCGCCAAGTGGCTGCCGCCAGTGTTGCTACACTTTTGTGCCCATTTTGTCGCATTTTCCATGACTTTTCGCAAGATTTCCGGTGATCACTGTTCGCATTCCTGTCGAATATTCTCTTTAAGGGCTGCGATTGTCTGAGAATTGTTGGCATAAACCCGCGACTTCAAGTAGCCCCAAAGAAAGAAGTCTAGGATGGTTAAATAGGGCGATCTTGCTGGCGATGCCAAATCGCCAAAACGGAAGATTACGCGACCCGGAACGCTTCACCAAGCCCAGGTCATCCCATTCCGGCAGTAAGAAGTCGTTTATCATGACCCCATAGCGTTCGCCAGTAACAGTAACCGTATTGCCGATGGCGTCCTCAAAAATATACGGCCCAATCATTCATTTCGCGTGAACGCCGCACATAGTGACTTTGAGTGGATGTAATGGCTCTTCGTGCATCACACGCGGATTTTCAATGCCCCAGAAATAAAGATTTTGCTTATTGATGTAACCGCTTAAGTGGAAATTCGCCTCGTCGCTCATCATCCTCTTCGTTGTTGAGATTGAGGATGGCTTTGCAATAATTCACACGGCATTAACTGATGTAAGTCGTTCACTAAAATTCGCTGTAGGGTTCGTCTGGTGATGTCCAATTGCGTTGTCCAATCGTCATCTGATTGATGTTCTTCGTTTTCAGCGACATCGACAGCCACAGCCGCGATATTCTCGGCCAAACAAAGCTAAAAAAGCATATTCTGAGTCGTTCTTATACCTTTAGTCCTAAAAAGTCTTCCAAAAGGCTTAAACCTTGGATTTCCAGTTACTTATTGAACAAAGTTAAGGCTAAAAACAAACTTAGAACTAAATGCTATAAACACCCTGGTGATCTGTACTTAAAAAGGAAATACAAAAATCTGTGTACCGAACTTAAAAGTGAAATTCCAAATTGTCGTGATAACTATTACCGTTCTAAGTTCAATTCTGCTAGAGGTAACTTAAAAAGTGAATGGCAAATTGTTAACAGTATCTTAAACAAATCCTCTGTTGCAATAAAACCGACTGTTATTCGTGTTAATGACTATGTTGTATCTGATAAACTAGCCATTGCAAATGCATTTAACTGCTATTTTATGAACATAGCCACCTGCATGCAACCATTCAACCTACTTGTCATTTCTGTTCGACTACTGATTGCTTTGCTGAACCAATTTGTTCTAATAGTTTGAAGTTTTAAAAGTTATCGGCACTTTAAGAAATACTTATTCATGTGGTGCTGACGGTATCTCTAATATTCTCCTTAAACAAATTGCTTGTCATATAATGGATGTCCTAGCTTACATTTTTAATCGCTGCATATTTGAGGGAATTTTTCCTGAAGACCTCAAGTGTGCTGATGTTATCCCATTATTCAAAAAGGGTTCTACTGTTGAAATGTGTAAATATAGGCCCATCTCACTCCTCACAGTTATGAGTAAGAAAAGCTTGTGAAAAATAGGATAGTGAGGTATCTCACAAAAGCTAAGTTTTTTAATGCTACACAATTTGGCTTTCAAAAGGGAAAATCAACCGAGGATGCACTCCTACAGTTTTGTGGATAAATAATGTCAAAGTTAGATCTTAAAAAGTGTACTGCTGGTCTATATATTGATATTAGCAAAGCGTTTGATATGGTTGATCATCTTATTCTACTGGATAAACTTGAAAAAGCACGTTTTCGTGGCTTTATGTTAGAGTGGTTTAGATCTTACCTAAGAAATAGATCACAAAGAGTAAAAATTGATGAAATCAGGAGTGATCTAATGATTCTCAACTTAGGGGTACCTCAAGGTTCTGTCCTAGGTCCGATTCTCTTTCTAATCTACATAAACTCACTTTTTACACTTAATTTTAAAGGTGCTCCAACGGCTTTTGCGGATGATATAGGTTTCTCTTATGGTTCAAATAGTCGCCTAGACCTGGTTTCCGACTTAAATTGGGACCTTAGTCTTGTAAGAACATGGTTTTATAAACACAACTTGCTTATAAGTCGTAAGACTAAGATTATGATTTTTAATTTGTCGTTTAACCTTGATCTGGATCTGAATGTTTATTTTCACTCACCAGAGTGTAAAAGATTCCTGTTTGCGAATTATAACTGTGGATCTGGGTTATCTTCTCCTTCTTTTGATGGCAGCCTGAATTGCAGTGATAAATTTTTCCCTATCGATATTGTTAGTGAGTACGAATACCTGGGACTTACTATAGACTCTAGAATGAGCTTTCTAATCATGTAGAAGCTTTGAGGAACTATTTCCGATGCACGCTTAGGCACTTCTTCTATTTGCGAAATATCTGTTCTACTATATTGCTAAAAATTATTTATTATGGTATTTTTCATTCAAAATTACAATACGGTATTACTTGCTGGGGATTTGCTTATAGAAATAAAATACAACCCCTTTTGATAATACAGAAATATATCCTAAGAAAATTATGCCGAAAACCTAGGAGATATTCTACGTACCCTTTGTTCTGTGACTTAAAAATTCTTCCCGTCCGACATTTATACTGCTTTAAGGTGCTGAAGATATTTTTTATGAAGTCTGGTAATCGGAACTTCCGACTGATTCCTAACTTTAACCTGCGTGGAAACTTTTCATACTCTGTATCTGTTCCACCCTTCCATACCACTGCTTATCGTAATTTTTATTATATTTTGTCTTTTTGTTTATTTAATAGACTTCCTATATCGCTCTGTTCTCTTTGACTATCTGGTATAACCAATGAAACAAGTTTTTATACTAATCATCTATTTGATGCTCTATAGCAAATTTGTAATATTATGTGTCTGCTTAAACTTGCTTTATAATATTTAAGTAATATTTGTATCAGTTTTCTTTTATTTGAGGGTCACCCCACCCATACATACATAATTTATTTGATTTGTCATGTTGTCAGGGTAATGGCATTCAACACTATTTTCATTACCGTAGTATAGAAAATACAGAATGTCAAATCAAGTTCTTAAATTTCATATCTAATCTTATTATTATATAGATTAATGTAAATGAATTTATTTTGAATTATATTGTTTAAGGAATTTACAGAATAATAATAAATAATAATAATAATAATAATAATAAAACGACCACTCCGGTGGCGGCCACGCCCTGCATTGTCTGCTGTGGTTCCACTCTGTTCGAGTCGAGTAGCTAAGCGCTGGAATGTTTGCCCAGTTGGCGCGACACGATTAGGAAATCGACGTTGAAATTCACGCTGCACTACCACCGACCGATTATTGGTAAAAACATCGACACAATTATTCCACGCTCTTGCGGAGTATAGCGCTCCATTGCTTGTCTATTTGCATGCTGCAGCTGTCTAGTTTACAAATGTCAAATATGATCGACGTACGACGCCATTTGCAAATATTATACCATCTTCCGATAGGGTGATTAATTTTGCGCCACCTTGTACATCCCTTTCCTGCATCAGATTCTGGTCGAAATCATTCCGGAGCCCAGAGAAAGCCAATTTCGCAGCAACAGGAGTTCGGAATCAAATCATTCAACGCACATGAACATCAAAACTCCATTGCGTGCTGTACCAAAGACCGTGTGGCAACAATGGAGTTGTAATAAACGTAAACCAAACTAAATGTAATAAATGTGAACGTAACGAGATTGTAATAGATGATGATGCGATACACAGTTGAGTGTGGAAAGAGAAAGGAGTTCAGATAGGCGTGAAGTAAAAACTCTATTGGTACTCGTACATCTCGTAGGTTTAATATATTTTAGGCTACCAGAACGAATTATCCACATAATTGGTGACTCCGACAACTCGAACAGATAATCACACAGTCAGGAATTCAATATCGAGATAAATATTATATACTTTCGACCGCCTAGATCGCGACGTACTTATCCCGTGTTAACCTCACAGAATGGCTACTCCAACAACAAAACAAAACAACTTCTGAAATAACCAGGGTTTGCATAAAAATCGTTCAATTTTGGAGTAAGGATCCACAGGAATCCCAATTCTACGGGGGTGAAATTTCAAAAGACGAAACGAAATATCACACCGTCGTCGCAGCGATAGAGAGCAACGTGCTATCATACATCTCCGACATAATCATGAACCAGCCCTGATCAGATATGACAAAACCTTAAAAGAAAGACTGTGCAGACAGTTTGCAGACTCTGAGCAGAGGCGTATAAAAAAGCTACTTCAAGATGTGGAACTTAGCGATATGCGACCATCCCAGCTGCTAAAGGAAATGCGCGAATTGGCTAGATCAAACATGAACGAAGAAATGCTTAAATCGATTTGACTGCAGTGTTTACCATTTAACATGCGCAGTATCATTTCCATTAGCAGTGAAGGCTTACAGCATTCATTATGGCAACATTAGTAGGTAAAATCGTCGAAATTAGTGACCAAAAGTAGACGTTCAAGGTCAGTTCATCACATCACTTCTGATAAATCCGATACTGAAATATGCTGGTATCACATGAAATATGGCGACACAGCTCGCAAATGTCGCCCACCGTGTAAGATCGAAAAACTAAATTCTTTGTGACATTTAGCGGTAAACCAAAACGTTTTCAGGGGAAACTGCCGCCTCTTCATCATGGACGCAAATTCCAATGTAAGATTTCTAGTTGACACTGGCGTCAACATACTCGTATCTGTCATAATGGCGACTCGAAATCAACGTAATCTGCCAGACCAACGACATTTGAGAAAAATTTAAGAAAAATTGCTTGGACTCAGACCAACGGCTGACTTTCTGCTACACTTCAATCTACAAGTCGACCTACGAAACAAAAAACTCGTTGATTGTTAAATAAGCCATTCACCTTGCTTCAACTTAGCCAAAAGGAAAAGGGGAATTATTAACCTGTTAACAATTGATAAGTCTATTCGATTTCAGAAATTATTATATGAGTTCAGGGACATCACACTTAGTACCACTCACCCACCACATTGTTACAAAAGGTCCAAAACTATTTACCCTCCCACGTCGCTTATCCACAGAAAATTATAAGCAGCGAAGGCAGAATTTCACTTCATAATAACAAAAGGTAGTTGCCGACCTTCCCGCAGTCCATGGACCCCCCAACTTGTCAAAAAACCTAATTGTGAGTGGAGGCCATGTAGCGATTATAGACGCCTTAACGCCGTAACCGAACCCGATCGTTACCCGTTCCCACATATCCACGACTTGATATATTCGCTAGAGAGGAAGCAGATTTTCTCGACAATAGATAGTTATAGTGTCTCACTAGATATCAGTTGAGCCAAACGACATCCCCAAATCGGCTATCACCATCGCATTAGACTTCAGTTGGACTGAGAAACGCTGGGCAAACATTTCAGAGATCCATGGACGACGTCTTAAAGAACTTTGATTTCGAAAACGCTTACCTCGATGACATCCTCGTGGCATCCGACAACACCGAACAGTACGAACAACATCTTCTCCGCTTGTTTCAAAAGCTGCGAAAGTATGGGCATCTTTAAATGCACAATGGGCCAGCGCAGCGTAACATTTTTGGGATATACTCGTGTGATTGACGAAAAGGGAATTCGACCGCCAGCAGAAAGAATTGAAGAAATTGAATTGAAGAAAGAATTGAAGCGAAGAAGAAAATCACAAAATGAAAACGAACTGCGTAGATTTCTTGCCATGGCTAATTTTTACCGCCGATTTATACGAAATGCGGCTGAAAAGCAACAAGCACTTTTCCAACTCATCAAGGTAATAAGAAGATCGACAACACCCTAATCCAATGGAACAGTGAGGTTATGGAAGATTTTCACAAGTGCAAAACCGATCTGGGAAATGCAACGCTTTTAACATTTACACGCTCAGATTCACTATTATGACTCATGGTACATGCATGGGAGAAGGCCGTAGGAGCAATATTGCAGCAATTCGCAAGTACTAGGTCACAGCAATCTTTGGGTTTTTAGTCTGAAAAGTTAACAAAGCATTTTCGGCATACCCTGGAAGGCCGTACCTTTGCAATATGACATAAGGTATACAGATCACAAGCCTTTGTCCTTTGCATCCGAACAAAAATTGGACAAAGCATCGCCCAAACAGTTACGGCACCTGGATTTTCTAGATCAGTTTACAACTTACATACGATGCACCCACGGACGCGAGAACATAGTTGCCGATACCTTCTTACGCATTAACACAATCCAGGTACCAGCCGCCATCAACTACGAAGAGTTATCCAAAAAGCATGATACGGACGAGAATTTGCAAAAATTGTTCCAGGTAGAGACCGAAAAGCTTCAGCGATTCTTCCACAATTTCGCTGCGATCCTACTTAACGAGAAGGTTCCAAATGTTGGGTTTCATCAGTATTCACGGTTTAAGCCATCACGGAATCAACAAAACTGTGAAGTTGGTTGCCGAAAGATTCGTTTAGCCAGGGATGAAAGGAAATTGTCGAAAAAAAATCACAGGTACACCGTCATCGCATGTCTCTCTAATCATAGATTTCAACACATCAATGTGGACATACTAAGTCCGCTACCAACTTCAAATGGGTATCGTTATTATTTGACCTGTATCGATAGATACACCCGCAGGCGTGAGTTACATCCAATGGCGGATATAACAGTAGAGAGCGTCGCACTTACGCTGTACTCTTGAGTACCAGTACGCATAACCACGGATCAGGGGCGACAGTTTATATCAGGTACGACCGCTTAAAACAGTGCATCAAATGGCATAATAGACCGTTGGCATTGTACGCTGAAGATTGTCATCAAATGGCACAGTACAGAACGTTGGACAGAAGTATTTCCGATGATTCTTCCGGGATTCAGATCGACTGGTGAAGAAGACTTGCAGCATCACCTGCCGAAATAGCGTACAGAACTCAACTTCGCATCCTCGCTGACGAATTTATTAAGGAACTCAAGAACACAATGAAATTGCTTAGGCCGTCGCCGACCAGTAATCATTCATCAAACACAATTTTCGTGGAGATAGAGTTTCAAACTTCACCACTCGCATTTGTCCGTACATATGCAGTTCGAAAGCCGCTCCAAACATATGAAGGTACATTCCGTGTCAACTACGTAGGACTTTCAAAATTCGGCGTAGAATTAAGAAGAATTAGGGAGGGAAGCCGCTACTTTTGCTATCGCTAAATTTTAAGTAACCGTTTGTTAAGGCCTTCCTTTGTACACTCTAATCTGCCTAAAACTCACTGATGAATCTTCCTGACCTTGACATGCATACCGATCTTACAGTGAAAGTTCTATTAACTTGCACTTGCCTTCCTGGAAATGTAATCAAACGCAATAACACTGGAACTCGGATTGATGGGAATATAGAGTCGATCACCCCTGTAGCCAGGACTTACTTTGGCCAGTAATCTGAGTAGGAAAAGGAATCTAGTCGAACCATAACGAACAGTTCCAGAACAAATTAATGCGGTGCTACGTTCTCAGATATCTGTGGTATGTGCACTTCTCATGACCGTGAACTACATTGTGAAAAAGAGGTGAAAAAGGTGAAGTGTCTGCGTTTGGTAGGGCAGCTGTGCTGATCCTAAACCCTTAACCACCTCCTATCCAGTTTTATCTACGGTCTAAGGTCATAATGGGATCGAAAGCAATAAAACAAAAACCACGAAATTCCTCAAAAACGCTTAGAGAAGTGTCTAGTCAAAGCTTACATTGCCAGCTCGGTCTATCGCGTGTACAACTCTCCAGAATTTTGGCAGGTCAAACGAATGTTTCTTGACATTTTTAGAAAGTTACTATAGTATTTGCAGTCGATCAGCAGAAAAAATTGCAGTAAGCTTACTGGCTTCTTAGTAGCTGCCTACGGTTCTGCTTAGCACCTTAATCTGGGAAGAGGAATATATAAGAGAATATGGAGTTTTTTGATTCACGGTCTTATAGATCAAATACAGACTAACCTGTTGCAAAACTGCATAAGCAGTTTCAAACGAATGATATCTGCTATACTTCGAAGAGTCTCCCAACATGAAAAGGAACAGAGACAGACAATACGCAGTGCATAGTGCAAGTACGTATAAGCTGACGAAACCATAGACTCATGCCGTTCTCCATTCATTTCGTAGCTTATGAGCATCATAATCTTAAAAGCAAACCACAGAAGCGCCTTTTCCACACCCATGGTTTCATGGCTGAATATTTTGTGAGGTTTTGTATCCAATACAAAGAGCCGGCTACATAGGGAAGCAGCAACAGCCTTGGAATCTTGAAGATTAATCTGAATACTCGTAAATACTGGTAAATACTGCGCTAATCATCCCTTTTTTACCCGTTTTGTGAAGAAGAGTAGGGGCAGGTAAGGACGGTTTTCTGATCGAAACAGAAGCATAGTGTAAGCAAAAAATTAAACAAGAGTCGGTTTTCTTTGTGTGAGAATAGATTTTTGATTACGAAGTATCCAGTCCGGTATGAAATCTGGAAATGGAGACCCGTCAGCAAATCTTTATCCGATTCCTGAGTTGCCCCGTGATACACTAGATATGTGGGTGCCCTGAAAACAACAAAAGTTGTGGTTTTCAGCAGAGATTTTTGACACAAAACTGCTCAGGCATTCTGAGCTTCTCTGCTTCATTCAAGCTGTTGTCGTTGCACTACATACTGATTCCAAGCATCAGAAAGTACTTAGGGTAAGTTTATCAGCGACATTAATTTCATCTATTCGAAACGCAGCTTTGGTGATGGAGTAGAGATGAAATTCGGACCCTATGCACGGGAAGACCACCATCGGGGTTGTTTCTCCAAGTGAACTTAATCACTTCAATTGGCTTCCATCTACCGGGGCTATGGTCTGTAGTGTTGCTATGCCGGTTTCATCTGGGCATAGTGTGTGTTTGTAAAGCCACAACTGGTTTTATTTTTAGCGATGGGTTTTACAACTTCGACGATCTCCGGCATCAACAGTGGGAGAGACAGAAACCTTTTCCTCCTAGGGAAAGGACAAGAAAGCAGACTCAGCTTCGAGAGCTTGATCGGTTTCATGTTCTGTGATTTCTACCGACCTGCTATATAGCTTTCACTCGGGCCTTCTTTCTACACCGTCATGCGTCTACTATACGCCTTTTTCGTTTAATTTAATTGCCCCTAAGGCGGTTTGCCTTCAAATAACCCCACTTTTGTAGCTGTTAAACCTTTTTGGTTTTTGGGACAAGCCGTAAGAACATCAATCTACAGAACGTGACGTTAAAAGAGTTGTAAGAGCCAAAGAATCGAAAGATCTGGCCAACGCCAAATTCAGCCAAAGGCTCGGCTAAATTGTTACTACTGCAATAACAGCATTTGCTAATAAAGCAGATAGACTTAATTTTAAAAGCAAATGTGTCTGTCTGTCTGGTATGGCTTTCTAAGGCGAAGCAAAGGCGGATTTTCGCTATATAAGCGAGAGAGTACATGATTCGATACAACTTTGAGGTGATAAGACTCTATTGTTTGGAAAAAGTAATGATATAACCATTTCCCTTAGCGGTAAACGAATATACGGAAAACATCTAAAGCCGATTGCCCGACTTCATGTTGAAGATTCAACTGATTTAAATTCCAGAATACATTTTTCAGATGAAAGTCACCATTGGGATGGAACATGACGCCAAATATAGACATTGCCACTTTTTCTTAAAAGTCGCAAACATGTGTTACTTTAGGAACTTGATTACTTGTGACATCAAGACCCATGAAGCTGATCGAAGCTAGCCTTTAACTGGAAGAAAATCGCTCCGTCAATATTTTAAGATGAAAGTAAATATTTTGGTTTTAGGCGCATAGTTTACCAAATACAATCATGAAATAGGCTGGAGAACAGGCAATGCCATTCCATATTGATTTACTGACTAATCGTATGTGACACCTTTCAAGTCATGTTTGCACATACATTTCAGAGACATTTTCCACGTTGCTTATCCTCCCCTTAAATGATAAGCTTGAGGGACAAATTACTGAAGTAGTTCGCCCTGACTATATCCGCTTTTTCCATGGTTTTCATTGATCACACTAACCGCAGATGGGAGAGAGCGAGTTTCGGAAACTGCAGAATAATCACAACTTCCGACGAGACATGAGTCACTGGCTCTGGGGTCAAAGGCTGTCCATAAGGGGGTGTTTTTCGACAGCTTACTAGTCAAACTAGAAAATGAAGGCTACAAAGCGATTGGGTATGCAGCCGACAACTTGATCATCTTCGTGAAATGTAAAAATTTGCAACTAAAAGGAGTACCTAATTGGTGCGTTGGAGAAAATCTATCGAAAAGGCTGTACTAGTCCTCTTCAGTCGTAGAAGAAAGCTGACTCTTGACCAGATCTCTTTGAGTGGTACAATTATAGAGTTGCTAGACCAGAAAAAAAAAACCTGAATTGGAGCTCACATATACCATAAATAGCAAAATTGCCAAAGCTACCAAAGACATATGGTAGCCTGGTAGACACATGTTTGGTAAGACTTGGTGGATAATCCCAAGAGCCACTCAAGTCACAATGATCAGACCGATCGATCATCACCTTCTCGTCAGTAATATGGTGGAGTAAGACAACGTCATCAGAGACTCGCATTCATAGGTATCTCCGATGCTATATGAATGTGGCCCACATTAACCACTGAAACTTTGGTTGTACTTTAGTACTTTAGTAAAAAGAGGAGAGGCAAAACTGGCAATACAATCCAACTTCGCAAGTTTCTTCTCATAGATTCCTCAACTTGACATGATCCGCATACCGGCAGGAGACTCAGCATAGTGAGTCCTTGGAATACGAATGAAAGTCGCCCCATCCAAATACTCACGGACAGTCAAGCAGCGTTTAAGGCGTTAAGCTCAAACATCTTTGACTCCAAATCGATCCTATATTCCTCAAGGCTTATCTAAAAGAAACAAAGGCAATCTCTGTTGGGTACCAGAGCACAAGGATATTGAAGGAAATGGAAAAGCCGATGAACTGGCTAGAAAAGGTTCAAATTATCCACTCAGTGCCGTAGGGCTAGACTATGAAAGCCTTCCAAAATAAATCCAAATCATCTCTTAAGTTCAGACGGGGTGATATCAGAAGACTGGTCAGCTTTCTGACACTGCCAGCTTCGATCTCCTACATTAACCTAGAATTAGTCAGGAATCTGAATGTCGCCTTTGTGCGGCACACATACTGTGTATGAATGCGTGGCGCTATCGCTATAAGGGGACACTACTTTCTCAGAGAAATCTTTGTGACTGAGAAAATGCAAAGTATCTCCATCACAGTGATCCTTAACTTTATTAAGAAAATTGAGGCTTATTTGGAATTTCAAACTGACTTTGTGATACAATAGATCCTCTAGGGCCGCAATTGGCGAGCCTTTACGCGGGCCTTTGCATCGCGTAATTTGCTATGGAGCTATTGCCTTTTCGAAGTGTATAACCAATCCACTGCTACTTGGTTGTGGCTATTGGTTTCTGACCCGTACGTTACAGAAACTGTTCGGCCAGAAAACCCTTCAAATGCCCCGTCGACACTTCCAAGTGCTGCACTCATTCAACAGCATAGATTCAGCATTTCAATGGAATGGCCGTAAATGCGTTTTTAGCTGATTACATTGCTTCTCCATACCACAGTCAATATCCTATCCTGTTCGGTTCCAACTTCGCTAGAGACAATACTCTCAACGTATTTGGAACTCTCTACTCTATCTACCGGTTGTCCAGGAATGCTAACTTGAGTTGATGAGTAAGTACAGAGGTTAATGATTTTGGTTTTGGCAGTGTTAATCTTCAAACCAACGACATTTGCCTGAATCTCCATCCTTGCTGTAATTTGGTGCAGATCCTATCCTATGAGAGAGTAAACAAAAGTCATCAGCGTAGTCCAGATGTTTGAGTTGAGATGTAGATAACGCTGCGCGAAGGACAACTCTAGTCCCCAATAAAAAAAAGTATCGGCGATAGAATGCACCCTTGTCGGATACTGACGTTGGTTAGAGAATAGCCATTAGTTTGTCGGGTATACCTCTTCTGCGCAAAGAAACCCAGAAAAACTACCACAGTTTTTCTCGAAATCAACGAATAGCGGGTAAAGTGATCCTCAGGGTGTTGATGTGTTCGACACAGGAGGATACAGAGCGGAAACCTGATTGTTCGGCGTCTCGACTGTATTTTTCAGATGGCCCTTTATTCGCACAAGAACTACTTCGGTTATAAGCTTAGCAACTGCGGGAAGAACGCAAATGCCTCTCCAGTTTTCACACTCCAAAAGACTACCTTTTTTGGGAAGCTTGACAATCATTCCCTTCTTCTACTCATCGGGGTAACTTTCTGCTTCCCAAGCTCTCTCAACAAGAGGATGTAAAAGCTCTGCTTATGTTGTTGGAGCGGCTCACAGAAACTCTCCGGAAATACCATTTAGTCCTATTGTTGTTCTTCAGCGCGTTGATAGCGGTAGCGATATCACCTTTACTGGGAGTGGAGGTGCAAATTCGGGAAATCGTTGCTTCGGGCAGCTTAGTTTGATTTGGGTTCACATCGCTGGCAAATACACGATTAAGGAAAGTAGCATAATGCTACTTCCATCGCTTGAGCTGATCTTTATCCGAAACGGAACTATCTAGACCTTTCACCGAATGTTGGCTAGAGCGATAACCTCCCGTCAGTTCTTTGATGATTCTGTAATCGGTTCTGCTATCACATCTGAAAGCTACTTCCTCTGCATCAATGGCCAAGGCGTTGATCTAATTACGTTTGTCACGTCGTACGCTACGCTCAACTTCTCTCATTTTTCTTCGATTCGTTCCTCCCTACTGCTGGGGTATCTATAATAGGAGCTTTAAGTAGCTTACGTTCTTCAATTCGCTTCCAGGTATCCTCGCTAAGCCAAGTGATGTCTAGCCTGCCGTCTATCAATAATACTTTTCGCTCCAGAACATTTTTCACAGCGTTCCAATGTGTTTGGATGGTTTTCGGCAGTGAGTAGCTTATTGCTTCCACTTTGCAAAAAGTGGTCCCTTAATTCTTGGCGTAATGAGGAGATATTTAGCCGGTCGTTGTTATACCAAAGGATCCTGTTGTCTTTAAACATATGTAATACGTAGCTGAACAGTAGCTACCATAAGGTGGTGATCTAGTATTAATCACATGTCGGCTCCTCGTCTGTGCCGGACGTCTAAAGGACAACTTCTGAAGCATCTACTAACCCCAAACGGTCGACGTTGATTGCATGTCAGCTGATTCAGAGTTGACTTTGTAGCAGGATTTATGCTCAAATATGACGCATCCTATGATGTTGATGTTGCAGAAATCCACAAATTTTCCACCAAGGCCGTTCTTTCCGATCTGAGGCTTTCATTGTCGTTGTCTACCTTTGCGTTCAAGTCCCCCATCACGATGACAATATCTCCGTATACAGTTACATTGAATACCGCAATAAGCTGATTGTAGAAGTTGTCCTCTTCATCATCCTCGTTGGGCGTAACACTGTATGATCGTGACGCGGCGTACTCTAGTCCAGAATCTGGCCGAAAAGATTATATCACCATGTGGGTGCCAGGAAATTAAGTCTCTGTGTGCTGTTGGTGTTAGTAGCAGACCCACTCTGTATTCACGGGGACCGCCGAAGGGCTTGCTTGAGTAGAGTAGTGTTACACGTTGGGGATTGGTACTTTCCCGCGTCGAAACATTTTACTTCACTCACTCCCAACATGTCCAAGTTATATCAAATGAACTCACGTTCCAATTGGAGGAATCTGGCATTTTGAGGTCCTCTCTAAGTCGAAGAGCTTCCTCACATTCCAGAAACCTATCTTAGTTCAGTTATAATAGCCAAAAGTTATCATCATTCGATCATCCCTTATCTATGGCGATATCAGTTTCCGTAGCGGGCAGTTATTTTTCGGCTATTTCACATTACCTAAATTAGAAACGCTAGACCATTCGCACTTGCACTTTTGGCCTACATGTAAACGGTTTTCCAATAGGGACTTGACAACTTTGAATTTAATTTGTGAACGCACTCTTTCACTAATCATCAAACTGTCACTGTCAATTTGTTCAGTAAACTCAACATTTTCATCATGGTAAAGTACACGAACGAGTAACGTCTGCAAATTATAAAAATTTTCTACCGAAATTCGGAGTCGGTGACTGCAACTTTAAGAGCGTTAACTCCAATTTTCGGTCGTAATTCTCGCCCTAGTAGACAGGCAATAACAAGTTTAGTGCAAAAATTTGAGTCTACATATTCGTTGTGTGATGTTGCCGTGTCAGTGAGACAACGGGTTGGTCGAAGTGTCGAAAATATCGCTGCCGTCCGTAGCAAACGATCCAAATCAGTCAATTCCACAGCGTTCTCCAGAATTGGGCATCGCTCAGACCACATTATGGCGTATTTTGCGTAAGGATCTTGGTTTACACCCATACAAGATCAAGCTGACTCAAGAATTGAAACCGATGGACCATTTGAACCGACGTAACATACGTTCTCCGATTGGGTTCTGGAGAAGATGCGCCAAGATGATGAATTTCGTTGCAAAATCATCTTCAGTGACGAAGCTCATTTTTGGCTCAATGGGTTCGTCAATAAACAAAATATGCGTTATTGGTCGGATGAAAATCCACATGTGCTTCATGAATCACCACTTCATCCATAAAAAATAACTGTTTGGTGCGGTTTGCATGCCGGCGGCGGTATTGGGCCATATTTTTTCGTTGACGATAACGATCATCACGTTGCTGGTAATGGTCAGCGTTATCGCGAAATGATCACCGCTTATTTTTGGCCCGAATTGGAAGATATGGACTTGGACGACATGTGGTTTCAACAGGATGATGCCACAAGCCATACAGCACACGATACAATCGATTTACTGAAGAGTAAGTATGGTGAGCGTGTTATCTCAAGAAATGGGCCAGTTGATTGGCCGTCTCGTTCGTGCGATTTAACGCCCCTTGACTATTTTCTGTGGGGCTACGTTAAGTCATTGGTTTATGCCAATACGCCAACGACGTTGGAAGAGCCCAGACCCAACATTGAACGCGAAATAGCGGCCGTTTCGGCCGAAATGTGTGGCCGAGTCGTTGAAAATTGGGTCCAACGAATCGAACGCTGCAAACGTGCCCGCGGTGGCCATATGAACGAAATCGAGTTCCATTCGTAAATGTTTTGATTGTACTTCAAGCCGATAATAAAGTTTTTGAAATATCTCAAATGGTTTGCGTTTTATTATTACAAAAAGTTGTCAAGTACTTATTGGAAATTAATCGGAGTGCAATCGAATGCTTCTCGATATCTACAGAAAAAACTGTTTACTAGTGTCAAAACGATGCACTATTATCCGCTGAGTACCTACATTAAAGTGCTGCTTTCAAGAAGAATCGCCACCACCAGTGCATCCTACAAGAGTGATGACGACGACGACCACATTGGGAGTACTCAATCCTCGAAGAGATCAAGGGCGAATGATTGAAGATCGTTAATGAGTCAAGATGTTAATTCAAAATTCAAAGAAACGATCTCAAACCAATTAACATAGTCTAGATACAAGAATCAATTTAGCCGTTACTAGAGATTGTGATCGCTGATAAAAGACCATATCATTGGCCAAGTGGCCGATTTTGAAGACTACTATATCATCAAGTCACTGACATCATTCCGATCTTTCACGCATTTTACTTAGCTGAAATCCGTTGCAAATGACGCAATTAAATGCAAAATAGTCTCGACCGATATATTAAATGAACTGCATTATTATGCCTTGCGAACCAACCGCTCATTTATTATGAAACGAGGTGTCATATAATAATTGTTTCGAACTTTAGCCAGAGTTCAAGTGATTTTCTTAACAAACGTCAATTTATTTGGTTCTGCTGGTCGTCTTTATTAAGTCATTCAGCAGAACGAAACACTTAAGATACCTATCTGTTGATTTCCTTCTCCATTTCAACTGTCATTTCGTTGAGATACTCATAGTTTTAGCTCATAAATTTCATTGAAAGTTCACTGTTCAGGTTTATAATTAAAAAATTTGATCATAATTGACTGGCGACCACCGCCATACCCTACTTAAACTCAACAACTCAGTTAAATGAGGTCATATCTATATTTGCATAGCTAAGCGTCATAGACACCGTCACCATCGCGCCAATGCGCTACTGCCGCCGTCTTAAAATTGACCAACGACAAATTCCACTCCCCGAAATCGCACGACGAATTTTAATGAAGATCTCCTGGTGTCATTCCGCACGGATATAGATAGATTCGAAATTAATTCATGCATTAGATATAAGTTTATCCATTAGATAGAAAAGTTTTACTTCATACCTGATATGCTGCTACATCCTCGTTCCCATACAAGGGTACTGGCGATGAATTAGCTGCGGCAAACATTTTCATTCAAAAAATTATCACTAATCTTTCAAATTTTCAAATTTGAAACACAAAACTTCACAGCACATAATTCGAAACCCTTTGGAGGGGGCGGAAGATTTTCAAATTGAATTTGGGAAGCGAATTTCGGGACAAAATTTCGAGAACTACTCCAAGGGCACACAAAAGATACACAATCGAATATAGACAGAGTAAAACTTTTTCTACTTTTCTTTTCACTTTCAAAAAAAAAAACAAAAAAATTGCAACAAAACACAAATTGCTCTCGTAAACTGATTGCGACTAAAACTCAGGGCCGCCACTGCACAGAAACAACTTTCTTCGTTTTGTTTCGAAATTGTTGTTGGTTTCTTTTACCGCCTTCGTTATAGAGAATAGAGATACAATACAACAGCACTTGCTACTTGGTCTGATGGATTGGATGGATGTAGTACTTGTATCTTGCACCTCTTGGTATGCAGATAATTTCAGATCACCAAACAACAGAATGAAAATTGGAAAATGAGAAGAAAAAAAAAAAATAAAATTTCGCGCGAAAGAAGAAAATATCTCCCGAGAAACTTTTCCTTTTCGGATGGGCTGACTGACTGGCTGGCTACACCACTATTTTGGTATGTGGCGAACTATTCCCAGAGATGATAATCAGGTTTTTACGTTGCTACAATCGTCTGACAATGCTGGTGCTACCACCGACTACAAACTACCGCCGCCGATACCACCACCGTCAATGCTATCACTTCTATAGCCTTCTGATTTAGATGCAGCTTTAGCAGCACGTTGCCACTGCAGCCGCCGACACTGAAACGGACAACGATAACAACAGCGGCAATAACGATGATGATGACGATGACGATGACGACGATGCAAGAGCAAGGTGTTGTTTTTGGTAAATAAAGAAAACTTTCATTTGTATCTTTGGTTTGATATTGAAAGAGATGTTGCCAGCGATGACAACTTTCTTGAGATTTAAAATAGATTGCACAGGACCGCACAGATTCCAAACACACGAGTATGGTATATATGTACGTACGAGGATTGTATCTATCGCAGTTATAACTGATTTAAATAATTTGTCAAGTGATTATTCCCACATACACACACACACACAATTTTATTCATTTAAAAGCACTTAGATACTTATAGTTACGAAGAGATACTAAGAAAATTTATTTGTAAAAAACAATATTTATTTACAGATATACGAGTATATAGATTTTCGTTAAATTCGTCGTAGATATTTAGATACCATAAGGTAATTCAAATTTTTTTGTTTTGTTTTTTGCAAAATTTAATTGAAAAATTCGATTCGACAGGCGCGCGCAATTGTCGTGTGCGTCGTTCGACAACTGATTTGAAATCTCAGAACTGAGAACGGAGACCAACGGAATTGGTGGACAACGCACGGACTTACAAACAAACAGACACACAAGATTGTTAAAAAAGCTCACGATTAATTTCACGACTTCTTTTTAACTGAATTCCAGTCTTGACTTACTGTCTGACTCTAAATTCTCTGTCTTTAACTTTAGAGCTTAGGGAGGAGATACTCGTACAGTGTGAGCGAATCGCTCAAGCCAGAGTCAGGTATGTTGAAGTATTTCTCGTATGACTCTCTGTTTTTTTCTACTTGTTTGTAGGTTGTCGAAGTATTATTCTTCGATCTTTTCCTTTCTTCTTTGGTTTTTTTTTTTTCTTTCTTTCTTTGCTTTGAAAGGTGTGCTAGCTGTTTAGGCTGGTGACCGACCGACCGCTCACATACTGCAGGTGAGTTATAACAAAAAAACGTAAAACTCCAAAGCTCAGTTGACAGAGCCCTCTGTCCTCACATAGACCGTCGTTTTGAGAGACAAACAGGTACGAAAGGAGAGGATTAAGAAAACAATAAAAAGTCACGAGAGAAGGTGATTGTTTGATTAAGTTTCGGACGATAATTATTATTAGTTGTCGAGGTCGGTGTATGGTACTATATACCTAAGTTGGTTGTATAATATTTCTGTTTATTTTCTATATCTATCTTTTATAGTTTTCCCTTTGCAACTTTGACAACAACAAACAGACTTAAGTGAGACTGAAAACGTTGACTTTTGTCGTCAAAGTGTTAGCTGCATCGGTAGGCCTTAATCGGCTATGAAAGAGCCAAGTCGTGGTCGCTGTAATGT
Organism: Volucella bombylans; assembly: GCA_949129095.1. Taxonomy (NCBI): domain Eukaryota; kingdom Metazoa; phylum Arthropoda; class Insecta; order Diptera; family Syrphidae; genus Volucella; species Volucella bombylans. The sequence continues at coordinate 113,153,661 of OX422144.1, read as the reverse complement.
GCATTTTTAATTTTTATTTATTTTTTCTTTGTTTGCTGTAATTGTAATGATTACCGGATTTGAGTGATGATGGAAAGTGGCGTCAATTGATATTTATGATTTCTACATATTTTATGACTACTGTCATCTGGAGAGACATTTGTATAATCAAGTCGACTCATTAGGGTAGATTATTATTATGGTCTTTAAAAGATGCATTTTCTTTCAGATGACAGTGTCATTGGCTTGAGTAGTTTGTCTCATTTGGTACGAGATGGCGCCATTTGTAAAGGATTTCAAATAAACAGAAAGTTAAATTGTTGCATTTATGGTATCGAACCTAGGAAACGATAATGGGCACGAGTACGATAACTTTGGCGCCAAGAATTGATAACGGTATTTTGTAGAGGAGTTAAAAAGTAGCATTTTTTACTATGGGACGGGTGGTGTCCATCTCGTCCCGTTTAGGAGTTATGGGCAATTTTAAAACAAATGACTTCAGATGGGAAAAAAATTATTAAAAAACAACGGTAACGCTTACAATAGAGTACTATACAGAATATGAAAGCCCGAAACTTGTTTTTTAATATAAAATTTACATCAAATTATTCGTGTGAATAGTTTTTGAATAATTCACATTCAAACTCAAATTCTTGGTAAAAAATTAAAAATTTTTTTTTTTAACAATATTACTCAAAATTTGTGCTAAATTGGTTTTTTGTATTCAATGCGCATTTTAATTCTGAATCGAACACAAAAAACCGCATGGCTTTATGTCCTCTAGTTTTTGAGAAAATTGAAATTGAAATTACTACTTTAGTTTTGTTTTTTGGCATTTATGTATGTAGTCTTCCTTTGAATAAGTTAATGAGTATTATTTAAACATCTCGCAGACGCCTATAGCAATAGTTTTCTTAATTAAGAGTACACGGGTGACCCGCTTAGCGGGATTAAGGGATTTCAACTCTCTTTCCGCAGGCGGCAGGTCCCGCTCACGCAACTTCGTTGCTCCGCTCGGGGTATGTGCTTTTCGTCAGGCAGGCGCCTATGTCATCAATATTCTTCATCCACAGTACTCTTCACAAAATTACAAAGTTCCCATTAATAACAAAGACCTTTATTACAAAAAGGAAATACCACAGAGGTCGTGTAACCGAACAAATGACAATCGTAGTGTTGGGGTTATTTTGTAAAGAAGATAAGGTCGGACGCTTCTTTAAAGTGAACTCCAAAAGTAAAGAAGACTTGTGGCCTTATATACACAAATACGTTAACCCCAACAGCAGTCGTATTTGTACTGACAGCGCACCCCAATACATAGGTATTGAGAAAATGTTCCCTACTTCTACGACTCATGAAATTACAAACCACAGCAAAGGCGAATATGTTGACAAGACCGATGCAACCAATACTATAAATGATCTTGAGAATCAGAACAAGCTTCTGAAAAAATCAATTTTATGCCGCAATACAACACAGCACCTGCACCAATATATGGCATTTTTCTTTTACCGGAAATACTGCCTTGAAAAAAATTATAATAACGACATGGGCTCCCAAATCACGGAATTTTTAATTGACGTAAAAAAAGTGTAAGCAGGTTTTGTCAAATGTAAAGAAAGTGTGGGTTTGCAACTGAAGGACTTCGACCCTCCGACCGTTCACAATGAGCACTTAGAAGGTATTTTACCACCAAAACAACCTCAGCTATTCACCATCATCGACGAACTCAACGAACTCGACATTGACACCAGTACGGACGATGACTTCATTGACGAAACTTGCATACCTTTTTAATGTGTACTCGTACATTGAACATTTAATTGACTACTCCTAACTAACACCTAACTTATTCACAAACTGACTGACTGGGACGCGGAATGCAATGCAAATCTACCTCCTCGTGGTGCATTCTGTGTCACGCTAAATGATTTGCTGTACTTTACTTACAAAGATGACCCTATCATCAATATTAATCCTCAAAGTAAGATCACCATAACTACCAAAAAAAAAAAAAACGTCTTATAAAAAATAGTTTTAGTAATTTTCAATTTTTTCAAAAACTAGAAGATATAAAGCCATGCGGTTTCTTGTGTTCGATTCAGAATTGATATGCGCATTAATACAAAAAACCAGTTGGGCACATCATCTCACAATTTTGAATAATATTGATTTAAAAAAAAGATTTTCATGTTTTACCAAAAATCTAAGTTTGAATGCGAATTATCAAAAACTATTCACACGAATAATTTGATGTAAATTTTATATTAAAGAGCAAATTTTAGGCTTTATAGTACTTTGTATAGTACTTTATTGTAAGTGTTGCCGTTGTTTTTTTAATAATTTCTTTCCCATTTTAAGTCATTTTTATCTAAAATTGGCTCTAACTCCTAAACGGGGCGAGATAGACCCTCCCCTCCCATAGTAAAAAAATGATAGTTTTTAACCCCTCTACAAAATACCGTTATCAATTCATGGCGCCAAAGTTATCGTACACTCCCCCAATAATGCAACTCCAGCCATACGAGCAAATAAGGCCTGATCTGATAAAACCCTACCTCTCCAGGTATACTAACTCATGGTCGATAGCGAAATATCTGGAAAATTACAACACAGATCAGGAATATTTTCATTGCAATTAGGACCGTTCCTCTCGATGTAGGAACCCAGATGAACTTGCTTGTATCCGGGTTTAAATCGCATTGCAGTATCCCCCATAGGCAAAAGCTAAAATGCAAAAGTTAAAAAAAACCGTTATTTTGTGTTGCAAATTATATCTCTGATAAAGCTGACAATAGTCAAATTGTTCATCTGAGAGTAGTTGTTCATAGTATGATCAGTCGGTAAAGTTAAATGTTTTGTTGCAGTCGTTGGCGATTTTTAGTGCGGATTCTTATTCACTACGATTAAATTAACTTCTTTTTTTTTTTGACACAAAGGCTGTGCAAATATAGTGATGGATACTGAAGACCAGGGTATTTAGATACAGTAGTGACAGCTTAAAGCGAACTTTCGGTTATAATGAACCATTTCACCCAGTCCCAATCAATGTCCCATAAGTACTATGGATTATAATTTTGCATATAACGAACGCTTTTTGCGTGTTAAATGAAGAAAATGTCCGGTTATAACGAACCAATATTGTCTCACTTTACATTTTCATTTAGATTTCCCCAATTTTTCGGGGCTTCCCGAGAACTGTATAGCCATACTTATGTACATACCAACATCCTTGAAAATAATTTTTTCGGTACTTCCCCCAGTTACATTATATCAAAGGATAGATTTCAAAAGTAGCACTAATTAGTTGAGTTTCAAAGTGCATAGAGGAAGGGTACTACGCGTTTGAAAATCAATTAAATAGAATGGGAGATACAGTATCAAATAAAATGACAAACACGATAAACAAAAGTTGATGTTTTTTTTTAGCATATCACTTATAACGAACTTCGGTTATACCGAACTAATTTGGTTCGGTCCCTTCGAGTTCGTTCGCAGACACTACTGTAATTGTAAACTTACTCATTCTCCATATTGATGGGCATAATAATATTAAAATCGTTATTAAACTTAGTGCCTTAGATGGCATTTTTTCTTAAGTGAAATTTTGACAGGGCACACGCTTTTTGATTCATTTACTCGTACTTTCGCCTAATTTAGTTTACATATTTACTTAGGTGATCTCTCCTTTTTTTAAGAAAGTATGTGTAATTTTTTTCGAAAATCTGCTAAAATCTCTTGGGAATGAAAAAAAAAATTTTTTCCAACGATTTTCAAACTTCTTGATCCCGTCCGAAAAGTAATTTTCCGGAAGGTTTGTAAAATACTCCTCCGTGGCGTCGATGATTTCCTCGCGTGAGCTGAAAATTTTATTGATGAGCCATCTTTTGAGGTTTGGGAAGAGTTAATAGTCAGAGGGAGCCAAATCGGGCGAATACGGTGGATGCAACAGCAAGTGGAGCCGCAAGTCATTGATTTTAGCCGTGGTTGCGATGCTCTTGTGCGCTGGCGCATTGTCTTGCAAAAACACAATTTTTTTTCGCTTCATGTGAGGTCGTTTTGCAGCGATTTCGGCCTTTAGTCGCTCCAATAATGCACAGTAATACTCGATGTTGAAGGTTTTTCCTTTTCCGAGGTAGTCTACGTAGAGTATGCCATGACAATCCCAGGAAACCGACGCCATAAGCTTTCCGACCCATCGAGCCTCCCTCGGCCGCTTCGGAGCACTCGTGCCGGCTCTGTTCACCTGGTGTGTAATAGTGGATCCAAGTTTTATCAACAGTTACCAATCGACGCCAAAAGTCCGCCCGATTCCGCATCAGCAAGTCCAAACACTCTTTCGAAGTGCTCTCGCGTTCGTGTTTTTGGTCAGAAGTGAGCATGCGCGGCACTCAGCGGCAGGATAACTTTTTGATATGCAGAATATTGCCCAAAATATGGCGTGTGCGCTCAGTACTAATCTTTGTGGTATCTGCTAGCTCGCGGCCCTTCACTTTCCGGTCGTTCAACACCATTTCATGTATTTTTTTGACATTGTCCTCTATAACCGTATCGGAGGGCCTGCCGCTGCGGACTTGATCGGTAGTGGAGTTGCGGCCACCACGAAACTCTCAAAACCAATATTTGACGGTGTAATCTGACGGAGCATTAATCCCATAATGTTTATCCAACTTTTTTTTTGTTTCCTTCGCCGTTTTGCCTCTCAAAAAATAATGTTTTATGAGAGAACGAAAATCGTTTTTGTACATACTCAACATGATGTCAAACACGTCAACAACAATCAGCTGTCAAAACAAAACTAAAGACAGTATCGCACTGAAATTTGGCATGTCTGCCTAAATATGAACATACTTCAAGGCACCATAACCTTTTTTGCAGTACCTTTTGCGCATTCTGCCGGTCAAGGAGGTTACTTTTCACCCCACCTAGTATATAGAACAATATTTTTCTTTTAAGGGTCAAGTAGAATAATCAAGATTTGTAATATATTTTATATATGGCGTAAAATAAAGAAGGTTAGAGGTGCTACTAAGCATAAGGAAACGTTTAAAATATTTAAACAAGCCTATAACATGGAACACACGGAACTTTTACACAATACGGTATATTCACTATGCCAGTCCTTTTTGAAGAGATCAAATAAATCCTCACGGAACGAAAACTTCTTTCTAACAAAGTACAGTGACTGGCTTTACAGTGCAGTAGACTGCACAAATGTAAGTAAGTTCAGTGATACTAAAAAATCACAAGGAAGGCCAAAAAAAGCCTTCTTAGAAAGCTCAATCGGAACAAAAAGAAGGCGTATTGCTAGCTTGTCTACAAAAGACCAAAATATCGCCTCTACTTTGAAGCAATTTCAACCAACTGACATTCCGCAACTTCATGCAAATGATGCCTTAAAATTATTAATTGATGCTAGATTATCAAAAAAACCAATATCAAGTTATAAGGAATGTGGTAAATGAAAAAACAAACCTTGATGTTTTGCTAAGGTACCTACTTACTCAAAGCAAAGCATGATTGTTACCCGAAGCTAGAAACAATAACAATCACTGATTCTTCAGCGGAAGTAACTCTCCATGGCCTTTTAGATCACACCGCGAAACGGATTGTAGAATAACAACAATGCGTTCTCAAGATGCCAGAAGATGGTTTGAGTAATTTGAAAGACATTGGAAAATGGGGCTTCGATGGAAGCAGTGGACAATCGGAGTACAAACAGCGAATTTCGGATGAATTTAGCGATAGTGATATGTTCGTCACTTCTTATGACACGCATAAAAGAATTGTATGGCAAAATCCTCGTCCTGGATCGACCAGGTGCTGTTGACCTGTCTGTTTTAAACTTAAGAAAGAACTGCAGAGTTGAGCAGAGCCAAACAGCGATACGTACTAAGTCAAATCGAGGATCTATCTAGTGCTATTATTACTATGGAATATCAGATTTATAGTGTAAACCATGAGCTCAAATTGACAATGGTGATTTTAAGAAATTGCGTGCGGGAAAAAACGAGAGACCTCTTCTGGACAAGGTGGAGGAAATTCAAATGACGGCAATACGGCTCGCAGATGTTTTGCCAACTCTTCATTATCTTCAGAGATTATGGGCTTGAAAAAGTACATAATTGATAGCTATTCTGTAGCTCTGAGAACTATGGCATGTGACTACACTATTAATATACAAGCCTTTAAAGAGTATGCCTTACAAACAGCAAGGGAAGTTGTGGACGAATATCCATGGTATCCATTGCCAGCTTCGGTGCATAAGGTACTAATCCATGGTGGACAAGTTGCCCAACATGCGGTTTTGCCTATAGGCTAGTTGACCGAAGAAGGTGCTGAGGCTAATAATAAAAACATTAAGTTATTTAGGTCAAAAAAGACGTGAAAAATACCAAGAGTAGTCAACAACACTGATTTATTCAATCGATTGCTTCTTGCTTCGGATCCGTTTTTAATTAACACAAGATGCTAAGAAAAATTTAAAAAATCAATGTTAAGCAAAGACATTTTACTATAAAACTTTTAATGTGAAAATTTCTTCTATATTGATTCAAATTGTACAAATTAAGCAAAAATTAATAAATAAGTTTTTATTTTAAATGAATTTTTTAATTGTGACCGGTGATTCCATACATATGAAACCACTGTGCATTGGTATAAATCGAGGCTTTACAAACGTAGAAGTGAAACATTTCTGAGCAAATGTTTTGACTTTATATAACTCTTCGCGACTAGCGTTGCCTCAATAACTTTTAATTCAAAATTTATGCCGGCCAAAGGCCATTGGCACTGTATATTTTGAGCATGTAGGAGAGGAAGAATTAGTCGAAAATCTGGTGAACAGTGAGAGTAGACCTTATTCCGAAAATGGAAACCGAGGGCTATATGCTCGCTAAGAGCTTTTGGAGCAACATGGCTCCAAAAGTGAGGTTCGAAATATGATGGGCAGAACTGAAGGCGCACTCGGCAAGAAGAAACACGCGCTGGCCATTTCAATCGATTTTCATACCCATATAACGAATACATTCTATAATATCCATAACTATGAGCTCATACGAAAAGATAGAGTCACCGGTACTTGAGGAGGTGGGATCGCGATTTACTGTAAGATGACACTGAACTGTAAAGAAGTCTCAAAGTATATTGAAAATGGACTTGATTAATAGACAATTATACCAAATGTCTAGTCGCATGTGTGTATGCCAACTATCTTTCGAGTCCGTATAGGAACATGATATTATTTTTTGTAACACAATATCAATTTTTCACACTGTGAATAATTCCTTCAAAGGCTTTTCAGCACCCTGGTGATCCGAATGCAAGTGAATGCATTTCAATCAATTAAAGGGTTTTCCACTAGGGACTTGACAACTTTGATTTTAATTTGTGAACGCACTCTGTCACTAATCATCAAACTGTCACTTTCAATTTATTCAGTAAACTCAACATTTTCATCATGTACACTAACGAGCAACGTCTGCAAATTATAAAAATTTTCTACTGAAATTCGGAGTCGGTGACTGCAACTTTGAGAGCGTTAACTCAAATTTTCTGTCGTAATTCTCGCCCTCGTAGACAGGCAATAACAAGTTTAGTGCAAAAATTTGAGTCTACTTATTCGTTGTGTGATGTTGCCGTGTCGTGAGACAACGGGTTGGTCGAAGTGTCGAAAATATCGCTGCCGTTCAGGCGTCCGTAGCAAACGATCCAAATCAGTCAATTCCACGGCGTTCTCAAGAATTGGGCATCGCTCAGACCACATTATGGCGTATTTTGCGTAAGGATCTTGGTTTACACCCACACAGGATAGAGCTGACTCAAGAATTGAAGCCGATGGATCATTTGAAGCGACGTACGTTCTCCGATTGGGTTCTGAAGAAGATGCGCCAAGATGATGAATTTCATCGCAAAATCATCTTCAGCTCATTTTTGGCTCAATGAGTTTGTCAATAAGCAAAATATGCGTTATTGGTCGGGTGAAAATCCACATGTGCTTCATGAATCACCACTTCATCCACAAAAAATAACTGTTTGGTGCGATTTGAATGGCGGCGGCGTTATTGGGCCATATTTTTTCGTCGACAATAACGATCGTCACGTTACTGTGAATGGTCAGCGTTATGGCGCCATGATCACCGATTATTTTTGGCCCGAATTGGAAGATATGGACTTGGACGACATGTGGTTTCAACAGGATGATGCCACAAGCCACATAGCACACGCTACAATCGATTTATTGAAGAGTAAGTATGGTGACCGTGTTATCTCAAGAAATAGGCCAGTCGATTGGCCGCCAAGTTCGTGCGATTTAACGCCGCTTGACTATTTTCTGTGTGGCTACATTAAGTCATTGGTTTATGCCAACACGCCGGCGAATCTCACCTCCTAACACATACCATATATCATTGTATCGCTAGCCTTACTTTTTGCCAAATGTAGAAAAATGCTTAAAAAAAATGCAGGCGACTTTAGAACGACCTATTAGTATCGTTCCATGTCTGTCAAAAGGTTCTTTTAACAAATCAAATAACAAACTATCTAAATACACACCAATTGCTTTATCCGCAACCGGTTTCAGACCTGGTCATAGCTGTTCTACGACTATGGTAAACCTGTTTGGAGAAACCCGGACCGATTTTAATTCTGGAAATGTAACCTTTCTCTGTTTGCTGCCTTTTCCAAGACAATCTGATAAAGTAATCCATGCTTACTTAATGTTTTATGTTGGAAACTTATGGATTTAGCGAACGGACAGTCAAACTAATGGGTATTTATCTATCTTTCAAAACGTAGAATAGTATGAGGTAATTATCAGTCAGCTCTTAAGTACCTCAACCAAGGTATACCACAGGGATGAATCCTTGGTCCGATTTTATTCTTCATATTTATTAATGACTGGCCATAAATATGCAGACATAGCTCTGTTTATTTCTACGGAGTTGATGCACAGATTAATGAATCAAAACCTTTTTCTAACGATTCTAAAAAAAATTCATACTTGGTCAGTAACAAACGGCTTATTATAATACTTAACCCGATTAATTCGCAAGTATATCTGATCTCCAACAGAAAAATAAATCCTAATCTCCTGCCAGATATGTGGATTGCAGAGAGGAAAATATGCTTTGCTGAGGTTGCGACTAGTCTTGGTTACGCTATAAATAAAATACTAGGTGGGCCATTATGGCCCTATTTTCCTAGCTAATATCTTTTGGACATTCATTCATCGAATTAACATTCGATGTAAAATCTATGACACTTTCCAATAGAGTCATACATTATACCCCACTGGAAATACGTCGTAAGCTTGTTTTAGCTTCAGCTCTGCCGCTAAAACATGTTCAGATGTAGTCTACAGTTCAGTTGATCATGTATCGCAAAGAAAACTTCAGGTTGCATTCAATAACGCGGTACGCTACATTCATGGCTTGCGTAGATACGACCATATTTCCTTCTACTCTCAATTCAATCCGGTAAACCAATTATGAATTTTTACTTTACAGCTGCGCTTAGTATCGTCGGTGTTTGTGTTTGACTTTTTTATAATGACACGGGAATTTAGAGTGGAGATAGCGGACTTAAAAGCAACCACTTTTCTGCGTACGTCCACTTCTGTAAATACAGAACAGCTGTTTTAGCACTTAGTGAAACACAGGTAGATCTCCGCCCACACCTCTCAGATCACTCTGATCTGAAGCTACCTGGCTACGAACTAGTGCCATTATTCTTCTCTCAGTCTCGACATTTACCTGCTTAGTGATCTAGCTTACCAAACTTCACCATAATGTGATCCATGTTCCAATCCGGAATTCAACTTCATGTGGTTAAAATTCCATCTCCGTAAGCAAATTATCCACTACTGCTTTATTTACAGAAGTCCAAAATAGACAGCAATTCTACTTTTAACGAGTTTGCTGCGCTGTCTGACTCCATTCAAAGAATGGTATCCCTGTATCCTCATACTGAAATCGTTATTACGGGCGACTTCAATATACACAATTCAGGGTGACTTCGACATTCTGGACAGACAACACCCGAAGGACGGTGTGTTGAGATCTTCGATGCGGAAAACAACTTAACGCAGCTTGTAAGTGAGCCCACGCGAATACCAGACGTTGATAGTCATACCGCCAACACCCTGGACTTGTTTTTAACTTCTCTCCCTGATAAGTACACCATTGATGTGATCTCCCCTTTAGGCTCGTCGGACCATTGTGTCATATCAGCTAATTTCTCGTACACCGACCACACAGTTAGAGAAAAAATTCCTAAAAGAACCGTATGGCAATACGAGAAAGCCAACTGGAGCGGTCTTAACAGCTTCTTTAGGAATTTTAAGTGGTCGTTATGCTTCCTCGATAACGACGTGGATGACGCTGCTGATATGATTACAGACACCATTCTCTTTGGAATGAGATCCTTTATTCCTCATCGGATGAAGAGTATCAAACCAAAATAAAAGGCATGGCACGACTCGAGCTGTAAAGAGGCCATCAGGGTTAGTGAAATGTTTTTTCGGTCCTACAAGACCAACCCGACAGAGGAAAACCGAAAAAAGTTCAAACGAGCCAGAAATGACTGCAACGCCTTTCTTAAACATGTGAAATTCCAATACGACCAAAAACTGAGGCAAAAAATACTGCAATGTCCCAAAGGCAGTAAACATTTTTGGTCGTCCGTCAAAAACATTAGAAATTCCGCCTCATCCTCCATCCCCACGATCATTTACAATGACATTCCAGCTGTCAGCTCTTTGGGCAAGGCCAATCTGGTGGCTGCACACTTTGCGGCCAGCTCAACACTCCCAGATTGTGCTTTTTCTCTGCCTACACTTGAGTGCGTCGAATCTTCAATGGGACGGATCTACTTTCGCACTCGTGTAGTAGAAAGGTGCTTAAAGAGTACTGAAGAGGTGTTCCCCCACGCTGGCAAAACCACTGCGTAAGCTTTTTCTTCAATTCTATTCTTTAGTACTCTTCCCGAGCAGATGGAAAACAGCATTTGTCCAGCTCGTCCAAGGTCATGGAAACGCTGATAAATCATTTAAGTTACGAGTAGAAAGCCGACCTTAGGAAGATCGCTGCTGTTAGACAAAAGACGCCAATTCAATTGTGCATATCTGGTGATTAAAGCGATCTTGGGGCAGTGCGCAGTTCTGGAATTTTAACTCTCCTCTCGATAATGGCATAAGCAGGTTACTCACCCTGACATAATTCCTGCCCCGAAAAGTACAATAGACCTTTAGAGTCGTGTGGTAGGTCGGGTAGTTCTTAATCAGCGTTTTAATGGTATGTTCTTGTGAATGTCATTATTTTTATTCTTTATTCTTCTTGAAAGAAGAAACATTCATGAGAAGATGCGCTAATAAAAACTATTGCTAAAATGGTGTTTAGAATTGAAGAGAAACTTGGCTTTGTCCACTTCGGACCGTCGTACTTACTTAGGACTTCTGAGTCCTGTGTTGCATAGGTTAAATATCTCGAAACACGAAAACTTCTCAATGACCGGCAGTATGGTTTTCGTAGCAAGAGGTCCACTGGTGATTTGAAGGCATGTCTCACCGAAAAGTGGAACCAAAGCGTACATCAATCTGGCGAAAGCTAGATAGTTGCATTTAATATTTCTAAGGCATTTGACAAAGTTTGGCATCGGGCTCTTTTGTCGAAAATGTCTTCTTCAATGGATTAGAAATTGCCTTTCGGAACGTTCAATTCAAGCTGTCTTGGATGGTTTCAAGTCTGATATTCACAAAATAAATGCTGTGTTCAGTCCCCGGCACTCTTTTTAGTTTTTAGCAATGATCTCTTGTTTGCCACTTCTAATCCAATATATTCCAGGAACTCACGTCCCTACTCCTCGGATGTAGAACGGGAACGGCAGCGTATGTTAAATATTATTAAATTCCGATATTGACAACATAACCAGTTGGGGACCTATCACAGAGTGCAATTTATTGCTTCTGCTCTCGTTAAAGCTAAATTTAAACACCCAGCCATTATCCATGAATGGCACTTGCATCGTTGAAACTCATAGGTGATGCTAACATCACCCAGTCAATGGACACTCTCGAACACCGACGAAATGTCTCATGTCTCACTTTGTTTTATGGCTATTACCACCATCAGTGGTTCATTGAAATCGCCAGTAGCATTCCGCCCCTTCAAATCTTTATCCGTAACACCCGTCTCGCTATGAATGCTCATCAGTATACCTTCAAGCTCACTTTCGGACGTACTCTGAAATATCGTTATTCATTCCTAAGCCGAACAACTCGCTTGTGGAATACCCTGCCGAGCTTTCTATTTCCTAGTCATTAGAATATTCAGACATTTAAAACCAACGTACATCGATACCTATCTTGTTTCCCTCCCTAATCCTTTTCTAAGCAAACAGCTGAACCCGTTCCTAGTTACTTTAGCTATATGAGGAACTGTCCTGAGATGTCATCCATCTCGCTAAATATAACAACATCTTTGGTATATGAAAATGTTTCAAAATTTAAGGAAGATATTTCGTCCGGCCCTGATGGCGTTCCTGTCCTATTTAACTTGTCTGTTTCAACAGGTACGTTCCCTTTCCTATGGAAGGAATCTTATATCATCCCTACTTATAAAAAAGCAACTTTTCGAACGCATAGTCTATCAACAACTGATTCCGTACTGTAGCCCAAATATCTACACAAATTAGCAGGGTTTCGTGAAAGGTAAATCAACCACCGCTAACCTAACTGGGTTCGTCTCTAGGGCGCTTTGTGCTTTAGAAGTCGGTGATGAAGCCGATTCAATTTCCACAGACCTCAGCCAGGCATTCGATAAAATCTCCGAACAACTTATCACATTTACACTAAAAAAAACTTGGTTGTTCCCCTCATTTTATGGCATGGTCCGAAAATACAGAGTCATTTTCAGATCTTCAATCTCCGACCCCATTAAAGCAACATCTGGTGTCCCTCAGGGTAGTCACTTTGAACCGATCATCTTTACCCTAACGATTAACGACATAAATCTCATTTTAACGAATTCTAATCTTTCTATTGTATTTTCGGTGATGACATGAGAATTTCCAAAGTCATTTCACTGCCTTCTGACTCCCATTGCCTGCAAGAAGACTTAAATAAATGTTCGGTATGGTGCAAGCAAAACTTTTTGGAGCTTAATGTCAAACAATGCCAAACGATAACCTATTCCCGCAAACGTCTACCCACTCTCCGAGAAACTACTTTATCTGCGAGGAGCCTATTCCTTCCACTACTAAAGTAAGGGATCTAGTTTCAATTTGTGACTGAAAATTGAATTTCGACTTACATATTAACAGCATTATAAACAAAGCTAACTCTGCACTTGGCTTTATCAAACGCTGGTCAAAAGAATTTACCAACCCTTACGTTACAAGGTCCCGGAACATTACTTTTCTAAGGCCTCTTCTCGAATATTGCAGCCAAGTTTCGTCACCTTATACACAAATCCTCATTCAGAGAATTGAAGCAGTCCAACGCAGGTTTATCCGTTTCGCACTTCGTGGTCTAACTTGGACCGATCTCAGACCGCCATTTCTCCTCGCCCCATTAAATTAAGAATGTCTTTATTAGTTTTCAAACCTAGCTATAAGTTTTTGCTTCTTAATAAGCTTAATAAAGTTGTCCGGGATAGATCTCGGCCAAGAATAATAATAATAATACCCTAAGGTGGTCAAGTCTTGAAGGACTGGCTCTCTGGCCACTTTTTGACGGCAAAAGATCTAGGGAGTTCATAAAATAAAACAGGAGCTAAGGATAATAATAGGAATCCTGACAGGACACTGCCTTCTGCGGAAATACGCAAGGAGACTCAAATTGTCAGATACGGATATTTGCAGATTCTGCGGTGATCTGGAAGCTGTTGAGGACATAACACACATACTGTGTGAATGCGAGGCTATATCGCCTAGTCGAAGAAAATTTTTAGGGAAATACATTTTCTAAAACCTCGATGAAATATACGACCCGAACTTCAAAGGTCTTTTTGCCTTTTGCAGGGAAATTGGGTGTTTCACCAGGGCGATTGTTTAGGTTTTTGTCATTTGAATACAAATTCAACTGGTGCCACAGGAATTGCGATGAGCCCAGTTTGGTGCCTAGTCCATCACACCCCTGTTTTAACCTAACCTAGGTAAGAACACTATAGTACGCAGTTCAATTTCTAAGATTTTTGAAATTACTTTAAATAATTAAAAGGTAAATATTATGGATGCTAAAAATAAAAACTCCACAGACAATTCCTTTCACTGCAACGACCTTATTCTTGTTTAAACTTGCTTCAACAAAAAAAAGTTGTTACAAGGAAAGTTCTTGCATGAACACTGTTACTATTCGTTCACGAATTATCAAGTGTCACGTACGACCCCTTGAACGAAAGGCAATTTACCCATGAAGTAATTTCTAGGACTCATACAAATGCTTGCCTTCAAATGTTTAACCTTTCAGCGTGCTGGAATAATTTTCCTGGACAAATGTCATTTTGCTGAAATTATACCTAAAGACATACGAGTACATAACATAACATCCAAAGTGGGTCTGAGCTTGTGCGTGTTGGCTTTATTTTATGTCAACTTTATCATTTCCTCGCTTTCTTTTCTCCCTTTTTCCCAAAAGGAAAGAGAACAAAGAAATAAAAAAAAACTGACATAAAAAGGATTCAAAATAAACTACCAACTATGCTGTCACAATTTGTCCTTAGAACAAAAGAATAATTCAAGGAACGGCACAGGATACATACATATAGTCAGCTTCAGCATGAAACAAAAACAGAAACCCTCTACTGATGCGATGGTAGCACAGTTCAACTGAAAAACAAAACGGAACAGTTCTCTTTTCAATTTCCAGAAACAAAAGATGAGCAATGACGACAAAGAGAAGTAGGTAGATACCTACTACGCCAGCTTCGAATTCTTCCTCCCTCTCAGATGATGCCAGAGATCCCCAGGACTTGTTTAGATAAAATTGCACCCATTGTCTTACCATGACAAGTGGGTCACATAAGCTTAAAAACTCTGCAAAATGGCACTGCAGATCTTTACAAAATCTCCCAAACAAAGCGATGAAATAGTTTGCCCATATATGAGTAACCGTATCTATTGGTTAATTTCAATTTAATTTTGTTTTAATTAAAATACTCGTATCATTGCTTCTCAGTATCTGTGAGGTTATAGACAATCACCAACCATACAGATGCCACTGGTTTCAACAAAAGTTTCACTTTTTTGTCGTAAAATTCACCCCAGATACGCCCACAAAAGACCACATTCTATGGGGCCTAAAAGATACTTAAATCCGTACACGTTTTTTTTTTTTTTTTTTTTTACCTCCTCCTTAGTGACTTCCACAAACGGACTCCAACCATACAATAGCACAACGAAACCGAGATACTCGTTTTCGTCGTATCTATAAGGTCGATATAAGCTTCACAGCAGCCATTCGTTAAGAATAAAACTTAAACATTAATGCGCCGGTGGTGTGTTGCGTTTCACACTCACAGCAGCGGCAATCTTTAGCCAGTCCAGGCCAGGTAGTCACTTTTAGTTTGGGGGTTAAACTTTTGGCCCGTTTCAGCAGATACAAGTTGCATGTTAATTTCCGTTTTTGAATTTCCTATGGAAACCCCAACCAAGCTGAATTATTGGCGATAAAGGCTACCACGAGAGACGAGATGGTTGCTGTTGCTGTTGCTGGTTACTCTTTGCAGCTGGCTGAAGTGAAGTGTTTATTATGTCGAAAAATACCGAACGAAGCTGCCTCGTAGGGGGACGGACTTTACCTTAATTCAAGCGGAAAAAAAAGTTGCTTGTAAATTTCTAGCGACGACGATGACGACTACTACTACTATTCCTACTTCTGTTTTCTAGGAGAAAAAGGCAGTGGCAGGCGGACAGCGATATACAACTCACTTGCTTGCCGCCTTCGTAACTATCAGATATGCCAGACCTTAAATCGTATTCACCATCAGCGATATCTGTATCTTAAAACGAAGTGATTTAAGTTTTGGCACTTGAAATGTGTTTTTTTTTTTCTTTTTCTTTTTTTGCTGCTTAGCAAGTGGTTAACTGACGTGACTGCAATAATTGTTGTGATTGGAATTGGAATTGTCCAGGCTATCTATGGATAGAAGATCTCTAAGAGCGGTGGTGTTGCAGATAGAAAATCTTCAAGAGTTTTTTTTATTTTTAAATTCTGCACACTCACGAATTTAATTTTTATGTAGGCAAACTTACAGAAATTGTAATGACTGTTGTTGTTCTTGTTGGAGGTGGTAAAAATGTGCTGTACATACGAGAAACGTGATGAATAAAAGTTGGAGGTGTGACTTACATTCGAATATCATTTTATGGCAAAGTCTTGTTCCAGAATTATAAGAGAAATACGGATGAAAACGGCCTATGATGCGCTTGGTAACAGTTGAAAGGTTTGTTATACTGTTTAACAATGATAATTATGTATCTTGACGGAGTTGATCCTTTGTGTTTGACCTCGGTGTCTAGTACTTAAACGAAATATAACGAATTGATATATTACAATAGTATCAAACAACTGTTTCTTCACGTAGAGAGAGAATATATTGGTGACAAATATTATGCCCCGTAGAAGTGATATCTTTCGATTGGTAACGAGAAAGAGAGATGCTCAGTGCGAATTCCTTGCAGCTCTGCTACTCGAAGCAAGCGTTACTACATGCTAAACGCCGGTGCCATCTGAATATTTATTCGGATACTGCAAGTAGAAGAGTATGAATAGCGTGCCCTCTGAAGCAACGAAACACTTAGACGTAACATTTTCTCATATAGTATTACAAAGTATAATTCAGATCAAATTCACAAGTTTAAAAACATTCCAGGTGTTGGTATTGCCCTGATCGACTGCGGAAGTTTATTACTCGTAAATAGGCGAAATGATGAAACAGAATAAAAATTACGGTATGCGGTAGTACGAGCAAAAGGAGCAGAAACCATTCACGCAAAGTTTCCTCGTAAATTGTAATTAGAAATTAATCGAAAGTTTCGATTGCCAGATTTCATAAAGAATGACTTCAATACTTTAAAGGGATGATGACGAACAGGAAGGATTTTCAGGTCATAAAACAAAAGAAAACTAGGATATCTGACAGGCGGCTTAAGGCATAAAATTCTAAATACGAGTATATACTTTTGTAAAATCAATTGATGTTGTATTTTGTTAATATACGAGTAAGTACCTCCCCAACAAGTAATTCCATATTGCAGCTTAGAATGAAAGATACCATAGTACTCGTAGATTTTCTTTAAAAGCATTGTGGAGCAGACCCTTCGCAAATAAAATAAGTGTCTCAGAGTGGAACGAAAATACTTCCTCAAAGATTCAGTGTGATTTGAAACGCTCATATTGGAGTCGATGGCAAGTCCTAGGTATTTAAATTCATCCACTTTCTCGATTAGGAAACAATTATCACTACAATTAAGAGTACTACAAAAAGTGGAAGAAGTAGATCTATGAGCATAATTGCAATTGGATAATTTGTATTTTTGACACTCAGGTGCATGAAAGTGAACATTCCCTTCTAAATTGCATACTGATGATGACAAAGTGAAAAAACATTATTTTTGTTTTGAAGCTAATTACCAAATTGTGATTGGCAAACCAGTTTCACAATAAATTTTTCCAGACTCCCCAATAAAATATTATGGTTGACCATGACAAAAGTTTTGGTAATATCAATGAACAAGCCAGCTGTGCACTTTTTATCATCAATATTAGACATTGTTTGGGTCCAAAACTGTAGTAGAGCCAAACTGTTTAGAACTACTAAAGCATTTGTTAAACTCTAAAAAATTTACTATTCTGTCTTTCATAAGTTTTTCGAAAATCTTACTTAACCCTCATCAGTACCTCATTTAGAGCAACGTATGAGTTCCTTGTGTGTAAAATTTACACACTCCTTGAATATATTTTTTTTTTTATGCATAAAAACCAAACAGGAGTACTTTTTGTTTATTTCAATATTATTTCGTTTATTGGCTTATTATACAATAAAATGCAATTTCAAACTAAAATACTATAAAAAAAAAATATTTACATTAAAATGTTAGATATGTTTGAAGAAGGTGAATCAAAGAGCACATTTTTCACAAACTTTAAAATAGTGCTTTGGACATACATATTTAACACATTTATCACATCGTGTGACATGATTGTTAGAATTTTTTAACCATGGGAACATATGACATCGAGCTCTTTTTTTGGTTACAGTTTGATGACTCAGTAGTAGTAATCCAATAAGCGGTGGATCTGTTGCTCTTTGCGCTTGTTCAATCTGGTCCGAGCTTGATGTTGATGGCATATCTGGATTTCGGACTCTGTTAACGACAGCTATAGCGTTTGCACCTCGTGGCATCGACTTCCGTTGTTTTATATGTGGAAAACACAGCCTTTGGACAAGTTCAATCAAAAACAATCTTCTTCTAATGTTTTTTTTTAGCAATTTCCCACTCTGGATTTAAATTCAAGTATATAATTAACGCGTTGCAAGCTGATATATCTATCATGTTGCAAAAAAGAGCAACAGGCCATCTATTGACCTTTCGATATGTCCCAACCAACTTGTCCAAAACATCGACTCCATCTTTTGTTCGGTTGTAAAACTTAATTATTTCCGGTTTTTTTTCAGGGTCATTATCGTCGATGTCGACAGAAGAAGTTAATAGAAGCGTGACAAATCGGCATTTTTTGGGAACATAAGATAACATACAAGCACGAAGATTACGGTCAAAAACATACTCTGTATGATGCAAAGGTTTTTTCTTCATATCAACTAGTAGAGGTGGTATCTCATTTCGGTTCTTTCGAATGGTACCCACTAAAGTCACTTGAGGTTTTTCAATTTAGCAGCAAGTTGGCGAGTTGTGAAAAAGTTGTCACATGTCACATTTCAAAGTCGTTAACCAAAAACAAGACCTACCTTGTCTGCTAGAAAATGATATGCTGGAAGATCTATTTGAACGAGAAAGCGGCATTGCATCCTTAGAATACTGAATGCGTTCATCTTTAGAAAGTACCAATATATTTGGCTCTTCAACGGCGGCTTCTCTAATCTCAGGTTCGATATACTCAATATCGGAACTATCACTTTCATAATTATCTTCACTGTTAGCTTCACTCTCACTTGGAATATAGTCATTGTCATCATCTGATGCATATGGCTCACTATCACTTCCGTACTGATCAAAATAAGAAAATTCCATTTTTTTCAATATTTTTTGAATTTGTACTAAAACTTTATTATAAATAATCTGACTTTCGATTTGAATTACTCCGCGTTTTTTCTAAAATAACTCTTCTTTATTTCAAAAGCAACTTATATTTTCTTTACTTCAAAGACTTGTAATGGGACGCCAATGGAAGGCTAATTACCCCTGCTTCCTGTTTTTTTATCGCAAAAAAAGGGTTTTTATAATTCAATCAGGAATTTCCTCGTTTTAGCGTTAGTTTTATTATACATATCCCTTTTATTAGGTTTTATGACTTGTACCGATACTTTTTACTGCTTTACTTACCGGGAGTTCAAAAATGTACTACTTAGAGTTGAAAACTCTAGACATCCAACCAATTAACAATAATGACGGCCAATGACAATTATAAAAAACTAACGATATAATAAAAAAAATTCACACAAATACTATTGTATAAATTTTACACAAAGGTACCAATTAAGGAAATTATTTGTACAGCCTTTTAGCGACATCTGTTCAAAAAAATTTTACTAAAAACATAAATTTCTTATATGATTTTTACATTGAAAAATATCAATTTGAATTTCAAAAGTGTGTAAAATTTACACAAGGTACCGATGAAAGTTAACATAGGGAGGAGAGAAATGGGCCTGTAGTTGCACAATTCTACAGCAGAACCTTTTTTGAACAATGGTATAACATCAGCACATTTGAGTGCTTCAGGAAAGATCCCTGCGAAAACGCAACCATTGAAGATGTCCGTTAAGACATCCGCTACGAACCATGCAATTTTTTTTTAAGATCAGACTAGACATACCATCTGCCCCACTAGAACTAGTATTCTTTAGACAGCGAATCGCTTTTAACATTTCACGAAAGGTTATGGGTTTATAAACAAAACTATTCCTTTGAAATGGTTCAGCACATAGACAAAGAGTACAAATTGAATTGACTGGAAAAGGTTGTAGACTGCTGGGTATATTTGTGAAATAATCATTAAATGCTTTAGCGAGTTGGAATTTTTCAGAGACTAGACAGTTTCTGATACGCAAAGAAGAAGGTTTATTTGCAGAAGAAGATTTATTGAGCAAATATCCCTTTTCAGTTCAACGCATAACTTTTTATATTTACGTTTTAATCTCACATTACTAGGGTATCGATAACATTTAATTCTAAGTTAATTTTTTACATTGACTTTATTTAGTAAGTCCCTAGAGATCCAAGGTTTACGTCTTTTTCTCAACTTTTTCGGAGACAAGAAAGAGGAACAATTATAAATGTGCCTTTTAAGGCATTCAATAAGTATTGTCTAGGAAGTTGACGCATCCCTACACGAATAGACGTCATCAGAAAACTAAAAAAGTAACTCATTTTTGAGCCTGCTAAAGTTAATTTTCATACTAATTTTCAGTGATTTTGAAGAACTGTTATTCTTCTTGTCATCGGTTTCTATAAGGAGTCCTGTCATGCAGTGGTCAGTGATCATTAAATCAAGAATACATTTCTCACAGTTGTTGAACTCCTACGGTTCTGTTAAAATATAATTGCTGTGAAACGGATTGTGGGTGGCCTTCAGCTATTGAATAAATGATCCTGAAACGTAGTTCTTATGTCGACTCATCAAAATAAAGTCTTAAGAATATCAGATTCTTACTACACAGCACAGAAAGTGTTGACGGAAGATAGGTATTCCGGAGTAAATTAAAGAAGTCGATCGGATGCCAGGCCTTAATCTCCGGCTAATGTCAATACCAGCATCGCGAAAAAGCCCCATTTCTCAAAATCGAGTAGCTACCAGAGTTAGTACCGCCACAAACCTTGAAAAAAGTAAAAACGACAAATTTTAGCGCCATTTCGAATAGATTGCACCTACAACTTAAGGCCTGCCTAATACGAGATGTTGGCGAGCGTTTTTCTGCAATACCAAACGCATAGTCATCAAACCATATCTGTGGCCAAAATATTCTGAAAGATGGACTAGATCTGCAGGTCCGACTATACAATCACGAACGAATACTGAGGATATGTGAAGAACGTATTCGTGAGCGAAGTGCAGAGTTATGTCACTAAGAGTAATCGGTAAAAGAACGTCTCAGGAAATGAAGGGAGCACTTGGCAACGACAGCCCAAAGGACGAAGTTAAAGATACAAACTCCCGAATACGAAACTACAGTTACAAAGACTGCAAAAAAGAAGAAAAAAAGAAGATTTAACTACTCTTCGGATCACAATGAATTATATCCACATCTGTTATGAAGAAAACAGATGCAGTGAAACGATTACTCCATACGGCACAAGGAACAATCGTACACTACAGAGTACTACATGAAATGAATCTACTAACAGAAGAGCGGGTCGTCCTACGAAACTCGACGCTGAACAGTTAAGGAGAAATGGAAAATACCTACTCGGATTAAACTGCAGAGAGTACCTCTCTGATTGAACATAGACTCAAAGAAAAAAGATGTCAAATCGGTCGATCTCGGTGATTAATTTGGTGTCCTTGTGAGGAACTCGATCCAGAAACTTGAGACGAAATCTTTCGGTCGATTCAAGACTACAAAACACTCGTTGCTAAATACATTCCAGTACCCTAACCTTTGTCCCAGTATTATCACAACTTTCAATACACCTTCTAGTTACAAAAATGATGATCAAAACATTAAGTCTCCTTTCTTAGTAAAAAGAAAGTTCAATGCCCTCCAGAGGATAGTGCCATTTATTCTATACTACCTTAGAATTTGCTTTGAGATGACAGAACGCGCTTTCTCCACGTTCACGCCCTAATGGGAATTTCATTTCATTTAGAATGGCAGATTCGCCTACCTTGAGTGACATTAAAG
Organism: Volucella bombylans; assembly: GCA_949129095.1. Classification (NCBI taxonomy): domain Eukaryota; kingdom Metazoa; phylum Arthropoda; class Insecta; order Diptera; family Syrphidae; genus Volucella; species Volucella bombylans. The sequence continues at coordinate 113,131,603 of OX422144.1, read as the reverse complement.
GAGATTTCTTCTACGGCTGGCGTTACTTTTAAACTACATAACACCAAAGATCTGCCATTCTCAATAGGCTAATTGGGTTTAAACAGTTAACGGACGTGGTTGAACTATGTGCACATAATTTCCTTTTCATATTGAATTTACAACCTATTTGTATTAGCCTAATACGCTCCCATGACTCTACGGAAGATAAGGACGGCGATACCAAAGAATGGTTCTACAAAACATATGAGCAATGTGCGAAGTATAACGCCAGGATAGGAAAGAAGGACATCTTTGGTAAGACAGTTCGTAAACATAGCCTACACAACACAACGAAAGTTTTATCAACAGTTGAAAGAAACGTGTAACGGCAAGAAGACCCATACAGATATGAGGAAGGAAACCTTCTAGTATAGCTACAGTCGGTGCAGAGAATGTGGAAAAACTTTTCTTACAGGCTGTATAACAGTGAAAAAGCACAACATCCCGGCGTAAGGTAGAATGGACCATTGAATTTAGGCGATGACAACCAAAACTTCCCTCTACCTGACCAAAACGAAGTAAATATAGCAATATCTAAGCTAAAATCCACCAAAGCAGATGGATCTGACGGCTTACCGGCCGAGGTAGTCAAAGCTTCCGAAAATGACTTCATGGAGAGCATATATACACCCAATAATTTCTCAGATCTGATCAGAACAGTGTATGATGAATGGAACCTCAGTAGCATTTGTTCGATTCATAGGACAGGAGACCCAATCAGTTGCGCCAACTATAGAGGTATAAGTCTCCTCAACATCGGATACAAGATCTTATATGCCATAATGTGTGAAGGCTTGAAACTCTTCGCCAACAATCTGATTGGTTCCTATCAGTGCGGTTTCAGACTAGGAAAGTTCACAATCGACCAAATTTTCACACTCTGGCAAATCCTGGAATAAAACCCAAATCGATAACCACCATCTTTTCATCGATTTAAAGGCGACATATGACGGTATTTATAGAGACGAACTATATGAGGCATGTCTAGTTTGGCATACTTGCCAAACTCGCCCGTCTGTGCAGAATGACAATTGAGAACGCTCTCCGATCGGTAACGACTTAACCGAAATCTTTGATGGTCAAAAAAGGTTTTAGATAGGGTGTGACTTCTTTAACATCATACTTGAAAGGATTGTGCCGAAGTCACAAGCGAATACTGGATGCACAGTCTTTCCAAAGTCTGTGCAATTAGTAGCGTGCGCCGATGATATCGACATAATTGTGGGGAACTTAGCGGGCTGTCACCGGTGCATTCACTAGTATTGAAACGGAAGCTGCTAAAATATGCTGTCATATGGGAGATGGGAGCCACAACATCGACGAATTGGACAGAACGTCACAACTGGCAGCTATAATTTCGAGGTTATAAAGAACTTTGTCTACTTTAGCTCTGCTCTGAATTCTGCCTAACACTTCAGCGGAAATAAAACGAAGAATCACTCTTGCCACTCGTTACTTCTTTATGTTGCTGAAGCATGAACTCTATCGAAAGCGGATGAAGATATCCTCAGTCGTTTCGAGAGAAAAATACGTCGAAAAATATTCGGTACCGTTTGTCTTGATGGTTGTTGGAGGAGAAGATTCAACGACGGCCTATACCAGCTGTACAGCGACATCGATCTAGTCAGAAAACTGCGCATCAGTTGCCTGAGATGGCTAGGACCTGTAGAGCGAATGGATATCAATGCTTCGGCCCGCAGAGCCTTCGAATCTAACCCGGAGGGACAACGCAATAGAGGAAGACTTCACCTTAGGTGGTGCGCATAAGTAGAAGGGGACCTCAACTGACTTGAAGTGCGCAACTGCATGCAGTTAGCTAAACACCGAACAAAATGGGAAACCGAATCAAGGGAATGATGGAGGAGATCTTGTTTGAGATGATGAGTGCTTAGGTTTGAGTTGACCTTTCGGAGCATACGGGATTGATTCGTTGGAGCCATAGAAGAGACAAGAACAAAGTAGTTTGCGTGGGTTGGTGTTGAAGGAAATAGATTTGAAAATGAATGCGCAGTCGATGGAACCTGAGAGCAGTGGATGAATGGTAAGAATGTCAGCAATATTCCTACGTTCTTCTAACGAATTCGTATTGAGAACTTTGAGGCTGCCTTGAAAGGGAGGTAAGATTAAAGGGTCGTTCCAGAGCAGCCCGCGGAGAGCAAATCGGAGGGGTCGACGTTGAATACCCTCGATTCGGGAAACATGAACTCGGTGAAAAGGGGACCAAGCTTGACTGGCACACAGAAGAAATAGTTTTAAGCAATTTTGTGTCGTCAGCGTAAAGGGAGAGGAAGGAGTATTCAATGACACTCTAAAGCTCGTTAATAGTAAGAATGAAGAGAAGAGGACCAAGACGACTACCTTGTGGAACTCCAGATGAGGCCAAGAATAGAACAGAAAGGGCGGATCTAAACCAAACAGTATAACAACGGTTTATCAGGTAAGATGAAATCCATTTTAATAAAAGAGGCTCAAAGCCGAGAGCAGACAATTCGAAGAGGATTAATTGATGAGATATCTTATCAAACACTTTACTGAAATCAGTTGCGATAACATCGACTTCTTTCGCAGTTTCTAAGGCTGCGAGAACAAAAGACACGACTTCAACTAGGTTTGTTGTTGATTGTTTTCTTAGAAAACCATGTTGTCGGTCTTGCATTTGAAGCTTGGGGCTTCGTATAAAATGCCTTCAAAGAGTTTGGGTAGATGAGGGAGAGAAAGAGTTTAGCAGTGGGCCGACAATTGGTAACTTCATGCTAAGATCCCTTTTTGTGTATCGAGATTATAAAAGAGGTCTTCCAAATCTGGGGAAATTCTCCATGTGTAAGGGATAGACGACAAATGTAGGAAAGGGGTTGAAAGACAGGTTGGAAGAGCATTTTTTAAAAAAAAGTCGGGGCGTCCATCTGGGCAAGGTACAAATTCATCTTTAAGATTTTGTAACTTTTCTTCAATAACTGCAGGATTGAAATTTTGAGTGAGAAAGGGACCAGCGGAGAAATTTGGTAGGTCATTGAAGTAAGTGGGATCTGGTACGAAGGAATTGTTGGCAAATGATGGTTTGAAAAATGTAGCAAAAAAGTTGGCGATGATAGAAGAATCACTTCGAAATTGTTTTCGAAAGCGAGGGAGGAAGGATAACCATCGGTCTTACTTTTGCAATTGACAAATTGAAAAAAGGACTTTGGGTGATTAATAAGAGAGAATTACAATAAAGAGTTCAATGTACATTGCATTACTTCAGAAATTACAAAACAAGGCTATGCGGACAATTCTGAAGCTTACCATTTATTCTTCAAATATAGGCATATGATTGAATGTTTAAAATGGATGAAAGTCAAACAAATATTGACATACAATGCAATGGTCTTCATATTTAGAACGAAGAATAGATTGTTACCAGAAGTGATGTCTAGTTCCCTGATGCCTAGCCGTATAACTTAAGAAGTAATGACAACATAAGAACAACAAGACGTAGATTGACAAGTACGAGTACACAATACTCAATTTTTTAGCGAGAAATAAAATTTTTTTAACAACTTACCGTTTAGTAAAAAGAAGAATTTGTAAATTTATAAAAAAACACCGTCTAAAGCAATTTGTTTTTGCTTTTGATTTATGTGAATTAAAAATATTGAAAATTGTAATTTGTACCGATACTTAAAAGTTACTTTTAAACTAATAAAATGGTCTATCTATCTATCTACTCGTATCTACGTATATTTCTAGAATAAAACCTGCATAACCTGCCCTGCATTCCAACGAACTGAAGAATATGAACTAGCATCCGGCACAAGTTCTGTCCAAATAAGTTTACCGATGTAGTTCTCTTCCATCTATGGATGTACGGGCATGTAATCCATTGGTCTGATCCCACAGATTCTCAACCATATTCAAGTTTCCAGAGTTGATTTGCATAAGCTACCCTTAGAGAGCAATCGTCGTTAGTTGATCCATGGGCTGCGTATGTATATATTTGCACAATGAAATTACTATTTGCGGCTGAAAGACCATTTTACCAAGTTCAATGCACATTTGTGTCACTATAGTTAATCACGCTGACCATACGCCACATAGTAAGTGCATGCAACAATAATTCTTGCGACAGCATCAAGTCAATCCGCTTACTCTGTGTCACAGAGGACAATTTATGTAAATTCCTAAGCACTACCTGCCCGCATGGTGCAACCGGTCGAACGAATGACAATTAATCCTGCGATTGTCATTTGGTAAAGTACAAACATACTTAATATGATATATGAAAATAGATACGAGTTGAGTTGAGTTGAGTATCCCACCGCACAGGTATATCCATACAATATTTCAATAATTCACTAAAACGATTGGCGCAGACAAAGCGATGATGTCCTTCGCAGATATCTTTTTGGCTATGGCAGGTAGGCAGACGGACTTAGTCTGGGAATTCACAAACAGACAGAAACTCTACGAGACAACAAAACATCAGTTTCTGGCACTATGGAGTTAACACACCCACGTCCTGCTGTCGTATGTACTCGTACTCTGTCGAGGGCAAATGTCAGATGACTTCATCGAGTACAATCAGCGGCTAAATATTTTCATAGCGAATATTACAATACAAACACAACCCCAACGGAACAAGGCATAGTTCAGGGATTTAGGGTGGCAACGGGATCCTTGAGGGAGTGAAAGTGTGCCACCTTGTTATGCTCTGTAGGGCTCAAGGTTATTCTATTCATGGTTGAAGGGAAAAAATCTCTTCCACTTGGCCACGTCTCTCGGGTGTTCTCCCGCTCCGGTGATGGTTATCTGAATGTGAGAAGTGTAAACGCAAGCATAAGCACAAACATAGAACAGTTGTGCGTTGATTTTCGGCATAAAATTGCCTCTTGAGAGCGGGAGAGAAGGACGTTACATAGATCCTATTACTCTTCTTTTTTGGTAATGAGTTCTTGTCCTTTATCAGCTATTGCCGTCCTTGTGTTTTAGCCATTTCGTTTCATTTTATTGAATTAGATGGCTACACTCGAAGTTGAGAAAAAGTTTTTGTTTTCATTTTAGTAGGCTTTATTGCTTAGGCATGCTCTTTGGGTACCAAATAAAGTGAGGGCTTATTATTATGATCATCCCATTGTTGTCCTGGAGTGTTTGGTATTTAAATGAAATGAGATTTACGAGCATGTGTGATTTATGCAAACTACAGACGGACTAACACAAGCAGCCAATTTTTGATTATACATTCATCGACTTGAACCCAATTGAAACTGAAGGACTTAGCAAGGAACACGCATGCATTGAATGATAATGTCTTCGGTTAATAGTCCAAACTATTGACAAGCTAATGGATAGTCATAACAGCTTATTCTTTCTTTAAAAAACTCCAATGAAACTTCATTGTTTCCGACACGTTTAGAACTGGCCGATATTTTTGAAGGTTGGAGAATTGATTTATCACGTCATCGGGGATGAGTAGGCCCACATTGCAGGAACGAGCTCATGTCACTCTTCGGATAAAAGATAAAAGACTGTGATTCTCTCCGAATATGGAGGTCACAGTCACCAATGAAGGTGTGGCATGTTTAAAAGATTTTTCAAGTGTTCTACACCACTACCGAGAACAGAGAACTTGTCTCTTATTCGGTGTAACCTCTCCCTGGACAATTTTGTATCAAAAATTTAGCTGCTGCAGGTATAAGCTAGGAAATGAACGGAGAACGATTACATTTGTCGTTGCTTCAGCTTATTTACCCAATGATTCAATAGTAGCCAAACTCATTGAATACTGTTATACCAGGACGACGCGACTTATCATGTGCTGCGATGTTAGTATCCGAATACTATGTGGGGCAGTAGCAAAACCACAATAACTTGAGAGGCGATCTTTTCCTGGACATCATACGTTTGAGCCGGTTGTCAACAATATTCTCTCAGCAAACCCCTGTTACGAAAGCAGTACAGAAAATAATTGAGTTAATGCTATCTAGTAGGTACACTAAGATAAAACTGTCTGAAAAGTACTGTCGGGAACTAATGCTTCCATATCAGACTATAGGTACTCGTATATCGAATTCAGAATTAGATGGTGGTCTCCGTCTTGTTGAAGAAGAGGAATGCGAATAATTGAACACGCTTCTCCCAAATTCAAAACGAACCAAGAGATTTAGAACTAGCAGGCAAGCTAAAGTCCTCAAAATCAGTCAAAAAATCAGCCAGATAAGAACGCCTCAGAAAAAATGATAACACATATACTGAGTCGAAAGCAGAGTCCCCCAGGTAACTCAATCAGAACCAGCTCACAACCAGCTGGTTGAGCTGAGTAACAAAACACGCTTTAGTTGTTATCTGTGATCGGTTGTGGTGACGGATGAGACAAACAAATATGTTATGAATCCTTTGATGGCTTCAAGTCACCTGGTATAGATGGCATATAGTATATCCCGTTATGCTACATATAGGTATATACCAGTTGCTGGAAACTCTGAAGAATATCTTCACTGCTAGCTTGACACCGGCATAAATATCGACACCCTGGTGAGTAGCAAAAGTAGTTTTTATACCGAAAATCGAAAAAAATTAAAAGACGCTCGCTAAGTGCTATGTATCAATCTGACCTCCTTCATGTCTTAGATGCAACATGCCTACCAACGCAAAATCCTCATGCGCTGAATTGAAGTCGCACTCGACAACAAGGACAATGTGCTTTTTGATTTTCATCCGCATTGAGGGTGATTTCGACAGCGCAAATTTTGACTACATGTGCAACTCGTCCAGACAACTGGTTTTTGGATAACGAACAATGCTAGTGAATGTGACCCCGATTGTGCATGCTGTCTGCATGGCAGATGTAATGGCATCCTGTCTCTACTGCTATGGTGAATGTTTAGAGTCACTGCTTTCTGTGGTTCCAACGTCTACACTCAGCCATATACAGATGATTTAGCCGTTGATCATCCCAAGAGAGTCTCTGCGCAGACAGACCTTATTGACCATAGGTGCCCTTAAAATGAGCTTTCAGTCAATTCTCTAGTCTGACTCATCTAGTGCTGACAGGCATCCCCATTAAATTCTTAACACACTTCGACGGACTAAACATATTACGTCGGAAGAGGTTGTCAGCCTTCTGGCAGTGTAAAGGAAATTTCGTCAAAACATGGACTTGTCACTGAGGAGGATACTTTTGCATATATTCGGATATGATAAGCGCCCAATTATACCCTATGTGTTGGTTGTCTCATGGAACAAAATTATACAAATAAATATCATAGCTGCTTTTACCAGACTCCAAAAACCGATCTGTCTCGGCTATATGAGAACTTTCCCTAGCACACCTAGCTCTGCTCAAGACGTACTGATGAATCTCGCTCCCCTTGATATTTGTACAATATCATGGCCTATACTCTCAAAGTCATCTTCCTTTCAGAGGGACGTGGTTCTTGGCACAACACCCCTTGGAGTTTTGATGACCTTAAGCGCTGACTGTCTTTTGACTCTAGTCTTATGGACATGACGTCTGACACAATGACACCAGAGCTTCTGTTGAATGTTGTCGGGTCTGTCTTCGCGGATAGCTTCAAAACCGGTGCGGTGCTGGTGTCTTTTTGGAGGACGACAACATTAGATTTCACCCCTGCTCTAAGTAGAGGTAATGATCTAAAATGTAAAGAATCAATTTAGCCCGGATGCCGGTAAACGTTTGCTTCCCGACATCTCTAAGACTACAGCGACTTTTCCTCTGTCCCTCAGTAGAAAAGACTGCATGCTGCTTACTGCGATATAATTACTATACTTATTACTACTGTAATAGTAAGGGGTATAAGCCAAAAGAGCTCATGGTTGAACCTCGCTGAAGAGTGTACGTCGAATGGTTAACCTGCAAAGCGAGTGAAAATCTCCTCGAAAATGGGATGAGAATGGCAAGAAAAACTTATGAAAAAATTAAATGGTTTACTTAGAGAAGGGTAGTTTCTACAATAAACCCAGTAAGTATGGGGTAAGATGTATTGGCTGTTATGCTATACAACGCATCAACTGCACTTAAGCTGAGCAAAGGGGGATTATGGTATCAGCTTACCTTCAAACTATCCAAACGGAGTGAAGATAAAATCATTATGAAAAGTGATTATCTGGCGCCGATCAATCTTTTTTTTATAAAAAATTCACTATCGGAACTTCTGATAAAGCTGAGTGAAAAAGTTTGGTCACTAATGAAAGTACAACAATTTTAAACGAGTATATCGATAGATCCATGATAACCACTGCATATTATTCTCTCCTCTGTATTGGTCTCTAAGCTGAGATAACAGCCATAATTCAGGCTACAATGACCATTGTACAGAACAATATTATCGGCAAGGTTGTGACTGTGTACTCAGCTCAGATAGCCAGGCAGGCGTTACGGCTCTAACCTCTGCAGTCATAAGATGAATGTTAGTAAGTAAATTTGAAAGGCTTATAACTCCGCAAGTACAATACGGTGACTATATGCTGAAGGAAACTGATCCCTTGGAAGTTGAGTTTGAATTGATAGGTCCTGGTACCAGATCCAGTTGTTTTAAGTAAATTGTACAACTTACCTGGAAATAAAAAATAAATAAAAATAAAATGTTAACACAGTTGTTTAAGAAAATATGTAAATAATTTAGGGAAAACTATAAACTGAAAAACTATGATACCTAAAGCCAAGCAACAACTAATTCGAAATAACTTCAAATATCGGGTTTTCCAATAAGGACTTGACAACTTTTTGTAAAAATAAAACTCAAACCATTTGAGATATTTCAAAAACTTTATTATCGGCTTGAAGTACAATCAAAACATTTATGAATGGAACTCGACTTCGTTTATATGGCTACCGCGGGCACGTTTAAAGCGCGGTCGATTCGGTGAACCCAATTTTCAATGACTCGGCCACATATTTCGGCCGAAACGGCAGCTATTTCGCGTTCAATGTTGGCTCTGAGCTCTTCCAACGTCGTCGGCGTGTTGGCATAAACCAATGACTTAACGTAGCCCCACAGAAAATCTTAAAGCGGCGTTAAATCGTAAGAACGAGGCGGCCAATCCACTGGCCCATTTCTTGAGATAACACGCTCACCATACTTACTCTTCAATAAATCGATTGTAGCGTGTGCTGTGTGGCTTGTGGCACCATCATGTTGAAACCACATGTCGTCCAAGTCCATATATTCCAATTCGGGCCAAAAATAATCGGTGATCATAGCGCGATAACGCTGACCATTCACAGTAACGTGACGATCGTTATCGTCGACGAAAAAATATGGTCCAATAACGCCGCCGGCATGCAAACTGCACCAAACGGTTATTTTTTGTGGATGAAGTAGTGATTCGTGAAGCACATGTGGATTTTCACCCAACCAATAACGCATATTTTGCTTGTTGAGGAACCCATTGATCCAAAAATGAGCTTCGTCACTGAAGATGATTTTACAACGAAATTCATCATCTTGGCGCATCTTCTTCAGAACCCAATCGGAGAACGTACGTTGCTTCAAATGGTCCATCGGCTTCAATTCTTGAGTCAGCTTGATCTTGTATGGGTGTAAACCAAGATCCTTACGCAAAATACGCCATAATGTGGTCTGAGCGATGCCCAATTCTTGAGAACGCTGTGGAATTAACTGATTTGGGTTATTTGCTACGGACGCCTCAACGAGTGATTAACGACACTTCGACCAACCCCTTGTCTCACTGACACGGCAACATCACACAACGAATATGTAGACTCAAACTTTTGCACTAAACTTGTTATTGCCTGTCTACTAGGGCGAGAATTACGACCGAAAATTTGAGTTAACGCTCTTAAAGTTGCAGTCACCGACTCCGAATTTCTTTAGAAAATTTTTAAAATTTGCAGACGTTGCTCGTTCGTACCATGATGAAAATGTTGAGTTTACTGAATAAATTGACAGTGACAGTTTGATGATTAGAGAAAGAGTGCGTTCACAAATTAAATTCAAAGTTGTCAAGCCCCTATTGAAAAACCCTTTCTAAGAACGAAGAATAGAGTAGACATATCCAGAATAGACCTGGCAGAAGCAGAACAGGAGACATCTTATGAAAGCTACTCTAACAAATTTACACCTTAGGTCTACCAGGATAATTCAAACAATGTTTTTTTTAAAAGAAACAAAGCAGATTGTGGCAGCTATAATGTTCGAACCCCCGCATTTTATAGATATCGGCATGCCAGATTCTTGTCCACAGGCTATAGTAAGGATACTATCCTCCATCAATGTAACTGGAGGTTGCTGGTATTTGAACATCCGGTTTAAGCTTAAATTTATCAACACATGTCTGATATGTCGGCACATTCTAATAAAGCATCATAATTTTAGCATACGATCTCCGAGGCAACATTTCCAACAAACGCAGCTTTCCGACAGATAAAGTCTTCGAGATATTTCGAGCTTGCTTCCACAAGAAATCTAGCGAAACCCAACCATCCGTCAAACTGATAACTGCGGTCGATGCAGGACATGCAATAGGTGCAAACATGAAATTTGCTTCACCAGTTTCCCGTACAGAAGAGAATGGAGCAGAAAACATAGCTATCTAAATATCATAATTCTTTATACAGTGACCGTTACCCTGCCTAACTACATACGCCCTTAAATTTTGTATACAATTTTGGGTTCTAAGTCTTGGGCTCTTAACTACAAATGCCAAACGATTATACACGACCAAGTCCCTGGATATATAATACTGCTGCACCTTTTATATACTGATCACCTTAATTAAAATTTCAGCAAACACTTCTACCCAGAGCACACCGAAGAATATGCGACGTTTAATGTGCCTTCCAGACATGTCCAACATCTTACATAGGAAAATGCTTGCCACAGTGAGGAAAATGGAACACTTGCTCAGAGTCTTCTAGCTAAGGTCAACACAAATAACTTCAAACTTAGCCAAGCCGCTTTTGACGCACTCGGCCAGACCTCATCAAACTCCATGGTGATAGAACAGTGTAAAGCTGAGACATCGACCTGATGTACGTCCTGGGTCCAGACAACCTTTACTGCTCTATAGAACGCAACTGGAGATACCTTAATTTCGAGCTCAGAAGCAACGAATAATAGTAAGTCGCCGAATAGGTAGCCACACTGAAATAAGCATGGAAATTATACTCACAGATCTGTGCCATTTCTACGAAAGGCCAGCTTTTAGGTCCAGGGCGGAATATTCCAAAACAAAATAATACCCCTTATAAGGGACGGGATCTAAATAAATCTTCATCATATGTAGAAGGTCAGCGTGAACCAATTTGCCCAATGAATAAGACAGACGCGGACATAGCTTTCATCTTCGTTAAGACTAGGAGAAGAATACGACTGAACTCAATCAGATTCATGACTTAAGAGGCCGATTTAAGTTATGCATGTAGAATTAGAGCTTATACCAACACCCTGAACTTGTTTTTAACTTCTCACCCTGATAAGAACACCGTTGACGTGTTATCCCCTCTAGGCTCATCGGACTATTGTGTCATATCAGTTAATTTCTCGTACACCGACCACACAGTTAGAGAAAAAATTCCTAAAAGAATCGTATCGCAATACGAGAAAGCCAATTGGACCGGACTTAATGCCTTCTTTAGGTGTTTTAACTGATCGTTATGTTTCCTCTATAACGACGTGGATGCCGCTGTTGTTATAATCACTATTTTCTTTGGAATAAGACGTATTCTCTCGAATCCGTCAGGATTAGAGAAATGTTTTCGCGGTCCTACAAAACCAACCCGACAGAGGAAAGTCGAAAAAAGTCCAAACGAGCCAGGAATGACTGCAACGTCTTTCCTAAATGTATGCAATTTCAATTCGATCAAAAACTGAGGCAAAAAGATAGTAAAAACTTTTGGTCGTTTGTCAAAAACATCAGAAATTCTGACTCACACTCCATCCCAACGCACATTTATAAAGACGTTCTAGCTCTCAACTCCTTAGACAAGGCCAATCTGCTTGCTGCACATTTTGCAGCCCACTCAATACTTCCAGATTGTGCTTTGTCCTCGCCTACACTTGGATGCGTCGAATCTTCAAAGTGGATGAATCCACTTTCGCACTCGTGTAGTAGCAAGAGCACTTAAAGATCTAAACGTGTAGAAACCCGCTAGTCTAGGTAGTACATGTCCCCTTCTTCTGACGAGATGTCCTTTCACGCTGGAAAAACCACTGCCTAAGCTTTTTCGTCAATCCTACTCTATAGGAAAACAGTATTTGTCAAGCCCGTCCCTAAAAAAAAGCAAATCTTGTTCATTCTCCTCCTACAGACCTATTGCACCTCGTATATATCCCTTTTTTCTAAGGTAATGGAAACTCTGATGAAACCGTCAGCTCATGGAATGGTTGACAATAATAATTACTTATTTGAGCTTACTGGCTCTTGCCGAACGCTCTAAACTTAACAATTTTATTCAAAATTTGCCTTTCGACCTTAAAAACTATTTTACGATTAATCTTATCTATAAATTATAAAATATGTAAAATTTTCAAGAAAATTTTATTTAGAAAAAACTTAGATGCCGTATCTCTTGAATTTTATATAAAACATCAAACTATGGCCATTTTCTACTTAACCTATCTTATCTATAATCGGGGTGGTGAGCACTTGTAGCCTCTTACACCGGGTGGTCACTATCCCAATTGCGATTGCGGGTGCCTGGCATTCGTCAACATCGTATACAAGTATCACCGAGATTTAACCAATGCCATAAAGCATCGGTCACTTCTCGGAGGCACCACCTCATGTTAACGGATGCGGCGTTTCCACGAAATTCCCTTAACTATCCTTAATCTAGCTTAAAACTAGGAGGAGTATGTGAACTTAGTAACGAACCCACCTAGGAGAGCGAGCCAACCCTCTCCTCTTCTAGAAGAATTAGGTGTACTGTTTTTCGGCATCGATCCGATCCCTGTCCGCGATCGTGGGACTAAAATGGAGGAGTTCCTGAGCATTGGCAACATACCTGTCGTAGATGAGCCGCTTTTCCCTCGCACCGAGGTGGCGGTGGTATATTATCGGGATACCATCTCTGCTTTGCACTAACCCTTTAGCATCAATAAGGAGAAATGCCTCTGGCGGGATAAAGCCCGATAAGTGAGCTCTCGTGGTACATTTCATTGGGGTAATAAGCCCCAAAGATCAAGCTATTATCGTTGGTCATTGTTCTTGCAACCTATCTTCGAATCACCTCAATCAGGAAATTATTAATCCTAATATTAATATTAATATTTTTCGTTCTTTGACTCTGGTGTTTTGTACAAGCCGAGACAGGTCCTAAGACACTGCCTTTCAAACACCCGAATCCCTTCCACCTGATATATGTATATTGAACCACACGGGACAACCATACGCGATGACTGTCTTCATCCTGAAGACAAGTTAACTGCTGTGGAATAGTCTTCTTGTCAGGGCTAAAGCCTTCTTGGCCCCAGCAAGACAAGCATCTATATGTGGTTATAGTTTCAAGTTTGATATTCACAAAACAAATGCTGATGCGCCTCAGGGCTCCGTTCTGCCTCCGACACTCTTTTTAATTTTTATCAATGATCTCTTGTCTGTTACTTCTAATCCAATATATTCCTTTGCTGATGACAGTACTCTCTGCTTTTCATATTCGCTCACGGACTCATGTCCCTGCTCTTCGACTGTAACGGCAACACATGCTAAGTTCATTAAATTTCGATATAAACAGCATCACTAAATGGGGAACCACCAAAAGAGTGGAATTTAATGCTTCCAAAACACAATGCTGTCGAAATCTGAGTACAATATCACATCTGGTCAGGTGATCTTAAGGCATCTCTGTACTTAATAGACAAAACTGAACTCATAGTTCAATGAATTGACATCCTTGAATACCGACGTAATGTCTTTTGTCTCATTTTATTCCACCGCTATTTCCATCACCAGTGCTAGATATAAATCTCCATTAGCATTCTGCCCCTTCAAACCACTCTCGCTGTGAATGCTCATCAGTATACCCTCAAGCCCACCTTTGGACGTACTCTGATATATCGTGATTCTTTCCTAAACCGTACAACTCGCTTATGGAATACCCTGCCAAACTCTCTATTTCCTTGCAAACATAAGGCAAACATTTGAAGCCCATGTATTGTGCATCGGTATCTCTCTTTTGTTCCTCCCTGCGTGCAAATATGTTAAGGGTAATAAAAGCCCCTTCATAGCGCGCTAATCATTAAAAACAAAAAAGATAATTGCATGTATTGAGTTTCGTGAAAGCACCGCTAACATCAGGAATGAAGACTTTCTTTAATCCGGTGCCTTTGCTGCTTCGTGCAGAACCTGCGGCTATAAGTGAAAAGCCACGCTTCAATCCACCGAATGAACTGCGTATAGACTCCAAAATGGCTTCATAATACTGACTCCCGAATACCATTCTCCGGTGTCTTTTCAGATAAAGAAGCATGGGGCAAGATCTACTCGTAAGTGGTAGATGAATCGATATTCATCTTCAACGATGCGGATCAAAATTCGTTGCATTTCTGTCTTGCAACATGTCAAGCTCTACTATGTCTTTGGTCATGGAGAATTATGGCGGAATATCAACAAATCCAAAACTAGCAATGCCCACGATAGTCAGATTACTCTCAGGCCATAATCTGTTGGCAGCACATTCAATGAGACCAGTGCTTTAGTGATAGAGACCCTAAGAGCCTGCGAAGATGAAGCTTCATAAAAGGATACTCTCTCCAGCCTCAGTGGTCTAAGGTACCTTAGGAAGGTACTATCTTCATCTAACAAAGATATGTAATGTTCCATTTCCATACAAATTTCACTTTCGCGGAAGCAACAAGATGGCTAAGATATTTTTAAAGACCAACATTTTGGCATCAACAAATATCTACATCAACCTTAGTGCGATTACGCTTACAACACCAGACCCGCCAAATCTTGATATAAAAGAATACGACCCGGTAGACGAATAGGCTGGACGGGATTCATCTCTGAAAGTATAGGGTAGAAAATTCACCCTTCACAACGGTCCTTTTTAGAAGTTCAACCAAAGTCCAATTCAAGGAGAGAAACCAGCATAAAAGCGAAGGCCACCGACGACGGGGACAATGAAAGAAAAGTGACAGTGAATTAGCTGATTAAGGGGCCCGAACTCCTTGGTTTAGAAGCCAAATGTACGTCGACCGATTGCAATAAAGGAAGACCTCACCGTTGGTGAGGAGCAAAGTTAGAAAGAGAATTCAACCAGACCAGCGTACCCAATTGATATTAATGAAGTGAGTTGTTGATTGAATTCCAGGTCATCTAACCAAAGTCAGAAATGCCTCATATACAAGAGATTTTAGACACAAGGACATTGGCATTAGCTTTGATATGCAATTTGAAACAGAAAGTGACCAGAAGCACTGAGAAGAGACTGCATTTACTCTATAGTTGTTCGGTATAAATGAGGACCTTTGAAATTCTCTCTCCTCAAATACATCACCAAACAGGTCATAAGAGATATTGCGGATGAGTGTGTTGCAGAAATGAGGAATTCTTTTATAAGTTGCGCGAATAAGCAACCAATTTTGGATAGTTTCGTATACACTCTAGCCAGCCGTTGATTCTTTGGTTGGTTTGGTAACGAGCAGGAGAAGTATGATACATATGACGATTGCCTGATAAGCTACAAAAGGACAGTCAAAAGCCGGAAAGGTATTGTGTTGTTCATCCATAAAGAAAAGGCTTCCGTCAAACTGGTACCAACTCATTTAGAAGCGATTCACTTCCCTAGGAAAATAAATTTCTCTCCTTACCATACAGTGCTACATTATACCCTGAGAATAGTTACCGGTGACTGCAGAAGAATGACAAACTTTTCAATGAAGTGTGTCGTAAAGTATATTACCAACTCAGTCGACAAAGATTCGCCGAACCTCTCCTACTCCTAATTTAGTAAACAATGCCAATTATTGTACAAGGCTCACAGAAGTGAAAACAAAGAAAGTGGGATCGTCAATAACTCCAACGCGAAAAATTACACAACCCGTAATAATGACTTCATTTCATTATATCATTGCTCATAGTAAAGCTGCAGCTTAATGAACGAATTTTAGAAGAATTAAAATCAAATCAGCATTAACTAACGACTACATTGAAGTATTACTAATTAATCCTTAAGCATCGGCTACATATACTCGTACTGACAACTGGAAACTGGGAATACTACATCACTCATCTAAACCGAACACCATTGGATTACGCTGGTCTTCAAGAATTCTTGCCACTTCCACTAATACCACCTCCACATCAGCCAACAAAACAAAATTCCACTCTCGTGCAATTAAAATCAGAATCGTAATCAACTAAATTAATCCGCCCCCAAAATACATTCCAACAAGCTGATGTCTTTGTTTTCTTTTTCTTTTTTTTTTCAGTGTGCCCCATTGTTCACATCATACTCACTTCCATGTCAGATTCACGTCACATTGGCCCCTTTGGAAGAAACTCCATCAGGTCGTTAGGGCCACAATTTATGGGATTTTGATTTAGTCCGTCACGAAACGGAAATTGAATTCGATTCAGAAACAGGAGGTTAGCGCCTACGAGGCTATTTAAAACTCCATTCAATGATTGAATTCGTTGCACTTTTGTACGACTATCTCGAAATGAAGCTACGCATTTGCGTTGCGTTTGGCTATGAAGAGACCTACGCCCGCACATATTCGTACAGATAATATTTCCACGACTTGACCACTTAAAATTTACAAATTTGTGTCGACGAAAAATGTCGTTCAGCCGGAATTACAGATAGTGTGAACACACCAGCCATTCATACCATCTCCTGCTGTGACCACATCTGGCTGCCTTATTGTAATTTCGACCCATTCAACCCGACCCTTCTCACCGCCAATACCTGCCAAAATGAAATTTCTGTTGTCGGTGTCTATTCCAAGTGTCCAACACTTACAAATCTTGTTTTACGTACGAGTACATTCTGACCTTGTTGAGTTAGTCAATTTCGCACTTTTAGTTAAGGCTGGTAGTATCTAGAACGCCCACTGAATACCATTTAAGGGGCGTTTAAGGGGTAGGTCCAACAGAAATACAAACTCATTTAATGTGCATTTGTATCTGGTCGTACGTGACATTGGATACTGTATTCAATATCGGCTTCGAATTGAAAGAATACACTCGGTTACATGAGTCGCCTATGGTCTCCCGTAAAGTTTATATAAATCCAATCTACCACAATGAGATCTTTTGTAACTGTGGCTTTACAGTGAGTCTTGATTCAATTAAGATATCAGGTCTGCGATAGGGGGGAGTGACTTTGTGGTGATCGTAGAAAGTATTTTTACACACGAGTTACTCGTATCTGTAATAAAACCGGTAACTCACGCGATAACTACTCGTAATATTCGAGAGTATTCATAAACCAGTCAACTGATGATGTACATCCATCAATACTTTCCAAGATTATAAAGACAATTACAATTATCAATCATTCATTGCATTTCTTCCGATGAGTTATTTTCCAAAGATACCAAGATACGAGTACCATCTATTTAACGGCAGACGCATGAAAAGCTATCACTCAAAGCGAAAGGTTCTCCAATAAGCGCAAACAATTTTTGGTCAATTCACCTTTCTAAAAGTTTTCCACATATTTTCCATACGTGGGTTGGAATTCTTTCACAAACAATTGTTTGCATTTTACAATAAATGACCTTTTGTTAGAAATGTGGAATACCACAAGGGTCACTTCACTTTCCCATACTTTTTTGTTTCTGAAAAATAAAGCTCAACTGCAAGAGAAAATTTAGAGGCTGAAACTCTTGACACTTTGAATAAAACGTGCATTTAACCTGCGACTTTCTTTCTTTAAGTGGAGCCCTTCAGTTAATGATATTTCGTAATATAACGAAATAGAAATCTCCAAAGGCGGCAATAATGCGATTCTGTTAGAATCTCCTTGATCCATTTGGCGTTGGCTGGCTCTATAAGGGGCAATACAAGGAGCAATTATACAATCTGCACGGGAACATAGATGACTAGGATATCTGCTCGCATATTCGGAAAGTTGTCCACCCAATATAGAGATTATCGAGGAAAACGCATTCATCTAAAAATGTGAAGTGTGTAAGCAGAGGCACTTATCTATAGACTCGGCTATCTGGAGAAACTTGGTGTCACCTAGGTACATAAGTTTGTAACTCAGAGCATCCCACCAGTGAGAATTTATTCGAAGCCAAGTGAGGCGAAGGAGTTAAAATAGAACAAATTTCAGCTGGTTTCTGGTCCAGCCATACATTATCAAATCGTGCCAATGTGAAAAAAAAAAAAAAAAATGGCCTGGAGATGCAGTCTGTCTTCTACCTCCTTTACTAAATAAGACTAAGAACTAGCAGTCTCTTGTAGGATAACTGAAATAGTCTCCTAGTATGAGTATGATTACGCAAAAGAAAATGTCTGGTACTGATTGCGATTCTTTTTTTTTTTTTTAAGTGAGATAGAACATCGGTTGTGTCCTGCGTTTCTTAATATTGGTTTACTCTTTGAGACTTGGAAGGATTTTCATTCACAAGAAGTAACTATAGGGTGGCCAGATGAGATCGATAAAAATTTTTTTTTAAATAAAACAACAACGGTGTGAGATATAAAATTGATTCTGCCTTTATTTTGAAGCTACGTTCATGCCATTATGTGTGTAATAGGACATCATTCTAATGGCCGCCTCGGCTTCGCTGGCAGTCCTTCAAGCGGCCGGTCCAATTTTTGATGGCTCGGTCCAATATATGTGGCGTTATTCCGGCAATAGCGTGTCGAATGCTGGCCTCGAGCTCGTCCAAAGTGGTTGGATTGTTAGCGTAGACTAAAGACTTGACGTAGCCCTAGAGAAAATAATCGAGTGGTGTCAAATCGAATGATTGGGGCGGCCAATTGAAGACTCAGTCGCCAAATTTCTCCTTCGTTGCTTGTGTGCAATGTAGCGCCGTCTTGTTTGAACCACAGGTCGGATATATCGGTGTTGTCCAAAGTCGGTTAACATCGCTCTATACCTGAGACCATTGACAGCAACGGTGTCTCCTTCTTCATTTCGAAAGAAATAAAGTCTGATGATATCGCTATGTCATGAACCGCACCAAATAGTCAATCTTTGTGGATGCATTGATGCTTGGCCGAACACTTGTGGCTTGTGTTCGCTCCACTAATGGCAATTTTGCTTGCTGACATAGCCGCTGAGCTAAAAATGAGCCTCGTCCGAGAAGATGATATTTTTACCAAAATTCAGATCTCAGGCCAACATTTCCAGCGCGCAATTAGCAAACTCACGCCGTAGTCTATGGTTGTTCGTCTTCAATTTTTGCATCGGTCCAATCTCATACAGATGTAGGCCCGATTCCAACCGCAAAATAAGCCGGGTTGACTCTCTGGCGATGCATAATTCAGCTGATTGGCGCCGAATCGACATTTCTGGGTCTTCTTTGATACTGGTAGCTACGGCGGCTATGTTTTCTCCATTTCGCACCAATCGCTGTCTGGTTGGTGGCTTAAGATCCAAAAGGGTGTACTCACACTCAAACTTTTCCACGGTGTGACGAATTGCCTGCACACTGCAGCCACGATGACGACGGAATTTCGATATTTTTTAATAAGTTCATCACGTTCGGCAAGCGTAAAACGATGCACGATGAAATGGTAAACCTTACTGAGTATTTCGACAGCTGGATGTCATATATACATAACAATTGGAAAAACTATCATTGCTATCTGGTCACCCAATATTATCTATCTTGTCTGTTGAACTTATACCCTGATGTGGTGTTTTGAGTCAGCCGAACAAGAAAATCAGATAAATTTTGGGGCTGTTGGATAGTAGTTCTGTTGTTCTTGGCAATGCATTGTCACAATTGACAGTCTGGCCTTCAGGAAGAAATTCATAATGGACAACTCCATTGTAATACAGTAAAACAGTGAGCATAACCTTTTTTGGGCGAAAACTAAACGATTTCTTCGGGCCTTGCTCATTCGGAGCACATCATTCACTCGCTTGATGTCTGGTTTGCGTATCATTTTCATAAATCCATGCCTCGCCGCTTGGTCGGAATCAGCATTTCCTTTGCAATGTCCACATGCGGGTTTCTTTTGCAGGAAATTCGAGTTCTTCGGCATCATCTTTACAGCGACGACGTGTCTCTGGACCTATTGATTGGTTAAAATGCCGTGAACGGATCCAGTTCAGATTTTGGTCATATCTACTAACACTCTGATGATCGATTTCCAGTTTACGACCAGTAAACCTTTGATTTCATCATCGTCGTCCTGATCATCATCATCTACGGCTTCACGAAACTTTTAAAGTCTGCATGGCAGTCGTAAACTATTGTTTTCGTGAGAGCATCGCTGCGATAAAACTTTTTTTTATTTCTTTAATTTCATCTTTAACACAAACTGTAATGCAAATTCGTTGCTCAGTTTTTGTATTCATTTCCAAAATCGCCGAGTAGAGCAAATATCATGGTATGACGCGAACATTCGGTGCGAATGTCAAAGATATTTGTTTCAACACAACAACAAACAAAAAAAGAATTCAAAGTGGGTCTTCTACAATAGAATGCGTAGAAGATTGTATTCAAACAATCACTAAGTTAAACACATTCACAGCAAGTGTCACACACAGCGCAACCTTAAACCATTTCTACATAGGTAGGAATGGTCGTAACTCGACAACTCGTCTTCCTAGCAGCCATTAGCACGTAACCATCATTAGCCCAGTAGGTTGGCCAAGAATTCTTCACCAACTAATAGTCCTGGAGATGGAGTTTTAAGTTTCTACAGCCCACGCCCAAACTGCATGATCCAATTCATCAAAACCATTGCGACATTCGTCTTCATAATAAATACCATACGAGTAGACAACTGACAACGGTCCATTTTTAATCAAAGCAATCTTGAAGGCATCTGGATAGTTGGAAGTCACATTGACAAAACCAGAACATAAACCAACTTGATACCTCTAACCTTCATCATCCATTGATCACCATCATCACAGATATTGTTGCCACATTCAAAAGAACAATCAATCAGAGCTTGTTGTGACAGCCGAACTAGCTTTTCACCATTGCGTAGGAAGAATGCACCTTCATGATCCACAAACCGATTGATCTTTGACAGGGGTAACAGCAAAACGTAGGAGACAGTCAAATTGCTCTGGAAGATTGTGCTTTAACTTCTTGGTGCTGTACGGGAAGGTCTTGCCAGTGTTTTTGATATTTGATGATTTAAAGGCATGTCTAGCCTATAGTTCGTCCTCCGTTTTATCAACTAAATGGTTAATTTCCAATAAATAACCTAACCTGGCTCGTTTCTTTGAATGAATATAACGGAAATTCTGATGAAAGATGTTTTTACGGCACACATGTTCGGTTTCCTGGTACTGGTACTCAACTCCAAGTTTCCCCTTTAATCTTGCGAATTCCATTTCAACATATTGACCTTTTGTTGGATTATTGAATCCTTTCCTTAGATTGAAGGTATCAGGACCAGCGAAATCAACGCAGACCATATTTGGATCGATTTTGAATACCTCATTTGGAATATCATCATGAGAGTAGCAATCATAGTCGAGATAATAGTGATCGTAGTGAGGACCCAACAAAGTGTTGTATCCTTTTATCGCATAATGAACTGGAATCAGTTGAAGAGTGCACGGGTATTTCTGAGATTTCCTATATCGAACCCATAGAGTGCAGATGTTCTTTTTCATGCAAATGACTTCTTCCAAATGGAACTTGTCACAAATCACTCCGAGAAGGGTTTCAGTTTTAATTTGAGCAAAACTCTTTACATCGGGTAAGATTGGCTGGATCTCGAAAACGTTAATAACGGTGCCGTTCACTTAGAGGCAGGTATTTTTGTTTAAATCTTTCGATGTGGTCACTGGTGCTAGTTTACGAGATGTTCCGTAAAGTCCATCGTTGGCCAGTTTATAGGCTTTAACCATGCCGCCATAATGATCAATACGAGAACGACTAGTGTACTTATCATACTAGGCATACAAAGGTTCAGCTATTTCGGCGTAAGGAGTATTTTACGTACCGCTAACAATATAGGTTTCCAATTTTGGGGATTTGTAGATGTAGGGGGGCTGTAGATGCCAGTACCAGCAACGTAACCAATGTCGCACCAGAAATTTCCATGTTTGGGAACACTGACTCAATGTAAAGAAAAAACAAAAACTAATTTATTCGCGGCAAATTAAATGAAATTGATTGAATTGTTCTAAAGAGGAAATTCTTTAAGACAGTTAGTTTTAGTTTTATATGCATTTTATTTTCTTAACACTAACTCTTACATTCTAACAAAAAATGCTTAAATGCTAGCTTACAATTACTTAATAATCTTACACTAACTTACTGGCCCCACACAGGCACTCTAAGCTACTCTAAATTCTTATAACTATGTCTTTCGACTTCATTTACATTTTCTTAAAACTATTTATTTTGTATACTTAAAGCTAAGAAAAAAATTTAAGACAATCAAGTCCACAATTCAATCCCAACGAGATCTCGGGAACAACCAACATAACGGCGAACTACAATATATAAATCTTGGAGCCACCTAGTTCGAAGACCGATTATTAACAGTCTAAGATCGATATTAAATGGCATCGCCCATATACGAGGGCGGGTCAATAAGTCCGTGACTTTTTGAATTTCTGACCTCTTTACTGAAACAGCAACACTGCTCCTGTCAACAGGCATCTGTCAGTTGACTCCTGTCAAAATTTAAACTTGCTGCGTCAGTTAGTTTGTGTTTGACAGCTATTTTTATCAGACTACTCACTAATTTGAGGAGAAAATTTGAGGAGAAAAAAGACAATGCAAGGGTGCACACATGTGCAGTTACCATGGCAAAAATCCATGAATTGGGCTATGAATTGCTCCCTCATCCACCCTATTCTCCAGATTTGGCTCCGAGCGACTACTTCTTGTTCCCAAACCTGAAGAAATGGCTTGGTGGAAAAATATTTGACTCCAATGATGAAGTCATCTCGCAAACAAAGGCCTATTTTGAGGACCTCGACAAATCATTTTTTTTGGAAGGGATAAAAAAATTGGAGAAGCGTTGGACAAAGTGTATAGAGCTCAAGGGAGACTACGTTGAAAAATAAAATTATTTTTTTATCAAAAAATCTGTGTTTTATTCCAAAAGTCACGGACTTATTGACCCGCCCTCGTACCAAGACCGAAAGATGATACCAAGAAAATTCACATTGTATACTGCCGAATTAAGTAAAGTAGGTCTAAGTAGTGACAGGATCCCACATTGTTTCGCTTAGCAGTCTGTCGGTGTAACCCGATCTCGAGATTTTCAGCAACTATTACGAGGTTATCCCGATGAAACCGTAGGTTGACTTTCGATTCGTAATAGTAAGAAGGTAGAGCTGCGGTATTTAGTAAACCAACCATGTCTGGTACATATAACTCACCGTATGTCGAATTAAAATATGCAGTTTTCTTAGAAGCAGCCGATGCTGCCCTCGAAAAGATTCCAGGTGTTTTTAGACAATAACGACAGGAATTGACTTTGAATCAAACAAAACAGCTCTATTTTGGGCTCATCAATAACACGCTGAATATTGGCTTCCAAGGCAACACGAGTACACGAGTATTTCGAGATATGAAAACTTCTCAATGACAGCTGGTATGAACAGCATGTCTCACCGAAAAGTGGCACCAAAGCGAACATCAATCTGGGGAAAGCAAGATACTTGCACTTGATATTTCTAAGGCATTTGTTGCATTCGTCGTTGTGGCTTTACTTTTGGGCCCTTGGTTGCCGCATACCTTATGCACTTTCTACACCAATTCTCGACATCTTGTTTATTACTTAGCCAATAGAAATGTTCGCTTACCTTTTCCAAAGTCTTATTTATTCCCTAATGACCTCCTGAGATTCCGTCATGTATAGTATTTCATGGAGCACTTGGTTGACTCTGGACCGCTGCATACGAGATGTTGTTCCATCTGCACTTTGCCATTTTCTTTTCAGCAAACCATCTTGCACACAAAGTGAGTCCCACTGTGCCCAATATGCCTTCAGAGTTTGGCTCCGGTCCAATATTTCATGCTAGCCTGGTCTTTCCTCGTTTTCCTTTTAGGTCAATATTGGTTCGATGTCATTATCTGCCTGTTGGAAGGAACGGATTTCATATCTATTCCAACCATTTATTGATCATTTGGATAATGGCCGGTTCATTCGCTTCTTTATGGCTGGAGTGTTCACATTTAACTCCGCACAGTCGACGAGAGAGAGCATCTGCATTTGAGTGGAGTTTTCTCTTGCGGTGTTGTACTTCAAAGTCGTAGCCCTGCAACTGCTCGATCCATCACTCTTTTATCGAGAATGCATGCATTCTCTTCCTCAATACAAGTTGTCTTAGATCGTTTCAAGACTGATATTCACAAAATAAATGCTAGTGTGCCGCAGGGCTCCCTTCAGATTCCAACACTCTTTCTAATCTTCATCAATGATCTCTACTTCTAATCCATTATATTCCTTTGCTGACGACAGTACTTTCTGCTTTTCGTGTTCGCTCCCGGACTTACGTCTCTGCACTTCGGCTGTAGAACGGGAACGGCAGCGCATGTTAAGCTCATTAAATTCTGATGTTCTTAGAAAAAATACTTTAATTGGGGAACCACCAGCAAAGTGAAATTGAATACTTGTAAAAAAGCACACTGTCTGGTGTCGTTAAAGCGAAATTTAAACAGCCAGCCATTGCCCGTGAATGGCCTGGTCG
Source organism: Volucella bombylans (assembly GCA_949129095.1). NCBI lineage: Eukaryota > Metazoa > Arthropoda > Insecta > Diptera > Syrphidae > Volucella > Volucella bombylans. The sequence continues at coordinate 113,106,819 of OX422144.1, read as the reverse complement.
AATCCGAAAAACTTTCCATTCTTGATATTCGTACCAATGACAATTTAAGTTGGAATGACCGATATCGGTAAAAATGTTGTGAAATGTATAGGATTCCTCAAAAGATATAGGAAATACCTTTCACCCTCTGTTGTGGCCTCAATATATAAGGCATTCATTTGGCAAAACTTGGAGTACAATCCGCACATCTGGTCAGGTGTCTTCAAGAGTCATCTGCACTTGCGAGATTCGAAACCGCGCAACAAAACTCATAGATGACGCCGATATTGCACAGTCACAGACACACTCGAATGTCCACGTAATGTCTCCGCTTCCGCCATGTTCTATTGCAGTGCTCCATCGAAATAGCTAGTAGCATATCGCCCCTTTAAAACCTTCAACCGTAAAACCCGGCTCGATATGAATGCTCATCATCAGTAAACCATTAAGCCCACCTTCAGATGTCATCATCAGCTGTATCTTATACGAACATTAAAAAAAAACAACCTTTATGACCTTTAATGTAGTTTTACCGATTTAAGTGGATGTTGGATACAGTGAAGAAGAGCAGTCTCTGCAGAATGTGAACATGGACAAAGAGAAGATTTTGAATCTGTTCAAAATTATCCAAAAATATACATGACATCGGCAGAATTTTCAAATTTTCTAATTTTCTCTGATACATGTGTAGGCTGCTCATATCGGGCTATGGATTCGCTGAGGAGTTTCTCGAAAGTAGAACATAAAGACAAGGCATTGCACCGTGATCGCAGATCTGTGAGGTGTCCACATGGAAGAAGATACTATGGAAGAAGCCCATTGCGCGATCAAATCTGTCCCTGTTAATAAAGCCCTGCCACCTTAGGCTTAGCTGACAAGACTTCGTTCGAGCCGTTGCTAGATGAAAGCTGCCGTGTTTGCTTGAAGGAAAAATTGTTTAATTGAAACACAACGACCGTGGAAAAGTAAATAAAATAAATGTGTACTTTGCCGGGTGTATAACGATGAAAATGACTCAACCCTAAAAAAAGAAGTCAAAGGCGGCCGTCAATCAACTTGGAGACATAAAGTTGACTGGGCTCTTTTGGCCCACGTTGACTAGGTCTATAGATCTAACGTCCGTTCTTACCTTAAGCTTTTGGAAAACCTACGATCATACGAAGAAAGATTTAGAGTTTTATCTTCATGTTGTCTCCGTCCAAAGGCATGGCGGACCCCAATGATTTTGCCTCAATCAAGACCGATTTTATAGTAATTCTTTAATGAAATTTAAAGTTACATTTTAGCCACTAAAACTATTAAATTTATCGAATGTCAGTTGTTTGCTTCATTTGTAAAACCGGTACAACAACTCTGGCTATAATTAAGATTGCATTTAACTGACGGAATCATCACGCAATGTCTCCGCACCACCTAGGAAGTTGCAAGTGAAATCTTTTCATTCAATTCCAATCGTCATTCCATTAATGTACTCCGCCATAAAAGCGACTTTAAACATTTTGATTTATTGATTCGTAATTACTCGTATCTTATGGCGGGATAGGTTTAAACTCGTACGTCCCCACAAGTATCTATCGTATTATATGATCGACTCATATTTATAAAATCTGTAATACTATGTAATTATTCACTTAACAACTGAAAAGGTAGGTTAGTGTAGTTTAAAATACTGTTTCCACCGTGACAAGTCGATGGAATATGCACGATTTTGCGTTTGAGTGTGTGGGAGATGGTTCGCGGTCTATTGTGTTTGTTTATGGTTTGAAACAATGCCATATCGACTGACGATAAATTATGAATTTTTGCAATTTTATTTTTCTTTATATTTATGGAGGAAACTTGGAGAGATACTTGTACTATAGAAATTTTGCAAAGAGAAGTAGTAAGTTGTGTATAATTAACATTGCATAATGGCGATGTATGAGTATCTATGTACGAGTATCTTATAAAATTAATTCTATTGATGGCACATGTGTCGCACATACCAAGGTCGTGTACACAACTTAAATGGAACGTTGAATACGAGTATAATCGGGGTCACTTTGGGGATTAGATTTATTTGCATTCCGAGCTTAAGTTGGGTTTTTCTTATTGCCCTCTGTGGATGTTATAAAAGTTCATTGGCCAAATATTTTTGACACGTATCTATAGGCTACCAACGATCATAAAACAGATAAAGCTGGGACTGCAACTATGGAAACAAAAAACAATGATTGAGTCATCTTGAAATTTATGTTTATTGTAGGACATTGCATTTTTTAAGACTTAACATATTAACATCACTTAAGAAGGTGCCAGTGTCTGGATACGGTGTATTTTGCTGATACGAGTAATACAGCTAGCAGCCAGAACCAAGAATAAGCCGGGGATGGCATCAGTTAAGGTTTATTCAATTCATTTATCCTTTCATCTCCGATAAGCGGTAACAGCTTATATTGAGACACTTTAACATCTAATGAGGTTAGAATACGTGATGGTAGGTACCCACCCACACCACTGAAAGAAAAGTTAAATGAGCGCCACAAGGATGAAGAGAGAATTGTCCGGAAGTACGGCATCATGGAAATGAACGTATATGAATGTGGTAAACCGCCGGGCAGAAATAATCCCGAGGTAAAAACAAATATCAGAGCTCGACGATTTTTGGGACGAGCAATATGATGCTTTTCAGAAACAAACTACGCATAGCAAGCTGGAAGGTCGGCGCAAAATTTTCGAACTAGAAAACGTAGTTCGCCATTTTGAAATCGATATACAAAAACGTGGGAAACAGGGCCCATTACACAAGCCTTCATGTGAAAGAAATATCAACGGAGTTGCAATAATCTTAACAGTTGAACTCTTGGACAAGTTGCTAAGCATATCAAAAATAAGCGACCGACTAATGGTCATACAACAAATAACTCAACGAAATTTGGAATACTATCAGCGTCTATGCATCGCAAGTAGCCAGTGGACGATCGAAAAACGAATATTTTGGCCGACTTTGATAGATTATCAGGGGGGGGGGGGGGGGGGGATGCTTTTTATCGGTAATGTTCCACAATAACCCGAAGGCAAAACAGATGTTTCAGTCACGCGTGTATCTCTGACTGAATCTAACGGAGATTTAAAATAATTCAAAATACCTACTCCACACAGTGAAGGCCTATCGCTTGCACTATCCCCCGTACCAAGGAATATCCAGATCACTGTGTTGGGCAATATTCTCAAAACTTCCTGACAGAAAGCCTGGTTAATTGTCTGACCCTGTGGAACAAACTCTGAATCAAAAAATCACATCAGTATTGTTTTAAAGTACTTAACGCTTTTTTTTAGGTCGAGGCGAACTTGAGTCCTTCCACTCGCTCGATTGTTGCTTCGTTTCAGGGTCGTAACAGTAGCATTATGATTCGTGACTTGGGATGACATAGGGAAAATATGCGACATTGTTTCTGACCAGCAATCAGCAGTCAAGGCACGTATTTAGCAGCCACCCTTTTCATTCCAAAAGTTTCCATTAATATTCGCTGAACTGAACTCAAAGACACTTCATTGCTCCACAACTTCTTCAATGGTCCGTAGTCGATCTTCCAAGATGATTTCACGAATTTTTTAAACATTTTCATCGGCTCGGGCTGTGAAAGTCCTTCCACATGGCGGGCGAGGTTGCACATTGGACATTAAAGATTTGAGTTTTTTCAATAGCATCATCATTGTAGGCGGTTTTTCACATTTCAAGAGTCTCTGTCCCTGGTTTTTCAGCAAGAAGCAGAAATTTACTCCGCGTGGTGTTCTCGAGAATCAGCCATTACAAAAACGACGGGCACTCGAAACAACTGGCACTAAAACATTCACACAAGCCGAACGGAACCTTCTTTACTTGTGACTCAGGAATGCTAAACTACGAGTATATGTTGCTAGCGACAAAACGCGGTACTACAAAAACTTCGCCCACAACAACATTAGTTCGGTGACGGCATTTAGCTTTCCAACCGACGGCGTAGTGCTCTCTGACGAATATAATGAATAACTGGCATATGCGAGCGGCAAAGTTTAATTAGACAATAAGATATCTGCTGTTCTGCGGCACACCTTTTTGTCGCACACCTACGCCGCCGGCAGCATCAAGTATCGAAGACCAGTGGCAACACTGCCAAAAAGCTATCAGAGATGCTGCCTCTAATGTGCTGAGTTTCATGACGAAACACATGGTTCGATGATGAATGCCGGCAAGCATATGCAGCTAAGCAAGATGCATACAAATCGGCAGTACGTAGAAGTACTAGACCTGCTCCCAAGCTCTACGAGCAGAAGATCAGAGACGAACACAGCTTTTCGAAGAAATTGAGAGATGCTAAGAGTACTCCAGGAATGAGATTCGCAAGTTTTCCCAAGGGGTAAAAAAAACATGCCACGGACACAAACCCTGAACAGCCTGTAGAGACGAATAAGAAAACATATGTAGTAGTTGTACCGCTGTCAGACAGAATGAATCTTTCAACCAGGACGATGTAGACCAACAATTCCGTCCACCCGACTTGGACGAAGTGAAGCTTAAGTCCGACAAAGCTGCCGGAGCGGCAGGCGATGACTTAGTGAGGAACGTACGCCAACTCATCTGTAAAACATGGTCGGACGAAAGTATGCCAGAAGAATGGAAACTCAGCATTGTTTGTTCGATCCTTACTAAAGGAGACCCTCTGATCTGCGCCAACTATAAAGGCATTAGTCTTCATAACATCGCCTACAAAATCCTATTTGCTGTATTGTGTGAAAGTCTGAAGCCGTTCGTCAACAACGTGATTGGTCCATATCAGCGTAGTTTTAGGTTGGGAAGGCTCACCATCGACCAAATATTCACACCACGGCAAATCTTGAAAAACCCGAGAGCTCCTAAACGATACCTATTCATCGGTTTTAAGGCCGCGTATGACAGCATCTATACATACGAGCTATACAGAGCAATGTCTAGTTTTAGCATCCCTGCCAAACTTGTCAGTCTTACCAAAATCGGTAAAGAATTCACCGAGACCAAGCACCAACACAAGAGGCACAATCTACCAAAAGTCCTTTCAATTACTCGCATACGCCAATGGTATTGACATAATCAGAAGAAAGCTGCGTGATGTCAGTGGGGCTTTCGAGAGTATTGAGGAGGAAGCGCCTAAGTTGGGTTTAACGGTCAATGATGGTAAGACCAAGTCTACGCTGTTAACAAGAAAGGACACCCAACTTCGACGTCCCCGACTAAACGTCACCCTCGATATGTATAACTTGGAGGTACATAGTTAATGACTTTGTTTACCTAGGTTCAATTCAGATAACGACACCAGCGTAGAGATCAAACGAAGAATAACTCTTTCCAATCGTTGCTTCTTTGGACTAAGAAGACAATTGACTAGCAAAGCCCTCTCTCGAACCACAAAAGTGACCCTTAAGAATCCCAGTCCTGCTTTGAGGAAAACTCTTCGCGTGATTAGCATAGACGATGAGTGAAGGAGGGAATACAACGACGAACTGCACGGTCTGTGCAGTCCCGAAGGACAGTGAAGTAAAGGAAAACTGCGACTCACGTAGCGCACACAAGTTGTAGGGGAATTCAGCCAACTTAGCGTGCGAAACTGGAGGCAGCTAGCTAAAGATAGAGCCGGCTAGAGATGCGTGTTGGTTGAGGCCCAGGTCCACCATAGACTGTTGCGCTACCTTAAGGAAATAAGTAAGTTTTCCAGCTAAGTATGCACTGGAAATTAAAAAACGTATTTTAGCGGATAAATTTTTGGCCATTTTTACGAGGGTCTTAGGCCGGATATCCGCAATAACTTACCGTACATTGTCCTGTAAAGCTGGTAACAATGTAAACAAACGATTTTATATACCACAGTAAGCAATCGAGCAGCACTAGACTTTGGTGACCAATATACAGATACCAATCTTGAAATTACTTTCTCATCAAACTTTGAATAAGTTGATGGTATTGGTTGCAATATGACACGTTGTCCCCATCCTGCTGGAACCACACATGGTCCACATCGTAAATTTGAAAAAAAAAGAAAAAAAACTAATCACTTTTCTGCATCGGTCACCATTGAGTCGACCTCCTGGCCACTCTACCTTGAGCCAAAAGTTAGCCACATCTCTGAACACAATTTTGCCAATGAAATTACGAATCCTCCTGCAGTTAGTTTTAAATTCATTCAGCGAAGGTCCGACGCATCGCATGATCCAACGATTTCAATTCTTGCACATACTCGTATGTTCCAAGTTGTGGACTGACAAAACCTAAGCTCCTGTGCATCCCAGCAAACTGATGAATTCGTTAACTGCGTTCCGCATTCATTCAGCAACTCCATCTATCTACAACACGAAGAAAAGTATGTTCAGATGGGCGATTCTTCCGTCCACAAAATTGACGAACTGCTCAATAAGTTAATCTAAATGAATGAACCCTGATTTGGAAAACAATATTCCACGGAACTAATGTACCAAACATTGTTGCAATTAACCCTATCGGAAACTTAACGCCTCCTAAATAGAGACCCTTTAGATGGAGTGATGCAAAACCAAATATTCTTCATTGAAGTTGTTTAATTAAAAATAAATAAATAAATTCATAGTACAACAGTCCGGTGCGGTCTAAGCCCTAATTTTTCCACTGGGCGTTGTGTTTTTATTTTGAAATTTTTGGTAGAAAGGAACAGAGATCCATGGTTCTCAACTGATTATGAATGGCGGGATAATGCAAGGTTTTGAATCGGCAGACTGCTTTGATAGCCTGTAAATCAAATCCAAACCTTGGGCATAGTAGCGAGAGTAGAAATATGTAAAAAAAAGTGGTTTCCTCTGATCAATTTCATTTCTAAAATACTTAGAAAATAGCCAACATATGTATAACACCATTAGTGAGCTGTTTGCATAAATGTAGGCCGCCTACAACTGACCTGATCCAAGCATTAGCCGAAGATTGAGATTTTTGTGCGAAAGAACAGCTCCTTTTATTCCCCTCTTATAGAAATGTGTCTTTAATTAATCAGAATATCTCCAAAAAATACACGATTTCACCTATGTACGTGTATAACTGGATACTGTCCTTAATCGTCTTCCTAAAACCTAGCTAAAAACTTTTAATTACCCTTACGCTTGGATGGTTTAAGATACGATTATTTGCGATCTCAAGGCACAAGTTTTATACACCACAAATACAAAATGCCACGCAACTGCAAGGTAGACTAAAGGTCAAAGGGGGTTTAATAAACTTATGTACTTAATCGTCCAGAAGTTCTTACGTGCCAATGCATCCATCCTTGTTTTTTTTTTTTTTTATTCATTTATCAAACAGCTATTAACCTTTCAGATAAAAACATTTTGAATTTTTAACGAAAACAAATTAGCTCATTCATGTGTGCCGTATCTACGTTAGTATGTATGGGAGTTGTATCTCTAATTTAAAGTTCAATAAAAGTCATCATTAACCCGAGTAAGTAAAGCTATTTAAATTCTCGTAATCAGATAGAGCCACAGAACCGCTTGCCACCACTAACAGACGATAACGAAAATGTACAAAAAACCAAAAGCGAACTCGACTTTCAAAATTGAAATTGATTGCGCGGACTGAGCTACATAATAGTTAAAAGCTTTGCGCGTCACGTCATCCACCAGAGTGACAACATAAAAAACCTCCTCCAGAGATAGCACACAAAATCTGCTACTATTAGTTAATTGTGTCAATGAACGGTTTTTGCGTCTTTTTTCACAGAACCAGAATGATATCATGATTTGAATAAAACAACCACTGAACCAAATGCGAGGTAGATACAATACATGTGCCCGTATGTTAGATACTCCAACATAGGCTCTGAAGTGGAATTGCCAAAGGTCTGACATATCGAGGTTCAGATAAAACATGTACTCGTCCATATGTATGTACATAGATAATCGATCGAATGGGTGACGGGCTAATTGTTCAATTGTTGCCAATTTGTTTCCGTCAACAAAGTACGACCCGCCGAGCAAACAAAGGCCAGACGGCAGCTTTACAGTTCCACTCAACCGAATAGAACAGAATGGAGATTGTTCTCACAGGCCCCGAAGGTGGGATACCTAATTATGGAAAAAAAAAAAAAAAAAAGTGGAAAAACTAAATTCACGCCGCGGTGTTAACATTGTCGAAGAGTTGGCCGAGAGTGATATAAATGTAAATTTGAGACGGTGTTATGCATGTTCTCAGGTTTTAGATACTTTTTTATATTTCAATTGCGGTTGTGCAAATACTCGTATTTGTAGAGATAAATCTTCAAGATAAGAATATTTTTTGTTTACTCCGAGGGGTAAAAAGTCATTTAAACGAGACTGTGAGTAGATGTTTTCGATAATAACGAGCGACTTTTATGTTCTATACAGTGCAGGATCTATTGCCCATATTTGAATTACGTTTTCGAAGCTATTTACACGGAATTTGTCTATGACGATGTGACCCTACACCCTGCTGTGAACGTGGCCGAACACTCACAGATATGGAGCTTCGTATGTCGTCATCATTCACGCAGCAAGCACCGAAGGATGTTCAACTTGGCGAAAGCGTAGTGCCCCGCTACGACATAGTCTACAGTCTTCCCTACTGAAACATAGCAAGAAAGTCGATGACCTCTTGGAGAAGTCGGAAAGAATTCATTTGATATGCCGGCACACTGAGGACTCATGTCATGAAACTCAACAAGTTCCAGTCGAGGGTGCGAGAAGTGCTAACCTCGAGACTTTTCTCTGAGCCTTGCCTAGCAAGCGTGATTTGGCATCCAAAAAAGTCTCAGTGAATCAGTCTTTCGACTGCGCTTATATAAGCCTTGCATTTTCGAACTAGCTTCGAAGTGGTGAGAGTTAAGATTTAAGTACAGCTTGCCTTTGATACTTCGAGATCTCCACCGACTCTTGACACTATACTCATAGTTCGTTGCCATCAAGATTGCGTTTTTCTAAAGAGGCGTGGAATCTCACATTGAGAAAGGCACAAGCTCTGTATCTTAGATCGGAGACCTGGCTGCACTACTTTCGTGGCTCAGATTCCGACCGAAACCATTCCTGCACACAGGGAAAGTAGTTTGCGAATATTGACACCAACAGGTGTTCCGGTGTCATTGTTTCAGAGGGCATGAAACTAGAGTCAAACACATTCGGACAACGGACAACGGCTTTGAGAGTGCAGCTTACGATATGAATATCAAGAGAAGTAGGATTCACCAAATTCGCTAGGCATGGTCTAATAGACAGTACAACTACATCATCTGCATATGCCTGAGCATAGATAAGAACACTATTGAGAGCGTTAAGCAATAAGTCGTCTAAAATGCACCATACCAGCGAAGACAAGACGCCTCCTTGCGAACAAACCCTTGTTAATCTCTTATATCAATTATTGACCGCAGTCAGAATCCGCAATCAGGGTCTAGCATTTACTGGCATTACTCTTGTCCACAAAACAAGTGATTCATCTGTCATTGTCTTGTCAAAAGCTGCGCTGTCTAAAGCAATCTTCATTTCTATGAAAATGCCTAACGCATACTTCCTGTCGTGTGCGTGGCTTCAACTGGATTTTGATTCGCAGTCTCGTTGGTAGGCATGTTGCATCTTAGAGAGAGGATGCATTCGAAAATATGTTTTGCGAACATGCAGCACAAACCTTCTTTGAATGCTCTTCAACATGAAGATAGTCAGACTGATAGGTTTGAATTTCTTGGTGACAGTGTAACCTTTCGATGTTCCAGTCATCTTTCGTGTATACCTTTTTTGTAGCACAATTGGATATATATATACTCCGTATCCCGTATGCTAGTTAAAGCCATCAAAGGAATCAACTTTTAATTAGATGGATTTATCAGCCACCGTCACCACAATCGATGACAGATACTAGATATGAGCTTCTGTAAATCGGTTCACTTACAGTTTCGGTCAGCTGATTCTAACCAATCTACCTGGAAAGTGGGCCTGAAGTGTGAGGCAGAGACTCTCTGTTTTCGACCCAGTGCAGGTGCGATCAGATTATCTAAGTGTTTCCACTCTGGCTGATTTTCATCTTTTGAATATGACCAACTGCGGGTTCCACCATGGAATGGGTGATCTGTAGGAATTTTCTCTGGCTGAACACATCTAGTGAGGACAATATTCAGGTTTTGAACAGCCACCTCTGCCTTTTGTTTCATTCTGAGGCTAGGCGGAGCATTGGCGGATTTGCTAAGCCTCTCCTCAACGCGTGTCCATTCAAGAGGTCCACAGTAAGAGAGTGTTTTCCATATTGCAGCCCTCTATTTAAATGCAAACATTCTCTGCTTTGCCTACATACCACAATTGATCAACACAAGCTTGGCACTCAGCGTCATTCAGGTTGTTATCATTGCTAGCGTTCCTGGTTCGAAGCGTCAGAGAGGTGATCCAAAATATATATATTTCTCTCAAGATCTTCGCAGAATCTACAAATATCCGTACCTGACAATTTGAGTCTTCTTGAGTGTTTCCGCAAAAGATAGTGTCTTGTCAGAATTCCTATTATTGTCCTAAGCTTATCCCTGTTTAATTGTATTAACTTGCTAGATCTTTTACCGTCAAAAAGTAGCCAGAGCTTCGAATACCCTGTGTCCTTTAAGACTTGACCATCTTGGGTTGGCAGTCTTTATGATTTATGTCACGAAATTTTGACGGTATACCAGAGAGGGATCTACCTTTACGACACATTGCCAATAGATAACCTCCCTCGAAATACCTATTTTTAAAAATTTATGTTTACTTTGGAATGAACTTGGTATATACGTCAAATTCGCAATCAGAGAATGAACAGTCCGGTGTGAACCGTGGCCTCAATGACCAAGCCTCTCCAGCTTTCACGATCTCCTTCGACAGCTGTTTAAAGTGCAGCACTCCAAGTTGATTGAGGTCCCCTTCAGCTTTAGCTTCGCTGTCCCTCCGGGTTAGACTTAACGACTCCCGGACGACTTACTTGACCCCGCTTGCATCAAGTGCGTCTTCATCCGCTTTCGACAAGGTCCAGGTATTTGTGCCATAGAGAAGGGGATGATGAGTATATTATAAAGCCAGTTTCGTGTTACGAGAGAGGGCTCCGCTACACAGTTGCCTCCTGAGCCCAAAGAAACAGAAAAGGGCAAGAGATTTCTGCATTAATGTCGTTCGTCCTTGTAACTGTGAAGCAAATATAGACGTAGTTCTTATCGGATAACAGCATGTACTTTGTTTTGGCCTCATTTACCGTCAGACCCATTTTTGCCACTTCTGACACAATATTCACGAAAGTTAACAAAAGATCATGACTCTTTTTGTGGCGAGTGACTTTTGGCGATTCTTTCTAAGACAATGTTAAAAAAAGTAAAATGAAAGCGCGTCGCCTTGTCAAAAGCCTTTCTTCACATTAAAGGTTCCGGTTAATTCACTACCGACCTTGATGAAGCAGCGAGAAGTCAATCCGCCTGCGCCAACGGCTTTACTGGCTTTAACTTCAATATTTCTTCCTCAATGTCTACATCAGGGCGACAGAATTCTCTGTCGTCTTCATCCAGGGTGAAGGGTTTATTCGGCCTGACGGCGCGATTTTGATCATAATTGCCTACTGCGACTCTAGTTGTCCATACGTATTCATTTCTGCAGGCTTCCATTCTGGGATGGTCGTTTTTTTGCTTTTTCAGAGACATCTCGCCTATGCTCTTCCCTTCCTTTCTGCTCGTAGAACACATGAGCAGTTCTCTTCCTTCAATACAGCGCAGTATTATGTATATGCTCCTAGTTTGGCTGCCTACATTCATCATCAAACCAGAGGTTTCTTTGTGGTGGCGCTTAGAAAGCAACCACATCTGATGGCTCGTTGACAACATACCCATCCGTGTTTTACGGTTTTTGAAGTCTCTTGCGATTTCAAACTTTCACGGTCTCCATTCATACGATAGCAATGTAATCAATCTGGTCGATTGGAGAAGATAGCTAAGTTCATTTATGGATGTTCTGATGACATCGTGCTGACTTCTAAAAGGCTACGCCCCGTTACATATTCTAAAAACCTGAATCCACAATCGCACGTACGAGTAGTGTTATGTGGGCCATGTTTTCTGATTCCCTCAAAGACGACTTCCTTAACCAGTTTTGCATTAAGATCCAATTACATAATTTCGGTGTCATAGCTGGGGCACTAAGAATATGTCCAGTCTAGGAGGCCATAGAATACGTCTATGATGCTGCGTTTTTCTTCTGTCGAGTCATGAGCACAATTAAGTAAGACCTGATGCGATATCAGATGTTTTCTTACATGGCCAAAGCCTTTTCGCCTTTCTGCCTCGAATAACGAATCCACACCCAAAAACAGCTCGTTTTCTTAAGGTTGGATACCGTACCTTCAGTCAAAGGTGAGAGGAGGAGTTTGAGATTCTTCGCTTGTGTTTTCATGAATGCTTGACCAACATTGAAACGCGAGCATAATAAAGTTAAAAAATTGGATGAGCAGATGCAGCATACATGCACATAAGTACAAAGATAGGTACATTACTGAAAAAATACTGCTCTGGCTAGGGTTCAATAAGTGATTTATTGTAATTCACAGCTTGTCCTGTCATTACAAAGGCTACCTGCGAGGAATCAAAGCTCTATTATTGAAGAAAGTAAAGATGGAGAGAGAGATTGGGAAATATGTACAACTTGTTAGCCAGGACCATTGTAAATTCCTTGGCATTCGTAGGCCTCTTTTGACCTTTCAATCACTCTGGCTCCCGTAAATCTAAAGCACTCACAATATCGGATGAAGTGACTGTGATCAAAAAACCAAACCGGACTTCAAGGTCACCACATCCCTTTTATAGGCTAAGGCCATTACCTTCTTCAATCAGCGTTGTTGTGTGGCAAGATTTCTCCAGCCGACCTCACCACCCTCTTCCAACAACAATAACCACGACGACAACGAAAATTTCAAATTAATTAACAACTCTTACTACTTTTGTACTTTTGTTCTTTTAACACGCAAAGCCCGAATGAAAACGAAGAGGAGAAAAAAAAATTAGACCTCATTATTCACTTAGCAGATTCCATTGTAGTGTCGTATCTGCGATTCATTCCACGTTCTGCTCATGCCACCACTGTGGCCAAGCCAAAGTCATGTTCCCAAAGGGAAATAAAATTACCCAACGAAACAAAGCGACCAATTAACGACGTGGGACTATAAGCATACAACAAAACTAACATTCCAACAAAAAAAAACAAAAAACAAAAGAAACAAACTGGTGTCAACTTTATCACCCTGACAATGGTCTTCCTCGGGTTTATGATGATCTCTTCCAGGTATGAACTGAAATAAATGACTGTCGTCCATCCATTTGCTGCCGTCCGTCCATCTGCTATAGTAACTCGTGTGACGGATGACTTTTGTTTCCCTGAATGGATCTATCTACCAGCTGAATCTGGTCAGTGTTCTGTTTTAAAAGCACTAGCCAGCTACCACCATTGACTTTTGTTCCCATGTTCCATTGGAGTACGATGTGGAGCAAGTCATTGACACGATATCTGACACACTCGCTGACAGCTTAATACGAGTACGATTGACGGTCTTGGGGTATTTTGGATTTTTGGGTCTCCTGGTACCCTGGTCTACATGTTACGCGGCTCCCCAAACAATTCATTTCAACATCGTAACTTCGAATATGCATAAGCCAAAAGAATACTAACGGTAACCACTGATTTATTGATTTAACGATTCATTTACGACTTATGCAAATATTCGTAATTTTGTATATTCTTGAGGCCATTCTGAGCTTCCTCCAGGTAGTAGCCACCAAAAACCATTAAACAGGTCGTCGTCACCCATTGTCATTGTAGAATTCGTTGCATAAAACATGTGTCCAGGCCCCCCTGCAGACACATGACACATACGAGTAGAAACGGCCAGCTTTACGTAAATCCATGGAAATCATTTCAAGACTCCCTCCAGCCAGCCCAAAGCAGTGATGTTTGACTGGCTGGGTCGAGTGTCCAGTCCATTTTGACCCGAAAACGTGTTGCAAATGCAAACGATTGAAAGGTTGTTACAAAAAATGTAACTTTTGCTCATTACTATCGTCTCGGCGCGGCGATGGGAAAAAGATTACAACTCCGAGCAATATGCTGATTGGTAAAGGGAGCATGTAATAAGTGGTTTTTCGTGATTTTCTAAAAATGACCCAACTTGTCGCTGACGGAAGGCGAAATGGATCTACTCCATAGATTTCTGGTAATTTACGAGTATCTACGAGGCGGCACAAGAAACAATAAACGATTAAAAAAAAAGAAGAAAATTGAATAGATTGGGATTTCGATTTTATATAATCCCCTCGTTTTTAGTGATTCGTTTCGATGATATACAACGATACAGGTTAGACGAATAGACAACAAATGGACAATGAGTGACTGCAACGCGAGCCACAGACATAATGGTTATGTTGAAAATTAATGCAGATCTAGTTTTGTTATTCAAGATACGCTTTTTCTTTGGTTTGGTTTTTATCCAGCGATTAATACGTCCCTACTGCAGATACTCGTAGACTAGACTTAGTTTGTGTGTCACAGCATTCAACCACGTAACGGATATGTCAAATTGTTTGCAGTGAAGTTGTTTTCTTTTCTTCCGATGAATATGTAGAAAGGCCGATAGTTTTAGCTATTACAATGCAGGAGACATGAATCTATCAAAAGCCGGAGCTATAGATGACAAATCTCAGTCATAAATGCTTGATACTAGAGATATCGGTTCAAGACACTTTAGAAACGACAGTTGTGATTCACTTCGGAAGACTTGAATGGTTGCTCTATGTACAACATCAAACTCTTTCGCCCTGCTGTCCGTTTCGTCTCGAATATTTGAGTCTTTTCCTTGGGGCAGCTATAGTATCATCCGGTATTTTGTCTTCTCTGTATTGTCCAGTTCTCATTATGGTGGTTCGCGAGGTCCACAATTCCTTGTCCATACACTCAATATGAATGCTTTCAGCTAAAACAAGCTGACATACGAGTATATTATTTGTCCTTTTGCGTATCTCTTCCAAAAGCCAGTATCATACATTATATCTCATAAGGTCATTTATTTGGTTCGGATAATAGTGACCCACGCCATCATAGTGCTCATAATCCTGTACGGAAGAGATAGAAAAAAATCGGACGAACGAGCTAATAACCTTATAATGATGGATTCACTTTTTACGACCTTGGCAAACGACATATGAAGATCCCCGACTGCTGCGAAGCATCCAAGAAATAGCTATGGGATGGAACGGACAAAAAGAGGATGAACAATTGTAATATTTACTATGGAGAATTTTGCAAACAAACAGCGCGACACTGTTTATTCGAACAAGTCTTGAACTTCAGGCATGTAAGCGAACGCCTGAAGACAATTCCAATAAGGGCTAAGCTCACCACTATAAGCCTTAGAAACACCCACGCACCGACAGACGAGAATGACGACCTTACTTAAATATTGCTTCTATCAGTTCCTCGACAAAACCCACGAGCAATGTGGTAAATATGACGGTAAAATCATCCCTGGCGATTTTTATGACAAACTAGGCAAGGAAAAATCTTTGGTTAAAGGTTGGAAAATACAGCCTCCACGACGTCGCCTCCGAAAGTGAACGCCTCATGGTTTCCACACCTTTGTTTGACAGTTTGTTGATCAGACGTTGATCATATGCAATCGACGGAAGGCACTCGTCCAGTGTTTTGCTTGTCCGAACTTTCCGAGCAGATAAAATCGACTCGGACAATTATATTAATATAGGCAAAAGAGGGATGCGGAAATATTTAACAAATCGAAGCCAGCAAAAGCCAAATGGCTACAATCGCAAGAGCCTTTGCCGATCTACGATAACCTAGCGAGTAGTCTGATGACGCCAGCATCAAAAGTATTGTAGAAGACCAAAGAGCAATCTGAGAAGCCGCTTCTTACGTATTGAATATCAACCTGCTCCAACAAAGAAAGACCTTTTTCGATAACCAGACAGACAAATGTAGAAAAAAAGGAATAATAAAAAAGAAATAACATAGGCTTCTCAGAACAGCACGGAAAGCGATGGATCGAGATCTTAAACAGGTGCTATCAGAAGAATAAAGTACAAAATAAAAATCAAACATGTCAAAGCAGTAAAACTCGAACAGAAATCTACAAGGATGAAGAAGGAAACCTCATGGTAGAACCACAGTCGGTGCTGAGAATCTGGAAAGATTAATTCTGCAGACTGTTAAACGATGATGACGGTGAGATCAGGCAGAATGACGAAGTCATACAATATTATCCATCCACCTAACCAAGATAAAGTCAGGACAGCAATTACTAAGCTTGGGTCTAGCAAAGCTAATGGACCCGAAGGCTCACCTGTCGAGCTGTTTAAAGCAGCGGCTGATTGGATACGGAGCGGACATACTCGCACACCAACTCATCTCTTAAATGTGTGTCGACGAAAGTATGCCCGACGGATGAAACCTGAGCATTGTTTGTCCGATCCTAAAGAAAATGATTCCCTGAACTGAGCAAACTATAAAGGTATAAGCCTTCTCATCATCGAATATAAAATACTGTCTGTCGTATTATGTGAACGCCTAGGACCCCTTCGTCAACAGTATGATCGACCGTTGTGGTTTTAGGCAGTGAAGATTCACTATAGAAACCCAAGAACTACAAATCGATACACTCCACTTCTTCATCGACTTCAAAGGCGCTGAAGAACGCACGCTTCTCCGTCAAGGTCAGTAATGACAAAACCCGGGGCCATTAATGTAACAATGCCATAATATGTCGTCATGTGAGTTATTCAATATCGTTCTTGAACGAATTGACAGGAAACTCGCTATCCAACTCCAGAGCCACCATATTTCAAAAGTCTGTTCGGTTACTCGGATACACAGACGACATTGATATAATGGGAAGAACAGATCGATGGAGCTTTTGCGACTATTGAAGTAGAAGCGCAAAGATGGATTTGGCGGTCAACAGAGCGAAAACAAAGAAAGAATAGAAATTTATCTACCTCGGCTTCGCTATCAACTTCGACAACGACACCAGAGCGGAACTCATGCAAAGAATCGCTCTTGCTAAACGCTGCTTCCTTGGGTTTAGAAGGCAATACAGTAGTAGAGCCCTTTCTTGAGCAATCAAAAATACTTTATATGGGGCCCAGATCATCTCAGTCCTGCTTTACGATGCAGAAGCTTGTAAATTGAGGAAAACAAATTTAAAGGTTCACGGGCGGTGCGAAAAATAAGTTTTTCGGGTAATTTTCAACAATCCCATTTGTATCAACGGAGAATGGGAAGAGACGTTTCAACAGCGGACTCTAAGGATTGTACATCGATGGCGACCTCTCCAGAAGAGCTCGGATATCCTGGGTTAGGCATTGTGATTGCCTCTAAATACAAAGAATTAGAAGACTTCTAGACACCGATGTGATCTTGGCCACTTACGTGGCTCGTATAAAATTACAAGACAAGACGGTAGGTAAACCAGCATCTTTTAGTAAACCTTCCAAAAAGATATTGATCGGTTTAGCGACATGGTTCGCTAGTGTACAGGAAATCAGTTGGCCTTTGGATAGATATGGACTTGCCGGGAAACACACAAAAACATACTCATACTCAGTATCATGAAGGCTGCAAATGGAGGTACCAACACCAGCAGAGATCCAATAATATCTGAACCCGCTGTCTATGGTTAAGACGAAATTATTATACAAATGTCGCTCCTCCTACATGGAGGAAAGTGAAGGTTTTCGTTCTGTGAACTGAGAAGATCTTCCCAGACAACAAACGATTTCAGGCCAAGTAGCCCATAAGTCTTTCTTCTGAACATCCATTTGTAGAAATTAGCTGTCTGTTAGTCGTCCCTTAAAATTTAAAATGAAAAAACGAACTGTAACTGGAGACTTCATAGATCTGAGAAAATCGTCGGGTGCTTTAAGTGCTAGATTGTGAAAATGTTAGAGCAAACTAAGGAAACGATCAGTATGTATGATACTAATGCTCGAGTTAATAATCTGAAGCTCATAGTATGTTCCGGATCCGGTTATTTGTGTTAAGACTCGAAGTCGGGAAGAAGGTATGAGTGGTATTCCGCCCAAATATAGAGAAACCCGCTTGAGGTAACTCCGTTTGTTTTGAAAATATTTTTTTAATATTCAGTGTGGATCTTGGAGAATAGAAATTGGTCGCAGATGAGCACTTAGTACATAGTAGTATATGGCGACTTTATCCGTCCTCGAAGTGGAAGGAATTCGTGGAAAACATTGACTCGGTACTTTAAAGATATGAGAGAATCGCCAGAACTTAGCAAAATCTAGAGGAAAGTTAACCCGTTCCGCAACTGAGCCGCCAAGGGTTGGAGGCCACCTCTCTAAGTTTTTTTAATTTCCTCCACACAGGTTAGATTCATTGATCTGGGACCTACAATAGGTGGCATGAAGCTGTTAGTAAGCACTATTGAAAACAATGCCCTAATCGTTCATCGTGGCGTTGTGGCTAAATCATTCGAACTCTACGCCTGAGGCTCTGGGTTCGAACCATAGACCAACGCCGAAAAAGAGAAGATATAATTTTTAACATCCTCAACTTTTCGACAGATAATAGCAAACTTCCTAAGGTGGAGTCTTTCGCCTTTGAAAAAGTCTCCAAGTCTCTCGCCTCTGGAAGTCAGCAAGAAGGTTCCTCTCTCTCAAATTGATAAAACGAACAACACAGTGAGTGGTCCACATCGTACTACTTTGCAAACAATATATTTTTTAACTGGCCCAATGGGCTGGTTATCTGCTTACCTGCCACTTCATACTGTCTTAGTAAAACTGTCTTTATCGCTCCACAATTCATCTTCGATCCATCTGCAAGGACTGAGGACAACGCCAATGAAATCTGCATGCAACTTTACTGAGGGATCGGCAAGGGCCATTGCGATATTTGGCTTACCAAACTGTGAACAAAATAAGTCAGGTTGTGATCGATGTTAAGGGATTTAAGGCAATTTCACTTTTGAAAGAATCGGATTACATAAGCAGAAGTATGGACAGTTAACTAAATGACGCTTCCAGTCGTTCAGTTTCGCGGAAATGTTTTAAAATTGAACCAAGACGAGATTTTTTCAGTTAAGCGCTTATAAGAACTGTGTCTTCAGTGAATGTATAGTGTGTACTCGGAGACTATCTTTAAGAGGCTGGATATGCGCAGAGTCTGTGTAGACACTTACGTCTTATCCGGATTATAGAACTTTTAAAACAGGAGCTTTAGTAAAATAAAAGTTATAGTCTTCGATGGATGAGATAGTATTGTAGTAGCAAGCATCCATTTTTGGGTAGTCAAAGTCTTTATCCCACAGTGCTGTACTACGCATACGAGTACAATACATCAAATTCCGATTTAAAAGCCTCTTAAAACAGCGAGGAAAAAATAATGTCAAAGTAGAAAAAGACGATTTTATAAGTGTAAGAAATGATGACCCACACGGAACCATATTAGGTCCACTACTGCTATTTCCATTTTACTTCAGCATTCGGTCAAGTACCTTCATACAGACTAGGAAGGGTTTTATATTCTATTCGTTCCAATGATCTGTTATCCCTATTTTTTTTTTAAATACGAAAAACTTTAAGGGTCCGCGAAACTTCAAGTAATGCGTAATAAATGTTGCCATGTAGCGAGGGTTATGTACATACGCAATATCCGAATTATAAGTACGCGGAAGACATATCAGTTCCATATCAGGCATTCGAAAAGAAACTGACTTCTCCAGAGAAGAACCACAGCCTAACCAACTTTTGATCTTGAAGCCGCATGTGTAGAAGTAAACTGAACTTTCAGCCAAAGTATCAGAAAGAAAATGCTCAGAAGGTAAATGCAGTCATACCTTATGCCTAAACCAATGGGAAAATGCTTTAACTCGAATGGTTATACTACCAACCAACATTAATCAAAACTCTTCTTGGCCTCTACTACCTAAATTGTTTCCGATAGATGCTTTGGTGAAATTTGGATTGCTTTGGGCTATTTCATCAATCTTACGATTGGCAAATAAACTCTTTATGCAGGAGCCATCTGTTTTCGCAAGACTCCTGTCCCGTGTGGACCATAAACGTCATGCTCTGGCCTACATAGAGAAGAATCTTGCAAAAAAATTATACGAATGCTATATTTTAGAAGTCCACATTCCAAACCAAATCAAAGGAAAAATAACTTTCAATGCCATGAATGTCTGCAAGGCACATGATACTACAAGTAATATACTTGTTCATTTATTTTTGTGTGTCCTTCGCTCGCCATGACTAAATGGAACGCAATCAATCCGACGACAGACTTTCAGATAAAAGAAAAATCTCATCCCATCATGGCAATAAATGAAAAATCTCGTTAACGTCAGATACTTTCGTTTGCCATCACCAGGACCAGTCACCGCCAATATTGTCGTCTTGTGTTTCTCCTTGTACTCGTATACCGCCACGGTTTCCATAAGCCATTGCCGTTTTGTGAGATTTTTTCTCCTTTTCACGGAGGCTATGTGCGACTTTCTTTTATCTAAATCCGTTGCAATCAAATCCATTTGAGGATGCTGCCAATTTTCAGCGCTGCACTCAGCTGCCACGATTCACTTTATGAAAAATCACATCAATTGTCAGTCTAACTCAAACACTATAATATGGGTAGTAAACGGAGCGATTGTACACAGATACCTGTTTGGGAATTGTGAATGCTTGCTCTGGTCCATGGATACTAGCTATTCATAGTCGCGTACACATATCTATTGTACCAGTTACTTGACATTCAGGGTATAAATCATGATTTGCTTTAGATGGAACCGGCACAAAGTCGTATGCCTCTAAGTGGGTGTACATAGCACGTCGTACGGTTCAAGACACATATCCAGGCTAATCATACACCAAGCCCCTATAGTCTTGGACACGGATCACTGGCAGATATGGTAGCTCTATGGATCTACAGCTCCCCGACAACATGACGCTATGGGCTTGTAACTTCAAGACTATTGTGAATACGGATTCTCCTCTTCAAGCCCAACAAATTAAAGGTGAGAGCAACACTTGAGAAAGTACTGCCACTTAGTTTCAATAAATGAGAATAGGTATCTGCACTTTCATTTGTTTTGTGCGTTTGTTTTTTTTTTTTTTTTGTTGTTTCTCTCTTTTCAATAAAATAAAGGCAAATGAACTACCTACCAGGCAAAGACTACCGCAACGTTCAAGCCCGTGTAACTGAATGTAAATGTAGCTCATAATTTTAATGGAAAGCGGTGCACCCATAGTGCATACTTCGGCTGTTCCCTCGTCATACCGGTGGTTCTCACAAACGATGAGATACTTACAAACTAGTGGATATTTCGATTCTTTGCTAAATTAAATGCCCCGAGTGGGGATAATTGCAAAACATGGATTCATTTATGCGGGCGCTTAGTACATTTCGCCTATTTATAGCTTCAGCTAGCCATTGTAGTCTGGAATGGTACTCATATTCATGGAATTGGCGGCATTAAGTGGCATTCTTGATAGTACTATACTCCTAGTCAAGACACCAATAAAAAACTCAAAAGCTTTCTGATTGTTTTATGGTTGGAGTTCAGCATTCTCACGCGAAACTGGGTTTGGCTGAAATGAAGCCATCGGGCGACGGTCGACGGTCTGTTGTCGGCGGGGCCAATGGCTACGAAATGACGCCATGTACTGGAGAACACGCATTTAAATGCATGCAATGGCTTTGGAACTAATTTAAGATGCACGGACGACACAGATATGTTTTTTTTTTTTTTCGTTTTTTCATATTTTCAACAGTGCTAATGGTTGGACTATCAAGTAGGGCTACAGTAAGATGGCATCAGTGGGGCTATAAGTTTATAAATGGCCGCTGAAAAGTAATTCCTGTCAATCAAGAGAATGAAGTGATAGAAGTGCTACTGCGACTACTGTGGAATTTAGCATATTTCGGTGGCAATTTATACTGAACGGAATGGTCACGTACAAATCAGCTTGAATTTGATCTCAAAGAGCAAAGAATGAAGTGATTTTCTCACGAGGTTACACGATGACTAAATAAAGCATTTTGAAATTGACAATGTGGCCATGTAAAAAAGCAATTTTTTCATCAGTAATGATGATCCACTCTCCGCTGTCATTTCCTCTGTTAGATGTTGCCATATACAGATCTTCAATCGACGTTTGCTGTAACAGTCTTAAATCGGCTCTTCCTTCAACGCGTATAAGGTAGGTTTATATGATTTGATACAGCTTGAGATGGTTGTGCCTAGGGACAGCGATCTGCGATTTTTGAAGACGAGCTCTTCTCAATTTATTCCCAATTTCCTGGATTTTATCTCAATTTATCTAGGACACTCTAACTAACCCACTTTTATAACAGTCTGCATTGCTCATCTTGCATTGAAGGTACCTTCGCTTTATCGTCTTTGTTAAATTATATGCACAGGCTCTATCATCGTTCTCATGTGACACTATCCTTTCGAGATACGTTTTGCCCGAAAAATCTTACAAAGTATGAAGACGTAGATAAGTTGGCAAAGGACCGGAGTCGGTTTATGGGATACAGTGAGAGCGTTATAAAGCAATTTTGGCAGTTGAGCCACCCATATTCAATTCGGTGTTACTTCCAGAAGAAAGTTTGGGTTAAACAGTGTAGGTTCATAACCCTGTGTCAAACAAAGGTTACTTTCTAAGCACATCGAAGCACTTAATTTCTAAAAAGTAGCGGTGAAAGCATGCAAACCTGCGGTATTCGGTAAATAAATTTGCACCACAGCACATCAATATATTTTCCACCGTTTTTGGGGGTTCCTTTATGATTAAATCTTGATTTGCTGACAACTGTAATGACTGGGACCTAATTTTTGGTACTTTGATACGAACCCCGCTGCAGATTCACTTCAGAAGTCACGTTGCCATGCGATTAATATTGGATCCTTTTGTTTTTTGTTCAGTAAAATTCAATTGGTTTTCTTATAGTGTACGAATTAATTTATTTAAGCTAAATATGCTCCATTATTACTGACAATCTTTGGCCATTTTCGGGTAAAATCACAATTCCATCGTTGAAGTGATTTTGTGGCTTTTGGTTGAAAAACGGAATCAAGTGGTTTTGAAGCCAGTTCAATCCCCTTGTGTTGTCTGTCTTGGAAATGGGTATGCCATATGAACTTAGAACCAGTCAAGGAACTAGAGCACTGGTGAGCCACAACAACAGCGTACTTTTGCACTAGTAAAGTATGGGTCAGATTTTCAAATAAAGATTTAAAGGAGGGCTCTACGGGCTGTAAAGAAGAACCATGCGCCCGAACATCAGTCGCTCAAAAGAACTGACTGGCCTAAGTGACACTAGTGTCTGCTCCTTGGAGAAAAACACCATAATACAGCAGTCAATGCATATATTTTTGTTTCTTTGGTATACTCTTCTATACGTGGCTTAAAGCCAAGACAGTGAACTTGCTAAATCAGGATGTGTGTGGTGATTTGTATTGTATAATTCGGATGACAGGCCTGAGTCTGAGCGTGTATCAAACGAAGGGAAACGAATTTGATGGGAGATTTCGACTAATGTATCACAGGCTTTTACCTAGGTGAGACGTCTTTGCTCAGAGTTTCTAAAGGCAGTTGGGCTGCATAGTTTTAAAAGAGAACATAACCTCGTTGTGTAAAACCATTCTAAATTCGTTGTTGTCTTAACAGACGTGTCTATCCGGCCTATGATACTATCAGTATATGGTTACTGGAATAGGATGATATATATACCGTTTTCTTGGTATCCACAGGAGTTCAACAATAAATTAATTAAAAGTATCGAAACGTCGGCAAAAGATTGCTCTTTACGAAAATCATCATCATGTTGGTGTTTAATCAATATAACCCAGCAACTTTAACATACAGGAGGCAAGCGAGAAATATCCAATGACACGATTTTTAAAGACATTTGACTGATATGCATCTTGAAATCAACTTATAGTCAAACTCCAATTGCAAAAGAGTCTGAGTTTTAGGTTGCTGCATGACATATCGCCATAGCGCTATTCTGCTGAAATCATGTCTCG
This sequence comes from Volucella bombylans, assembly GCA_949129095.1. Taxonomy (NCBI): domain Eukaryota; kingdom Metazoa; phylum Arthropoda; class Insecta; order Diptera; family Syrphidae; genus Volucella; species Volucella bombylans. The sequence continues at coordinate 113,082,779 of OX422144.1, read as the reverse complement.
TAGTGATCAACGACATTCACACTCTTGAAGAATCAAATAATTATGCTACCATACGTAACTATAAGCATTGAGCGATGTAAGAGCTTCTGGAGGAAAGGAATTCATTGATGCCATAAACGTGGAAACCACAGCAACCGACCTATTCCTGTGGATGTGTGTCTTTTTATGACGTAGAAGTAGTTTTTGGTTTCTTTAGCGTAAAATTTGGAAAGTAGGACATAAACGGATAAGGAGCCTAGAAGGCACCACAGACTGTAATTGATACTGCGAATCTGAACAGTACCATCGATTATTCGGAGTTTCAGCACCTCAGCATTCACAAAAGGACAAATTACCCCTCGCTCAAAACACGCATCCAATATTTTGACCGAGCTCGAATTATGTCGGCTACAGTCATAAAAAGCCGACAGAATCTTTGCCAATCGCATATTCCTTTACCTCAATGAATAGAATCTCAGTGGCATGAATAGAATGCATGCCTTTGGAACATGCAATATGATGCGTAGCACGACTGAAGTCGGGTACATATGTGGAAGAGGGACTCCACCAACTTTGCATGAGAAAGGGGAAGTGCTGGCTAGACATCGAGTTGCCTGCAGATGTTGACTGATTGAAGCTCCATTAAAAGTGGGTATCGACCAAGGAAATATTCAAAGAAAAAACGTACGTATTAACTAAGTCACGGTAATATTGCATCAGGCTAACGAAAGATACCTAGTACTAGCAAATGTGTTGGTACACGAAATGAACTCATTCATTCTAAGGAACCAATAAACAAATCCACTCCCACTTGACGGCAAAAGTTCTCGCGTAAAAAGTTTTTGACATCAGTTGTTTGCAATCATGGAATGGAATTCCTTTTGTCGTAATTGCCCTGCGAAAATGCGATTACGAAAAAGGCGAAATCCTTCGGATGTTCTGGCCACTGAAAACCACACGAAACTTTGTGTATCGTATCCAGCCGTGCGCGGACACTGCAAACGCTACAAGTTATCGTGGCCTGGAGAATCGAATTAGTCGAAATCCGCTTTGCAAACAGAAAATCATGTCACGGGATATGGATATCAGCAAGGACAGTAACTCGCGCATCTTAAAATGTAATTTGGGACTCAGCGCATACAAGAGATACACCACTTACTCACAGAAGCATTGAAACACAATTGTAAGTCAATATCGAAAGCCTTGCTTCGCCAGTACGCGAAGAATGGACACCTGTCATCACCACATGCGTCTGAACTCGTTCCGAAAGTTCAACGTGGCTAATACCCAACTTCTTTGATGGTTTGGTGGAGAGTCATCTAGGATGGGATTATCGAGCTCCATTTCTGGGAGAAAGGTGTCAAAACATTGGCGAAAGTGTATCAAACGGACGTTCTAGAGAACACTGCGGAGCCCCTCAATAAAACACTGTTCACAAATAAACGGTGGGCCTTTCAACTAGACTCCGCTACAGCTCATAAGATAAAACTCAAACATGACTCAAAAATCACGTTCCGACCTTTACGGAAGATTGGCCTTCTGGTAGTCTAGATCTCAGTCCATTAGAAAACAAGACTATGGTCCATAGGCACATAGACGCATGGCCTTAAAAGCGCGTCATTCGTTTTCAGTTTTATTAGCCAAAAACGGTGTACTACTAGTGTACGTAAGCACATAGTACCACATAGTACTGACATGCTATCCTTGAATTGTAAGATATGTCGGGAAGCTAGGAATTCTTCTTTTTCAATGAAGTGCACTCACTTTAAAACCGATCCCATCTGAAGCTACAGCTAAGGGTCTGTAATTAACTGAAACTTGGTTGGCACTATGGCTCCGTCTTTCAAGCGAGTATTGCAACAAGCTAACTGAGTTGCCATAAAAAGTCTTCTGAAGGAAACCAGCAGAGATTTTGCTCACTACGTCTCTCCTAAATTTGATCTCCTTGCTTGGAATCCTGCAATGAGTTGCTTAAAACTAAACCAAAACGACTGATTGAGCAAGAAGAATCTGATTATTATAAAGAGATCAGTGGTGTCATTAAACCAAGATGAACTTTTTCCCACCACATACTGTTTCTTCATACATATCAGTCCCGGTCTTTCCCGTTAAGTAATATCAATTTTCACTTCGTACCTCAACCAAACCAACTCTCTACCAAAAAGGTTTCAACGTTTCATCACTAAATGTCACACATTATTCAACAACAGACAGAAAAATCCAAGAACTTGCCATTGCAACAGTGTAAAACAAAAATTCAAAAAAAAAAAAAAATAAAAAAAAAATGAAAGAAAACCGAAGAAAAAGAAGTATACCCACAGTAACTGACAACTGACTGACTGACAACTGAAAACTCGTATCCAACTTTCGAGAAATGGGTCAAAATAAATGAGAGATCCTCCGTAAAGAGAAGCGTTCCACTTCATTTGCAGTTTCTATTTAAAAAGACAAACCTTCAATCGAATAGCGCATACGAGTACGAGTAAGAGTACGTATCCATAAGTAAGTATCCATTACATCTAAAGTATCACCATCAATTGCAAAAGTAATTAGAATTTCTATCTAACGATAAATGGAAAAATAATTAATGTACGCATCCACTACAGGAAATGCAATTTCAATTCAAAGAAAAATATGAGAAAAAAAAGATACAAATAAGAGCGTTCCCCCAAATCAGGTTCTTCGTCCTAGTTACTCGTTGTACTCTTATATCCGCAAGGAGAAAACAGGAAAAGACAAAACAGAACTGGGTATCTATACAATCTCCATGTGAAAAGTAAAACAGAAATTGTTTTTTGGCACAAACACAAAGTGCTCTCATTTGAATGTGGCCTTGAACTTTCGAGTGGTTGTTTTATCCTTAGCACCACTCAACACCCACCACCCCTTAATCAAAGAAAAACAAGAAACGTGCTGCGAATTCAGGATATCTAGGGAGACAAAAGCAAGTACATAGATACGAGTAGATGTGGATGGCTTTCGAATGCTGTCTATTTGAAAATCAAAATGCAATTCGGACTCACCTTTTCACATCGGACATACTTAGTATCGGTGGCTACGACTCCTGGTGCCATCGTCCTCGATGCCACCGGGCGTGGACGTAATATTACCTCATGCATTGGGCTTTATTATTTTTTTTATTTTTTTCTTTAGACGTACTCGTAGTCTATGTGAAACTCCAATTTATATCTGCGATATCAAAGCATAGACCGAAGCTAAAGAGACAACAACATTTTCAACTCGATTAGTTGCGTTTATCTAAATATAAACAACAACACGTCGCAGCGCACTATACTACGCACATTCGCATACTTTTGTATTCGTACCACCTTCCTATCGCAAGGCTGTTTCTTATCACTTTTTATTTATTTTTCTTATTTTTTTTCTCGCTCTTGAGCTTAAGCTTTTCAATTATGTTTATCAATAATGGCAAGTCTACACTACACTTTTTGACACTTCACTGGCTCGCCATTTGGCAGCTCGAATTTCGATTCCATTTCAAACAAAGATACGAGGACGAGTAACCGACTGTGAAGAGGGGACGAGAAAAAAAAAATAATAATAATAATGAAGAAAATGCCCAAATTTGTATCTGCGACACGGAGTACACGATCTGAATAGGGAAAGAGCCGGCTTAAATGGTTTAGTACGCGCGCCACTCGAACCGAACACAACCCACAAACTAACTAAACGCGGCAGTGAAATTACAATGCACAGCGACGGCGACAGCTTCAGCGATGGCAGCGACTAACGCTGGGACCCAAAACATGGAATACAATTTTCGTAGTCGAAATCGAATTAAGTTTTCGTCGTTGTTTTTGTTGTGGCTGTTGTTGTTGTTGTTATTGTATTCTGTTGCGACAGATTTTTTTGTTATTTTTTTTTCACTTTTTTCCATTTAAGTGAGAGGTGCACAGCGGAATAGGGCGCCCTGTAATGGGATCGTGATCGTCAACGTTATACATATGTACATTGCCGAGCGAATACGTTTACTCGCACGAATATGTACTATACAATCACTTGCCGGCGAAGTACAATTACGAGTACGAGTACAAATACGAGTACGAGTACGAGTATTTGTAAAAAGTTTTCATTTCGCCGTGGTCTTACTCTCTTCAGTTGAACAAGTGATCGCTGTTTTTGTTGTCCTCTTATCTACCGATTCTCGGTGTTTTTTCGTGCCTCAAATGACCCGTTTTAGCGGCGATCTTTCTGTTGCTCCACTGTTGTGTTGTTTTCACGATGGGCTTTTTCCAAAGATTCAGACCAACAAACCGACTCCAGAATGATGTGGAGAGATAGAGTACGTACTTCTCACTGGGAGAGCTGACAGCCGATTGCATTGTTATTGCAGCGAAAATTCGACCAAAACTCTCGACTGAAATGGAAATTACTGACGACTGGCCCCGGCGGCGGCGGCGATAATGGCAGCAGCGCTTCCTTTAACCGGAAAATGGATATGTTCGACTGTACAGTGGTGGGGTCGGAGACTTGAATGATCATCGAACGGTGATCATCATGTTGGAAATCAAGTCGGAAAATAGAAGACGAAAGGATGAGGTAGGAGGGAACACCATCGTTGGTGAATAGTGAATGGTGATGGTGAAATGGGTTCGCTTGGTTGGGTGTTTTAATGAACCTCTTGTCGCGCAATGTTATGTTAGAGGAGCTTTGTATAATCGAATGGGGTTAACCTAACAAAAACCAAACAAAACACAAAAGAAAGAAAGAGGAAGAAAAAGGAGAGCTAAAGAGCTAGAAAAAAAAGAAAAATAAAAACGGAATAGAAATGTACGCGAAATGTGATCGCGATTGTGGAAAATATGCAAATTTGTTGTCAGTGTGGACGGAAATTGGTGTTAGGTTTTTTCTCCATTTTATGTACCAAAAGGATCGCGTGCGAATCTATCTTGATCGTATGCTAATGGTACGGGTCACAGTTAACCACAAACAAAGAGGAATACCACAAACTAGGTCATTTTTGAGTTCGATTTACTATCATTTGATATCTATCTATTCGGTAAGATAGACGTACATAGATACTCTGTCTAGCACGAGCTAGAGACGCTGATAGTGGTTAGACGATTCATGCATTTATGTGTACGAGTACTTTGTTTTCTTACTGTGACTTAGGAGAAATTTGCATTTTAGAGGCGAAATGCTTCTAACGTGTTAGTGGGAGTATCTACTCGTATCTGCAGATCCTAGATAGACTTTCAGACCTTTTTTTCGGTGGCATGGCAACTTATTTTTCTCGCGGTCAACGCACGGTTGTCAATTACCTAATCGGAGAACTCGCTTTTACCGTGCAGACCTTTCTGACACTAAGAGTTCTGTATCCATGACAAGAAAGCTGGAAGAAATAAGGATCCATGCGAGAGAGCGTAATACACTGAAAATTTCTACTATAATACAAGCGCTTTTCTTCAATAAAAGAATTAATATTTGCTTAACATGATAAAGTATAGTTTACTAATGGCAAAAGTAACACAATTTAGTGTTTTACAACAAATAGACTTCAGAAAAGCAGTATTAAATCCAACTAAAATGCTTCTTCACTGTTTGATTAAAATACAGGTTTCGCCATCTTTTAGGTCGGTATGTAAAAATTGAATAACTTTGACATTTATCAACCGCTTGACTTGAGTAGACATGGTTTTGAAATTTCAATTCAGTACAATACACACCGAAAAAACGCGCCGAAATGGTGACGCTGTACATTGAAATTAGTCGTTCAGTTGTGTTAACTCAACGTGCATATCGTGAAAAATATCGTAGCTAACAAGCACCGTCTGACAACACTATTCGTCGTTTGGTATCGAATTTTGTTGCTCACGATCGTCGACATGCCGTTCATCAACGCCCAAGACGTTCCAATGAACTGGGTGAAGCGGTAAGAGAGAGTGTTGTCGATAGCCCACATGTGTCGTAAAGTCACCGCGCTTGTCATTTTTCGGTGTAATTGGCATTTGTTTCCGTATAAAGTGCAATTGACTCAAAGAATATTGCCAACAGACCGTCCACGTCGCTTGGAACATGGCCAAACAGTCGCTTGAAGGGTTGACATTAAACCTACTTTTTGGAAGCAAGTCCCATTGCATACTCTCTGGCGCCGTTAACAAGCAAATTTGCCGCATTTGGAGAACGGAGAATCCACACGAGATCCATGAAACACCATTGCATGAAACAAGTGACTGTTTGGGCCGGCGTTTACGCCAAAACCATCATTGGGCGATTTTTCTTCAGATATGGCGAAACAGTCGATGGGAATCGATATCACTGGATTTTGGCTTATTATGTCTGCTCATAAATGTGTGAAAAAGGTCTGGACAGTTACTGGTTTCAACAAGACGGTGCGCCATTTCACATTGCAAATCAAACAATGCAGTTTCTGCAACGAAAATTCCCTGGGCGTGTGCTGTCAAAAAATGGCGACATTGACTGGCCACCCAGATCTTCAGATTTGACCCCTCCGGTCTTCTTTTTGTGGGAATATTTGAAAAGCCAGCAAGACTCGGACCAAGCAAGAGCTCAAGGCAAACATTCGTGCCGGAATCATCGCTATACCACCTGAGATCCTCGGAAAAGTGATGCAAAACGCAGGAAAAAGGGCACATTTGGTCAATAAAGGCGGGCACTTGATTGATGTTATATTCAAAAACTAGTCCAAATAAATTGTAATAACCAAATTAAATAAGAATACCTCATATATGGAAATGGTTTGTGTTTTTTTAAAAGTTATTCAATATTCACATAACGACATGTAAGATGGCGCACCCTGTACATTGATAGATCACTTTTACTTAAATTCGTTAAGCACTCCGCCCTTTATTCACTCCATTTAAAATTGATAATTGAAAATACTCCTTCAGTAAGAGCACTACTTCCCTTCCTTTCTATGGCTGCCTTGTCATTGCAGGAATGCTTAAGAGTCAAAGATCTTAAGGTTCTGAAAAGAACCCAGGTATGACGTTGAACTGAGCGCCAAAGACGTTCAAACTAGACGTAAAACGGTTAAAATTATGGATTATACGAGTACTTTAGATGGTACTCGCAATAGCGACAATCCACCCGTTATCTTTTCGACTGCGGCCGGAGCACAGATTCTGGAGGCCCCAGTCAAGATAATTCTAAAACCCCCGCCAATTTGGGCGCTGACCCAGGAGCTGCTGGATCACTTTATTTCGACGACTCCTGCGGCTATTTCCAAGATACGTTCGGTAGATTGGACTGGAAAGATGGAAGGAGTACCGGAGAGGTCTTGCCTATTACGGTTAACGTCCTTCAGAATAAACCTCTGGTTCGTCAAAGTGATGTTTTTGACGACTTGTTTTGGGAAACCGGGCTTCCCGGTACATACTACCATCTATTTAAGGAGCAGTAGAAGAGGAAACGAAGACGTGGGGCAAACGCACGGCGCAAAGAGATGGCAAGTAGGTACTGTCAAAGCGGTGAGTGCTAAAAGTCTTACTGCCCCAGCGGAGAAGAGAAGCAAGCAACAAAGGCTGCAGTTCCGTTGGACGAAAAACTCATGAAACGGTCAAACCCATCGACTAAAATAAAACCAGCGGTTCGGGATACGCGTTTGGCGAAGATTCTAGCGGTCTCTTGTGATTGCAGCTTTTCTACGTTATATCTTCTAATAGTAGTTCTTCTATTTTGCGGCGCTTGGGAAAACCGCATTCGCACCTTGGCTGCAACAACATCCTGTGTTTGTTTGTCTGGTGAAACAAGTTTTCATGACTTTCCATAAGATGTCTGGCTCTACTTTAGATGCATTCCAACCACTTGATATCCATATCATGAGCTGCCCTCTAATCGGGCCATTTTCTATTTGAAAAAGACCAGTAAATGTCTCGTTCTATCGTACAATGCCGTTGTTCGCGTGATATGACCGTCCTGCACAAAAAACTGGGTAATCATCCCCCGATGCCGTTCGCCATCGACTGTTTTTACATTCTCGGCGGTTTCTTTGAAGAAAAATGGTTCAATGATGCTTCGAATCCACACTAGTGACACGTTTAGAATGCATTTGCTTCTCATGAAATACAAATGGATTTTCGCCACCCCAAATGCTGAAATTCTGCTTGTTTACGTAGCCATCAGTGTGGCCTCATCACGGTAGATACTTTCGTTGGAAAATTCTCTTTGATGTGTATGGTGTGGAACCTTGAGTTCTTGAGTGATTTCGAATTCGTAGGCGTGAGGAGACAAATTTTTCGTGATACCCGTAATACACTATAGTGCTTTTCGAAATGTTCACTTCTTGACCACCATGCCAAATGGAAACATTTTGGTTACGAAAAATTGCACAAAATTTACAAAATGTCTGTGTATACGAGTATGAAGACACTTAAAAGGAAAGAATTGCGGTATTTCCTCTTTATCTCACTGGCTGAAAGATGACTTCAGAAGACTAGGAAACGTTTCTCAGAACAAGAATTCCCATTCAAGAAGATGTCTCTGATTCCGACATCCGCTTTAACATACCGTATTTGGAGTTCAGTTCTATAAAGGCAGCGCTCGAATTCCTGGCCACCTATGTTGAGGGTTGTGCAGACCTAAGTATGCAAAAACAAAACTGCATTAAGGAGACATAACCTTCGGGTAATTAACATCCTTAATTAAGATGAGGAACGAGAACAAAAATATCCAATGACTTCAGACGGCTCAGGAAAGATCTTCGAATACTAGCTCCCTGCTTAGTGTGAAAAACTGCATGTATTACAGATCAAAGGGATAACCCTTTTTCTCGCTCTTCTTTTTCAAAACTCCTCACGGTCCTAAATTTACTGTTTGAATACATTAAGATGTGGCATGATAACTTCTTTATTTGAAATGAGCGTTCTGAAGCTGCTGGGAGTCCCAGGCGGCTGTGCGTGGTCTCGTTCGAGAGAGGGGATCCTAAAGTTTTGTTAACTTACATTTTAGTCATAATCATGCGTTTGAGGCTTATTTTTCCAACGGCCGTTCGGTGGTTTCAACCCAGCGCGCCTTCCAAAATCGCTTGAAGATTGCGATATTGCGCGGAATCAATTCTTTCCTGGTCACACCGTTCACGGAAACTGGTTTTGTGCAGAAAAGAAGAACTGGGATTATCGGCCCAAGATTTTCCGAGGTAATCGAGCGAACTGTCACAGTCAGATCGCTAGGTGAAGGAGTTTTTTTGCCACGACTTGATGAAATGGACTTAGAGGGCATACTTCAAGGGCATCAGCTGGCTATGTTGCGAAAGCACTAAACGCCTCATCTGACTGAGGGGTGATATGAAGTCTCCGGCCATGCTTTCACCCAATTTGAACCCTTGTGACTTATTTCGTGGGGGTGCGGTGTTTGAAATCTAGTCTCTATACCAACCGCCCTGGAGGAACGGCCAACATACTCATCAATATGCTGGGAAGAGTGATAAGAAACAGCAGAATTCAGTTCAACAAGCATATCGACAATGCGGGCGTCACTTACTCGATCCGATTTTTTAAAACGATATAAGCAACTTCAAACGTTTAACTTTTTAATGAAAAAAAAAAAAAAAAATGTAAAAGATGAGCCAACAGATCTTGGCTGTCAATTACTGTCATTTACTGAATTCAGTGTGATTGATATTTTTGACAGATGTCATACAATCTTTGGCAATTTTAGTCATGGTGTCGTTTACCACGCAACAACAATGGGCGATCTGTAAGAGTAACATTTCGTAAAATTTGTGAATTTTTCGGTCAACATAATCGCCCTAGTGAGCCCGGAATTCGTGCAATGGTGAAGCGTCAAACTCCATATCAGCATGCTCGGCCAAGCCAGCACGTATACGCCAAAACATCGCCACTGTGAGCGAAAGGGTTCAAAACCAGCCAGGCACCTCAATTCGCAATTGGAACTCACTTATGGCACTTTACGACAAATTTTAAAAGTTGATCTTCACTTGCACGCCTATAAAATCCAAATTACACAATAATTGAAGTCACTCGATCATCTAGACGTCGCTGATTTTTTAACTGGATGTTGGATGGCCAAGACAATTTGTCATTGAATTTGATCTTTTCCAATGAAGCGCATTTTTGGATGGATGGGTACGTAAATAAACAAAATTGTCCTTTCTGGGGACCGGAAAACCCATACGAGACTCACGCAAAACCAATGCATCCCACGGCGGCATCATTGGCCCGTACTTTTTCGAAGATGAGGCTGGAGAGACTGTTACTGTGAATGGAGAAGGTTATAGCAACAAGTTGACCTAGTATGGGTTTCCAAAATTGAATGAATAGGGTTTGGACGATCTCTGGTTTCAACAGAATGGTGCTATCGCCTACACAAGCCATCAATAAATCAATTCATTACGTACGAAATTTGAAGATCGCATTATTGCGGTTAAAGGATAAGTTAATTGGCCACCAAAGTCATGCGATTTGACACCTTTATACTTCTTCCTGTGGGGTTATTTGCAGAGTATGGTCTATATGCTAATGACCCAGCGAAAATTCGGGTTCTCAAGCATAACATCCAAACTGAAATTGCGGCCATTGGCCCACTTATTCTTCAAAAAGTCATCCATAATTTTGACCTTCGGATGGTCGCTTGCAACAGAATCCGTGGAGGTCACATGGACTGCTTTGATTTCACAATAAATGTGAGTTTAATTTTGTTTTATTTATGAAATAAGAAAATTATTTTGCCGCTCCTTTTACTATACCTACGTCAGGTTTCTTTGTGACATTAAAATATATACATGAAACGACGGTACACATACACTTATAATTAGATCAAACACAATAAATATTTATGGTTGTCGTGACTACTTGGCCCCTTTCAAGTACCCAACAGTAACCTGCGAGCATCGTTGGACTACATTCCCCTTGATATCGTTTCTCTATAATGGAAATACCCTGGCGGAATCTTTCGCCTTGTTCGTTACTCACAGGACCCAGGTTTTCAGGAAAAAATCCAAATGTGAGTCCAGGATATGTATTTTCAATGGCATGTTACATCCTAAAGCTATGTATGAGATCCAAAGTTCATTAATTATTAAATCTTTGTAATTTTCCGGCCTGTGGTTACCCGAAAAGTTGTTTACGACGCGACGTTAGCAATACATTTCCAGGTGGACTTTTCAAGATCATTAAATTTTTGCTCTAAGCAGTTATCCTTATTTAGTTCCCCTATTTGTGGACCTACAAATTTTTGTGTCGCTGATTTTGAGGAATTTCTCTTTCAGATATAAAAATCCACTACCGTTTTTATCCATCGCTTTTATAAACATTTTTTGTGAGGGTAAGTTATTGTTTGAACCAGGAACGGATTACTGATTTTCTAATGGATTTGGAGGTGTTAGCACAGGCAATTTGGCACTATGTAGAATTGGTCTCTTTGCAGATGATATGTAAAGCTGGCTACTTTAGGGTGTGTTCCGTCTTAGTTGTGATACAGTCTATCACAAAATCAAATTAAAAATCGCAGCAAAAGGCATATGTCTAGACCCTAGACCCAAAGTAATCCAAATAACATTTGGTTACTAATTGTGTGAAATATCGGTGCTGAGACGCAGTTAACTCTCCACACGCATAACAAAAACTGTCCGGGTGATTTAAATACATTCGTGGCATTAGATTAGATTAGATTGTTGTGGAAGGCGGCTACGACCTTCGGTGAGCTAGCAGCTACATATGCCCGCCGCTTCGAGGTAGAATTCACCTCGGTAATGTTGACGTATTTTGGTTAAGCCATTGCAGTCACATAGTATGTGTTTCTGATGTTTCCACGTCCTCGTTGCATAATTTGCTTGTATTGTCTTGTGCTATGCCAATGGTCACCAGGGATTTTTTCACACCTCAGTGCTATGTGAGAAAACCTGTGATCAGTCGAATCTGTCTTCTAAAGGGTGCTTTTTTTTAGAGGTATACAAATTCAATATGAAATAAAACACTTGAAGCTAATGTTAATGTCTATGATATTAGCTTTATTTAGTAGATACTTTTATGCCATAGTGTTTAAATATGGTATAGGGCATATGCGCGCCACGACTAGCTCGAACGAAGCGTAATCGTGAAGTCCAATATTCGACAACTTTATCGAGCAACTGTATCAATAGTAACACGGCGAATGTCAACTTCCAATCGTCCAATGTCTCTGGTTTATCGGCATTGACTAGTGACTTCACATACTCGTACCCCAAATAAAGTTATCTAAAGGTGTGAGATCACAGAATCGTGGAGACCAGTTCACAGGTCCATAACACGCTCAACAAATGTTTCCCGCAATGTGGCATGTTCCCCCATCTTGTTGAAACCAAAGCTCTATCACGTCAATGCCATTCAACTGCGGAACGAACGAAGTCAGAAATCATGTTTCTGTACAGCTCTCCATTGACGGTAACATTCTGGCAAATAAAGCACACTAAACAGTGAGTTTTAATGGTTGTATGGGCGTCTCGACAAAGGCTTCTGGGTTTTCTCCACTCCAAATTCAGCTTGTTTACATATCCATTTAACCAAAAATTGAGGATCAAGCTGAGTCATGTTTTTGGCGTATTCACCGAACCTACGACCGGTTAATGGTCACGTGGTTTCAACTCTTGCACAATCTGGATCTTATAAGCTTTTAAGCCAAGATCTTTCCGTAAAATCTTCCACAAAGTGGATGGGTATAGCTCCAATTGCTGTGCACGATGGCGAATCGACTCATTCGGATTCTCCTCAATACTGCGCTCCACAATGGTATTAACTTCTTCTGCTCGCACTGTTTGTCGTCTTTGGGGATGTGTACTATCCACTTGAGTGTGCGTGGTGCGAAAACGATTCGTCGTGTTCCGAATAACTTCCTGAGATGGACGATTATGTCGACCGTAAAATGGACGTAGCGCACGATAAGTTTGGCGAGGCGAATCATGGTTTTCAAAATAAGTTTGCACACATTGCGCGCGTTATTATGGCTTTAATCTATTCATCGTAAAATCAAATTGACAATCTGTTGAAACAGTGTTGCCAGTTTAAAAACTAAACCTCTAAAAAAAACACTTTTTACTTAATTGTAGTAGTTGTTTGGTTTTTTGGTAGCAACTGCTTGGCATAAAGTTTTTGACTTGTCTGTTTCCTTCGGTTTCTCTCCAGAAATGAAGCTACTTTTCCTCTAGCCAGGCTTTAATATTTCCTTTTATGGTGTTTATTGATAGCCCACAGAGTGGTCTTGGTATCATGAATTGAGATGCGTCTGCTTTTTTATTGCCTTCATGTCCGCCATGTCCTGGCACCCAAATCAGATGGACTTTATTTGTGGTGGCCAGTATTTGTAGGAGTTGAAGGCAATCCCAGATAAGTTTTGATTTTATTTCAAAGGCGTTAGTTGCAAGTAGGGCTGCTGTGATGTGGGAGAGAATATAAATGTTTTTGTTTGCTATATGACGTCTGTTTAGGTTCTTTCGAATACAGAGCTCTATTGTATGGATTTCAGCCTTAAATACGGAGCTGCTTTCAGCAGTGACACGTATTGTAGACTCTGGTTTCAACTCCTTCATATGTTTTGGATCCGTCTGAGTACCATACATGTGAGTCCTTGGCAAATGTTGGTTTTTCCTGTTCCCAGTTAAGACGGTCTGGAAATGTAACCTTAAAGTTGTGCCGAAAGTTATATCGTGGTAGACATATGTTGATTAAGTGTATTACCATTGCTTCTTTCGTGAGTTCTAAATGAAGTGGTGGGATGTTTAGGATAACTTCCAGCGTAGCTGTTGGTGCGGTTTTCATTGCACCGGTTGCACAAACACAAGCTGGTCTCTGTAATTTGTTGAGTTTGGCCTGTGTTGACCTCTGCGCTATTTTATGCCACCAAACGGCGGCTGCATACGTGATGATAGGTCTCGTTATTGCCGTGTACATCCATAGTGTCATTTTGAGATTAAGTCTTTTGACTTTTGCTGGTCCATAGTGAAGCCTTGGCTTTGACAATAGCCTTAGAAAGAAGAGTGTTCCAATTAAGTTTTTCATTCAGAGTGATTGCTAGATATTCGTGGCATATTTACAGCCTTAACCAATATCAATAAATTTTAATTTGTCGAATACGACAGCTTTCAAGTCGCTGAAATTAAGTTATTCAAACATAAACACTAATAAGGTAAAAAATTAATATGCAGCTGTCACCAAAAAAACTGACGGTGACTGAGAAAATAATTTTTTTTTTATTATGAGGATAGATAAACACAAACAAGAAACAACAGTGTTTACCAGTGAAATCAACTTGCACTACACCATTCTCACACAACAGACAAACCAGACAAAAACAAAAAAAAAAAAAACTTCTACCCAGGGTGCTGAATCCAAGTAACAGAGGTTGCAGGAGATTTCTGTGGAGGGCAAAAAAATTGCTATGGGCTTAAGGAGAACTATTTGATAGCGGACAGCAGTCAAAGTAATGTCGATGAGAGCTTTACAAGAATTATTATCAGGCAAGTGGCCCATATCTGCTCGGTTTGGAGATATTTAGGGATCTGGCTTCCCACTTAGTTCAAAGTTTTTGGTAAGCATCACGAATTTAAAGTTTTCTCCAGAGTGTTCAACCCACCATTCATCCTAAACGTTGTTCATCTGGATCTTACTACTTTGTTACTAAAAATGATACAACGGTGGAGCCATATCTCAGGCTCATTTGGGCGCTCAGAGCGTTTAGCAGTCTGAACGACTACACAAAGCAAATGGTGTGTTCGTAAGATTTTCTGGGAACTTGAACATCTGTTGCTTGCTCAAGATAGCAAACAATACTGCAAAGCTAACATTTTAGACTATTTTAGCTCTTAGCACTTGTACTTTGCCTTCTATAGTCTCAGACTTGTTGTGGGAAGGTAGAGGAGGTTCTTCAAACAATCTCCAAATTAACACTGGGTGTGTTGCTTCTTATTTAAGATATCTGCAGCAAATAGTTACTGTTCAAGTTGAAGTTGTCGAAATATTCACGCCATGTACTCCTATCATGGGGTTGTTTTGGAAACTTAAAATTTGCTGCTCCAGAATCGAAAATCAGTCAGCTAGGAGAACCTTGTTCTGTGGAATCAATTCGAACATCTGATTGTGTTTTTTTCAGTGTCGCTCTTTGTCCTTAGAATACGAATACTCTCATAACAGTCTGGAAATCAACCAGCCCTCTTCATTTAGCCAGTTGTGCACGTCAAGTGGGCCCATGTCTCCTTACATTTGAATGCGCCACCCAAGGCGGAGTGTGTCGTGATGTCGTACGAAGAGTTTATATCAGTGAAGAATTGATGAAATCTGGACTACTTGAGTTTATTACAGGATATGGCGTAGCGTGCATATTTGGTTGATTGTGGACTTACCGGGCCTTAAACCAAACTGATAAGGTCTCGGGCGTTCACACATTTAGAGTGCAAATGCCAAGATTTCATTCACTAAGCAGAAATTCCTTCGACTAAATCCTGAAAATGAATTAATGTATGCTCTCTACCAAGTCACTTCCTACTGCCTTAAATACCTCAAAAGGTGCGCCATCCACTCCGGCAGCTGTGATCGGTTTGAGTTAAGAATCGCCGTTACTTAATTTTTTTATGTAATTTCGGAATTCGGTCGGATGGATGGAAATATTGGCTTTCATTACCCAGTTTGAATGATTCGTCCTGTTTGGTAGTGAAATTTTGTCAGCTTAACGATAGTGATTCTAGTTCTAAATTTCAATGCTCATCTTTACATTCCTTATATCTTTCGGTAAAATATTTGGACGGAAATTCCGACATCAATAAGAAGCGAGCTAATGGTCGTTCCTTTTTATGCTCCATTTTTGCAGGCTCAGCCTTCTATGCAGTGCCGCCGCACGGCGAGTTGTTTTGCTACATGTGCTTGCGAGTCTAAGTCAGGGTCTTGGAAAAGAGATGATGGCGGATGAGCCCTTTGTCTGACAACCGCGGCGCTCACATCCCCGAACGGGTTAATGAACTGCCATTCCAGGTTGGGGATGTGTCGTCAGGGTAACTGCCCGGTCATGGAAAAAAATATGTAGTTACGAAGCTACAGCAAGCATCGGATACAGACGGATCTACTGTGACAACCGCTGGAAAATAAATGAGGACGACGAACTTCGGATCTGCACGTGAAATCATAGGTCCCTTAATAGGTCACGTGCAGCCGAACAACTAGAGGACTGCTGTAAAAGGGATATTACCGCCATCCAAGAAACGCAATGGGATGGGCCAAACAAAAAACTGCGACATCTACTACAGCTACTACGGCATTTGTTACCGTAAGGCAAAAGCAGCGCGTATTTTGATGCAGAGGCAGACTTAGGCAAGAAGTCTTGTGTTTCCGGCATGTTATCGAACGCCTTGTAACAATCCGAGTTAAATTTTCCAACAATGGAAGAGAAAGATGACGACAACAAAGATAGCTTCTGCCAGCTCTCGCACAAGACTTGCGAGCAGTGCCCTAGCTATGACATTAAAATTGTCCACGGCAACTTTAATGCAGAGCCAAAAAGAGAGGACATCTTTGGTAGCACTGTCGGAAAATATAGCCAGTACGATAGTACGGCGGGGCGAAACATTATCGTATCTAGCAAATCTCGATATTCACAAGGGGACTTGGAGAACTCCTGATCAATCAACCGTCATCGAGATTGACCACATTGCGACCGACGCAAGGCACTCCTCCAGTATTATGGATGAACGTTCCGAGGGGTCAACATCGACTCGGACCATTACCTTCTTATAGCCAAGGTACAGTTGCGGATATTCCGAACATCGCAGAGGCAAGTTTGACGTTAGATGGCTACAATCGCAAGAGATCGCCAAATTGTTGTCGCCAGCATCAAGTATCGAATACCAGTGGTAACATTGCCAAAAAGCCATCAGAGATGCCGCCTTAGGCCACCACAACGAAACACCTGGTTTGACGATGATAATAATAATAAGCACATGCAGTATGCAAGAGGCATACAAAGCGGTGCTGCTCAGAAGCACCAGAGCTGCTGACGCGCTCTACGAGCAGAAGAGGAGACACGAACACCGGCTTCATAGGAGTAAAAGGAGAGAGCATGAGAAGCGCGCGGTCGGGGGAATCGAGAGATGTTACTCCAGGAATGAGATCCGGAAGTTTTACCAAGAGGTAAAAGAAAATATTGCAACAGATACAAACCCCGAACTGAAGCCGGTAGAAACGAACAAGGGAACATAGTAGTAGAGTCGCAGTCGATGCTGAGGATTTGGAAAGCGCATTTCTGTAGACAGTATAACGGCGATGTCGAACCAAATACTGCTGTCAGACAGAATGAACCTTTCAACCTGGACGATGTAGATTAACAATTCCATCCACCTGACCTGGATGAAGTAGAGATAGCCATATCTAAGCTTAAGTCCAACAAAGCTGCTGGAGCGGACGACGTTACTGCCGAGCTCTTCAAGGCAACAACCGATGACTTAGTAAGGAGCATACACCAACTCGTCTGTAAAATATGATCGGACAAAAATATGCCAGATGGATGCATTGTGTGTCCGATATCACAAAAGGATGTACTCTGAACTGCGCCAACTACAGAAGCACCAGTTTTCTTAACATCGTCTACAAGATACTATCTACAGCGTGGTGTCAGTGGCGCTTTCGAGAGTATTGAGGCAGAATGGCGAAGATGGGTTTAACGGTCAATAAATGCAAGACCAAGTACATGCTGACAACCAGAAAGAATACAAAATACCGACGCATCGGACAGAACGCCACCCTAGACAGAACGATTATTCTAACAAAGGTGATACAATGGCACCAAACGCAAAAACAGCAACTCAAGCTCTAGACGAGTCTCTAGCTTCATCATGTGGAGCCGGAGTTTTATATGAATCCGATGCCGAAACAATCGATGGAGGACTTGTCAAGGATATTGGGAAGCTAAAAGGCACAGAAAGGCGAAAATTAAAATTGGTTTGGAGAAACATTATCGCCTTCGCATACCTGCATTTGGCGGCCGTCTATGGAGCTTGGTTAATGTTAACTTCAGCTAAATGGGCAACAATAGCTTTTGCTTTCTTTTTATATGTTTTATCAGGATTGGGTATTACAGCTGGTGCCCATCGTTTGTGGGCCCAAACAAAGCTAAATGGCCACTAAGAGTGCTTCTAGTTCTTTTCAATACAGTTGCGTTTCAGGATGCTGCGTTCCATTGGGCTCGTGATCATCGTGTACATCATAAATTTTCAGAAACCGATGCTGATCCCCATAATGCCACAAGAGGCTTTTTCTTCTCGCATATCGGCTAGCTGCTATGCAAGTAGCATCCAGAAGTTGCGGCCAAGGGTAAAGGCATTGATTTGTCAGATCTGAGGGCAGATAAGGTTCTAATGTTCCAAAAGAAATACTACATGCTTATAATGCCAATAGCATGCTTTTTAATCCTAACATTTGTCCCAATGTACTATTGGGGTGAGTCATTCCTCAACTCCTGGTTCGTAGCTACTATGTTCCGATATGCATTCATTTTAAACGTTACATGGCTAGTAAACAGTGCAGCACATAAATTCGGCGGAAAACCATATGACAGGTTCATCAATCCAGCAGTAAACCAATCCGTGGCAGTACTTGCCTTTGGTGAAGGTTGGCACAACTACCATCATGTCTTCCCCTGGGATTACAAAACAGCCGAATTGGGTAACTACCGTCTAAATCTAACCACAGCATTCATCGATTTCTTTGCCAAAATCGGTTGGGCGTACGATCTTAAATCTGTGTCACCACACATCATTGAAAAGCGCGTCAAACGAACAGATAAACCAAAACCAAAAAACAACACTCGAATGTACTTTTCTGTATTTGTATTCCATATTTCCCTTTTCAAAATGTTAACAAACAAACAAATTAAATAAAATCAAAATTACTTTTCAGACATGTTTCCTTTTAAATATTGGGACGAGGGATCTGTGCGATATTTCGCTCCGCAGCAAAATCGTGGTGTCTTTGAAACTATGCTTTTCGACTGCACTACCAACGATGTTTTCCTTTCCTATTTTGTCGTTAAAATCACAATAAGCAATTTCAACGTCATTCTTTAGATGTAGCACGAACGTTGTAGTAGAACAGCTCTTCGAAACTCTCATAGGGCAATTGCTTTTGTACGGGGGCAGGTGCATATCAGGTGAAATTGGACTTGATGCGGATAGTATTCATTTTGTAGCAGTCTAGGGCGCCCACTAGTTGTTCTATTACAATTAGCCAATTCGAGGTCCAAAGACGATCCAACGGTTGAATTCCAACCACAGACTTCATCATATAGAATTTAGGAACACCAATGCCCCCGTTCAAACAATCCAAATTTAATGGAAAAAGAACAGGGAAGGGTTTAAAATAAAAAACACAAAAAACAATGACCAAGTTTGGACAAGTTGTTGGTGGACCTTAAAATCGTCATAAGAAAAGAAACATCAATCAGGTCACCAACGAACATCAAATACAGCGGCGATTTGCATAAAATGCACCAGCGCCAACCGGCCCATTGTTTAGACAAAGATGAAAATGCAATCTTCCATCTAATGCGCATCTAATTTCTTCTTGTTTTCTCAATCAAATCTCGACTCCGAAAAACAATAACCACTCATCCTGGTAGTAAATAGTAGGAAAACCTTTCAGCCCACGCCAGATACAGCCAAATGCTACCACGAAAAAAGGAACCTTCCACTCGGAATGATGTCAAATTTATGAGTTCCTCCTCTTATCTCTGGCATCTTTGGGAGAATCATTGATTTTGTCAAAATTCTGACCCTTTCAGCAACGACAATCGTTTCCTTCAACGTCAACTGTCCAACATCATTATTCTGTCCAAATATTGATTTTTCCCCCCCACGTACTCCTTCCCAGATTCGACTATATCTAGGCAATTGCCCCTACAAACTCTAGCTCAACACGACTCAGCTCCAACAACTCCATAATTAAATAACGCTGAGCATACAACGAATAAATTGTTCGGCTTTTATCTTTATGCGGCAACTGTGACTTCTCTCTTGGATTCCGGCAACATAACATAAATTTGCAATTATCGCAATTTACGGATTACGGATACGATTACGAATATGTGCGCTTCGTATGAACGTCTTCTTGTTGTGTGTGCTTATGTCCACAATCCCTAAGGCTAGACGGATGGCTATTTCTCTGTCAAAGCCTCACAAATCATCATCAACATTAACATATCATGAGTTCGAGATAAAACAGACAGAATCCCAAGAGAACGGTCCAAGACAAAATTACAACAACAACTAACTGAGTGATGAAAACAGAAATTACTCTCGAGGCAAGGAAATCTACGGCTATCTTCGAAATTAGGGTTAACGAGCAAAAGTAAAAGTTCATGCACTATGACGCTCAGGTAAATCTGAATTGACGAAGTGTGTGTCGATGCACAGATTCAGATACTTGGATGCTGCATCAAGGAATTTTTACATTTCCCAATTCGAAATCTCACAAAGGAATATAAGGAAAAGTCTTTGCGGTGAACGGAACTTGGAAATGAGAGAAAACAGTCATCACTTAGACGACATCCTCTCTCTATGTAACTCCAAGAGATACACTTTGACACTCCAACAGTTGTACTTGCACCCATATGTTGAAGAGAGCTCCCACTTTTCTCAAATAGAAAGGTAATCGTCTGATGGAAAGAATGTATCAAAATTTTAATTTCTCCATGTCATGAGCCGCAATTGGGCATACGACAACAATTCCCAGTCAACGAAATTATATTTTTGAGCAAATAGTCAGCAGATCTGGGTACACAACTGTGGTCTACCACTGGAAATCCGTAAAAAATATTTTTGCAACCGGCGGACAGAGGCTTAAACGGGCATTGGTCGGAAACAGAGGAAATACAGCAGGCACTTAAAAGTACTCGTAGATCCAAGAGTTCAACTTGCAATCGTATCAAAAATAAAAATCTAAACTTGAGACATAGGAATGTGCGAAAACCGCTAGTTAGTGCCATCATTATTTACTAAGTTAAGTCAGAACCAACTGCGGTTGGTGAATTATTAAGTCCAATCATACTTAGGCATTTAATGCTTGGTTATGCTTTCGGAAATATGAAGTCCAACTTTTGAGGAGCTGGTGCATTTTATCGGCAATAGCGCTGCGAATATTTGGACAGAAAACAGTCCGAATGTAATTGTGGCGCGTGGTGTGTAGCATTTTGTGCGGCCGTGTTCAAACCAGAGCCCTTTCATGTTAATGCCATTCAATTGTGGAAGGAAAAAGTCGGTAATAATAGATGTATAGCGCTCCCTATTGACTGTAGCGTTCTGGCCGGCATTATTTTTGATGAAATTTGGGACAGTGGTTCCACCGACAGCGACTTTTCGCGAAAAAGAAGATCAAAAGCAATCTTGTTTTCGAACCTACAATGCACACGACGGTCAAGCGGTTTCAATTCTTGAACGAGCTGGATCTTGTAAACTCGTAAAAGAAGATCTTTCCGCAAAATGTTCCATAAAGTGTATAGACAAAGCTCCACTTGCTGTGAACGATGGCGAATCCACTCATTCGGGTCCTCCTAAATACTACTACAGCCACTTCGGTGCCCACTGCATGACGTCTCTACGGATGCGTTTTATCAAATAGAGCATAAGAATGCTATATTACACTTGCAGTCAGAGAGCTCAAAACATAGGCTTGCCGCACAAACTGTTGCCGATTGAAGCTTGATAAGTCATACAAGTCACGTCGAAGTGTAGAAGAGTTACGAAGACGCTGAGTACGACAAGTGTTTTCCAGCTTCTCAATGAGCTAGTACATATCACAAGGTTACATATTGCAAGATACCGAAATCAGCATTCGCTCGAGTCCATAAAGTTGGACATTCATTCTTATTGCTATGCCAAGTTTTTATCGAATAGACGGAGGGTCTACCTCTTTATAATCCAGATGTCTTTTGTGCCTTATAACTTTCACTTTATTTCCATTAAGTAGTGCAAAACATTAACAAAACTTCACATTGATCAAATCAACTGGTCTTTAACGAAGGTCGTCGCAAGATCCAGCCAAGATTCGAAGAAGGGCCCAAGAGAGAAACATTGTAATAGAATCGCTGAAATGTAGAACACCAGGAGGCCTTAGAAACCACAATATATGAAAGACAGGCATGGTAGAATGACGCTTCATATACAGATGAATCTGTGGAGCTGATTTTTCTTTTCATAATTGGCGCCCGTTTAAGGGATTATGAACACCCTTAAAATGTTTGCACGTTGGGGGAAGGCAAAGTGGACAGAAGGGAAAGAGAGGTGCTAATGTACATTGGTTTTGAATGTTTGCAGGTTATAATGACTAGGAAATAAAGAGCTCAGCAGATTATTCCAAAACCGTATTGTACGGCTTAGGAAAGAATAACGACAATTCAGAGTGCGTCCGAAAGTGGGGTTGAGGATAAACTGATGAGCCTTCATAGCGAGGCGGTTATTATTGAAGGTTTAAAGAGGCCGAATGCTATTGGAAATTAGATGAAGCTCTGTTGGTGAAAATAGCGACTCGGAAAGAGTCCTAAGGAGTATGATTGATGAAAAAGCTTATCGAATGGTTATCCGAACAAGGGGAGATACATCATCTAAACCAGTGGACTGTGCAACTATTGCGATCCTTGAGTACTCTAGCTACTACACGAGTGTAAAAGTGGATTCGTCTCATCGAATTTTCGAGGCGCTCAAATGTAGGTGAAGACATGAAATAATTTAAAACGTTTAGCTTGCTTCAAAGTACGATCTTGTCTAAAGAGCTAACAGGTACAATGTCATTATAAATTCGGATGAAGCAGTTTCTAACTGTTTTAACAGTCCAAGAGCACGTATAGTGTGTACCTAACAGAGTGACAAATTCAGATCGTAGATAAACAGCGGCGTAACTTCAGTACTACTGTTTGCACTTTTGGTTGCCTCCTTTAGCAAGAGGAATTACAATTTTGTTTCCAATTGTAAGGTAGTGATGACCAGAGCGCATATTGTCCATCGCTGTAAGAGTTCTATCCCAAAATCTTCGTCTCTAGAATAGTAAAGGCTACCGTCCAATCTCCACTTACTCTATTTATCTAAAGTATTTGAGAAAGTACTCCAGAGACAAAACACAGTTGTATAACAGTGATAACGAAAGTTGTGGATGATATTCGGGAATTCCTACTGCTTCTACTCTTATTCTGTCATATACCTTAAATTACGTAAACAAGCTGTATCAGTTGGTGATAGTTCGTCTGATTTTCTTTAGACAGTGATCTTTAGAGGTGATCCTCACGGTTCGATATTGGGGCTACTTTTTTTCTCTCCATATGTCAATGAAGTATCTTCCTTAACATCATCGTCCACTTGGATTATTAGAAGATTTTGCGAATTCCATCAACCTCGGCTTAGCGAAAATCTCCGATTGGTGTGAAAAATATGGTCTCTTCCTGAATCCACTGAATACCAAATACATTCTTATCAGCAAGAAACCCTTAGACCTTTGTTATTTTCCCGAGATTATGCTCTGTGGTTCTAAAGCTGAATACGTTGAAACTGCGAAAAATCTTGGCATACTATTCGATAGGCTGTTGGTAAATTATATAGAGTGCTACGCTAGGTATGGATGTCACAATTATATTCACCTCTTAGGACACACATTTTGCTAACCAAAACTCTTACCATCCCCGTTCTTACCTATGTGATGCTAATTGTCGACGAAAGCTTAATGTCGCTTTCAATATTACGCTGCGTTATGTGTTTGGTCTAAGACGATTTGACAGAATCTCTAATTACTTAAAAACACTTTGCAACAGGTCGTTCGATAACCGCCTTCGTCACAGGTCCCTTATTCTGCTGTCTAATATCTAAACAATTCAGCTTAGTTATATTTTTATTAAATTGCTCTTATTCATTATCCGTGCTATTCTAGTCTTAACTTGAAGCCACCGTTTCTCGTTAATACTAACCGCTTGTGTAATTCGTTGGCATGAAATTAAATTAAATTAGAACATGCGATTCCACTTGCCATTAAGAATTAATAACATTCAAAACCAAGGAGCAGAGCTTCCCAATTATATATTGTATGTACTAGGTGGCGCAAAATTAATCATACAATTTTGCTGTTGAATTACTTTTTTACTAAATAAAAAAATTATTTTGAATGATGGAAATCTTTACTTGGACCTTTACAATTGTATCTGTTAAGTGGAAAATATGATATCCGCCAAGTGGCTGCCGCCAGTGTTGCTACACTTTTGTGCCCATTTTGTCGCATTTTCCATGACTGTTCGCAAGATTTCCGGTGATAACTGTTCGCATTCCTGTCGAATATTCTCCTTAAGGGCTGCGATTGTCTGAGGCTTGTTGGCATAAACCCGCGACTTCAAGTAGCAGCAAAGAAAGAAGTCTGTGATGGTTAAATCGGGCGATCTTGCTGGCCATGCCTAATTGCCGAAACGGGAGATTACGCGACCAGGAAACGCTTCCTTCAATTGTGCTCGTGCCATCACAGTGGCTTTGAGTGGATGTAATAATGGCTCTTCGTGCAATACGCGCGGATTTTCAGTGCACCAGAAACGAAGATTTTGCTTATTGACTTTATCGCTTAAGTGAAAGTGCGCCTGGTCGCCCATTATGATTTTCGACACAAAATCGTCCTCTTCGTTGTTGAGATTGAGGATGGCTTTACAGTAATTCACACGCGACTGACGGTCATGTGTAAGTCTTTCACTAAAATTCGCTGTAGGGTCTGTCTGGTGATGCCCAATTTCGTGGCCACGCCCTGCATAGTCTCCTGTCGAGTCGAGTAGCTAAGTGCCCGAATGTTTGCCCAGTTAGAGCGACACGATTAGGAAATCGACGTCGAAATTCACGCTGCGCTAACAACACCGACCGATTATTGGTCAAAAACATCGACACAATTATTCCACGCTCTTCCGGAGTATAGCGCTCCATTGCTTGTCTGTTTGAATACTGAAGCTGTCTAGTTCACAAATGTCAAATATGATTGACGTACGACGGCATTTGCAAGAGTTGTACCATCTTCAGATAGGGTGATCAATTTTGCGCAACCTTGTACAGACATTTCAAAACGCATTTCTATCTAAAGGAATTTAAAGGCGATGTGCTGCTTATTATTCCTTCGCTCATACTACTATAAGTCATACCTCAACACGTCACGTTACAAAATAAAAGGAAGTGGCAGCCCTGTTTACTGGATATCGCAAAGTATCTACAACCTTTGACGGAAATTGACACAAATAATAGACTCCAGGCGATGCTCTGTAATACATTTTCCACCACGGCCATGACACCACAAAAAAAAAAACAACGACAACGGAAATTTCTCTACGGCAAATCCATTATTTATTGTAGTCGTACTCGTATCTCAAAGATACACTTTCAATGGATGCTTATTTATCATATCACTCGAATGAAGGGAAAGGCCAGAATCACACACGCTCGTACAATTTTGTACAAAAAATTAAGAAAATAGTGAAAAATAAAACTCACCCGACCACACAGCTGGTTGTCGTTTCGACCGCCACCTCCTCGTCGACGTGATGGGGCACGAATTATTGCTGAATCCATATCCAAACCGTTGGTTGATGTATCTGCTATACGATCAGACTCATGCGAAGT
Organism: Volucella bombylans; assembly: GCA_949129095.1. Classification (NCBI taxonomy): domain Eukaryota; kingdom Metazoa; phylum Arthropoda; class Insecta; order Diptera; family Syrphidae; genus Volucella; species Volucella bombylans. The sequence goes on along the minus strand of OX422144.1, from coordinate 113,057,224 downwards.
CTGTGGAAGTTGTTTATTTTACGTGCGGCTTACGTTACGCTCTTGGTGTTGTTTCTTAGCGTCAAATAAATTGCATTGTTGATATTATGTTGTCTACATTTAGGAGCATTGCATTTACATCTAATGATTGTGACAGTTACTGTTTAAATAATGTGGATTGTAATTTGACAGCTTATGCTAAGTAAATTGCTATTGTGCGTTGGTGTTGCTTATTTTCTTTTTTAAGGCATCTTTGTTGCTGTTTATATCTGAAAGGAAACCAGGAAAAGCTGTTAAATAAAACCGGACAGACTATGGGAATAAAAGAAATTAGTTTGAATAAAAATAGATGTGGAACATTGGCATGGAAAAATGGTCATTCACTTGATACGACTTCGGAACAATAAACAAAATTAGACCAGGATTGGGCGATATAGCTAAATCATACATAAACATTCGGTCAGTGATCAAGGATGTGTTCAAATCTTAGGTGGTTAGATGTAGTATTTGTGTTTGTTAATCTTTCCAAGGAAGAACGGTACGAGTACACACAACATCAGCATCTGGTATCTGCAGCATAATGCAAGCATAAAGCGACCATTCAGCAACGCTCTTTGAGACCTATGTAGTAAGTTCATCGAGAAACTCATTTCCCACGGTCCTATTGGCATTCAGACTGAATTCAGTCATCTACGAGTTACTACGGTCAAAGAAGCCTTGTATTCTCGAACTTGTTTAGAGGTGATGAGAGGGTTCAGGAAAACCTAAAGACACGAGGATGTCAGCACCACATCCTACAATAGTTTGGTTCTAGAGCCATCAATGATTATTACTTGAGAAATCTGAAAAGGCAAACAGTTCTTGCAGTCTCATGACAGCGACAGTGATGTATATTTGTGAACGATTATTATAACTAACGGATAGGACGGAATTGTTTTAATGAAAGGGAGAGCCGTGGGAGTCTAGAGGACTCTCCTTGGGGACAAGTCCTGTTTCTTACTGAAACCGAGACCACCAACAGAATTTTTTTTAACTCGATGTGCTTTGTTCCAAGGGAGTTGCTATCGTTAATGACACTAGCGTACTTAACTTCGTTGGAGAAACGTATGCTGACGCATTTTGATTGACAGAAAGAAAGACATTACCCGCAGTTTAAAGTTGTTAGTCATAGTCCGACGGATAGTACAGCCACATCATCAACACATGTCTGTACGTAGTCGTTAGAGATATTAAGAGCATACAGCAGAGAGTCAACATGCACCACAGAAATAGAGATAGAGCGCAACCCTGGAGGTAAAACCTCTTCAACCCCGTTACCACATATTGACCGCATTCAGCATCTGCACCTAGCGTTCTACCTTGACCAAGAAAACTAGTGATTCATCTGTCCAGCCGAGTTACACATGTTACGCATGCCGACAAAAGTTGCAATGTCGAAGGCGTCCTCATAGACAAAAATTCCCAACGTCTACTCCTTCTTGCCGAGTGCGCATTCAATTCTGCTCATTAGATTTTGAAGCGTGATCTTCTTCCGCGCTAGGATGCAGCTTGAATCTTAGACATAGGATGCATTCGGAATCATTCAGTCTTTAGCTTCATGCTCTCCAGCAGGTAGGCAGTCGATGATTTCAAGTACAAAGTAGTCTTTTTCCTGGCAGATGGCAAATGCATACTTATCCGTAGTTTAAGACCTCATTAGAGTTTTAGTCAGTTTTTAAGTGGCGCCTTGTTCATCACTCTTAAACACCAGAGACACATGTTACCGTCTGATTATGGAAACAGATCCATCTACATGCCCCTAAAGAATAAAACCAAGAGAGCTTGGTTGCTATACAGAAAGAATTTGTCAAATTTTAAAAGCACGGACTTACTCATGGTGTAAGGCACAAAATAGCCAAAATACAAATAACCTGGATGATACGGACCCTATATTGTACACTAGCCGGTATCGGAGAGACAGAAAGCCTTGTCCATAACGGCAGTTATGTCGTTGGACAAACACTTTCCAGCGAAGGTATACTCGCTAAAAACGAGAAATAATGCCAACAGATTATCACTTATTAGTCTACTAATACGTTCACCATTAACGACTCCACGCGGGACCCCTACAATAAATTGTAAAATTTCAAGAAGCCAAATGTAGAGTAAATGAAAAGCAATATTGTTGTGAAAAATATGTCTATGTCCCTGATGATAGTTTCTGGAACGTGAAAAATGTCCTTGGCAATGGCAGAGAGAATACTCAAAATTCGAGTTACTCCGGATAAGACGGATGGATGTGGACGGCATATGTTGAGTATCATAAGGATATACGAAACAAGGTGGTTGCGCTCAGACTATTCCACAAGAAAGGCTTTTTTGGTGTACTCCAACAGCCGCTTTAATTTCGCGTAGGCTTAATTGTTTACCGAGGAAGCCAAATGTAGCTTTTGTTCTGTACTGACGGCCAGATTTCAGAGTAGGAGCAAAGTGATTAATACGAGTATTACCATCAAACCAAATTTCTAAAATAGATTGGTTGCCGCTTACAAGCCATCGGTTGCATCGTCCTTAATCCAGCCTCAACTGATGTACAGAAGACGTCCACCTAAACCTGGTAATAAGAAAACCATCAAGAGCTGTCATCTAAAAGCCCGAATTAATCATTGTTCTGGCATCATCATTGTGCCCACCCAACATTGATTGCATTCAAGTAGTGGGTCTCCATCACGCTCCAGTGTGCTGCCCAAGCATAATACATTGCCTCAAAGTCTCTTCAGTGCATCAAGAGTCTTAACAACATCTTTCTTAGAAAGATGAGTCATCAACAAAATAATTATAGTCTGCGATTGACAGGACATATCTATCTGCGGAATCTTAGGCCACAAACTTGTGCTTTAAACTGAGATCGCAGTGAGCACAGATTAGTTTGAGTTACAGTACTGCAGAAAGGAGAAAAAAGTCATTTACCACACTTATGCAAAAGGTATGTTAAGTATGACAGTAGGACCCTGGATGGCATTACAATGAAGCTGCACAAATTCTGGATGGCATGGATGAGGATTAAGAAGGAATATCATGGAATCGGCAGCGAACTACTAAACAATGCTTAGCTATCATCGGTCGTCAGAGCTATGAAAACAACGGAGCAACTTTTACAGACGATTACCCTGCAGAGCTACTATGTATGGCGACAACCATTACCACTGTACTGCGACGTCCACTTTTATCACGTAGAAAGCCGCATGTGGCTAAAATTGTTGGAAACCTTATATACTCGTCAAATAAAGGCACAGAGTCCAGTTCGAAGTCTTATGTACTGGAGAAGTTTGTTTTGCTGATGGCGGCACCGAATAAGGGTACTGACAAAGGAGAAGCTTCGCTTGGAATGTTTTGTTTGTCCTTCGCTTTTGTTCTTAGAAAGCAGACACCACTTTCACTCACTTTGTAACATCTTATGGATCTTCCGCCCAAATCGCATCTCCAATGAAGAACTTTACAGGAGAACGAGATTTAATTTGGGAATATCACTTTACAGCGCAACTGAACCATGGAAAACATTTACCCAATCTGGCAGAAAAGTTCAAAGCAGTCGGTTGGTCTGTGGCCCAGCAAACCGCAACCATAAACAAATGTATTGCTCCGAAACGCCACAATATTGCTCGGATATGGACTGATATTTTCATGACGACCTTTGGCTATCGACTACGGACAACGATAGAATTCGGGAATGCTAGGCCCGTCCTCTACTCGCGAGAAGAAGATCTAGATCAGAGTTCTAGAATCCTCCAACTTGAGCGAGAGTTCTCACGATATAATATGGACATCTTAGGCCTGAGCGAGATAAGATGGCAGGATGCTGAGGAATACCACTCGCCCACAAATAGCACCGTCTTGCTTCACTATGGGAAACGAAACGGAGCACTCGAGAGTCCGGCGTAGGACTGATGCTAACACCAACAGCTAGAAGTAGCCTCATATCTTGGAAACCGTACAGTGACAGACTATTGACGGCCAGATTTCAGAGCACGGTAAGTAAAATTACCAACATCCAGTGCTACGGACATAAAACGCGTCTGAGGAGAAAAAGGACAATTTTTACAATTGCTAATACGTGACGGGAGCTTACAACCTAGTAGACCGCAATGGCTGAAAAAGCAGCTAGCTGGTGTGACAGCAGGACCGTCTTCAGCATCACAAAATAACTTACTGGTGGTCGGAGTTCTAAACAATATTCAGTGAAAAGTTTCGACGGCAGTTTGCTGATTTCGGATGAGGATCAGCTGAACAGTTGGAGTGTGTCGCAGCAACAAATTCCCAAATTCGAACCGGACCTCCCAGCAACATAAAGATACTAGCCGCCGCTATCAGATCCCTCAAAAGGAATAAAGCATTACGTATTGATGTCATTACTGCCGACCATGTTCAAGCGGTGTCAATTACATCGGTAGAGTTACTCCAACCGATCATTTCTAGAGCCTGGAACCCGGAAGAGTGGAACAGAGGTATGATCATCCAGTTCCCATAGAAAGGCAATTTGATGCAACGTGGAAACTGGAGAGGAATATACTAAGATTTCGTGGTGGATATTCTTGCATAGTTCATATCAACAGATCATTGAGCAATGCGTCGAGTTCAGATCTCCGCTACATCTACTGTTCGTTGACTTTGAAAATGCTTCCGACAGTTGGAACAGAGATGCTATCTGGATAGCTTTGCGCTGGAGAGGTATCCCAAGAAAACTTATAGCTATTGTATTGTGAAGGCTACTTACGAGGGTGGTAAGTGTCACGTTGTGCATAAAGGTAAGGTGTGACATAACTTTCAAGTCCATAATGGAGTACGTCAGGAATAACACCGTTGTTATTCGTGGTAGTCATCAGCGATGTGCATATTTCAACCAGCACTAATTGAAAGAAACCAAGGATTGAGGTGGACAATGACATCTTACCTCAAATACCTGAACTACGTGGACGATGTTTAGCTCCTTGCACATCAAATAATGGATCTCCGCCAAATGTCGCAAAATGTGTAAGCTGAGGCAAACAAAGTAGGGTTTAAAGGCGGCAAAAACAAAGGCCCTGAGCATTTCAAACTCTGACGCACCGGATAACAGGTTTAGAAAGCCGAAAACTTTCTATATTTAGGAAGCATCGCCCCGGCCGACGCGACGGTGGCACCAAACTCGATGTGCGCATCAGAATCGGGAAAGCTAAAGCTACATCGTTTGGAATGCTATCAGAAATCTGGAAAATCAATGTTCTCATCACAAAAACGGGTGTAGTACTTGTAAGGTTACTAACACTGTCACTGGAAGACTGCAAACCCTTGTAAATAGATGTCTAACTAACATCTTAAGGAGTTTTTGGCCGAACCGCATCTCACCAGACTGATCTCAACTATGCGAAACAGCCATGCAGTGTAATCCACTCACCCAGTCAAGCAGAAGAGCGGGGCGGTTAACTGAAGCCTCATCCAATCCAAAAATACAAAAAAAGGGCTTTCAATCTTCTATAGGGTAAACAAGTTGGTATTTTAGATACGAGTATATGAAAACTGTGAACTAGCAGTCGTATCTCACATTGTGACTTTATGACAGATTTCTCCATACCATTAGAGACATCATTGAATCACGTCTTGAAAGGCTATCGAAGTGGACCTTAGAGTTTAATTTAAGATCAACCAACCCAAGGCTAAAAAGTTCAAGGGTTCATCAAACTTATGTCATTCTGGTATCACCTTCATTGACAGTGATGCAGCAACGAATTTTGGGATCTTTTGCCCATGAACACTGATTCCCACGAAAAAGTTCCGTAAAGTGGAGTCAGGTGATGTTTTTTGGTAGTTCAATCCTGTCCAGATCACCCAAAAAAAAGACATTGCAATCAGCTGACCTCAAAATCTGTGCCTTATGACACTAGCGTACCAGTCCGCTTAATCTGTTGAATCATTCAAACTTAAGATTCCCTAACGGGATCAAGATGCCTTTTTAGGTGATGGTTGACAGAAAATTCGCTGCCTCCTGTGGAATACTTGCAATTCAATCTGTGACTCACATGCTTCTGATCCAAATTCATCCCGAACCCAGAGATGGCAGGATGACGGTGTCGCACTCAAAATTTGCGCAGTTCAAGAGTGTCACTTAAACGAAATTAATTTTTTTTTTTACAAAACAAAGATCCCACTTCCGCCTTACAAGATCAATGGGCAAATCATACAAAGACAGTCTGACGTCCGATGCATGTACAACAGAATAGCAATCATTCCTGAGAGGCGGGAACTTCCCAATTACGTTGTTAGCTGCCTTCTCTAAATGATGACTAACTCAGCACATTGTTTCCTTTTGTGTGCGATTTATTGTGACTCCTCGTGTTTGGCCTCAATTAATATCGATGTCAAGAAGCCCCAGTCCTACTTAGCACTCTTCGACACTACTGTTCAACGTTTATTAATCGAACGTGTGCCTGGTAGATTGCCTACTTATCAACCTATGCCACTCCAGTTGCAAGATACGAATTGGAAAAAAATGTTTCATTGACTTATCAGTCCAAAACATGTCAGCGACAAACTCTTCTCGATTGCAATAAAAATACGCCCCACAAATAGCGACAGATACACGATCCACCCACAAGTTCTATTTCTAATTTTATACTCGAAACGTGCGACTAGACGAAAATGGAAAACTTGCTCCAATTGACTCCCAAATAGTCACGATACTTTAGCCACTAATTGAGGCAAATAACGAAAGTAAAAGACTTCCAAAAAACCGCCTCAAAGTCTGTGCTTAAACAATGAGATCCCCCGCGGATGCATCTAGAATTTGTAAGTTCTCGAAACGTCACGTCGTATTACCAATTATTTTCCACTGTTTACTGTTCACTGTTCAGTGATCTATGCAGAATGGCTTTCCAATTGATATGCATGGTCGATATCGATGTCATACTGGTAGTTGAGATTACCAACGGCGACTACATCGACGACGACGACACCAACAACAACAATTATAGAAGAGAGGTAAGGGAAGGAAACCTCCGGTATCCCAGACAAAAGATTTGGACGCAGTCTATGCCCAATTTGTCGCCAGTAGCGCGATTTTGTCCTCACCATCACTACGTGACGCGAGTTGACAAAAACTACCAATTCCACAGAATACAATTGAAATAGTTCAAGTGTTTCGGTGGGGCAGCATTTCACTTCTTTAGTGCTTCAGCGCTTGAGTGGATTCAGTGGATCAAATGGATCCAATGCATTCTCCAGCCTCAACATGGACTGCAAGATGGAAATGAGTTTTTCTTTACGCGCCGTTCTGAGGTAAGGAATGCAGTCCACGCTTGGAAGATACGTTTTAAACTTAAACGGCCACTGGGTTGTGGACCAAGATTTGTTGAGATTTCTTCAGTGAGATTGCCATAGAAGGTGATATGGAGAGCGAAGAATATTTGCGCGCGTGTAACATACTCGTATATTTGCAACATTGTCTGGCATTTCTGTGACGAAATTAGATGCACAGTGACTTGGATATTCTTGTTCGCTGGGCCTTGTAGTGCAGGAATATTTATTTTTTCCTTTGTTTTTTTTTTTTAATTAAAAAGTTGTATCTGGGGACCACCTGGGAATTTCCGACTTCACCGTGAGCAATGTTTGCTTGACGCAACATAACTTTGGGAAATGTGACACCACTTTCGAATGTGTGTGGCAGTCAACTGTCAACCGTAGCTACGGAAATGAGTTTATTTAAGAAGGACACGTTTGATTAGTCAGTCAGGGGGTGTTTATTTTAAGCAAACCACCAGAGAGGGAATGCGGCAGCTCGATTTAATGGGAAATAGTGGCTATGGTAGGGCAATAATTCCTTGAGTGCCGGTAGCAAATAAACTTGAAATCCATTAGCACTGTTTGACTACCTGGACGTCTAATCGTGGCTGGTTTCCATAATGATGATCACGCCAATAAAGCTAACGTTGACATCATTTTGGTTTAATAGATGCGATGTTTTTGAGGCGGCTGGCATGTCAATCAGTGTTAAGGGCCTACCAAAAGGCTGAAGAACACATACACACTTCAGAAAAATCAAAAAAAAACAATTCGAAACGAGATATATAGATGATTTCAACTCGGACAGGTGGAGTAGTATCCTAAGTGAAAACGAAAAAAGAATTTCTCCGTCCCAGAAGGAAAGCCAAAGGTGCAGCTGTCGAGTAGGAATATCTGTAACAATCGGAGCACATTATGTGTCCAAAGAACGAACGATGGCAGTTTCTCAAAAAGAGGAAAGTCGGCAGATGAATTCCATAGATGCGGTCAAGAGTTCGATAAGTTCTAACTTTACCTTATATGATGGCGGGTGAGCTCTTTGCAACGATAATGCCCACATTCTTGAAATTAAATACCGACACCCATTTATCTCGGGCTCTGCCCAAAGAGTCCAAAAATGACCTTTCTCTTACGGTTTGGGGATTGAGCCATTGGGATGAAGCAACTATCTACGATCGTGTACAAAAGGCAAAGAAATTCGCTTCTGCACATGGAATATGAGACTACACGCAGCCCAACGATTGGCAGTGACTCTAAACCAGGGTAAGGCATCTGACTACCATCTGGAAGTGGAAGATAACTAGCATATTTATTATAATGGCTGTCACGTACAACATGATCAACGACTATTTGGTTCTATGTTTTTGGCTTAATTCACCTACGTAAACTTGCGAAGGAGAAAGATAGTAGCACGAAAGATAGCTTATACGAGCTCCTGTGTAAACCGTATGAGTAAACACGACCTTAAGATTATCCTCGACGTAGTCGAGTCGTAGTCGGAAAACAGCTCTGTTAAAGTAATCGGTGAGAGCAGCCCACACGACATCAGCTCCGATAACTGATTCATAGGTTAATTGGCTTCGCAGTGAATAGAAATATTAACGTGACCAGCATACCGCAAGGCACTTGATCACATCGGGACTGGCGCAAAACACATTTTCGGTATTCTGGATGTTTAGGAAGCTAACACCCAGTCCTAAAATAATTACAATAAGAATCATATCAAGAAGCGCTGCATAAAACGAAAGCAATGCTCAAAAGGTCTATGAGAAAAGAAGATGCAGGAAAGCGAGGAGCTTGTCGTAAAAGAGCTTAGTTGAAGATATAGCAAAGAATGAAGTTTGAAAAGTCAAAAAAAAAAAATAAGAACATGCACAAGTGAAAAAGCCCGAAAAGAAGCCTGCAATATGAATAAGAAAATTTGATCGTCGCAGCTTTTCCTGAGGGCATATCTACAATATGGCAAAACAACTGCGGCAGATTGTTCAACTGTCCAACAGGGACAATGAGGTGATAAAAAATATTCGTACCACTACCAGTCAGAATGAAACACTCACTGCATATATGTATGTTGACGGGCAATATTTGCTAAACTCGATGAAATAAGGCAGACAATGTTCAAACTGAATTCGAAAGAGGCTTACAACCCTGACGATCTACAGATGAATGGTCTTATTTGTGAGAGCACTCAGGCATGGAACTTACACATAATGATCCACCATGCTTTAATGGTAAAGTGCGTCAGGTACCAGTGCCGAGTATCTGCAGAGTGATGCGAGCATGGGCCGGACATAGAAAGTATTTCGAAGAGTCGTCATCATTTTCACAATATGTTGTGTCACTTTTGCCTATATACACAGGTTCATGATAATAGCATAGTTTTCCGTCATAGTATAAGTAAGCAGTCTACAGTCTTCCCTGTTGAGGGGCAATTCCTAACCTCTTAAAGACGTCGGGGAAGGATTCCTTTGGTCTGTCGGCATATTTGATAACCATACCATTAAGCTTCTATGAAACCCATCTGTCAATGGAAGCCCTAATTGAGGGCGCAGGCAATCCTGGCTTCGGATCCTAAAAAAAACCCTTCTCAGAACTTTGCTTATCAAATTTATTGGCGATGTCATTTCCTGTCATCCCATTGTGACCTGGGACCCAAATTCAGTGGAATCCGTCGAATGTGGACTGGAGCTTGAGTTCCTAATACCTTTTGGACCAGTTTTTCGTTGAACATGGGTAAACCAGCTAAATTGTTCAGTCTGAAGTATTTACGACACACTGCGATGCGTATTCTAAAGCTGGACGAACGATTGTCATGTAAAGCAAACTATACTTTATGGCATCAGGTATACTCGTAGCTTTTTATTGTGACAGAAATTTCTACTGATATTCCCACTACTGTAACTCTGAAAAAAGGCTCAAGAGCTTCAAACCGCCTTAATCGGCTTTAAAATCGCATATAACAGAGCCAATAGAGATGAGCTGTATTAAAGTGCGTCGAGTTATATCACACTGTTAAAATGTGCTCCCAACAAGCTGACGTTAATGTCATCAAAGATTTTAAGTGTACTTACGAGTATTAAAGGACTTTGCCTGGCTCGGCTTCTGCAGTTACTTAGAATAGTGACATCAGCTAAGAAATCAAGCTATTGCCAACCGATGATTTTGGATCACGTGCATAGTTTTCTCCGTGAAACCTTCATCATTGCAATCCTACTTCATGGAGCTGAAGCTGATGTCCCTCTGTGTACATCGGTGAAATTACTATTGTATACTTCGACTCCACTTCCTCGTTTTAAGTAAAGTTCGGATTGTAACTACCTTGTGTTGCCAGCCATGACTTAAGCCAAACACTGACCAATTCCCAGATTACTTAAGTCCAACCGATTGTGTATAAAGCTTGGCGCCCGAAGATCTAATGCCGGCAGTTTTTGGATCCTGCTTGTTTTATGAAACTGTGCGCTTTATTTACTGGTACTCGTAATAGATTCATAGTCCCGGCTGAGAATATGGACAAACATTTTAGACTATATGGTGGTCAAAATATCGCTTTCAGGCAGAGAGAACCATGTACAATTGACGAAGACGACAGAGAATTCCATGCCCCTGACCTAGACGAAATATCGAAGCTGAAGTCTAATGTAACTGCTGGCGCAGATGGAATACCTGATAGGCTACCAACGCAGCTGGGGATGACCTGGTTGGAAATACGAACCAGCTCATCTGTAAGATATGGCCAAAGGAGAGACCCTTAAGGCTACGATAACTATAGAGGAATAAATCTTTTACACATTGTCGATAACATCTTTTTTTCCGTTTTATGTGAGCATCTGAAACCATTCATAAACAACCTCGTTGGCCAATATTTGTGTGGTTTCAGAACAGGAGAGTTCACAATCGATCATGAAAAAGCCTGGGAACTTCAGATCGATACTCACCTCTATTTGTCGACTTCAAAGCCACATTTGACAGCGTGCATTGGCATCCCTACCAAACATCAGGTTATGCAAAATGACTAAGAAGAATTCTCGCTGCTCTATCAAGGTGGGTGCTGAATTAGCCAAGACCAAGACAATATCAAGAAAGGTTTAAGACAATCCGAAGCGCCGTCATGATAGGCATGAGCTTTGATCCATGGGTACATGGGTCTGACGGTAAACGAGGGCAAAACAAAATACATACTGTCATCGGGAAAGGACTCACACCACCTTCGAGATAATTAAGGGCCTCATCTTCTTTGGCTCCGCAGTCATAAGCAGCAACGACATCTGCGCAGAAATCAGACGCAGGCTTGCCAATCGCTGTTTCTTTAGGGTCAGGATCCAATTGAGTAACAGAGCTTTCTCTCGTGATACTAAACTGACTTTATGCTCCTACAAGATGTTCATCATCTCGATTCTGTTCTCTATACAGGACCTTGTCAAATTCGGATAAAGAAACACTCGACCGTTTCGAGATGAAGATACTGCACACAGCAAAGGACGACCGCATACCAACCTCAACCAATTTGGAGTGCGGCAGTAGACGCATCTGGTGGTTAGGTAGGGCGGCTTGTTGTTTGAGCTCCAGGTTCATTCCGAACTTAGCGCATTTCACCATATACATGAAACAGAAGTGAAAACAGGACCAATTCCAATATATCGTGTGCATCCATAGAACCATATTTGACTGCAAACTCCCAATTTTGCCAAAAGTTCTTCATTAGCTGAAGAAAATGCATTTGATGCGTCACTATAAACAACAACATGAGACAAAATCAGTGTCCCATGGCAAGACTTCTAGCATCCAGGAACGGCTCCCCACACACAATAACGAAACAGAGATCTGTAGACAGGTGTCCAACTCGACAAAATATACGTACTTGAGGTAGGATGTTCAATATACAAAACACTAAGCCCTTCTTGGCCAAACAAAACTGGGCATATTTATGGCATCCAAGTCTGCTGACAGGATGTTCTAATCACCGGAATTAAACGTAAAGGGTGTTTTTTTTAGAGGTTTGGTTTTTAAACTGGCAACACTGTTTCTACATATTGACAGATTGAAAGATTGATTTGTGGTTAGTAGGTTTTGCATTTTACGATGAATAGACTAACGCCAGAAGAACGCGTGCAAATTGTGCAAACTTATCGTGCGCTACGTCCATTTCACGGTCGACATAATCGTCCATCTGAGCAAGTTATTCGGAACACGATAAATCGTTTTCGCACCACGTACACTCTAATAGATAATACGCATCCCCAAAGACGACAAACAGTGCGAACAGAAGAAGTTACGCGTATTGCCCTTGTGGAGCGCAGTGTTGCGGAGAATCCGAATGAGTCAATTCGCCATCGTTCACAGCAATTGGAGATATTTATTTATTTATTTAATTCAAAAAAATAAAAAATTCTTGTACATTAAGATTAAATCTTTTTACATTGTGCAAGCTAGGTAATTATACATTAAAAAGAAAAAAAACAGAGTTAAATTGTTAGGAAACTTATAAATATGGTATATAAAAATAAAAATAAAATGGGGGAAAACAAAGAAGAGGAGAAGAAATAGGGGATGTGGAAGAGGAGTATAAAGGTTGGGATATTCCATCAGCAAGTTTGAGCAAAGTATTTAAAAACCTCCTTTGTAAACATATTTGTGTTGCTTGATCGTTTGATATCTATTGGTAGACGATTCCAAAGATGAGTCGCATGGATAAAAAAATTTCGACTAGTTGTAAGATACTTATGGTAGGTAAAATTATTTGCATAGATCTTTGGTTACTTGAAAATTTTAACATTTCAAATAAATAGTCTGGTTCTTTGGTAGTAATTATTTTATGAAGCAATAGTATGGTTCTGTAATTTCATAGGGCTATTAGGGAACAGAAGGTAATACTTTTAGTCAAGTGCGTAACGTGCTCTGATCGTCTGATATCATAAATATACCTTGCGCAACTATTATATGCCACAGTTAATTTTCTTTTCGACACATAGTCCAAGTCCCCGTATATTTCGCATCCGTAAAGCAATATCGGCAAGATAAAAGATTTAACCAATTTCAGTTTAACGTTTAACACCTATCGGGAGGTAGTTTTTCGTGGGACTTAGACCACGAAGAGCGCTATACATTTGCGATATTACTCTGTTTACGTGTAAATTCCAAGTGAATGTACTACTAAAGTAGACTCCAAGATTTTTTATCTTATCCACATACTCTACAGGAGTGTGATTGAGAAATATCGGCGCGGAAATTTCTGTTTGTCTACCTCTATTAATGAACATAGCTTTTGATTTGACTGGATTAAGACTGAGCTCATTTTTTGTTGACCAATCATGAATTCTTTTAAGATCTTCATTAATATTAATTAACGCCTGGTTTTTATGGTATTTTGGAAACAAAGAATATATTTGTACATCGTCGGCATATATATGGTACGCGGAGGTCGCGAAACATTCAGATATATCATTTATGAAACATAAAAAAAGAAGTGGGTCTAGTACCGAACCTTGAGGAACACCCATTGGGACTTGAAGAAATGCGACCAGATAAATATGAAGTTATTACTTTGCACGCGGAGCCTTCGAAGGAAAATTGCCTATGCAGTTTATTTATTAACATGGAATGATTTACGCTGTCAAATGCCTTTGACAAGTCTAAGAAAATTATGAGACCCCACATATCGCAATCCAAACCGGCACGAATATCTTCGCACACCTTTAGTAACGCGGTAGTGCAGCTACGTTTAGCACGAAAGCCCGGCTGAAATTTCGTGACAAGATTTTTACTATTTAGATAAGACTTAATTTGGTTACTTATTATTGCTTCGAAGACTTTACTTAGAAAATGAAGGATAGCTATGGGTCGATATTCATTACTATTTGGTTTAGGCAATGGAAGAATTTTGGCAACTTTCCACTGGTTGGGATAAACAGACGTTGTAATGATAGTATTGAATATATGCGTTATATGCGGAAGAAAAGCGGGAAGAAGAGTTTGTATAAAAGCCGGGCATACATCATCAGAGCCAACAGCTTTTGATTTTATCCTTAACATATTTCATCAATTCGAGAGAGCGAAAAAATCCCTTCTCGTTGGTTATCGAAGAAGGTAGGGATATTTTTGTGGTTAAAAGTCTTATGATTGCTTTGAACAAATTTCGTATTTAGTTCATTAAGGTCGATATTATTGGGAAGTGGATCTTTTGCAGGCTTAAGCCCGATCGTATTAGAAGAGTTACCGCATTTCGTACAATGGCATATTCTTTATATATACGAGGGGCGTTCAATATATTCTCGGTATCGATATGAAAGAAAATGCGAATTCAATTTAAATTGTTTTTATTTTTCAATATAATCTCCCCTAACATCAATGCATTTGTTACATCTTGAGATAAGCTTTTTTAAACCCTCAAAAAAATAAATTTCCTCTTTCTCTGCAAAATACCCATTTATTGCCGACTTGAGTTCTTCATCATCCGAAAATCTTTTTCCACGAAGACATTTTTTCAAATCCGGAAACAGGAAATAATCACTAGGGGCAAGGTCTGGACTATAGGGTGGGTGTTGGATTTCTTCGAAACCACAATCTCGCGCAGCAGCCTTGGAAACTCGCGCCGTGTGAACAGGAGCGTTGTCATGAAGAAGCAACACACCCGCTGCGAGTTTACCCCGTCTTTTCTTTTTAATTTCCTCCCGCAAATTATGCAAAGTGGAAGCGTAGGATGTGGCGTCGATGGTTTCACCTTTTTTTTGTACTCAATGAGCAAGATCCCTTTGAGTCCCAAAAAACTGTGGCCATGAGCTTCCCGGCAGACGGAGTGACTTTGAACTTCTTCGGGGGGTCTGTTCCTTTTTTATGCCACTGCATGGACTCTTGTTTGCTTTCAGGGTCATAGTGGTTGACCCATGTTTCGTCCCCAGTAACAATTCGATCCATAACACCGTCCGCGTTCTCACTACACATCTCCAAAAGCTCTCTACAGCATGCGATTCTCACTTTTTTCTGAGGCGCTGTGAGCATTCGTGGCACCCACCTTGCACTGACCTTTGAAAGGTTAAGATGGTCATGAAGAATGGTGTGAATGGTACCAATTGAAAGCTTGGTGATCTCTGCCATCATTTTCACCTTTATTCGGGCATCCTCAAGAACAAGTTTTTCGACTTCTTTGATGCTTTCTCCCGTACAAGTAGTAGCCGGGGCGCCGGAGCGGGGGTCGTCTTCAATGCTCTCTCTGCCTCTCTTGAACTCACTTGACCACTTTTGCACAGTTGATAATGAAGGTGCGGAACCCTGGTAAACAGCCACCATCTCTTCATGAATAGTTTTTTGACTTTTTCCTTGCTTAGTGAGAAATTTAATTACAGCGCGATGCTCAATTTTCACCATCATCGTCTCAGTTGCCATTATGATTCTGTTTAACTAGAGATAAAACGCGAATTAATAATCACATTTATATAAAATTTTACATGAATGCACTAGAATAATAGTATTACTTGATAACTAAGTCAATTTATATATACAACCACAGCTTCACCCCGATACCGAGAATATGTTGAAAGCCCCTCGTACACATATTTCATCAAATCGAGAGAGCGAAAAAGTCCCTTCTCGTTGGTTATCGAAGAAGGTAGGGATATTTTTGTGGTTAAAAGTCTTATGATTGCTTTGAACAAACTTCGTATTTAGTTCATTAAGGTCGATATTATTGGGAAGTGAATCTTTTGCAGGCTTAAGCCCGATATCGCGAATATTACTCCAGAATTTAGAACTCGAATCCCTCGGGTTGAATTTATTTAGATAAAAACTCTTCTTATTTGATCGTATTAGAAGAGTTACCGCGTTTCGTACAATGGCATATTCTTTATATATAGCTGTGCATTTGTATCTCCTCCATCTGGAGTAAAGGAGATTGCGATTTTTTATAAGGCTAAAAACTTCCGCAGTCAACCATGGAATGTTGACTCTATTTCTATGGTGTTTTAGAGGTACATGTTTATGAAATAAAGAAAGGCTAATATTTTGAAAATAGTCCACCTGAGTATTTACATTGCTTGTAGCATATATCGGTGACCAGTCCACAATTCGGATATCATAAAACAAAGCCTCTAAGTTAATTTTCGAAAAATTGTATGATTTTATTGCATTTTCTTCCACACAAGTAGGAAAGGCGTTAATTGTTGAGAAAATCAAATCGTGATGTGAAAAACCCGGCGAGGGAATTTGATCGTAGTGCATTACCGAATCAATACTAGAGACTAGGAACACGTCTAAAAGCTAAGGCCTTCTGTTGAGCATGAAGTGAGTTGGTTGGGTAAAATTTGTAAAATAAAGGTTAAAAGACTCTGCCGTACTAATTAATTGCTTGTTATTGCCCTCCAATATATTTAAGTTCCAATCTCCACAAAGAACAATTTTTGCATACAGCGCAGACAGCTCTTCTAACAGATCTCTAATGTGTATATAGTTGGCGATGTTAGGAGACATATATATACACCCCATAGGTAGTTTTTCACAACCAAGTGTTATTTCTATAAAGATATATTCTAGTGCCTCCCACGGTTTCGATTTTTTTACAATGTTAAATCCGTAACGTTTCTTAACATACATTGCCACACCCCCTCCAATCTTATTGTGCCTATCTGCACGCACATTATTACGATAATCTTTTATTTTGAATAGGTCACCATTTATATTTGGATGCAACCAAGTTTCTGACAAGCAGATAACATCAACCATATTGCTATCAAAGCTAATATCATAGACCTTAACATTAGCTTCAAGTGTTTTATATTTTTATTGAATTTGTATACCTCCAAAAAAAAAAACACCCTTTATATGACAGTTACTTACATGACTAAAAATAATTTGTAATTAAAATTTTTTGTCCACATAAACAATTCTCTGAGGTCATGCCAGCTTGTAAGGTTTATCTAACAAAGACGAGACTAATTACTTATCATAGGTGGCGGGCGAGGTGAAAGATAAACGCGCACTTGATTCGCAACACAATGTCACACCCAACATGATGTCGAACAACTGTCACACGATACATCAAGGATAACTCGGTGTTCTGGAAAAAAGTAGGGATTCCCCGACTATATTTCCCACAAAAGGTGTTAACACACTTCCGCAGTTCAGTTCAGATTGAGTCTCCTCATAACATGTCACTTCGCCTTCCATTGAACATAGACCGTATGCGAGTACGGCCTTAGCATTGGAAATTCGTTGGATAATTTTCCATTTTTCACTAGTGTGTCAATGTTAGACACCAACAAAAACATAACGGCGGGCTTAAAAACAAACAAAAAAGGAGAAGATACGAATACAGTGCTCGTACTCGTATAAATGACAAAAAGCTATCGCCACGTAAATATTTACACTAATTAAGTTCACTATTCGCTTGGCGCACAAGGTGAGTTTACTGTGTTTGCTCTTGAGTTCGAGGTGCTGTCAGAGTGTGCCATAGTGCAGCATACATAGTGTACGTCAGGCTGCAACACTCGGAACACTTGCATAAAAAGTTGACACTTTCGAATTAGATAACTGAGGAATAGTTGCAGATATTCGTACTTCTTCACGGCAAAGATATTCGCATGAGAGCATGGCTACAGAGCACATACTCGTACGAGTACTCGTATTATTTTCACATTTTTTACAACGAATTTCTTATTTTATTCGAAACTATTTTCATTATTTCAAAACGATGGGAGTAGACTACACAAAAGCCAAAGCCAATACTGGTAATGGAATACCGGAGTACCGACAACGGATACAAGCTGAGAGCACAATTGTTGTTGACTCGCGACCGTGAAACATCACAAACACGAGTGACAAATGGTGAATGCTTCTCGTATGTTCAGTAATACGAGTATTGAGTTTCGTCACAATACTCTTCACGAAACTAACAAGCATCAGTGTGAGCAAATTGTATCTATTACTGGAGATGGATGTATTGAAGTACAGGGCTCCCACTTTTCATGTTTTTCTTGAATAAATTTTGCTTTGAGTCACACACTACAGAATAAGGACTTGATCAACAAAGTAGGATACCATTCGAAGTGGGGTATTGGAAACTTGCAACATATGACAAATTCTTACTTGCTCAGTAGCTCTCAGAAAGAATTGATTCGGTTTATTCAACCAAATTACAATGAAAAATTTGCCAAGCATCACGGGAACATCGTTCCAAAGACAACGAGTGGGTTGTTGGTTGATTTCTGAAGAGATACTCTATTTGGTTCTTCAAGCATCACAGACATTGAAGTGTAATTGGTCTTGAAATGTACAATGATCTACAACGTCAAGAGCAACAATGTCAAGAGCAAGAATGTCGTCGCGCAAATATTTGCTGAGATTATCCCGTCTTGGTACAGAAATTCAATCAGCTCCGGTCCAATGGCGTTGATATTGGGGACAAGGCCCAATATCAAGTTTTGGATTTCATACCTGGATATCAGGCAGATACTAGTATCAGCTGGGGAATGTAAGTTCTGGTAATCTCTATTCACACTTCAGGAGACGCCTAAGGACGAAGACGAGCGACTTCGGTGGTTAAGTGGTTTTCAACTGAGGAGAAAAGCTAGCTCTAGCCCTGAATTCTGTAGCTAATATGTCCGTTTTGCTGGACTCTTCGTCGAAATTGACGGAATGTTTATCCGCAACTTGGATTGGTATCACCAGTTTTTTGCGTGAATATTTTTCGCAATTTATATCTCTGGACAGTGTTAAGCTAACCCTTAGAACTGATGATAGATGGCAGAAGTCTTAGCGATATCAACTCCAACCAAGACCTCGAATAATTAAGAAGAGACATAGTTTAGAATTTTCAAACAAGAAGAAGGAAACGATGGACTGCTACAAAGCCAGAAGAATTTGCATCAACTATGATACATATCCCAGTGGAAAGGTAGAGTGAAATAAGCTGTAAGAATCACCTTATACTCAAACTAACATAACAGAAGTCCACGAAGAAGAGCTACCATTTACCATTTACCACTCTACCACATCTACGGCATACCACAATACGAATCATGAAGAACGTTCAGAAAGTGGAGTTCGTATAATAAATCACAAAGCAACTTTGCATAGAGATCACTCATAGTGCCACGCAGAGCTGATTACACTCACACTCTTAACAACTGCATTTGATACGACACTGAGGCTCAATAGAAATCTGTGACCTAGAGAAAAAAAAATAGCAGCTGAGCTATCCATGTCTATGAGTTAACCTGGCTGCAGCGATGTTGAAAGCGTATATCAAACCATGCTCAAGGATGTAAGGCTGAAACTCTTTGAAGTGCTTTGGTAAGGCTACTCGTAACCAATGCATGATGAACCTGAGTCACAAGCGAGTTGCGTACCTTTTAAATAAGCATACGAGCTAAGATGGACCTGCGTGTCCAGCAGTGCATCAATCAAATTCGTAGCAAATTACTTGCCTTACCTACCAGTGGGTTTACGCATGCAGTTACCAAGGACCACATTATACTAGACTACGCCGTCATAGGACTCGCAACCCTATAGAGAATAGATTAAAAAGATGTAACGAACTAACTAATGGCCTCAGAAAAAAATGGACTCACTTTTGGCGACCCTAGCTAGTGTTCAAAACACAACGACCTTCAGATCTGCATGTGAAATGCTCGGAACCTTAAATCCACGAGGCAGCCGAATAATTAGCAGATGTCGTTAATTGCTATAATACAGATATCACCGCCATCCAGCTAGTACAATGGAATGGACCGAGCATAAGGACGAACAATTGGAATATATATACTCGTACTATGACCATTGTTATAGTGAAACATCGCTTATTTGGGTGCGGATTTGTGATATGCGGCGGACTTAGGCAAGAAGTCTTGAGCTTCCGACAAGTGAGCAAGAGCCTTATGCAAATCCGCATCAAGGCTAAATTCACTTACTTAAGCCTAATAAGCGCTCATGCCCCTATGGAAGACAAAGACGACGTCACCAGAAAATGTTTCTACGAGCTCCTCGCCAAAACATATGAGCGATGTCCGAACGTTAAAATCGTACTAGGCCGGGAATAATGTACGGAAGTTTTACCAAAAAGTTTAAAGAACGTTTCAAGGCAAGAAGACCCGTACAGAAGCTTGTAGAGATGAAAAATGAAACCATCTAGTGGGGTCACAGTCGATGCAAAAGACCTTGATCATCGCAGTCCTACCTTATTGCGCTGAATCAAGGACTCTATCGGAAGCGAATATGTTCGGTCGTTTCAAGAGAAAAATATTCGGTCCCGTTTACGTTGAGGAGGTGAAGATTCAACAACAAACTATGCGAGTTGTATGGCTGTATGAGACTAGGTAAATAGTCAGAAAACTGTACATTAGTCGCCTGAGATTGCTAGGAAATGTAAAGCGAATGGATACCAATGCTCCGGCCCGCTGAGTCTTCGAATCTAACCCGGAGGCACAACGCAGTAGACGAAGACCTCCCCTTAGGTGGCGCGCACAAGTACAAGAGGACCTCAACCGACGTGGAGGCAGTTATCTAAAGACCGGACTAACTGGAGAGATTTGTTAGTTGAGGCTCAGGTACGTAAGTATGCTCCTCTATTAGTGGCTTGTCAGACCGGAGCATTGCCATGAACTCGCTCTGAGTTGAGACATTAGTCTTCTTGGTTGTTTGTGTCTGAATTTCTGCACCGCAGAGCACACCTGGGCCTTGTCAAATTGCTTGTGATGAGCTCTTCCGAATGATTCTTAGCTTCGAAGAAAGATAAGTAATCGGTTAGTGAAAAATTGTCTGTAAATATGCCTGAGCTTAGACGTTAGAATTGTTTAGAGCGTTAAGAACTGTGCGGACCAACCAGCACCATACCAGTGGAGACAACACACCATACTGGGGGCAACACCTGATTATAATCACCTACATGCATACATACATGCAGCTGCAGTCTATTCATGCCACCAAAAGTTCCCTTTTTAAGGCAACCTCATGAAAATGCCCGGCGTATACCTTTTACTGTCGAGGGAACCTTTATTAAGCTCAGTATCGAAATATATATTGCGTTGTTGGTCGGCATGTCGCACCTTTGTGCACATTCTCTCTATTTTCTTCAACATAAAGAAGATTGGTCGGAAGCTCTTGTCGAGGGTGTAGTCATCTCTTCCGATTCTGGGTATAAAAGCTAAAGGGTATGCAAGTGCCAAATTAGCAGTGAAGATTCTCTTTAGACGTCTCAGCAACTGGTCTATGTCATTTTTGTAGCATAACTTGACATATTGTATGTTATCGGTGTAAGGCGACTTGAAACCATCAAAGAGTGCCTTGGCAGACGTCATCAGTTTGTCGTCAAGACATATAAATATGTAGATTGCGGATGGCTGTAGGTTAATTAAAGAGACTTGAAAATACTCGTATGATACGTTTTTTGTTTCAACAGTTTCTGGACAAGATTTTAGATATTAGAAGGACCAATTTTCAAACCTTACTAATATACATCTATAGTTAACGCCCGATCGGTTTCTTTATCTACACTATCATACACGAGCAGCCTTCATCACTTACTCCAGCAATTCCGGATTGCTCGTAGGTGGTAGCCTAGTACAGAAACCTCCATGATTGGTGTATTATTTAATATATTGTACATAAACCTTTAAGTCCTGATCTGGGTCGCTAATTCGGCGTTGAGAGTCCGTCTTTTTTAGCAGATGCAGTGCAGGCGATTTTAAGAAAACGAAAAATGGGCAGTAAAGCACGGATCTCGAAAAATCGGCATACTTCTACTAAGGCTTTCATTTTAATTAACAATCATTTAAATATCGACTCACGCTGGTACTAAATAAAATCTTGACCAATAGCGACAGGTCAAGATTTCATTGTTGGATAAAAAAAAAAAGAAAAAAAAAAATGTTGTTTCTATATCAAGTGGTAACACCGTTCAAGTATCTGCTCAGCTCCATAGTCTATTTCTGACTTTGAGTGCCTTGATGTTTGGCAGTTTAAAGTGTCGGCTAAGCACTTGAACTTGCCGCGAGATCTACATAACTTTGATGGGAGAAGGATGGATTTTCAGATACGGATACATTCAAGAACCTGCCAAAGGGAATCTGAAATAGTTTCAACACAAAAATGTAAATAGTCGATTTCGTCGTTCTTTTGCCAGCGAAAATGGACGAGCTGATGGAGAGACGGAAATGATGAGGATGAACTTGAATCTGCATCTGTCGGAATGTACCAATGGCATTAGTGATGGTAGTTTGTTGCTTTCGGTATTCGTATTTCCTCTCCGAACGGCAGCGGCAATTAGATACGAGTACCAAGTACTCGTACCATAACAACATCATACAGCAGCAGTGAAGGTAAAATAGAAATTGAAGGAACAATGTAACTGAAGCGTGAAAAGAATTAAAGGAATTTTCCATAGATCCGGAGATAAATAAATTTGCATTTAGCACGTAAATAAATACTATGTACAGATATATAGTAGATTAAATACGGAACTAGGATTTCAGTCATTACGAGTACTTGTCACCGATTCAAAAGGGCTTTTGTTTTTAGACATCGTTGTGATGCGAGTACAAGTGGGATTGTAGGAATGAATTGTCAATTCTTCTTTTAAATATTTTGCAAAGAAGTGAGGATATTTGATTGCAGGGATTATTTTGGTTTATTTTACTGTGATTGCAATAAAAGTTGAATTGAAAAAGTCGAGATATTTGAAACGGATAAGTTGTCATGATATGTAACTGCCATAGATATGAAACTGGGACGATTGATTGCACCCTTATATTATTTGTGATTTGGATAGGATGTTATCAGGATGCTTTAAGGTTGAATTATTTGTGGAATAAGTACTGGAGTGGATGGAATGAGTAAAAAGCGATAAGATTCTGTATGTTCATTGTCATTCTCTATAGCGAAATCCCCTATAGAGAATTTTTGCAAAGTATTCAACAACGACATCCTGGAGGACGGACAGTTATAAGAGCAGTGTGAAGCCTAAATATTTGGTGTCGAGCAATTATTATATGAGACTTCTTGAAACGCCCATGAACTTCATCCGCTTTCGACAAGGTCCAGGCATCTGCGCCATAGAGCAGAAACGGGATATGAAAGTCTTGTTTAAAGCCAGCTTTCGTCTCACGAGAGAGGGTTCCCTTACTAAATTGCCTCATGAGCCGAAAGAAACAATGAAGGGCAAGAGTAATTCTGTGTCTGATTTCTGCGCTGATGTCATTGCGGCTTGTACTATAATTGCGGATCCAAGGTATGCGAAGCCTTTTATTACTTTCAAGTATCAAGCCGTCGGTAGCGTGGCTCCTTTTCTGATGACAGACCCATTTTGACTGCTTTTGCCTCAATACTTATGAATCACAGCAATGTTATCTGCGTCCGCAGGTAACTGTGCGGGCTTAAAAAAGTTTTGCACGATTCTTTCTAGAGGAATTTTAGTCACATGACATGGCGTCACCCTTCGTAAAACCTTTCTTGACATTGAAAGCCTTGGTTAACCTGATGCGTTTGACAGGGATATCAAAACTAGACATGGCGTTGCATATACTCGTAGTGTTCATATGCACACTGTTACACTCTTTGAAGTTGACAAATATTGTAAAGGGTGAGTTTCGATCTAAAATTTCCGGATCTTTTCGAAGATCCGCCCTAGTGTGAATATTTGATCGAAGTGGACTTTGGTAGCCTGAAACCGCACTCGTATGGGCCAACCAGATTGTCCATAACTGGTTTCAGACATAAAAGATCTTATAGGCGATGTTTAGGGCACTTATAAGTTGACAGAGTCAAAAGGGTCTCCGTTCTTGTGGATCGGACAAGCGATGCTGAGATATCATTTTACAGATGAGCTGGTGCAAATTCCCAATCAGGTCATCTCTATCTGCTTTAAATAGCGCAGCATGAATGATATAAATGTCTGTCTAGTTCCTTATCAACATTTCGATGGTAAACACGATACTTACATTCTACATAGACTTAACTAAGAATGGGTTGGGTTGCGCCCCTGTGAATCAAAGGCACATGGTTCAGAATATTTTCAAGTTCAATTCAATAGCCTTACCATCAGAATTTCTAAAAGGGCGAAGCTTCATAACATATGTGACATCGACAACGCTCAAGGTGCGTCAATAATAATATATCCACTGAGCATTAGCGAACCAATGAATAAAAGTCTTATAAAAGCCGTCCTAGAAAAGTAAGATTTGAACATATATATACTATCATATAATAGAATTTATCTCACAGTTAAATTCGTTCCACATGTGAAGGCAAAATCCTCCACAAAAAGAAGGATACGGTAGTATACTATGCTCAGGAACATGTTCCAAGGTGTGGTCAAACTTGACATATGCCCATGCATGTGTGTGGTTGCTTCCATTGAGGGAAGCGAACATTCAACCTAGACTAAGTTCATCCGAGTCTTCAAACAAACCCAAGAAGTCCTCTATCCTAAGTGCAAAGGGCAGGCCTTACAGATTATACCCAAATAACTTGAAGAATATCTGCGCGAAAAGTTTTCAAATTTCGTCCTGAGGAATACTTGAGAAAAGAAACGCAGGGCTCTGGAGAGATTGCGTTGAAACTGCAGAGGGTACTGTATCCAAGTCATACATCGCTTGCACTATATGTATATCTAGATTCCTAAAAATATCCCAATCCGAGAATTAGAAACGTATCAAAACTTAAGAAATGAGTAATTCCCTTATCGGATGTGGCACAACAGTCGATTGCCAGCGATCGCTCTTCGTATGTAGTAACTCTGCTCGTTTGAAATGTAGTGCACCGTCTTAAATGAATCATTACTCGTAAGACGTAACTCAGAAGAGTAAGGCGCCATAAATAAAATAAGCAAACAAACCTGCGACCATTTATCGGACATTGAAACAAACATATGAAAACAATAAGGGAAAATAATTGAATCCACTTGAAATGTTATCGGCAAGCAAGAAGCACTTAGCGAAACTTTTATAAGGAAAACGTATACTGCGCATTATATTGTGTAAGGGAAACAATACATCAGAGTCCTAAACAGCTGTTGAAGAAAATAGAGTTGAAAAAGGATCCGCAGTTGATGAAACCTGAGAGCAGTCGATGGAACTTGAGGGCAGTCGATGGAACCTGGAGCAGTCGATGAAAAAAAAGAATGTCAGCAATATTCTTACGTTCTTCTTACGAATTCATATTGAGAGTTTGAGACGGTCCTGATAGGGAGGTAAGATTAAAGGGTCGTTCCAGGGCAGACCACGGAGAGCAAATCGGAGGGTTCGACGTTAAATACCCTCGATTCGGGAAACATGAACTCGGTGAAAGACGGACCAAGCTTGATTGGCATACTCAAGCAGGGCGTGAACAAAAGCAACATAGAGAGATCTAGTTACATACGGGTTGGAAAATTCCTTGGACCACCATTTAATGAAGCCAAGTGATGAGTTGGCTTTGAGGATCATCTTATCGATATGCGAGCAGAAATTAAGCTCACAGTCAAATAATATTCCAAGGTCTTGAAAAGAAAATAAAGTCACGGAGGAGACGGGTTGCATTTACGTGAGAAGGTTATAGATTTACATTTGGCTATATGAAGTTCTAGGCAGTTTTCGAGGCACCAGATTGAAAACTGATCAAGGTCTTCTTGAGGAAGGGCAGAGTCATGGGGAGAAGAAATAGTTTCAAACAATTTTGTGTCGTCAGCGTAAAGTGAGAGGATGGAGTGTTCAATGACACTCTAAAAATCGTTAATAGTACGAATGAAGAAAAGAGGACCAAAATGGCTGCCTTGTGGAACTCCAGATGAGACCAGTAATGGAACAGAAACGGCGGATCTAAACCGAACACTATAATAACATAATATAATATCAGGTAAGAGGAAATCCATTTTAATAAAAGAGCCTCAAAGCCGAGAGCAGACAATTTGAAGAGGATCAATTGATGGGATACCTTATCAAAAGCTTTAGTGAAATAGGTAGGAAAGGGGTGAAGACAGATTGGAAGAGCATTTTTTAAGAAAAACGGCGGCAAGACCATCTGGGCCAGATAGAACTTCATATTTAGCGGAGAAATTTGGTAGGTCGTTGAAGTATAGGGTTTTCCAATAAGGACATGACAACTTTTTTTTAAATAAAACGCAAACCATTTGAGATATTTCAAAAACTTTATTATCGGCTTGAAGTACAATCAAAACATATGGCCACCACGGGCACGTTTGCAGCGGTCGATTCGTTGAACCCAATTTTCAACGACTCGGCCACACATTTCGACCGAAACGCCGCTATTTCGCGTTCAATGTTGGCTCTGAGGTCTTTCAACGTCGTCGGCGTTTTGGCATAAACCAATGACTTAACGTAGCCCCACAGAAAATAGTCAAGCGGCCTTAAATCGCACGAACGAGGCGGCCAATCGACTCGCCCATTTCTTGAGATAACACGCTTACCATACTTACTCTTCAATAAATCGATTGTAGCGTGTGCTGTGTGGCTTGTGGCATCATCCCGTTGAAACCACATGTCGTCCAAGTCCATATCTTCCAATTCGGGCCAAAAATAATTGGCGATCATGGCGCGATAACGCTGACCATTCACAGTAACGTGACGATCGTTATCGTCGACGGCGGGGTGGCCGTGGTGTAGTGGTACTAGCAATCGCTTCTCACTCGGAGGAGTCTAGGTTCGAATCCTGCCCATGAACAAGTCTTTCAAGTTTTTCAGTTGTGTAATTGGAATTCAGACAGAAAAATTCTGCGTGTGAAGGCATAACACTGACACGTAGATTTGGCTGTTGTAGAGTTTCAAGCACAAATAATTACTGCGAATTATAACCTTCCACTCTGAGTGAAGAAAAAAACTCTCCGTCCTATTCGGACTCCCACCCCCTGGAGAGCAAATACCGAAACCAAACACACCTGAGTTTCAAACCACTACAAAACAATTTTCCTTTCTCTTCCTTTCTACCTTTCCGCCCGCGCCCTGGCAACAGTAAAAGGGTATCTAACCCCTTAGGCGCGCGTAAATTATAAAAAAAAAAATAAAAAAAAATATGGCTCAATACCGCCGCCGGCATGCAAACCGCACCAAACAGTTATTTTTTGTGGATGAAGTGGTGATTCATGAAGCACATGTGGATTTTCACCAGTCCAATAACGCATATTTTGCTTATTGACGAACCCATTGAGCCAAAAATGAGCTTCGTAACTGAAGATGATTTTGCGATGAAATTCATCATCTTGGCGCATCTTCCCCAGAACACAATCGGAGAACGTACGTCGCTTCAAATGGGCCATCGGCTTCAATTCTTGAGTCAGCTTGATCTTGTATGGCTGTAAACCAAATACGCCATAATGTGGTCTGAGCGATGCCCAATTCTAGAGAACGCCGTGGAATTGACTGATTTGGATCGTTTGCTACGGACGCCTGAACGGCAGCGATATTTTCGACACTTCGACCAACCCGTTGTCTCACTGACACGGCAACATCACACAACGAATATGTTGACTCAAATTTGTGCACTAAACTTGTTATTGCTTATCTACTAGGGCGAGAATTACGACCGAAAATTGGAGTTAACGCTCTTAAAGTTGCAGTCACCGACTCCGAATTTCGTTAGAAAATTTTTATAATTTGCAGACGTTGCTCATTCGTGTACTTTACCATGATGAAAATGTTGAGTTTAATGAATAAATTGACAGTGACAGTTTGATGATTAGTGAAAGAGTGCGTTCACAAATTAAATTCAAAGTTGTCAAGTCCCTATTGGAAAACCCGAAGGAGTTGGTAGAAAATGATTGTTTGAAAAATGTATCAAAAAGGTTAGCGAGGTGGGAGGATCACCTGAAAATTTGGTTTCGAATGTGAGGCAGGAAGTATAATCATCGGACTTACTTTTGCAATTGACAGGACTTGGGGTCATTTATAAGATTCAGGTAGCGTTGATAGAGAGAGCTATGAAGATAAGGTCTAATTGCATTTCCATATATATGTATAGTTGGAAACGCCATTGACTTGACATAGACTAGAGTCTGTCTGCAACTTCTTGGGGAGGGGCCGATACTTCAGAGGTTAGTGCTAGAAAACTCTTCGTCGCAATCTCTATTTGGACATCCTGGCCAAGTGCTGAAGAGTCCACATATGACCTCAGATCCGGTCATATGTGGACTTGCGTTGATCAAAGTGTTTAGTTACAATTGCATGATCCAACCCAACATACTACAAGTTGGTGGTGATTATATTCAACGACTACTTTCACAATCGGGGCCATGGGCCGGCAACAGCCGAGTTTATTTATATATTCTTTTAAATGTTGCTGTCATCTGGTTTCAAGGAATTTCGCTTTTGATTGTCCTTTTTCATTTGGAAGCTTCTGCCTTTCTTGCTCACATGGGCGTCCAGTAAATGTCGTCAAATCTAAGAATCGGTAGTTGTCTTCATTCTACGTCTATTCTAACCTACTTTCACTCAAATTAACCCCCTAATAAGTAATACTTACGTTCCGATATAAAGCTCTTTCAATGGACCAAATATTTTTAAACAAAGAATAGATATGAGCATCTATAGGTTGACAAACCACAACAACATATTTATAGCTCACTTTCGGGTATTTATTTTTAGGAAGGTTCTAAGTTGCTCATCACCCTAATGCAATCGTTTTGCTCTCAATCTTCCATGGAACTCATCTCGTAAATTAAAATAAAAGGCATGTTGACATGGCTCTAAATTAAAATTAGTTTTCTTTATTTTATTGCAGAACACAAACTCGTAACAAACAGAAAACTGTTGATATCCACACGACATTCGACAGACGACAGACAAAACTTTGTCATTCTTCTGAGAATCCAGTGGCGGGAGAAGTCATCTTCTTAAAATAAATGTATCATCCTAGTAGGTACGTACCTAGGTACTTCTACCCTAAGATGCAAAAGTACTACACTCCAGATAGAAGCACTTAAAATGCTTCTCCAACACCTCATTTGTTCAAGAAGCAGATACTTCTGCATCTGGCTAGGCGAATGTATTCGTGTCTATTATGATGGCGCCCGGCCCGTACATTAACGTCGACAATTCAAACATCTATGTCGCATGCAAGTCGTTGAACTCTTTAATTTGCATAATTTCCAGCAGCACTCTCTCCTCCTGATACTCCTGCCCTATGTTCTCCTTCATCTTCATCATCAGCAGCAAATGAGTCAATTCTGTTGAAGTGGCTCTTCTTTTACTCTATGGCAAGTGTTACACATTAACCAACTGAGTATACGTATCTACGGACCAGTATGTTTCTGTATCTCGTCCGGTGGCAATGCAATTAATTTCCAGCAACATAAATATATTTTGCAAGAGACTAATTCTGACAATAGATTGCTGCAATTTTTTTTTTCTTTTTTTTCAACAGGTACAGATACTTTGTTCATATTTTAGTGTTGGAGAGTCGAGAAAAAGAACTTGATGATCTAAGCTCTCGACTGGGCTGAGATACGAGTATATCTTTAATCGCTGCCTCAGAATCCACAGGTGGAACCGTGAAATAAGAAAAAGAGAAGGAAATCACATTGCCGTAAAAGATTCCGAAACAATCTAAAATCTGAAATCATTTCACGGTGTAGTGGTCGTTGGCCGCTGGCCGTTAAGCCGATGGAAGCGTTGGCAAAAAAATAAATTACGAAAAGAAGCAGGAGACAGACACAGAGGCGACGGATCGTAGATACGATCGCGACGATCATTACTGTTGCCAACTTCGTTATGATGATGAAAATTAGGAATTTCCCATTGATCGACATTTTGCCACAGACACTACGCCAATAGCGACGACAACATAATTTCAGTCCACTGACCCTAAATGGATGGACGTATGGACAGACGAATGGCTGTCGCGTCGAGCAATAATGTGATGTGTAATGAATCTGTGCCACGACAATAGTGACAGTCATGTCATCAATGACTGCTGCTGCTGCTACTGGAACACTGACAGTTTGATGAAGAATGAAATCATGGAATTGGGTTCAACTGATCTGGTAGTATTCTGTAGAATCCTTTTCTTATTTTGGGTCAGCAAAATATTTCCGTGTAATACAATGTAAGCCCTGGTTGGGTGGATCTAAGAGGAACATATGAAGTAATGAGTTCATATAATAGGAACTGGACATGGAGAAACTTCGCAGGAGCAAGTTGTGAGGTGTCGAAACTGAAATGTGCATATTATCAGCGTCATTGGTGTAGAACTGTTCAAGATTAACGTACGGTAGCTTTAGAACTATATTAACAAAATCACAGGGCGATGTATCGAAAGTCCTTTTAATTGTACGAGTAGATGAGATTTTCATCCGATTTTCATTGACAATACGTTGAGTCTGGTCGCAGAAATAGAATTGAGCACTCAAATATACAAAACCATTGAACTCATAGGTCTAAACCGAATTGAACTGAAAGAAACCTGTTTTAATTGCGCGTGCTTCAGAAGGCAAACAGGAGCACGTTTGTAAATGCAGTGAAGGGTTATTTCCAAGTGGTGAAGATACGATGTTAACAAAGAATGAAACCCAACACCAACGGCCCCTATAATATGCCACAATGAGAAGCATGAACTCCTTAGTAAATTACTACTGTCAATCGTTTTTTTTTTTTAATAGAAAGCAACTGTGTCCTTTTTTACGAAAAACTAACAAACCCAAATCCTCTATATCTGGCAAATATTCACGCAAACTGCGCTCAAGTGGAAAGAATGGAGAGGGATGTTGGTTCAGACATAAATGGGGGCATTAGCTCCCACTAAATTAAATTAGCACCATCTGATCTAAGTATGCCATATTAACTTTTTTGGGAAGAGATGCCACAACCTCCAGCTTTACGTAGACATTTACAGCGATCTATTAGGTAACCGACTAAGGTATTTTGAAGCTAACTTCGAGCGGAAAAATATAAGTACCTACTTACTTACTTAAGGTGGCGCTGCAGTCCGGGTTGGACCAACAAGCCTCAACCAACAAGCGTCAACAGCCAACTCGATCTTTAGCTATCTGAATGCAGTTGGTTGAGGCCAAATATAAGTTTGTGTTAGCCTAAAGTGTAAGTGCACTCGCTCATACAAATGACGATAAGAATATTACCAAGGTTCAACTTGACGGAACCTACAGCCCATATCTGGAGTAGGTGTCACCTTCGTACGGCACTTTCAACGACGGAAAGGAAATTCGGCATGTTTAAGGATGCCGCATCTTCTCTTTCATAGATCCTGTGACACCTCGTGTGGCAAAGGAGGTCAAAACGACCATCGTCTACAGGTTGCTGGAATCTGCTTCGGTACTCTCCAACTCATTCACAGAGATCGCTCATTTTCCTCAACTTCCATGACAAATTTGCTGGGCTTTCTTAGCCCCACCTTTTTTACACTTGGGTTAGGGGGAGTGTACCACCACCGTAATAACCACCGTGTGGCGCTCCCATTGTTCCGATTTAAGTTCTGTTCTTTTTTTGTTAAGTTGGTAGATCTGTTGTTGACATTCCCTCTAAATCTTAGCCTCATAGCTTGATATTTGCAAAAGTTACCAAGAGTACATCTATCTCTGTGTGTGTTGGCCATTTTTTACCAATTTAGAAACGAACTTGTATTAAATTTTGCGTAAAAAACGGATTTAATGGTGCGCGAACGTTGGAAAACCATCGTTTACCAGTGGCACGAACGGTTCAAAAGTGGTTGTGAGTCAATCGAAGATGATGAACGCAGTGGCAGACCATCGACATCGAAAACCGACGAAGACATTGATGGAGTAAAAGAAATGTTGGTCAGTAACCGCAAATTAACCATCAGATAGTTAGCGGAGCACATGAACATTGCCTATGGATCCGTCCAAGACATTTTGGTTAATGATTTGGGTTTCCGTCGTGTAGCAGCAAAGTTGGTGCCAAAAGACCTCAATTTCATGCAAAAAAGAGACCGTGTTGACGTCGCAAAAGAGATGATTTGCGAGGCTGAATCCGATCCCACATTCATCAAAAGGATTACTATTGTAGAGGAGACGTGGGTTTATGAGTACGACACGCAATCCAGACATCAGGCAAGTGAATGGCGTTCACCAAATGAGCCGATACCAAAAAACCACGTCGTTTTCAGTCAAAAATGAAGGCAATGCTCACGGTTTTCATGGATTACAACGGTGTAGTGCATCATGAATTTTTGCCAGAAGGCCAGCCAGTAAACAAAGAGTATTATTTGGGCGTTATGAGATGAGAATTGTGGGCAGAAAACTCGTGGATTTTGCACCATGATAACGCACCGTCGCACAGTGCCATCATTATTCGTAATTTTTTGACGAAAAATGCAACAAATACCATCCAACAGCCACCGAATTCAACTGATTTGGCTCCCTGTGACTTCTTTCAATCGAGTTAAAAAACCACTACGGGGAACACGTTTCAGCAACCGAGAGGAAGTAATGGAAAAATCGCAGGAAGCACTGATGGACATACGGAAAACCGAATATGAAAAATGTTTCGAGGATTGAATCAAGCGCTGGCATAAGTGTGTTGCAGTCGATGGGGATTACTTTGAAGGGGACAATATAGATTTGGATGAATACTCGTAAACTTGTATTTTTAATTTTCTGAATAAATTCCTTTTTGATCAAGGTGGTACGCCATACGTAGTGACATTTCTTTCGCATTATTTTCGCTCTTCGAATCATTCTGGGCTACAAGATTCTGCTGCAATCTCTTCAGTGGGGGCGACATCACTAGTAACGAACCTCGTAACAAACATTGGCCAATGAATACCAGTTTGCTAAATGACAGATAAAGACTTTAATATTACTAGTAAGTTCCATTTTCAGCACCTAGCCGTCGCATCACCTGTGACTAAAAATAGGCAAATGGCAAGTCTGCTACGTCAGTCACGATATGCTTCGAAAAGGAATCGCCTCGGATGCGGGCGGATACTAACCACTAGCTATGGACCTTGGATAATGATTGGGTTCTTCTCCTCAATAATGGGGAAGAAATTTTTTTTTAAGAACTTAACACTCAAGTGTTGACAGAGAGAGAAAGAAAGATTTTTGGGTTCAGTGGTTATTTCGCTCCATGGGTGGCATCCAACATTTAATGTGGAGACTAAATTATTTCTGTAATTGGAATTGTTGTTGTATTATAGCCAACCATTCGTCTTACGTGAATTAAGTTGCTTGAAAAAAAGAATGTCTTTCGGGCGAAGCTGGGATTCGAACCGAACCTTCCGATTTAGAAGCCAACACTACCACTTGAGCCACGACCACCCGTGCTTGTGCGAGAGTTCATGTGATATGAATTGGAGTAAGCAAGATAAGGTGGTTGGACCATGATATCTATCCCTTCTAAACTGGAAACAGCTTCCTCCTCCATTCATGCGAGCGTCAGAACACCATATGGAATAGGTCTACTACTGACATGTCCTATTTGCCACTCATTGATAAGATATTAACGGCTAGGTTTAAGGGTAGAGTGAGGAACATCATCGTCATTTGGTGCTTTCCTCCACTAGTGCGGACGACGAGGTTAAGGATGGTTTCTATAGCCAGCTAGCCGTCGCTACCAATTAGACGCTTTCCGGGGACATCCTGATCGCGATGAGCGATTCCAATGCAAAGGCAGGAAACGACAACACAGAACTTAAACATGCAATGGGACCACACGGCCTCGGAAACATCACAAATGACCACGTTAACTTGTAAGGTGTGTTGACTTTTATAACTGGTCATTGAAGGCACTAACACAAGATCAGTTGAACCTCAACTGAAAAACAGCGAACATCGAACTAGATCGATCATAAAACGATCAGCCGGTGCTAAAGAAATTACATAAAAGACATTCGAGATGAACGTGGAGCAGGCATAGGTGTGGATATGGACCACCATCTTCATTATGCATTCGTACTATACTGCATCCGGCAACAATTATCGCTCCATATTCGTGGACAAATAAGGGACGAATCTGCCCTAGAAACTCAAGCAATCAGCGCCACTCCTGTAAACATCGACAAACAATGGAATGCTGTGAAAAATGTATTTCCTGTCCAAATGACACCATTGTCGGTAGAAGACAAAATAATCTGAGGACGTGGCTTTTTCAAGATACCTGGATACGAATCGAAGAGTGTACAGTCCTCAAATCTCGGATTGTATATCCGCAGTAGAAATTCCAAGTTCGACGATCAACATCGCATTAGACAGAAGGAAGTGCAGAATAACGTAAGACGTGATAAGCTAATTATACTCGTATCAACACACTGGCCAGTTGAACAGAACAAAAATCAAGTAGCTGTGACAATAGAGCCATCTACAATATCACAAAATAATTTACAAGTGGCCGAGTTTCCAAAACTCATCTTTTAGCAGACCTAAACCGCAACCTATTGACTTCGGGTGAGAAACAGCCAACCAGATGGAGGGATAACTTTTTTGCTATGCTAATGACGAACCGGTAGATCCAGATGAGCATTTCGCCAAGACCAATTCTCGAATACGCACCATCGCTTCTAGTAACACTGAAGTCATCGGCTATCAGGGCCTTAATGAAAAGCAAGCCAGTTGGCATAGATGAACTCTTCTACGTCGCACCCAACATCTCGGCCGAAAACAAAGACTGGAAGAGGGGAATGATTATTAAGCTTCATTAGAAGGGAAACCTGACAGAATGTGGAAACTAAAGATGAATATGCATTCTTTCAGCAGTAGCCAAATTAATAGCTAGAGAAATTCTAGAACAAGTTGGAGCGCATCTCGCTTTAATTTCAAGCTGGATCCTCCTGCATCGACCAAGTCAATACACTGCGGATCATTATCGAACAATGTGTGAAGTATATGTAGATCTCCGCTATACTACGCTGTTCTTTATACTTCGAGAAAGCTTTGAGCAGGAGATGTATAGAAGAAAAACTCGTCGCTATAATTAAGGCTACCAGTAAGGTGCTACATTATTTTGCCATTGCTGTGATCGCATTGTTGTGATCAGCGATATGCTCCTTGCACCACTATCGGAAACAAGTATAGGATTGCTCATATCTATAACGTCTGGATTATGACGATGACGTCTGCTTGTTCTCAAAGAAGACCTACAACAGATTGTCCTTAGCTTAGAAGCAGAGGCGTGTAAAGTTAGGTTCAAAATAAGTACGGCAAAAACCAAGGCCCTACTATTCAAAGCTCTATTCAAAACTGCCGAACAACAGGTCGAGAATGTAACTAACTACCTTTATTTTAGTCATATGGTCTTGGAAGATAGACACACAGTACGATAGGTATCAGGAGCCAAGTCCACTCTATCACACTTAAGTCTGTGTAATATGTGATGCCCCAGTGGGGGAATTGGAAGGGGATGGGGATTTGATTACGGTTCCTATTTCTTGTTTCCGCTTTCCGTCTCGCGTTGGTTATCGTTTGGTCCCTGAGCAGATATAAGCCATCTTGTTGTATCCAGGAGTCTGAAAAGAGATGTAAGTGAAGCAGCAGATAGTTCTGAGAGATCGTGGAAGTAATAACTTCCTAAAGTTCTTTGCTTAAATTACTGAGGCTGGGACAGTGGCCCAAAAAAATGGAGGATATCCTCCCGTAAGTCTTTGTTCTCACAGCCTCTGCAGAGGTGGTCACAGCTTTATTGCATGCGTCCCCAGAAGATTATGGCCTATATGGAATCCAACAAGTTCAGCTCTGCTTTTTAAGAGAATCGTACTTGCTCTGGATTTGCTTAGTTTCGGCCATAATTGCCTTGAGGTCTCGCAGATTGGAAGGCTTTTCCACCTTTCATTGGCATTTATGTGTATCGTTCTCTTCACTTGTATTCTCCGAGTGCAGAGTGGAGGTTTGATATTTTGATCTAGAGTGGATCCTTTTCGAGGTAGCTCATCTGAATGCTCATTGCCTGTCACTCCTTTATGGCCAGCGAACTAACATAACGTAACTTTATGCTGAACGCAAAAAGCGACAGCGTTTCACATACCCGATTTGATTTCGACTGCCGCGATGACCTTGATAGCAGCCTGGGTGTCAATAAATATAGTGATACCCTCGTGGGATATCGCCTTTATTTGGCTGCTTCTGCTACAGCCAATATCTTAGCCTGGAACACACTGCTTTAGTCCGGCGGCGGCATGATCATAGTAAGCTCAATTGATGGCTCTGTTTCTAAGAGCATAGCTTAGAATTTCACTGACCGTGAGGAGGAAGTCTTGCTGGTGGCCATAGGAACCAATTCGTCCGCGTATGCAGTGTCCTTTATTCCTTCCCTTTTTAGATTCAGAAGTATTTCATTAAACACTAGGCTCCACAGAAAGGATGATATCACTCCTCCTTGAGAGGAGCATAATTTTTCGGAGCATACAGGTTATCAGGTTCGTAAATGCATGATGAACTCCAGAATTTCCTAAGTTTCTCGGGAATGCTGACATTGTTGAAGGCTCCTTCGATGTCAAGGAATACTGATAACGTGTGTTCTTTGTCATAAAGATTTTTTCCTATCGTGCTGATAACTTCATGTAGAGCCGCTTCCGTGCGTTTACCTTTTGTATGAGGTTTGAGGCTAATTCTTCTGGGTGAAGATTACTTGGAATATGAGAATATGAGTGCCAAGCAGTTTTTCTAAAGTTTTCGGAATGTATGATGGTAGACTTATGGGCCTTAAGTCTCTTGAATTGGTATGGCTGGGCTTACCTGCCTTGGGTATGAATACTACCTTTACTATCCTTCAGCATTTTGGCAGATAGCCACACTTGATGCTACTGCTGAATAGTCTTTTTAGGAATGGTATCACAGCCCGCTTTGTTTTTGAAGCATGGTTGGTATGATTCGGTCCAGTCCAAGGGATTTGTAAGCGGAGAATGAGTCTAGAACAGAGCTTATTTTCTTTTCTCCTATTGTAATATCCCCTCTGGGATGTCATATTGGCTAAGAAAAAAAGTGTCTACATTTACTACTGCTGTTGGAGTAGGAGTGCATCCAGGAAAGTGGGCTTCTCACAAGAGTCCCAAAGCTTCAGTGTTGGATTTCTTATAGCTTCCGTGTGGTAGTTTTAGTTCTCAAACTACTGTAGGTTCCTTAGATATGACTTTCCTTATCACTATCCACTATCAGTATGTTGTGCTTTCAATGATTTTCTTTTAGCGTTGCACTCTTGTACTCTTGCGCTCTAGTATTTCCTCAAGCTGGCCTTATATTTGTCCCAGTTGGATACTAATTTGAGCCTTTGGCTGCATTGAATAGTTTTCTTTTTTTCAGGACTAGAACCAAGCTGATTTTATTCTGATCCAACGTAGAATCCTTGCTACAAACCTTGATTAATAGATGTTTAGGAAACATCTTCAAACGATTACCAGGAACCTATAAACATGCAAATGCTTAGGAAAAAATGTTAGGAGATTGGTCTTACCTTATGGCGCGAAGACAGTTTCATCACGAAATATGCAATGGAATCCACTTAAGCAGAGTAATGACGAACACAGGAGTTAGGCTGGAGGAAACTTACATAAGTGCATTACAGAATTCAAAGAACGATGGCGCAAGTAAGTTTTGGACGCCCTAAGCTCCAGGAGGGGTTAGACAATCTGGACAAACAAATTCTCAGTTTCGAGTTGAAGCAGTTCACACAACCAGCAGGAGTGGTGCCAACATCCAAGGCACTGCGTCCTAAAAAATTTTCCCAACCTGCTGCATAGACGGTCTATTTTTAGCATTTTTTTAATGACTAACTAAAAGTGCTGGTCTTTGTCCCAAAGGTCACGCTTTAGCGGACGACAAAAGACTCGGTGGAAAAAGTTGCAAAAATCATGATAAATATCGACGAGGGTAAACGATTACGGCATTCTAACCCTTCAATGATTATGAATTTGCAAAGTTTCGTACACAAATAGTAGGACTGGGTAGAATGTCTACCCAGATTCGTCAAGTGATTAAAACCTACTTCATTAAGGGTTCATTACGGAGTATCTTTACTTTATAATGGATTCTGAACAGTTTAAAACTTAATCCTCTTCGTCTATAAATTCTTAACCCTTATGTAGTTCTATAATAGAACATTGAACTCGTAACCCTTTTAACTAAATCAATATACGTACGAGTATGTTCCTCCTGTCATAGTTTGGATAATACTTATGTTACATCCAAGGTCGTTTCTAAACAAATTAACCTCTTCCACATGATGTAGGATTACGGCCGCCTTTTTCTGCCATCGATCAACCCCATTAACCTTTTTCCTAAGCCGAATGCGTTGCTTTCTCGGGTGAAATTCAATCATCCACACATACCGAGTGAAATGCATCAGTTAGTGAAATAAAGTGCATATCATCCGTTAGATATGCAATTAGAAACCTCGCACTAATTATGAATTACAGATACATTTGAGCCTCATTCATGACCACTACGTGCTCAGTGTCAAAAGACAAAGTTGCGGAAAACCGTTTTGAGGCGTTGAATTGAAGTTGCATCTTCAAATGCATAGACACGATAATCCATGTATCCGATGGATGGAGGCCTTAACTCTTTGTGGGAAGGTTATTCAATATCATGCGGCGGTTGCGAAGAAGGAACACCATGTCTGGCTTCGAGACGATATCTTACACAAGAGGCGAAACTTTGGCAATTCATCTGACAAGGAATAGAAAGTTCCAGGTAAACCTAAGGAATTCCAACAGACTCAGTATGTGTGTAAGAAATTGCGGAATTTTAACTTTTCTTCTGTGAAATTTTCACATCACCATTGTTGGCGGAACGACTACGATGACGTCCAACTAATGCGGCATAGTCATGGTTCGTTACGGAATATTGACTTACACTTTGGTATGGGGTGTGGGTTCGTATCTAATCAACAGGCAGACATTTTATAGGTATTCTCGGTGTTCAATGATTAAATCAACATCACTCTTCGACGTCCATTCGGTGGATGGATTATCTGGAATAACAGCACTAGAATAGAAGATACACTTTCAAATCTACACAGTGGAGACAAAGTTATATGAAAGAGGAATAATTCAACAGTTTAGTCGGAATAGCATAAACGCCATTCCTTCCATCAAACGGTTATCACAAAATTTGAACAGTCAAAGGTAGCTCATCAGCGTTTAAGAACCAAAGGATTTAGGTACAAACATTTCCAAATTTGCTATGTTGAACTCTGAGAGTGTAGGTGTATTGTATTCATAATGAAGAGGGACATTTTCTTCGATATGTACAGTGAGTCACCAGAGTAAAGAGCTCAGAATATCTAGCTGACTAATTGGCACTTCATTGAATTTGTGTATCTGTACGATTTCTATGGTTAAAGAGGATATGAATTATGAAGGGGGAAAGTATGTCGAACGAAACATTTCACTTTAAGCACATCACTGGAAAAGAATTCAAATTTGATTTGCCTGACACGCCGAGAACAGGTAGAATGACAGAAGGAAATCCGTGATATTTTACGAAGATGAATAAGTTTACTACGTGTTTCAGGTGTCATGATCTACGTCGTACATACTTACTCGTGCAAGGAGAATGTTCTATGCTGTGGCTGCATGATATGCTATAAAGGGCCTGGATCTACCGCATGGATTTGTTGATTAAAAGAATATACAGACAAAATATATTATTTTCTTTAAAAGACTTAAGGCGAACACTTCTAACACAACTGTTAGTAGGAAGAAAGTTTTTTTTTTCTTCTGGAGGATTTTACCAACGCGGGCACTGCGGCCTCTATTGAGTCCTATTTTGCCGACCCTGTATTAAGGACCAAAGTACTGGTATGCCTTTGAGTCTAGATGCAGTCAGTACGAATAAGTTGACGAGCCTTTCAGAACTGACAAACTCTCTGATAAATAATTTTTTTTTCTGTAGCGAAAGGTGGCTGTGCATTCTGTTAGAAGGTGGAGATAAGTTTCCTTGCTCTCCAAAGTTCATGGTGGTTTATAGAATGAACTTTGTTTTTGCAGCAGAGTTAAGAAGCTTTAAGGCGGCAAGCTTGTCAAGGCCAATCTTGATGACCTACAAGGCAGTCAGGGTACCTCTATTTAGCATAAAGGCACCTTGCTTTGAAAAG
Organism: Volucella bombylans; assembly: GCA_949129095.1. Taxonomy (NCBI): domain Eukaryota; kingdom Metazoa; phylum Arthropoda; class Insecta; order Diptera; family Syrphidae; genus Volucella; species Volucella bombylans. The sequence goes on along the minus strand of OX422144.1, from coordinate 113,016,986 downwards.
CCTTAAGTGATCTCCAGAGAAATTTTGTTTTTTTAAGTTTTTGAGACATGTGAAGGCGATCACTGTATGTTTTGCGACACACAATCCTACTGAATTCAACATATCCAAATCTGTGAAGTCCTGACCTGAGCTAAAAGCTACAGAATGTTGAGCTGATAAATCTAGAAACGGCTTGGAGGCAACCAAAAATGGCCCACAAGCTGTTAGGCTCCAATTTATCGATTCGTTGTCGTCGTAGCAACTTCTGTGGAAAATTCTTCGTAAATATCTTGGTCCCAAGGGTTATAAGTTCCAATTGGTGTAAGAACTAAAGCTGCGTGACCATTTATTGCGTCGGGTGTTCAGTAATTGGGCTTTAAATGAAGGCAGTTAACCCAGTTCTTTATCGCACACTTTTGTTCAGTGATAAAGCTCATTTCTTGTTAAATGGCTACGTAAGCAAGCATAATTGCCGTATTTGGGACGCATAATAATAAATGAATTGTGAGATGAGACGTTATCGTCACGTAAAATCCACGAATTGTATTTCCACAATTGAGGTTCTTTTGCAAAGTGCTTAACGCAAACCTCTCATCATAACGCCCAAATAATAGCTCTTATTGACAGTCTAACTTGCAATTGATGCACAACACCACTGTAATCCATGAAAGCAGTGAGCATTACCTTCTTTCTTGACTGCAAACTACGCGATTTCTACGGCTTTGGCTCATTTCACAAATTCATGCCTCGAAAGGCGTGTCACACGTTGCTTTTTTAGCAGGATATTCAAGTCCTTCGGCACCAGCTTTGCAGCGACACGTGAATGAAAATTGTAAATCACTGTTTTCTTTTTTCAACACTTCCAATGTTTGTGTGCCGCTAATTTAATTGTTAACACAAAATTTAATGGAAATTCGTTACACTGTATCTAATGCTCTATCTCGCACAAATGTAGATGTCATGAAATGTCATGCCATGAGGCTGACATTTTCAAATCGATCACGTGAGAACGACACACTTTGGCCATTCCGACAACTCCTTGAACAAGGTGGTACCGCGGCGAGTATTAAAAAAGCGCTCTAAATTTCCTAGCACAGTAAGATAAGATATCGAGCATACCACAGAGAAAGTATTTTTCAATCTACACTGCTATGATAAGACCAATTCTATTCTCTGTGTCGGCTGCTTTTTTGGATATTCCATCGCTTCTATACTAGGCTCCAAAACGCCATTTATCCCAGTGGCATAGAGACTTTCCCTAGCACGACATCATGTGCCTATCACCACATCCCCTCGCGATATCATATCATGGACAGCTCTTTCTAAGCCTTCTTCTACTTAAAACTAGTTTCTATGATCTACTCCCTACCAGTACAACCCCGAATATCTTTTCAGTATAGTCGCCTGAACATGTCATATGATGCCTATGACTTTCTCTGTGGTTTCAGCCAGGAAAAAAATGAAGTAGCATCTACCTGTATGGCTCCAAAACAGGTCTACGGTGTCGCTCTGATGTCTTTCTGGAGACGACAACGTTAAATTTCACTCCTCGTTAGGAAAACTTGCGTCAGACCCTTAAACAGCGATAGACTCAAACCTGATGGCAATAATTGCTCACTGAGGAGTGTTTGCGTCTGTTGCGACGGACAAAGTGGACTTACCACTTCCAAGCTAGTTCGAAAATGCAAGGCTTGTCTGAACGCAGTCAGAAAGTTTTATGTCTTGTTTGAGTCCCATACCACAATGGAATCGCGGGAAATTAAATTGCCGCTGAAGTTGCTAGGAAAGGCTCAGAAGAGATTCTAACCAGCGTTAGAACCACATGCGTCCTCGGTTAGCATTGGGTATTTGGTGTGCGATATGTTTCATTACGGTCGTTTGAATAGAGCCGGAGTTATAATTAAAGAAACATTTCAAAATAGTGTTGCGCTACGCTACCTTTACGACAATCAAGCAGCCACCCCCAGCTCAGACGAATCCATGATTGTCATTTTATCGGATTGCGAAGTGTCACTTGATTTGATTTCATTCGGCAATAAAGTGTGTTTGGAAAGAACAGTTCGCCACGCGTTTTATTTTCTGCTCCCAATAAATCTAGGAAATCTTTGGTCATCCTCTGACTGAGCTGTCCGAAATACGCGTTTGTGCAACAATAGGAATACCCTAAACATTTAAAATACTACCTGAGCTAACAGCAAGCCTGGTTGCTCAATTCAAGGAATACGCCTACGTACTGAATCACATCCTACATACTTCGACTAATCTCCCCGCGGGACTGCCAAGTTATGCCTTGGCGGGGCTGGTAAAATCTATGCCATATTTGCACGTCTTATTCTTTCGTTCGTTTTGAACGTTTGTTACGAATATGCAAATCTCTATCCAATTTTCTTCTGACCGCAACATTTGGTCAATTGTTGACTGTGGGTTTGGTATGTTAGTTCTCCATCCCAGAAAGTGTATGTAATGGAAAATTATTTCATGATCTGTGTCTTTTTCCTAATTTGGGCAATCGGAGCAAGCGGTGTAGATATTTCCGATAGCCACCGTGACCAGATAGGACGGTAAAATGGTAGTTACAGTCCCCGTGTCTTAGACTTATCCAGTCTTGGATTGTCGGTATTAATTTTAACGTCCATCTGCCTTTTGTTGTATTAGATCAATGTTCCTGCCAAATAGTTATTATATTATACTGCCTTTTCTTCAGTTTTAATCGTCTTAATGGCGTTTGTATGACCATTTCACCTATAAAAAAGACGACTTCGTCTGAGATGGTACGAAAACCGCTAATTATCCTTAACGCGTAGATTCTGATAGTCTCCTTCGTTTTTAGTGCCTCTGACCAGACCGGGGCGGCATACAGAAAAATTAATGTTTTTACGATGAAAAGTAGAATCCAAGTCCATCGATATTAGGCAATATTCACGAGAGAGCTGCTTGTACTTTCCAATTATCGTTACCCTCCTGGACAGCGTTAGTCGTAAGACTCCGTCATACATTATGTTCCATAACAGTGGCCGTGGGACCTTGTGGGACCCCCGCAGTGACTTTGTAGTATTTTATGCCTTTATTCGAATTGTACCTCAGCTTCCTGTTGTTGAAATAATTCGCTATTATCCTCAGCAAATAGTACGGCGGATCCATTCTAGCAAAGGCCCTTCTAATGGATAACCAACTGGTAGAGTTGATACCATTTTAAAGATTTGATCAGTCGCAAGTTGCCGGTCATAGGTCTTGTTGGGCGCTGGACCACCGGTAGTCCCTATCAGGACTTAAATCACGAAACCATGGGAGTTAGGAGCCCCTCGGATCTCGGTCCGGGCCTGACTTGAAGAGGTAGGCCCCCTTGTGGGAGCGTCATGGTAGCTGTGGTTTAAACCCAAAGTCGCGGGAAGGGTGTTCCTTTGGTTAACCCAATGTAGAGTTGTAATAAGTACTGGGTGCTGCGACCCTAAGAGCAGTAAGAGATTTTAGGTCGGCCTCGACTCATACCAAGGGTGGAACTTGTACCGGCAACACAGTTCCGAATTGGTATCTAAGAAAAGCGGCAGAGCGATGGCAAGGCGTATCCTTGCCCCCATGGATGTATGGGCATAAACCACATGGCAGGTGGTTTACGTTAAATATCAGACACTAGTGACCCTTCACTTGATGGTACCTAGAATAGAGCCTACTCCCGCTTTTCGATCAGTTTTAGCCCTACCCACATTATTAGCAGCGCGAAAGTTTTCACTAGAGTCTGAGCCACTCTGTGGTCCATGCATTAAAGTCGCCTCCTATAACCTCCTATAACCACTGGAGATTGTCTAGCATCTGTTGGTATTCGCTGACCGTCAAGCTGAGCCTTATGAGAATGCTTCATTGAAGGTATAGCGTCAACATGTTCAAATCGCTTTCTGTTTTGCCTTGTCACATCCATCCAGTTATTCATTTGGTCGGGACACTTATAGGGATCGCTGATCATGATTACGGCCGCCCTTTACCGTTTGTATAAGGATATCCTGAGCTATTCTATAGTGTATATGTATGTATATGCATGTACTAAACACATGTAATGTAATTCAGAAACAGTCACCGAACTAGCGAAAGCATAATCATCAAACATCAACATATACATACTTTGTTTCTCAAAGGAGAGACAAAGAATAAAAAAACAACAAAACAAGTTTTTTGTTTTCAATCCTCACTGGTTTCAATGAACTCCGCTGGGTAGTAATTACATTTTGTATGGTAATTAAATCTACTAATATTAATCCTTTGGGGTGACGTAGAGAAAAAAGTTCAGCACTTTAAAACGAACAATGTTCGAGGGTCAGGGACTCCTTGAATCCCATCATGTACGCTCCCGAGAACCAAACAAGTAATGTATTGTAGTATACAGAGAGGCCTTGATTTAAATTTAACTCCATACCAATCGGCTTGTTTTGATGCCCTCCTGCAAGCACAGGAGTAAACTCACTTCACTCCCAGCACTTCGCTCTGCTAGTGACGCAAAACCTGGAACCAATGAATTAAAAATAGGCACTAATGTGAATTCAATAAAAATTAGTTAAACCTTTAAGTTAGATCCAAAACTTTATAAAACATGAAATTATTTTTTTTAATAAAGAACTCAACTCTCCAGAGGATATGAGAACTCTTTGAATTAAAACTAAACAATTCGCACGATTTTAGTTGCCTGCAGAGATATTTGTGTTTCGCGCCCCGGTCGAGATTGAACGCCGGAGTGTCCGACTGTGAAACCAACTTACACTAACACTTGCGCCACGGGCACTCACTAAAAGTCTTATTCCTATTTAATATTCTGTGTAATATTCAACCGTCAAAGTCTTTTATCAATTATTCACTATACCAACGCGAAATGAAGTAGCGTGTATAAGCTAGTTATAAAATAAAATTTGCAATTTAAATTTATATTAACAAGCACATAATCCTGTCGAATATGAACAAAAACTTAAATCATAATAAAGGAGCGTCATCATTCCGTCAGAATTTATGAAACATGAACAGCTTCTTCCATAGCACTTTAAGTTAAGGAGCCTAACTTTTTACATTACCCCACTGTCAATCATAATTAAACAATTTAGCAAATTATATATTTCAGAGTTCCGGCAATATTTTGCAAGCATCTACGGATTTTTTTATTTTTCTGTAAATTGCCAATCAATCATTACTTACTGTCAAAGAGGTGACGCACGCTATAAATTCGGCTCCTTAAACCAGTTGACTTCATTAATTTTGTACTTTGTAAGCTGTTTTGCTGACACAAGGGACACAGTATAAGGTGAGAAATATCGTTTCGCATCCACTTATGAATGTGTGTACTACTGAATTTATTTTTGTTTTTTTTTGTCGAAGAAACAATCTGAACGTTATAATGAAGTGTAGATTCGCTTCGTCGTGCATGTTTTTGGGATGTGACGCAACAAAGCCATAGATCCAATACATCTATCATACTTAAGAACACTATTCGATTGGAAATATGATACATCATTTATCTAAATGTAATTTAGGAACATCTCAGACTTAGCGGAATTCAAACTTTGCGTTAAAATATCGAGATGACAGGCCCTGTCGTTAAATGATAAAGTTTAAAATATTAAGAGTTTCATATTTCAGTCTTCATAAGGAGAACTGGAGCTTCCAGGTTCCTTAAGGTTTAGGGCACTCTAGGATTTTCAAAAAATCGATTTATTTTATGATATCCCAAAAGATTATGACCGGGTAATATCTCGAAGTACTTCTTTTTCAAAGTATAGTACAATAGAAGGCCGCCATGTAGGCAGCGAGCTTCTTATGACCGAAACGAGGGACGGTATTTTAGGGAACTAGAGTAGGTATACGGCAAATGTTTTTGAAGCTATACAGTGCCGTTCAAAAAATGTTGGTCAAACTTTTTATTACCCTTTTCGGGCGCAGTTCTTGGAATTTATGAGAGCTACGTTTTTTTTTTGCACTAGGTAGCAAAATGTCGTTCAAATAGCGCATAAAAGTCGATGTTACTATGAATAAGAGGTGCATTTAGCTCGTGATAGCAGTCCGAAACGAACCGATGTAATTTAGTGAAAAAAATGGGAAAAATCAGTTTGGAGTGCAAAGCTAATATTTTGTGTCTGTCACGTGTCAATTTGAAAACACGTGAAATTTTTAGAAGATTAAATGTAGCTTCAAAAAATATCGTGAGACCGGGACTACCAGCACAAAGAAATTCTCAGGGAAGGCAAAAAACGCCGACCCCAGTAGAAGACCGTTTTTTGGGGCTGTACAGCCGTCGGCATCGGTTCAAGACTTCGGTGTATCTTAAAAACGATCTGTGTCGAGCTACAGGAAAAGTAGGAAAAGAGGAAAAGACTCGTGAAAGCTGGACTCAAGCCAGTAATGAAGCCGGATTTTCCAAAAAGAGTCAGAGGAAAACGATTGCTCTGGCCTCAAGACATGTGGAACAATATTATCTTGTCCGACGAATCAAAGTTGGAGAAGGGAGGATTCTTGCGCGAAGAGAACCGAAGGAAAGACTGAGCTCTGAATGCATCTTACGGAAAACAAATTCTCATTAAAAAATTTGTTGTTACTGCAACAAGTTTGACAAAATTCGAAAAAAAAGTTTGACCAACATATTGCCACGTGTTCAGACTATTGCTTGTTTCGTTTTTAGAAACGTCGGTTTCAGTCAGCAATTACATTGCAAAAATTATAGACTGCGCAGTGAAATCAAAATATTGTAAGGCGTGTGAGTACTGGAAGAATAAAGAAGATACCGAAGAATATACGGAATGGGCACAAAATCATAAAGATAAGTGCGATGTGAAGCACGATAGATCAGCAGGAAAAATGACGGCCGATGCAGTTGTTGAGATGTTTCAGCGATCCGAAGCTTTGCACCAGGTAAAACACACCCATTATATGGCTGACGGTGATTCTAAGACTTTTAAAGGCATTACTGAAGCTAAGCCCTATGAGAGTATCACACTTGAGTATTGTGTGTATATATCACGTTTAAAAGTGAATGGGTATCCGCCTACGTAATTTAAAAAAGAATACAAAAGGTATCGGTAGAAGGGGCAAATTAGACAAACTCTCGAATTATTATGGATTAGCCATTCGTAGAAACTGTGATTCAGTTGAAAACATGAGAAACAGTATATGGGCTAGACTCGATCATAAAGTATCTACTGATGCAAAACCGCAGCACGAAAAATGTAGCACGAAGGCTAAAGCTACAAATACTTTGGCTGAGTACAAACATAATCGGACTCTTCCAATTGAAGTGTATGAAGCTGCCAAGTAACGCTCTTGATTTTACCCATGTAATACCCATCTCAACGGGTAATATCCAAGTTCGCGGGTACCCGACAATATCGGGTAACGGGTACTCAAGGGTCACAAATGCTCTTATTTAATAAAGTTGGCAATGTCCACCTTTGGTGAGGATGGGGAACATATTCCCCATCAGGAATGGTCACAAACAGAAGATATGGTTAAAATCTTGAAGCCATTCCAAATTACAACAACATTACTTTGCGAAGAAAATATAACAATTTCCATTCTATGGCCGTTTATATGTGGACTAATTAATAAACACCTAAAAAGAAACATCTGAGATAATGAAAATATTGTCAGCATCCTGGGAGTCAAGAAAGAAAGCTTGCAGAGCAGGTTCGGAATGGATAGGCAGGAATTCGAAGAAGTTCTCACAGAAAATGTTTCCTCTTTTTTGGATCCAAGACATAAAAACTTGGAAGTCGAGGTTGAAGAAGTGAGAGAGTAGAAAACTCTGTGTCCATCGAGAGTAGAGAAGTAGTGAGTTAAAGATGAAGTGCCATGGATCTTTTATTAGAAGCCAAATCAGATGGTGAAGCCGTTAATGACATGTAACTGTGTGAACCACAGTTAAACCTCAATATCCCTGACCCATTAAAATGGTGGAAAAATATCCAATCCTGGCATTGCAGAAATATTTATGCGTGCCAGCGACATCGGTGTCTTTAGAACGTTGTTTCTCCACTTCGGAAAACATTGTAACACTGATGTTGTCTCTTGCCAGAGAATGTAAACTTGTTGATATTTTTGAAGAGAAACCAAGAATTGTTACAACCAAGTATTGGGTTGTACCACATGAAATGTCCGATCTTATTGTAGAAATTTAAAAACCTATTTTTCCGTAAATTGTTATTCAATCAAAATAGGATCCGTTGGTATCTATAACATTCTTACAACGTGATACAAGGTCCAACATTCCTTTTTCATAGAAGTGCTGACGTTTTGAGGCAACGAAATCTTCAAAGGCTTTTACAACCTCTGCTCGGTTCCGGAGTACTTTCTGCCGGCGAAATGAATCCAGACTGCGGAAAAGATGTTAATCCGTTGGGGAAATGTAAGGAGAGTACGGTGGATGTGGAAGAATTTGAAATCCCGTTACTTTTGAGGTATGGGATCTAGCATTGTCAGACAAAAGGATCTGACCTTGCCTATTGACCAAAGCGGGTTGCTTTTCAGCCAATTTTGCATGCAATATGTCGATTTCCTCACAATGTTTGATGATCCTTTCGATGTCCACCAAATTGACACCATAGCCTTTGGGTGAAGATCGGGCTGGTAGGTGTGTTTTGGTTTTTCATTTGCATCCAACCACTGCCTAGATCTTTTACCATTATCATACATTATCCACTTTTCATCACACTGCTACTTAATGTAAGCGATGCGCAGATTTCCAGGCGCGGTAGTTTTTGGGATTCGTTCAGTTCATGGGGTACCCACTTATCGAGTTTCTTTACCTTTCCTATGAGAGAAAAGTGTCGACTTATTGTCATTGGGGATACTCCCATGCTTTGTGCAATCTCCCGCACCGATTGCATTTTTCACTAATTATTTTTAAATAAATTATTCTATAAAAATTATGTTTTACAGTCAATCATATGTACAATAAGCTACTACCTTTGTAAACTCAATTTATTTTATATCTTTCCTGAAAAAAAATACGGCGTCTAGAGTGGCCTAACCCTTTAATGAAATTGCCATTAGGTTCCTTCCAATTCATAAGACGCTGGATGATAGAATGCAAATCATTAAAAGACTTTCAGAATTGATTTTCTTTACGTCTGCAAGGTAATAAGGTCGGTAAACAACTGTAACTGCATCCTTTTCCTTGTGGAGCCCTTTCTGTCGACGGCTTTTTCCGCGCACCATGCTGCAAATACCCAAGACTGCAGTTCAAGTGGACGAAAATTGGTTGATGCGGTCAGGTCCAGTTTGAGCAGGAACCCTGTTGGTGAATTTTCTTAAGAACGAGGTCCGGTTGTAATCGGTGCTACTAACCAATGCAACCAGCAGGGGTTGTGTACGATGGAAAAGTTCACCTCCAAAACGCCATTGAAAACGTGACCGGCTTAGCTATAAGGTTGCTGCTATCTCATCTCAGACACTTCGAATTGCAAGTTAGCAGTGCCAATAGTTTGAACGACACAAAAAATCCGTTGATCAGCTATGGCAGGTAGCTAAAGCTAAAGAGGTAGCTATGATATTATACAAAACTTTTGACGAGACCATAAAGTCTAGGTATGGTTAATGCTCCTATGACTTACGTTCCAAGTCTGCATCCCTCTGTGGGAAGCTTTCTGTGTTGGATACAAAACCGCACATCCTGTCCATACAGGAACCATGGGTGTGGAAAAGAATCCATCTGTGGTTTCGGATATTAAGGGAATTTCACACGAGTGAATCACGAGTGATCCTCAAGACCGATAACTTCGAGGTATAAGCATCCTGAACTGCATCAACTACAGAGGAATAAGTCTCTTCAAAATCGTATATAAAACTCTATCTGCCTATGCATTATGCATTACGCGAACGCCTAGTACCCTTCGTCAACAGTCTGATCATCCCCTATCAGTGCTTTTCAGCCAGGAAAGTCAATCACAGATCAAATTTTCACATTACGGCACATCTTTTAAAATATGTACCCAAAAGTGCTTGATACGAGTAGTATTTATAGATACGAACTATATAGAGTCGTGTCTAGTTTTGCCATCCCTGCCAAGCTCCTTCGACTGTACAATATGAGAATGGAGAATGAGATAACTGAGGTATTCAATGTAACAAAACTCATACCCAAACGACATTGAGATAATGGGAAGAACATAGCGAGTTGTCTATGGAGTGTTTGCGGCTATTGAAGTAGAAGCGGTCAAAGTGCATGCTGTCATTGACACCTAAGACTAAACGTCATGATAGTCAGCTAAAACTTTGATATAGTAAATAATTTATCTACCTCGGGTACGCTACCAAATTGCTGCTGCTTTGGGCTTAGAAGGCAATTGAGTAGCAAAGCCCTCTCTTCAGCACCTATAAAGGCGCCAGATCATACCAGCAATGGCTTGGATATTGACGAATGCGGGTGAGAGAGAAGTTCTTCGGGTAATTTTCGGTCCCGTTTGTATTAATGAGGAATGGAGGAGACGTTTCAACAGCAAACTGTACGGGCTGTACAGCGTTGTCGACCTTATTGTCTTCAACTCGTGGATACTATTGTCCTGGGCCGAAAAGTTTTCGACTCCGTGGTAGAGAACGATTTCATCTTAAGTGGCTCCAACTAGAGACAGATGTCTCTTGTGTTTTAACGTAGGTACCTGCCGTGAGGGCTTAAGCCTACGGGATGCTCATACATCCATGGGAGCAAGGATACGCCTTGCCATCGCTCACCAAACATTTTCACTGTTTCAGACACCAATTCGGAACTGTGTTGCCGGCACAAGTTCCACCCTTGGTATGAGTCGAGGCCGACCTAAAACCTCTTACTGCTCTTAGGGTCGCAGCACCCAGTACTTATTGCAACTCTACATTGGGTCAAACTAAGGGAAAATCCAAGGGAAAAACCAAGGGAAAACCCAAGGTAAGACCCTTCCCGCGATTTTGGGTTTAAACCACAGCCACCATGACGCTCCCACAAGGGGGCCTACCTCTAACAAGTCAGGCCTGGACCGAGATCCGGGGGGCTCCTGACTCCCATGGTACCGTGATTTAAGTCCTGGTAGGGACTACCGGTGGTCCAGCCGCCAACAAGACCTATGACCGGCAACTTGTGACTGATCGAATCGTAGCAACCTTCGGTAGCGTCATCTGAAGATGTTTACTATAAGACCAGTATTTTGCTCTGCCCCCGTTCATTATTAGACAACGTCATTAAAGGGCGAAGCCTTGATAATTGGGCGGGGGCCCAGGATATCCGGACAAAAGGAGCTCGACAAATCCATCAATGATCCGCCTAAACTCAGAACGAAACAAAAGGTGAGGAAAGATGTTCGGAATCTGAACACAGCCAAGCTACACTTAAGGTCTTACTACACCCTCTCAAACTTCAAAACTAATTCGAAAGGGTAAGGCTTTTCTGAACTCAGTCAAAAAACTGAGCTTACTGGGTGTTGTCTAAGCCTAGATGAGAGGACTGTCTGCGTCCTCGGTTATGGCTTTCGTTGACCATCAAGTGACCATAACTGCAACTCTTGAGGATGCCGACAGACCAAATGAATGCTTCTTGCGGTCTCTAAAAGGTCATCGGCTCAGAATTATTTTTAAATGCGAAGAACGAAAAAAGACTGCAAATCAATTACGGTCTCCACGATGATAAGGTATGCACCGAAGAAGGGAAGTAAAGCTTCGTTATAACGATGTGTGTATTTTAGGCATTGCACACTAAGGATATTGGAAAAAGCAGGCGAAAGCTATATGCGATATCTTAGATAGAAAATGTGTCTGAGCCCGGCTGCACGTAAAGTTCGTGGCGTTTTTCGTAATAGATGGGTTTAGAGTAGTAATACGGTTACAATGCCCGACGACACACATCTTTAATGACTCGGAAAAAATTGAGATAACTTGGCTGGCAAATTATGATGCATCCACCGTATAGCCCGGACCTTGACCCGTTTGTTTTGCTTTCTGCAGAATTCTCTTAATAGTGTAAAGCTGACTTCAACAGAGTTCTGAACAAATTGCATTTTTCGCCCAGAAGTCTCAGTGATGGCACAATGGTTTTACCAGATATTTGACAAAAGGTTATCGATTAAATCGCGCATTTTCGGTCATCTAAAATATACGACAAGACTGTTACGGTTTCTTCACTGCCATGATTTATAATTTTAATTAGATTCAGCGGTTCGACTCACGTTCGGGCAAAGAATGTTGACAAGCACGCTATTACCTATTTTAATATATATTTTAGGAGCCATGTACGTTACACTCTTCATAGTTTAAGCTGTGACTTCAAATTAATAAACTATGTCGCATCTATGTCATGGAAAAGTACACACCACCGTTCGAGTAACAGTTTTTTAATTATTCTCCTCTCAACCAGGGTAATTTAAATTGTCCATCAATCCCTCTGAGAAGCCTAATCTCCTTGCGAGGATATGCCCACGAGTAGATTAAAACTTTCTTCAGGCATCACTCAACTGCTAAATGCATCCTAATCTAACCTGATGTTCAGTTGCAGGAGCATTTTAATTACCCTGAAACGAGGTTATCTGCCTGCCTGTCTTCCCTAATGCATCCCTGCAATTGCAAATCTATCTTTAATCTTTTATCTACTCGCAGACTTTAAGAATGCCGCACTTGACAAAATCTATGTCAAGCTGTGAATGTGTCAAACAAGAACCTAAATACGACGAGTAGTTATACGAGTAGATGTTTTCCTTTAATGAATTTTTTAGTTTTCATCAGATCTGTTTTCTCTGGGATTTTTTGTCTTCCCTAACTTTCCCTTCCAGCGGACTATGCATAAATGATTTCACATCGTATCTAAGTGACTTGATACTCAACGATGACAGATTGAATTCATAGCTTTGTGTGCACCATGCAAACGGATGAAAGGATCCTAAAGGTTTCTCTTTCTCAAAGGCATGTGTGATTTTAAATAGATTCGAATAGGATAGGGTATCTTTAAATGACGCTTTCAAATATCCGTAAGAAGGATAAGTGCATAGCATAGTGCAGACGCTAATGTGAGTTTTCTGTTGCATGATAAACATAACACAGGAAGAGTGCCATTTTAAGCATCTGATGCCAGTACGAGTATAACTTTGAGATTCTTCTTTCAGTCAAAAGTCTTTCTTTCGAATCCTTTATTTCTATTGCAATCGTTAAGGCACAAGTAATTTCTTGTAATAGTAAAATAAATTTAATTTTAAGATTAGGATAGGATTGAGGATTAAATTAAAAAAACAAAAAAAAAATCATATCTTGGGAAGGGCGCGTGCTCTAGTTATGGCATACGGTCCAAAACTCAAGAGTGGATACTTTTGACATATCCTAAAACACTTACAAGCCAACCACACCGATCCTCTGAATTCACGGGTAAAATATAGAAAAGATGATGAGGAACGTCATCTACTGACACTACAAAATCACAGCCAGACAGAAGTTAGATTTCGTGATTGATCCCATTACAGAGTAAACACAAACGTACCACGGGTCGATAGGTAAGTAAATCTCATCACTCCACGTTGAAGTGATTCCCATTCGATAGGAAGGGTACCAGACCAAATTTGGAACAACAGCAATCAAGTGCAAACCGAAGGATGGTTACACTTTATTCATCACATACAATCTGGCGTATATACCCATAATAAGATAGCTCCGCATTGCTCCTTCCATCACTCTTGGAGCAGCACTTGCACCTGCACCATTTGACAATGGACTCTGGGAATTCCGTAAACTAGAGTAATTTCAAGAAGTGGAACGTATATGCCAACAAAAAACAAGAACTACTCTGAGAAGATAAAGAGTAGAAAAGCTGCAAACGAAAGAGACCGGCAGAATCTTTACCGAATGAGTATCCCGAAATCTCTCAACTACTCCTACCCCGCCAGCATCAAGTCCCGAAGACCAGTGGCCACGATGCCAACTTGTCATCAGAGACTCCGCAAATGATGTGGTGGGTTTCAGCCGACTACCACCAATAAATCCCTGGTTTGCCGAAGATAAACGCTCGTGAGTTCTACGAGAAAAAGAGACGGGTAAAATCAGCTCCTCCAAAGAAGAAAATACTCCAGAAACAACGAGCGGAAGTTTTGTCAACAAATAAAAAGAACGTGTCAAGGGAAAAGGACCCATACAAAAACCTGTAGAGATGAAGAAGGAATCCTTGTAGTACAGTTACAGAACGTATCTTGTGTTTTGTGTGAATGCCTGACAATAGATGACTTGAGTCCATGGGAGCCAGGATACGCCAGGCCACCGCTTACCCACATAAGAAGTTTAATAACAAAGCGGAATCTGTTTAGAAAGCACAAGCTCCACCCTTGGTATGAGTCGGAGTCGACCTAAACCTCGTGCCAATCTTAGGTTCACGGCACCAAATACTTCTTGCAACTCTAGATCGGTTCAAAACCAACTGGAAGATCCTTTAGGTTTAAACCACAGACACCGTGACACTCATACTAATATCCGTACCCTACCTCTAACAATTCAGGGAGCCCTAACTCCCACAGTACCTTGTTTTTAAAAGTCCCGATAAGGGCTACTATTAGATTTGCCCATTACCAGGACCTTAATGACCAGCAATGTAATGTTACCGGTCAAATAGTAGCAGCCTTCGGTGGCGTCAATCGGAAAACGTTTATGATAAGACTAGCGTTTGCTCAACCTTCGTTTATAATTAGACTACGTCATTAATAGTCGAAGCCTTGATAATTGGGCGGGGGGAGCGGGAGCCCAGTAGAGTCAGAGTCTGTACTGAGAATTTAGAAAAAAATCTTCTACATACTGTATGAAAGTCAAAACTTCCGTCCATCTGACTACAATGAATTAGGGATAGCAATATCTAAGCGCAAATCCAGCAAAGCTGCTGGAAGTGACTTTGTGGAGAGCACAGAACAACTCATTTCTCAAGATCGCTCCTGTCAGTCTGGTTTCAGGCCAGGAAAGTACATAATGGAACAAATATTCAAACTCTGGCAGATTCTAGAAGAAGCTGAAGAAGTCGAAATCGATACCCACCATCTTTTCATCGATTTGAAGGCCGCATATGACAGAATTTATAGAGGCGAGCTATATAGAGCCATGTCTAGTTTTGGCTCATATGCCAAACTCGAATGAACGCTCGCAGATCTGTAATGACTTTACGGAGACCTTTGAAGACAGAAAAGGTTTCAGACAAGGTGGCGTGCTGTCATGTGACATCCTTGTATTCACTTGAAAGATTTGTGTGGAACTCACAAGTGAACACTGGAGGCACAATCTTTCAAAAGTCTGTGCAATAGTACGTGTACGCCGATGATAATGACATAATTGGCATAACTCGGCTGGCTGGTACCGGTGCGTTCGCTTGTATTGAAGCGGAAGATGCAAAATATACTGTCAACAAGAAGCGACACACAACATCAAGGAATCGGACAGAACGTCACATTCGACAGCTATAACTTTGAGGTAGTAAGTGACTTTGTTTACCTCGGTTCTGCTATCAATTCTGCCAACAACACTTCAGTAGAAATAAAACGAAGATTCACTCTCGCTAATCGCTGTTTGTTTGGGCTAAAAAGGCAATAGAGTATCAAGGGACTATCCCGAAAAACTGAGGAGACTCCATATATAACCCTGAGCATCCCAGTCCTATTTTAGGGCGCTGAAGCATGGATTATGTCGAAAGCGAATGAAAATGTCTTCGGTCGTTTAGAGAAAAAAAATATTCGGTCCCGTTTGCGTTGAGAAGGTGAAGATTCAATGACGAACTGTACGAGGTATATGGCTAAGACATGTAGAGCGAGTGGATACCAATGCTCCGACAAGCAGAGTCTTCGAATCATACCCGGAAGGAGAGCGCAATAGATGAAGACCTCGCTTTGTACAATAGAAAGAAAGGTCAACTGACTGAGTGTGCAACTGGAGGCAGTTACCTAAGGACTTAGCTCGAGTTGGGGTCCGATTTCACCCCGAGCTGTTGCGCCACCGGTACAGAACTGCCCTTCCTCATTCTCAGATTTTTATTAATAAAATTGATAAAGCGAAGTCTAGATAGAATGCCAAATTTAACCATATGATTGGGGGAATGCTGACTCACGTTGGCTACTGCATACGATAAATGTTGACATCCTGGGTAGACGAAACTAGGGTTAAATTATATCATCACCTCCTCACGGTGCCAGTTGGGAAGCTAACTAGTAATGAAAAGAATTGAATAGCAGGGCTATGTGATCATGAATAGAAAATATATCTTCAAAGAATGTACAATAGGACGCCCCAATATACTAGCGGGTAGAGTGAGCGAGTGAGCGTACTTCATCACCTTCCAAAAACATCGACGAAGAGTTGACGCATTACATCCTTATCATCAAGTACGTAGTTAAGACAACTGTGGGCTTCCCAAATGGATTCTCACTGCTACTGATCTCTTGATAGAAGAAAACGCAGATTCAGTCAACAATGAATTGTTCATTCCTCCAGGAGAGAAGAAGCTGTCACAACATTTCAGAGGTTGAAAAACGTAAACCTACCGTCTTCGATTTATAGTACTACCTGCGGAGTTAATTAATTCCACTAATTCCCTAGTGGAAAAAATGCACCAAGTCATCTGTTGGGTGTGAAAGAACACCTGGAATATCAAGACAGAGTATTCTCTTATATATCCCAGGTATGAAGAAGAATACTGTCTTGCAATCCATGTTAGACTTCGCATCCCAATCATTGTAGTACAGTGTTGACGTTTGTAACTGTTTGACATCCACTTATCGACAAATACCATTATAGCTTCCTGGAAGTCTGTAAAAAACAGTCCTAAGCCGATTCTAACCACCTTTTTACCGATCTTATGCCCACATACGAACATTTATCGTGTGGAGCTCTTCAAAGTGATAACAGATGTCATGATCCTGGATGAAATGATCCAGTAATGTCGTTGTATGAACTTGAACTACACAAGAGATGCCCCTCGGATTCGGCAAACACATGTGCTCGTTATTGTCCTCTCGAAACTTTTTAATTTAGTGTGAACACAAAGGACAACTATAACATCATCAGTTGCACCCAATGCTTCAGCGTTTGCTGTAATTGAAGAAAGGGCCAAAAGAGCCACCCAGAAGGCACGTTAAAATATGAGTACATGCAGGATATCGACCAATAAATATCAATTGCTCATCATTGGATGACGACTGAGGTCACGTATAGTTTCGAAATAGTTAAGGAGCTCTCGAAATGAATGTTTACCCAACAAATGTCAAATGACATTTTAGTGAGCATCCGACGGACCTTGATCTTAGTAATTTGTTAGTTTTGATTTAGTGAATTCACAACTAGCATATCGAAAAACTTAGATCCTGCTCTTTGGAGGCCTGTTTCTTACAGTTCTATTCTACGGCGCCTAGTATTGAATGACAAGCACTAAGACTAAACTTGCAGAGGAAAATATTTGACTGAATACTACGAGTATGTCCCGCCGTTAGAAGGAGACGGCACTACAGGGAATTACGACCTGTACTAAAATGTAGATGCAGTCCAAAAAGCTGAAATATGAGGGGTACTTTGGTCACACTGAGTTTCGCGTAGATGTACTAGAGCTAGAGCCGATTTTTCATATGTCGGCCTATACGTTCAAGAATTTAGTCCGGCCACCGACCACCAAGGCAAATGTTCACAATGAGATATATACACTTCCATTATATCTAAGAAGTCAACAGTTATCACTTAGTTGAAGAATCTATGCATCTAGCCGACTTTTAATGCGCCCAGAACATGCTCAAAGCGATTTCCTTTCCATCGACCTATCCTAAATAGTTTTAGAATTTGAATTTGGCCGCTAAAGGTAAGAATGGAGTGTTTCTCATTTCAAGCGCACATAAAACTGGTATAAGGCTAGGGCAGATTTCTCCTCCTCTCGATCTCTGCAGGTTTTGCTGAAATTATTTTGAGGAAAACTCAGTTGTTTCTCGTGATTTCCGATAGCACAGTGTTCCGTGACAGTTTAAAAAAACTGTCATGTTTTACGCGCCGATCGGTGATGCAAATCAAAGCAGACTGTTCGCTTTTTTCTATGAATTTTATGTCTATTATAGATGCCTGGAAATGTACGAATATGACCACTTATGACGTGGTCCCAGACCGTCGTGCAGACCCAGTAGATAACTTTAAATCTATTACCATCTTGCATGAGTAGTGGGCAACTAGAGCTGTTTTTTTTCGCTCTGCAACAACTGTCCACTTCGGTTTACTATCCAGGATGAAACTTAGATACAGTGCACTCTTTTACAAATTCACGAGATGCTAATTAGTCTGAGTTGGATGATTCATGAAATCTTAATTCTTCTTGTAAAAAGGACCAACTCTCTTTTGCCCGGATTTACGCTACAGCTGCGTGTTTTGAAGAATGTTAGACAGTGTCTATAGGTATTTCTGACACATATAGATGGATATCGCCTGCGTAAGCTACAGCACAATATTCCGGTTTCCCTGAGATGGTAAATGGAGTGGATTTATGGAATAGGGAGGAAAGGCTGCTCCCCTTTGGAGATGCCTTGATTTACCAGGCTCAGCAATTATATTCGTTTTTTAGTTTTGCTCCTCGGCAGACATATTCCGCATAAATAAACAAATAAGACCAAATGTTTCGTGTACACTCAACGCACATGAAAGATTTGCTTTCCTCACCAATATGCCATCCGTTACAAAACCTGTAAGTGCTTGAATTTCCTGCTAGAAGAAATTGTCACAGAAGGTTTCAACCTGAAGCTCTGGACACCGTAATGCTTTTGTCGTACCAAATGTAAAGTATTCGTTCGTTAGAAATGTTGTTACTGATCTCCAATTTAAATTATGATAATAAATCATAGACCTTAGTCAATATACATTCGTACTCACTTATATTCGTCCTTAAATTAAGTAAAGTATTTATGGAAAAATTAAAAAAAAAAAAATATTATAACGAGGTCGCAAGTAACGATTGCAGTCCCAGTAGAAAATTCATTTCAGCATTGAGAATTAAATTTAAACAAGGCAAAATCGATACTCCTGCAACTGGTAGTAGTATCCGTGTACCTACGTCCTACACTTACCCTATATGGGGTTGAAAATTATATTGTAGACCATCAAGTAGGCACTTGCAGACGACTGCATATAAAACACCTAAAACGACTGCAAATGGGATGAACGTAGATACACGTATTGTACATCGTGATGTTATGGATTTTATGAATTCCAAATGCAATTATTTAAGGTCAAGTAGAAGGCGAGAGTAACCTAAAAACTCATTTCGAAAGATTGAGTACGTACTCATAGTAAATAACTAGAACAACATAATCACTTTATATACATACGTGTATGTATGATATAAGCAGATGCACGTGTTAGTGTCTTTCAATTTCTTTAGTGTAGAAATGGTATTATAAGAAAGGACTTGAAATACTAAGAATCGTATTCGAAACAAGAGATGTAGTTAAGTATGCACTGCTTGAAAAGATTTATGAGCAGGGCATCATTAAATGAAGAACCAGCAGGATATGATGTCACTGGAGCAAGTCTCAAAATCGCATTCTGCTCCGATGGATCAGCTCTAACACCCTAGGCTGCTGCATGCCATAGACTGGCTATGAATTTTACGTGTCATAGACTGGTAAATTTTACAAAAACCAGACGATATATTATAGATAGTCCTGGCCCAGTTCTATACCCTCTTCAAATAACCCAATGCGCATAAGTACATGGTGGGTAGGATTTAACGAATTTTACGAAAGGAGAAGGAAAATCAGGGAGAAAAGAAAGAGAGGTACCGACGTACGTTGGTTTTAAATGTTTGAAGGTTATAATGACTAGGAAATAAAGAGCTAGGCAGGGCATTCCATGAGCGAGTACGTCCGAAAGTGGGCTTGAGCGTGTACTGATGAGCAGTCATATCGAGACGGGTGTTACGGTTAAAAGTTTGAAGGATCGGAATGCTACTGGCCTTTTCTATGGAGCACTGGTATTGGGAATAGCGATAAAACCGAGTGCGACAGGAGGCATTACGTCGGTGTTCGAGGGTGTCCATCATATGAGTGATATTAGTATCACCTACAAGTTTTATAGCACAGTTTTGAATCCTATCTAGCAGGTGCAACAATGTTTTGGGCCCCCCTCAACTAGATGTGGGCATTGAACTCCATTCTTGGGCGGATAAAGGCCTTACTGTATATATTGTGGCCAGATCAGAGGGGTTGAAATATATCTTACATTGCTTGAGGAAATCTAGATATTACGCGGAATTTTTTGACGACACCGAATATGTGGTCATTCCAACAAAAGTTGTCACTGACACACATACCAAGAATGGAAAGTTGTTCGATTTCGACGCCATTCATGAATAATGGCTGGGTGTTTAAATTTCTGTTTAACGACAGCAGACAGTATTGTCGTTTCGAAGCATTAAATTCCGCTCTGTTGATGGTTCCCCAATTAGTTATGCTGCTAATATCAGAATTTAATGAGCTTAACAACGCTGCCGTTCCCGTTCTACAGGCAAAGAGCAGGGACGTGAGCCAAGGAACGAATATGAAAATCAGAGAGTACTGTCATCAGCAAACGAATATTTTGGATTAGAAGTACCAGACAAGAGATTATTAACGAAAATTTACAAAAAAATGCCGGAGAGAGAACGGAGCCCTGGGGCACACCAGCATTTATTTTGGGAATATGAGACTTGAAACCATCCAAGATAATGTAAATTGAAGAACAGGGCCAGATGAGTGATGATCAATTTTGTCAAATGCTTTAGAATTATCAATTGCAACTCTCTTTCTCTTGCCAGAATGATATACGCTTTGGTTCCAATTTACAGTGAGACATGCCATTAAATCATCTGGATCTATTGCTACGAAAATCGTACTGACGGTCATGGAAACGTTTTCGTGTTTCGAGATATTTCATGAGCTGACGGTTATCAGCGATTCCATGCCCTTGAAAAGAAGGTACGTAAGTGCGATTGGTGTGTAGGGACAAATTCTGTTTTCCATCTGCTCAGAAAGGCCCCAACTAACTCAGTAGTTTTTTCAGCGTGGAAGAGCACCTCTTCAAAAGAAGAGAAGATATACCAGCTGCACCTGCGGATCTGTGAAGGTTAAGATCTTAAATACATCCCGTGCTGGTGGAAGGATGTGTAGCAATGAAAAATGTTTCTGAATGGAGGACAAACCAACATAGTAAAAGAGTACTACTACCTTGGTTTGCTTTTCACATAAAATGTAAGCCTGGAACTATGATTAAGTTGCAAACCACAAAAGGTTAAGACCGCGATAAATACAATATTGAGAACGTGTTTTGCTAACAAATATTGTACATTAGCTCATAGAAGTAAGTTTCGTGTCTTTGAAGCGGTCGCCGACTCAACTTTGTTGTACGCAGACCAGGTATGGGGCAGTAGTCAGTTTAAGGAAGTAGAAAAACTATTGAGGTCTTACACCAAAAGCACCCACAACTATGTCATAATGCTTGAGACTGGACTTTCGCCACTGGCTACAATATGTCCGAGAGATTACCGAGAAAACTGGCACTATAGTAGTTAGTACAGGAGCTGGAGAGACTTAGCGCACGAATGTATCTTTGAAAGATCTAAGCTCGTCTTGTGAAAATAGTTTAGGTTTCGATGTTTCTACAGAGCAATCAAAGTCATCGCTTACTTGAGAAGCACTAGATCCTTCAATTTCTTGCTCCTGACATTGTGGAAGCCGATGAAAAACAGGTATTGGAACGTCTTCTGAATGAGGAATTGGTCATATTGATGAAGAAATATTAGGATATTTGCATTTGTGGCGATTGTTTTTCTTGATGCCCACTATACTTGTCATACAGAAGTAACAGTCGTTATGATGATTTTTTTGTTCTCGCCAAAACATCGGTACTCCAAATTTCAAATATTTACGTGCACCTATCTCCCAGTGTCGCAAATGTTCAGTGCACATTTTACATTCACTATGAGGCGCCCACGCTTTACCTTGATTGCAAATTTCAAAATTGAAGTAAGCAAAATACAAGCGGATCACAGTGCTTTTTTATTAATTTTCGCTGATCTTTGAAAATATACTCTCCACAAATGTAACAAAACTTATCAAGGTCGTTAACACAACGTCTTAACTTACAAGCATAATAGATTTATTTTATCAGTGTTATTGTAAAATCGAATTAGGTTTAACACAAACTAAACCGCGAGGACAGTGGCGATTCGATAAAGTCGAGGAGAGCGTAGGAAATAAATACATAGCGTCTCTATAACAGAGCGCTTACAGAAGCTTGAAACTGCGAGGCGTCAGCGCTGATATGCAATTGGATAACGGATAATGGACTCAAGAAGTGTGAAGTAAATGCATACTGCAGCCTCAAACTTAGTTAGCTGTTTTAATTCCAATCCATGGTGTCATTTTTAATTTTAATTTTAATGGTTTCATTGAAAAAAGGCGCACAAGGCGATCTCCATATGTGCTGGTAGATAGTAAACTAGAGGTGGCAGGATAAAAAAAAACTAATGTATACCACCTTGATCACGGAATTTATACAGAAAATTAAAAATACAAGTTTATTCATCTAAATCTATATTGTCCCCTTCAAAGTAATCCCCATCGACTGCAACACACTTATGCCAGCGCTTGACCCAATCCTCGAAACATTTTTTATATTTGGTTTTCGGTATGCCCATCGGTGTTTCCTGCTATTTTTC
Source organism: Volucella bombylans (assembly GCA_949129095.1). Classification (NCBI taxonomy): domain Eukaryota; kingdom Metazoa; phylum Arthropoda; class Insecta; order Diptera; family Syrphidae; genus Volucella; species Volucella bombylans. The sequence goes on along the minus strand of OX422144.1, from coordinate 112,994,350 downwards.
CATTACTTACTTGCTCTCGAACGCGTTCCCCGTATTGGGTTTTTAATTCGATTGAACAGAAATAAGTCACAGGGAGCCAAATCAGGTGAATTCGGTGGCTGTTGGATGGTATTTGTTGCATTTTTCGTCCAAAAATTACGAATAATGATGGCACTGTGCGACGGTGCGTTATCATGGCGCAAAATCCACGAGTTTTCTGCCCACAATTCTGGTCTCTTTCGGCGAATTGCTTCACGCAGACGTTTCATAACGCCCAAATAATACTCCTTGTTTACTGTCTGGCCTTCCGACAAAAATTCATGATACACTACACAGTTGTAATCCATGAAAACCGTGACCATTGCCTTCTTTTTTGACTGAAAACGAAGTGGTTTTTTTAGTCTCGGCTCATTTGGTGAACGCCATTGACGTCTCGTCTCCAGTGTTGATCCATTTGATGAATGTGGGATCGGATTCAGCCTCGCAAATCATCTCTTTTGCGACGTCAACACAGTCTCTTTTTGAATGAAATTGAGGTCTTTTGGTACCAACTTTGCTGCTACACGGCGGAAACCCAAATCATTAATCAAAATGTCTTGGACGGATCCATAGGTAATGTTCAAGTCCTCCGCTATCTCTCTGATGGTTAATTTGCGGTTATTGACCAAAATTTCTTTTGCTCCATAAATGTTTTGTCGGTTTTCGATGTCGATTGTCTGCCACTGCGTTCATCATCTTCGATTGACTGACGACCACTTTTGAACCGCTCGTGCCACTGGTAAACGACCGTTTTCTTTAGAGAATCGTTGCTGAAACACTTTTCCAACATTTCCAACGTTCGCGCACCATTAAATTAATACAAGTTCGTTGTTGCAAATTTAAGTCAATTCTTAAAATTGTAAAAAATCGCCAACAGAGATATATGAACTCTTGGCTACGTAACTTTTGCAAATGTCAAGCTATGACGCTAAGATTTAGAGGGAATGTCAACAACAGATTTACAAACTTAACAAAAAAACAGAACTTAAATCGGAACAATGGGAGCGCCACACGGAGGTCCGGGAACTTTTTGACTAAGGTGGTATTATATGTATATGTTATCGGGTTTTCCAATAAGGACTTGACAACCTTTTTTTTAAATAAAACGCAAACCATTTGAGATATTTCAAAAACTTTATTATCGGCTTCAAGTACAATCAAAACATATGGCCACCACGGGCACGTTTGCAGCGGTCGATTCGTTGGACCCAATTTTCAACGACTCGGCCACACATTTCGACCGAAAAGGGTCGCTATTTCGCGTTCAATGTTGGCTCTGAGCTCTGGTAATGACTTAACGTAGCCCCACAGAAAATAGTCAAGCGGCGTTAAATCGCACGAACGAGGCGGCCAATCGACTGGCTCATTTCTTGAGATAACACGCTCACCATACATACTCTTCAATAAATCGATTGTAGCGTGTGCTGAGTGGCTTGTGGCATCATCCTGTTGAAACCACATGTCGCCCAAGTCCATATCTTCTAATTCGGGCCAAAAATAATCGGTGATCATGGCGCGATAGCGCTGACCATTCACAGTAACGTGACGATCGTTATCGTCGACGAAAAAATATGGCTCAATAACGCCGCCGGCATGCAAAGCCCACCAAACAGTTATTTTTTGTAGATGAAGTGGTGATTCATGTAGCACATTTTCACCCGACCAATAACGCATATTTTGCATATTGAGCCAAAAATGAGCTTCGTCACTGAAGATGATTTTGCGATGAAATTCATCATCTTGGCGCATCTTCTCCAGAACCCAATCGGAGAAAGTACGTCGCTTCAAATGGTTCATCGGCTTCTATTCCTGAGTCAGCTTGATCTTGTATGGGTGTAAACCAAGATCCTTACGCAAAATACGCCATAATGTGGTCTGAGCGATGCCCAATTCTTGAGAACGCCGTGGAATTGACTGATTTGGATCGTTTGCTACGAACGCCTGAACGGCAGCGATATTTTCGACACTTCGACCAACCCGTTTTTTCACTGACACGGCAACATCACACAACGAATATGTAGACTCAAATTTTTGCACTAAACTTGTTATTGCCTGTCTACTAGGGCGAGAATTACGACCGAAAATTTGAGTTAACGCTCTTAAAGTTGCAGTCACTGACTCCGAATTTCGGTAGAAAATTTTTATAATTTGCAGACGTTGCTCGTTCGTATACTTTACCATGATGAAAATGTTAAGATTACTGAATAAGAGTGAAAGAGTGCGTTCACAAACTAAATTCAAAGTTGTCAAGTCCCTATTGGAAAACCCTTTATATATTAATTTTCTTATCTACCACAGATTCAAACAAAGCTGCACCAATTTTGTTTTTTTGTAGGCTTGTGTAATCAACCGCATAGAGCAGAGCTACCAATCCTGTGTAGTTTATGTAACATGGCGCATATACATGCTCAAGGAAACAAGACAGCGCTATCATATCCACGACGAATGAAACAATTGTAAGGTAGTGCAAAGAATTATAACGGAAATTTTTTAAATACGATGCAAACACAAAGTGCAATGTATATTAGAAAAAAAGCAACAAGTAAAAAAAAAAACATTGCCAATAGGCAAACGGATTATTGCCATGCTTTTATCGATTTTTGATGTTTTCGAAAATTTTAGTAATTAAGTGAGCGATAAATTCGAATCCAATCGAAGTTTAAAATTTACAATTAGGTGCAGAACGTGGAAGGTAATCAAAATTTATTTGGAAACTGCAGACTTTCTAAGAGTTTCTGAGAGTTCTCTGGTCAAATCGCATCTCAAACGAGCAGCTCAAAATGAGAACTGGCCAATGATATCACTACACAGCGAAGGAAGTGGTAGTAGATCGGGGACACCTATCGCAAAGAATGCTCGATTATCTTAGAATCCTCTCCACAAGTCCGACAGAAGAACGAGGTGAGGTGTAGAATGCTTTGGAAAAAAATCGAGGACACTTGGTATGACAAAGTCACTCAATCCAGTAATAGCGAAGTTCATGATCAATCTGCAAACTAAAAACTGCGAAAATAGTTGTCCACCGAGAAATATATCGTGGTGTAGATCAGCGTAGAAGGAAGTTGAACATGATATCACCATATGAGCGAGCCCTAAGTACAAACCTTTTTCTTCCTCCAGAGGTTGGTGCTTTTACCTTAATTCCGAAGAGACAATACATTTAAAAATCTTTTTCAATTAGCATTATTATTGCAACATATTGAAACGTAGAAATCGTTTGTCCCTCAACTTGTCTAGTGTAATCACTTGGAAAAGATAAGTTTATTGACAAAAAGAAATCACGATCTTGCGTAAGATTGCACGTTTTAATGCAGCCTCGAGCAGTTTTACGTCATCGAGCACTTCTTTATCGCCTCCAACCTTATCGCATAGAACTTTATTTTTCACTTATATATGTACTCGTACCCACCTTACCGGACCGGACAAGGTGTATAAGAAGCAAAAAACCTCTTTCAGCAAAATTGAATTTAACTTAAAATAGATTCGTAAATTTCCAGTCATAAATGGCTTTGAACTTTAGATTTTGGATATTAATGAAAAAAACCGGAGAAGGGTACACAGCCAAAGATATTGTAGATAACAAAGCGGCATAATTTAATTGAATTAATTTGCAAAAAATGTACATACTCGTATAACGTTAATCCAAAGCATTTACGATGCGGACAATGGGCGTTAAATGTATTGAGTCACCTAAGGAAAACATAAATTAGGTATCTTCCAACCGTTGCGAGTACTTTTCCATCGTCTAATGATTTCGTCAAAACAACATAACTCTTTTAGAGGAGATATGTTACAAGTTGAAAAGATACAAATACGTTAACCCCTCCGACGACGGTAGTAAGCCGAAAAATACCCATCCGCCGCATTCTCAATCTCAGTGTGAGTCTCTTTCATATCGAAGGGTCTTCGGCCTTGATGTAAGCAAAAATGCGCTACTGGTATCGCGAAACTGAAAAATATCGCGCACCACAATTAATTGTTACAATCTATTACAGACCACTGGCGTTGGTTGCTGTCGTACGTGCGTACGGCACGAGTGCATAGTAGCAATTTGTTGACTTGTTCATGTGGCCTATCGGCTTTGTATGGTTTTTTGCGACAGTATTTAGGTGTATCTGTGAGTTTGCTTTTTTTTCTTTTTATAAATGACATTGATTAATGAATCATCTAATCGATTGAAGCATATGATAGGAAGTATTTTTAGAAGCAAAAGTGCTGGGGGTAGCTCTGTGATCAACTGAGATTAAATGTTTACCTTAGACAGGTGTTCCTCTTAGCAGGTTAGAATACCAAACTTCGTGTGTTTACAGTTCACCTTGTATCTATATAAGATTTGGTACACATTGTGTAGAGCCGACATCAGGATGTGGAGTTAATTTTAAATTAATTTTCCACAGGAAAATAGGGCATAATTGTTTTCTTAATGAAGCCTCTAACAACGGCACATACAAATTCATAGGATGTGCTCACGTAATTTTCTTCCTGTCTGCACTTGGTAGGCCGTAAAGTATCCATTGACCTACATACGGATAATGCTGAAATAAGTGAGAGTATATACCATAGATACTCTCCACTTATACGAGTACATATTCGTATGTGAATGCAGGCGCAAGTTTATGAAAGGGGGGTGTAGAACGATAGAGGGGGGATTAAAGAAATGATGTAAGATGTCCATGGTCCGTGGCCGATTCTGAATGGTGTAAAGGGTACATGTTCTAGATACAAGTACATACAGTTATAGTGTTCACGTTCATGGACTTTTTCCACAAGACCTACTACGTTTAGTTCCATTACCTTTTGCTGACTTTAAACAGGAAATAGATTGTGGAGATAGAGGAATAGAGGAAAAATTGGAAATTCTTTAATGAAGGTTGCTTCTTCAGGAATCTATGTATTGGAGGATACCTAACTTGTATTCCTCCCATTGATATAGGTCTTTGAAACGGGAGATTGGTTGTCGTTGTCGTTGTCGTAACTCCCATTAGGGATTGCCTTAAACCATAAAATGATTAGAGATGTAGACAAATTGAAAACAAGCTCTTAAGTCGACCTTGAAAATACTCTCAGGTGAGTAATAGACGTCAGTCAGTGTTAACTTTGTCTAATGGAAAAATTAATTCTTATGTCTCTGCACAGGAACAGGTATTACGTAAGTCGCTGGAGTAGCACTTAAGACTAGTTAATGTCATTGAATAATTTGATGAGTTGGTTTTTGAATTATCTTCACTTGCCACTACCTGCTTTTAAGCTGCTGTGTCTATAAAGACATCTGGGGGATACTTCAGTTCAGTTATTCCTTTGCGACTTTATTGAGCCTATGTTTGCCTGAAATATACAGAAGATTGTTTGCTTTAATGTGTTTAAGATGCTGCCAAGAATCTATCAACAACTGCAAGCTCAACTGCTACTCCTACCAAAATGGAAATCATGCCACAGAAGCACGGGTATAATGATAGGATTTACCTGGTGAAATGTACTTTTCTCGGAATTAACTGAACATGGAGAAAATGAGCGCCAGTCTTGACATGCTCTTTTACCTCTGGGCTCTGTTAATAGGTTCAAATCTCATTCCTGCAATACCGTCTCTCTATTTTCCTTAATAGCAACCTCTCTCAAGAGCTCGCGAGCAGCTCTTCTCCTACTATGCTCTGCGCGGTTCTTATTTCGCTGCCGGCAGTTGTTGTGAAAAGCCTAACACATTAGAGGCGGCGTCTTCAGTACTTACTCCGGGCAGCATAGGAAATCTTGAGAGATTAAGGGGCACCCGACTGGCAAAAGCTCCGGAGATATCTTGCGATTTTAGCCGCCCAATGTCAAAATTCCACACAGTATTTTCTTGTTTTGGAAATATTTGAAATATCCGCAACTATTTTCTGTTTTCAACAAAGTGCTGGTTCGAATAAATGTTCGCCCCTTGGAGGTTTTGAGAATCCATCATACTGTATGTGTGCCTTGCGTCGATCGCAGTGTTTTTAAACCTGTAGACGATTGGTTGAATGACAATACCGTCATATGAAGGTGCAGGGTATATATTTCAACAGTACCTCGAAAGATGCCTTCCGTCACGGGCTTGTTAGTTGAGGCTCATATTCACCCTGAACTGTAGTGACAAATAAGCAAATAAGTAATGCGCTTCTTTTAGGCTTGACTGAAAAGGGTTATTTACGAAGCTTGGGAACGAAGAATTTCTTGTCATCATTGGCCGTACTTACTAACTCGTATATTTTAGAAATGTTGTCGCATAGTCATGCTCACACAAAACTAGAAACACGCAGATTTCATCTTCAATCTGATGTATCAGCATCTCTTCAAAATAGATTTAGAATTACCATGATGTATTGGGCGGATCATTGTACAGTTAAAAAGCAATTATCTGATGCCTGCGATGACTGTTAAGGGAAGATTTTTCTGATGACTTCTTCAATACAAGCTTGAGCAGATAAGGCACAGATCGGGTATCGAGATAAAAGCTCTGAGTTATTAGAAAGTCATCACAGTTCGTGAAAGAAGAGGGCATCAAACAAAAGGAGTCGTTAGTTAGACAAATCTAGTTAGAGACTGCACCAGAAATTGGATATTGCGCCGTACTCTAGGTTGTAATCAAAAACTTGCAAAATGATGTCCAATATCAACGCCCCAGGCTACTGGACTGTACAATTTAGCTTCTTTCAAAGTAAGTCAATGCAAACGAGATATAATGTCTTCGGGTTTCCAACTCGAAAGGTACACCTATATTACAAATGAGAGTACGTAATCCAGCGTTTCCTTAAGGCCTTATGGTCCCAGAGCGAAGAAACAGCTATCATTCTGTCGCTTTCTGAGTTTGAGCAGTTTTCTAAGAAGTTGTGTAGGCAGGAGTAGGAAAATTCGAAGGCATTTCTTCAAGCCCTGCCACTTGGTCGTTTACCACATTCTGGTCACAATACTTTAAAGCAAAAATACAGACTTTTACTAGCTCGACTTTTCTTCCTTTAACTGAAACTTGAAAAATAAGTGACTGGGACTCATTCCTGGAGATCATTCTGTGACAAAATTATAGAAACCTCTGAGGCATAGCGGCTAAGAAAAATCCTCTCTACAAATCCTATGGTGCCTAGCTGTTTAAAAAAAAAAAAACGTCTCTTGGACAACCTCAAGTGATGGATCACTCAACCTGCTTCTGGACACCCACATTCCAGGTAGCTCCCTATTCGCGGCCAGTATCAACCCAAACTGGACTACTGCAACCGTGACCAAAATTCATGGTCTGATTACAAGAGACACACAGTTTTGGGCGCTGCATAGCTTCAAACCATACAAGACTGCTGGCCCGGACGGTATAATACCTGCCAAGCTACAAAGGTGCTCAGATATTATCCTGCTAGAGAATATCATGAGGAGCTGTGTAGAACTGATCCACATTCCACTGTCATGGAGAGAAGTCAATGTAGTTTTCATTGCCAAAGCCGGAAAATGTTCTTATGTTGTCCCAAATGACCTCAGACCTATAAGTCTATCATCTTTCCTTCTGAAAACTCTAGAACGATTGATTGATACCCATATACGAGCTAAAATTGACCCACGACTTTTGTCAGCGGCTCAAGATGTGGAAACGGCTCTGCATAGCCACATCGAACAAGAGTACACAATGGTAGCTTTCGTGGACATATAGGGTGCCTTTAACAACGTCAACACATCCGCAATCACGACTGCGCTGTCAACTCTGCAGTTAGACGACTCACTTGGGGAGTTGATAAGTCTTATGCTAAAGAGCAGGATAATCAACTCTAAACTCGGTGAGACTTCTGCTAAAAGATGTGTCAGCAGAGGTACGCCGCAAAGCGGTGTCCTCTCTCCCTTCTCTGGAACTTAGTATTTAATTAACTGCTGACATACCTGGATAAGCGGGTGGTAGCAGGGTGATTGCTTATGCGGATCACGTTGCTATAGCCATCTCAGGTAAGCATATTAATGCCATTAAAGAACTGCTTCAAGTAAATCTCAAATGATTAAACCGTTGGGCAGATCGCTGTGGATTGGAATTAAACACCCATAAAACTGATTCTGTTCTCTTTTCCAGAAAATACAAAATTCCAATTATAGACCCTCCTTCAATAAACGGTACCAGTTTAATATTTTCCGATACAGCTAAATATTTGGGTCAAATTTTTGACAGGAAACTTAACAGGCCTTAGATAATGCAGTCAACTGCAGCAAAACTAAGCAGAGTCCAAAGAACAGCATGTCTATGCATAAGCGGAACCCAACGTTCTACTTCCTCCGCGGCATTAGATCTTCTGTTCCACTTGACATTCCTCGATATCTTCAGCAGCCAAGTAGCTGCGATTGCAACTATTCGCCTTAAAGCGACTACACAGTGGACAAATAATTTATTTGGCCACGCTAATATTTTTAATGTATTAGGAATCCTCACAGAGAACATCGAGTACACCATACCTTAACTTTGGTTTGACAAAAATTTCCATGTAAGCCTCCCCTCTAGATCCTCCTGGGAGGAAGATGCTTTCTTGGAAGACAAGTCAATCCACTTTTACACAGATGGATCTAAAACCGATAGCGGGATTGGTGGCGTCTTCCAAATCACTGTAGCGTGTTCCAGGCGGAAATTTTCGCGATTAGAGAAGCTCTGTCTTAACTGAAGAAAAACATGATATCTGGACTCAGTCTCATTAAATTCTAAAACCGCCCTTGAATGCCGATCATCTCTTACAGAGATGGAACAGCAGTTCAACGTTCACCTTTGTTGGGTGCCGGGCCACAGAGACACTCCAGGGAATTGCAGGGCCGACGAACTTGCCAAAATTGCAACCAATCTACCTATTCTACCGCAAAAGGTATATCATAGGTATACCAATCGCTACGTTCAAACTAACATTATAGCTGGATGCCAATAAAATAACAGACCTTAGGTGGACTGTTGGACCAACATGTCTAGCGAACAAACAGATCTGGCCAAAGCTGGATCTGAATCGGTCTAAGCATCTGATCCTACTAAATAGGAAACATCTCAGTGACATCATAGGTGTCATCACTGGACACTGCCCTATAGGCAAGCATGCAAGATGGCTTTGCGCTTTTACAAACGATTTCTGTAGAAGCTGCATGGACGAGGAGCACAAATAAATCCACAAATAAAGTAACTGGAGAACAATATATATAAAACTGATGCTTCCAAAATATACGCCGAGAACGCATAACCCAGATAAACAGACTGAAATAGCACATCAGAATGAACAGCATGAAGTAATCATTTAATGTCTACTTCAGATTAAACAATCTCATGCACAAGACTGGAATAGCCTTCCCATCTTTCTCACTAAACTTGTGGTGCTCGTAGATATTGATAAACATATTTAGATGCAGATAAGTGACTACAAGGTGTTCCTGAACGAGTAACCACTGAACCAACACCGCAAATATTAAAATCCTATTCACTGTGACCAAAGGTTCATACTCGAAGAGAAACATTGAAAAATAATACAGCCGTTGTATCATCATGAAGATGTCTACGACTACCCCGAGAATCCTTACAATATATCGTAGTACATTCTCGCTCTTCTGCTATTCACAATCACTATTTTTCTAAACCGCTTAGGTCAGGTAAATACTCACACTTGAGGACACCATTCAAAATCTTCAGCAACAGATGGTTTTTGGTCCTCTGGTTGCTATAGATTTGCAATGTTCCGGCCCAGAGTTGAAACATGTTTATGAACAATAAGATGTTATCCTGTACCTGGGACGTCTCATCGTGTTTGCTGTGGATACCAAGGCGGATTTTTATGATATTGAAATACATCCACATCCCAATTGTTGTGCTGTAGGATAGTCAAATAACGAATTTTTAACTTTTTGTATTTGTTAAGGTTAGAATCGTAAACGAACTCAGAAGTGCCTAGTAGACGTGATAGGAAGAATCTAAACTCGATCCGCGGTGTTTGGAGTTTGTTATTTGACCGAGTTAAGTGCAAATACCCTCCCATGATTCCCTTGCCGTCGCTTAGGCAATAACGGCGCAAATGATCACTATTTTGTTGGATTTGATGGTTGGAATTAAGTAATTGGCTTCTTTATTTCAATCGGAATACATCGTGCATTAGGATTAATAGCACTTTACTGTGTGTACTTTCGGGTGATGATGATGATTTCAACGTAATGAAGGCGTTATAGATCCATTTTCGATTTGATTATGGATATTACGATGTCGTATTGGCTATAGGCCAGATAATAGACACGTTTTCGTTATGTCAGTTAAAAAAAAAAACAACCTCACATAGTTAATCCCACTAGTGGGGAATGAACGCATCTGTGGTTTCGGATGTTTAGGGTGTTTCCGCCCCTATATGACGAGCGATCCGAAAAACTGATAACTATTACCAACTAAACTTGGCCAATTTTGCAACCAGGATTTAACTGCTGCAGACATAAGTTACGAAATGAATCAAAGATAGCACAAACTCATCGACTCTCAATCAACTCTCTCTGATTCGGTACTTCCACCAGTAGCACTGCCGAACTCATTTCAGGAAGATGGAACTTATTTTATGCCACGATGGGGCAGTAGCAAATGCAACGTGGGAGGCAATAATCTCCTGGACTTCACACTGTCGTGTGACCTGATTGACAGCAAGTAATCGAATGAACGCTAAGGAGATTATCAGAAAGTATTGGACTATCGGAGGTTTCCATGTCAGACCATAGGTACATCGAATAAAGGATAGGATGCGAGGCCCCAGGTTTGTTGAAGAAGAGGAAACCGCGATAAACCAAATAAACACACTCACCTATTGTTTTGAGCTAACTTGTTCAGCCAGGAAAAGCTCCTACAGACCGAGAGCTCTAGGGCAAAACAAAAATTTGCAGCGAGTACGTAAGAAAATCCGGAAAAAAAAGAAAGCCTAGAAAAATCATTTAAAACTAATTCGTAGGAAGTCTGGAATCTTTACAGACCAAAGCAGTGCGAATACAGGAGCTTATTCGAACTTCGAAGAATGATTTTTGCGTAAATATCTAAACACTTGGTGAAACCAGTAGTAGATCAGGCAAACTAGAATCACTCAGAAAATCTTATGGCATGAGTCGGACGCAGACACTCTCTGTGTCATGATTGAGATTCACTTCCAAGGTAACCTAATCAGAACCAGCTCACAACCAGCTCCTATCAACGAAGCTGCAAGTGACTAACACAACACGCCCCAGCTGGTATCTATCATTGGTAGTGATCGGAAAAGATGCCTATAAGCTCGCAAATAATATGAAACCAATCATGATAATGAGCCTTGAGAGAACGTTTGGGTCTCTCTTTACGATATGGAGGTAGTGGACTGGATAGTATTTAAAGGCATCACCATCCATTTCTCCAACGAGGCTAAGTATTAGGGTGGCATCTCGGATAAGTGTTCTTTGTTTCAACACGCACTCTAGTGTTGTGAGGAACTTGCGCGTTGACTATGCCGTATAAAGCAGCAACACCAGAACTCATGTTGTTGAACAAATACGAAATCAAAATCCCTGTGCCCAGAAATGGTTTCGTCCAGAATCTGAGCCAGGAAAGGAATGTATTCAGGTATTCTGGAAGACAAAAACGTTCGATTTTACTCCAGGAAAACTTGCGAATGTCTTTCAACCGGTGATATATGCAACCCGGATGGCATATGGCAGGAGAAAGGAAGGCTTTACTGAACACAGTCGGAAGGCTGAATTCACTTAGGCTTTTTTGGATCCCCGGTAATAATGGGATCACGGGAAATGAAATGGTCGATAAACTTGCTAGACAAGACTCAGAGGAGAGTTTTGCAGAACCTGAACTTGCCTAAGTGTTGATTACGTTGCCGTTTACGACTTCCATTGATAGTTCATGTGAACATACCTGTAGATGACATGACACTCCAGGTTGCTGGCAGATCTAATGATATACGTCCATAAGAGGTCAGCAGCTTTCCTGATCTCCGTCAGTAGAAAAGACTGCAGGCTGCTTACAAATGCCCTGACGGGGCATTACGCTTTTGCTAAGTACCAAAGTGTACTGTGGATAGGTGGCACAAAATCCTGTGTGATCCGAAATAGCATTTGGGAGAGTGCGCACTGCTCGTTTAAGTGCTAATTGGTGAACCTTTTCTTGGCGCTCTATCAACAAAAAGTGGAGTATTTCCACAGAGCCTCACAACATATCGTAAAAACTTATTCTGACTATGTGCGCCGGTGTGGTGGCATTAACTCCGATAAAACTCCTTAGTCTAGCACTAGCTCTGTATCAGCGCATCATGACAAAACGTCGAGAAAACAGAAAACTTGGAAATATCGCAGCTGCACATCGAAAGGATTTGAGTAGCATTAAAATGCTTGCACACAGCGTGGGTCAAATAAAATCATCGAGGAAAGAAAGAGAGGCACCGATGAACGTTGGATTTAAGTGTTTGATTGTTATAATGACTAGGAAATAAAGAATAAAGGAACGTATCACGATATTTTAGAACGTTCGAAAGTGGGCTTGAGCGTGTACTGATGAGCATTCATAGCGAGACGAGTATTACGGTTATTGGCGATTCCTATGGCGCACTGGTGGTGGAAATAGCGGTAAAACAGAGTGAGACACGAGACATTATGATTCATTTCGTACCACATATAATCTACGCAAAACCAATTGGCGGAAGATCCGGAGTTGTCAGTTCGAATTCGTTCGCTACAATTTGACTTACTCGTATGAAAGTCTAGTATAACGAAAATTTAGCGGCAAGATATCGTCTTACATCTTAACTAATCCAGCTGGTGCAGGAAATTAAGCCTCGAGAGCATGGCGTAAGACGGTCATTCGTGAATTGGGCTCCTGAGCAGCAAAACAAGAAAAATCGTGTTTTGTGACGAGCTTCCATTACGAGGTTCCATTACACCGGAACGGTGGCAATTGGTCAAGTTGAAGCTCTCGAGCAACTTCTTGGCCATCATGCGGGAGAACCCAGGACCACCTCCTATCACAAGCGACGCTGGCTGGCACCAAGGCCATGTCAAGCTCATCGCTTGCTCCAACCAGAGATCTCTCGATCTCTTCACCAAGGCCATCGATGGTTTAGGAGAGGTTTGGCCAGGTGCAAAACTCGAGGTCGTATCTAAGGAAGACATTCCTAGTAGACCTCGAACTCGTACCTGGATTCCAGCCGAACCCTCCTCTCCAGGAAGTATCCTGGAAATCATCCGGCTCAGCAACCCGACTCTTCCGACTCATGACTGGAAAGTCGCGAAACTGGAGGAACTAAGGGGTTCTTATAGATGCGCGTTAATTGTGATCAATAAGGAATCCCTTAATCCTCTGGCGCAGACGAAAGGCATGATTCGGTTCGGATTCGAGTCAATTCACTTAAGGGTGTACAAAAAGGATGAGCTGGATGCTGATAAGCAACCTCCTCCTCCTTTAACACCCGATATCACAACCTTGGATCTTGGAGCGTCGATATCCTTTCCAGAATTGGATAGCGACGACTCCAATCTGTCCGAGGTGACTACCAAGCCGTCGGTCTCCTCTTCTGACACATTGTCGGAAATGGAAACCGATGACGAAACAATTAGAGGTTCTACACGATCAGAGATAGAAGATGAGCTCTTGGGCACATCTTCAGAATCGGAGGACCTCAACTACACCGTGGTGGAGGCGACTCTGGAAGACTGTAGCAATGATACGGTTTCTCCAGATTAATCTCCACCACTCAAAAAAGGCTTCGGCCGCACTCATTCTGCGTCTTTCCAAAAGCGCAGAAGACATAATTCTAATCCAGGAACCATGGATTGCAGAAGGCGTGGTTCGTGGACTTAGGACACCCTCATACGTTCCGCTCTATACAAGAGACAAAGGCAAGATTAGAACTTGTATATTAGTGAAACGTAGCCTTAATGTATTTCTACTTCCCAACCTCAGTGACCCCGACCTAACCGTTGCCAGATTAGAGACTGCCAAAGGCTCTTACTGGCTGGCATCGGCTTACCTTGGCCACGACCAAGTGGGCCCTCTCCCTGGTGATAACCTAGAAAGGGTGGTACTGGAAGCGGGAAGGCAAAAAACTGGCCTCATAATCGGATGTGACGCTAACGCACATCATACGGTATGGGGCAGTACCGACATCAATGATAGAGGTGAGTCACTTTTAGACTATATCTTAAGTACTAACCTCTTAATTTGCAATATTGGCAATGAGCCCACTTTCATAACAAAAAACCGACAAGAAGTATTAGATATTACTCTTGTCTCCGACAGCATCACCCAAAGGCTAACAAACTGGATGGTATCGTCTGAACACTCCTTTTCAGACCATAGATACATCCAATTCAGTCTGAGTGATGCTCCCCCCAGCCAACCAGCTTTCCGGAACTATCGGAAAACTGATTGGACAAAATATAGAGGAATACTGTCGGAAACGATATCCTCTAAACTATCAAGTCCCCCGCGTGACACCAATGAGCTCGACATGAAAGTCAGGGAATTTACTCTGACTCTCAATAAGGCTATGGCCGCTTCCTGCCCTCTTATTCAACCAAGAGGCAAGAAAAAGCCACATTGGTGGTCATCGGCACTAGGACTGCTCAGAAACACCTGCAGAAAACTTTTCAACGCAGCAAAAAGCACAAGAAAAGTGACCGACTGGGACTCATATAAAGAATCCCTCAAATTATACAAAAAAGAACTGAGGAAGGCAAAGCGACAATCCTGGAGGTCATTCTGCGACAAAATCACAGAAACCTCTGAGGCTTCGCGGCTAAGAAAAATCCTCTCCACAAATCCTATGATGCCCAGCTGTTTGAAAAAAACCGATGGCTCTTGGACAACCTCAAGTGATGAATCACTCAACCTGCTTCTGGACACCCACTTTCCAGGTAGCTCCCATCTCGCGGCCAGTAGCAGCCCAAACAAGCCTACTGCAACCGTGACCAAAATTCATAGTCTGATTACGAGAGACAAACTGCTCTGGGCGCTGCATAGCTTCAAACCATACAAGTCTGCTGGTCCGGACGGTATTATACCTGCCGAGCTACAGAGATCCTCAGATATTATTCTACCAGTGTTGGAAAATATTATGAGGAGCTGTGTAGAACTTATCCACATTCCACTGTTATGGAGAGAAGTCAATGTAGTATTCATTCCCAAAGCTGGAAAATGTTCTCATGTGGTCCCAAAGGACCTCAGACCTATAAGTCTATCATCATTCCTTCTGAAAACTTTAGAACGACTGATTGATATCCATATTCGAGCTAAAGTTGATCCAAGACTTCTGTCTGCGGCTCAACATGCCTACTGTAAAGGGAAGTCGGTGGAAACGGCTTTGCACTCTCTGACTAGCCACATCGAACGATCCCTACGATATAAGGAGTACACAATGGTTGCTTTCCTAGACATAGAGGGCGCCTTTAACAACGTCAACACATCCGCAATCACGACTGCGCTGTCAACTCTGCAGGTAGACGGCTCACTTGGGGAGCTGATTAATCTAATGCTGACAAGCAGGATAATCAACTCCAAACTGGGTGAGACTTCTGCTAAAAGATATGTCAGTAGGGGTACGCCGCAAGGCGGTGTCCTCTCCCCCCTTCTCTGGAACTTAGTGGTTAACGAACTGCTGATATACCTGGAAGCGTGTGGTAGCAGAGTGATTGCCTATGCGGATGACGTTGCCATAGCCGTCTCAGGAAAACATTTAAATACCATTAAAGAACTCCTCCAAGTAAATCTTAACAGATTAACCTGCTGGGCAGATCGCTGTGGATTGGGAATAAACCCCCATAAAACTGATCTTGTCCTCTTTTCTAGGAAATATAAAATTCCAATCATAGACCCTCCTTCAATAAACGGTACCAGTTTAGCTTTCTCCGATACAGCAAAATATCTGGGTCTCATTTTTGACAGGAAACTAAACTGGAAACCTAACATTCAAGAAAGAGTCAATAAAGCTACAATAGCTTTATTCTCTTGCAAGAAAGCCATTGGGAACAAATGGGGCCTTCAACCTCGCATAACCCACTGGCTATACATCTCGGTCATAAGACCGATACTTACTTACGGGGTGGTTGTCTGGTGGACGGCCTTGGAAAATGCAGTCAACCGCATTAAATTAAGCAGAGTCCAAAGAACAGCATGTCTATGCACAAGCGGAGCTTTGCGGTCTACCCCCTCTGCGGCATTAGATATTCTGCTTCACTTGACACCCCTCGACATTTTTAGCAAGCAAGTAGCTGCGACTGCAGCTATTCGCCTTAAAGCGACTAAACAGTGGACAAATAATTCATTTGGCCACGCCAACATTCTTAATACATTAGGAATCCTCACAGAGAACACCGATTACACCATACCTGAACTTTGGTTTGACAAAAACTTCCATGTAAGCTTCCCCTCTAGATCATTCTGGGAGGAGGATGCTTTCATGGAGGACAAGTCAATCCATCTCTACACAGATGGATCTAAAACCGACAGCGGAGTTGGTGGCGGTGTTTTCTCAGATAAGCTAAATCTAAGCCTCTCTTTCCGCCTTCCAAATCACTGTAGCGTGTTCCAGGCGGAAATTTTGGCGATTAAAGAAGCTCTGTCCTGGCTGAAGAAAAACGTGATATCTGCAAAGGATATCCGCATATTTTCGGATAGTCAGGCCGCCATCAAGTCCCTGGACTCGGTCTCATTGTGTTCTAAAACTGCCCTTGAATGCCGATCATCTCTCATGGAGATGGCAGAGCAGTTCAACATTCACCTCTGTTGGGTGCCGGGCCACAGAGACATTCCAGGGAACTGCAGAGCCGATGAACTCGCCAAAATTGGAACCACTCTACCTATCCTACCGGACAAAGGTAGTATAGGTATACCAATCGCTACGTGCAAACTAACATTAAAGCTAGATGCCAATAAAAGAACGGACCTTAGATGGACTGCTGGACAAACATGTCTAGCAACCAAACAGATCTGGCCAAGGCTGGATCTGAGTCGATCTAAGTGTATGATCCTTTTAGATAGGAAACATCTCAGCGCCATAATAGGTGTCATTACCGGACACTGCCTCATAGGCAAGCACGCAAGAAGGCTTGGCGCTTTTACTAACGATTTCTGTAGAAGCTGCATGGACGAGGAAGAGGAGGAGACGATCCCCCACTTACTCTGCACATGCCCAGCTCTCTCTCAGAGAAGGAAGCTTCACCTAGGAGCTTTCTTCTACAACGACCTAAACGATCTAGAAAAAATAGACGTTAACAGTCTCCTACGCTTTATTAAAAGCTCAAACTGGTTCCAGTAGTAAGAAGATCACAGATCCACGTGGCATCACAATGGGCCAATAGGCCTAAGTGGGTTGGTATTTCCAACAGCCACTCTTACCTAACCTAACCTAACCTAAGATCCGGAGTTGTCAGTTCGAATTCGTTCGCTACAATTTGACTTACTCGTATGAAAGTCTAGTATAACGAAAATTTAGCGGCAAGATATCGTCTTACATCTTAACTAATCCAGCTGGTGCAGGAAATTAAGCCTCGAGAGCATGGCGTAAGACGGTCATTCGTGAATTGGGCTCCTGAGCAGCAAAACAAGAAAAATCGTGTTTTGTGACGAGCTTCAGATTTGGCTCAATGAGTATGAGGACAAGCTAAATCCAGAAGACTTCATTACATCCGCAAAAGTGCACTGTCTTCATGCTGGAGGCATCATCAGTCCTTTTTTTTAACAAAAATGAAGCCGAAGCTCGCGTTACGGTCAATGGCCAAAGTTACCTTACAGTAATCAGTGATTATTTCTTTGACAATATGAACGCGCTAAGTGGCACATTACACCGCGTATTCGACTGGTGAATTGACCACTGAGAATTGATCACCCCACTTCACCCTACTTCCCGTGGGGCCATGAAAAGTCGTTGGATAAGCTGCAAACCATTTAGGCTTGAGAAGCCAATATTCAACGAGAAATAGAGCCTCAAATGTTCGAAAGAATGGCTCAAAGTTAGACCGACAGGATGAGCTTCGTTAAAAATACCTAAGAAAGTGTTCAGAACTTAACATAACAAAACAACCATTCTTCAAAATGAATAAGTATTACTGATCCAAACTCAATTGTTGTCGTGTTGTCCTTAGATAACCATTTCTTCCTTTTGATGTTAGCCAAATTTTGAAACCATCCTCTTTTGCATGGACATGCCCTCTACGCTACACCTACTCTGGATGTGGAAGAGCAATGTTATAAGTCAAAGATAAATCAGGTTGCAGGATCTGGAAAGCTTTAGCCACTATATCCTGAAAGTCTATGTGTAAGGGAACAGTAACTTGTGCGCATGGCTCATACACACAATGCCATCGTACAGGATGGCTATAAGGAGCGTGTAAGACCCATAAAAGAATAAGAAGTACAAGTAGAAAGGATATCATATCTGAAAGATTCAATAATAAATCTAGTGGCGAGGCAATATCAGAGAGCGCCAAATAGCCCTGGTCGACATCTTTAGAATTAATTTTGATCTGTTGTGATACTCATGTACTCCTTCTCACCTAAGGTCATTTAAAAACTAAGAGCCGAGTTCTGTGAGCCAGTAACTTGCAGTATTTGAACAGTTTACTTTTCACAGAAACGCACTAAACCGAACATCCTTCAAAAACCACTTTTTCTTCAAACCGATTACTTGGAAAGCTAACACCTTCGGGTTTAAGTCTTCCGGAAAAGTGGAAGAATAGGGGAAATGCAACAATTTCCACATAAAACATTATTTAGGGCGAGGCCATCACCATTCAATTGCAGAGAAATTCTCATTTCCCGGTCTTTCTAGGTCATTTCCACTTGTGTAGTTGTTGGCAAAAAAAAAAAAACTCCACTTCTATTGTAATTACTTACAAAGCAAACACTCGGAATCATCACTTGTACTCTCTTTTTTGAAAAATTAAAATCCATTTCAATCTGAAAAGTACCCACCCAAATTGCAGTGAAAATATGCTGCCGGTATATGCTAATATTCACTGCTCATGATGGCTTCGGACACGCATCACAGATCAAATTGATTCCACATTCAAGTAAAAACCTCGGCCATTACTACATACATATGTATACTCGTATCGTACTAAGTGAAAATGGTGGTTGGAAACATGACAGAAAGAGCTATCCACCCTCTACATACGCCACACTCGTACACCGTGCATGCCACTTTATAATCATTAAGCCAAATGTAATTGGTAATTATCCTTTGACGAGCCGTTTAACAGGAGTGGCGCCGGTGAGATACATATTTTGGACAAACGATAATTTATGCTTGATACGCCAGATACGAATATGCTCGTACAGATGCATACCTATAAAATTTTGAAGCATAAAGCACCACACCTCGTCGTCATCGTTAAGCTTCACATTAATCAACGTTCTGATAAACATCAGCTCAGTCCCATTCCCTCATCTGTCCGGTTTCAGCACGAAAGTGAGATTGATTTGGAAAATCAATTTCTACCACAAACATGCACAAACAATTCTGATGTCTAAATTCTGTACTGAACCAAAAACGAAACATGCACTTAGCATGGATACTCATAAGTGAATTAACTTAATTAAAACTGTCCGTCCGATAGTACGCCCGTTTGTCCGTCTGTTCTACTGTTTGTATTGAGTTAATGTTTACATATGCACCCTGCAGACAGTTTTAATTTTTGCATACCAAGGTAGCACTAGGTAGACACAGATACTTTGTACGAGTCTCCTCAGATCAGACCGGTGCTTACCTCCATTTGCTTCGCCCATCTCAGGTGTATTGTAATTGGGGTGTGTCCGTTTATTTATGTTTGCGTTTGTGTTGAGGTCTGTGGTTGTTTTATAGTACAATTTGTTCTATTTTGCTTTTTCTTTTTTTTTTCATTTTTATCATAATTCTATTTGAACATGGAATGTTTACCATCCTTTCAATGGGTGAGCAAAATAAATGCAAGTTGTGTCAGTAGCAAATAACTCAAATGTTCAGAGGACTTTTTTTTGACACTTAAGTCGCTGTTTTTTAACAGTATGTGCTGCAAGCGTTGTTGGATTAATTTGCAAATTCTTAAGAACTAACTCACCATTTTGGGATTCCAAGTTCAATTTAAGGGTTCTTACCTGAAAAGAGAAAATGGAAACATACTCGTATGTTAGTATCAGGTAAAGTTAGTGGAAAGTACAATTTAAATGGAGTGAACAAATGAATAGGTATTTGCCAAGAAGCCAACTAATATTTGGCGGTAACTACTACTACGGAATAACCAACGCGCAGCGCACTCGTTTGACCGATTTTCATTCGTTTCATTCACTACTTCCAAATTTTTCGTCGTAGAATGACATTTGAGGTTTTGATTTCATTTTTCCTTCTTAAGCAACAATGCATCAAAGAACTTTGGAAATGTGGGAAAGTGTTTTGGGAACGATGATTTAAGGAAAACAGTGGCTTACGATTGGCATGCTCTCTTCAGAAATTGATCGAGAAGCTATCGATGTTGCCGGCCATTCTAGCAGACCATCAGCATCACCAAATGAGGAAAACATCAATGAAATCCAAGATTTGCTAGTCGTAAACCCCAAATTGACCATCAGAGAGTTGGCAGACATGAACGAGATCTCGGTTGGATCCGTTTATGGTATTTGAACCAAGCAACTGGGCTATAGGAAGGACTTGTATTTTCTGACATTGCAAAATACATGCTTTCCTAAGTTTACTCTGACCGAACAGTCATCAAACGCATCATTCCTGGTGACGAGATGACTGGTGACCAGACATCAAGCAAGTGAACGTGCTCCAAACGAACCAATTCCGAAAACAATACGTGCGTCGTTTTCATTCGAAAAAGAGGGCGATGCTCACTACAACGATGTTGTGCATCATGAATTTCTACCTAAAGGCCAGACTGCCAATAATGAGTATTATTCGGGCGTAATGACACGGTATGAATGAAGAAAATTGTAACGAAGGCCTCAAATGTGGCAGGACAATTCATGGATTTTGCGTCACGATAATGTACACAACTACAATCCAACGCCCACCAAATTCACATGATTTGGCATCGTGTGATTTTTTCCTGCTTAGCCGACTCATAGCACCGCTTCGGGGAACGCGTTTTGACAACCGAGAAAGGTCGCTGAGCACATACCGAGCATCGAGTGCCAGAGGTGTCCAATTTTTCATGATTCGGTCCAAAATGTGCGGCGTTATTCCGGCAATAGCGAGTCGAATGTTGGATTGTTCAAAGTGGTTGGCTTATTAGCGTAGACTAAGAACTTGACATAGCCCCAGAGAAAATAATCGAATGGTGTCAAATCGCATGATCGCGGCGGCCAATTGATGAACGCTCGGCGTGAGATGACCCAGTCGCCAATGGCATGGCATGTAGCGCCTACTTGTTGGAATCACTGCTCAGATAAATCAATGTCGTCGAGCTCTGACCACAGAAAGTTGGTGAACGTCACTCTATATCTGAGACCATTGACAGTAACTGTGTCTCCTTCCTCATTTCGAAACAAATATGGTCCGATGGTGCCGCCATGCCATAAACCCCACGAAACAGTCAATCTTTGCAGATGCATTGATGGTTGGAAGCACACTTATGGATTGTGTTCGCTCCAATAACGGCAATTTTGGTTGTTGATATAACCGCTGAGCCAAAAATGGGCCTTGTCCGAAATGATGATTTTGTGGCCATAATCCGGATCTCCGGCCAACGTTTCCAGCGCCCAATTAGCGAACTTACGGCGTTGTCTATGATCTTCCGGCTTCAATTCTTGTGTCAGCACAATCTTATACGGGTGTAGACCTGACCCTCTGGCGATGCCCAATTCAGCTGATCGGCGCCAAATCGACATTTCCGGGTCTTCTTCAATACTGGCTGTTACGGCGGCTATATTTTCTTCATCTCGCATCAATCTCTGCTGGTTGCTGTCTTAGGATCCAAAAGAGTGTACTCACGCTCAAACTTTTCCACGGTGCGACGAATTGCCTGCATACTGAAGCCATAATGACAACCGACCTCACGAAGTACTTCACGTTGTGTATTTACAACTGAGTCGGAATTTCGAAATTTTTTAATAATTTCCGCACATTCGGCAAGCGCAAAACGATGCATGATTAAACCTCACCCAATACTTTGACAGCTAGATGTCATTGGTAACTTCGACAACTGCTGGAACATACCTAACAATTGAAAAACTATCATTGCTATCTGGTGTCCCTATATATCAAAACCGTACTTAAAATAAGCTTGCTTTGAAATATGATTCGCATACACTCCATGATTCGCTATGTTTGATAGCTTCATCGCAATTTCCTTTGTGTTTAATGCACACTTCGATGCGATGACTCATTTTAAATACATTTTAGGAGTTGAGTTTATGAGTTCGGGATAGCAGTAACTCCTATATTAGTACGACTGAATCTTTGTCTGTTATTAAGTTATTGTCTGATAGCACTATCATCGGCGAAAAAAAAGAAGTCATTCCGGACTCGTTGATGTGTTGCTTCAGCTAACCAAATAATTATTTGCAAGCTCGTTACACTCTCCATAAGTCTCATCCCAAATGCCTCTCTGTTTACAATCAAAACGTAAGAGGGTTGCGAAGAAAGACTTCTATTATACCATCTGGAATTTATTCAAAAAATTAAAAATACAAGTTTATTCATCTCAATCTATATTGTCCCCTTCAAAGTAATCCCCATCGACTGCAACACACTTATGCCAGCGTTTGATCCAATCCTCGAAACATTTTTTACATTCGGTTTTCGGTATGTCAGTCAGTGCTTCCTGCGATTTTTCCATTACTGTCTCTCGGTAAAGATCCTTTTGATGAATGTGGTATCGGATTCAGCCTCGCAAATCATCTCTTTTGCGACGTCAACACGGTCTCTTTTTTGCACGAAATTGATGTCTTTTGGCATCAACTTTGCTGCTCCACGACGGAAACAAAAATCATTAACCAAAATGTCTTGGACAGATCCATGGGCAATGTTCAAGTCCACCGCTATCTCTCTGATGGTTAATTTGCGGTTATTGACCAACATTTCTTTTACTCCATCGATGTTTTCGTCGGTTTTCGATGTCGATAGTCTGCCACTGCGTTCATCATCTTCGATTGACTCACGACCACTTTTGAACCGCTCGTGTCACTGGTAGACGACCGTTTTCTTTAGAGAACCGTTGCTGAAACACAATATTTCCAACGTTCGAGCACCATTAAATCCGTTTTTTACGCAAAATTTAATACAAGTTCGTTGTTGCAAATTTAAATTAATTTCTAAAGTTGTAAAAAATCGCTAACACACACAGAGATGGATGTACTCTATGCTACGTAACTTTTGCAAATGTCAAGCTATGACGCTAAGATTTAAAGGGAATGTCAACAACAGATTTACCAACTTAACATATCATAACATAAAATAAAACAGAACTCAAATCGGAACAATGGGAGCGCGACACGCTGGTTATTCCTTTTTTAATCAAGGTGGTATAACTTAATACCCAGGTTCTGCCTTACGGTGTTTCTATACGGAGACCAATTCTAAAAGCGAATTATTTACCGAAGACTTTGACGATGCACAGTGGGTCAAGATACCCCAAAAACTGGAATCAATTCATATGATGGGCTAGCTATACTGCAAACAACATTTTTATGTAGGGATCACTTATTAGTTCATAGAAACACAACATTTGACTTTTTATAGTTTTTTTTTATTGATTTTTTAAACTTAAGAAGAAAAAATTAAAAAAAAAAGAAAATAGTTCCGCATTTTTTAGTAATACATATTTTGAAACTATATGTGTATTATAAATAATATAAGTTGTTTAAATTTACTCACATATATATTTTTAAAAAGGACACTAAAATTCGGATTCACAATCACTCTCACTATCATCGCTAATGTTGGAGTTAGAGTTCTCAGAACAACAAACATTTGGGGCAATGATTAAATCGAAAACTTATTTTGGAAATGATCTAAGCAGTGTTTTTGGTAGTTTTCTGAAGCTTGTTATCAGTGGATCTGATGTAATCAACATTAAATTAAAAATATCTTCATTATATTTTTTGCGAAAACATTTTCTTGAAAGGCTTGTTCCTGGCTTCCTGTGCTTCTTTAGACAGTTGGACTATCACATCCGGACCATGGATTAATAGCTTGTGTACCGTTGGAGGCATGTAATACCAAGGATAAAGTATCGAGTGTGAATACTCTGAACTTTTCAGAGTTTTCCACTTGAAATGGCTACCAATATGACATGCAATTTTTCAATCAATATCTTATCGACACCTAAGATTTCAGAAACCACATCCGCGTTGATGAAAAATCGTCTAGCAGTCTTGCCATCATTTGAGATCAACAATTAAACCTATTCGATCTCGGAACTTCTTTTGTATTCGAGCCTTATGTTTTTATCCTCTTTACGAACTTGCCATCTTTTTAGTTTAAGCCTATAGTCCACATGCAAAAGGCACTCAGAAACTCGAATCCAACAGTGCAGCACTGACAAACCAAAGAGCAATGCACTGGGATTGTAGGGCTTCAATAGCAGCTGTTCGATATTATTGAAGTCTTTAGAACTTGCACCGCCGATTTAACAACGCTTGTAAAGATGAGTTTATGTGCCACTTCAACAAGTTTTCCTTCAACGTTAACTATTGAATGGCAAAGGCTCTGAATTTGAGCATCTATTCTTAGCTTTCCAGATACCAAAACTTGTGTTGATTCTTTGGTATATTCACGTTTAATTGGACATCAGTGCCTGGTTGAAAGTGAACGCACTAACTCCTCTACTAATTTTGCTGCAACTGGATGACCCGCTGCTTTTAAATTCGCCTTTGGCGCAAATCCTAATTGCGAAGTTGGCACCTCTTTTCTTATTGTTTCTGTTTTGAGACGTTTGCTTCGATCGTTGCTTTCTTCAAACAGTTGCTCTGGGCAACGCCTCGCTGTTTTGACTATGTTACTTCATCAAAGAGTTTGAAGCCAATTGATGTCTGCAGCCAAGCCTCATTTTGTTTTTTAAAACGGATTTCATTCCCAACAGATTTTAACAATTTTTTACTAAATTTTATTGCAAATTGACAAATTGTATGATGGAGCTTTTTGACATTAACATTGTGGTGGTTGCCTCCAAAAATTCAAATTTTTCTTCAAGTGTTTGAAGCCCCGATACCTTCATGAGGTTAAACAACTCCATCCTTGTATAAAACAAATCGTTTGAATGCGAACCTACACGGAAATAACAACTTTTTAGGAATATTTGTGAAATAATAAACCACATTTGGTGAAGCAGTTGAGTGGGAAAAACTGAATAAAAAAAAGGAGCACATATGTATACAGAAGAAGTCAAACTATATTGACAAATGAAAATCTCGGTGTGGAAATCTACTTTTCCCTAGCAAATGAAAAAAGGACCTTAAGATAGAGAGGAAAATTTACAGCCTCGGAGTTCTATTCGCTATACATTTTCGCTATTATTCAGAACTCTTCAAAAAATCATCTACGATACATCATATTTTGAAGTTTTCTGCTCCTGAGTTCCTCTTTCAAAATGTAATCTTTACATCGGTTGCTGTTACATTCGTCCTTCCATGGATACCAGCTAGCTGTAAAAACGATTGATTGTGAACTTAACACTTTTGACCCCAACGATACTGTAATTTTTTGGGCGGCTTTAAACTACTAAAACTTCAATAGGTTCAGACTGGATGAACCCGAACGGCCACTAATACCACCTCTGAGAAAGAGATACTTTTCATTGACTGCTTTACCGCTTTTGGTCGATATCAATTAAGTGGAGTCTTCAACTGCATTGGTAGTCAACTCAATCTTGTTTTTACATACAACGTGATACAGATAACTTCATCGTTTCAGAAAGCAACCACTTTCCTTCTAAATTATAGGTAGATACCATAGTTACGACTAACCGCTCTCTCTGTCTCTCACTTTTTCATTTTTCAGCTTTCTCTATGATAACCCTTATCTATCTATAATGCTCTTCCATTCTCTTACACAGAGATTTCTATCTACTTATCTCAATCTGCACCTAAAAAAAATTCTCACATTCACCACCTTGGTACGACAAAAAATTACGCCCACTGCGCAATAAAAGAAAAAAGCTATGGTACTCTTATGTATCTTATATTATACTCCAGTACTGATTTCCCTTGCTGCCACTCTGACTATCGAATTCTCTGAACTTTGTCAATCCCTTTACCATAGTTATTTGAACCGAATGTGCCAAACCCTCATCCCCGATCCTAAACGTTTCTTTCAATTTATCAACATCAAAGAAAGACCGATAACTACCCATTTTAACTGAAGCTCTCCCGATCCCCAAGTAACTGCAAATCTACTTGCTGACTCCTTCAGCCAGTCGTTCGCCAATCATATCCAAGAACCTACCCATCTTTCGTCAACACAAGTAAGTAAGAAAATAGAAAATCTTTAATTTGACTACTCTACTGGACCTGATATGTAATACTTAGAAGTCTCTTCTGGAGTACCCCAAGGTAGCTATCTTGGACCCTTATTATTCATTATTAAAAGTTCATATATCTCCGTCTACGCTAACGACATGAAAATCTTCCGACATATCTCATCCCGCGCCGATTGTTTCCCGCTGAAGGATAATCTGGAAAGGTTTTCTATTTGGTGCCAAATGAATAGCAAGTGCCAAGCAATAACATACACTCGCAAGTGCCTTCCGACTCCCTCTCGCAATTGTTCAATCTAAAATCAACTCCTCCCCTGGGTAACTGAATTGCGTGATCTAGGTGTAATCTGTGATAGGGTACTCAATTTTCGTTCCCATATATGTGTATGTAGATAGTAATCATAAAAAAGCCAACTCTGCTCTTGGCTTTATCAATAGAAGGTCTAAGGATCTTTACATAACATTTATCTGCCCTCTTCTTTGGTACCCTAGCCAATTCTAGTCACGATATTACACAACACATATTTCTCGGGTAGAAGCTGCTCAAGGTAGGTTTCTCCGAATCGCCTTACGAGAACTTCCCTACACTGTTGACACGATCTTGCCATCATACGCGGATCGACTAAAACATATAGACATACAACCTTTCTGTGTAAGCCAAAAAGTTGCCGATATACTCTTTGTTCATCAAATTTTAGGCACCATTGATAGCTCTTCTATACTTCAATTTAGCTCGAACCAATGTCTACCATTCTACGGGAAGTCAACGATATCCAACCTTCGACATCCATCTCAACAAGCTGTCCCTAAGAAATTTAATCTCGTACAACTCCTCCCACCCCCTAGATTTAAATATAAGTGATTGTGAATGTGCCAAACCCTCATCCCCGATCCTAAACGTTTCTTTCAATTTATCAACATCAAAGAAAGACCGATAACTACCCATTTTAACTGAAGCTCTCCCGATCCCCAAGTAACTGCAAATCTACTTGCTGACTCCTTCAGCCAGTCGTTCGCCAATCATATCCAAGAACCTACCCATCTTTCGTCAACACAAGTAAGTAAGAAAATAGAAAATCTTTAATTTGACTACTCTACTGGACCTGATATGTAATACTTAGAAGTCTCTTCTGGAGTACCCCAAGGTAGCTATCTTGGACCCTTATTATTCATTATTAAAAGTTCATATATCTCCGTCTACGCTAACGACATGAAAATCTTCCGACATATCTCATCCCGCGCCGATTGTTTCCCGCTGAAGGATAATCTGGAAAGGTTTTCTATTTGGTGCCAAATGAATAGCAAGTGCCAAGCAATAACATACACTCGCAAGTGCCTTCCGACTCCCTCTCGCAATTGTTCAATCTAAAATCAACTCCTCCCCTGGGTAACTGAATTGCGTGATCTAGGTGTAATCTGTGATAGGGTACTCAATTTTCGTTCCCATATATGTGTATGTAGATAGTAATCATAAAAAAGCCAACTCTGCTCTTGGCTTTATCAATAGAAGGTCTAAGGATCTTTACATAACATTTATCTGCCCTCTTCTTTGGTACCCTAGCCAATTCTAGTCACGATATTACACAACACATATTTCTCGGGTAGAAGCTGCTCAAGGTAGGTTTCTCCGAATCGCCTTACGAGAACTTCCCTACACTGTTGACACGATCTTGCCATCATACGCGGATCGACTAAAACATATAGACATACAACCTTTCTGTGTAAGCCAAAAAGTTGCCGATATACTCTTTGTTCATCAAATTTTAGGCACCATTGATAGCTCTTCTATACTTCAATTTAGCTCGAATCAATGTCTACCATTCTACGGGAAGTCAACGATATCCAACCTTCGACATCCATCTCAACAAGCTGTCCCTAAGAAATTTAATCTCGTACAACTCCTCCCACCCCCTAGATTTAAATATAATTTAGATTTTAAGTTAATTTTGTCAGTTTTAAGTCTAGAATTTAAGCATGATTGTAATAAGCTGTCATAAACCTGTCCGGGTTTGACCCCGGGCCTGAAATCAAATCAGTAAAAAACCTTGAATGACGAGCAGAACAAACGGCCTTTAAAAGCGGATTTGACTACGGAGACTTCCGCAAGATAATCTGCATCAAAGTGAGGTCAGGCAGCATCAGTTCATCAAAGATTGGTTCTACGATCGAGGTCATAGTTGTCTTCAGTGATTTAAGCACCAAGTTGGGAAAGGAGGGTATGTTTACCTGACAGTTTACCAAGTGTAAGGCATGAATTTAACAACAAAACCACGGAAGTGTTCTTTTGTGTGATATCCAGTGCCGTTTGCATAAACGAAATTTTGTAGAGAACAAACAAAAGAGGTGGTCAAGCCATATTGAGAAGATAGATGTCAATGTGAGGAGACTTCCAAATCATCTTAAATGAAAGCGCATTGAAGGTTGTCCTCGATTACTGAAAATATATCTCAAACAACTTGCTGTGCACAACTGGAGACACCTAACCCGAGATACCATCAACCAGACAGAGTTACTGATTGTACCGCCACTTAGTAAAACAAAACTCTTTCACTTTTCTAATGAAGTTTAATATCTTGGAGTTACCCTTGAGCTCGATACTTGTCGTGAAGCTTCTGATGAAATTTCGACTGCTACAAAAAGTAATTCTTACTGGTCTAACAATTTTTGGGCAACACCATCAACGGCAACATCGTAGGCTTCAACTTCATAGTGCAAAGTCAAAGTCTGTCCATCTGAAAGTGGCAAACATAGTGGCTGATCATACAAAATCCAGATCACCGTCCATCTTCTTGAAGAGTGTACCATTTTGCGTTGAAAGCAAGAGAAAATTTGTCTGTTATTTGTAACAAGACGTTCTTGGTGTGTTAATCAACAACCAAATCTAAGAATCTTGTGCTAGGAGCCAGGAAGTACATAGTTGCGGTCGAATGAGAAACTCTGAAGAGTGTGATTATCATATGATGGTGTCCTTTATTTTGGCTTTGATATGATTAATTGAGGCCCACTCAATTGCAGTGTCTCATACATGATTTGACTTCGATCTCAAATAGAAAGGTTTTAATACGAGTAATGCCGGCATTCACAAGTTATGCATATTCAACCAAACCCTGATGATCTACTGGAAAAGAGTTGCGAAGTTATTGAGTATATAGCATCACCGAATAATCCAGACAACTTGGAGTCTTCTTTAAGTCAAAACAGATGTCAAGTCTTGTCATGCAATCAAATAATGCTTGGGTAGATAAAAAAAGGAGAAAATTCGAATCAGTGGCCGGACACCCATTTTCAGGCTTTTTGTTGACTTAGGAGCATATCCTACCTTGCTTGCAGCGCAACATTTCGGGGTGTCCGGTCCGGTCTTTAGCTAACTGATTCGAGTTTCACACACCAAGTCGGTTGAGATCCCCTTCTACTGTCACCGAAAATGAGGTCTTCCTCTAATGCGTTGTCCCTTCGTGTTACATTCGAAGACTCTTGTTGTCCATTCGGTCTACATGTCCTATTCATCTTAGGCGACTGATGCACAGTTTTCTGATTAGGTCGATGTCACTGTACAGGTCGTATAACTCGTAGTTGAATCTTCGCCTCCATGGTCATCACGTCAACGCAAACGGGACCGAATATTTTTCGAAGGTTTTTTCTCTCGAAACGAGTTCATGCTTCAGCGCCATAAAGTAGAACTGGGATGATCAAAGTCTTATTTAGAGTCTTCTTAGTTTTTGGGGTTCTAACCTTACTACTCAATGCCTTCGTAGCCCAAAGAAACAGCGATTGACAGGAGTGATTCTTCGTTTTATTTCTGCTGCGGTGTTGTTGGCAGAATTTATAGCAGAGACGATGTAGACAAAGTCCTTTACTACCTCGAAATTATAGCTGTCGATTATGACATTCTGGTCAATTCAACATAAGAGTATCGTACCTATCTTGGTGATCATTCCCCAACTAATAATCAGTCCCTCTACAAACAATTAGCACAATTAGCCACACTTGGATCACTGTAAACAAAAAAACACTCCTCTGGATAGTCCTGGACCAACATGTAGAAAGCGAATTAACGTCTCGAAACTTACCAACTTTATGAATGGAGACGGTGTTCTAGGCAGTCAAACCTAAGGACTAGACATTGGGCGTAATTAAAGGGTGTCCCAAATTCAAGGAAGAATTGAATTGTAATGAAGCCACGGTAGACACGCTTCGCAATTTTCGTACAAAATATGGTCGGCATAGTGAGCAATTGACTCAAGAACTGAAGCGTACTGACCACGCACAGCGCGAAGAGAGTTCATTGAATGGATTATGGATGCTGAGTCCTCAAACGAAATCATTTTCAGCGATGAGGCGCATACTCATCTTAATGGCCTTGTTAATCGATAAAATTGTCGAATTTATGGTACAGAAAATCTACGAGTGATTGTTGAAAAGCAAATGCATCCATAACGTGTCACTGTTTGGTGCGAATTTTGGTCTTTGAAAATGCGGCTGGTCACGCAATATCGGTTCATGGTGATCGCTATCGCGACAATTTTGTGTGCCCAAATTGAAAGATGTGGACGTCATGTAGTTCCAACAAAACGGACCCACAAGCCATGCAGACCAACAAACAATCCAATTACTACATGAGTCATGTCCTGATCGTGTAATTGCACGTTTTTCTGATCAGAATTGGCTGCCCAGATCATGCGATTTAACCCCGTTGGAGTTCTTTTTTTGGGGATTCTTGAAGTCTAAAGTTTATGCCGACAAGCTCACGATTGATGGAGCAAATTGAGCGCTGTATCAAAGAAATTCCGCCATATTTATGAAAACCTATAAAACTGTCATGGAAAATTTCGACAAAAGGGTGCGTATGTGCCAGGAAAGTTAGTTTTTGATGATTTTTGAGTGGAATCTCGTACTGGTATCACCGGGGGCTTACTGTATATCTTGTAAAAAAAAAGTACGGAATTTAAAAAAAAAACTTTTTTTTTTCTAAAGTTAGTAGCACTATATTTAACTACAATACTACGCTGATTTATTGTAGTTAGTCTCTTCAGTAGTGCAACACGATTTCTACAATGAACAAAGAGTTTGCCTTAAATTTTGTGTAGCGAACGGATTTTCGGGTACTGACTAAACATGTTAGAAAAGGCTACTGGTGAATCAGTTTCATCAAAAACATGGGCTGACGAGTGAATTTAGTAGATATTTTGGGCATGGGCCGCTTTGCCGCATAGCATGCTCTAAAAGAGCTGAATTACCTTCAAAAACCGTAACGTGAGCAGGTAACTTTAGACATTCTGATCCAGTCAACGGTCATCAGAATGGAGGTCAAAGGCCAGTTGAAACCGAAAAAAACACGTCAAAGCCAGTCAAAAGTTAAGGTGATGCTCATTGTTTTCTTTGATATTCGGGGTTTGGTGTATCACGAATTCGTTCCAGAAAAACACACGGTCAATAAAGCATACTATTTGGTCGTATAATGCGCCATCTCATAGAGTGACAATTGTGACAGATTTTAAGGCCAACCATCGATCAACCATGCATCACCAAATCTGGCTTCGTGTTGTCTCGATTGACACAATAAAATAAAATTCGTCGAAGGAGCTTAAGGCCATATCGGAAACAGAAAAGAGCTTATAAGGTGTTTTGTAGAATGGAAAAAACGTAGGGCCTACTTTGAAGGCGACAAAATAGGTATTGTTCGTCCTGTGTTAAATATACTTTTCCCCACAAGTTAAGGTTACCTCCACTAAATCGTAAGCCTCTCTGTAAAAGTGAAAAATATGTGTCATCTTTCCTCCTAGCCCGACTGTGAAAAACGCACATCTGTTCTGAAGTGCAGCAACTACTGGTGCTGTTGTTGGTTAGTTGGCTGCTTCCTACACGTGAAATAGTTGCATAGCAATGTTCGTCTGGAATTTAGGGTAAGTTTTCGCCGGCAGACAATAAACAGAGTTACACCTATTACAGGCAGCGTACCAGTCAGTGAGTGAGTCATTTAAAGGCCAAACACCTTTTACATGTCTAATAGATGCGCGACAGGGCGTGTTGAACTACCCGTATATAAGTATGTACATGCACGTACATAGGTATCGCAGCGAAAGAACACCCAAGGATGGGAAATGAAATTTTATTCCAAATATCCGTATCTGTGTCTACATATATTCGTAATTCGTATGCCCGACTGTTTTGTCTCTCAACATTGAGGACACACACACACACACATTCGGTAGTGTTGGCTATAACGACTGTGGCTCATGTATGACATTAAACTGGTCGAAATGCATTACAGCCGGGAGCAGGATTTTGGAGAACAGACGGATAGACACATTCACAGCATTGCATGACAGGAATAATACGAGTATATACCAGAGGGGGATGATGAGGATTCTCCTCCAATAAATTCAAAACACTCAACCACTCGTGTCTACGAACGATTATATGTAGCACTCGAGGGTGGCTGAAAAAGTTTTTGTTTGATTTATGAACTACTGCATAGGAAACTGTCATGGTAAAATTCTTTGAACTCTTTCAAATTTAATTTATTAACCTCTTTCTCTTGCCCGACGAATATGGGTTGGTCTATAAAAAAAAAACATTTTTTTTAAAACCTGAAATAGTAGAGAGTGATAACGTGAGATAAATTTTGTCGGACGGCATCAAATGCATACTAAACGAAATGCATTTTAAATTAACTTAATGAAGAAGGGATACGAATTTGCAATTAACACGTTCCACAAGGATAGGTTGCATTGCATATCATGGCTTCAATATGAGCTTGTATTCCTCCAAATGAACAAGTAGCTTCTATATACACCCTGATCGTGTAGGGGTAGATAAAATATCGGTAGGT
Source organism: Volucella bombylans (assembly GCA_949129095.1). Classification (NCBI taxonomy): domain Eukaryota; kingdom Metazoa; phylum Arthropoda; class Insecta; order Diptera; family Syrphidae; genus Volucella; species Volucella bombylans. Next base: position 112,961,103 of record OX422144.1, on the reverse strand, counting down.
GTCCAATTAGCCATTAAGAATTCCTACAATTTGGCATCTGTAGTCTCACATTGTTAGGTTGTAGGTCCTGTGTATCCAATGAAGATACTATACTAACTGACTTTCTAGAACAGTTCTGTCTTACCTGTGGCATTTAGTCCATGGGTAACACTTAATTGCATGATATCCTTTCAAAAAGGGCCAAACGATACACTTCTCTTAATCTGTAGAGATCAGTCATCTTTCGAATTTGTGTCGTAAGTGTTATATTCGAAAGATGTTGCCTGGGAGACTAATATCCTGCGGAGATCTTCTGTAATAGAACTCGCCAGTTTAGCAAAACCTTTAACCCCTCCAATGTTGTGAATGAGGGAACCAGATGTATCAACCTCTGTTGGGAAGCTCTCGCGGATAGTGGACAGCATCAAGTCAAACATCTGTTGTCGGTCTAAATTATAGAAAGCTATCATCTTCCAAAAAGTGTTTTATACTTCGAAATCAACGTGCTCGATAATTTATCTCAGTGAATGAGGGAGTATCGGGTCGGCAAGGAAGCACTCTGAAGGAAAGCCTAACATGTAAAAGGTTTATCATTCGATGCGCCCCATTTTCCCAACAGGGATCATTTGAACTCAGGCATACCATCTTTTGTCAAATGTCATATTTGCGTTCTAGATTGTCTAGCATTTAATCATGACGCATGGTATATACTCGTACATCAATAACGTTTCACGATCAGCTAGGACTGGGTTACGTGCGTTAACTCAAATTTGTATAGTATACATAATCATCTCGATTTGATCATGTTGCGATTCACGAAAGACACAACGAGAAACAATGCCCGAACAGAGGCCTGTAGAAATGAATGAGGAAACATAGTAGAAGAGCCATAGTCGGTAGTGAGGATATAGAAATACCACTTCTGCAGACTGTTAAACGACGGGGACAATCCAAATTCCACTGTCAGGCAGAATCAACTATCGAAACGGACGGTGAAAGTCAAGAAATCCGTCCATCCTACAAAAATACGAGTATTCAAGCTTAAGTACAACAAGGCTACTTGCCAGGACCTGCCGAGCTATTTAAGTGTTATTCTTGACAATCGCTATTTCTTCGGCCTAAGAAGCCAAATAGTCTTGTCATGAAGCACTTTTGAGACTCGATATAAGACCCTTAACATCTCAGCCTATGGTGCAGAAACATGGACATGAGCGAAGGAGTATGAAGATACTCTTGGCCGTTTCATATGCAAAATTCTTCGATTATTTGTTGGTTCCGTTTGAGTTGACGGGGTATGGAGGAGGAGATTTAGAGGCGAACTCTACGAGCTGCACCGTGGTTTCGACGTGGTCAGAAAGGTGTACATTAGTCGTCTAAGATGTGGGACATGGGACAAGGACAAGGCCATGTGGACCGAATGGCGCCGACGCTCTAAATCGAAGAATCTTCGGTTGCAATCCGGAGGCACAACGCAGTAGAGGAAGACCTTGTCTTAGATGGCGCGTATAAGTATACCAACTTGGAGTGAGCAACTGGTTGAGGCCCGGATCCACCCCTTCATAAGTATCTATCTGCAATCAGTCACGTCTTGATAAATGTAGAGAAACAATTTTAATTGACTTACTCAATCCATTGTTGACTTGCTAGTGGGACATCGAAAGACCAGAAGTGAAGAGAATATTGAGGCTGAACGAGTCGATAAGACAAAAAAGCAAATAAAGGCTTGACATCTCTCAAATTTCCGAAAAGACGTGGCTATAGGTCCGTATAAGACTTTATTGAAACAAGAGCTACTCGTAAAGCCAAATGACCATTGTGCACGTTGAACTTTCGCTGATTGGGTTCTTTTCAGAAGGAAGAAGATTCCAATTTTTGTGCGAAATCATCTTCATTGACGAAGCTGACATTTTTGCTTGAATGGCTTTTGCAATAAGCGAAGTTAACATATTTGGTCAAACGAATAGCCAAATGTGTTCCAACAGCAGTCATTCTGTACGATTACACCATTGTTGGTGATGTCATTGGGCATAAATCGGAACTGGAAGGCTAAGAGAGTATGTGGTTTTAGGGGGATGATGCAATTTGCCACACAACGCTTGCTGTCATCGACTTATTGAAGACAGAGTTCGGTGATAGTCTTCTCGATAGATGTGGCAAAGGCTCTTTTCTTTGGGGCTACATTAAGTTTCTGCTGTATCAACAAGCTTGGAGGGGAATATTCGACATTAGGATCCTGGAAGAACGACCGAGTTTTGCGAAAAAGTTTTTATAGAGGACACATCTAATGATTAACCCTGCACAATACGAGTACATTTACCATTTGCTTTATATCTGAGAGCAGCCAAGCCTTGCATATATATCGGTATAAGATAAGAAAATTTAAGGGGCCTAAAGGCCCCGCCAAGTAAAACGCATCTTACCAAAGTGCAAAGTGAAATGACTGCCACAAATATTCGTAGACCTGAAAACTTCAACGGATGCTTTATCCATGAATAAATGCCACTTCCATTCTGAGGGCTTCTCGGAAACCGGTCTGTAAATAGGATATTACTACAAAGATTCTGTCTTCACTCTTTTCAATTCAACCTCTCGCTTGCAGAACATTCTAAGGTTGATTCATAAAATGCGCTTTTGATGTACTCCCGTCGCTAGATTTTTCGCCATGATCGAATTAAGATGATATCGTCTTGTTAGTTACCAGGAATCAGAAAATACTGCAGAATTGCGAGTGTCATTTAAGAAGGATCTTTAAGCACAGAGAATGATCCCATATTTCTTTTATTCAAACAATTTCACAGGCTGTACTCTTCAAGAAAGCCAAATAATTGTGCAAATATTTTTGAAATATAGCCAGTTGATGGTTTTGTCCCAACGGCTACCATATTTCGTCATCGAACGTAGGGCAAACACTTCGACGTTTAGCCGCTAGCCTTAATGAAACTGGCTCAACATAGGACGAGAACAGACCGGAGTCACCGTTTTATAAAAAATATTGCTGCTGTGACTGCTGATGTACAAGAGAAGTTTCAACTATCAAGCAGAAGACGGGCCATGGAATTAAGCGAATTTTTTGTAGGAAATTTAAAGATGTTCCCAGAGTGGAAAGAGCGCATCAGCTCTTGCCGGCAGACTGCCAATACTCTGTGGCGATCGAGATGTCAATAAAATTGACATTGCCGCATTTCTAAGAGAATAAGATCTGCGTGTAATGCTGGAAAAGTCAATACAATCTGTCAGTTGCTTTTTCGTGTGGCGCTTACGAAGGAGAGTTACCATATTTCATCCAGGATTGCGTTCTCTACACTGTTATAGACCATGATCGACGACTTCTTTTCTGTTGGGAATTAGATGATTGGGTTTGGAAAAGATGTAGTTGCAACAGGACACCACGAACGACAGTTGAGTTCCTGAAAAAAGTGGAAAGAAATTAAGAGTATATTGCCAGAAGTCTGACAACGTTCACTCAATCTATATCATCTACCAGACTTAATGGACACTTGGTTAACCCTGCTGGATCTTCGACAATAAAATAACAAACAACGAGACTTGTAAAGAAAGACGTATTAAGGTCCAGTTTAGTAGGCAAGATATACGATTTTGGGAGCTACGAATCGGCGAATACCAATCTGGCTTTCGATTGGCAAATTGATCAGATTTTTAAATAAGGTCAAATGCTAGAAGGACCAACGAATACTAAGTTAAAACGCACCACCTATCTATCACTTTCAAGACAGCATGCCGCGGCACATATCTGCCGAATACAGATTCCTAATGATCCAGTGTTTATTTACAACTTGAATTTTATGTTCTGCTCTCTGCAATGTTGCATTAGATCTGTTGCAAAATCTCACAGAATATGGAAAAAGAACGAGACGTCTTCTGACTTCTTAATTTTGGCGGTGCACTATATGGTACGCATAGTGTCCAAGGGAATGATTACCAGCCGGTGTTGAAGCATTAACAACGCTTGAGCTCTTGGAGCTAATGAAATTTGTCTGCAAAATACTTTTTCTCCAGTTCCTCAGTCTTCCTAGAACGATGAGTAAGCGCTTATATAGTGAAGCGCCTACAAAACCAGCACACACCACATCAGCGCCGAGTACATACAGCGACACTCCCAGAGGTACTGATCCGTGGTGTGATCATCACTCTCACAACAAGCATATTGCATGTTGTTTCACTTATACCCAGCACACTTACATGTGTACCAAAAGCGTAGTGATCCGTTGCGACGCCAGTGAACAACCTTCAGTCCTTTCTACTAATTGACATCAGAGAAGACGCTGACCTCTTAAAAACGCAAAATGATCAATTTGATTTGGCGTTTGATGATCAGGAGATCGCCATGTACCCTTGTCTACATTGAAATGAGGAAGCCGTGTGCTTGCTATAATAATATTTCGCCCCGAAGCAAGGTCAATAAGCTTAATTCTTATCATGGCCTTAAAATCCAGTATGTCTCCAAGGTCGTACTTATTGCTCATATATCTTGTCGAAGAGCTCATAGAAACATTCTTTGGTGCCGTCGTCGTTGTCTTCCGTAGGGGTATGTGCGCATATTAGGCTATGTTAGCGAATGTAGCCTTGACGCTCACTCACATGTCGGAAGCTCAAGACTTCTGGCCTAACATAAGTCTGCCGCATATGGCAAAGCCGCATACGAATAAGCACTGTTTTCTCATTATGTCCAGCCCATCCCATTGCACGTCCTGGATGGCGGTGATACCTGCGTGATAGCAGTCAAGGGCCTCTGCTATTTATTCGGTGGTGCGTGAGCATTTAAAGATTCGTGCAGATCCGAACGTTATTGTCCTTTACACGTTTGCTGCGGTCCTCAACAATGAAGCCATTCCTATGCCAGGCCATTAGTTGGCTCGTCACATATTTTAATCTCTTAAGTATAGAATTAAGTGAGTCCTATGACAGCGTAGGCCAGTATAGTGCTACGAGGAAGGGCATGCCCTTGCCATTTCAGCTTATTAGTAAGGGCGTACTCATGCAGTTGCCGGGGACCGCTACTGGATAAAGCAAGCTTTGATAAAGCACGTTGCGCTGCTGGCCCAATTAAAGTTATAGGACACTCAGCAGTTTTCTGATCAATCGCGACGCAGGACTCTCATCCTTATTTACTATATGTACTATAAAACAGGATCATCCATCAAGAGGTGTCATTTTAAATCAATAGAAAAACGGAACATTTTTATGGAAAAGTGGTGACATTTCTAATTTAATCTAACGTAGAAACTCTGAGGTTAGGAATGGAATACAATATCTGCCAAATGTCCACCTAGGTTCTGCCTACAAATAGTCATTCGCGTGATTTCATAACGTTTTCGAATAATTGCGACTGTATTTCGCGAATAACAACTCTGATATTTTCTCTTTGTGCATCAATCGTTGGTCGAGCGTTGGCATAGACATTATTTTTTTCATTGCGCCAAACGGAAAAATCTATTGGTGTTAAACCGCACGATTTGGGCGGCCTATTGAAGTCTCCATTTCGAGAAATCACACGTCCTGGAAAATTTTCACGTAATAGTGAAATTGCTTCACCAGCTGTGTGGCATGTGACGCCGTTCTGCTGAAAATAATTAGCGTCCACGTCCATAGCATCAATTTTATCCAAATGCAAATCAGTTAACATTGTTCGGTAATGCACTCCATTCACTAAAACGGTCGCACCAGCATCATTTTCGAAAAAAATATGGCCAGCCCAAAAACCGCACCAAACTGTCACTCGCTCTTGATGGAGAGGTTGTCCCACTATTTCTTTTGGGTTTTCGGAGCTAAAGATGCTACAGTTTAGTTTGTTTACGTACCCAGTCAAATGGAAAGGAGCCTCATCGCTCAGAATAATTTTGTGTAAAAAAAATCATTTATTTCCAGTTCGTTTATTTCCAGCACACAATCAGCGAAAGTATGGTGTTATGCGTGGCCAGCTGGCTTCAATTCTTCTGTCAACTCTACCTTATAAGCATGCCAGCGAGGATCTCAACCTTATAAGTGCCAGTCTCAAGTATGGCTGCGATATTTCCAGCTGACCTTTCCGTACGAACACGAATTAGAGTCTTCACATCATTAATCTGTCTGAAACGTTAAAATGTATCTATTAAATTCACCATAGCTGTGCGAGAACTCATGAGATATTTTCACCGTTTTTGTAGTAAATTTTCAACAATCTCAACACGTTGTGCGAGTATATATCGATCTATATTTAATAACCTTCGAGTTTATACTTATCAAAAGTCATCGCAATGATAGTTGAATGTTAACAGTTCATTTAGTGTCTTTTCCTGATTGTCAATTTGTGCAAAAAGATCTTTCACTTAAAGTTAATATATCATTGACTTTAGATAATGTAGACTGTTCGATGTTGAAGAGACATAGTCCACATTCTGTAACCTATTTGTCATCGTCTTCCAAGTTCTTTCCCGGATTTTATTGATCACAGAAGGACGAAAATTACCTTTCCAACCTTTTTTGTATCATGCCTTGACAGGATATTATACATTTTCATGCTGTATGCATCTTTAAGTGGGTTGTCGTTCCCAATATTTACTTGAACAATTCTGGTTTTGAGCACCCATACTCGTACTACTCGTATGTTCTGGATATATTTAGTCAATTCTGGTACATAAGATAGAAATGACAACAGTCAGGCACATTCGGTTGGCACTGACGGACGTGAGGTAAACCCCATTGGATGTATCTATCTCCAGCAAAGTGCTGTCGATTTTTCTTTCTTTCGACATGAGTGCTTAAGTATTCACCTTCTAACTACCTGGCAAAATATTCAAATAAGCTAAAGGGTATTTTACGGTTGCCCGCTTCGTCTAATGGAAGAAATACGTTTTCTTTTTTTATGACAGAGTGGATTAAAGGTAAACTTAGATAAACTGCAGACACCTCGGTATTTAATTTTTTTGTTTTTGTGCAGAATTTGTGTGTAAGCAAAACCGTCTCTCATATTTACACCGAGCCAAAGTAAACAGCTTTCTCCGGACGTATACATCAGTTGTATACGTCTTTTGTAATCTCTACAAAACACAAAGACCCCATCTAAACGAGTAATCTGGCATACACGTAAGCAAATAGAAATCAAAAGAGCTTTACCAGTAATTAATTGTTATCATTAACATTTGGCAAGTAATTACTGCCTTCGACCGATATCCGATAGTGTCACACCGCAAACTCCAAAATACCAAGGTAGGGACTCGAATATTCTACATGTTGACATATTACGTCGCTGGTTAGCGCTTATTTTTTGACCTAAAAATCAACAATTAGATAAAGGTGATATACGAGCTCAAGCTGAGGCACGAACATTATTCCAACCACGACTACGTAATAGATACAATCATCTAATAGCCAGCCAGCACCTCGAAACGAAATTTCAATTAAATGCTTCGCCATCGATGCCGCTCGTTTGCTGGACAATCAATAATCGAAACTAAGGAATCAGCTTCAGGAAAATGTATCTGCTGAGATTGCTTACTTGCATTCGGGTGCGTTGGATTTTTTAAGTTTTACAAAAAAAATAATTAAAAATTCTTGCAAGTGTCAATTACGTATTTGCCAATTAAAAGTTTTTTGCCCAACTCGAAATGACCTACAGAAGACCAATACAAGACCTATATTCATTAGGACCACGAATAATTTCGATCTTTTGTGTATACTAACCGATTCCGAGCGGAAATTGTCTTTTGTCTTAAGTTGCTCAACTATCTGCATGGGTGAGATATATACTTGTACCTTTCACTGCTGCAACTGTGTAAATTGTCGTAAGCTTTTCGAAATCCAAAGAGGGTTTCGTTATTGTCTTGTAACAAAATTAGCAAGAAACTTCTGAAACTTGATTGAACTGAGTTGGGTTCTCCTCTGCTCCATCGGAAGAACAAATTTTACGGATACCACCACCGATACAAGCTACAGCACTATCATACACGTTTCTTATTAATTTTAAATTAAAATTTCCTTCTCATGCGCCCGTATCTGTACATACTGAAACTATAGCTGCACCCAAAATGAATGAAGATGTAGGAGTACAGAGACATGGGAAACGTTTATATGTTCAATATAAAGCAGGAATTTACACGACAAAATACGAATACACATACGAGTAGATAAATACATATATTGTACATTCTGGTACTCGTTTACTCCTTAAATCCTTTCTGGTTTTAGTGGGACACAATTTTTCGATAAGGGAATTTATATCTGCGATCTTGTAGGCAAATTTGCGGATCCCAAATTTAGTACTTTAATATTTCACCCGTCATCTGGTGCTCCCGTAGTGAAGGGTGCCCCGATGAGAATTTACAATTTTCCGGGTGCCGCCGGATACGACAATTGAACAGTAGTAAATTTTTTAGGAGGTATGTTCGATTGAAAAATTTACATCTTCTTAAGGAGAAAATGTGTCTTCTCTGTGCAATAAAATTTGGAAATCTTTTGAGGACCGAAATATGTACGTTGAACGAATAGGTGTCATGGAAATCCATAAGAACGCGATTTATTTTTTATTCGAATCCCTAGAAGATGCGTGTGTTTTGTGTGAGTTTCGTCTTAGAAAGGGTTTTGGTGGGGGATGAAAGGTTTTAACACAATCCCGAGGAAACGAATTGGATTTGACATTGAAAAAAGCGCTTATTCACAGGAAATTTTTGTAATATGGGAGACGATAAAACCTCTGAAAAACATTGTTTTCTTTTTGTTTTTTGTAATAATTTTGCAACGTAGCAAATGTAATGTTTACTTCCCGCTAAACGAGCATAGCACAGAGTACACACTTGCTACACTTGCCGTCTTTTCAGAAGTCTTCAGTCCCAGATATCTGAAGTCCTCTCTTGTCCCGCGTCTTGCAATTAGGATGTCACTCATTAATGGGATGTCACACACACATTCAGATTGGGACATTTATAAATACATATTCATCTGCTTCTCACAAGGCCTATACACCAGAGGTGGACTCATCTAAATCACTTTTTCGAGCATACTGGCTGGTGTCCAAAGTCCAATGCCTTAACCAATGTACAACCTTATATTTTGGAACTCAATATTACTGACCACTACTCTACTGGTGTTATATTTAAAAATGTCTTTAAAAATGACTGTTGTGGGAATAGGTCTACTCACACTGCAGATATTGGTGCGACAAAAGTGTCTCAAATAAATTATTCCCAATTAATCCATTGTCTGCATTTAGAAAGTTGGGATTGTGTTTATAGATCGGAAAATCCCTCTAACACCTTTTCATTTTTTGTGGAAAAACTTACCCAATTCATTAATGAATGCAAAATCACCACAATTAAGAAAAGATTTAAAAAAATCAAACCCTGGATTACTGACAGGATTTGCTTTAAGATTGAAGAATAAGAATATATAGAATAAATTCTATGCAAAAAATAAGTATAAAATGAATGAACCTATAATTAAACACAAATACAAAGATTTGCAATCTAATGTGCGTAATCTCATATACAAGCAAAAACTTGAACATTATACCAATAAATTTGCGAAAAATCGGCATAATCCAAAAGAACAATGGCGTATTGTTAATGACTTACTTGGCAAAAACACAAAAGAGCCAGAGTTAAAATACCTCAAATTTGGCAATAAAATCGTCAATGACAACCTAAATATGGCCAACAGTCTAAACGATTTTTTCAAAAATGTTGCTGAAAAATGTAAACCAGGTGTATCTATTGAACTCAATAGCAGCAATATAAAATTATTTACTGACAAATCGAGTCAACTTTCCTTCTATTATGGGCCCATTAGCAATCTAGAGCTTCTCAATATTATCAACAGTTTAAAATCTATGACCTCAAGTGGAGTAGATGGTATTATTAAGAAGGTTGGCAAATACATAATAAATCCGTTGAGGCATATTATTAATGAAAACTTCCAGTGCGGTATATTCCCGAATTGCCTTAAAACCGCTTTAATTATACCGATCTTTAAAAAAGGCGATAAAAGTAATCCTAATAACTACAGGCCAATAAGCTTACTCTCCGTGTTTTCTAAGATCTTCGAAAAGGTCATAGTAACTAAAATGCTTAGCTTTCTTGAAAAGACTAGGTTCTTTAATAAGTCTCAATTTGGTTTTATGAAAGGCAAGTGTACTGAAGATGCAATTGTTGTATTTTTGAAGCGAATTTATAATGCCTTAGACAATGACCAAAAAACAGCTGGACTATTTCTTGACCTTACAAAAGCATTTGATTTTGTAAATCATAACTTATTAATACAGAAACTCGGTAAGGCAGGTTTTAGAGGTAATATTTCTGAATGGTTTAAGTCATATTTACTTAATCGAAAACAGATGGTAATGGTAAATGTATTTGTAAGCAAGGAACAAACATGTCCGAATACTGGGGTCCCACAGGGGTCAGTACTCGGACCAATCCTTTTCCTTGTTTATATTAATTCTATATTTAGCCTAACTGTTTACGGTCATATAATTGGCTATGCTGATGACATAGCACTCTCATATGCAGACATTTCTCTAGCTACCATTCGAGATCAAATTATCTATGACATAGATGTGCTCAAAACCTGGCTCAATTACCATCAGCTTGTCCTTAGCACAAAGTCTAAGGCGATGTTATTTTTCCTATCCAACTTGAATGAAGTAATTGAAGGTATTATTTTTCATGACATTTCTTGTGACAAGATTAATTGCACTACCAATTGCTTTATGCTTGATTTTGTGAAGGAGTATAAGTATCTAGGAATTATAATTGACAGCAGATTAAACTGGAGGCCACACATCATGTCTCTAAAAATAATGTTATACATATCTTTGAACAAAATCTTTCACCTACGCAAGCTTATCCCGCATACTTTGTTCTTAACTATTTATTATGCCTTGGTTCAATCTCGACTTGAGTACGGTCTCACATGCTGGGGCTGTGCTTACAAAAGTAACCTAAGTCCTACGAGTATTATTACAGTACAGAAAAAAATAATTAGAGTATTGCTATGCAAAAACTACAATGAATCCTCGCTGCCACTTTTTCAACAAACAAAAATACTACCGCTACGTTATCTTTTTATCTATAAAGCGCTTAAGGTTTTCTTTATCAGAAGTGGTAACACTCACATTACAAGATATAGAATATATACGTTGCGAAATACAAATACAGTTGATGTTCCTAGAGTTTGCAAAGAGCACATTCGACGTTTCTTAACTTCTATAGCACCATATATTTTTAATAAACTGCCGTCTGATATACGCAATCTTTTACCACATGGAAAGCAATTCTTAAAACAATTAAAAGTATGGCTGCTTTCAAGAGCTGAAGTGGAGTCTCTTCTTCAAGTAGTATCTTAGCGCTCTACTCATTTACATTTTAGGAGTATTGCTTCTATATTTTCGTTTTCACTTTACTTTTAATCTCGCTATCTCTTTTTACAGTCTCGTCTTCCTTGTCCTTTTCATTCGGTGCATTCTAGCTGTTTATTTCGTCCTTCTCCACCACCACTATTCGGCTTTAAAGTTATACTTTTAATTTTTTCAGTAGTCACACGCTTGCAATTGGTTGTATTACACCACAAAATGTGTTTTTATTTCATCATACATCACATATTTTAATAGAACCCAGACTTCGTTTAAGTTGTATTTTAATTATTACATTAATTAATTTATATTTTACTTACTTATCAACTAATTGATGTTCTTAAAACTTATTATAATATTATATAGTTATTATCTTGAAATAAAATTGTAATTGTAATTGGAAAAATTGTAATTATCTCGCTAATAACACGTGTACTGTTGTCTTCCAAGGCTGCAATTGACGCTGGTTTATCAGGAAAGACGGGTAATTTGACGTATCCTCATAGAAAGTAGTCTAGAGGCGATAAATCGCACGATCTAACCGCCCAATTCATCGGTCCAAAAGAAAGATAACTTGCTTACCGAACTCATTTCTCAATTGGTTCATCGATTCGCGTGTTGTATGACGTGTAGCGCCGTCTTGTCGAGACCACATGTTGACGAGGTTCAGCTCGTGCATTTTGGGCGAAAAAAAAGTTCGAAATCATTGAACGATACCGGGCGCCATTGATATTATCCTCACGGTCGACAAATGGACAAATCACGGTCTTCATTAACACTGGCCGATACAGCAGCCATATATTTACTCTACGCATACGGATAGGTGGATTGATGTCCAATAGCGTGAAATTGGTACGAAATTTGGTCACAGAGCACGAATTTTCATAATAAAATTCAATAATTTGTAAGCATCGTTCGTTTGTAATTCTTTCCATGATGAAATGGCAATGCTAATTGAGCATGTTTGACTTTGACACATGTTAAGAATAACGCGTGGGCTGTCAAAAATAGAACACTGAAAAACTAAACAGCAAAAAAAATCACCCTTGCCTACCATGGAGAAGTAGTTCTTTCACATTCTCAGCCAACTATACGTGGTTTTCTTCCTGAACTTAAGATCTTTTTCTTTTGATAAAGCCTGCATAGTTGAAGAGTTAATAATTCTCCGCATTTTCAATTTTAAGTTTCTCTAACTTAGCCGTGTTCCCTCCGATTTACTTATAAAGTTCCGCTTTTTATGCATCTTGATCTGCTTCGTTAAAGTCGGCACCTTTCATTGAACCACAGATTTGTAGATTGTGGTTGACTGAAACTAGTAATTCGCGGTACTTTATATAGCCTCTTGTTGCCAATGCACAGAGTATGTGGTAGTCTTCTTCGATGGCATAAGCGATCGCCAACATTCCTGCCACTTTTTCTTTATAAAATTGGAACTATGCTATGCCATAACTTCACTTTCCCGCTCGTAGAGCTTACGAGAAGCTGTCAGCGCAGCATTATAGGCTTCTTGCTCGGTTGCATCTAACTGTCTACAATCATCGTCAAACAAGAGGTTCATTCCATGGACTTTCTGATTAAAATGAGAGCGGAATGCATACACCGAAATCGACCTCTGCTTCAAATACGTTCACGAATTTAGCACAGTTGACCTGGAATTGAAACTATGAACATCACCATAGAATCCATTTCGAGAGTGATTTTCTATGTTCTAGATGAAAATCCTTAGAGCAGTGTGCATAATCCTCTCAAGATTTAGCTTGGCAATAATCTCACATTGACCAGCGCCAACCAAGCGACGCCTAGTGTAGTTATTATGACACAAGCCAATTGAGATATACTCGTAGCAAAACCGTTATACCCCATCGGAGATAACTGAGGCTAAGACGAATGAATCAACTACGGCGCTAAGACTCAGGGTATAAGTACCTTTTATGAGCTGCTACAGCTTTTAAACAGCTGACGTCAATTTACCAGGACTAACCGGAACTAAATAGAGATTATGGTAGATGAACGCTCGACGAGTCAGCACCATATCCCCGAAGTGTGTTATTGATTGTGGAATACCCGAGTGCTGACCCTCCAGATTGGAGGTTGTACGTGCATAATTACGAAGCAAGCGGTAGCCTTGGATAAAACCGGGGCTACTGCTGAAAACCCTTGCAAATGAAATAAGGGTAACTAATTTCGGAATTACATGAGGAATGTTAAGTTCTATATTGCTGCAACGCCATCATGGATGTATAACGGGACTTACGGGGCAAAGAGAGGATGAATAACTTCAACATTTTCTACGGCGATTGTTCACTTACTTATTTAAGGTGGATGGCGATATTGTCTGGGATGGAGCTAGGCCTCAACCAACAAGCGTCTCCAGCCAGTTCGATCTATAGCTAATTACCTCCAGTTTCGCACGCTAAGTTGGTTGAGGTCCCCTTCCACTTGCGTGTACCACCTGAATCGCCGTCTTTTTCTACTGCGCTGTACCTCGGGGACCTGTTCCACTTACCGCGGTGGTCTACGAAAACCACCCTAAGAAAGCAGCCAAGAACACCATCATCATCATTATATTTCATAAGGCCCACGTCTTTGCGCCATAGGACAGGAATGGGATCATTAGGGTCTTACATATGGTCACTTTGGTTGTTCGAGAGAGGGCTTTGCTAATCAATTGCCTTTAGATCAAAGAAGCGGCGATTGCCAAGAGTTATTCTTCGTTTGATCTCACCGCTGGTGTCGTTGTCTGAATTGATAGCGGTGCCTAGGTAGACAAAGCCCTCAAATACCTCAAAATTATATCTGTCAAGGGTGACGTTTTGTTCGAAACGTCGGTGTTGGCTGTCCTTTCTCGTTAACAGCATATACTTGGTCTTGTCCGCGTTGACCGTTAAACTCATCTTCACCGCTCCGTCTCAATACTCGCGAAAGAGCCACTGACATTACGTTGCTTTCTCCTGATTACATCAGTAGCATTGGCGTATGTGAGTAATCAGACGGACTTGTGAAAGCTTGTGTTGGCGCGTGAATTTTGATCTATTCATTCAAGAATGATGTTAAAGCCACATCAAAGGTCTCGGTGAATTATTTACTGACCTTGATGAAGCAGCATGCATTATTCATCCTGTACAAATGGACGAGTTTAGCAGGGATCCCAAAACAAGACATATCTCTGTATAGCTGATATCTATAGATGCTGTCATACGCGGGGTTAAAATCGATGAATATGTGGCGTGCATCGATTTAGAGTTTTTTACAAGATCCAAGATGTTTGGTTGATGATGGACTTTCCTAGCCCAAAAACACACTGATATGGACCAATCAGGTTGTTGACGAATGGCTTCAGGCGTTCACACAATGCGGCAGATAGTGTCTTGTAGGAGACGTAAAGTGGCACTACGCTGTTGCTGGATATAAGTGACACATCATCCGGCGATGCTTGATGTGAGAGTGAACCGACACCGCGGAGCATTACGCTATCATCATGGGGATGCTCGGCGCTGAGGTGGGCTGTGCTTGTAATGCAGACACTTTATAAGTGAAGCGTTTATCCTCTCTTGCTTTAAAGAACTGAACAAGTCTCGTAAAAGTAACCTACAAGGAGTGCAATGGACTCATTCTTCGTCTGAGCGATTCCTGCAGGAAAGTCTATAAGCCGGTTTTACCTTCTTCTACATTCTCCACAAAATTGTTGTTTCTCTTATTCTTCAACTCTCGGCATTATATTCGTAGCACAATGGACCAGGGAGAAGCTGATCGAAGGAGGTAAAATCTATTTCAGAACAAGCAGTAGGCGCTACGTAAAAGCTTATGAAGGATGGGCCATCTGTTGGTTTATTTTTAGAAAGGCTATAAAAAAAAAACTGTTGAATATTTTTCAACGATTGTTACTTTTTTGAAAAGAGTAAACCTTCCGAATAATTATGGAATAATATTTCATTTAAATGACTGCCTTGGCTGGCTTGGTACTAGGCCATCCTGTCAACCAAAATTTTCAATTACTTTTCGATGGTTTCGGCCGTTATTTCACGAATAGCTTGACGAATATTTTTCTTGAATGCCTGAATCGTCTCTGAATTTTTCGCATAGCATCAATCTTTAATGACACCCTACAAAAACAAAATCCAATGGCGCTAAATCGCAGCTCCGTGGCGGCCAAGCAACATCACCAAAACAACTGATTACACGATTTGGTGATTGAACTTAGTGTCCAATACATCAATTGTCGGACGGCAACAAATCGGTTATCATGGCTCGGTAGGGCTCGCCATTAACTGTAACGTTTCATGCATTGTGGTCTTTAAAGAAAAATGGGCCAATAATGCCGCCACTCCAGAAACCATACTAAACAGTCACATATTCAGGATGTATTTTCTTCTCTATGACTACGTGTGGATTTTCCGAGCCCCAAATACGGCAATTTTGCTTGTTTACTTGGCCGCTGAAACGGAAATGCGACTCATCTAAAAAGATGATTTTTTGAGCAAAATTGTCGTCAATTTCGAGCTGCTCTAAAGCAGCTCGTTCTCCAAACGGAGAAGTAATAACGAAGCGGGTGGTCAGTTTGCTTTAATTCCTGGTCAATTGGAGTTTGTAAGCGAATAATCGGAGATCTTTATGCAAAATTCTGCTCATGTTCAGTTCCTGAGATCTTTGACGCGTTGCGGTTATCGAGTTTAGGTGCACACTTTCGGCAACAGCTGCAATGTTCTCAGTTGAGCGTACAGGATGAACGCGGGAATATGTTCGGTTATCAAACAGCAACTTAGTTCCACCAGTTGCAGTTGGTGCATATCTGGACCGAAATTTCTTTTCAAAATTCGCATTGTTTCGGTAACACAGCATCAAGTTTGGAACTAACTTTGCAATCCAACGTTGAACAAGCGCAAATCGATCCATTTCGTACCGCAAAAATAAATATATTACTGCGTTTCTGACCATTGTTGAGAGTCAAAATAACATATGTTTCAAAAAGAAACCAACAGATGGCCCACCCTTCAGAATCTCTTTAAAATTAAGAAGATAAGGCTGTAGTTAGTAGAGGCAGAATTCGGCAGCAGTTTTTAAAAACCGACAGCAACAGGGAGTAAGTAGGCTGCGCTTGAAATTGACAAAAATTCTCAGAAGCTAATATAGAACCTTTAAGATGGCAAAACCTTTATTCTAAGGAATCCCTTCAAATTCCCGTCTTCAAATTAGAACTATGGAGTATGAAGTTCTAATCAAGTTGGTGTCCAAATGCTTTTCAATTGATTTTCTATCAACTGTTGTAAAAGGTTGGTTTAAAACTTGGACAACGAAGTCGTTGTCGTCCGTATGAACACCGCCTCTATTTTTGCATTTCTTCCAACACAATATTGATGGCATTACAGCCAAGCTAGCGAGGCAAGAATTTCATCCTAAGCCACGCGCCCAGAACAATCCAGCAATAAACTGTGTACAGCCAGCCAAGTCTTTTCCAATTTCTTTTTTAGCCAACAACTTCAAGGCAATCATAACATGCCGGTTGTAAGTCATTACATCAAAACATGGATCTATGTCGTTTTTTAGGTCCGTTGTAGGCCTGTTATGTTTTTTTCCGAACTTCAGTTCATAGAATGGCGTTTACTGCTGATTACTCGTATTTGCTCCTCTAAGCCCCACTTCCAAGCTATCTGCTGTCTTACAACTTGCGATTGAAGATACGGGCCATGCTGTATGTGTATCTTGCGGATATCCCACTTTATGGATCTCAACTGCCCACCAAAGATGAGGTTGACTTTCTCCGTTTTTGTTTCCTCTCAAGGCCGTTCCACTGCGGATATATAAATTATCTCAACTCAACCGGATTTTCACTTTTTTGTCGACCCTCCTCAAGAAATAAAGACGAGTCCAATGATTTATTACTCGTACTTACCACCTCTAGAACCAAACGAAACTTTCTTTTCCAACAACTGGACCCACATGCAATTTCGCAGTTCGCTTAGCTACTCGTAGACTCTAATAGAAACCAAAGATATGTAAGATAGGTGTCAAACTTTGTAGTATCTGAGTCGTTGGCAAAGGTAAGTGAAATGGGTTGCATACCAACTTGCATTTAGTAACGCATAAATTATGCAAATGCTACATCTCTGCTTGTCAAAAACGTTGCCTATAGCTAGTTAAGGTGAAACCAGCGAGGGAAAACCGCATTATGGGGCAGGAAAACTAGCATAAATATTTCATAGTATTTTCGTGGAAGAAAAAATTAAACAAAAAGTGAACGGAATGGTTCAACATATCCATTTATGGAATCGCCCAATCATTGTCAAATTCTGATGAAGTCGACGTCAAGACAGAAAAGTCGATGAGCTAAACCCGGACTGTCGATCATTGGAACTTAATTTCAATCGTTTTTTCCTGACATTGTTACTACAGTTGCGCTCATGTTAAGTTGTTTTGTTTAAACGTTCTTCAATAGAAATTAGCATACCAATCAGTTTGAGGGGCGAAGATTCAGATACATCTCTGTGAGACCTGTGTGAAACACAATTTTCCCATCGGCGCTCCTGCTAATCACATACTGTCTGTCATTTATAATGCCCCTCCTTGTGCTGACACAAAACCGAGATTTCAGTTTCAGGATTTGTGAACAAAGTTTTGGTATTCTTTGCTGCACACATGCCAGCTGACAGATGTCATACAAGGCATAAGCTTGGCGACATTATTTTGTCAGCAGCGACGTAAACTTCGTACCGACAGATGGTTTTGGTTTGAATGCGAGTAAGTTGTCCGATGAGTGGTTAAAGGGGGGGAAATTGCCTTTTGATGGTCCTACGTGCTACAGGGTAATGTCACATTTTAGTGCTTGTGTTAACGGAAAATGGTGGAAAGAATTTGTGTTAAGGGGGCGCCAAAAGTTCATAAAATGACTCTTGGTAAGTTGATATAAAGTTTTAGTGAGGCCTTAATCGCCACATCAGTGACAATTTTGTTATATGCATGCTCATCAAAGGGAGTATAGGCGGGATGGAAGCAAAGGATGGAAAGGTCAGTTTCAAATGGTATTTGCGCATTAGAGTAGGTACCTCGGTGCGTTGTAAATATAAATAATTATTTACTTGTGATGATGGGGAAAGGCAACACCTGTTGTAGGTCTTATCGGGATTTATTCACCAAAATTGTATGGAAACATAAGCATTAGTGTCACATACGGAAAGTGAGGAGGAAGTACGGCATTCTTTCTCAGAATGCAGAAGCGTTTGCAGAAAGGCAGAAGCCAGAGTACAGAAGAGTACGAAATACTGAAAAAATTAAAGAAGGCACTATTTCGTAGGCTGAATCGAGGCGAATCCTTCAAGGCACTCCAGCATATCCCATGGGAAGACGCATACCAAATATCATAATGAAACACGCACTTCATGCACAAAAATATTCCTCTACCACATGAAATGTCCGATTTCTTGGTAAAAATTTGAAAGCCAATATTATTTTTCCGTAAATTTTTATTCAATCAAAATAGGATCCGTTGGTATCTATGACATTCTTCCAACGTCATAAAAGGTCAAATATTACTTTTTCGTAAAAGTGCTGATTTTTTGAGGCAATGAAATCTTCAAAGGCTTCTATGACTTTTGCTCGGTTCCGGAGGACCTCCTGCCGGCAAAATTAATCCAGATTGCGGAAAAGATGGTAATCGGTTGGGGAAATGTCAGGAGAGTACGGTGGATGCGGAAGAATTTAAAATCCCAATTGCAACAGTTTCTGCACCGTTACTTGTGAGGTATGGAGTTAAGCATTGCCATGCAAAAGGATCGGATCGTACCTATTGACCAACGCAGGTTACTTTTCAGCCAATATGGCATACAATATGTCGATTTCCTCAGAATATTTAATAGCGTTTATCGTTTGTCCTGGTTGAAGAAATGAAAAGTGGATTGGTCCTTGGTGAAGATCGGACTTGGGGGTGTGTTTTGGTTTTTTATCTGCATTCAACCAATCTTTTACGATTATCATACAGTATCCACCTTCCATCACAGGTGACTATCCGCTGCAAAAACGGTTCAGTTTGGTTTCTTAACCCATTTATGCCCACAAAAAGGGAGTAACCCTTTCCGAATTTTAAATTTTTGAATTTATCAAGAAATTGCAGTTGGAAAGTGCTATTACACATTCAAAATAGTAGGCTTTGCACATCGTGTTACTTTAAAGTTTTCGGTGTGTGGAAAAGTTGTTTTTTTGTGACATAGATGATAGATTGTGAAAAAAAAATTTTAAAGAAAAAAAAGTAAAGTGGTTTTATATAATGAAATGGTAAGTACAAACAATTAATAATATCTGATATTTGACATCAGGGTTATTGCAACTACATAAACATATATAAGTGTGATAAAATAAAAACGTGATCAGAAAAGCATATTTATCATATTTTTCTATCAAGCTGAATAATGGCGTTGTGTTAACGCATCAATGGGATATGCAAGTGTTTGATATATTTTTTTATGTGGGAATAAATGTCTAACTGTTGTATAAATTTTGGAGTTTCTGGAAAACTTGACTCAAGACGATGATGTTCCAGATGCAATTTTTATAACTCCTCCAGAAGATGGAAACTTAACAGATGAAGAGTCGAGGGATGAGGAGAATGAAGATGCAAATCGACTGGGAAGTAGGCAACTTATGTGGAGAAATGATATTTCATAGAGACAGCTCTTCTAATCAGATCGAAAGCTCCTACACAAGTGAGGTTTAGAATTCCCCAAAAGTGGAAATGTGGTACAGAGGAAAACCTTACCTTGAAAACTATGGTTTACATTTCTTTGAACTTTTTATGGACGAAGAATTTATTAATGTAATTGTCGAAAAAACGAAAGCATATTCACTTATAAAAAAGAATAAGATACGAGTACTTCAAGTCGATAAAAATGAAATATATACATTTATTGGAATACTTATAATAAGCGGATATAATTCATATACCAAGAAGGCGAATGTTTTGGGAGTCCCGCGAAGACGCTCATAACGCTTTAGTTGATGAGAAGAAATAAATTTGAAGGCATTTTTTCCAATTTTTACTTTGTTCAACCAACACTACTCCCCTCTTCAAAAGACAGAATGTGTAAGGTAAGCGCAATTCAAGGTAGCATTAGTTTTTACAAACTTTTGTTCACTAGCACACTATCTTCCAATAGATTCGACCATTGCTTAATCACCTAAATACAAAATTTTTGCAATACTGTCCGATGGAAAGCAATATATCTATTGACGAATACATGATTCCATACTTTGGAAAACATAGTTGTAAGTAGTTTCTTCGGAATAAGCCCGTAAGATTCGGATATAAAGCTTGGGTAGCGTCTTTGAAGTTCGGATACTGTCTACAGTTTGATATTTATCAAGGAAAGAGACAGGATAGAGGTCCTCTTTTAGGATTAGGAGAATAAGTGGTTCTGGACTTTAGCAAAAAAATGAGGATAGATATCCCTCAACCAAATGTCAATCATGAGTACAACTCTCATATGGGTGGTGTAGAATTGCTACCGAATTGGATTTCGAGGAAAAAAATGGTACACCTCCATTGTTATGTGGATGATTGATCTAGCCATTGTTAACACGTGGTCCTTAAACAAACATTGGGGAAAAGGCTTACACCAATTGGAGTTCAGGAGGTAGCTGGCAATTGGTCTTTTGAAAATATACGGTTACTCACCTGTGCCAAGTGGAAGACCGAAAACGCATGATCCAGAAGAAAGAGTCAATGGACAACATCTAATCGTCACAGGAGGTAACTAAATACAAATTCGTTTAATAATCTGCGTGATAAAATTGAAATTTTTTTCCAGGACTTAAGCGAAAACGTTGCCGATTATGCAAATCCCAGACCAAACAAAATTTGTAGGCAATGCAACATTGCATTACACGATAAATGTTTTGTGCAATTCCATTCAATAAAATAGACATTCCTAGCATTGTATAAACACATCTGAAAATTAAAATTAAAGTTTTTAAAAAAAATTTCACTAATGCTGTTTGTTGCCAATTGGTGCATTAATGCAACATTTCTAAAAAGCTAAAATCTCGATAGAAAAAATAAATTGATTACGTATTTGTAAGCGATGCGCTGATTTCCAGGAGCCCGCCGTAGTTTTTGGGATTTGTTCAGTTCATGGGGTACCCACTTATCGCGTTTCTTTACCTTTCTTTACCAGTTATTGTTATTGGGGATACTCCCATGATTTGTGCAATCTACCGCACCAATTTCGTTGGGTCCGCATCCACCGTTTCTCGTAACACATCGTCGTCAACTAACGTTTCCATGTGGTTCATTTTCGAGGCTGGAATCTCCCTAACGGAACTTTCCAACCCAAAGTCGTATAGTGCGTTCGTTTACCGGCCAGTATCGAAGAAGGCCCAGAAATGTCGATTCGGCGCCGTTCAGTTGAATTGGACACCGACAGAGTGTCAGGCCTACACCCGTATAAGATTGTGCTCACACAAGAATTGAAGCCGGAAGAGCGAGCATAGACAACAGCGTGAGTTCGCTGATTGGGCTCTGGAAATGTTGGCCGGAGATCCGGATTTTGGCCAAAATCATTATTGCAGCGAACACAATCCACAAGTGTTCGGCCAAGCATCAATGCATCCACAAAGATTGACTGTTTGGTGCGATTTGTGGCATGGCGGCATCATCGGACCTTATTTCTTTCGAAATGAGGAAGGAAGCACAGTTACCGTCAATAGTCTCAGTTATAGAGCGATGTTAACCAACTTTCTGTGGTCAGAGTTCATTGATATATGCCATACAAGCGACGCAACGTTCAAAGTTGTGAAGGAGAATGGGTTTAAAGTTGTCTCGAACACATATGTTGCAGAAATTTTACTCTGAGGAAAGTTACGCTCTGTAATAAGCCAACTCATAGAAACGGGTCTCGGAACTGTTTACCGCTTTCCAAACTAAACACCCAGTTTGGCATAATCCTTGACTCAAAGTTTAGATGGAATTTCAATATTGAACAGCGGAGTACTTTCTATGCCTGTAATAAAGCCATCGGTAAAAATTGGAGTCTTCAACCAAGAGTGACCTTGACCCTGCGGGCGTCAAGGTCCTAACTCCTAATTAAGACGCCATCGCTTGTCGGCCAGCCCTAAGTTAGAAATATTTATATTATCGATAGGTTTAAAAAAAATTCAAAAAACAGCCTATGTACGTAATATCGGCACAATGAGGCCGGCGTATTTATACAATAATATTTAATTTAATATTTTTTTTATCTATTATATTGTATCTAAATACCTACACGGTATTTGTATTCAATAATAGGTAAATGAAATGAAGTAACATGATATATAGCAGCGTATAATAACAGTTCAGACAATCCGACTACTGGAGGAATTGTCCATACGCGACAGTAAGATCTTAGAGACACCATTAAGCGAATTGGTGGCTTCTTCCACTATCTCATTTGAGGAATGGAAAAATGTAAAGCTAATTATAGACTATGAGTCAATAATCTATACCGATGGCTCAAAAATGAACTGTAGTGTCAGCGCGGACATTTTCTCAGAGAAGTTGCTTTTCATCCACCTGACTAAGCCATCGTCTTCCCTGTAGAGCCTTTGGGTTTAGAAAGGCATGCCTTTTGCTTTTTACTGAAAAAATAGCAACCACTATCCAAACACCCCGATAGCCAGGTCTAATTAAAGCTATTAATTCAGCTACCATATGCTCAAAACTACAATAGTAAGACAACGCCAATCATTACTCAATCTCCTTGGCTCCCAATCGAGCGTTACCAGGACACAGTGACATTGAAGGTAACGAAATGGCAGATGAACTGGACAGGTGGGGGTCAGCTCTGGACATTCCACTAACCGAAATTGTCAGCACCCCGCTAGGAGTAGTCAAGGTAGTCAAGTAGTCAAGTAAACTAACAAACTGGAGCATGTCAAGAATATTGTATATATTCAGCTCTAGAGAGAAATAGGTACAGGTATGTGCAGGTGGTCGTAGCAGTATGAGGGCAAGCGTTTTCCTTATGGAGTAGAACACCCCTTAGTTTAACTGCTGTAGTGTCGACATTAATCTGCACAGCTGTTGAGAATTTACTTCTGGAGTGATAGTCTGATTACGTGACAACAGCTCAAAATTGATTATTCCCTCAACATCCCACAATGACACAATAGCACTTTGAGCGGGTGAAGTTCATCTCTGCGATGTGTAATATTATTGTAAAGAACCCATTTTTCATCTCCGGTATCGATCCGGTTCAAAAACGTCCCTTAATTGTGATGCGACGTAAGCGCAATGCAATCTTTGTTTCTTTGCTGAAGAGTATTCTGAGATAGGTCGTGTGGTATCCATTTTCCCAACTTTATGACTTTTCCCATATTTTTTAGGTGTCAGTGGATGGTCGTATGGTTTACATTGATTTCCCTTTCGACGGTGTACCTCAGGTGCTCATCGTCTAGCTTTGCAGGCCTACCTGAATGAGGTTCATCCTTTAGGTCAAAATTGACATTTCTAAACTTTACGCTGAGGACGCCCTACCCTTACACATTTTGAATTTCTCTAGTGGCTTCACTTCCATTCTGGTTTTCCCGGGATAAAAACAAAAAACTATGCCGAATATGCCCTCCGATATACCCATTTCAAGGCTCAGTCAAAAATCCTTGATGTTAACACAACGAAATTTGCAGGATGAATGAGCAATATAGTCCAAATACTAATTTTAATAACGGTTTTAGTATTAAATTGGTTTTGTAGATCTTATGCTTATGTTACAACTTGATATTATCTCCGATGATTCAGTTACTCTTCGTGGCAAGATGAATCTACAATACATACAATATACACTCAGTGCACAGGATCGCTTTATTGAGAGTATGGGTAAGTTTGTTTTTGAACGCATTCACTGCGCAGACATACCTTAGTACGATCGTCATTTGTTCTGCGTTCAAAAACGTCATGTCAGAGCTTCTTTCAAAAGAATAAGGTTATTTATTTCTATTGCATATTATTTCAATAGTTCTTACTTCTTTCCCGTTTCAAAAAACCCAAAGCTATTCCGCACTAAAACCCTCTAAATTTTCCTGCAGCCACTATCTGCACACGGATGACGACAAGTTGACGTGTATGAACGAGATGGCAATACAGTTTGACTAAGTTAGTTCTGAGAGAAACCTGCATTATTGAAAGAGAATGAGTATGACGTTTTTGAAAACACCATATGTTGCGCCTTCAGAATATGTCGAATGCCCATTGTTCGCAAAGATTTATTTAGTTATGCGAGTAGCTACTCGGTTTAGGTCGATTTCCAAAATCGGCGAAGAGAATAAAACGAATGAATCAATGCAGAGTAGTGCAATAGCATGGGCTAACAAAAAAACGCACAGCCTACACCTGTCAAACGTCTGTTCAAAAAGACTTCTTCAAATTAATTTTACGGTTCCATAAGAACTTCTTCAATTCATAAGCCTATCCCAAGTTGGATATAACAGGAGATACAAACATGGAACGATACTTGACATACTCGTAGATGAGTAGAAAAAGCCAACTTTTTTCGGATAAATTATTCCTTGAAGTCTCCACATGATGATTCCTCTATCAAAGCATAGGTAGATAGATGAGGTTCTGGAGCCGGCACAGCTTTTAATGCCCTATACAATTCAGTCCTTCCATTACCTTAAGCTGCCTCGCATCAAGTAGCTACAGGTATAGATTTTGAAAAAAAAATCGATGTCGTCCTATAATTCGTCATTGGATGTAAAAGTCCTGTAGAACTCAAAACTCTAATCGATTAAACCCAATTTCCAGCGTCATGGAGCAGTATCTGGAACATTACGGTCGTTTTTAATCTCATTCTTATATCTCCCCTTGCGTAGTTAGTTCTTTACTATCTTTAAGTTGTAGCTGTCGATTGTTGTTCGATGATGTTCAAGCCAATATGCTAATCTTTGGTGTTCCTCCTGCTAACAGCATATCCTGGATTTCGATGAATCAATGTCCTAAAATTGTACTGAAGGGAACCGATAAGGTTACCAACCTCGTTTTAGTTGTGGAACATAGAATGTTTTAAGCTGAATCGAAAAATAGAAAATAGACTTCCTTAAAAGCACTAGCACTTCTAAGATAAAGGACGCCAGAAATATATGATATTTTCTAGTGCAACGTGGGTGTGACGAATTGCTTCATGACCGTGATTTAAAATATTTACACATTTTACAGAAGAATAAGAAGTACACCACGTACACTCGTATTCAAAAAGTTCCAAGCATCGTAATGAAATTCATGCAAATGTATGCGAATAAGGAACAGCGGCTAGTATCAGTAAAGTTGTCACGTACACACTTCGTCGGTTATTTCGATTGAGGAGATTTACAGTTCGTTTTATTCCTGCAGAGATTTCCATTTGAATATGATAACTGAAATCCTGTGGCTGTTTTACGTTGGCTTGCTACGTATGTCGATGAGAGTTTCTTTACGAGTACAGTCCGGCAAATTTTTTTTCGCTCGACACTATAACGTAGTCATCTATATCTAACAGGCTTCCTTAACCGCTAAATGAAATTTATACTGTTACCAAAGCACTTGCAGCCTTCAGAAAATACAAAAATGAAACAAATATATTGCCAACAGGTATAGAATGATGATCTATCTGTGGAGGTATGCAGTTACGTGGTAATACAATCCGGAGTGGACTAGGTTAGGTTAGGTAAGAGTGGCTGTTGGAAATACCAACCCACTTAGGCCTATTGGCCCATTGTGATGCCACGTGGATCTATGATCTTCTTACTACTGGAACCAGTTTGAGCTTATAATAAAGCGTAGGAGACTGTTAACGTCTATTTTTTCTAGATCGTTTAGGTCGTTGTAGAAGAAAGCTCCTAGATGAAGCTTCCTTCTCTGAGAGAGAGCTGGGCATGTGCAGAGAAGGTGGGGGATTGTCTCCTCCTCTTCCTCGTCCATGCAGCTTCTACAGAAACCGTTAGTAAAAGCGCCAAGCCTTCTTGCGTGCTTGCCTATGAGGCAGTGTCCGGTAATGACACCTATTATGGCGCTGAGATGTTTCCTATCTAAAAGGATCAGACACTTAGATCGACTCAGATCCAGACTTGGCCAGATCTGTTTGGTCGCTAGACATGTTTGTCCAGCAGTCCACCTAAGGTCCGTTCTTTTATTGGCATCTAGCTTTAGTGTTAATTTGCACGTAGCGATTGGTATACCTATACTACCTTTGTCCGGTAGGATAGGTAGAGTGGTTCCAATTTTGGCGAGTTCATCGGCTCTGCAGTTCCCTGGAATGTCTCTGTGGCCCGGCACTCAACAGAGGTGAATGTTGAACTGCTCTGCCATCTCCATGAGAGATGATCGGCATTCAAGGGCAGTTTTAGAACACAATGAGACCGAGTCCAGGGACTTGATGGCGGCCTGACTATCCGAAAATATGCGGATATCCTTTGCAGATATCACGTTTTTCTTCAGCCAGGACAGAGCTTCTTTAATCGCCAAAATTTCCGCCTGGAACACGCTACAGTGATTTGGAAGGCGGAAAGAGAGGCTTAGATTTAGCTTATCTGAGAAAACACCGCCACCAACTCCGCTGTCGGTTTTAGATCCATCTGTGTAGAGATGGATTGACTTGTCCTCCATGAAAGCATCCTCCTCCCAGAATGATCTAGAGGGGAAGCTTACATGGAAGTTTTTGTCAAACCAAAGTTCAGGTATGGTGTAATCGGTGTTCTCTGTGAGGATTCCTAATGCATTAAGAATGTTGGCGTGGCCAAATGAATTATTTGTCCACTGTTTAGTCGCTTTAAGGCGAATAGCTGCGGTCGCAGCTACTTGCTTGCTAAAAATGTCGAGGGGTGTCAAGTGAAGCAGAATATCTAATGCCGCAGAGGGGGTAGACCGCAAGGCTCCGCTTGTGCATAGACATGCTGTTCTTTGGACTCTGCTTAATTTAATGCGGTTGACTGCATTTTCCAAGGCCGTCCACCAGACAACCACCCCGTAAGTAAGTATCGGTCTTATGACCGAGATGTATAGCCAGTGGGTTATGCGAGGTTGAAGGCCCCATTTGTTCCCACTGGCTTTCTTGCAAGAGAATAAAGCTATTGTAGCTTTATTGACTCTTTCTTGAATGTTAGGTTTCCAGTTTAGTTTCCTGTCAAAAATGAGACCCAGATATTTTGCTGTATCGGAGAAAGCTAAACTGGTACCGTTTATTGAAGGAGGGTCTATGATTGGAATTTTATATTTCTTAGAAAAGAGGACAAGATCAGTTTTATGGGGGTTTATTCCCAATCCGCAGCGATCTGCCCAGCAGGTTAATCTGTTAAGATTTACTTGGAGGAGTTCTTTAATGGTATTTAGATGTTTTCCTGAGACGGCTATGGCAACGTCATCCGCATAGGCAATCACTCTGCTACCACCCGCTTCCAGGTATATCAGTAGTTCGTTAACCACTAAGTTCCAGAGAAGGGGGGAGAGGACACCGCCTTGCGGCGTACCCCTACTGACATATCTTTTAGCAGAAGTCTCACCCAGTTTGGAGTTGATTATCCTGCTTGTTAGCATTAGATTAATCAGCTCCCCAAGTGAGCCGTCTACCTGCAGAGTTGACAGCGCAGTCGTGATTGCGGATGTGTTGACGTTGTTAAAGGCGACCTCTATGTCTAGGAAAGCAACCATTGTATACTCCTTATATTGTAGGGTTCGATGTGGCTAGTCAGAGAGTGCAAAGCCGTTTCCACCGACTTTCCTTTACAGTAGGCATGTTGAGCCGTAGACAGAAGTCTTGGAGAAAAATTTAGCTCGAATATGGATATCAATCAGTCGTTCTAAAGTTTTCAGAAGGAATGATGATAGACTTATAGGTCTGAGGTCCTTTGGGACTACATGAGAACATTTTCCAGCTTTGGGAATGATCCGGAGTGGACTAAGTCTCGTGAATCTCCAGCCAGCCCCATTGCTTGCTAGCTGCTTCCAATTTTGCTGAGTTTTCGTCAGTGATTGATTCGAAAATATTCTCAGTTGGAGCGTTTGTCCCAGCCATCTAAGACGATGAATTCGGGCGTCTTGACGGTAAAGTTTATACCTCTGCTCTGGTGCGATCAATATTTTAAATAGTACTATTTTGGATGACGAAAAAGGGCACAGATACTCAATTGCCTTCTGAGCCATCGATTGGCAACCGTCAATCTTCGAATGATCTTTACTCGTAAGTTAGTGTCGCTGTTTATATTAACTGCGGGGCCTAGGTAGACAAAGCCATTGATTACACCAAAGTTTTAACTGTCGATTACGACGTTTGACTCGATATCGCACGTTCTTTCTGGATCACAGGAGATATTACGTTTTTACTTCGCTTACAACTAGACCCATCCTCGCGGAGGAACAAACTTTCTCCGTGGTCATCCTGCAAAGCAGGACAAATTTCGGTGGGATGCAGGAACCTGATATGGGTTTTTATAATCTTTGCAAATATACGACGTCATAGGCGGCGTCATAGGCAATGGAAAAATAGGTGGTAGGTGGCAATTTGGTATTGGTTAGTCATATCCTAGATCTGTCGTAACGTAAAAATCTGGCAGATGGTTACTTTGCACACACTAATAGCGACTAATCAGTTGGTTTACAGGAAGTTTTAGGCGATTACATAGTACGGCAAAGAAGATCATGTATTGTAGACGATGTTGAGGTGAGTTATGCCTCTATATTTGACGCAGACTACAGGGTCTCCTTTCTTCAAGATCGGGCATAACATATAATGCTGAGGTTTCATTCGCCTGGCATGGTAACCATATTCAACAAAAAAAAAATTATTTTCTCTACATAAAGTCAGCTTCCGCCACCTTGAAATACTCAGGAAGTAAGCCGTCAGTACCCGCCACCTTTCTGGACTTGAGTTCGGTCGGATGAAAGAATTTGTTACCATTATCGTCTAGGTTTTGCAATTTTGATCGTCATCTCCGTTAAACAGTCTACAGAATTAGTACTCTCATATACCCACCATTGACTGCGAATATACTACTAGGTTCCCCGTTCCTTGTAGAACGGAAGTTCATACTTTGTTGACTTGGCATATTCTTTTCACCTTCCATCTGAGAAAACGGTGCTCGTCTTTCCCCTTTTTCTTGTAGTGTTCAAGAGCCGATTTGATTCCGTCTTACGTCGCCGCTCTATACGCTTTCTTTTCATGTATTTGTACATGAGGCAGACGGCGTTCTTGATCGAAACTGGGGTGTCTAAATGGCGGTCATACAGTCAGGGCACATCAGAGACGGCATTTTTGATGCCAAGTACGATTTTAATGTAATGCTTAGGACATAGAGCAATTAGGGCGTGCAATTGGGCTGGATCACATACGAAGTATGAAAGACAATCGGAAATCTGAAATTCAGGTGGCTCGGGATTTTATTCAATAAAATAAGACACCACCGGATGCTCGAACAGTGCAAGTTGCACTGTATAAAGGCAACGGCGACACGAAAAATTGCAACAACTACCGATCGTTGCAACTAATGTCGCATACTATGAAAATGTTTATTTGAAGTTTGCAGATAATATAGGGTTTTCCAACTTGACAACCTTTTTTTTTAAATAAAACTCAAACAATTTGAGATATTTCAAAAACTTTATTTTCGGCTTGAAGTACAATCGAAACATTTATGAATGGAACTCAACTTCGTTCATATGGCCACCGCGGGCACGTTTGCAGCGGTCGATTCGTTGGACCCAATTCAACGACTCGACCACACATTTCGGCCGAAACGGTCAATATTGGCTCTGAGCTCTTCCAACGTCGTCGGCGTGTTGGCATAAACCAATGACTTAACGTATCCCCACGCACGAACGAGACGGCCAATCGACTGGCCCATTTCTTGAGATAACACGCTCACCATACTTACTCTTCAGTAAATCGATTGTAGCGGGTGCTGTGTGGCTTGTGGCATCATCCTGTTGAAACCACATGTCGTCCAAGTTCATATCTTCCAATTCGGACCAAAAATAATCGGTGATCATCGCGTGATAACGCTGACCATTCACAGTAACGTGACGATCGTTATCGTCGACGAAAAAACATGGCTCAATAACGCCGCCGGAATGCAAACCGCACCAAACAGTTATTTTTTGTGGATGAAGTGGTGATTCATGAATGAAGCACATGTGAATTTTCTCCCGACCAATAACGCATATTTTGCTTATTGACGAACTCATTGAGCCAAAAATGAGCTGAAGATGATTTTGCGATGAAATTCATCATCTTGGCTCATCTTCTTCAGAACCCAATCGGAGAACGTACGTCGCTTCAAATGATCCATCGGCTTCAATTCTTGAGTCAGCTCTATCTTGTGTGGGTGTAAACCAATATCCTTACGCAAAATACGCCATAATGTGGTCTGAGCGATGCCCAATTCTTGAGAACGCCGTGGAATTGACTGATTTGGATCGTTTGCTACGGACCTGCCTTCTAACGTCGTCGGCGTTTTGGCATAAACCAATGACTTAACGTAGCCCCACAGAAAATAGTCAAGCGGCGTTAAATCGCACAAACGAGGCGGCCAATCGACTGGCCCATGTCTTGAGATAACACGCTCACCATACTTACTCTTCAATAAGTCGATTGTAGCGTGTGCTGTGTGGCTTGTGCCTGTTGAAACCACATGTCGCCCAAGTCCATATCTTCCAATTCGGGCCAAAAATAATAATGACCATAGCGCGATAACGCTGACCATTCACAGTAACGTGACGATCGTTATCGTCGACGAAAAAATATGGCCCAATAAGGCCGCCGGCATGCAAACCGCACCAAACAGTTATTTTTTGTGGATGAAGTGGTGATTCATGAAGCATATGTGGATTTTCATACGACTAATAACGCATATTTTTTGCTGATTGACGAACCCATTGAGCCAAAAATGAGCTTCGTCACTGAAGATGATTTTGCGATGAAATTCATCATCTTGGCGCATCTTCTCCAGAACCCAATCGGAGAACGTACGTCGCTTCAAATGGTAAATCGGCTTCAATTCCTGAGTCAGCTTGATCTTGTATGGGTGTAAACCAAGATCCTTACGCAAAATACGCCATAATGTGGTCTGAGCGATGACCAATTCTTGAGAACGCCATGGAATTGACTGATTTGGATCGTTTGCTACGGACGCCTGAACGGCAGCGATATTTTCGACACTTCGACCAACCCGTTGCCTTTCTGACACGGCAACATCACACAACGAATATGTAGACTCAAATTTTTGCACTAAACTTGTTATTGCCTGTGCACTAGGGCGAGAATTACGACCGAAAATTGGAGTTAACGCTCTTGAAGTTGGAGTCACCGACTCCGAATTTCAGTAGAAAATTTTTATAATCTGCAGACGTTGCTCGTACCGTGATGAAAATGTTGAGTTTGCTGAATAAATTGACAGTGACAGTTTGATGATTAGTGAAAGAGTGCGTTCACAAATTAAATTCAAAATTGTCAAGTCACTAGTGGAAAACCCTTTAATTGCTTCGAAACCGGAACAGATTGTAACATAGAATCAAGAATCAAGGTTTCCACTATGTGAAGAGTCTCGTTTGGGTCAGCTTGGAGAAATTTCTGGCTTAGAAACTCAGTTACTGGGTCAATCAAAGTGAATTAGAATCGTTACTAACTTACGTTCGGACATTGTCTGATAGTCTAATAGAAAAGCTTTAAAATTCATCTTTGGCAGCGTCCCTTTTCTTGCTTTTATTTGAATGTGATGTCACATAGAACAACAGCGGTAGTTCTAAATCTGTTCCTGAAAGTAAATTCGTACACAAAATCTGGTGAGCGTCCCAAAGGATTCCCAATATAAAGCTTACATCGTTGACTGCTTTCTATTCCCATGAGGATAGGTCTATCGTCTGACTAAATTTTCCAAACTGAATTTGAAACTAACATGTAAGTGGGTATCTCCCTGTGAAACTTTTTCGCTACAAAAATTGTTCGCCTACTACACCAACAAATCGGTAGCCAATATTTCCACTCACATCACTCTGTCGGTCAGTTTATACAAAAGTTCACCGAACCAACTTTGTCATACAAAATGCAAAACCACCAAATCCCACCTTAGTATTCGAAATCTTTCGAAACTTTTTTCGAATTCAAAAAAAATGTTATCCTGCTCACAACACACAGAACTTGTTAACAAATTCGAGTTGGCCCCCGTTCGGTTTATGTAAAATGCCCCCAAGGTACACTGATAGGTACTTTTGCATACCAAAGAATTATTCACCAGATTGCAGTTCCAAAGTTGTGCCTTATTTGCTTTGCTCCAATTTAAATTTAAAACCTAACCACTCACTTTCCCAAATGAGCCGAGAGTGCACTTCGATCGCCGCCGTTTCAGGTTAATAGATAGTCATCTATGTATAGCCGACTAGATACGGATTGGTAGCAATCACATAATTAGTTGAACTTTTAATTAAGTGTAATCATTTTGATTCATTATCCGAGCAATTCAGATTGCAATTAAGCGAACGCTACTATCCGTATCTATAATACTCGCAATACCATCGCAAGGAGCAAGTCGGACGATGAAGAATCTGATTAATAGCGAATCCTTAGACTCAATTGCATGCCAAGGTGAAATTACTCGCACAAAAAAATTGCAATTGCTTTTATTATCTAAGCTTTTCGTGTTTACTTTTATATCAGGTGAATGGTTATATCGGCGGACGAGAAAGAGCGCCGGTTAAACTGGAAGAAGACCGCTGCCAGGAGCATAGGCAAAAGGAAACTCCTTTTGAATTTTTCTTTATTTTATTTAAAACGAGCTAGAGGAAGAATTTGTATCTGCGAAGCGCAGACGAGGCATTTATGTGTAATATACATGTGTACTTACCTATTTGCTGCTGTCGCGTTTTATTTTTTTTTTTTATTTCATTTTCATAAAACGAATTTCATTAGGGAAAGTGCTTTCACTTTTTAGCCCTTTTAGATGGAATTTATGTAGTACACCAGTTGAATATAATGTCCTACAGCTAACAGCAAAAGCACAAAGTCAAGTCAAACGTAGGTCCTTTGGACAAAGAGTGACCTTAATTCAAATTTAGTGGAAAGGATATTTTAAGGGAAAATAAAAACGGAAGAAAAGGTTTGAATGGCACAGAAATGTAGGTCAAATACTTCTGAGGATTGGACAAGTCTGATGAGTAAAAAGTCTGAAACGTGCTCAAGACATATCTAATGAAACACTTGTACGACGAAGAGCCTCTCGTCGTTGTGGATGAGATAGATTCCGAACAAAAGAGTTTGAAATTTCTATTTCATGAGAAACCCTTTGGCATTTTTGCTCCAAAGAGAAAGATACCTATTACAACTAACTCACCATCTCGATTATCTGTTTTTATGTGGTAAGCAGCCGTCCATACAGAAGACGTAACGCTATGCAAGTCTGTCGTACGACTTCTTTTCATAATGGCATTAGACAGAGAACCAGTTTATTGTGCTCCTTGTACGTTCCTTTTAAGAGGGGTCTGAGAGAAACAATCGTTTGGTCTGGCCACATAAATACGAGTAAACTAACAAGCACTAACCGAGGACACTTGAATCTGTAGGTAGATAATTTGACATTTAATTTTTTCGTTTGCAATATTTTTCATGGCCATTAGAACTGTGTTGGAATACCGACATGACAATCTATGATAGCTGCGATCTGTAGCGACAGGCAAGTTGCGCTTAAAGCCTTTCTGAAACCTCTCACGGCTTCTAAACCAGTTCGAGAAAGCAAGACTGAATTTTACTGAGCCTTGTTTGGGTTACACTGGTATCACGGGAAATGAAATCGTTGAGAAACTTGTTAAACAAGACTCAGAGCACCCGAGCCTGAGTTAGGACTGTCTAGGTCCTCAGTTTGGGCGTGTATTAGATAGTTGGGTGTCATATGAGTATAACTGCAGATGGCATGACTTTCCAGGTTGCCGTCAGACCAAGCGAATGCTTTTCGACATCTCTAAGAAATTAGCGACATTGCTGTTGTCCCTCAGTAGGGGAGAGTGCAGACTGTTTGCTGGGATCTTGGCGGCGCACAACGCTCTTGCTAAGTGACATGAAATCCTGCGACTGCTTGCTGTGAGTGTGATGACGACATGGCGAAGCACTACTTCTGTGAGTATTCGGCATATTCAGGCTACAGGTAGTCGGCGCTGATATGATGAGTACTGGTCGACGAGCAAACCCATCGAAATTCTAGTGTGAGTTTTTGTGTAGACTGTAGGTAGATTCAAAAGTGCCTAGAGAGATGAAGCACAAAAATCAGCTATGCAAGCGCGAAAACCGATGTTTGAAGGTGATGAAGGGTAGCAGTAAAATTCAAACATTATTGCTTAATCTACAAAACAGTTGATGAATAGGACAAAACCGTTTGTATCACTGTCGTGCTTATAGAAACCTTCGAGCAGGCCTCAAGTCTTGCTGGGAAACTATCAGCGTCTAAACAGTTTTCGATTAGATAGTTTAAGATGCTAGGCTTCACATTTGATGGAGAGACCTTTCAGAACAAGTTGAATCAAGCCAATTAGCTTCCTATGTATCAGTTTTAAAGTTCAGTTTTAAAGCATTTTATTTTCTTAATCATTAACTCTTACATACTAACAAAAAATGCTTAAATGCTAGCTTAAAATTACTTAACAATATTATACTAACTTACTGGCCCCACGCAGGCACTCTAAGCTACTCTAAATTCCTATAACTATGTCTTATGACTTTATTTACATTTTCTTTATTAATATTTGTTTACTATACTGCTTCCTATGTATTTTTCGATAAGAATTGCCGATAAGGCTACCTTAGAGCAAACAATCTCCAATTGTACTCTCACTCATTGAGTTCGTTTCCTCTCCCTGTATTAGTAGGAAGAAGTGAGCTGGTTGACCTAGTAAACAGCGGTCAAAGTTTCGAGCATGGAACTGAAAAGTATTTTCGACTTCATTTTGGTACGATCTCTCTGAGTTTTTGACATACTACCTTTGCCACTTTCGATATCTTTGTCTGGATGACTCTGTTTGGATTATTTCGCAAAACCCTATGGAAATAGTTTCTAGAGTTAAGTCACCTATTCAGAAATGAACTTGCAGGCCATCTGGTGCAGGTGCCAATATAATAGGTGGTTCGAAAGATGACGAGACTGACACATAGATGGCGACTCTAGTAATATATCCATACAATTTTTAATTTTTAATCGATCGTGCCAAAATTTGATGACATTTGACCATTAGTCATTTCAAATTCCGGCTATTAGGACGGAAAATATCAAAAAAAACCCACAAAATCTTTTTAAACAACCGTAAAGCGAAAGTGCACGGAATAGCTGACATCCTAAAGATATCAATAGACCATGTATATCACATTTTGCACGAGTATATCTGCTTATGCGAAAGCTCTGTTCGAAGTGGATACCGCGTTGGCTCACAGTTGGCCAATAACAACAACATGTTGATGATTCAGAGCGCTGTTTGGAGGTGCCGAAATAAAAATAATTTTTTCATGCCGAATGTGACAATGGGGGAACTATGGCGACTATTACCTATTCGCAAATCTCAAAAGAAATGTTTATCGGAAAGAGATACGAGTAGCGTTGGACAAATCGTTCTATAAGGAAGGCATAGAAATGTTAAAACGGCGATGGAATAATAATAATTGTATCACGCATTTTGCCAAATATTGCTTTTTTATATGTTAGTCTTCGGAGTTTAACCACCTGTTCTAATACCATGTGAAAGCAGGCAAAAGGTCATTAGTAGCATTTTACCCTTAAAATGTTCGGACACAGAGTGGGCGAAGGAATATTAGGCAGGAAAGAAAGAGAGGTACCGATGTACGTGGGTTTTAAATGTCTGAATGTTATAATGACTAGGATAGGAAGAGCTCGGCAGGGCATTCCATAAGTGAGTTGTACGGCTTAGGAAAGAATCACGATATTTTAGAGTACGTCCGAAAGTGGGAATACGGGTATATTGATGAGCATTCACAGCGAAACGCGTGTTACAGTTAGAATTTGAAGGGGCAGAATGCTACTTTCAATTTCGGTGGAGCACCAGAGCGTAGTCTAGATGTTTAAGATGTTGTGTCATAGTCCATATCAGCTTTATGTTTTTTACAGACCGATTTGACGAATGAATGTAACATAGTCGAACTCTGCTGCGAACCCCAATCTTCTTTTTCTGGTACATCTCTGTACACCGCAATGTGTTGGCGAAGTCCTTGTCGAGCGTTGAATCAATATGTTCTTAAGCTCGATCCAGAATTATTGTAGCTTTTAATTTATACACAACCGGAAGAACGCATTTACCTATCCAGTTGCCACAAAAAAAGGTTTTCTTCTTTGGGCAGCTTAACTACCATTAGCCTCTTCCAATCTTCGGGGAAGACTTCGACCTCCCATGACTTCCCATGCTTTCCTAATGAGTGGCTGTAGGATTACCTCCACAATAAAAGAATTTAGCCGTAATGCCGTCTATGCCAGCTGACTTTTTTTCTTCGGGGCCCTTATCGGCGACGTTATTTCGGCGTTATTGGGATGGGAGCTGCAAATATGGGTATCTGTTGCAGCGGGAGACTCACCTGAGCCTGGGTCCAAATCGCTATTGCCCAAACACTGCTGCTAAATATTTCCGACATTTGACAAGCTGATGTCAGTAGAAATTTGTTGGTCCTTTAACTCGATAAAGTTACGAACTTTTACCAGTAAATTCCTTTGTAATAATATAGACGGTCTTGCTCTCGAACGTATTTGCTGCTTTTTCAGTTTAAGGCGTTGATGTAATTACACTTGTTTTGTCCTACAATACCCTGTACTAATCTATTTTCTAGTTCGGGGCACTGTACTGCTGAGGTCGCTGCAATCCGTCTTCAGGTGTCTACTGTCAGCCATGTGTTTGGGCATGTAAACACATCTTCGTCGATGCTTTCAAGAGTGAGGCTGCTGATTGTTTCTGTTCGATCGGTTGCTGTTAACAGACGCAGTACGAAGACGTACGAGCTACCATTAGATGGTGGTCCCCTTCTATTCCGATCTCAGATCCAACGTCTAGAATGCGATATCTAAATCGTCGATTAATGGTGAGCTGATAGATCTACTTCGTGTACGTTATCCATCAGTCGAAACCCAGCTTATCGTATAGTAGTCCTTGTGGTCAATCAAGTTGTATCCAATTCGAAGATGCAAAAGTTATCCATCATATTCCCGTTATCATTTATTGTACCTCCAAAACCGTGCGGTTTCTTGTCGTTAAAATCTCCCACCACGATCACGATATTTTAGTTAGGCACTTTCTATGCTATAGAAATCGTCACACGCCTTATTCTGTTCTACAATAGACTGTTAGATGCTGGCTCATTCGAGCGCACTCTTCTAAAATCAACCCGACAGAAGCAGCAATCTAGCCATTTGCTTGTCTATTTTGCTGGAGTCTGTGGGTCACAGGAAGATTCAGGCAAAGCAAATGTAGAACAAGCTAAAATTTTCAGAATCCCCATATGGAAAACCAAAGCTGCAAATTGGTTCATCCGAACATCCCGTATAATACTGCTCCAAGACCAGTGTCACAGAGCTAAAAGCCATTCCACCCTTTGCAATCCTACTCAAGCGATCAGTCCCAACAATCCAAAATCAAACTTCAAAAATCTGTTTTTGTACGATTTTTTCTAATTATACTGCATGTTTCATAGAAAACCGAATGGGCTTCCATCTGCGGAATCGCAAATTCAAGCTTCCTGTCATCATTTTTAGAAAAAGAATTTCTTACATCTAATACACAGACAAACGAGCACACGCGTAATTTTGAGGCTAACTCTGAACCTTAAGGATATGGGCTCACGGTCACCAGACTTAAGAATAGTTGTACACCTATGCATTGCATTCTTCACCCTTGGTCCTGGTCTACATCCTACAGCATTACCATGTTTTTGGAACTAGAAATTGCTGCTTCTATGGAAAGACCGTTTCTCTAGAAGCAAAGGGTAATTTTTTGATGTTTGATTTTTAAGTGTTCTATTTTTAACAGGTAACGCGTTATTTGTGAAATGTGTAAAAGTTAAACATGCTCAATTAGCATTGCCATTTCATCACGGAAAGACTTACACCCGAACGATGCATACAAATTATTGAATTTTATTATCAAAATTCGTGCTATGTGAAAAATGTTTTTCGCGCACTTCGACCATTTTACGTTGGTCATAATCGACGGACTGAGCAAGCAATTGAAGCCATAGTGACCAAATTTCGCACCAATTACACGCTATTTCACATCAAGCCGAATACGTAGAGTGCGTACAGAGGAAAATATTGCTGCTGTATTCGCTAGTGTTAATGAAGACCGTGATTTGTCTATTCGTCGCCGTTCGCAGCACTCGATTAGGTGGCATACGTGGTAAAATACGCAAGGATCTTGGTATAAAACCTTACAAAATACAGCTCGTGCAAGAACTGAAGCCGAACGACCTGCCACAACGTCGAATTTTCGGTGAGTGGGCCTTAGAAAAGCTGGAGGAAGATCCACTTTTTTATCGAAAAATTGTCATTTTGGTTCAATGGGTACGTTAATAAACAAAACTGCCGTATTTGGTCCGATGAACAACCATAGGCAATACAAGAGCTGCCAATGTACCCAGAAAAGTGCAATGTTTGGTGTGGTTTATGTTCCCTATGTTTTCAAAGATGACCATGAGAATAACGTTACCGTCAATGGCGTGATTTCGAACTTTGTTTTTTGTCCAAAATGCATAAGCTGAATCTGGTCGACATGTGGTTCCAGCCGGCCTTACATGCCACATATCACGCAAATCGATGGACAAATTGAGAAATCAGTTCGGTGAGCAATTTATCTCTCGTTTCGGACTAGTGAATTGGTCGGTTAGATCGTGCGAATTGACGCCTTTAAACTATTTGCTTATGGGGATACGTCAAATCACTCATCTATGCCGGTAAACCAGCGTCCATTTCAGCCTTGGAAGACAACATTACAGACGTTATATTCTATTAGCTTTTGATAGAGAGTTCTGTGTAGGTTACAAACACTCGTGACTTTACAAACACTCCTATATAAAGAATTATACGTTTTTTAGGTTCCTGTATCGAGTATATCGATTTTTCCAAGACTATAGCGCAATGCACGTGGGATCGCATATTAATGAATTACTCGTAAATCTTGGTAGCTTCTGACATGCTCGGATATACTCTCAAAAAAAATAACTTTGAAATTTTCTTAGCGGTTAGTTGATGCACTTTGACAACAGCGCCCTCCGTCTGTCACCTCCACCATAAATGCATTTACAACTTTTGTAAACATATGTGCCGGTCCACCTACTTTGAAATTTGCACCATGCAATATGTAAATTTTGTGGTACTATTTGTTGAGGCAAATGAGTGGAACACTTCTACTCTGGGTCAGATCCTAGTCGAAGCAAGTGCTAGTGGAGTGGAGCGGAGTGGTTTTGCATAATGAAGGTATTCATACTAAACTATGTGGTCGAGGTCCCCGTCATTGTATGACCTACTCCAGCCACTGTCGAACCTGCCAGTTACAATATCAGAAACACAATCTACTTTTGAACAAAACACGAAAAAACTGTTCAAGTAACAAAGCTTCTATGGTGATTCTAAAGACAAATGTCGATAGGAGAAAAAAAGGAAAAAATAAGTCTAAATCTTGGCCAATAGCATCCACTGCCATGCATTTTAACACCAGCACAGCCTTGTAAAACGTCACCCAACCGCATTTATTCTCAGCTTGACAGTATTTATATGTACAATACGAGTATATATATAAAAATGTCTCATGCGATGAGATAGTTTTGAGTGGCTTCAATTTGAAAACCAAAAGAGCCTTGACAAAGACTGCGGTAGCGGTAGTAAAACATTACAACACTTCACCCAAGTAGAATGAAATTGTTCATTCGGATTTGCAATGCAAATTAATATCTTCACTCGTCATGGTGGAGTGCAAAATTTTTACTTCTATTGTCTTGCTACTCAAAAACAAAAGATGCGTTTTCCCACCACTAAAACGAGACATCGACTTCCCATTGTCTGTTGTGTTGTCTGTAGGGTTGATGTATCTTGCTCATGTATTCGAATACTGTGTATGAATGTAACCGGAAATAAATTAAAATTAATTCACCAAAACTATGAAACTTCACAATCTAATTGGATTTCATCGGCAAATTGCCATCGTGAACCTTTGCCGAAAGCTGGAAAAAGCCAAAGCAATGTCTGGGTTCACTCACCCACAGATCTATGAGTAACTCTACGCGGATGCCCATGCAGATTTAGCGCTGCCTGGTAATAAAACAATCAGCGACGACCACTTAAGTGGGCCCCCACGATGACAACGAATTTTTGAGATACGAGTATTTCTTATGGAACTTACGATTCAGTTTCGGAGATGTAGAGACGAAAAATTGAGTGCCACTCCCGCCAGCCATACGGAACAAGTCTTCGATTAGCTTCATGGACTTCTGGCATTCGAAAAATTTATTCACTTTTGTTCTTAGCGGTTCAATAAGTCGAAGATATTGGATCCGGGCACGGCACAAAGTACCATATACTCGTATAATAGAAGAGCGGCAAATGGAGATGAGAAAATTGGATTACAGTTCCTGTGCCAATTTTTTCGTCAGTTCTTTAAAATTGGAACACGTGATGGGTCATTACTTAATTGTTTCAATCGAAATGGATGTAGAGATACATTTTTTTCTTTTTCAATTGCTTTGAGGTGTGGTATATGATTGTTCACGTAACGGCACGCCTAAGCTTAAATATGTAACAATTTTAAGTTTATGATTTTTGAGTAGGATTACGAGGCATGCATATATATTTATATGTATGAGTGTGTTAGATGAAACAAAATATTTACTTTCATATGTGCTTCAGTTTATGTGGAAAAATCGATCAGTTTCTTGGCACGAAAACGACGAACTACTTGTGTTACGTTTGGTGTTTTGACTCTTGCACTCCTTGCTGTTACTGAAAACAGCAGAAACAAATGGTTTCGATCTGAT
The DNA here is from genome assembly GCA_949129095.1 of Volucella bombylans. NCBI lineage: Eukaryota > Metazoa > Arthropoda > Insecta > Diptera > Syrphidae > Volucella > Volucella bombylans. Next base: position 112,919,802 of record OX422144.1, on the reverse strand, counting down.
TCAGATTTTCAAACAACCGTTTTTCAGAACTTTGTGAATGTCTACACCTCGGATCTAAAGCGCTTCATCCTTCCAATTTAATAAACTTCTCAGTGAATCTTCCAAAGACCCAAAAAAGATCGCAGATTTTCGTTGCAAATCTTTTCCAAAGTAAAAACCCGAACCTGATCTTAATTACTTTAGATACGAGTATGACGTCAACAGACGTCACTCATCTGATTAGGCATAAAAACAAAGAGATACCCTCTTTCCCCTGCTTCATGTGGAATAATAAGTAGGCATTGAGTTTGAATCAAAAATCCTTATTCATTATGAATCATAGGCGATGACGAAGTGCATCCTGTCGGTCGAATTTTGGGCCCTCTTTCGATCATACTGGACTCACCAATAATGCATTAAATATTGGCTTCCAACGCCCGAATAAATTTAACAGCATACAACATATATGCACTTTACATATCCCCGCAAGAAGTAATCAACAATATTCAAATTGCAAGATCTCAGTAGCCAATTCACCCGTTTGCTCCGGAGTATAATGTTATAGTTGGATCAAGTCCTGATTAAGTCTTGCGCAGTATGAATCCAAGTGGTAACCATCGGGTACTGGTTGATGTCTACCCGGACTCGGCTTGACAAATTTATAAGCGCAAGTGCTGAGCAGCAGACCAAAATAGCAGTATTATAAACGAGACAGCGAATGAATTCCCCGGACGGAATCAATGGTGAAGTAAAATCCCGGAATAAAACAAATAAAACCCTAACCGGGCTACTTCGTCATATTTGGAGCTCAAGCCGGTTAGAACTTCCGAGAGTAAGTCCGGGTTTTGGAAAAAAGATGGTAGCAGATGAGCCCGTAATGGATCACCGGCAGCGATCAGATCCCAGAACGGGTTACTGGCTTCGGTCTAACCAACCCCTCGTCCTAGAGGTATCTATAATGGAACCGACCCCCTAGGTTGGTGGTTGTGCCGTCGGGGTAACTGCCCAGCCATGGAAACAAAACCCAAAATTACAAAACAACAACAAGCCTTGGATACGGACAAAGCAGATGTTACCGGTATCCAAGAAATGTGATGGGATGGGCCGGACAAAAAGAGATCAAAAACCGCGACATCTACTAAGGCGATTGTTATCGACGACAGAAGCAGCGGCTATTTGGATGCAGATTTGTTGTTAGAAGCAGGGGTTAGGCAAGTAATCCTGAGTTTCCGGCATGTTAACGAGCGCCTCGTAACAATCCCTATTAAGACTAAATTTGCCAACATTAGCCTTATATGTGCGCACGCCCCCTAAGAATAGAAAAATGACGACACCAAAGATGGCTTCTAGGAGCTCTTGGACAAGACTTAAGAGTTATGACATTAAAATTGTCCTCGGCGACTTTAATGCATAGCTAGGAAGAGAGGGCATCTTTAGTAGTACAATAGTAGTACAGTACGGAAAGTATAGCCTGCACGACACCACCTTCGATAACGGATTCAGGCTACCCGACTTTGCGGCGCGACGAAAAATTGTCTTAGCTATCACGCAGTTCCCGCATAAGGGTACCTAGTAAACTAATGACCAATCAAGCGTCAACCAGAGTGACCACATTGCGATCGACGCAAATCACTCTTCCAGTATTATGGATGTCCTAAACTTCCAAAGGGCCACCATTGAATAATTCAGTCAGGTTTGATGTTTGAGTTTGACGTCGGACGGCTACAATCGCAAGAGATCGCCAAATTCATTTCCGATCGAGTCTCCCTTAATCTCTTAAGAGGCGCTATCCCGCCAGGATCAAGTACTGAAGACCAGTGGCAATATTGCCAAAAAGCCATCAAACATGCCACCTCTGATGTGCTGGGTTTTTTCGACAAGTGCCGATAAACACGAGCAGCTAAGCAAGATGCATATAAAGCAGCGCGCCATGAAAGGACTAGAGCTGCTCATGAGCTTTACTTAGACGAAGAGCGGTGCATGAGAAGCACGCGGTCTAGGAAATTGAGAGATGCTACTAAAGGAATGAGATTTGGACGTACTACCAAAAGGTAAAAAAAAAAAATGCCACGGACATAAACACGGAACCGAAGCCTGTATATATGAACAAGGGAACATTGTTGTAGAATCACAGTTGATTTGGAAAGAGCACTTCTGTAGACTGTATAACGGCAATGACGAACCAAATACCTCTGTCAGACAGAATGAACCTTTCAACCTGGACGATGTAGGCCAACAATTCCGTTCACCCGACCCGAACAGCCTGACTGACAAGCTCTTCAAAGCGGCAGGCGATGACTTAATAAAGATCACCAACTCATCTGTAAAGTATTTTCGGACGAATATATGCCAGATCAATTAAACCTCAACATTGTTTGCCCGATCCTCGAGAAAGAAGACCCTCTGAACTGCGCCAACTATAGCGGCATCAGTCTTCTTAACATCGCCTACAAGATACGATCTGCCAAATTGTGTGAAAGCCTGAAGCCGTTCGTCAACAACCCAATTGGTCCATATCAGGGTGGCTTTAAGCCAGAAAAGTCCTCCATCGACCAAACATTCACACAACGGCAGATCTTGGAAAAAGTCCATGAGCTCCAAATCGATACACACTACCTATTCATCGATTCTAAGGCCGCGTATAACAGCATCTATAGGTATAAGCTACACAGAGCAATGCCTAGTTTTGACATCTCTGCCAAACTCGTCCATTTGCAGGATGACGATGGAGAATACACGCTGCTCTACCAAGGTCGGTAAAGAGCTCACCGAGACCTTTTGATTCATTCTTGAAGAAATATTTCAAAAACTCACGCGCAAACACAAGAAACATAATCTTTCGAATATCCGTCCAGTCACTCGCATACGCCGATGATATTGACATAATCGGAAGAAAGCAACGTGATCGTGTCAACGGACAATGGGGGCAAGACCAATTATCAATACCAGCACTAAGATCAACCGAAGAAATAAAGCTTGCCAATCTCTGCTTCTTTGGGCTAAAAAGGCAACCGACTATCAAAGCCCTCTATCGAACAACAAAAGTTTTCCTATACGAAAGACCTTAATAATCTCAGTCCTGATTTATGGCGCAGCGGCATGGACTTCATCAAAAACGGATGAGGGCGCTTTTGGCTGCATTGAGAGGAAAATAACCGCATCGGTTTTTTTTTTATCAAGAAACATAGAAGAAGAACAATACTCACGAGCCTGTCTAACTTGGGCGGGGGCGAAATCACTCATTTATTTGGCTCAAGACTGGGACTAAATTTGTGAAAAAGAAGATCTAGTTTAAGTAGGAAAGTGCTGCGGTTTATATCGGAACCGTTGAGGTTTGAGTTGACTTTCTGCAGCATACAAAAGGTGGAGTTTAGGGGAATCGAGTAGTAAAGACATGCACAATCGACATAACTGGAAAGGAGTCGTTGAATAAACAGAATCACTGATATGAACTTACGTTCTGGAAGAATATTCAAATGCTCAAGGTTAATGGCATTCAGGAGTAGGTCTCGAAAAGCAAATCAAGGAAAACGCTGTTGAACGTTTTCGATCCTGGACACATCGCCTAGCTTGATTGGCGTATTCCAACAGGGGTCGATTAAAGGTAATATTGAGGGATCTAGACACGTGAGGATTGGGAAATTCTCTGGACCGGCATTTGATTAGAGAATAGAGTAATAAGATAACAGTTTGGTGTGCTGGGGTGAGGAAGTAACTTTGAAAAATTCGGCATCATCAAAATGCAAGAGAAGGCGCGTTTTGCTATACTGATATCCATGGATACATACATCCAGTTCCACAAATCCATGTGGAATTGGTTAACCCTAATGTATACCTTAATGGTCAAAAAAGAAAGTCAAATACATGTCATGACGTTTAACTGTCTGTTTTTTGAATATTTCGGCTTTGTAATTTCTACCGAAAACTGTATTCTCTAAATTTTATAATTCAACTAGCTGGTACGGCAGACTTTGTTCTATCCTGTAGTAGCGTTCTATAGTGCGTAGTAGCGCGAAAATTGCAGTTTATTTGAATGAAGAAAGACAAACGGCTTGACGTTTAAAATTGAATATTGGTAATGGTAATTCAAACTTAAAGTTCGTACATTGAATTCTGAAAATAAAATCTCAAATTTAAATATGAGACGTCAATGTTGACACTTTTAAAAGTAACTTCAAAAACTGTAGATTGAAAATAGGAAATCTTTATAAATAGAAATCTCACATTAATATTTTGATAATAAAATATTGGAAACGAAAGTTCAAAATGCTTTAACTCTCACTATAATGACTTCATGTAAAACCTGTTAACAATAAATACATGTATTTTATATTATAAACATTTTTTTTATAAGTAAAGTCCGTGAATTTTTGAATTTCTGACCTCTTTACTGAAACAGCAACACTGCTCCTGTCAACAGGCATCTGTCAGTTGACTCCTGTCAAAATTTAAACTTGCTGCGTTAGTTAGTTTGTGTTTGACAGCTATTTTTATCAGACTACTCACTAATTTGAGGAGAAAATGGAAAAAAGTGAATTTCGTGTGCTTATTAAGCATTATTTCTTGCGAAAAAAAACCATTACCGAGACCAAGGCTAAGCTTGATAAATACTATGGGGACTCTGCACCATCGATTTCAATGGTAAAAATGTGGTTTACTGAATTTCGTTGTGGCCGTACAAGCACTGAAGATGCCGAACGTCCTGGACGCCCAGTTGAGGTCTCTACACCCGAAACAATCGAAAAAATTCACGATATGGTGTTGGCCGACCGAAGATTGAAAGTGCGAGAGATTGTGGAAGCCGTAGGGATCTCGCATGGCTCAGTGGTTTCAATTTTGAATGATCACTTGGGCATGAGAAAGCTTTCCGCAAGATGGGTGCCGCGTTTGCTCACAGTCGACCACAAACGCAATCGTGTAACAACTTCACAGGAAGGTTTGGCGTTGTTTAATCGCAATATGGAGGAGTTTTTGCGCCGTTTTGTAACCGTGGACGAAACATGGATCCATCACAACACAACAGAGAACAAACAACAGTCAAAACAGTGGGTTTCTAAGGGTGAATCGGCGCCAAAAAAGGCCAAGGTGGGTTTGTCAGCCAATAAAGTTATGGCGACTGTTTTTTGGGATGCACGCGGGATAATCCACATTGACTACCTTCAAAAGGGAAGAACAATCAATGGGGAATATTATGCCAACTTATTGGACCGATTCAATGACGATTTGAAAAAAAAACCGACCTCATTTGGCCAAGAAAAAAGTTCTTTTCCACCAAGCCAATGTAAGGGTGCACACATGTGCAGTTGCCATGGCAAAAATCCATGAATTGGGCTATGAATTGCTCCCTCATCCACCCTATTCTCCAGATTTGGCTCCGAGCGACTACTTCTTGTTCCCAAACCTGAAGAAATGGCTTGGTGGAAAAAGATTTGACTCCAATGATGAAGTCATCTCGCAAACAAAGGCCTATTTTGAGGACCTCGACAAATCATTTTTTTTGGAAGGGATAAAAAAAATTGGAGAAGCGTTGGACAAAGTGTATAGAGCTCAACGGAGACTACGTTGAAAAATAAAATTATTTTTTTATCAAAAAATCTGTGTTTTATTCCAAAAGTCACGGACTTATTGACCGGCCCTCGTATAATGGAAACTATTATAATGTAATAAATGTTGATTAATGGTATAAAGGATTTTCCCCGACAAATTTGAATTTAATTTGTGAACGCACTCTTTTACTAATCATCAAACTGTTACTGTCAATTTATTCAGTAAACTCAATATTTCCATCATGGTAAAGTACACGAACGAGCAACGTCTGCAAATTGTAAAAATTTTCTACCGAAATTCGGAGTCGGTGACTGCAACTTTAAGAGCGTTAACTCCAATTTTCGATCGTAATTCTCGCCCTAGTAGATAGGCAATAACAAGTTTAGTGCAAAAATTTGAGTCTACATATTCGTTGTGTGATGTTGCCGTGTCAGTGAAAAAACGGGTCGAAGTGTCGAAAATATCGCTGACGTTCAGGCGTCCGTATCAAACGATCCAAATCAGTCAATTCCACGGAGTTTTCAAGACTTGGGCATCGTTCAGACCACATTATGGTATTTTGCGTAAGGATCTTGGTTTACACCCCTACAAGATCAAGGTGACTCAAGAATTGAAGCCGATGGACCATTTGAAGCGACGTACGTTCTACGATTCGGTTCTGGAGAAGATGCGCCAAGATGATGAATTTCATCGCAAAATCATCTTCAGTGACGAAGCTCATTTTTGGCTCAATGGGTTCGTCAATAAGCAAGATATGCGTTATTGGTCGGGTGAAAATCCACATGTGCTTCATGAACCACCACTTCATCCACAAAAAATAACTGTTTGGTGCGGTTTGCATGCCGGCGGCGTTATTGGGCCATATTTTTTCGTCGACGATAAGGATCGTCACGTTACCGTGAATGGTCAGCGTTATCGCGCCATGATCACCGATTATTTTTGGCCCGAATTGGAAGATATGGACTTGGACGACATGTGGTTTCAAGAGGATGATATAACAAGCCACACAGCACACGCTACAATCGATTTATTGAAGAGTAAGCATGGTGAGCGTGTTATCTCAAGACATGGGCCATTCGATTGGCCGCCTCGTTCGTGCGATTTAACGCCGCTTGACTATTTTCTGTGGGGCTATGTTAAGTCATTGGTTTATGACAACACGCCGATGACGTTGGAAGAGCTCAGAGCCAACATTTAACGCGGAATAGCGGCGAATTTGTGTTGAAATGATTTATGTCTCCTTGTATGTAAATTGTCCGCAGCCCATGTATGAAGATTATGAAAATTTGTGATCCCATCTCTTGTAAATTGAGATTCGTCCGTCCAAAGAATTCTGATAATAAATTCCGCTCCAGCAACCAGTTAGAAAACTCAAGTCTCTTTTCCAAATCATTAGGAAACACTTTTTGTACAGGTGTATGGTGGTATGGATAAAGATTTTCTCCATGCAGTACATTCGAAATTTTATGTCTGGAAAGATTGAATTGCAAAGTTAAGCGTCTGATGCTGATTGATGGATCAGTTGTAACAGCTTCCAGTATTCTTTCATCATCCGAAATCCGTCTTACCTGTGGAGACCCCGCATTCGGTTGCGTATTTGAAACTGATCCCGTTTCTCGAAGCCTTCGATACGTATTTAGAAATATGTACTCCTTTACTGGGAAGTCGTCCGTCGGTATCTTTGTCGCGCACTAGTTGAACTTACATTGCACAACCCATAAACGTAAATAATGTCTGCGTATTCTTGGTTTGTAAATGCAGGCATTTCAAATAGCGTTTCTAAGCAACTGTAAACTTAGCTTAAAAAATTTAACTGATGAATTATTTTTTTTATCTAATCTTTTATACCATTTTTGTTTGGTAAATTTTCGAAATAGGCCTTCAAATCCCAATCCTAACCCTTTCTGAGAACTTTTAAGGAACACGGTAAGGAAATGAGGGTTTTGACAGGTAGTCAAATAGACGAACATGCTTTAAAACTTTTTAATAGATATGAAATTTAAAAAAAAATATTGGAAAATTAGTAATTCTTGGAAAACCACTCTTACGAGTATTGGCAACTGTTGTTAGAAACGTTGGTAAAAAATCATAAATTCCTTTTTTTACCTGCTGCAGATTTCTTCAAGTATCATAAAAGCTATGGGTTTTCCTGCAAACTTAATGATGATTTTTTTAATTATTGTTACTTTCATAAGAAAAAAAATAGTAAAACGTTATGTTAATTAGGCATTTTCTGGCGAAAAGTGACCGCAAAGTAATAAATTAGCATGGGCAACGAAAATGGAACAGGCTTAAAAATTGGATATTTAAAGACTCAAACAAGGTATCAGCTTTATTTAAACGCAGTTACAAAGGCTAGTATTTCTTCTAAAAATAAAGTCCTACCCGAGGTTTCTACCATTAGCACTAATAGAACAATTTCCATTAACATGGGTCAGGGTACAACAAAGTAAGCCTTTTCTGAAATCCTCGATAAATGCTGTCAATATTGGAAATAGACATTTACTGTAGAACGATTTTTTTCTTAGAATATGCCCAGGAATCATTTCCCAAATTATCATTGACGAATAAGCGAACACCTGTACAATATCGGTTTAGTATTTTATAACAGATGTTTAGATGAAAGCAACTGCTTCAATATGGACGTAGCTGCCTTTGCCTTGCTCAGAACTTTTCTTGCGTGTTTGTTAAATTCAAATCTATTGTGTAGATGAATGCCCAAGTACTTCGTCACTGTTTTAAGAGATATTTGACTGTCAAGAATAGGTAAGGAGAGTGTTTTGCTTTCTTTCACGACTAACCGATGTCCTTTTCCGTAAGCATTTCTGAAGCAAGTCAGTCCACATTTTCCTGTATTTATACTTAGGCCTCAAGAATTAAGATAGGAAACTAAAGCGGGTATGTAATTTCTAATTTTATTTAGAGCAACATGAGGTCTTGCATCACTAGCAAGGATAATGGTGTCATCAGCATACAAAAATGCCCCTGGCTCGTCGTTGAAAGGAAAAGGAATATATTGAACAGCTTAGGGCCACAAATGGAGCCTTGGGGAACGCCCGAAAGGACAGAAAATTATTCAGATATTTGTAAACCTATAGATATGCAGGCGCTTCTAGAACTTAGTAAGCTAGGTATCATTCGAGTGATAGGGACAGGAAAGTTACGTTAAGTAACTTAAAAATCATTCCTGTATGCCAAATAGAATCAAAAGCTGGATTTTTTGGCCTCACGTTGTGTACTACCTTGTTGCATAGAACCAAAGAGGCATGCTCCGTCGAATGTTCCTTTCTGAAACCATAATCCATTCAGCTTGCCGTTGTCGATTTTGAGCGGATTTGTGGGCAGTGCACCAAGAAAATCAACACAAAATTAGTATGAATGATTTTCAAAAATATGTAGAATGTGCCTTATTAGAGCAGAATTACTGTATTCCGAAGATCAAATAAACGATGATGAATGCGGAACACACTAAGGTGCAGGTCCAAGCACAACATTATTCGATATATTCATTACACAACATCAAGTTATTGGTTTAGTAATAAAAAACATCTACAGAAGCAACACACACCTGAAAAGCGCACTTGTCTACAGATTTTTGCTTCACGCAAACTATGTAGACACTGAGACTTTGGTCTCTAACATCATCGTCACTCTTTCAGCTGAAATGGTCTTGGGAAAATAATGTTTTTTTTATAGCCAGCGCTTTAAGCCTTTTAACGCAAGAAGAAATCTACAATCCATTGAGATGTGGCAAGAATGTCGCTGGCTTTTTAGAGGCATCTGCAAACATTTGTTTAATCTGCCTTCAATATCGAAGGTCATGTTGAGTGAATAAAACCTATATGATCGTGTAAACGGACGTACCAAACGCAAGTGCATGTGTTAAAAGATTCTATAAAATTTGTAGTTTGCCTTCTCGAAGAAGTTTGAAAATGGTAAGAAAGCGTTGTATAAGACCCTTATCGGCTTGATTGTCAGTACTGGCGCTTATTTTTTCCTTCTCCTCTACATCAGTAAAGAGCAAACGCATGTTAATACAAGTTTAAAGTTATCGGTTTCAACGAAGGCGCCTGCAACTTGTCCTTTATTTGTTGTCGAATTTCTGAAGAAGAGCCGATTACAAAGTCAGTCCCCGGCAAAAACAAAGCGAAATTCATCGTCCTGAAGCAGCTGCAGTTCTGGTGTCATTGCGTCAGATAAGACGAAGGAGTAAAAGTCATCAAGACGGGGGTCACAGACGCTTTTTTCAGACGAATGATGGTTTTGAAGATGCAGGGCACGATATGAATATAAATTTGCGGATGATTTAACCGAATATCAAAAAAGAACTGAGCGGGATAGACCAAGTTTATATACAGCTAAGCTCAATCGCTCTTTAGGGTCAGCAGCATCGAGTACCCAACGTACTCTTTTAAGTCAAGTCTGCAGTACATTCAACTGGGTTTCGAGAAGAGAAGAGAAGCTCTTCATTACGATTTCCGGCCTTAAGGCACAAGTCTCAACCAACCAACCCAGGTTAATGGAATTTAAATGTCACTTTAGCAGTACATCCGCACGATATGGCCTGGTACTATTAATCGTCGCAGGATTTTCTTATCAGCCATGCTCAGAACCTCCAACCGTCATCTTCATAACAAAAAACCGACTATTTTCTCGAACACAAAACGTATTTTGTGTAACTCTCATTAATTCGTTTGCTAAATATTTTCAATGTTTGTTGAAAACTGTTTTGTAAGACACTTTTAGAGTTACATTTTCACTAAAATTGGGTTCTTGTACAGAGGATTCCTCGATTTTGTGATTCTTCGATTTCTCCACTACCTCAATTCCCTCAAAGCCGATTCCTCTATTTCACGATTCATGAAGTCTTCGGCCGTACGGAGAAAGGAAAATTGGTTTTTTGTAGCGGTTTGAAACTCAGGTGTATTTGATTTCTATATTCGCTCTCCAGGGATGGGAGTCCGAATACGACGGAGTCTTTTTTCTTAACTCAGATTGATTCGAAGGTTATAATTCACCCTTTTTTATTTTTGAGCTTGAAATTCTACAACAGCCAAATCTACGTGTCAGTGTTATGCCTTCACATGCAGAATTTTTCTGTCTGAGTTCCAATTACACAAATGAGAAACTTGAAAAATTTGTCAATGGGTAGGATTCGAACCTTGACCCTCCGAGTGAGAAGCGATTGCTAGTACCACTACACTCGTACATTGCCACTTTAATAGACATGCTCATTGGATCGTCCTAAAAATACGTGATAACTGTCAAAATTGGAATAAAATTTGACATTGCTTGGGAAAGACAAGATCATGGATGTCATGGACATTTGGCTCCCGGAAAAGCAATAAAAAAGCAGAAGCTGAAGTTCTAATAAAAAATAAACTTCTTGCACCATAAACCCTGATCAAGGAACCTCAAATTACTTACATTTCATTGATATAGAAAAAAGTTATTCACTAAGGAATCCAACCAAGCACAAGTCCACCATTCTCGAAAGTATAACCCAGGAGACATATTTTTTTAAATCACTCATTCACTCTCGTTCAGCACTTTCTCAGTAGCCGTACTAATAAAAAAAAACAGAATACACCATGCGTCGTCGATTTGAAAAACGAAAAAATTACCAACATCTGGTTTCTGATTGAAAATTCAAAGTATCTGTATCTGATCCGAGGAGAAGTATGTGCGTATACAAAAAAAAATTAAAATTAACGAATTTCGCAATCGAAATCAAATCATATTCGACTCTGCTTAATCTCTGTGCCACATGTTCGTGGCTCACATCGTATTCCGTCCAATCATTACTCACACGGTGGAATAGGTGATAATGACTATCAGATATACAATCCGATTGAATGTATTTTATCCGCAAAAAAAAAAATAAAAACACGAAACTTAAGACCATGGCCAATGCTACAATTTTGATTGACTGACGTTGGTTGCTGTTGTCGTTGTTCTTTTTTTCTTACTTCAAAATAATTTTAGTCATTGAAGTGAGTGCTGTAAATAGTTACTCAGTTGGTGGAACACAAGAAAAACAACGAAAACAAAATCAGCAATCCATCAGTACCGCGAGTGGTGTCACATCCACGTGCAGTTGCGCAAGTACAGACAAATATGAGTATCTATTTGTTGTACTCGCAATTGTACAATTTTTCATAACGTTTTTGTGCTTTTCGCTTTTAGTTTTTTTTTCGGAAAGAAACACGTTATACGAACTACAATAAGTTGAATTTTTTTTCCTCTTTTTCTTCTTGAAGAATTATGACCTAAATGTGGTATTCTTCGCAGCACCTATTGCACAGGTGGCCATACAATCGATTGGACAATAAGTAGAGTACAAGCACAAGTGCTCGCATGAAAGTGCTTCCATTCTTATGGGTCTCTTATCCACAAAGTTCTTATGCCACATACTCGTATTTGCATAAGACAAGAAATAATGGCCTTAAGGTTAGAACGGCAAAACTTAATGGTTAGCGACAATTGACGGAGAGGTGTAGTCAAAATGGAGAGATTTGCTGAAAGGGTTTCATCCAAGAATAGAGCAAGCTCCTTTGCTTTGTCCTAAATATATTTAGCTCAATTTACAGCCGTCGGCTTAAGACCAAAGGCTTTATTCCAGATAACATTCTCTCCGTCACAATGTTATACTGTCCGTTGCAATATTATATTATACTCTAGGCGAACTGTCCATCTTCTAAAACATATACTCGCAGGTGTACGCATTAATAGCACGAGGGGGGATTTTTTTATTGATAAGATCCTTAAGGACACAAAATTTACCACTAATATAACTGCGCGGTTATCACGATCGTTTGTACACAAAACGACCAACTTTTGCCAAAGCGCTGAAATAGCTTTGTACTTCCACTTGCTCGTGGTGTCATCTGAAGAACCAGTTGGGTTGTAAGCCAAGTTATACTGCTATGAACCAGAGTGTAATAACTCGAATACAGACCGATTCTTTGACGACGACCTCCCTAGCATAAACCACTACCTGTACTCTAAAAAATCAGTTGACTATGTACGTGAGCCTCCGGTATAATTGCTTCTTAAACGTTTAGTATACTTAAGCCTCGGCGGGCATCTGCGACAACAATAGGATTGCTGTCGGCGGCTGGAGGCAGCACAAGATCTGCCAGAAAATTAGTTTGGTTTCAACTGATAGACAACAATGTATGTATGAGTAGTTAGCAATCAGCCAGCGGTTTAGAAATTGTATTTTGTGTAACAAGCGTGGGGAAAGCATACCTAGCAACGTGTATGCTCATATATTTCATCTGTCCGTCGCTTAGTGCGTCAACATTTCAAGGACAACCTCATCGAAAAGGCCGAAATGATAACCAGCTTCGTACTAGAGAACCCCTTTGTGACTCATACCGAAAGTGTTATAATGCAGAAGAGTCACACCACATGGCTAGTTGAAAGTTCTTTAAGGCGGATCATGCGTATAGCACATAAGGTTCTATTTAGCGGCATCTTCAGCCACCTTGTCGGGCAATCAAACGAACAAGTGAATAGGTACAATCGCAGAACTGGAACAGAACCGAATGGAACCTCGCTAGCGTCGGATGAGGATCGATGCAGTAGATTGAAGGAACATTTTGCCGATTTTTCTAACCGCAATAGCACTCAAGAAAAATAAGGCGGTTTGAGTTAATGGTGTTTCCGGCGAGACTTTTGTGTGTCTAAGTGTGTGAGTATGGAACATAGGTATATTTCCGGATGAGTAGACGAAGAGAATACAAATAAAACTTGCAAAAGTGGATAACTGGATAACTGGCAGAAACTAGAAGCGAGTGTTTGCTTAAATAACAGCTACGATAATTGTGGATCGCATCAAAAACACATGAAAATTGTAGACCACATAAAAAATTTATGGATCGTCATAGAATAATGTATAGAATACAGATCCACCTCCATATGCTCTTTACATGCTTTGAAAACACATAGATTATTCTGACAATGTCTGCTTGCTTTCGCGCGGAAACATAGATCTTTATAAAAGGTAAAAGCCAAGGAAGATGGAACTTATCATATGGTGCGATTCTAACACCTTCTGAGACAAAAGCAACGTGAGGGTCAACCATCTCCTGAACTTCGCAACATTTTTTACGAAAATAAGACAGCAAGTAGTTGTCTTAAAGCTAACGCTATCCAACAAGGAAGATAAGTACATTATCGGCTGGAAAGTACGAGCATATATCGAATCCAGAATCGGATGCGAGGTCTCCACCTTCTTCAAGCGGAGGAAGTATCGAAAAACTGATTGGACACACTTTTAGGAAGAGCTCGACGGGTCAACATCAGAGTCATATGTGTACAACACGCTCCTACCAATAAAGATGAGGACCCTGTCAAAGAGGATGTCTACAATACGACTTCTTGGAGGGAGCCTGTCCGGAGTACAATGTTAAAATCGTGCCAAAATTGGTGAGGAGGCCATCTTTGGTGGAGTGGTCGGTAAACACAGCCTCCGCAAAACGACAACAGATAACCGCTTCCGACTCACTGATTTGGCGGGAGCTAGTAATACGGTGATAAGTAGCAAAACATTAACTCATAAGAGAATCCACACAACAACCTGGCTACCTCCAGACGGAAGAACCTTCAACCAAATTGACCACGTGATGATTGACGCAAGACACTCGTCAAACATCCTAAATGTGCAAACATTTAAAGGGACAAACGTCGACTCTAACCACTATTTAGTTGCAGCCCGATTCAGAGCTCAACTATCCAATGAAAGAAAGCTGCGCCAAAGAATAAAGAGCAGGCACAACATGGGATGACTGAGCACACCGGAGATAGCCAGAGACTACAGAGAGCAACTGGACGAAAGATTCTGCAACAACATGTGGTTACAATGCCGCGCTACTATTCAGAAAGTAGCCGAAGCAACTCTAGGCTACCAGCCATCCCCAAGAGATCCATGGTATGAAGAATGCAGGAGTAATAACAAACTGCGAAACTTTTATAAAAAAGCTAAAAACCTGGCTGCAGGCTATAGACCAGAAACTCGCGCCCTATGAAAAACGTGGAGGGTAATCTTGTCAGGAAATTGTGGATGCATCTAAGCAGCATTTCTAACAGGTGCTTGATGGGCATGACGAGGAGAGGGTATGACAAAAACTCAACTCCAGTCGATGAAGTAGTGATCCCACCTAGCCTAGATGAAGTCCGAACAGCCATTAAAAAGCTGAAGAACAATAAGGCCGTGGGTTCGGATTGCCGTCAAAGCTCTTCAAAGCTGGTGACGATGTTTTGGTAAAAAGCATGCACCAGATCATTTACAAAGTACGCAAGGACGAAAGCATGCCCGATGACTGGACTATCAACTCTACCTGCCCCATCTTCAAGAAAGGCAATCCTATGTCTTGTAAGAACAGCCGATGCATATCAGTGCTTATCGTAACAAGATCTTATTCAGTGTACTGTGTGAACGACTAAAGCCGTTTTGCACCACACTCATCGGCACCTAACAGTGTGGCTTCCGGTCCGGCAAACTGACGATATACCAAATCTTCACACAGCGGCAAATCCTGGAAAAGACCAACAAAGTTCCATGCCAATACTCACCATATCTTCATCGAATTCAAAGTCGCATACGCGATGGCCGAATTCGAGATCCCGAGAAAACTCATCCGGTTGTATCGCCCCACGCTAGAGAATTCGCAACATACCGTGCAGACTGGAAACAAAACCTGCGAATTATTCGAAACATGCACCGGATTTCGGAGACGCACTCTGTCGTGTTATTTCTTTAATGTTGTGCTGGAGCAGATAGTGCAAAAGATCGGCGTAAACACAGAAGGCACTATATTTAACAAATCCATCCAGCTGCTCGGCTATGAAGACGATATCGACATCATCGTCCGTTCCCAGCGTGCCATTGTTGAGGCTTT
The DNA here is from genome assembly GCA_949129095.1 of Volucella bombylans. Lineage (NCBI taxonomy): Eukaryota > Metazoa > Arthropoda > Insecta > Diptera > Syrphidae > Volucella > Volucella bombylans. The sequence continues at coordinate 112,904,371 of OX422144.1, read as the reverse complement.
TACTGCTATAGAAGAACACGCCAATCGAGTTGGTCTCTTGATGGATGAGGATACAACATGCTGGCGCCCAAAAACCGATCCGTCGAACACCCTCTAGGACAGATCCTGACAGTTAAAATTTTGAGGTAGTAAAGGAGTTTATCTACCTCGCGGCAAATATAAACTTCAAAAATGACACCCTAGTGGAGATTCAACGAAGAATAACCTTAGGAAACCGCTGTTACTTCGGTTTGTACAAACAACTAGGGTCCAAACTCCTAACTCGAAAGTCCAAAAACATGCTCTACAAAACTCTGATCTTGCCAGTCTTGCTTTATAGAGCTGAATACTGGACGATAAGTAAGACAGCGGAGCACATCTTGGGATCCTTCGAAAGTAAAATTCTACGTCGAATATTTGGTCCTGTCTGCCCTCGGGCGAATGGAGGAGAAGGTATAAGTGCGAAATCTATGAAATGTGCAGGTAGTCCGGAAGGCAAAAATCCGTCGACTGAACTGGCTGGACCACATTCTCCAGCGAGAATGCTCCATCTAAGAGAATCTTCGAATCCCAGCCACCTGGTTCATGAAGAAAATGAAGACTGAACCTCCGGTTTAAAGATCAAGTAGTCGCGGACGCCAGAAGCCTTGGTCTAGTAAACTGGAAGCAAGGTGCCCGGGACCGTGAAGGATGGAAAGCGGCATTAGTTCAGTCTCCGACTGTCCCAGAGTTCATGCGAGCAGAATTGCTTTGCGAATGCATCCTGCGTTCAGGACGACATACGGCTACCATCCAAACGGGCGGGACGGCTCCTTCAAATCAAACAACAAATAAGAATTAATGACGCTTTCGACAAGAAGTACGCTTGAGGCAATTTCATCTACATTAAGGGTGCTTTCGCCATCTGTACCTAAATCAGACACCATGGCGTAGAGGAATCTCTACGTGGATGAAAGCTTTTCTGGTGAATGGAACCTTGTATGATGGGGGAAATAAGCTAGAGCTACCCGCAAGGTGGTGTTCTGCTTCACACAAACACACATATCGCACAAGCATACGCGGGTTATGTAGCTGTACTGCCTGCTTTAAAGTTTAGGTATCCCCAGACGTGCATTGGTGCAATTAAAAAAAGATTTTCAGTCAATTTCCTCAAAAGTTAGTTTGTTTTCTATCCAACTGGTCTAGTCAATCTAGTGTCTAAAGGCATTACCATCCATTTTTCCAGCCAAGTTAAGTGTTTGATAGTCATTCTGGATAACAACCTTTTTCGGACCAAACATGTCGCACCGAAAACCACCAAGGCTTTCTAGCAAATTAAAAGAGCTTTCTGCAAAACAGGGAACCTGTCACCAAGCATCCCCCCTGGGATTTACACCCATGTAATAAGACCAATTATTATATAGATCTGTGCACCGGTTGGTTAACAATAGAACAAATATGTCATTGCCGCTTTTAAAACACTCTAAAGAGCAGTCTGCCTCGCCTGCATAAAGGCTTTCCTTAGAACGTAGGCTCGCTGTAGGCGCAGTAATGGATCTCCCTCCCCTTGACATTTGTATCATGGGACTGCGCTCTCAAAGCTATTTTCCGCTTAAAAAGAAGTGGTCTTTGGTACAACATGCACAGCAGTTTTGAAGACCTTGCGCTACGACTAAGTCCCAGGTCCCACGGAAAATAAAATCGCCAATAAACTCTATCCCTCTGCAGTGCTATAGAAGCCTGCAGTAGGTCTTCCTGAGTCTTTGCTTAGGGCTTTCATTGTCAATTGGGTTTCGTGTGAGCAGGATGCCGCAGAAGCACTACGCCGTTGCTAAGTTAAGTGTGTTAGGGACATTTTATCAGTGACGCATTTATTCATCTACCTGAGAAAGACTGATAAAATCCAATAAAAGGAACACCCAACGAAAAAAAAGAAAACCAAATTGTCAACATCCAGAAGTTGCGAAAGACAATAAGAGTTAATGCGGCCAAACCTTAAGAACTTAGACTCTTGAGCACCAACGCTTAGGAAATATTTTGGGAAATATTTTCTTGGCGGCACCTAACTAGATGTAGACATCAAAATTGGGGAAAAAATTCTGTGTGCTATCCAAAATATGACAGAACTACGTTATCAGCAGGGAAACAAAGCTGATATTCTCTGACATTGGGTTGCAATCTTCTGTTTGTAAATTCATGCGCAGGCTAGATATGGCCAACAAAACCAACAGCAAGTGGTCAATTGGCACCTCAAATCTAATCAAATATGTTGAAGGACAGAACGGAGATGACAAAGATGTCAACCTATAATTAAATCGATGACCTTTACGGGTCTAGGTGGGCAGGTGGGCTTTTTGACGCAGAATGCCACTTAACCTTGACGTAATCTAACCAAACGTAAATTGGTTTCATAAGAAGGAGAATACGGTTGGTAAACACTCAGCCATAAAGAAGATAAAATCGATATATCATGAAGAAAAGCTGACATTTTATGAGTATTTCATTCTTATATTGTTACCCTGGCAATCAATCTGTCGATATACATGAAAGGATTCGCATTTGCACGCAAAAGTAAATTAAATGCGGGAATACCTAGAAAAAGCAAACCGCTGCGTGAGTACAAACGATTGCCTATAGAGGTGGTTATTCTTTAAAATACTACAATGCGGTTCAAGACCAAAATCAATTATTTTGACCTACAGCCTTTTATTTTTAATTTTCTTTTGCCAGACAACCCCTCTTAAGCCAATTTAAGTTGCCACAAGCCCTTAAGCTGACACATTTAATAATACAAACGAGTTGAAAGCTATTCGCACGTACAAATGCCTGCACTTACGTCGAGATAGAAACCATTTGAATGCAATTATGAATTGCACAAGTCAGCTTTTTACCTCTGCTGGAAAAACATTGTCAGTCAGTCATGTTTTTCTTCACCTTCTGGACACCAGCAACCAAGTCATAACAAGCTTAAGATCAAGTACCCCAAAGTAAAACCGCCAATTTGCAATTTGACGGAACACTCCCCAAGGACACTTCCGTAAACACTTGTTTTCATTTTGAATGTTCACCAATTAGACTCGTGAGTCAGAATAGCTCTTAATCCGTAAAAATATATGACCGATTGTTTTTCCACTTATCAGTGAAAATAAAAAAAATAATTAATAAGCCGATAAGATTTAAGGTAAATTTGCGCCTAAAAAAAAGCGAAAAAGCTGAAACGTCATCTTCTACAATAGATGATTTCATGCCATGGACGGTTTGAAATTGAAATAAAACGAGTACGAGTACCTACTTAGTTAGGCTTTGTTGATTTAGTACGTGTAGTTAAGATTCACAGAATTTCATGCTATTAAATGAGGTAAGCAACATCAAATTGGATTGGTTTAAAAAAAAATAAAAAATAAATAAATATCGATGATGGCATTTACCAAATCGCCACTGTGAAGAGCTGGTGACAAAGTGCGTTCACACTATGTACTCGTGCTTCAGGTCAACGATAGAGCAGATATTCTGCTGCTACTGCATAGGATAGGGTGTCACTTATTGGCAGATGTATGAACTTAGTTTGACAAGTTTTCCCTACTTACTTTAGCCAACAACTCTTTCTATTTACGAGTACCGCGATGTTACGCTACTCGTCTCCGAAGAGTATGTTGGTTGAGGTTCCTTTCCAATTGAGCGCGCCATCCAAGTCGAAGTTCTTCTTTTCCGCGCTTTCTCTCCGGTATGGTTTCCAAGACACTCCGATGGTACCCATTCGCAAAATACGAGTATATCCTAGCCATCTAAGGCGATGAATCCTAGCCCTCCTGACACGGTCCAGCTAACAGAGTTCGCGCCCAGATCTTTTCCTCCAAAAAAAATATATCGAATCAGTCAATGACACTTTCATCCACTTTCATAGAGCCCATGCTTCCATGCCAATAGTAGGGCTGATACGATAAGTTTTTCGTTGTTCGTAAGGGGAAGAAAAAAAAAAACAGCGATAGGCAAGAAGGATTTCTCACTAGATCCCTACTGTTGTGTCGTTGTTCGAATTTACAGAGAGACAAAGTAGTTTATTTCTGAAAGTTATTGCTTGCCGTTGGAGTTGCGTGTCAGCAGCATATCCTTTGTTTTAAGCTCATAAGCTATTTAACACATCAGCTTCAATGGCTGGAAACGCTACAGGAACAGGAGAGTGCGTCACTTAGTCGAAATCGTTCTCTATTCGTTCTCTATTATTATCCTACATATACGGACGAGTGTGGCAGGGATGGCAAAACTTTACATCGCTCTCTAGATGGTGTCACATACCGACTTAAAACCAATAAGCAGGTGAGGGTATAGCATTTAAGTGGTTGATGAAGGTCTAGACATACCTAAGACCACATTGATAAACCCCCTTCAGTAGTACGGTTAAAAAAACTTGTACGCAATGTTGAGGTGACTAATTTATTCTTGAGGGTCCGGCAGACGATACTGAGATTCCACTCCGAAGGCATACTCCATCCGAGCATATTTTAAAAAAGAGCTGCTGTTGGCTCGTAAATAATTCAAACCCCGCTGCTCTAAATAATTACACTGACTCCTCCAGCCTTATTGCTATTAAATATCACTATCCGAACCCCTTCTAGATCGAATGGACGAAGTATTTGTCGATCACTCTGCTAGACAGCGGTATGTTGGATGTCTTCGACGTAAGAGCATCTTTTTGGTAGGTCTCGTTAGGCGTTGCCCTGCTTCTTTTTTTCTCTCTCTGAGAAGCCGGTGTTTCACTCACTTGCTTCCTTTATAGTGTTCATAAGCAGCTAGCTCTTCGAGTCGTATCGTGAGTCATTTTTTCCAACACCGCCTTGTATGAATTTTGTTTCGCTACATGCGCTTGCCGTCACACTTCAGCATCTCGAATGGTTTTTTGACAGTTTCGCCACTGATCGTCTGAGCTTGATTTTGACAGCATAGGTCTTCTTGAAAAAATTTTTGAGACTCGATCAGAAAAGGCTAAAAGAAGCCTTTGGAACAGTTCTAAAGAACAGTTGACGAGTATTCTGATACAGGCAATGTACTAGGTGGCCCAAAATGTATGACCCTATCGGAAAGTGTCATGGATGTCAAAAATGGCGTCGAATGTCAATTCGGTTTTGACATTTGTGAAGCAAACAGAGTCAGAATTTATGTGACTAAGCAATGGAAAGCTATACTCCTGAAGAGCGCGAAACAATCGTCACGATGTTTTTGATGAACAATTCATAAATTTTAGCGCAAAGTGCATTTCATGCCCGTTTTCCTGGTCACACGGCTTTCACTGGTAGTTCAACAATGCGACGTTTAGCCGGACCAACATGGGACCAACAGGGAAGGCCTCGTGGCTGAAGATGTCATAGAGGCTCCATCGACATCGGCCATATGATGTGCCACGCAATTGGCAATTCCACGCACACTTCTACGACGCATTTTGGTGAAAGACTTAAAGATGTTTCCTTACAAAGTTTAGACAGTCTATCAAGCGAGTTGTACGGCTAAGGAAAATATCTCAACGTTTCAGAATCCGTTCGAAGGTGGACTTGAAGGTAAACTGATGAGTGTTCATAGCGAGATTAGTGTTATGGTTGAAGGTTTTAGGAGATGGAATATTATTCGTAATATCGATAAAGTACTGGTGGTGAAAATAGCGATAGAACAAGGTCAGGCAGGACATGTTTGGTCGGTGGTCAAGGATACTAATTGGGTTTTGTTCAATGATTTTGAATCATATCTAGCAGGTGCTGAGAGGTTTAAGGAACACTAGATGTGAGCATTGTACTCAAATTTTGGGCGGATAAAGGCCTCAAGAGGGAGTGATGTATTTCTTCTATCGCTGGCAACATTTTTGAAAACAGCGAATAAGCGATAATACTGCTCCCCAACCCTGACAGCGTCTTTACAGCGTGTGCCATACAATGTCTTTTCTTTTGGTCTGATAGTCTTAATCCGATAGGATAAAGGTTCTCATCCCAAAGAGAATAGTGTCTGAAGAGGAAACATAACGACCAGTCAAAATTCCTGAAGAAGGTGTTAAATCCGATCCAATTGGCTTTCTCGTTTTTTTTTAGGAATCTTTTCTCTATCTGTGTGGTTGGTATACGAGAAATTAGCTGACACAGTGGTCCAACGATCCTAGAGGGGATAGTACATCGACCTTATACTTATCAGGGTGAGATGTTAAAAGTTCAGGTTGTTGGCAGTATGACTATCAAGATCTGGTATACGTGTGGGCTCATTTACAAGCTGGGTGAAGTTGTTTTGTGCAGGGAAGTTCTCAACACACCGTCCATCGGATGTTGTCTGTCCAGAATGTCGAAGCCACCCAGAATTGTGTATATTGAAATCGCTTGTAATAAAGAAGCAGATATATACACATTAAAGTTCGAATTTTTGTTCAGTTTGGAGCTTCTGTAAATATAGAGTTGTAACCACATAAAATTGAATTCCAGATTGGAAAAGGGATTACATTGTGGTGGAGTTTGGTAAACATCACTAGCCTCAGATCAAAGGGATCTCAGAGGTGTAGGTGGAGATCTACCTCTGTTTCACTAAGTGGCAAAACAGCTGGCCTGTATTTACAGAAGTACACGTACGCAGAGAAATAAATACTTCTTATCCCACGTATATTTGCTACATCCACTCTGAATCCCCGAGACATTATTGCAAACAAACACAAACACCAACAATGGTAAGCAAAGCTGTGAAGTGAAAATTCGAAGCTCTTACAACAATAAGAAACAGTGCACCAACCAAATTTTCACCCACAACCTGCTATCCATCGTTTGTTACATGCATTCAGCCAATACGATAATACAGCAACTGCAACGACCGAGTGTAAGCAACAACACTTAGACCAGGGGCAGAAGATGGAGGATATGCCCGCACTATAATTTTATTCTCACTAATCGGCACTCACTGAATTTTTTCTATGTGCACTGGCGCACGGAATAATTGTTTTTTTTTTTGTTTTTTTAAAGCACAATTTAGCGAATTTTACGAGTACATTGATATTGCGTGTGCACTCGTTGGAGGTCAACTCGGCACGTGTCCATTATTGTCCCGCCAAAAAGTTGGAAAAACACTCACACCGCTATGTCTAGATAGTCACTACTCGACATATAATCGTTGCCTACGTGTCAAGGCTGAGCTGATATTCCAATCAAAATCGAACCTTCCATTTCCACAAAAGCCCCCCGACAGGCCTTTCTGTTCTCAAACTTACTGAGAGTTAACGCAGTCTCTTCTATATTGGAACTAAGTTCTTTTCTTGCTCCATGCCGAAACGTCAACTTTTGTCAGTATACGCAGTCATAGTGTACGAAATTGTCTCCAAATTTTATCGCCACATTAATTCTTAATATTGTTTGGGTATAACGTATTTAACAAAGACTGTCACCGTAAGTACGTATTGAAATGAAATAGGCTAGAGGGCTTAACCGCCGAAGATGTTTAGTTATTCAGTTCCCGAGTATGGGTTTTCCACTCTCTAGACAGCGCTCGCAGGCTCTTGAGCAGGAGGTCACGTAGCACCCCTTTTTATTAATTACCCCTTAGTGAGGATAAACTTACCAAGATGCTTGAACTCAAATCCTTTACGAATTGCTTATTTTTCTCTCGATGGATAATAAACTCCTCATTTCTGATAACAATACACATGTCCCCTTGCCATTTTCTTCAGCTTCGACTTCAGTCCTCTCTGTTCCTCTCATTCATCCTTGAGTGCAACCTAATTAGGATAAGGATGCAATTCTTTCTCAACAATACTTGTAATCTGCCCCTTAAGGTTCAATGTTCTTTTCTTCATTAATCTTTTGTTGTTGAACTGTTATTGACCTTCCTTACCATTCTTCACTGGCATTCTCTCTTTCCCCGTTATTGGCGTTTCATTCAATTCATTTAACAAAATCATAAATTTCATGGTTAACAGAATTCGTTGATTGGTCTGAGTTAATCTTTATGAAAAGCTGCCCTTAATTTGGCTTTGACTGACTTTGCTTATGTCGCAACATAAAGTCGGTATAAAACGTTTTACCAAGAACTGACAACCCCAAACCCAATCTCTCATAAACAAAACAAGCTTTAGATAAACGAGATTAATAAAACGATAAGATAAGTACAGTACTCGCACGAGTACTTGAATTGAAACGAACAGATACAAATACGAGTACATCCAAACTAGAGAACAGAATGTTAACATCAATTCATGCGACATACGAGTACATATGTACGAGTATTTGTAGGCAGGAGCGATGACGACTTAGTCTTATCTTGAAAAATACTCAACCACTATAAGTAAGACATGAGATAGTCTTTCATGATTGTACTATCAGATACTAAAAGCAAATTATCTCAAACAACCATATTCTTGGTAAAGGTAAGTGAAAGTCACTCGGGCAGTCGGTGGAACCAAAACATGTTCGGAATCGATGTTCAACTAAAGGCAAACCAATTTGCAATGGACACCGCTAAACACCGACCACGCTACGAATACTACTCGTAACTACAGCTCTTGTGAGAAAAGTGAATTGAGGTTGTAAGTCTTGTAAAATTGGAGAAACATCAGATACGAATACATGACTCTGGCAATGGCTGTGGCACGATCGTAAACGGCTACTAATTATAAAGGAATTTTCAGGTTTTCTGATGATAAGAAAGTTGGGCCTAAAGCATCCGACTTCTTCGAGATACATTTAGCTATACATACACGAGGTGGATTTGGTTAGTGTAAAGTGAAAGAAGCTCTACAAGTAGTGATGATTTATGGCACAAACTGGAACTCTGGAGTAAAATATGTGTCAAGGTAAAATGTGGCCTTGCTACAAATTTGATTCCAGATCACGGTTCAGGCAAAGACCATCAATCAAGGGAAAATACTCGTACAATATATTATTAAAAAATTTTTTTCAATCTGAGCCCTTTATTGGAAAGTTGTTTGGAGCAGAAAAAAAAACGTCCGATTTCGGCATATAGCATGGCGAAAAATTATGTTTATAAGAGAAATGATATTCGTGTGGAACAAGTATCTGTGAATGTATGTAAATCGATTTATAAGAAATTGTAAATGCTTTCACCAACAAATTTCAAAGGCCAGTATGTGTGTCTAAACCATTTTCATAAATCTGAGTCAGCCAGACTTCGAGTCAGAAGCCTATTCTGTAATTTAAGACTTACCATCACTGATATACTCGTATTCTTACCTAAAAAGAGAAAAAAAAAATGAAAACAAAGTCAATAAACAGTTTTAACGAAAATTTGAGTAAAAATATTTTATTACACTAATTTGGTCAAACAAAAACTGCAGATACAAATGTAAGTATGAGTAGAAAGGTAAGTCATTACGATCTCTGTAAATGCTTCATGTAGGATGAAGTAAGACTCTTCATTGACTTGGATGATAAATTCTAATGTCTCCCTCGGTACAAATACCTTGCATCCACAAATCAAAAATCTTTGGGAAATAATTAAAAGCGTACTAGCCCCGGGGCGTTTCACTTCAAGTTGAAGCCACTGTATAAATTTCTTCTTGAAACTTTAACCAGTTTTTGGCACACCGAATGCCGAAATCAGTTGGCACAAAGATACGAGTGTACGAGTATGAATATGTAACGTTCTTAGAATACTGGCCGATATCCGGCTAACTACCTACAGCTCATACCGAGTTGGTAGAACTTTCCTTTTACTTGGGGCTGCCTTTTATAGTGTATTTATCATGTTGTTGCCTCAGCGTAGATTCAAAGGCCTTACAAACTGAAGCACATGCTAGCAGATCATCTAGGCCGATGCAGGTTGTCTTTTGTATATCTTTTTTATGCAAACGGGACTGAATATCGCCCGAGCAACCCCTATCTCCCAGTAAACCGAATTCTTTCATCAGCCTTGTCTTGTAAAGGGTGACTAGATAAGAACGATAGGAGAAAAATGTTAAATAAAACAACAAGGGTGTGAGATATAAAATTGACTTTGAAGCTACGTTCATGACATTATGTGTGGAATAGCATATCATTCAAATGGCTGCCTCGGCTTCGCCGGTAGTGCTTCTATCGGTCGGTCCAATATGTGCGGCGTTATTCCGGCAACAGCGTGTCGAATGTTGGCCTGGAGCTCGTAAAAAGTGGTTGGCATGTAAGCGTAGACTAAGGACTTGACGTAGCCCCAGAAAAATTAATCGAGAGGTGTCAAATCGCATGATCGCTCGCCGTGAGATGACCCAGTTGCCAAATGTCTCCTTCACAACTTCGAGCGTTGCGTCGCTTGTATGGCGTATGGCGCCGTCTTGATGGAACCACAACTCGGATGTATTTATGTTGTCGAACTCTGACCACAGAAAGTCGTTTAACATCGCTCTATACCTGAGACCATTGACCGTAACGGTGTCTCTGTTCCTCATGTCGAAAGAAATAAGGGCCGATGATGCCGCCATGCTATAAACCGCACCAAACAGTCAATCTTTGTGGATGTATTGATGTTTAGCCGAACATTTGTGGATTGTGTTCGTTCCAATGCCATAGCCGCTGAGCCAAAAATCGGCAAGCGTACAACGATGCATGATGGAATTTCAAACCTTACTGAATATTTTGACAACTGGATGTCATTGGCAACTTTGACAGCTGCTGAAAAATAACAATTGTAAAGACTGTCATTGCTATCTGGTCACCCGATAGTTGGCTTACAGAGTTTTTATGCAGGGTTCTCCATCGTTACATTGCACAGATGGACGGTTTTAACAAGGACGACAAAATTACTCATGTTTCTACAAATCCAGTCATATGCGCACATATAGTGCGTACTGATCTGAAGCCAAGGTATTGGACAATGTTGGATTTGCTAGGCCTAAAACCACATTAATAAGGAAGGCAGGATCTTCGACGCAATGTTGAGAATTGATCCCTCCATCTAGTTGGAAACGATGCTGAGATACATTCATTGGGAATGCTTTTACCCGATCAAATTTTCAAAAGATTTTAACTAATTTGTTCAAATCCTTTTTAGCTGCATGGGCTGGTGTGTACTGTCTATCAAACCTAGGATTTCGATGAGGTAGTCAGGTTTGCTGATATTTTGCGCTTGCTGCTACTAACATAAGACTTTTTGAAAACCGCTTACGATTTAAAACGATTTTGTTAAGTTCGGCTTCGGTGGATATGTTGTGCAGATCAGGTTGTGTAACTATGCCGCAAAAAACATCTGTGATTTGGAATTGAAATCACCGATCTAAGCATATTACTTAGGACATTGCCTGTTCTATTTTTTTCGAAGCCTCACAGAAGTAATCTTTGGAAACTTGTCCTTGTTCTCGGTGATTGACGTCTGGCTAGGTTAGAGAATTTAGTCTTTGGGTGGATTGTAATTAGGCTGTGTTCATGCTTGATGGCCAAGATCTCTTACAGTTGTTTTCTTCTGCCAAGAAATGCACTTACAAATTTTTATTCTTTTATACTACAAGGTTCGCCCAAAGTAAAAAGGACCTTTTAAAAATAAGAACAGCAAAAAATTTGCTTGCCAAAAGCGAATTATTTTATTCAAAATAGTCCGCTTTCGATTCAATACAGGAATATTCATATTCTAAAAGCATGTGAGTGTTTTAGATCGTCGGCCGGCATGTCCTTCATCGTTTCGTTTCATCCGCAAATGCATTTTTCCGTAAAGGTAAAAATGGCACGGTCCCATATTAGGCAAATACGGAGAGTGGTTGACAATTGAAACGCGATTTTTAGCCAAAAAATCGGTCACAAGCATCGATTGATGAGATGGCAAATTATCGGATAACAACTGCCAACTTCATTCTGCGCAATATTCTGGCCGAATACGACGAATACAATGGTAGTCAAAACACCAAGATATGCATTAACTGTTTGGCTCGGTGGAACGAACTCTTTGGGGACAATTCCCTTGAAATCGTAAAAGCATATCAACATTGTCTTCACAAGACTTTTTTTCTATTTTGGCTCGTCTGGCGCCTTCCACTCGACACTTTGGCGCTTGGTTTCTGGATCATATAGAAAACACCACGTTTTATCATCAGTCACTATGTTGCAAAGTAAGTTTTTGGTCTTTTTGGCCTTCAAATGATGTCCTTCGAATGTTGAATTCGGAGCAATTTTTGATTGGTGGCCATTTTCGTCCCATGATACAAACATGCTATCACTTCAGACATACTCGTAATATCTCCGCTTCTATTCGTTCAAATGTCATGAAATTTTGACAGTACATCAGTGAAGACTTGCCAATAGAAATACCTATCCGCTCTATGCGATAAGTTAAAAGACCTAGCGTTCTACATGCGTAGTTGGAAGGCCTTCCTCAACTGGTCGTAATGAACAAAAGATCACATGAAGAGAGTGAAATATATGCGCCTGTTCCAAGAACCAGAGTCTCGGCTGAAATAAGAACTCCCAGGACCTAAAACTACTTGAGACCGGATCCGTCTATATCCTCGGTTGAAAGTTCCATTGATAGTTTAGGTTCTTGGGATCACAACCGTAAGTCGAACGATTTTACACATTGCAGGCTGAGCAAAGGAATGCCTCCCGACATCTTTGAAAGGTCATCGACGTTACTGCTGTTCTTCTGTAGGGATTTAGTTAAGAACCCAAGTACACATGATACCCAAAAGTGACACCATCTACTGCGAAGCTGGCTGTGAGAACGATGGCAAATATAGAACGCTACCAGTGGGGGGGCTTGGCGTCACTTATAGAGGGGCTTCCAATAGGGACTTCCGAACTTTGACAGCTGATAGCGGCCATATTGTTGAAGCTACATCTGTCAAATTGCCTGCCATTTATTCAGTCAGTTTTGCCAAATCACCATGGACGGACATAGCGTTCAACAACACGTGCAAATGATAAAGTTGCTTTATCATGGGTGTTCTGTTCGGGCAACTTTCCGCGCGCTTCGCCCATTTTACGGTCCCATAATCGTCCTACAGAGAGGACTATTCGCAGTGTGATGGATAAATTTGAGTCCACTGGTTCAATAAACAATGAACCAACACCGTACGTCGACGAAACGCAAGATCTGCCGAAAACATCGCCGCTGTCCGTGAGACAACTTGTCGAATTTTGGGTACGTCAACAAACAAAATTGTCGAATTTGGGACGATACCAATCCACATGAGATCCAAGAGCGTCCAATGCATTCCGAGAAAGTCACTGTTTGGTGTGGATTTCGGGCTGGCGGCGGCGTCATCGATCCATATTTCTTTGTGAACGACGTTGGCCAGGCATTCACCGTCAACAGCGAGCGCTATAGGTCCATGATTATCAACTTACTTTGGCCTGAATTGGATGATATGGACGTGGTTTCACCAGGACGATCCGCGGGCATGGTCATCTCACGTGGAGGTGATGTGAACTGCCCACCGAGATCGTGCGATTTGACCCCGTTAGACTTTTTCTTGTGCGGTGTTTTCTGAAGTCGCAAGTCTATGCGAATAAGCCACAAACCACAGCGGCCCTCAAAGCTAACATAACCCATGCCATCTGTCAAATGGACATTTGGACATTGACATGGCGGACATTTTCGTGACACTTGTTGCTTTTCAAAGCTATTGACTGGTAAATCTCTCATAAGCTGGCGGACTTGTTTTTCACTATACGATAAGTCATACTTAATGGCTCTGAGCTCATCTATTAGGTTGTACCACATGAAATGTAAGATTTTGAGGTAAAAATATTTTTTTTTAAATTTTTTATTTATTCAAAATATGAAACGTTAGCATCTATAGGTTTTTTCCAACGTGATTCAAGGTCCATTATTCGTTTTTTTTATAGGAGGCTTGATTTTTGGACGCTATACAGTTCTCAAAGGCTTTTATGACCTCTGCTCGGTTTCGGAATACCTTCCTACAGACTGCGGAATAGGCGATAGTCCGTTGGAGAAACCTCAGGAGTATACGGTGTACGGTGAAGAATTTCAAATCTCGTCTGTAGCATCTCGTTTTGGCATCGTATTGTCATGCAGTAGGATCGGACCATGCCTCTTTGCCAACGTAGGTTGCTTTTGAGCCAATTTCGACGGCATTTATCGTTTCCCTGGTTGAAGAAATGAAAAGTGAATTGGGCCTTTCGATGTCCATCTGTTTGAGAGTGTGGTTTGATTTTTCTTCTGCATCCAACCACTGCCCAGATCTTTTGCGATTGTCATACAACATCCACTTTTCATCACGTGTGAATATGCGATGCAAAAACGTTTCATTTTGGTGCCTTAAGCTCAGCGATGCACAGATTTCTAAGTGGCGTAGTTTATTGGCCTCGTTCAGTAAATGGGGTACTCACTTTTCGGTTTTTTTTTATTTTCCTAATAGAGATAGGTGTCGACTTATTGTCATGGGAGATACTCCCATGTTCTCTACGTTTGTTGGGACCTGCATCTACCTCGTGGTTCGTTTTCGAGGCTAAGATCTCCCGAACGAAACTTAGCAAACAACGTCGAATGTATCGTTTGTTTACCGGTACATCGTTAAATGCGTCATTAAAGTCATAATGAAATCGACTTTCCTTGTGCTTCGGACTAGTTTCGGTCAGAATCCAAGCCAGGAGAGGAATGCAGTCGGATCTCCACCGACGGCGCCAAAACCAATATAGGAAGTCGAGCTGGTGTCTTTCTGGAGGACGACAACGTTAGATTTCACTTCACGTTAGGGAAGCTTACGTATGTCCAAGGGGGGGTTTGCGGAATCCTGATGGCCGCGAACTATATTGCAGAGAACCGGAGAAGGTGGCGAAGCATTTGCATCTATAGCGATAACTAAGGTGCCTTTAGAGCCTTGCTGAACCCTCTTTCGACTTCCAAGCTAGTTCAAGACTGAAAGAGATCACTGAACGCAGTCGGAAGGCTTAATTCAGTCAACTTTGTCTAGGTCCCAGGTCACATAGTGGTCATGGGAAATAAAATCGCCGATGAACTTGCCAGGCATGGTTCAGAGGAGAGTTTTTTCAGAACCCGAACCTATATTGGGTCTGCCTGCGTCCTCGGTCAAGGCTTCCACATTAGACCAGAACTGCAGATGGCACAGCTCCTCAGAATGCAGGCAAACCAAACGAATGCTTCCCAACGTCTCTAGGAGATCAGCGGGCTTTCTGTTGTCCCTCAGTAGGAAAGACTGCAGGTTGGTTACTGGCCTCGTGACAGGGCACTACACTTTTGCAAAGCACTTAAATGTGATGGGCATAAGTGACATCCAGATGCTTACTGCGAAAGTGATGACGACACCGCGGAGTACTATCTCTATGAATGTCCACCTTACGCTCGCATCAGGCTACAAGTACTCAGCGCTGACGTGGTGGGTGCTGGTACTATAGGCACCTTATCATTGAAGCGTTTATTCATCTTTCGCTGTAAGACTGAAAGATTTCATTAAAAGGAACTTTACAAAGAGTACAATGGACTAGTTCTTTGCCTGAGTGCTCTGTTCCAACATTAAAAACAAAAAAAAAAATGTTTTCCGCTGCCACAGACGTATTATGTCCCATTTTTAATTCTAAAGGAAGAGAGTCTGAGTTTGAGTCGTCGACAGCATTATAAACAATTCATAGAAAAAAAATTACGAACCCTCAATTCACTCGCGTCAAACACATCTTATAAGAAAAAATTTTCACTTTCTGCTACAGAGTTTCTTATTGCGAACTAGTGAAAATTGGACATTTCATCTGGTACATATAACCTAATGAACAAAATGAATATTTTCTAGGGCATCTATTTATGAACAAGAACCTTTCACAACTTATAGATACTTTCAAAAACTCTGATTCTTGTGTAGGGGGCAACTTTGAAATCCAGAATTACTCAACGATTGCGTATTCATCGCATCTCAAATCAGTGCCATGTGCCAACATTTTTTTTTAATGAGATTCATGTATCTTTTCAGACAGTTTTTACGAGTATGTCTCGCACTTTTACTGCAGAAAGTAAACAAATCCATCAAATGCAAAAGCCGTATCCAAACAAAAAATCAGCAGGCAATAACTGTGCTCCATTAAAACTGCCAAGAACATATCAGCCACCCGTCTAACTAAATCATTGCCAACAAACTCAAATCCGGTTAAGGTTAAAACAATTTTATCTCTTCATCCCGGAGATAGTGTATAGTAGAATTGTTAAAATGTACGGGTATCTCCGAACGCACCAGAGTCAGATCAGAAACACGTCCTCGTAGTTAGAGTAAAAAGAGTTCCAACTATCTCGCGCTGTTGGAGAGAAAAATTTACATAATTAGATTCAGTAGCTGGAATATTTAGATGCTCACATGCGGAATAGATACGAATACGCGCATCACGTGGATTGTGCACGTCTTCGTGCCTTAGCACTGTAACATGGTGCTAATGAAAGTGAGTTGCCGAGTAGTTGCGTACTCATTATTCAGCGTTTTCCATGTACGACACAATACATACAAATATTCTACATACCTATCCGTGTATCCATATACACGGATGTTGCGTGTTAAAGTTGGAAACAAAACTCGAGGAAAATAGACCGAACTGACTGTGAGAACCGAAACCGACAAAATTATGTGTTCTACCGTAAATCGTGCATTTTGCTTGGCTAAATCCAACACGGCAACGACGCGGTGCGCCGGGCTGCGTAAATGTACATAGTTTTCGCCACTCCCGGTTTTAATTACCCGAAATGTGCTGAATTGTCCAAGTATTGTTCTACTGAGGAAATTGTGCTTTTAGTTTAGAATTATATTATAGTATGCAGAGTAATTGAACGAAGGTAGGAAGGAAAAGGGGTAGAAAAGGGTTAGAACAAAACATGCAACGACAATTTTGTATGAATTTAGGCCTAAAAAAAACTTGAGTACATTCCGGTGTTTTTTTTTTTTTTTTGAAGGTCTTGAGTATGTACGAAATGAAGAAAAGAAAAATCGCAACAAACTAGGGAAGGAAAAAAATTGTTAACCCAAATTTTGTGAAAAGCACTTAAGTGCTTTACAGTTGGAATTCCTAAAATATGAAAAAGAATAAAGTTTAAATGAAAAGATGTCTTTTAATGTTTGAGCTGTTATTTCAACAAGGTTCTCGGCCGGTGGTTAGAGTAGCGAATTCCTCCTCTGGCCTCCCAATTCCAGTCTATTGCATGTTAACCCTTTGACGACTACGGGGACAAATGTGTCCCTAGTTAATAATTAGAAATATATTAATAATTATGAAGCCAATACCCAATTATTTTATTTTTATTAGTGCTTGTACGCATCTTTAATTTTATTTTTCGCTAAAACAAAGCTGACAGTTCGTTTGACGCTTTTTCGGTCTATCTCTCAAAAGATTTTAGTGACTCCAAAGTGTTTTATATTGTTTTTTATTGAGCTATTATTATTACCCGGTAAGTAAATTGATATAATTTACGAGTACATTCATCGAACGATTATTTACTTTGTTTACAGTGTCATGACATCAAAAACATAAAGGGACACCAGTGTCTCAGTGGTCGATAAGAAACACTATTTATGAGAAATTATTTTCTTGTTCTACTGATGATTTTTTTTCAACTACCCTCATTTTCTTATTGGTATTATTACCGATTATGGTTCGTTAAGGACGTGGGGTTTTTGAAATCAGAGAGGATGAAGTTTTTCAGATTTTGATGGGTGATAATAGTGACGAAGAAGATGATCAAAGGATTTTGACGCAGGATGATGATCACGGGGTGTTTGACGTTGAAATTGAAGATGCTTCTGTTCAATTCCAGGAATAAGAAAGTCTGCCATCTGAACCATCGACATCTACAGCTGTTTTACCCGACACCGTAGCGCACAGTAATCAAGAACCAGTTTTCCAGTGGAACCAGAGAACATACTCGTATATCACAAATACTTTTCGTGATGTGGAATACGAATTCGGAAAGGTACACATTTGTCAAGAAATTGATGCTGGTGTATTGACTCCCTTTGACATATTTTGTAGAACCACAATTATTGATATTTTGGTTCAAAATATACTAGAGGAGTCAATACGATACGCTCATCAAAATGGCCGGGTATTCACTGTAGATACAGAAGAAATGAGAGCAGTCCTTGGTATGAATTTAGTTATGGGCTATCACATTTTGCCATGATTGAGAGATTACTGGTCTACAGAACCAGATATGGCAGAAATCTACACTTTTGCAATAACGAAGAAGTGGGAGACGTAAACAGCCCGGGTTATGACAGAGCGTATAAAATTCGCCCAATTATCGAACATTTGAACAAATCATTTCAAAATGCCCTCTATAGTACAAAAAGACAATCTATCGATGAACTTATGATAAAATTTAAAGGGCATAATGCAATGAAGCAATACATAAAAAAACAAGCCAGTCAAATGGGTTTTCAAGTTATGGTGTAGATGTGATGCGGCAACAGGATACCTGTTTGAATTTGACTTATATGCAAGCAAGAAAATCTCTGGGACTGAATTAGGTGAATCTTAGGTGAATCTGTAGTACTTCAGGTTACGAAAAAGTTTATTTTGATAATTATTTCAACTCACCATTGTTGCAGCATAAATTGATTGCTCAGAATACCCCTGCATGTGGAACCGTTCGAACAAACTGAAAACATCTTCTGAAAACTGCACCAGTTGATAAAAAAATGTCGCGAGGAGACATATACACCACAAGTTTTCAGGGCATATCATACGTGAAGTGGATGAATAATAGAGCAGTGCACTTGTTGACCAACTTTTTGTCGCCTACAGAAACAGAAACTGTAAAACGACGCAAAGCTGGATCAGCGGAAAAAATTGACGTGAACAGTCCAAAAATTGTATCACACTATAATAAATACATGCAAGGAGTAGATCTCATGGATCAACGTAAAGTGTGCTATGAAATCGATCGCACATGGATAATAAAATACTACCTTCGATTGTTTTTTGATCTCTTTGACATTTCAGTGAACAATGCATATACGAGGGGCGTTCAATATATTCTCGGTATCGGGGTGAAGCTGTGGTTGCATATATAAACTGACTTCTTTATCAAGTAATACTATTATTTTAGTGCATTCATGTAAAATAATAAAATAATATAAATGTGATTATTAATTCGCGTTTTATCTCTAGTTAAACAGAATCATAATGGCAACTAAGACGATGATGGTGAAGATTGAGCATCGAGATGTAATTAAATTTCTCACTAAGCAAGGAAAAAGTCAAAAAACTATTCATGAAGAGATGGTGGCTGTTTACCAGGGTTCCGCACCTTCATTATCAACTGTGCAAAAGTGGTCAAGTGAGTTTAAGAGAGGCAGAGAGAGCATTGAAGACGACCCCCGCTCCGGCGCCCCCGCTTCTGCTTGTACGGGAGAAAGCATCAAAGAAGTCGAAAAACTTGTTCTTGAGGATGCCCGAATAAAGGTGAAAATGATGGCAGAGATCACCAAGTTTTCAATTGGTACCATTCACACCATTCTTCATGACCATCTTAACCTTTCAAAGGTCAGTGCAAGGTGGGTGCCACGAATGCTCACAGCGCCTCAGAAAAAAGTGAGAATCGCATGCTGTAGAGAGCTTTTGGAGATGTGTAGTGAGGACGCGGACGGTGTTATGGATCGAATTGTTACTGGGGACGAAACATGGGTCCACCACTATGACCCTGAAAGCAAACAAGAGTCCATGCAGTGGCATAAAAAAGGAACAGACCCCCCGAAGAAGTTCAAAGTCACTCCGTCTGCCGGGAAGCTCATGGCCACAGTTTTTTGGGACTCAAAGGGAATCTTGCTCATTGAGTACAAAAAAAAAGGTGAAACCATCAACGCCACATCCTACGCTTCCACTTTGCATAATTTGCGGGAGGAAATTAAAAAGAAAAGACGGGGTAAACTCGCAGCGGGTGTGTTGCTTCTTCATGACAACGCTCCTGTTCACACGGCGCGAGTTTCCAAGGCTGCTGCGCGAGGTTGTGGTTTCGAAGAAATCCAACACCCACCCTATAGTCCAGACCTTGCCCCTAGTGATTATTTCCTGTTTCCGGATTTGAAAAAATGTCTTCGTGGAAAAAGATTTTCGGATGATGAGGAACTCAAGTCGGCAATAAATGGGTATTTTGCAGAGAAAGAGGAAATTTACTTTTTTGAGCGTTTAAAAAAGCTTATCTCAAGATGTAACAAATGCATTGATGTTAGGGGAGATTATATTGAAAAATAAAAACAATTTAAATTGAATTCGCATTTTCCTTCATATCGATACCGAGAATATATTGAACGCCCTTCGTACCATCTATACAAAGCTTCACGATGAAAAACAAATGGAAGGAGGTATGTTGTCTCCCTTGCAATTCAGACAAGTCGTTGCACGAAGTTTGATAAACGGTTTCTCTGTCAGGCAGCGAGATGTTACCACGCGTTGTTGTGTCACTTATGACATGTACACCTTTGTGCTAAGCAAAAGCGCAGCACCCCGCCAGTAAGCAGTCTAAACTCCTTCCTACTGGAGAACAACAGGTAGGCTGATAGAGTACAGACATCGAGTAGCATTTGTTTGGTATGCGGGCGATCTAGAGATGCTCATATGGAACCCTACTGTCCATGAAAACCCTAACCAAGGACGCAGGCAGTTTTAACGCAGCTTTGGGTCCTGAGTAACCGTCCTTAGAACCTTGCCTAGCAAGTGTGTAGGCCATGTCATTTCCCGTAATTCCTGTGGACTGCGCTTGGACGACAGCCGCAAGTTTTCGTAACGAAGTGTGAAATCGAAACTTGTTGTCTTCCAAAAAGACATCAGGTTTCGGGGCTATCTGTGAAAACTCGACTAGATTTCTTTCTAGAGCAAATCGAAGAAAACGGCGCTGGATGCTTTGGTCGATTCTCGAGATATGAACACGACCATACTTGACTGACGTACTCTAGGAGGGGGCGAACAAAGGCAATATAGAGGGACCTGGCCACGTATGGGTTGGTAAATTCTTTGGACCATCGTTTTACAAAACCTAGTGCAGAGTTGGCTTTAAGGATTACCCTATCCATATGTAAACGGAAGTTGAGTTCCCTATCACACAAAATGCCGAGGTCGCGAAGAGATTGAACGGAGGAGATAGGTTGGTTGTGGAAAAGGTAAAGTCTGGGAGGAGATTGGTTCCGCTTATGTGAAAAAGTGATGGATTGGCATTTGGCGACATTAAGTTCCAAACAATTTCAGAGGCACCAGATCGAAAAACTATCAAGGTCTTGTTGAAGGTGGAAGGAGTCATGGGGAGAGGAAATGGTTTTGAAAAATTTAGTATCGTCGGCGTAAAGGGAGACAGACGAGTGTTTGATGATCCTATCGAGATCATTTATGGTTAATATAAAAAGAAGGGGACCGAGATGGCTACCTTGTGGAACTCCAGAGGTGCCCAAAAATGGAGCCAAGTGGGCTGACCTAAAACGAACACTGTAAAAACGGTTTTAAAGGTAAGAGGATATTCATTTTAACAGTATGGGTTCAAAGCCGAGGGCAGACAATTTGAAGAGTATTAATCGATGTGAGATTTTAACGAAGGCTTTGCTAAAATCGGTTGCAACTACATCGACTTAGTTGCCATTCTATAAGGCAGAGACCTACCCTTTAGGAAGCCATGTTGTCTATGAGAAATAAGTGATTTGCATTGGAAGCTTAGAGCTTCATACAAAATACTCGTACTTTCGAAAAGTTTGGGTATATAAGAGAGTTTAGCGATGGGATGATAGTTGTTATTTCATTCTTTGATCCTTATTTGTGGGTCGGGATTAAGAAGGAGGTATTCCAAGGGATAGACGAAGGAGCAAGGGAAAGAGATGAGAAAATTTTTTCAGGCAGGGAGGCCATCTGGGCCGGGTGTGAATTCGTCATTGAGTTGGTGTAATTTATATTCGATATAAGACGGGTTCAAGATGTGAGAGAGAAGTGGCCCATTGGAGAAGTTTAGTAGGCAACTGAAATAGGATGGATCTGGTACAAATTAGTCGTTGGTGAAGGATTGTTTAAAAAAGGTGGCAAATAGGTTGGCAATGGTGAGTGGATCGGTTGATGACTTGTTGTTGAAAGATAGGGTAGGAGGGATGGAGGGATGGAGGTAAGGTCGGAAAGAAGGTAAACATCGGGCTTTTTTTTGTAGTTAACAAATTGGAAAAAGGACTTTGGGTCGTTTATAGGGCTGACTTGCGCATTTTTAAGGCAGCGCTGGTAAGGGGAATCGTAAAGTTCGCTGAAATGAAGATGAGCTCCAAAATAGTTGGAATAGTCGGGGACAAAGTGAGACTGAGGAATTAATGAAATATGTTGTGAATATATGGTCTAATTGCCTGCCCATATAATTGTATATACCACTGACTTGTCCTAGACTTGCGTCTGTTAAGCGCTCTAAGAAGAGACATTCCTTAGCTGAGTTGGCATTTAAAGCGATGAAAAACGAATGATCATCTGATGAAGTCCACTGTAGCTGAGGAAGATTAAAGTCGCCGAAAATAAGGATATCGTCAATAGAGTTAGACAGGTCAATTAAATGGTCGATCGTATCGATAAAAAATTGGTAAGATTCGATGCAGCAACATATAACGTAAATGGACTTGAAGGGGAGTGATATTTTTAATGCAACAAAGTCGACTTCAGAGGATGAAGAAATGGTAATGGGGCAAGAGTTAAAGCTGTTGTGGATCACCTCGACAAGGGGAATCATCATTTGTAGGGTATGATCGTCGTGGCGAAAAACATTGAAAGTAGGGGGAACAATTCCTGGTTCTTTATGTCGGGAATCAAATTGGTTTCAGTCAAGCGGAAATATCAAAGGGGAGAGCATGCCATTGACGTACGACACCATTGGTTTTAGAGCGAAGAGCTCTTACATTCTGGTGGTAAAATTTAAGAGGGATGTTGTGGGGTGGAGGCGTGAGGCGGGATGGTTTAAGTGCCGGCAAGGGAGGCACGTTATAGACGAACAAATTTTTCGTGGTCGGCTCGGCTTACCTGACATAAAGGCTATTGAGACGGAAGGGAGGCCTTCCTACTGGATGGAAACTATGACGCTGGTTTTGGTCTTCCCTTCGCAGCAGACCGAGCCCGATTTCTCACGTAGATAGGCAAGAAAGAGACGAATGTTGTATATATCTTTCTTTCTCTAAGTCTAGAGAGTGCATAGCGACTTTCTGTATTGCCATTGGTTTGCTGTGTTAGTTTAACTGTAGAGATGAAAAGGGGATCAAGAATAGGGGCAGTGGAGGAGGGAGATGTATATAAATGGTTGAATATGGAGTTGGACGAGGGATGAGATGTGGGGTTTAGGGTATATTAGTTAATAAAATTACGGTACTTAGCTCCAGTTTTAAGGTCGCAGTTAGGAAATGAGTTGCTAGCTGGGTTTGGTGGCGTAGAAGGTTGAGAAGCGATGAATTATAAGAGCCAACAATCGGAGAACATATACATTATCTGCATATGAAAGCGTAAAGCATTGAGGAGACTTCCTTTTCACTCTCGGTGTCACATATTAACTACAATCAGATCGCGCAATCATGTTTCTGTCCACCAGGAATGCTCTAAACCACATATGCCATCAAAAGTTGCGTTTCTGAAATCACTCTCAGTGTCGATGGAAATGCCCAGCGCGTCGTTATCGAGTGCGCCGTCTATTCTGCAAACCAGGTTCTGAAGCGCCCTCTCACAGGCTCTTCCGCATTGGTAGGTATGCTGAATCTTAGACAGAGGACGCATTCACATAGCAGTTTTACGCACATGGACTTCGAGCAGTCTCTCCATGCTCTTCAACATGAAGCAAGTCAGACTTATAGGTTTGGAGATATTGGCGAACGTGTAGTCCATTTTTCCGACTTTCGGTATAAAGGCTCCTCTGCTCGCAAGGATTTCGGTATGCATGGTATGAAGATTTTCTTCAGAGTTACCAGCACTTGTATGTAGAGAGTAATCCAACAAGAGGTGTCTATTGAAATTTCGCGCCATTGTTGAATCAAGCGCCCTCCCTCACAGCTATATTGGATTTAATCGCTACATTTGAACGTCTCCGACAGGGTAGTGTTGTGAGGATTCCAAATCGTCTTCGGCCGGCAAGTTCAGCTGAAAACAATGCCGCCGTAGCTGAGAATGTGACCGAAAACCCATGTGTGTCTATTTCGAGACGGTCACAAGAATTGTGAGTATCCGCAAGCACTTTGCACCGCATTTTGCATAGAGATTTTGACCAATGCTTATAAGGTCAGCTTGACACAAGAATTGAAGCCAGCAGACTATGTCGTACTTTCGCTGATTGGGTACTGGAAATGAATGAACAAGATCATGACTTTTTACACAAAATTATTCTGTCTGATGAGGTTTATTTCCATCTACAATATATAGGTACGTAAAGATGGAAAGAGAAATAGTACAACAACGGCCCCATCCACAACAAGTGACTGTTTCGTGAGGTTTTTGGCCTGACGGTGTCATTGGGCCATATTTTTCCGAAAATGGTACTGGTGTGACCGTTTCAGTGAATAGATTGCGTTACCGAACGGTGTTAACTGACTTGTAGTTGCATGGAATTGACGCTATAGACGTGGACAACGTTTATTTTCAGCAGGACGGCGCCATATGCGACACAGCTGGTGAAACAATCGCTCTATTGCGTGACAAATCTCCTGAAGGTGTGATTTCTCGAAATGGAGACTTCAATTGGCCACCGAGTTCGTGCGATTCAACACCATTAGACTTTTTCCTTTGATGCTATGTTGCTAATAAAATCTACGCCAATACTCCACCAACGATTCATGCACTAAAAGAAAATATCAAAGTTGTTATTCGCGAAATACGGCCGTAATTATGCGAAAGCGTGATGAAGAATTTAATCAAAAGAATGACTATTTGTAGGCAGAGCCGAAGCGGATATTTTGCAAATATTGTATTGCATTACTAACCTCAAAATTTGTACATTAGATTGAAATAAAAATGTCACCGCTTTTCATAAAAATATTGCGTTTTTTTTATTGATTTAAAATGACACCTCCTGTTGGATGACCTTATGTATAATATATCCCATCTGTGTCAGGCCACTAATGATCTCACCTACAGCTTCAGCAATAGGAGCTGGTTGTGAGCCTGCTCTGAGTTTGGGCTCAGCATTGGAGAACACGCCGAGCTTCTCCTTAAATCATAAATGGTTCGTTTTTCTTGAATTCCTCGTCTACGAAAATGCCAAGACCTAACGTTTGAGTCTGAATTCTTTGTACCTATGGTACAAAGCATCCGATAGTGTTAATCCAATCTGGAATTGACCCTCTCTAATCGGGAACTTTACCCTATGCCGTACAGTCGGCTTTTCCGAAAATCTTTTTATCTTTATGAACTCGTGTGGAAGATCACTATTTGCACTGTCATCGATAGAAATCTGAGATCGGTTATATTGAATGGTAATAATAGACAATAAATCCGTCACTCATAGGAGACGTTTCGACAAGAAATGTTGTATATTTCTGATATCACACAAATTAAACCTCACTATTACTTACACTGCCTACAAGCGATATCAGTGCGCCAACTTCAGTATCTTTGCTGCATTGTACACAAGTGTCGCATAGATAACCACAGCCAAATAGATAAAAACACCTCATGCCTAGCCAAATGTGTACGACAAGTCAGTTTGGATTCGATTATCTTTTGTAACCTTCACCTTCAATGTTACAAAATTCACATCCAATTTAGCATGGAAAATCAATTAATCCAATCAATGACATGTGTGACGGAGGGAATGCGGATAGAGGATGTCTCTAAGCGTGCGACCACATACAATTCTCAAAGTAGCAATACATCATTGGCATTCCTTACATAAGACCAGAGGTCTATCTATACCCTTTTAATGTCAAAATAGAAAAACCAAAAAATGAATCTTCTAAATAATAAACCAATAGATGGAGTGGACCAAGAGGTGGACAGAGGCGACGACCAGGGAATTGGGACAGAAATCTCAGCAGAATAAGATACAGAAATTTAGAGAGCAGAAGTTCGTTGATCTTAAGGGGGGAATCCATCGATTTTCAATTTATTTTCGAAGCCAATTCGCTCAATCGAGCACGTAGTGCTGCACTAAACAACAACAGGAACATAAATCTTGAGGTTAAGATACTACGGATGGATTTTTTCCTTTCTCTTTCTTCTTGTTTTGTAGCTCGTTGAAGGCAGATTTTGTTTACATAGCGAAATTGGGGGTTGAAAACAAAGTCTGCTTAAAGTGCATGAGATACTCGTAATATGTTAGATGAAACCCATTTCCCGCCTAGACGACATCTTAAGTTTGCCTGCTCAATCGGATGCTGGATCTATTCTAAGCACCTCAACTCGGGCTAACTGCGAGGACATGCATACGAGAAACGAGTATGAGCACGAGGGTTGTATATACTCGTACATATGTATAAGTGTGCGACGTATTGCAAGGACACCACACTTTTCTGTCCTTTTTGTAGGTAAGGTTTGATTGCATGGAGATGTAAGCGTCTAATTTCGAGTATAGACAGATACGAGTGCTCTGGTATCTGGTACGGAAATTGCGTTCAAACGGAAGCAATTTTGTCGAATCAATTTGCATACTCAATTGTAGAATTGGGAATAACAATTTCAAACTCAAATTGGCAGAATCCCAAAGTTTTTTTTTTTTGTCTCTTTTTGTGGTACGCGATATATGTATGTGACACTTTGCGAGCAATGCTTGGACAGTGCTTGAGATTTTTTTTTTTTAGAAACGTTTTTACTTTCTACGCGAACAATTAAAACCTGAAGAGAACAAACAAAACATTAATTGGTTTGGCGTTGCCTTTACTTTTGCCTTTGCATGTTTCTTATTTTGTTTTTAGTTCACAGAAATTGAAAGACAAAAAAAAGAAAGAGCTGAATGGCAAAGTTTTGCGCAAAAATAGAATGTCACAGCCCTGTGCAAAGTGCGTTTGAAAATAGGGACACTCTGCTAGCACAACAGTTTTTGTTCAATTTGATAGAAATTGTTAACGAAGTCTGAGAGCAATTTCCATTGAGATGCCTCCTTTTATGTATCTGCGAATGTTTAGATTGAGATTTTGAATGCTTTGATCAGAAGCCAAGGAGAAGAAACCTGGTTAGCAATTCATTCATTGTGAACTTGGAAGGACAAAATAAAAATCAATAATGCGTGCCTTCGAGAAGAAATTTCAAGAGGTTTTGGATATACTAGAGCTCAACAAACTCGACTTCTTTATTTACTTGTATCGGTGACAGCAAATACCAGAATTTGTTGTCAAAAGCTTAGACAATTCAGATACGGAAAGGTCGCCTTGCTCTGCATAAATCAGGGACAAAACGCTCAGAGAATTGTGCGATATTTGTGATAATTTGGAGCAGGTGCAAAGCGCAACCACCTATTAGAATCTTTAGATTAATCTCACATATTCCGACCCAGGTGCAGGAGAGACGTTCAGAGCATCTGAAGAACAATAAAACAAAACTGAACTAGTGCTGGGTAAAGGTGGCACAAAGTATGACAAGTAGGCGATCCGGCAACAGAATTCCTCTAATGGAATCAGCGGAGGCATTTATTATGAAGGCACCAACCAAACTGCAAGAGCTACTTGCATACGAGTATATTTCAAGAAGACTTCGTCATTGCATTGAAGTATAAATCATAAAAGCCCTTGTATGCTTCAATGGTCAACGGCAGCACCCATATTAGTTACTCGGGTCACTGTCCCCAGTCTGTCCGCCGCCCTCTAAGTTCTAGAATCCAAATTCTAGGCCCCTCAGGCTGCGGGTGGTTAGTTTGGCGAATAACCCGCTCATCTGCAGATATGCTCACACAAAACCCAACTGTCAATGGAAGTGCCGGAGAACGCAGACAGTATCAATGAAGACTCGCTTTCTGAAAACCGAGAGCCTTTCATTGGCAAGGTAATCAGCGATCTCATTGTAGTCTGCGACCCAAACAGGACTCAATGAGAATAGTTTTCCGACAGTCCTCAACAAGCTTGAAAATGGTGAGCAGCTAGGGCTTGAGTACAGTTTGGTTGTCGCTACAAAAGCAGATACTTCGCGCCGTATCCCCCATTAGGACTGCGTATATCTCCTGTTAGAAGACAAATAGTGTCGCATCCAAGATCGGTCTTGGAGCCATCCGTGAAGAGCCCACTACATTCTCGACTCTCAACAGGAGTTCATTGCATCAGACGGCATGTCCATAAAACCAAAGTCAAAAGACAGTACGTAGGTAGATAGGCACAAAGGTAAAAGTGGCTATTGGAAAGACCAAACCCACGCCACGTGGAACTATGATCCTCTTACTCATGGAAGTGTAGGAGACTGTTTACGTTTATATTCTTTAGAACGTTTAGGTCATTGTAGAAGAAAGCTATGAAATTAAGCTTTCTTCTCTGGGAGAGAGAGAGTGGAGGGTTGTCTCCTCTGATGGCGCTGAGATGTTTCCTATTTATTGTAGAAGGGTCAGACTTTTAGAGCGATTCGGATCCAGCTTGGTCCAACAGTCCACCTAAGATCTTTTCTTTTATTAGCATACAGTTTAATTATTAATTTGCACGTTGTCATTGGTATACCTATGCTACCCTTTTGCTGTAGAATAGGTAGACTGATTCCAATTTTCGCGAGTTCGTCGGTCCTACAATTCCCTGGAATATCTCTGTGGCCCGACACCCACCAAATGTAAAGGTTGAGCTGCTCTGACATCTCCGTAAGAGATGATCGACATTCAAGGGCGGTTTTGGAATTTAATGAGACTGAGTCCAGGGACTTGATAGCGGCTTGACTATCCGAAAAAATGCGGATATCCCTTGCAGATATCACGTTTTTCTTCAGCCTGGACAGAGATTCTTTAACCGCCAAAATTTCCGTCTGGAATACCCTACAGTAATTTGGAAGATGGAAAGAGAAGCTTATCTAAGAAAACACCGCCACCAACTCCGCTACCGGTTTTAGATCCGTCTGTTTAGCATCTTCCTCCCAGAAGGATCAAGCTTACATGGAAGTTTTTGTCAAACCAAAGTTAAGGTGCGGTGTAATCGATGTTCTCTGTGAGGATTCCTAATATATTAAGAATTTTAGCGTGGCCAAATTAATTATTTGTCCACTGTGTAGTCGCTTCAAGGCGAATAGTTGCAATTGCAGCTATTTGGCTGCTGAAGATATCGAGGGATGTCAAGTGAAATAGAACATCGAAAGTTAAGTTTCCTGTCAAAAATTTGACCCAAATATTTTGCTGTATCGGGAATTACTAAACTGGTGCCGTTTATTGAGGGAGGGTCTATAATTGGAATTGTATATTTCCTGGAAAAGAGGGCATAATCAGTTTTATAGGGGTTTACTCCCAATCCATAGCGATCTGCGCAACTGGTTAATCTGTTAAGATTTAGCTGAATGCTCTTTAATGGTATGAAGATGCTTACGTGAGACGGCTACAGCAACGTCATCCGCATAGGCAATCACCGTGATGCCACCCACTTCCAGGTATATCAGCAGTTCATTAACCACTAAGTTCCAGAGAAGGATTGTAAGGACACCTTCTGGAGGCGTACCTCTGCTAACACATCTTTTAGCAGAAGCCCCACCCAGTTGACATAGTTGACAGCGAAGTCGTGATTTCTGATGTGTTGACGTAGACCCCCTCAACGGTCTCCTCAACATCGGATACAAGATCTTATCTGCCATATTGTGTGAACGTCTGAAATCCTTCGCCAACAACCTGATTGGTCCCTATCAGTGCGGTTTCAGAGTAGGTAAGTTCACAATCGACCAAACTTTCACATATCTGTTGATCCTGGAAAAACTCAAAAAGTCCAAATCGATACCCACCATCTTTTCACCGATTTTAAGGCCACTTGTGACAGCATTTAAAAAGACAAGTCACAGTCGACAGCTATAGCTTCTGGGCTCTGCTATCAATTCTGGAAACAACACCTCTGTAGATATAAAACAAAGAATAACTCTTTTCAATCGGTGTTTCTTTGGGCTAAAAAGGGAATTAAGTAGTAATGCCCTATCCCGAACAACTAAGGTATAAGGCCTTGAACATCTCAGTATTACTTTTTGGGGCTGAAGCATGAAAGCGATAGAAAACATCCTCAGTCGTTCCGACAGAAAAATTCTTCGTAAGATATTAGGTCCCGTTTGCGCTTTGGAGAAAATTCAACGACGAACTATACAAGCTGTACGGCGACATCGATATCTGGTCAGAAAACTTCGCCTGAGATAGGTAGGATAGGTAGAGCGAATGGACACCAATGCTTCGATTCTCAGATTGTTCGAATCTCACCTGAAAAGACAACGCAGTAGAAGAAGACCTCGCCATTGGTTGCGCGCACAAGTAAAAGGGGCCTCAACCGACTTATAGTGTACAACTGACAGTTAGCTAATGGCCGAGCTAACTATAGAGGCTTGTTAGTTGAAACCCAAGTTCAGCCCGAACTGCAGCGTAACTTAGGTAAGTAAATAGGCCGCACACCAGGCCTGAATCTGAGCAAGGAAAGGAATGTAGGTGGATCTATATCGATGGCTTCAAAACCGATCTAGAGTGCGGAGCTGGTGTCTTTTTGGAGGACGAAGGTTACGACGAAGACTACACTCCTCGTTCGAATTAGGCTTTAGGTACTTGACGCATATGTGATGGATTCTTGTACTGTAGACACTTTATCACTGAACCGTTTACTCATACCTCTACCAGAGACTGAGGCATTCTCGGAGAAGGAAAATACATGTACTCCTTGTAATGGCCTAGTTCTTTGTATGAGTGCTCTGTTCCGACAGAAAAAAAGGAAACAAAAGGACAAGGTATCCCAATGGACGCACACGAACCTACATAATTGTGGGAAGTGAAGTACACAAAAGTTCCTGGAAATTCATATACGAAACGAATATTAGTAAAACTAATATGCAAAGCATTTCTTAGATTCCATACTCTGGCTCATGCCATGCAAATAAGAACTGATACTGTCAGGGAGGAAATTTTCCATCAACTAAATTGGATGCATTACTATATGAACATATGTATGTTCCACTATGTACGAGCATATGTTACATGGTTGTGAAGATAGGATTTTGTGCAAGGTATATGCTTCCGGCTTAGCCCACTTGCACTTGCAACTATCCTTCCGCTTCTCATCTCATCTTACACGATGTACCTTTATGAATACAATTCATCAAAGGATAAATCTATTCGTAGACTCACCCGTCGTTTCTCATTCCCACTCCAAAGTCGTAGCCTTTCATCCTCGATTTTCCTCATAGGTGTCTACTCTCTTCCACAGAATAACAATGTATCCGACAACCATCTTACAATGTCTAACATTCATCTTCAAACTTGTCAAGGCACCCCCTTTCTTTTAGACGCTATAAGTTAGGAGTACCTAACAAAAAGGTGCTTACCTTTCGGCTCTTCCTTTTTATCACCTTTGGGGGATGTGTGTTCCTCGGTTGCTCGATGACACTTGAGGAAAATCGGCTCTGGAAAAGTTTCCAATAATCGATATCCGATGAGTGGAGGTAGGAATGTAGTTGTAGGGGAGCACGAAACTAACACACGCAAGTTAGTTTGCGCGATGTTCTACCAATAGAAGTAGGAAACCTATACACCTGCCTGCACGCAACCATGTGCGTTAAGTTACGAATAACTCAATCGTAATTTAATTAAAGAGAATCGCTTTTGGTGCTGTTAATGGCCCCATAAAACAAGTGTAAGCCATAAAGTTATATCACTAATCAGGTGACGTAGTTAAGGTGCCTTTTAATCGTTGGTTTTCAATGTTCTTGCTTGTTCTGCATGTTTAGTGGAAGCGAACCACGACAGAACGAGAGGGAATGTGCTTGTGATGTTTGCATTGACACTTGTGAAATTGAAATATTCGCACAAAAGTTGGTGCTGTTGAGTCCCAAAACTGATGGTCGGAATTGTTGAGAGGAACTTTCCCCAGTGCGAAGACATACGTACATGTAGTCCGTACTCGTATGTAAGTTTTAATGGAAATGAACGTATTCCTTTGTATGCGTCTTTAGTGGTTATAAGGCGGAGAAAGTGCAAGTTCAAGAGCAAGTACATTTGTCTTGCTTATAAAGTCAAGCAGATGCAGCAGATGCTATAAAAAAATTTTGAAAGTTATAATTCCCAGTAAAAGTTTGTAAGCAGGTAGGTGTTCGTTTACTATTCCAGGTTTGCCATAACATGTTTTGTGTGTTACAATGTCTCTTCGCATTTCAAGGGCTTCCAAACATAAGCACTTTGTTACAATTCATAAAGTTTTGAAGTTCGTTTCAGAACAGTTAGAGTTCGTCGCATTCTAAACCAAGTAAGCGCACTAACTTTAAATTGAACCTGTTTTCTCCAAGTAAAACAACAATAAAACTCCAATTCGCAATAGATGACAATGTCATCAACATACAAGAGTTGATGATTCGGTTAGGTACCAAGGATCCTTGTGATTGCGGGTTAAGTCGCCAACGGCCGCCATTAAACAATGGCAAGTCATGTAAGATACTCTCAACTTAATACTTATAGTAAGATCTGAAGGTTACAAGTGGACAATTCGACATAACTTGGGAAGAAAGCTTGGATTTTAAATAACCAAAAACCGACAAAAGCCCGACAGTTGGACATAAGAATCCCGTGCAAGGTTATCAAGACTCCAGATTGTTCACACCAGAAAAATATTGATAACAGCTCTAGAACCATTTTATTGGTTCACATGTACATGATGTATGGACTTGGTACGACGGTTGGCTATTTCGAAAAGTCCTTTCCCTGGACTGCTTCACTGTTGAACAGTATAAGATTCTACCACACATATAGCGGTTGAAAGTGTTGCTTACATGAATCAACAGCTTGCAAGATTCCAGATTACGGCTGGACCAGCTGGTCAGGTCTTCACTTGAGAGGTCGCCAAATAGACTCTACATCTGCGCCGGTTGGGCATGTAAATTTCTAAGGGTCTTATGCGATTACCTTCTTAAAATTAAAGGGAGTCGGCTTAAATTGATTCGCAACGACGATTAAGCATCACTTACATGCAAAAGGCAGTCTTGCTTCTGAGGATATATTATCTGGATATATTATCATTGTTCCGTGTGTTCATCTAAGGCATATACAAGGTGGCGCAAAACTTAAATCACCCTATCGCAAGATGGTATAATTTTTGCAAATGGCAATCATATTTGACATTTGTGAACTAGACAGCTGCAGTATACGAACAGACAACCCAAGTGCGTGGAATAATTATGTCGATATTTTTGAGCAATAATCGGTCGGTGGTGAAACCGCAGCGTGAATTTCGACGTCGATTTGCTAATCGTGTCACGCCAACTGGGCATACATTCCGGCTCTTAGCTACTCGTCTCGAAAAGAGTGGAGCCACAGGAGACCATGCAGGGCGTGGCCGCCACCGGACTGGTCGTTCGGCCGAGAATATCGCGGCTGTGGCTGTCGATGTTGCTGAGAATGAAGAAACGTCAACCAGACGACGTGCCACGCAATTGAGCATCACCAAACGGACTCTACAGCGAATTTTAGTGAAAGATTTACACATGTTCCCGTACAAAGTGCAAACAGTGCATCAGTTAATGCCTCCTGACCGTCAGTCGCGTGTGAATTACTGTAAAACCATCCTCAATCTCAACAACGAAGAGGACGATTTTGTGTCGAAAATCATCATGAGCGACGAGGCGCATTTCCACTTAAGCAGTTACGTCAAAAAGCAAAATCTTCGTTTCTGGGGCATTGAAAATCTGCTTGTGATGCACGAAGAGCTATTACATCCACTCAAAGCCACTGTGTGGAGAGGCGTTCACGTGGGAGGACCGGCAATACGGTCACTGTTACTGGCGAACGCTACACGGCCATGATAAACGACTTCTTACTGCCGGAATTGGATGAGCGGGGATGGATGAACATATGGTTTCAACAAGACGATGCAACCGCACACATACCACGAGCCACAATGGATATGGAAGTGTTTCCTGGTCGCGTAATCTCCCGTTTTAGCGATTTGGCATGGCCAGCAAGATCACTCGATTTAACCATCCCAGAGTTCTTTTTTGGGGGCTAATTAAAGTCGCGGGTTTATGCCAACAAGCCTCAGACAATCGCAGCCCTTAAGGAGAATATTTGGCAGGAATGCGAGCATTTATCACCGGAAATCTTACGAAAAGTCATGGAAAATGCGATAAAAGGGATACAAATGTGTACCAACACTGGCGGCTACCACTTGGCGGATATAATCTTTTCCACTTAACAGAAACAATTGTAAGGGTCCAAATAAGGATTTCCATCACTCAAGATCATTTTTTTTTAAATTAGTAAAAAATTAATTCAAAACAAAATTGGAATTTTGCGCCACCTTGTACAGGACACGCTTATCTGACTTCAATAATTATAAAGGTCCCAAAACAGTCAACCAAATGGATCATGTTGCGATCGATGAAAGGCACTTCTCCAGTACAATCGATGTACGAACATCAAAACCGTCCTAGAAGTCACAACAACGAGAAAAATATTGTGAGAAGAGTTAACGTTGAACGGCTGTAATCGGAACAGACTGTCAGAATCTTTACCGATCACGTATCTCTCAATCTCAACACCTTTACAATCAAAATGCAATAACAGTGGATGAAAATTAGAAAATTGCCCGATGAGACTTCAGGCCGAGAGTTGCATTACTGATCAGTTCTAAAAATTGAATATCTTTTCATTCCAGGATTTAACACCAGAGACCTAGAAGCAGCGATAATCGATCTACCTCAGGGTAATGGATTGCAAGAGTTCGTGTGTGTCTCGGAGACAGGATATGATCATCTCGTTCTGGGATACGATGCCAATGCCCACTACAACATCTGGTGTAGCAACGACAATAACAAAAGGGGTGAATTACTTTCAGATTATATTTTTAGAAAAAATCTACTTTTATCTATGTAATAGACCCACCTTTATCAATTCTGTAAGAGAGGAGGTACTTGGCCTTACCATCTCTTCTTCTTTTATTCACTTTTATTCATCTGGCATATGATACATGATGAGGCGTCCAAGATATATCGGATAGAGTCAGGTTAGATACATGAGAAAACTCACGAACTGGAGTACTTTTCGAGAAAATTTCACTACCAAATCTGACTTACTGCCTTCATCTCTACAGTCCATTGCGGATGTGAATAACACAGCGGATCAATAAATTTCATCACTTAAATATTTACATACAACGGGCAAAACGTGTGTACCATGGTGAAATCCACAACAATTGCTCTCACCAGATATGAATCCATTTCGAAAGCCATGTCTAAAAAGGGTATTGACCATCCCGCTGACTTTTGAGTTAGAACGATGGCCGAAAACCGGAAAATTTCCACATCTTCAGGAGACACTAAAATCTCTGTCTCTTGTGGTCATTGGTCATTGATGACCTACTAGTAAAACTTAGAAATCAGGGCTATCAAACAATAGGGTATACCAACGACTTAGTCGTAATAGTGAAGGGTAAGCACTCTAAAGACGCTTGCTATACGATGAAGACTGCTGTAAAGATAGTTACCAGTCGGTAACTTGTGTTGGAGAAAATCTCTCAATCAACTCCAGTAAAGCTATACGTGTTCCCTTCACTAGTAAAATAAATCTGAGCCTTGACCAGATCTCACTTACAGAAATTATGTACTCCATCCAAGTAAAATATCTTGGAATGGTTCTCGATAAAAAAACTAAATCGGAGCTCACATATTAATAACAAAATTACCAAAGCAACTAAGGCCTTGCCGTCGTATGCTTGGTAATACCTGGGGATTAACCCTAAAGGTGCGACCCATCGTCATCTACTCATTAGTAGTATGGTGGAACAAAACAAAAGAGAAATCTACAAAGACTTGCATGCCTCGGCATCACCTGTGGAATGCATACATTCCAAACAGCAGCTATTGAAGCATTCATTGGTTTGAGAACACTCCAGTTCCTCATAAAAAAAGAAGGCAATTCGCAGCACGGTCAGTCTACTACAATAAAAACAGGAGAGATCATTTTATCACATTAAATGAATCTCCTCTCTGAAATCCCTGAGCTTAACATGATCTGTACAGTAAATGACCGCCCATCCAAGACTCAAAATAGGGATCCCAAACGGGAGAAGCATAGAACTAGAGAAATCCAACCTCAAACGGAAAATCGCCTTGCGGCGGTTCTCTGCTAACACATCTTTTGGCAGAACCTCTAGTTAGTTTGGAGTTAATTATCCTGCTATTTAGCATAAGACTGATCAACTCGCAAAGTGATTAATCTACGATTAGAGTTGACAGCGCAGTCGTGATTGACGAATGTGTTGACACTGTTAAAGGCACCCTCTATGCCCAGGAATGCGACCATTGTGTACTCTTTGTAATGTAGGGATCGTTCGATGTGGTTAATCAATGTGTGTAGAGCCGTTTGTATAGACTTTCTTTTCCAGTAGGCATGTTGGTTTGAAGCTATGCAGCGCCCAGAGCAGCTCATCTCTTGTAATCAGACCGTGAATTTCGGTCGCGGCTGAAGTAGTCCTACCAGGGTTGTTACTGGCAATATTCAATAGGAGAAATACAATTGGAGCGGACTTAACATATTCTTTAGGAATTTTAACTGGTCGTTATGTTTCCTCGAAAACGACGTGGCTGCCGTTGTTAATGTAATCACAAACACTATTCCCTTCGAAATGAGATCCCACATCGGATAAAGAGTATCAAACCAAAAGAAAAGACATGGTACGATTCGAGCTGCAAAGAGGCTGTCAGAGTTTTTTCAGTCTTATCAGAGCAATCCGATAGAGGAAAGCCGAAAAAAGTTCAAACGAGCCAGGAATGACTGCAACGCGTCATTCAATGTCCCAAAGATATTGTAGTAAAAATTTTTCGTTCGTCGTTCGTCAAAAACAATAGAAATTCTGCTTCATCCTCTATCCCAACGCTCATTTACAATGACATTCCAGCTGTTAGCTCTTTGGACAAATCCAATTTGCTTTCTGCATACTTTGCGGCAAACTCAACACTTCCAGATTGTGCTTTGTCCCCACCTACACTTGAAAAACTTACAAACTTGACACTGGCAAATCCACTGCGTAAGCTTTTTCATCAATCCTACTTTTTAGGACTTTTTTCCGATAGCAAAAGAGCATTTGTCCAGCCCGTCTCTAAAAAACACGAATCTTCTTCTGTCTTTCCCTATGAACCCAGTGCACTTACACCCCTTCTTTCCAAGATCATGGAAATGCTGATTAACCGTCAGCTCATGAAATATCTCGAAACGCAAAAGCAACAGGCCCACTGGTGATTTGATGGCATGCCTCACCGAAAAGTGGAACCGAAGCGTACATCAACTTGATATTTCTAAGGCATTTCACAGAGTTTGACATCAGGATCATTTGTCGAAATTGCGTGCATTTGGGTTCGACGACTCTCTTCTTCAATGGATTAGAAACTACCTTTCGGAACGTTCAATTCAAGTTGCCTTGGATGGTTTCAAGTGTGATATTCACAAAATAAATGCTGGTGTGCCCCAGGGCTCCGTTCTGTCTCCGACACTCTTTTCACTTTTCGTTCACGTCCCTCTCTTCGGCTGTAGGGAACGGCAGATGCTAAGTTCATTAAATTCCTAAATAACTAAATGGGGAACCACCAAGAGAAGTGGAATTTAATACTTCCAAAACACATTAGTGTCTGCTGCCATTGAACCGAAATTTAAATACCTATCGAATGACCACATATTCGATGTCGTCAAAGATGCTGCGAAATGTCTACGTTTCCTCAAGCGATGTTAGAAATATTTCACCCCCTCTCATCTGGCCAAAATATTCAAATAATTCATCCGCCAAAAATTGGAGAACAATTTCCACATCTGGTCTGGCACATCAAAAGACTGGTTGAGTTCCGAATGAAGTTTTGATAAAAATCAAACCTATCAAGGTTAGGTAATCAATCAGCCTACCGCCTAGCTCACTAAATACTAAATACTGAGCGGGTCATCGAGAGGAGTTCGATGAATAACGATCACCATTTCTCTTGCTCACGAAGGTAGAGAATAAGTGTCGGACATATTATGAATCCAAAGTTTCGTGAAACAATCTATCTTTTTAGCGATATGGTCTGTGTTTCACCATTCACAATAGAGTGTTGCACTCTAGCATTATGCAATAAGTCTGAATACTTCGCTTTCCATTTCCATTAAGGAACTCCATCGAATTGAAACTAACCGCTGACAGGACACCGGCCTTGAACCTATTTCATCTTCTCGATTAAGCTTTGCATTGCTATAGATTTAAATGTGAACCGTTTCCAATACCTTGGACGTAACTTATGTACAAATGTACAGCCAAAAGTTTAGTATAACACAAGCAATGATTTCAGCTCAAAAACCAAGTGAAAACTGTTCCGACCCAAAAATGTTAACCGTTATCATAACAGGAATGCAAATCTTCCACAAATGGAACGAGGAAGATCAAGGTCCTACCACACCTATCACAATTTAAAAATGGGAAATCCATTAAACTGAGAATGCTAGTAATGCAATACTTACCCAGGAAGAGAGAAGATCTAGTCGAATACGACATAAATCGCGTAAAACAGTCAAAGAATGATCGGAATCAAAGCAGTTAGGAAATGGCTGAAGAGATCTTGGGATATACATCGCCAGAAACTGCATACAACATCGTTTACGCAGAATTGAATTCTAGGATAGAGGACAAACCATTGAATCAAAGAATAGGTCTACATTGAGGTCCGGCTAGACCGTGTAATCATAGATAGAAATTTCTACCGTATGCAACCCGACCGGTAATTTCTTCAGTTACTTACGAGTATGTTGTCTTTGCTTTGATACAATGGAACAACAAAGCTTTTCTCCCGTTCTCAAAGGTTGAGGTTGAGAAAAGTTCGCTGAGTATAGCCACAATCAACATTCTATAGTATGCTGAGCCTATGCAAAATTAATTTGATTTGCATTTTTAATTTTGGTGGGGGCTGACTTAATACAAGCTAAAAACTAAAAGTCCTAGAGCTTAAAGCTAGGGATGGTGAATCAGATCGGATTTGAGGGAGAAAGTGAATCAGATCGGATTGGTTCGTTAGAGCCATATGTGGTGCGGTGGATTGGAAGCAACGTACATTTTGAGGGTTAGTGTAAAAGAAAATGGAGTTGTAAAGAGGCTTGCAATCGACGGAGCCTTAGAGGAGTCGTTAAATGAAAAAGAATGTCAGCTGCGTCCCTTCATACCTCAAGGCTATTCAGGTTAATGAGCTTGAGACGGTCTCGATAGGGAGGTCAGATTAGAGAATCGTTCAAAGGTAGACCTCGAAGAGCAAATCGAAGAAAACGACGCTGGATGCTCTCAATACGGGATACATTAATTTGTTGAAGGGACACCACGCTTGGCTAGCGCACTCGAGAAGGGGGCGAACGTGAGTGATGTATAGTGATCTGGTTACGTATGGGTTATAGAATTCTTTGGAAGATATTTTAACGAAGCCAAGTGATGAGATTGCTTTAGTAATTACCTCATCAATATGCGAGCGGAAATTAAGCTGCCTGTCGCATAATAGCCAAGGTCGCGGATAGATTCAACAAGGGGTATAGGTTGGCCGTGGAGATGGTAAATTCGTTGAGGAGACTTCTTGCACTTACGTGAGAAAGTAATCGATTGACATTTGGAGACATTGAGTTCCAAGCAGTTCTTGATGCACCAGGTGGAAAAACTATTTAGATCTATTTGAAGGAGGCTGGAGTCTTGTTGTGAGGAAATGGGTTTAAAAAATTTGGTATCGTCAGCATAGAGAGAAAGTGTTGAGTGTTGAATCGCCCTTTCAAGATCGTTAATAGTTAGAATGAAGAGGAGTGGACCTAGGTGACTACCTTGAGAAACACCAGAAGTGGCCAAGAAAGGGGCCTATAGGACAGACCTGAAACGAACACTATAAAAACGATTATCCAGGAGAGAAAATATCCATTTAAGCAAAATGGGTTCAAAGCCGAGGACAGACAATTTGAAGAGGATTAGTTTATGAGATATCTTGTCAAAAGCCTTACTGCAATCAGTTGTTATAGCTTCAACATCCTTACCATTTTCTAAGGCTGAGAGAACAGAGGACACGAATTCGTCGAGGTTAGTGGTAGTTGATCTACCTTTCAGAAAGACGTGTTGATTAGGGGAAATAAGAGATTTGCACTGGAAACCTAAGGGACCTGCGTAACCACAGCTGAGTGAACATCAGTGCAAAAACATGTTGCATGTGCATTTGTCATCCGAGGAAAACTTCGGAATAAAATATCCACACAGGAACCATGGATGTGGAATAAAGGCATCAGGAACGCCTTGTTTTTCTTTGTTTTCCCTATGATTCGGTACCACAGCTACCACCAAAGGCAGTAGCCCAATTTATTGAATACTGTGATTCCACAAAGATCGGGTTTATCATATGCTGTGTTACTAATAATTTTATAGCAGAAGCAAATGCATCGTGAGAGGCAATCATTTGCCAGGTTCCATACTATCTCCACCAACTAGACACGCTTTACCTTTGAGATCGACAAGTCTCTCAATGTTCCGCCTTGACTCATAACAAAACAGAGAAGGTAGAGGAAGATGTCCAGTAAATGAACAGTAGCTTCACCAAATGTGTGGAGCTAACTGCGAGGATTTACAGTGACTAAATATGGAAACTTCTGAGCAAATCACTTATGACTAATTTATAGGAAAAAGGAAAATGAATATAAGAAGCTAATTCGGACTACGAAAAGTGGTTCTTCGCGAAAGATGGAACCATTCGGTTAAACCAACAAGAAATCTGTTGGTGCCTGAACTGACTCCAAAGCAGAGACTCTCTGTCTCAATCATAACCAGATCACAACAAGCTTCTATCAACGAAGCTGCAAGTGAGCTGGGTAACACAGCACCGCCTAGCGGGTATCCTTCATTAGTTATGGTAGCGGATGAGGCCATCAAATATACTGTTACCTCCTTTGATGGATAACAAACTACTTTCGACTAAATATGTCACGTCGAATACCTCGAAAGTGCTGTCGGCCTTCTGGCAGTGTAAAAAAGGCTTTATACAAGGCTTGGGGCTTGTCACCGAAGAAGGATCTCTGGATCTACGGCTAGGGCAAAGACAAAGACAGATCATGAGCAGGAATATTAAAGCCGTTTTGCGTTTAAATAGAAATTGTCTTTTGGTACAACACGCGCTGGAATTTTGATGACCTTTTGCAATGTGGCAATGTCCCTTACTGTAGGACGACAATGTTAGATTATGCTCCGCGTTGTCAAGTCCTTCGTCTGTCCTCTATGCCGGAGTATAAGCAACCCTAATTGCTATGAACTACAGTACATTGTGAAGAATCTGTTGCGATGACTAAGCTGTGCTTAAAGTCATAATGAATCCTCTCACGACTTCCGAGTTAGTTCGAGTATGCAAGACTTCACTTCACAGGCTAAATTTCCTGAGTCTTATCTAGGTCGTGGATCACAATGGGATCAGCTTGAATGAAATTGCTAGCCAAGAATTAGGAATTAGGACCCGAACATGCATTAGGACTGCCTGACTCCACGGTTAGGGCTTCCTTTGACAGTTTGGTTTCATATGAGTATAACGTGACAAATGGCATGACTCTCCAGGTTGCTAGTAGATCAAACGGCAGGTCAGCGTATTTCCTGGTATCCATTAGTAGTAAATAC
This sequence comes from Volucella bombylans, assembly GCA_949129095.1. Classification (NCBI taxonomy): domain Eukaryota; kingdom Metazoa; phylum Arthropoda; class Insecta; order Diptera; family Syrphidae; genus Volucella; species Volucella bombylans. The sequence continues at coordinate 112,862,799 of OX422144.1, read as the reverse complement.
TTCAGTGTTCTGGAAATAAGTAACACAACATCCTGCATCGCTTGTCGCGAGAGTGATGATAACACCGCGGAGCAGTACCTCTGATAGTGTTCGGCCTACATTCGTATCAGGCTGCAGAAAGACTGAGACATTTTAGTAAAAAGAACATACTAGGTGTGTACAAAGAACTAGCTGACATCATTAGAGCGAACGCCTGATCACAATCCGCATCATGGCTATATTCGCTAACACAAGCCTGATATACATGCGCTCACTCCCATACCAAGGAAAGGAATGGCTTGAAAAAGATTGCTTCTACAAGATTCGCCGACAAGGGTTCTGTCAAAGTCCTTAGCGCGACATTAGTACATAGAACTTAATACTGCAGCGCTTAAACTTAATACAAAAATAGTTACTTAACAGGAGTGGCAATAGGAGAGATAAAGAAAAGTAATAATAGCAATTTTAGGTTAGAAGAAAATAAGACATCATTGCTTTTTTGAGCTGGTTTTGGTTGGCAATATCTTTAATGTGAGGTGGTAAAGAATTCCAAAGTTGAAATAGACAAAGAATAGACGGGATGAGTTTAGCTGTAACGAAAGTGCGGTGTAGTGGTGATTCGTGTTCTGCCAGAACGAGCATCAGTTTACAACACAAATAAGATGGCGTTTTTATGATAATTAATTTGTGTTAAAACATGCAGTTTCTGGCGTTGAGGTACGGTTGAGGGGAACACCCGAATAAACTCATAGCGAGTGTCGAGATATGATCGAACCTACGTAGACCATGGAACTAACGCACCGCATCATTGAAGGCCACCAGCGAGTTACGCTGGCACAATGAGTCTATGCTGCAGTAGACATTGTCAGGGTAGGTAATAAGCGGAACAATAAGCATTTTGACGAGTTTCTGTCTCTAGGGGGTGAAGACCGTGGTCAACCACGGTTTACGAAGGCATTCGTAAAAAACGACGAATAACAGAATTGGGATGAGAATACCCAGACAGACAGATCAATTCCTAATCCCAAACTGGTACCCGATTTCACAGGTGTTTAATTCGAGGTCGGAGAGCCAGATATCAGGTAAAGACTGTGAAATCAATTTTGTTGTGACATACGAGTAGGTATAGGCAGTATTTGAGACTTTCTTGGATTCAGTAAAAGACCATTGTCAAGCTCCTCTTTAACGCATTGGACTAGCTCAGGAATGTTATTAATGGGTCGGGCTATATGGAATTGGACGTCATCAGCATAAAGGGGAACTGAACTATGTTTACATACAGAGGGAAGGTCGTTTACAAACATCATTTACCCCTGGGGAACATCTTTTGAAACAAGCTTAAGACTAGATATAGATCTTGTCGTAATAACTTTTGGTAACCTCTTTAACAGAATTATTAACACTGTAATTAAGCAGTGGTTAAAGATATGAATCAAATGGGAGACGATAAAGGGCAAAATAAGTTTTATAAAACGTATGGGTATACCGTAACATAGATCCTTAAAATCTTCAAAATTGGCGCAGTAAAAAACTCTTAGTTCTGAGGCACCACTTTCAAGAAAATAATTATTTAGTTCCTCCGCGAGAACATCTTTCGCACAGTTAAGAACCATACGTAGATTACACAAAAGCAACACCGGAAATGGACTCAAGCTAATGGACGTCGCGACAAGTTGAAATGTCATCATAGCTAGCACACGTTATCCATACGAGTACTTCAATATCCAGAGAGAAACATAGCAGAAATCTGATCAAAATTGATCAATTGAATACACAAGACACAGCTCTAAGGACCCCACATTGACTGAAAACACAAGCTTGTCTTAGATAAAGTGCGAAAAAGTCGAAAATTATGAACTATGTGGCGGAAAAGTAATCACGCTATCGGAATATGGTGTCATTTTTGCAAATGGCGTCGTACGTCAATCATATTGGATATTTGTGAACTAGACAGGGAGCGCTATACTCCGCAAGAGCGTGGAATAATTGTGTCGATATTTTTGAGCAATAATCGGTCGGTGGTGAAAGCTTAGCGTGGATTTCGACGTCGATTTGCTAATCGTGTCACGCCAACTGGGCATACATTCCGGCTCTTAGCTACTCGTCTCGAACAGAGTGGAGCCACAGGAGACCATGCAGGGCGTGGCCGCCACCGGACTGGTCGTTCGGCCGAGAATATCGCAGCTGTGGTTGACGATGTCGCAGAGAACCCCCGAGGCAACGTGTCATGCAATTGGGCATCAATCGGCGATCTTTATAGGAAATTTTGGTGTAAGGCTGTAAGATGTTGCCTTACAAAGCGCAGACAGTGCTTCAGCTGTTAGCTGCTAACCGCCAAGCTCGTCTAACCTACGCTCAAGCCATCCTGAATCTCGATCACGAGGAAAACAACTTTTCTTCAAAAATCATCATGAGCGACGAGGCAATTTCCATCTCTGTGGATATGTGAATACATTATCATTTCTGTGGCACTGAAAATGCGCGTATAAACCACGAAGAGCCATTACACCCGCTCAAAGTTACTGCATAGTGTGTGGTTTACGCTGGAGGTGTCGACGGGCCTTATTTTTTTCGAAAACGCCGGTGCCAAACGACCATGCCATGCTCAACGACTTTCTCCTTCCTCAATCGGATCAATTGGGACTGAAGAACATGTGGTTCCAACAGGATGAGCCACAACCAAAATTTTCAGAGTATTGAAATTAATTTTAAGTAAAGCAAACCTTCTTTTGTCTTCCATAGTCTATTTCAGACGTCATTAAGCTCTGACATGATCATTTCTATTCGGCCTATAAAAAAAAACACTCCTCCCACCAGGCGGGATAGTTTACTCATATTCCATATCAGCTTGCAGCGAGCACCTCCTACCAAAGCTAAATTGTGGTAGAAGGCTTTCCATAATGAATCATCCCAGATCAAATGCATTAAAATCAGACGATCGTCTAGTTTTATGAGGCATTCGGCTCCAACCCTTAATGAGTTATTTGAGAAAGGACGTCCATGAACTCAGAATGTCTGCTTCAGAGCCGATCACTCCCATCAAATTCTAAAGCAATAAGGTCGCGTATTGTCGATCTCTCTGGAAACTAACTCACTCCCTCCTCGGAGGTAGAAAACCTCCAATTCTCAAAGACAGTAATCGTTGCTCTTATGTAAAGGTCCGCTCCCAAACAGTGCATCATAATTCTTAATCCAAGAAACCGGCAACCACCGACTAGCAGTAGCCGCACGCAATAGCCCATATCAAACAAGATAGCCGATCTTGTTGGCGTCTTACTGTGCGTTGATGAGTAACTCGTACGAGTGCGAGTATGAACGTTTCTCTAATCACCATCGTCATTACACCATAATCGCACACACACAGTCGAGAAATAATAAGCAGTGCCATTCGGAGTAAACTCGTCCGATTCACCTGTGTCATTGCGTGGTGGTCTCTCCCTATTTATCGGCGATTCGTTTCCAAGCCAAACGCGCCCAGGAATTTACACGAGAATTCCCGTGAAACCGCTGTCCATGTGGATGGAAGACGATAATGACGATGACGATGAAGAGTTCTTTCTTTATATCTTTCATCTCTCCTCTATTTGGTTTTAGTTACTTCTTACTCCTACCACTCACCTTTATTTCGGGTAAAGCCTTGTAATGTACCTCCGTGGAGAGTTGGTTAAAGATGAACGCGCACAACACGAGCAGTGAGTACAGGTAACTCTGGGAAGAGCCGGGATTCTGGGATTCTGTATTTGTATGACGCTTCTTCGGATTCACTGTTTGTTCCTGTGTATCTTTCACAAAAAAAAAAAAAATTGAAAAAAAAAGCAAATAGACAAACAAATCCGCCGAGAAGAAATGAAAAACAGTGGCAATGACAGTAGATTCAGATACTTTTGGTGGAGTTTTCTCTCTCACTTTTCAGTTTCGGTTTCGGTCCTCCTCCGGCACAGCACGCACGTCGAGAACACTCACAATCGGGGCTATCTTATCGCTTGATAAAAGCCCATCACATCGATTCCTTTTTCGTGGTTCGATTCGCTTTTTTCCAGCCTCTTTTCGGACTTCTTTTGCACTTTTTTCTCTTTCAATTGAATCTGTTTAGCACTTGACTTCTTTTATTTTTATAAATTTTCGCGCAAATATCCGCCGCCGTCACATGCACTGGAAGCGGATCTGGTATCCAAAGAACTAGAAGACCTGGCTGTCCGGAGCAAGTGGTTAGAAGAGAGAGACAAAACGAAACCGACAACGTCGAAGACGGGCACAGGGGAAACAACACGGACAGACGGTGGTTTTGGTGGAAAGAACCTTTTTTACGATTTTCCACCGCTTACACCTTTTTTTATTTATTTTTTTTTTTATTTTCCACTTGCACTATTATTCCACACTCACACACGGAGAGGGAAAAACAACGCACGACGTGTGTGACGAAAGGTGAGCGATGACGGAGACTTGGTAAAAAAAATAAAAAAAAATATTAAAAATTAGATTTTCCTTTGTTCCGACTGGTAACCGCAGGTTTCATGCAGGAATTGTGGCAATTTTTTCGAAAATGCAAACGCGAAATCAGAGTTAGAATGCCGGAGTTCCAGACGAAAGACACACACGCATTTGGGGGGAAGAAATGGGCGAAAAATAATTCACAATAAGCCGCGACCGTTCGACACTTGCTACGATCCACATCACAAAATCGACTTGCTGCCCGAGTGTTTGGAATTTTGTTGGTAAGCTGACGGCTGCTTCTACTTCTGCTAGTGCTACTGCTGCGGCTGCACAACACGACAGTTGAAAGGGAGAAAATCCAATAAACAAATCCAAATGGGATTTTCGAATGGCACTGTTGGCAACAGTGCCGTGACTGTTCGTTGAGTTTGCTCAGTGAATGTGGACGGTCGACGAGGTTGCTGTATTAGATGGTCAATGGTGGTGTGACATCTATTGGCGGGAAAGTAAAGTATACTTGAAATGGGAATAACTTCAGGAAGGTGAAACGATTTTTGAAAAATTTAAGTTGAATTGAATTCTTGAGCCGGACGTTTTTAAAAATCAGTGATTACTACAATTCATTGGTAAAACCATCTAAAGTGAAACACGTGCTTATTAGGGCGGGTCAATTTGTTCGAGTCACTAAAATCGGAATCTACGATGAATTGTAAAAAAATTTCACAATGAAACAATGTGTCTAAAATCAATTCCTAGCTCTCGCTGAGAACCATAAATATTTTAGGTTGAGGTATTTTAAGGTATTTTGAGGTATTTAAGGTATTTAAACAAAAAATAACACATTTTCCAATAATGTTGGGCTCAATTCTGATTCATCTTCTTACAACAAATCTTATAAATATTTTTTTCTTTTTAAATAAACGAAATAATTTTTTTTTAAATTTGACGAAATGTGCCGAACATGCCATGAACTGAAGTTCATTTAAGAAAGTGGAAGCCTCTGTAACTTTTTAACAAAGTGATGAATCGGTCTAAAATTTGAAATATTTATCCTTAAAACTCCAAAGGAAATTTTGAATAACAAAATAAAAGTAGGCGTGGCATAAGAAAGGGCGTAACTTAACGGTCATAAATTTAATTTGATTCAAAAAAATATATATTGTTATTTTCATACACTAATTACGAAACTTTGAAAAGATAAGCTTTAGAAAGATAAGAATGACAAAGCTTTTGTAAAGATCTCCAATCCTCTTATTTTTTAATTTTTTTCCATTTATTCAACTTATATATTACTTACAAAGGAAGACTGAATAATCTTATACAATAATTTGTAAGCCTTTACATTAAAAAAGAAACAAAAATTACAGAGAGAGATGGCAAAGTTAATATTAAAAGAATTAAATATTTTAAAACAGAAAAAGTAGTGAGAGAGTTGAAAAATATGTTCATATTATTTTGTGCATATTAGATTGTAGACAGTAGTGCGAGTAAGGACGACTTGAATTTATTCGTGCTTGTCATTCTTCTCAGGTCAATAGGAAGAGAGTTCCTGAGCCGGACAACTCGAACAAAGAATTGACGCTCAGAAGTAAGACAATGATATCTTGGTTGAACTAGCGAGAACGATCTATGCGATTGTAAGAACTGAAGCTTATTAAATAGGTAATCTGGCTCTCGAGTTTTTATAAGGTTATTCAAAAATCATAGCGATTTGTATTTTAGTAGGCTGGGGAAGGAGCAACCAGTTATTTGTTTAGAAAAGTGTGAGATATGATCGCGCTGCTGGATGTTGAAAATGTATCTTGCAATATTGTTGAAGACAATGTTAAGTTTTCTGAGACTATTGTGGTCAAGCTTGCAAAAGATCTCGCATCCGAAAAGTAAAGTAGGTAAAAGAAGAGTTTTTGCTAAAATTAATTTAGTTTTCGTTGGTAGAAGATGTTGAGTAACCCATAGAGTACGAAAGCCCACTATAAACTTTGCCGATGATAGCATTAATGTGAGTATCCCAAGACAGATTCGAATTATAAATCACACCAAGGTTTTTAGCGGAGACAGCCCAGTCTATGGGCACTTGATTGATGTGAACAAGCTGAAGGCCTGAGAGAAGATCAGGAGCTCTACGGTGTATGAAAATTACTTTAGACTTATCAGCATTAAGTCGAAGGTCGTGTTTAATTGACCAGTCATAAATTCTGGCAAGATCTTCGTTTAGGAGGCCTGTAGCAGAGTTTGTTTCATTAGTGGGGCAGCTTGTCATAAGTTGTACATCGTCAACGTACATATGAATTTTGCAGTGTTTAACAATGTTTGGTAGATCGCTCACGTATAAGGAGAAAAGAGTGGGTCCCAGGATTGATCCTTGTGGCAATCCACTCTGTACACCTAAGAAATTCGAACTATTCTCACCAATGCAAACACACTGTTTTCTTCCACTTAAATAAGACTTGATAAGAGCTACGGACAAGGAAGAAAAAGCGAAACCGCCTTTAAGTTTACTACAAATGACCGCGTGGTTGACTGTGTCAAATGCCTTCGAAAAGTCGAGCAATGATAAAAGCGTTGGATGATTCTTATCCAATTGGTTACGAATCTCTTCTACCGTTAGTATCAGGGCAGTATTGCAGCTCCTTTTAGGCCCAAAACCAGACCGATGTATAGTTAGGAGATCTTCGTTATTTAAGTAGCAACGAATTGGTTTTAGTGCTAATTTTTCGAAGGCCTTCGACAACCGTATTCCTCATTCTTTTCTTGGGGACCGGGACTATTTTCACTCTTTTCCATTCAGAGGGAAAAGTAGAAGTAGTGAATATAGTGTTAAAGAGGTGAGTAATGTGAGGAAGTAAATAAGGCAGAAGCAATTTTATAAACTTTGGGCTAAGACAGTCTAGACCAGTAGCATTGGATTTTACCGAGGGGAGTGCTTCAACAACATCTACTTCGGTGGTTCTATTAAAGCAAAAAGCACCTTCAGTGTCATTTTCAGTGCTATACTCTGGGGAAGCAGGGCTGCAAGAAGGATTACCGTATGAGGAGATGAAGTTCAGGTTCAGCTGGTCACAGTTAACATCAGTGGGGACTACCATATTTTTCCTACCGATGCCTAGTTCGCGAAGATTCTTCCACATGTTCGTAGAGTTTCCCGAGGTAGACAGGTTGAACTTATGATTATTAAAAGCTTTTTTTGCAGATCTGATTTTCAAGAGAACTTCATCAAGACGAAACCTCCTCCACTTTCGATAGGCAGTGTCACGTTGGACTATAAGTTTTTTTACTGTAAGAGCTAAACCATTGAGGCGACTTAGATGTGCGTACTATAGCTTTTAGAGGGACGTTGTTCTCATATAGCTCACATGTTGCTGTAGGAACATAACTTGGTCATCAACAGAGGGCATGTAGTAGATGCTATCCCAAAATATTCGGTTAACGTCGGAAAGCAGATTAGTATAATCTATATTATTATAGTCACGGTAAAATCGTACCGGGGTGCTGCTAGATAGCTCTATGTTAAATCATAAGTATATCAAGTCATGCCTAGAAAACCCTGGGGCACAGATTTGGCCATAAAAGAGCATTTTAGAAACGTCACCAACAAAGAAAACGTCGAGAAGGGAAAATGAGTCTTCCAAGTAGTGGGTGAGAATACTTGAGTTAACCGCGGTTAAATGAAGCGAATTCATATTTCCGATAAACGAGGCTGATTCAGACTTATTCATTAGATTGCAATTCAGGTCACCACAGATAACTATGTTTAAGGAAATACATGAAATAGCCTCAAGAACATCTAGCAATGGAGTAAAGCATAATTGTTTGTTTGGTCTATAGGCAACACCAAGTATTAACTTTTCAGTTCTACATGCAATTTCAACAAACAAATAGTCAATAGGACACCCAGGAGGTGATTCATGCACGACTTTACCCCTGAGTGGTTTTCGTAGGTATATAGCAACACCCCAACCAGTGCCACCAGTTTCTTTTATTGATAATAAATTTGCAGTAAGAATTGTCAACCAACAATAGTGGCGTAGATAGGGGTGCAATCAAGAGTAATAATCCCTATTGGAAAGTTATCCCATTCTCGAAAATAGCTATCTACGTCATTGAACACCATCGACTAGCAGTAAATAAAGTTCAGGATTATTATCAGTTCTAAACATGCTGTTATACATTTGGTTCACTTAGTATTTGTCTTTAAAAAAAGAAACGTGTGCTTATTTCTATTAAAAAAAAACGTTTGAAAATAAATAATATAAAGTTATGGCATCATCAGCGATATCAATTGACCCTTCCAATTTGGAAATTGATGTCTGCGTCAAGTTTTAATACAAAGCAGATCGCAAATATCATTGGTATACCAACTCAACTTATCGGGATATACTTAAATATTACTTTTGCGTGAGTGATCGTCAAAAACAACAAACAAAAAAATAACACTCTTATGCAAGCCTTACGCCGATAATAGCAAACAAAATAATTGAAATTTGGGAAAAAAATAATATTACGCTAATAAATAAAAAGAGCATCTTAAAAAAGCTTAATACATTCCTCAAAAAATACCACAGAGAGGTAAAAAACATATCCAGAACAAATTCATTTACTGAATTTGAGATATCCTTAAATGATCTATTTTATGTTGCTAAGTGCGGTTGCAAAAAACTATGCCATGCTCCTGTGGATTAATTGCTGATCACCTAAAAATGTTCATGATTGACCAACACTCCAGCAGGAGGAATACAATACCCGAATGCGGGCAAAATGTCGTCGATCAACAGTCAAGCCAATTGCCAGATAACTTTGATCCTTCGTATAGAGCCGAATCTTCGCAAATGAATGTCGCATGTGAAATCGAGTTTGCAATGCCAGCTGCAAAAGATCTGATTTTGATGCAATTAATATGTGATAGATTCGGCATTTCAGACAGAGTTGCCTCCTGTTTGGCTACAGCCCTATTTAAAGACATTGGGTTTACTGATGAAAATGGGGAGGCAATTATTATGGATAAATCCAAAGTGGGTCGTGAAAAAATGAAATGCATGGAGTCCGTTCGACGTATGCAGCAAAATGATTTAGTTTTACTAGCTTTTTCTTTTGATGGCAGAAAAAATGACCCTCTGACACGGATAGAAATTAATGGAAAATACGATCCAAGAGTACAAAAGGAGTCTCGTATTGTGATTCTTAAGGAACCGCAAGGCAAGTTGTTGGGTCACATAAAAGTTGATGCTGAGGTGGAGCTGCGATGGAGAACCCGCCAATACTGGAATTGAAAATGGAATAACTCGAAAGTTTGAAGTTTTGTTGAATAAACATTGGTTTGTTTGTCTGTTGCATTTTAAAGAACTTCCACTTCGCCATTTATTCAATGCCTTAGAAAATTCAACTAACAATCAACGGGGACCACGTACAACTAGTGGGACTTTAACGAAGTTACTTGAGATCTGTGAACAACTTCCGGTAAGCCTCAAGTTCTAATACAACATCTTCAAATTTTAACAAACTTTTTGTCGTATGCTATACCTCACTTTGTTAACGCATGTCTCACGATGCGTAATGCGGCAGAATCGAGATGATGTTATGTCAGTGACTTTAGAAAGTCATTCCAAAAATCCTCAAATCGAGTCTAAGAAAGACTTTAAAAACTGACAAATAAGTTATTTTTTCTTTAAGAATTTTTGTTATTTTATTTCTAAAGCTTATCTTTTAAAAGTTTCGTAATTAGTGTATGAAAATAAGAATATATTTTATTCATAACGGTCATAAATTTAATTTGATTCAATTGCCGAGCCTACTTTTATTTTTTTGTTCAAAATTTTCGTTGGAGTTGTAAGGATATATAGGGTTTTCCAATAAGGACTTGACAATTTTTTTTAAAATAAAACGCAAACCATTTGAGATATTTCAGAAACTTTATTATCGGATTGAAGTACAATCAAAAAATTTATGAATGGAACTCGACTTCGTTCATATGGCCACCTCGGGCACGTTTACAGCGGTCGATTCGTTGGACCCAATTTTCAACGACTCGGCCACACATTTCGGCCGAAACGGTCGCTATTTCGCGTTCAATGTTGGCTCTGAGCTCTTCCAACGTCGTCGGCGTGTTGGCATAAACCAATGACTTAACGTAGCCCGACGGAAAATAGTCAAGCGGCGTTAAATCGCACGAACGAGGCGGCCAATCGACTGGCCCATTTCTTGAGATAACACGCTCAACATACTTATGTTACTCTTCAATAAATCGATTGTAGCGTGTGCTGTGTGGCTTGTGGCATCATCCTGTTGAAACCACATGTCGTCCAAGTCCATATCTTCCAATTCGGGCCAAAAATAATAGCGCGATAACGCTGACCATTCACAGTAACGTGACGATCGTTATCGTCGACTAAAAAATATGGTCCAATAACGCCGCCGGCATGCAAACCGCACCAAACAGTTATTTTTTGTAGATGAAGTGGTGATTCATGAAGCACATGTGGATTTTCACCCGACCAATAACGCATATTTTGCATTGAGCCAAAAATGAGAAGATGATTTTGCGATGAAATTCATAACTTGGCGCATCTTCTCCAGAACAAAATCGAAGAACGTACGTCGCTTCAAATGGTCCATCGACTTCAATTCTTGAGTCAGCTTGATCTTGTATGGGTGTAAACCAAGATCTTTACGCAAAATACGCCATAATGTGGTCTGAGCGATGCCCAATTCTTGAGAACGCCGTGGAATTGACTGATTTGGATCGTTTGCTACGGACGCCTGAACGGCAGCGATATTTTCGGCACTTCGACCAACCCAACGAATATGTAGATTCAAATGTTTGCACTAAACATGTTATTGCCTGTCTACTAGGGTGAGAATTACGACCGTAAATTGGAGTTAACGCTCTTAAAGTTGCAGTCACCGATTCCGAATTTCGGTAGCAAATTTTTACAATTTGCAGATGTTGCTCGTTCGTGTACTTTACCATGATGATAATGTTGAGTTTACTGTATAAATTAACAGTGACAGTTTGATGATTAGTGAAAGAGTGCGTTCACAAATTAAATTCAAAGTTGTCAAGTCCCTATTGGAAAACCCTTTATATTTCAAATCTTAGACCGATACCTCACTTCGTTAGAAAATGACAGACTTTTGGCTTCCACTTTCTTAAATGAGCCTCAGTACATGGCACGTTCGGCACATTTCGTCAAATTAAAAAAAAATTGTTTGGTTAATTAAAAAAAAAATATATTTATAAAAATTGTTGTAAGAAGATGAATCAGGATTGAGCCCAACATGATTGGAAAATGTGTTATTTTTTGTTTAAATACCTTAAATACCTCAAAATACCTTATAATACCTCAACCTGAAATCTTTATGCTTCTCAGCGAGAACTAAGACATTAGACGCTAGAGTAGCGGTAATTTTGACTCTTCTTTTTCTTCTTTCAACGCGTATAATTAGAACAATTGCTAAATATTTTTCCCGTGTTTGAGTGGGTACGCATTGCTATTGCGCTCCTTGGGCTGGCTAAATTTTGATCTTAGGACCATTCTAGAGTTCACTGTATTTTGCATGGCGAGCGCGGGGCTGAAAGTGCCGATTTTAGAAAATTGCTTGAATTACCTACTAAAATAAAACGTAGTGTGCTTAATATGTAGACCATTTAGTGTCAAATTTAATATAGTTTTTGAATATATATGAATAGTTTGCAATGTTCTTATAGTTTATAGCTAAGACTGTAATAAGTGGAACGAGTCTATGAGGCACAATAGGCCCCGCGGTGGGGCGGGTTGTTCCAATCGTGAGGTTGACTGTGCCGTTTAAAAATAAAATCGTTTTAAATGAAAAAAAATCCGTTTGGGTAAAACATAACAAAAGCATTGTAAATTTATGTAATATCTCTACTAATAAAATAGCAACTTCCATTTTTGTTTTTTTTTCAAAATAAAAAGAAGAAAAAACAATCAACATTAGTTAATGGTTAATTTTTTTTAAAATTTAAATAAAAATACTTGTACTTACTTCATAGTTTGTCATTAAGTGGAGATCTGTTGTTCCCTATCTCCAGTAATTATTACTAATCTGAAAACGACTCATCGGAGCAACAATTAGGACAGAGAAAAGTGGCATGTTTTTCCTATTCTCTACACTTTAGGTGAGCCCAGTTTTTACACATCACGCACTCATCTCCATCTTTCCTTCGATTTTGAGCTTGAATACGAATCACAACAAATGATACAGTACCATTCTAATTCATCGTCCTCTTCTTCGCTCTCAGTATCTTCTATGTATTTTAGAATTTTCCTTTTTACTTGGTTTTTGTTACCTTTGGCATTGTTGGTTTCTTTTTTAAGCTGCACCTTTACTTTATTCCTATTTTAATTCACGTTGCGCTTTACTTTGGGCTGATTTCCTTCTCTTTTCTTATTCTTAGCCTGTTCTTCAACAAGTACATTTTTCTCAGGGGTGTTTGTGAGAACATCTGCTTTCCTAGTACGTCTCTTTTTCACTGCTGATAATGTGGGAGGAGCTTTAGGAAATGGCCTTATAGCCATCAGTCGGTGAGAAAGGGGCTGTGTCGTTAGAATTTTCTAGCTGAACGATATGCTTAGGAACAAGTTTATGGCTGATCGCATCAACTGTTTCCTGCTGGTTATTGTCTTGCACGACCTGCGGAGAAGGGTCTTGAAAATATAAGATGTTCCCTTGCTCAGCTATTTCCCCAATTGTAGCTTGGTTGGAATTTACAATTTCTTTGCTGAATGTACGATGGACGATGGTTCAATGCTTAGATCCAATAACGCCGGTTGACTTTCTGGTTGCACCCGATCTGCGACAAAGGATGGTGCAAAGTCTTCGTCAGTGAATACATTAGGGTCAAAGGGCCATATACCAGCCTTTTTAAAAGCACTGCAGATGTTAGTTAGTGTAGAGACTAATGGCCAGGCATATTTTACAATACCCGGTATTTCGTAGATTGTCATCGTCTTTCCTGGATTATTCTGCAACCAGTTAGCTTGAGTTTTTGCATATCTTGAACGGTCCATTGATGCCAACGTAGAAGGGTTGAAGTCGGTGAGTAAAATGCGGAGGAAAAGAAAGCATGCTGACAGAGTGATGTCAGTGTGTGACGAGTGGTTATCTAGCAGTAATAGGATGGGTTCAGAAGGGCTGGGCTTAGTATATTTTATGAAGTGATCTAAAAAAAACAGAAACTCGTTACTGGTCATCCGTCGCGAATGAATAGATCCTTATACTTTAGTGGTGGAAACACAAACATTGGAGGAATTGTGTTCTCAATAGCATTTGTCGCTAATTAAATTGTGACCAAAGTTCCATGCTCTGAAGATACGATTGCTCCTACTAGCTTAATACCTCCTTGCAGCAATTTTTTTTTGGCTTAAGCACAAGTTCCGTATACGAGGGGAAGTCAACTTGTGTTTTAAGATCACTTCTCCAAGCTTGTCGAAAAATTGTTTCGCATTGTATCTATTAAAAGAAATAGCGCGACCAGCGCTTGTCGCTTCTGGTGTTCTAATAGAAAGCGGCTGATTTCTTTTTAAGAAGTTAGTAAACCAATCTTTGCCTGCCATTTTATTTGCACGCCACGAGTTTGGAACATTTTGGACATCAAATCTCATCACACAAGTCTCTCTATTAAAACCCTATCTTTAGTTAACTGCCTCCAGTTGTGCACTCCAAGTCAGTTGCAATCTGCTTCTACTTGTGCGTGACATAGCTTTTATAGTTCGTCGTTGAATCTTATCATCCAAAGTCCGTCAATGGAGCGGGACCGAAATTTTCCGAAGGATTTTTCTCCTCGAAACGAAAAAGTTCTTAGTTTTTCGGTATGGGGCCTTACTACTCAATTGCCTCCTTAACTCAAAGAAATAGCCATTGGCAAGAGTGATTCTTCGTTTTATTTCTGTTGAGGTGTTGTTGATAGAATTCATAGCAGAGCCAAGGCGGACAAAGTCCTTCACTAACACGACTCTGACGTTCTATCCAATTCATCGATGTTGTGTGCCACTTCTTGTTGACAGCTTTTACTTGGTTTTGCCGCTTTTTACCATTAAACCCATTTTGGCAGCTTTCTTTTCAATACTAGCGACCACACCGGTGACAGCCGGCTGTGTTCTCCCAATTATGTCGATATCATCGGCGTAAACAAGTAGTTACAGACTTTTGAAAGATTGTGCCTCCAGTATTCTCTTAAGACTTCCGCACAATTAAAGATTTCACATAACAGCACGCCTCCTTATTTAAAACCTTTTTTGAGGTCTGACTTTGACAGAGCAGTGAGCGCTTCCCATCATCATTCTACACAGACGGACGAGCTTGGCAGGGATCCCAAAACTAGACATAGCTCTATATATCTCGTCTCTATAAATGCAGCCTTAAAATCGATGAACAGATGGTAAGTATCGGTTTGGACTACTTCAGTTTTTTCCAGTATCTACCAGATTTTGAAGATTTGGTCGATTGTGGACTTCCATTGTCTGAAACCGCATTGATGGGGCCCAATCATACTGTTGACGAAGGGTTTCAGACGTTCACACAATATAGCAAATAAAATATTGTATACAATGTTTTGTGGACACTTGTGCCTTTATATATGTATAGCTGGCTCAGTTGAAGGGGTCTCCTTTTCTGTGGATCGCTCACACCATAATAAGATTCCATTCATCAGGCATACTCTGCTCTGACCAAATCTGAGAAACGAGTTAGTGTATGCTCTCCACAAAGTCATTTTCAGCCACTTTTGAATACCTCGGCCGGTATGCCGAGCTGGCCGAGCCGAGCATGCCCTTGCCATTTT
The DNA here is from genome assembly GCA_949129095.1 of Volucella bombylans. Taxonomy (NCBI): domain Eukaryota; kingdom Metazoa; phylum Arthropoda; class Insecta; order Diptera; family Syrphidae; genus Volucella; species Volucella bombylans. Next base: position 112,847,588 of record OX422144.1, on the reverse strand, counting down.
AGTTACCGGTGACCACCACTAGGAGGTAAGGTAAGCACTTCGCTATAAATTTGATTATGGGAGCTGGGCTTGTACATGCAACTGATTCGTAACCCTCTATCCTCTAGCGCATTTGTCCAATTAATTAAAGTCATATAAAGGCCTTTCACTTCATTGCTTATAATAGCGCTCTCATCGGTGAAAAAGAGAGAAATCGTTCCGAATACGACGTTAAAAACCAACCGACTTTGAAGACCGCCTTGGTGTACTCAAGCTTTATCTTCAAATTATCCGATTATAACTGTGGTGGATTTAGTCTTTGTTTCGACGTCATCGTTATATCATATAAATCATAGCACTGTCCATATAAGATCTTTGAAATTCTATCGAACTCTTGCATCGTTTCCAGTGTTGCTTTTGCCTTTATATAAGAAAATAAATCAAAAAAGAAAAATGTTCGATCCAAAAAACAAGATCGCGAGCCATTTGAACCCAAGACTTCCGATTGTTGCTTACACTTCACAAGCCCCTGCTTATTGTACTTCGGCTTCCATAAAATCTTCCGCTTCTTCTTCGTGCGGAAATTTTTTGTTTGGAAAGGTGTTAGAGGACCCCTTCCCGCAATTGAAATTTTTTTGTTACGTGCAAGCAAGTATCCCAGCTCATCTTCAATATACAAGGTGTTCTGGATAATGTGACGAAAACTTTAAGGAGAGATTCCTTGATATATTTTTAGAAAAAAACATCGTATGGAGGTGGAGATTCAGAGGTTGTAAGCAAAGCGTTGCGCTGCGTTATTTTGACTTCTATTGAAAATAACATCTTTCAAATTAACGCGTGTATGGTAACAAATGGGGTATTGCTGAGCTGCAAATGTAAATATTCTCCTAAAATGAATGTGTCAAAAGTTATTGATGGTCAAAAATGATTTTTTCTTAAAAAAAAAAACCTAAAAATGTTGACGATGACATCTTTTTCGGGAAAATTTCTTATTAACCTCCACTTTATGCAACTTTGAAACGCGGAGCTAGTATTTACAAATGAAAGTCAGGCCATTCCATCTCAGTAGTTTTCAAGATGCTGGCCAACTTATTGAAACAGGTAAAACATTGAATTAAAAATTGTTAAAAAATTCTGATCAGTTTTTGTCGGACTATCGCAGCTACCTCATCAATCTTATGGTTCATGTCATCCAATGTTGTTATTTCTAATGAATAAACAATGTTCTTCATCCGTCTTTAAATAAAAGTTCATTACGGTCAAGTCTGGGGACGTTGGAGACAACAGAATGGGTATATCCTGGTCTTCTCACGAATTTTCATACACGCGATCTAAACACTCTCTAACTGAATGGTCTGAATGGCAGTGTGCGGGGGTGCCGTCCTGTTGGTACCCAATGGCTCTTCTTTGTTGCAGTGGTATATCACCTAATAGTTGTGGTAATTTGTTTCGCAAAAATTGCAGGTTAGAGATTCGGATTAAGCCTTGGAGAAAGCAGACAGGGTCCGAGCAGATTGTTACCCAATATGTCTGCCCACACATTGGCGTTGAAATTATGGTTAAAAGCTCTGTATTTCACGGAGTGGGAGTTGCTTTCTGTCCAGGTACTCGTATGTACACTGTGATTAAGTGATTCTATCCTCTCGAATTGGAAAGTTGTCTTCCGCAAAGTGTCTTTCCAGAATGTAATTGCAGAATTCCAAACACTTCTCTGAGTCGCCGGGTTGTAGCTTCTGTACTGATATACATATAATGGAATACATGAACGATTTCTGAATGTAGAATTCTCTAGCTGTAGTACGGTACGTCCTGCTTAGACTAAAATGTCCGTTTAATTGCCTAAGACTGGTATGTGGAAGTTGATGTAATTCAAAATAACCTGCAAAATATTCTAATAAATATCCTGCCATTTGGGACAGTCCTACCAGGGTATCATCTCAGACATTCCAATCTCGCTCGTTGGCTTTTAGCGTTACAGCAACCGTAAATATAATCCATGCTTTGTGCAATCTTCCGCATCGATTTCGTTGGGTCCGCATCCACCGCTACTCTTAAAACATCGTCGTCAACTAACGTTTCCGGCTTCCCACATGGTTCATTTTCGAGACCGAAATCTCCCAAACGTAACTTTCCAAACCAAAGTCGTATAGTGCGCTCATTTACCGCTACATGCGTCATTAATGTTTTTCGTTGCCAAAGACGCATTATGTCCGATTTTAAATTCGTAAGGGAAGAGGGTTCGAATTTGAACTGCTGACAGCATGGTAAAACACGTCAAGCACACGTATTTTATAAAAAAGAAAATTTAACGTTCTGGCAGAGATGTTCACTCGAGAACTTCTTATTTCCCACTGAGCGAAAGTCTGACATTTTATGTGGTACAACCCAATACTAGTTGACAAAGTCAACATTTTAGGTTTTTTTAAAAAAAAATAGCGCAGCGTAAATGTTTGCTTAAAACCTCTGTATCTCGGACGGGATTCATATCAAGACCCCCTCCTCGCCCTATACGATTGTTCACTCAAAAATGGAAAGGAATCTCCCCTTAAAGTTGTCGACACATTTTCCAGAACATTCTGTATTTTAGCGATTGTGCATCAATCTCAAAATCTGAAAAATGTTTGGTCGTATACCCGTGCTTCGACGTTGTACTTCTTCAAATTGCCGGTACATTGCCCCCATTGCTATGTATGTATTCTAGCTACCTTTTTCTCGCTTTTTTGCTCAACGTTCATAGTCTTATCTCAAGCCGCCTTTTTGCACCAATTCCGCTGTATTTATTCTACGCTTGAAAGGCTTGCGTTCTTTTCTTATAGCCATTTTCGTCTCATCAATCCATCGACAGGTTTTTTTATTTATGTGCGGCCGTCCTTTTGGTAATCTATCTGCATTTAGTGTTAACCGCTACATTTTAGTATATCTTCTCCCGCTGAGTTTTTCGTTCTGAAACCTGATGTTCGCAGCCCGATTCTCCGACGAAAGACATTCCTTCTTTGATATTCCATTTATGAGCTCATCTTGCCAAAATATTTCTTTTTCTGATTTCTAACTGCCAACCTGCATGGGCGCTAACTTTATTTGCGTCAGAATCCTTCTGTGCCACCATCTTTTCCAGCTGCTGACTGATCCGCGACTGTCCATTGTGTGGTCATGGTGGGTCTGCGTTAAGTTGACGGACCTAATCAAAAAGTGATTATGTGTTCTTCTTACGTAAGTGGCCGAGAGTTGATGAAGTTTTTCAAATCTTTCAACTTTCGAGCTTCATTACCAGAAGGTAATTCATCTTATGGTGGAAGTTTTTTAATCTTGTGCCGCTGGTCTTGAAAAGAAGATTTTCGTCATCGTCCAGACACGAAATGAGTTGCAGGGTTTCGCTTGTCTTCAGAATGCTCCTACTGTCCTTTAAATTCAAGGACTTCAAGACCAAATATTTCCTTCCCTGACTGCAAAGTATTTTCTCTTCATCTCTGCGCATTTCAGTTCAATAACTTCATCCACATTTTTCCCGACGATCAGCTTGTTGTTCCTCTCCCCAACGAAATTCAGTGGGATATCGAACTGACATCACTTTTCCCAGCATATCTATCTCTGTAAGCGATCCCGCTGGCTTAAGTAATTCATTTGCAATTAAATGAAATTTTAGCTCTGTACGAGTAGAGCTGGAGAGTTTTCTCCTCTCCTTCATTGGAATCAATATATATTTATGATAAATGATTATTGAGGCGAATTCCCGTTCAACTTTGATTAGTACAGAGCTTTAATAGTAGAACCAAAGCTCCGCAGGATGAAACCCACTGGGTTATGGTTCCATGTGATCTCGCTGCTTACGCGTTCTGCCTCGTCTACGCTGTTAAGGCTATAACCATAACTATTTTCGACGGAAGGGGCAACGGCTTTCGAAATAATTGATCCTCATTATCAACGGCAAATGATATCAGTGGCCCGAAGTACTACCTGTGAAATCGGATACGTTTGCACAATTTCTACCTTCGAATTGACGATTCGAGAACTCAAGTTTCAATGTGTTCACTGCCGAAAATATGGCAAGTAATGTCGTCGTAGGCGAGAGAGAATTATGCCCATTAATTTCAAAATAAGAACAAGGTATTCGGTCAACAGAGTCCTGACTACGAGTAAATGGGTTGAGGACGGAAATAATAGTTCATATGCCGCGTCCCAAACTGGTATCTCGTAATCAGTAAACCAAACCCAAGGAAGAATGCACGGGTGACTTGGAAAAGGTCTTCGACACCGAATTGTTAGAAATAATGTTCTTTAAGCCCAAGGGACGTAAGCTCTGACTCGACCACAGCAAACAAATAAACAACATTGCTCCAGCCAAGCCGATCTTTGGGTGGTGTGTTCTAGAAGATTGGAAGCAGTGTGCCGGGATCATCGGGTTTGGGGTGCCAGCATGTCAGGCATAAATCGGGAGCCCAACTTCGCGATTCGCTAATGCGATTGGAGCCCGAGTATATTTTATAAGGTGTCGTCGGGTAGACTTTGTTTACGGATTGTACTTGCGACAGGTACAGTTGATGTTTACATCACTCACCCAGGATGACCTATAGGTTGTGCTTACAACATTGTTCGTATATTTGGTCATAAACCTAGTAGAGATAAAGGCGCCCTTCTCTTCCACGAAGCGTTAGAGCATATCAGGTTTGCCTTTTTCAATTTAGCCTTCTTGTGGACAGTAATTTGGCATTCGTATCGCAAAATTTCTTACGCAAGACTTATTCACATCCAGATTGGCACCACCTCTGCTCTTTGTAACAATCATCGCGCTTTTAGATGGCTGTGATATTCGCATTGCAACAGACAAAAGAATTCGGGGATGATTCGGCTGCATGGGGTCAGTTAATGGTCCGATCATGTCACATGCATAGCCAAATATCGTTGACTTCCTAAATTATTTTGACAAGAGCATTTGCAACTCAATTAGCTGATTTGTAGTTTCTTTCTTGCCCTCAAGGTCTATAACATGTGCAATAGCTCGCCAAGTTGCTTGCAATAAGACTGCGTTGTCGTCCTGCATTCTCTGAACAGTACTCCAAACTGTCAAACAATACAATAACCAACTTCCTCGGAAACAACAAAAATTATTTATTTACAATATTTTACATAAATAATTTTCTTATATATAAATAAATTTTTAAATAGTAACTTCTAACACACAGAACTCTTGCAATCACGTAATTACAATTTTATAGAAAATGTCAGGACTACGAGTACTGTATTCGTACCTAATTTACCACAGTTCATAGAGCGGACCCACCAAATATTGGTCACATAATATTTACAACCCAACCCTCACCATGCTATAGTTGTACGAGTATCTGTATCTGATTACTCGAGCTTAACGTCCATTAACTCGTCAGTGATCTCACCCTTGGTTTTTCGAATTTTAGGCGCATTTCGAGGACTAATGATACTGAGCATGTCTACTGGTTTCCCTTGATCAGGTACTCCGGCTGCCTCTGGTTCGCCCGTCGTGGCCATCTTATAGAGCTGTTGGAGTTGCTTCAAAGCTGACTGTTGAATCATTGGACCGGTTTTTATGTAATCACTTTTAATTGTTTCATTTTCGGCGGCGTATTTTTGTTGATGTACACTGGCGGTGGTTTTTTTCTTCTTGTTCATATCATTTGCCCAATTATGGAGCCAGCTTGCAGCGGTCGTTGATTCCTCTGGACGTGGTCGTATTCGTTTGAAGTCATTCTGGTTCACTTGACGTTTGCTCGAACTTGAATCGGCATTCATGAGGGGACGTGTATCTTTTTGGGGACCCAGTTCGACGACGACTTGAAAGTCAGCATGTTCACCTAGACGAAACCCGAATCCGAAACGAGAATCAGTACCTAGAAATACACAATATTTTTTGAGTCCGTCGACGAAAATATTCAAGTACTCACCTTTTCGAATTGGAGGAATGTTTGAATAGACGAGAGATAGAATCGATGGTACTTCCTGAGGAACAATCAATGCTTGAGTTACTGAAAATTAAATAAAAGAGTGATTTATTACATTTCATCTGTATCGGCGTTAAAATAGAAATATTTCGTGTGGTATTCAGCCTTAAGTTAATTTCGACATGGGAAGTTGAAAGCATAGACGGGGGAGATACAAGTAGTGCCTTAACTGCGACCATTCTTGATCAATATTAATATTCAACGATAGGGCAATGGGATATTTCTATGAAGCTAGAATCAGAATCACTTTTTGTACCAAGCTATCTGAAGAATCATCGCTTTTACGGCGACTTTTGTTCAACAACTACAAGGTGATTAAAAGTCTGAAAAACACTCATTCTGACTAAAAGATAACAATTATTCGTATATATGGGCAGGATCTGCATCATATATCTTCTGAGGTGAAATACAACTCCTCTTCCTATATATATATGTATATTATCGAAGCATGGATAACAATATCTGCGGCTTAAGCTGTACAAGGCTGCTAAAGATATCCTATCAACTGTTTGACGAAACCAGCGGTAGATAAGCTGATATTGTTTAGCCAATATCCGATGCTTGATTTCGATTTATTGGGACAAGTTTTGCGATGCCATATCTAGACCTAGAGTCCATGCCAAATTAGCACAATTGTGTAAAATTATAAGAGGTGCAGTTGCAGAGAGTCAGACTATTCCGTCATAGGCGGTTGTGTCTTTCTCGACATGTCAAAGATGAAAGGCCAAGATCAGAGACACAGACGTAAAAAAATCCTGTGTAAACGTAGATGACGTATCACAAACATACTCGTAATTCTGAGATCATTGTAAGCTGCCCTTGTTGCATTTGGACATAAAAAGCTGTGTGGTTGGGCCTCCAGTGCCAACAACAGTGAAAACCAGAGCTTTGTACATTTTGCAAGTCATTAAAAATTCCAGGCGCGTTTTATGGTGAACAAAAATGGGTTCCTTTATTCATGGATTAAGTATTCGTAGCCTCCCCATGATCTAAACACATAGCAAAGCCGTGGTATCCGCCGCGTGGCCGATTATGAAGTGTATTTTGTCAGAGTTTCAAACTATTTTGTTTAAATAAAACACAAGGAAAGTAACTTGATGACGATTTATTAAATTTATTCGAAAGATTATTTCATGCCATTCGTATTACTCGAACAAATTTTTGCTCCAGATCGATAATCGTTGCTGGCTTATCGACATACTCATACATACGAGTTCCACAGAAAACAATCCAATGGCTTCAAATCCCACGATCTTGGTGGCCAGGGTCCATTTCTTGAAATGACTCTAGAGCATTTATTGCCAAATCGTGTTTTCAATAAATCGATGTTTTCATTGGTAGTATGAGGGGGAGTACTATTCTGGTCGAACCACAGTCCTTCCACATTGCTGTCATGCAAATTTGGGAACAAATAATCGTTGATTATGGCATTGCATCGTTGTCTATTGACAGTAACTTGTGCTCCGGGCTCATTTTTGAAAAAAATAAACACAGGCGTACAATCCGCACCATACAGTACATTTTTCTGGATGCAACGGCATCTGGTAAACTTCTTGAGGATTGTCCTCGCTCCAAATATAACAATTCGGTTAGTTCACGTAGCTATTTAACCAGAAATGAGTGTCATCACTGAACAAAATTTTGCAGTAAAAAACTGGGTCAACTTCTGGTTGATTTAAAGTTCAAACTGAACACCGGACGCAATAAATGGTTAAAATTAGATCTTATAAGCCTTAAGACCAAGATCTTTAAGCAGAATTTTCCATATATTGAATTGACAGGCCCGCAGGTTTTTCGAATCTAACACGGAGGGACAACGCAGTAGAAGGAGGCCTTAACCAGCTTAGAGTGCGCAACTGAAAGCAGTTAGCTAAACACCGGATTAATTGAAGGGGCTTGTTAGTTAGGAGTGCAATTTTTTTTAATAATTCGTATGTTCAGATGGGTGGTGATGTTAAGTGCTCTATAAATTCTAGGAACAAAGATTCGATTTTGGAAATAAATTTCAACAATTTGAAGGTATTCAACAGACACCACTGTCCATCCATGATGAAATAGCTTGGCAGCTCATTCCGGAATCCTACTATTGACGCACTACACCGATAGAAAAGTAGACTTCTGGCAAAACTTAAAAACTTGTACAGACAGTTAACTGACAGACAAGACCCAGAGATTAGGACACTGAAGTCGTCAATTAAACATCTTCAAACATTAATACGAGTAAAAGAGAATTACAGAATTTCTGTAAGTTCACATTGGAAGAACAAGGTTCGAGCCGTAAACACCAGCAACCCGAATATGTTTTCGGAAATAAATAAACTATTTCGGAGAAAAAATCAAAACGACCTTCAGTGTCTTAAAATAGCCCAGACAACAGACAACGAACGGTTACTGACAATAGCAGGTATTGATCCAAATGAAGCCACTGATCATGACAAGTTCTTTGTGATCGAGGATCCACAGGAGAAGGTTGAGGCCATAGGGGCGATTTTCCAGGAAATATACAAGGCCGCTGACACCATCTACCCAAAATACGACCTGCACAGTAGCGTCTTGGTGCACAACTTCTACATTCGAAATGAAGTAGAGAATTGGCGAACCGAGGGCTCTGGTTTCACGCAGTTTAGCGACGAAAATATGGCAAATAATGTCATTGGCAAAGAGGGTGAGGAAGGACTCCGTGAGATCTTCGACACAATCAGAGTTAAGAAATCAGTGGGGACCGATGGTATTCCGAACATCGTGCTTTGACATCATCCTCTAGAAGCGGTGGACATCTACACCATCCTGTTTAATAATGCAATGAATAATGCACATTATCCAGTGCATTGGAAAACGGCGGTGGTTCAACCTATCCCCAAAAAGGGAAAGGATATATCCAATCCGGCGAATCTCCGGTCGATAAGTCTCCTTCCGAATATCAGTAAGGTTTTTGAAAGGGTAATCAATAGAGCTCTGTCTATGTGGGTTGAGGACAAACATATAGTTCCGGATAATCAATTCGGTTTCGGGACATGATATCTGACATGCCGCGTCTAAACTGGTGTCCGATATCAAATGGAATAAAGGCAAAAACCAATGCACTGGTTTTGGAGAAGGCCTTAGACACCGTATGGTTAGAGGGTCTTTTCTATAAGCTGACTGGGTTGGGGATCAGTAAACCACTCTTGTACATTCTTTACAATATGCTAACCAACAGACATCGGGAAAATGGTGATGTGACTTCTGTTGGAATATTTCAAATTAAAAATGGTCTTCAGCAAGGCGCGGTCAATTCACCGATCCTATTCAGAATTTATACAAGCGACTTGATAGGTTCACTTTCCCATACTATTGCGTACGCAGACGATTTGATAGCGTACAGAACAGGCCCAAAAATCGAGGTCATTAACACCCTCTTGCAGTGTGACTTCGACAAGATAAGACGATTTTGCGATGACTGGAAGTTGAAAATCAACTTTCAGAAGTCGAAAACCATTCTCTTTAGGACGCCGTTGTCTAGAGCCTCTAGGAATACCAGAAAAAATTTGCGAAAGTTCTCGATCATTGAACAACACGGGCAGCCTCTTGCCTGTCGAAATGTAGTCAGATACCTTGGAATCTGGCTAGATCAGTTTCTGTATTTTGGCAAAAATGTAGATGCTGCTCTGGCCAGAGCTAAAGGTGCTTTTGCACTTACAAAGAGACTGTTTTATAGCAGCCAACTCGATGCGAGGGTAAAGGTAATCTGCTACATGGCCCTTATCAGGCGCATGCTGGTATTTGGTTATCCCGTGTAGTTCAATGTACGACCAAGCTTAATGGAAAAGATTCGAGTGTTTGAGAGAGCTTGTCTTAGGGCTTGTCTTCGCTTGTACAGAACACCAGAGTCGGAGTACAAGAAATTTTATCCTAATGAGGTCCTTTACAATAGGGCGAACCTAATACGAGTGGACAACTTCGTAATTAAGCTGACTCGAAGGCACATTGCAAGAGCAATGACCTCGACGAATAACCTGATATCTGGGGCTTACTACCCCAATTATTTTTACCACGAGAATGTGCGCTCTGACGGCTTCGTTCCGCCGGAAGCATTCCTCTACCTTGATCAGATAGGGTTGATCCAGGATAGTGCAGCGCTTCCGTTAATCTTCCATGTTGCTCGGATATCTGGGGACAGGCAACTCAACTACAACAGAGACGTCGCACATGGCAGTGTGGATCGTCTCAGGTTCAGTAGGGCGGTGGGGAATCGCGATAAGAGGGATGTCGTTCGGCAGCACCAGCATTTCTGGTGGTTGAATGATGGGGAAGATGTTTCGTCGTCGTTTCCGTCAATTACGGACCAGCCTCACTAATGAGGCAGAGCTGACCAATCTATTTGCTCTGTAAATAGCGATGGCCAGCTTACATAGGTTTAGGTTAGCATTTAAGAAAGATTGTTAAGTAAATTTAAGCTTTAAGAGTTAATGATTAAGAAAATAAAATGCATTTAAAACTAAACTAAACTAGCTTGGCAGCTCAATGTGAGTAAAAGGCGACTTAATATTGACAAATTAAATGGCCACATTTAAACACCTAAAATGAGCCTAAGGCGCATTAGCATCTTATGAGAGTATCCGGAAATGGTATGCGTGATCGTCAGTCTAAAGACTACCAAGGTGGCAGAAAAAAAGTCATATATGTGCATTCATACATCCACGCATACCAGCACCACATAGATGAAAAGAGAATTGTACGAAAGGGTGGCAACATGAAAGTAAACGTATAGGAATATACTCCACCGCAAGGTACTGCAGAGGAGTAATGGTAAGGCAAATAAAAATATCCATATAAGCGCCGACGGTTTTCGGTTCTTGATGATTTTAAGAAGTTAACAATGTTGCGCAAACTGATAAGTCGGCAAACAATGACGCGCAAAAGTTTCGAATTAGAAAACGTATTATGGCGATGTAAATACGATATAGTATGTATTCAAGAAACAAAGTAGCGAAATGTCGGAAACAGGGCATACGAAATGTATGGAAGCATACGAAATGTATTATCACAGAACGGAGTCGCCATCATCTTGACAGCAGACCTTCTAGAAATGATCATAAACGTATCAAAAATTAGTGACCGACTATGGCCATAAGACTGATAATTAAGAACGAAGCTTGGAAAATTGTTAGCGTCTATACACTCCAGATATTCAGTGAGCAATCAGAGAAAGGAATATTTTGGCGCGACATTGATGAGCCTTTAAATGGTATATCAATGGAAATGTTTTTAAATGGCGTAAATTTAAACGGACACGTCAATGAATTGAAGACTGCTATGACTAATAAAGGGCGTCTTGAGTTAGGACGAAAACCAACATAGCATATGCATATTGAAGATGAACAAAGATACCTTCTACTTACATGCAAGGTGTGTAGTAACATCTAACGTTACATATTTCTCCTACCTATACGCTTTGCCACTGGGCCGCTAATGGGATTGGTTAAATTTGCGGACCTTAGAACCATTCTACAGGCCAGGAGTTTGCCGATGTTTTCATATTTAAATGATCCAATTATTATTCTTTCAGACTCTTCTTCTTCTTCTTCTTCGGCTGGAATTTCTGCCTCAATTGCTTTGTGGATCGGATTTTCCGACGACCTTCGTTGAACATGTGAACCTGGCATTACCAGCTCATTTACACACAGCCTGAAGTATAAATGCTATTAGTTTCTTAATGTGGAGACTCTTTGTGAGACATCGTCATTTTCTTGGCGATTAAAACGGAGACTAATTTTTTAAATCTTTGACCCTTTGACACGATAACTCCTTCTATACAGATGTCAGGAGTTGGATTTGTTGCTTCGGAAAAACGGCAATGCAGAGGTTCGATCGGGTAGGGTAGGAACACACACTAACAGGACATAACGAAATTCGCTGTTGATGGAAAGAGTACTGTTAAAACGAAGAATTCCCATTTATGAAATGGCTCCACCCGCGGTCGCGTACAAAGAGCAAACGGCAAATTTTATGGATATCGAAGTTGGCGTTGCAGGAAAAATAAACCCGAGGCTGTGCGGTCTGATCAAATCACATGGCTAACAATAGGAAATCTTAAAATTAAGTGGCTCGAGATTTTGTTTAGTACTAGGATGAGGGGCGATCAGATGCCTTGCCAGTGGCCTTCTTGTTCCACTGTATAAAGCCAGGGCGACAGTAGAAATTGCAACAACTAGCGATACATGAAACTAATATCGCACGCTATGAAAATATATGAGAGACTTTTGGACCGTCTACAATGCAATATTCTTAAACTCCATGTCAGTCAATGTGGCTTTGAGGAAGCAGGTTGACATGCGACACGATTCAAAGTTTAAAGATAATGATAGATAAACGTCGCTCGCCCTTGGAATCCCTTGAACGGATGCCGATTAACAGGTGGTTCGACATAAAAAACTATTTTTTTTGTTGGCAAAGTTCAACTCTATTTATCAACATAGCGATACCATCACTCCAGCGCTGCTCTAACATATCTATGCCTTTCTTATAGACTCTTCAAACTCTTCAGTTTCGACGATCACCTCTTCTTTGGAGCCATATCTCTTTCCAGCGAGCATTTTTTTTTTTGAGGTTTGTCCACAGGTAAAGGATCCATGTTTCTTCCACTGCCACATACCGCATGAAAAAATTATTTATAGTTCGCTAGAACGTTGTTGTTTTTGGTGCAAACGGAATACCTACTTCGATCAGGGCTTTCGCATACCCAAATACGCGTACAAACTATGATGTACACAGTCTGTTGATATCTTTACGATGTCAGCTTTCTCATGCAATTTCGCTTTATGGTTGTTCGCAATGATTTTGTGGAATTTTTTATGTTTTTCAGCTGAACAGAGCCATTTTGGCTGCAGAGCCTTCAGCAAACCATCGACAAATGGATGCTTTCGACGAAGCAGATTCCTTATAATACTTTTCCAGCAATTCTTGGGTTTTAACGGTATTTTTCCCGATCAAATAACAGTGTTTTATCAACGTTCGAAGCTCACTTTTTTCCACATTTTCAATATCTTTTAATTTCAATGACTAATGGTAGAAATATCATCAAATTTTGACACGTATCGCTGGTTCTAAAAATCATATGAATATGTTATTAGAGCCGCCATCTATGTGTCAGTCTCGAGACTTTACGAACTGTTACAAAAAAGAAGCAACGAACAATTTAGAAAAAGCGTTCGATAGCATTCCTGGGGATATTTTGTGTACAGCGCTCAGTTCTCAAAATGTACGATGACAATCAAGATAAAAGATAAATGCACAGAGGGAATAACCAGAGAATTCGAAGTTAAAGTTGGAGTACAGCAAAATAGTATACAAAGCCCATTGCTTTTTGAAGAGAAAAAAAATTCTATTGAGGCAGCAGAATAGCTAGTCTGGAATGACTTCTCTTCTTTTCGCAGATGATAGCGCTACCATAAACAACGTAGTAAAAGACATTGCGCAACTCCTCATAATTTGATAAAGCTGCTGGAAGAAAGCGGGTTACTAATCAGTTGCATGACCGTTTTTTCGAACACGCAAGTCAGATTTTTGACATCGATTAATCATCAAGATATTGCACATAGTTTCAACGTTAGGTGGTTGGAATAGAGTCAAAACTTTATAGTATTACTTGACCGAAAAATGCTCCCTAAATTTGTTAATGTTTGTTATAGAGGTGATTCGTCCTGCTTTCATATACCCATCACAACATGGTATGATGAATGAAAGCTATAAAGGAAAAATGACAGCGATGGAAAGGAAAATGTTGCGAATGTTGGCGCGTGCAACAAAATGTGATTTAAAAAGAAAAATGCGCATCCTCGTAGTGGATGAATTTAAAAATCAGCAAATCAGCTGGTTTGTGACGGTCGTCGGAAAATCTTGAGCAAAAAGCAACAGATCCCCAAATACCAGCCAAGCCTTGAGCTCATTCATAAGGTGATCCAAAATAGTGCGGCCAAATATGTAGGTGGGAGAAATATGTAGCATTAAATGAAATTACTTGCGTTGGATAATAAAAGAAAAGGGAGGCCCCCATTTCATCCAAGCCTGCTTTTTGGATGGCTGTAATGTCTGGCTGCTTGTCCTGGTTCTCTTCAAATTGTTCAGCTTCAAATCACAAAAGTACTGAAAGGACTTTATTTGTATATCTACGAACTGTTGTTTTTTTTTATATTCGGATCCTGGGATCGTCAGCATTATCATCGCACAGGAACCGCCGTAAGACATTGCGAGGGGATACATCCATTGTCACATCAAGATACACCCTATTGTTGTCACCAGTTTGCGATGCTGTGGATTCCCCCATATTGTCTTTTTCGTTCTACTTTCCATCATTTCGATTTTTTTTTGCTTTAAGTTTTTGTATTTCTTAAGCAAGTTTGTTTTCTAAAATAGCATTAAAGATAGGACGAATATAAGATACAAGGGTATTGTTCGAAGCAAAACCATAATTTTGCAGATCCTGGAAAGAGAAATATACTCGTATGTTCCTCTTTTATATTTCTCATATTATTACTTTTCAAGAACTTTTCTGTTTGAACTTTAGTTGAGAGATGACAACTACTTAAATATACTAAACAAATGGATGGGAAAATACCAGATATTCCAAGACTGTAACCATTTCACCGCAGAATATCAAACTGACGCAACCCAGCCAACGTTTTTTTCGTGGAGTCTTATTTTTCTAGCGTCTGTGCCACAACCATCACTGGGATATCGTCTGCAAAGTCCATAATTTATTTGTAATCGAAGGTCGCATTCACTATACATACATACAAACCGTTCTGCGGAGACTAAGACCGAATCTTGTGTTGCTGTAGTTTCCTCGTCGGAACCGCATATGACGAATCTATTCGCAAAGTATTTCGTTGATATTTTACTGAGATAAGAAACTGCAAAGTCAAAAAAATATTGTACCAAGTTGGTAATCCTGTGGCATCCCACAATTGTCTAATTATCATTAACACATCCATGCTCGGAATTTACATTTTTTTTTCATAGTTTTCAATAGTACGAATGTGTTTTAGATTTTCAGTCAACTGACAGTTTTTAACAGACTACGAGTATCATACAATAGGTTAAGTGGGATTTACGCGTTGTTTCACCTAGTATGTTATATCACCTCTATACGATTAAAAGAACACCAAGGTTATAAACTTTGAAAGACTCACGTAAATCGCCGTCTGACTAGTGCGAGAAGATAATAGTTCTGTTCCAAATCCATCTAAAAGTATCTTTCTGCGCTGAAATGACTATGCGAGTATGTATAGAGATTCCAATCTGCGGTCAAAATGACATAACATCGACCTAATTGCAAGCAATAAACACTTTGGAACATTTTATCACATTAAAACACTTGCAGATACGAGTATAAGTGCCCCAACGAAGGTCAACGGCTTTAATGGCAATATGTACGTACAAGTCTTAGTACAAATGTGCTTAAGGTGTTTTTGTCGTGATTTTTTGAGACGGTGTAGACGTTGAAGTGGAAAAACTCAAAAACACTTAGCAATTAGTTAATGTAGACACTTTCACTATTTTACAAGATACATTGGCGAAGATATGCGATTGTATGTTGGTGGATTTTGTAAAAATTTAGTGAACTGATGAATGAAATTAATTTAACTGTTAGGCCGTGAAGCAAATTTTAGAAGTTTGGCACGTTTTTACATTAAGGTATTCCAAGCATGCCCGCATACCTTAAAAACTTACATACCATGGCGGAATATAACTACGATAAAATCAGTTCCTTGTCTTATGAAAATGAATCTATGTAGAAGTTACTCGTACATCATGAGTTGTGTAATTATGGTACACTCATACAGCGGGAGTTTTTTTTTTGTTTAAATAGTGATGTACCCTAGATAAATTCAGGTGCTGTACATGTATTTTGTTGAATAAACTGTTTCCAAACCAAATGCCCGCTCAAAATAATCAATTCATTCAGTAACTCCTTTCAGTTGCGCAGTTCCAAGTTCGCTGAGATCTGAGACAAAATTTCTTGAGTGAAGACATTTCCATTTTTTTATTTACACTCACATCTACATGTGGATTTGAGATTAAACTGACGAATATTCATAGCGTGTTGGGTGTTACGGTTAAAGGTTTGAAAGGACGAAATTCTACTGAGATTTTGTCAGTGTTGGAAGATGCCAATCAATCAATTGATTGACGTCATTTATAAGTTTTATCGAACAGTTTTCAGTCCTATCTCGCGCAGTTTGAGGATTACATATATTGTATTGTACTTCAAATTTGTGGGGCCCTTACATACAGAAGCCAGATGGGACAGAATTTCTTACAAGGTTTGAGGAAACGTAGTTTTTGGTTACATCCAATCTCTAGTATTTCCGACACAGTTGGTCATCGACATACATATATACCGAGAATGGCAAGCTTTTCGGCTTGGCGTTGCAATTACTATTGTAAGTGCTTGAATTTCGCTTTGACGGCAGAAAACATCATTGCGTTGTAGCGGCATTAAATTGTATGCACTTCGGTACCATGTCTCCATCGAAATGCGAAAGATACCTGGACTAAGGACTTATTAGTAACCTCGACTTCGGTAAAATATGCGTTTCTCCTTCGTTCGCGACATTCAGAGAATGGTAATAAATTCTGTATTGCGTAATACGTTAAGGTACTCTTTCTATCCGTTAGGATTGTCCTTGTTCCTCGTTAGCTGGTGTTCTTACTCGTCAATTAAAGTACAAGTTTTTTTCCATCAGTTTCTTGCTATCAGCTTCTTTGCCTCTCTATTACAACGTTCGCAGTCTAGTTCGAAACACACGTTTTTGGTTTCGCTATTTGCGTTATACTTAGTCCACACTTGAAATGATTGTCTTTTGTTCCTTACAGCCAGTATCTTTTCATCATACCACCACCAGGCTTCTTATTTCCTTCTGGTTGCTCTATTTTTGGGGTACACAGACACTAGCCATGCGTCAAATTTCGTGCTTAATTATCGGTCCCATGGTCATAGTTCGTCCCTAATTTTTATATGCTTATGATTATTTCTATAAGTTCAGCTGTCAAGATGGCAGATCAAAATTGAAGAAAAGGCAGCGTCAATAGCTGTGTAAAAATCTCGCTGGGATAAAACAACGAAAGGCAGATGGACATACAAACTTATACCGACAATCCATGACTGGGTAGAACGTAAACATGGAGACTGCAACTACAACCTTACACAGTTCCTGTCTGGCCACTGTGGTTTCTTGCCACGAATACCCAAATGAAGATGAAGATACGGAACACGCAATATTTTATAGCCCACGCTTCATGGCATGGAGAACTACGAGTACTCTGCCCAGCCCGCCGCTAATCCTCGATCATATGTTGCAGTCGGAGAAGAATTGGACGGAAACATGTATTTTTATAACAATTCTACAAAATGAACTACGGAGAATAGAAAGCCTAAGAAAGGCATCAGCAGAAGTCTCAGAAGCTGCAGAAACTTCAGAAGCGGTTGACACAACACGAATAGCTTGTTTTTCCTCGGGGAGAGTGCCTAGGTATGCAGCGTGTGGTTTAGTAACATAGACGTATTCGTGGAGTAGGAAAACCAGGCTCGCAATATCGTGCTAGCCCGGGCTACGCCTATCTATGAAGATTGCACATCCTTTGGGCCAGCAAAAAAAAAAAACTGTCAAGATGCCAACTCTGTTCTTGCTATATTTTATTGTGTATTGCGCTGTTTAGTCGACTGCCGTTTAGTTTCGGGCACATATGCATAGATCCGTGATTCGTCGCCTGTCACGCTCTTATAGACGTCCTTTGAAGCACCGTGACCGAATTTTTTCAATATTTCTTTGGACTAATCGACATGAGGCTTTTTTTGAGTGTTTGTCAAATCTCTTTGACGGCCAAATGTTGAAGCAACACTAAATGTAAATAAGTCAAATAAGTCACATGACGCCATGGCACCAATGTTTTCTGGGACAACAACCTGGAGCGAACAACGGCCGCGATTCAATTCAGAAAACCAGCAAAATACGGTGGCCCGGGATGGTATTTTATTACCAAAATTCGAAGCGAGTTGATCGGTACACTGATTTACATAATTACATTTTTTGGCGGAGTCAAGTCTGTGTAAAAAACCAAAATAGCACCCATATGACAAAATGTAAGACATACCTACACCGGTATCACCGGCCATATCACAAAAATTAAGTAGCAACCTATGTATGGCTTCTCGAAGAAGATATACGAAGAGTGTCCGTTCCATGTCATCAGTTCCATGATGTCCAAATTTTTATTTTATTTATTTTTTTGTGAAGTAGCGCGCGCTCAAGCGGTTAAGGTACCCTTATAAATGTTTGTACAGAGCGCGGGCGCAGGAAAATTGGGGAGGAAAGAAAGATAGGTACCGACGTACGTTGGTTTTAAATGGTTTTAATTGAGCAGAAAATACAGCCTTTACAAGAATACCACTAAAAACCAACAAAAAAGGACTTAACCAAGGAAATATAATATCAGTGAAGAGGAAATATTTCGGCAGACTACTGAACGACGGTGACAGGCAATATTGTTAAGTGAAATTGCCCACTCAATCTGAATAATCTAAATAAAGCTTAAAAGTGGTCAAAATTTGTGTTTATAGGCACAAGCTGTTCGTAGTCATATTGAGCCTTGATAACATTGTCTACTTCATTCAGATGAACAGGATTACTGAGACGTGACTCCGAAGCCCACAGCGTTTTAATTTCCTTTCACAGTGATTAAATAAATAGTATGGGACTCATATGTTGCTGCTGGAAGTACAATTCACCAAAAATAATCTTATTATCGGAAGAAGACGACGAGACGGCATTGATGTGTTTAGTAATATTGAAGCGAAGGTTGTAAATAAAGAACTCTATCTAGACTCTGCACACCTCTGAATATGACTCCAGCACAGAGATAAGGCAGATGATCATGGCTATCAACCGCTTCATCCATCGATTTTTCCTTTGGAAATAAATGTCGAAAACAAAGAACTATTGTAGTTGATCTTGATCATCATATGTTCAAGTAGAATTTCTCACTCTGACGTATTGCTTAAGTGATCAATCATCATCATCACCAACTACAACATTCTGGCTTTGGGTGTTAATGTTGGTCTGCTCGTTATGTATCTATAGGTTGTGATTCTCACGACAGGGAAATTATCACATCTACCAGTCGCAGTCCTGATTTAATCAAAGACGACCTCAGTCCCGAAAGACATAGTCAATCGAAGGCGAAAAAACTTATCTAGTTAAAGTACAAAGCATTGAGCAAAGTTAAACTGTTGTAGGCGATGACTGTTGTCAAAACCGGGATGCAGTTATTGTACGTACGAGTAAATAATATTTTACGGAATCAATATACTTTTTCCCTAGGAGTTCTTTCTTTACTTTTCATCTTTGCTCCGCCCTTTTTTTGTAAAGTTTGACAGACATAGACTTCAGAACATGACTTGCATTTACAATTTATCTGCAGCTTTGCCAGAGATAGAGATAGTACGAGTATCAAGGTTTTGAGGGAATTTATGTCATGACTTACAGTGTGCACTGTCACAAAAAGAAAGACCGACAAATACCTCTAAGATCGTCGAACCACTGTGTCATATCAGCTAATTTCTCGTACACCGACCACGCAATACGAATGCAGTGTTAACAGCTTCTTTAGGAATTTTAACTGATCGTTATATTTCCTCGATAAGAGCGTGGATGCCGCTGCTGATATCATCACAGACACCATTCTCTTTGGAATTAGAACCTTTATCCCTCATCAGATGAAGAGTATCAAACCAAAAGAAAAGGTGTGGTACGACTCGAGCTGTAAAGAGGGTGTCATTGTTAGAGAAAAGCCGACAGACTAAAACCGAAAAAAGTTCAAACGAGCCAGAAATGACTGCAACGTCTTTCTTAAGCGTGTGAAATTCCAGTACGACCAAAAACTGAGGCAAAAAATACTGCAATGTCCCAAAGGCAGTAAAAATTGTTGGTCGTTGGTCAAAAACATTCAAAATTCTGCCTCATCCTCCATCCCAACACGCTTTTACAATGACATTCCAGCTGTCAGCTCTTTGAACAAGGCCAATCTGCTTGCTGCACACTTTGCGGCCAGCTCAATACTCCCAGATTGTGCTTTTTTTTCCACCTACACTTGAGTGCATGAAATCTTCAATGGGACGAATCGACTTTTGCACTCGTTTAGTAGCAAGAGTACTTAAAGATCTTAACATACATAAATCCGCTGGTCCAGATGGTATAACTCCTCTTCTTCTGCAGAGGTTTTCTTCTACGCTGGCAAAACCACTGCGTAAGCTTTTTCATCAATCCTACTCTTTAAGACTCTTTCCGAATACATGGAAGACAGCATTTGTCCAGCCCGTCCTTAAAAAAGGCAAATCTATTCCCTCCTACAGATCCATTGTACTTACATCCCTTCTTTCCAAGGTCATGGAAACGCTGATACACCGTCAACTCATGAAATATCTCTAAAGGCGAAAACTTCTCAATGACCGGCAGTATGTTTTACGTAGCAACAGGTCCACTTGTGATTTGATGGCATGTCTCACCGAAAAGCACTTGACAGAGTTTGGCATCGGGTTCTTTTGTCGAAAATGTCTTCTTCAATGGATTAGAAATTACCTTTCGGAACGTTCAATTCAAGTTGTCTTGGATGGTTTCAAGTTTGATATTCACAAAATAAATGCTGGTGCGTCCCAGGGCTCCGTTCTATCTCCGACACTCTTTTTAATTTTTATCAATGATCTCTTGTCTGCGACTTCTAATCCAATCTTTGCGGACGACATATTCGTTTCTGGACTTACGTCCCTGCTCTTCGGATGTAGAACGGGAACACCAGTGTATGTTAAGCTCATTAAATTCCGATATTGACAGCATATCCAATTGGGGAACTATCAATTTGGAATTTATTGCTTCCAAGATACAATGCTGTCTGCTGTCGTTATAACGAAATTTAAGCACCCAGCCATTATCCATGAATGGCACTTGATTCGTCGAAATTGATAAAGTTTCCATTCTCGGTATGTGTGTCAATGATAATGTCTAGGTGTCTAGGTTTCCTCAAGCTATGTAAGAAATACCCCATCCCCTCTGATCTGACCACAATATGTAAGGCATTTATCCGTCCGAAATTGGAGTACAATGCTCACATCTGGTGGGTGCGCCCAAAACATCTCTGCACCTGTTATACGAGCATAGCATTCAAAACCGTGCGATAAAACTCATAGGTGATACTAATATCACTTAAACAATTGACATCCTCGAACACCGACGTATTGTCTCGTATTTCACTCTGTTTTATAGCTATTTCCACCACCAGTGCTCCATAGAAATCGCCAGTAGCATTCCGCCCCTTTAACCCTTTTGCTCCCATTGGGATCATATGTCCCAAGCAAAGTTCAAAGAAACCCAGAAAGCCATATTTGAAAGCAACTATCAGAATAAATCAGTTGCCGGTCGATTCTTGCAAAGTTCACTCAATATTCTTGTACAAAGTGGTTACTTAGTTGTAAATCCGAGTTTTTTTTTAGGTTTTCATACTGTGTAAATATGAATACGTGCATTTAGTGCTCAAGAACCATTTATTTCTAACAAAATCAGTCTGGGGTTATATATCCTAATGGGGTTTATCGATGGGACACTAGTATATCCCATTGGTGCTGTGAACGTTAGCTTTCGAATGGCTGCACTAGCTGAAGATTTGCAACTTCTTTTGGAAGAAGACGACTCTGATTCAAAGGACTTCAGTGCTTCAGAGTCTGAATACAGTCCGTCTGATGATGAGGATTCAAGGTCTGATGATACGGATGTAGAACATGAACAGCATTCTCAGCCAGAAATGAGGGTAATCCTACAAGTACTGAACACAGCAACGATTTCATTGTCTGGTCTATTTTCCACGCAAAAAAGTTCCCAATGGTTCCAAATGTTTTTTTTACCAGCACTTTGTTATTGCAAAAATTTGACTATGCTGCAAATGGGACCGTTATAAAATCGAGGAAAAACCTTCCCATCTTCGACACCATACTGAAAAAATACGAGCTGGAATTCAGAATCAGCTCTATTCAAAGGGATTATTAGAATTATCAAACTCGTACCCACCTACGGTAAGACGGTAAGAAAATTGAAGTTCCTATACCAGTTGTATTTAAAAGCTATAACGAAATAATGGGAGAGCTGATCAAAAAATTTTAACTTATGATCTGAGTTGAATTTTTCAAGATATTGAATATGGCGGTTGTCAACGCCTCTACAATCTACTCTGAATTGCATTATAAGAATCTAGAACTACTCCAGTTTCTCGTTCCTTTGGCTGAGCAGATGATAGGTATTGGAAAGAAGAAATCAGGAACCCTCAACAGAAGGCGTAGTTTTGGTCGTCCATCTAAAATCTAAAACATATGTTAAATATCGGGGAGCACATGTCAGAAGTTATAACACAAATACATCGTTCTGTTCAATGCTCCGCAAACCAGATTGCAAAACGTACTTAAACTATTTGCGCCAGCTGCAAGGTCGCTTTGTGCGTAACATTTTTTCATTTCTTTCTTTTCATTTTCACTTTATTTCATTTATTCAATACAATATATTTACAAGTTTTTTTTAATTTCTAATAAAAAAAAAATGAAATAGTTATGTACAATCTATTGTCCAAATGACAAGAGTTGATCTTACAAAGAATTCTATATTTTATAAAGACAATATTGACATAGTTGTAGGGGAGATTGCATGTGGAGGCAAGAAAAGAAAAAAAAAAACAAAACAAAACAAATTATGAGTTGTCAATTTTCAAACAAATTTTAGATACTCAAAGAACATTCAAAGAACAAAATTCATTGATAAATAATCTATTTATGGTAGAATAATCAAAAGACAAACGGCATTTTTTAATCTCATTAAAAAATGTATTTTCCACTCTTTCGCATCTTATAATGTCTGGCAGTAAGTTAAACAGGCGGGGTGCCGTTGAAAGGTAAAATCTTCCGAAGTGAACTTTGTGAACAACAGGAACTGCTACAGGGTTTCTCGCATTTCCTCGCAAATTGTAGCTATCTATATACCTAACTGAGTAAAACCCGGCATTTTGAAAAAATATTTTTAGAACTTTGTAGCAGTAGAGATGCCTCAAAGGAAGAGTTTTCAGTGTTCTGAACAAATTAAGACTTGGAGTTCTGCGATTTACTCTGAACAAGATTCTTATTGCATGTTTTTGTTTTATTAGAAGTGGTTCAGTCTTGGTAAAAAATGCACCACCCCAACAAGAGATACCATATTCCAATTTATATTTTAATAAACCATTGTACACAAGTTTTAAAACTGATTGCGGACAATAGAGACTTAAGTGATATAGTTGTCTTAAAACTGGTAGATCATGAAAGCTTTAGAAATGTCAATAAACAGAGAAGCAGGAATCTCAGAAGAATTAATACTGTGATATAGCTCCCCTGTCAGTTTGAACAGTGCAGTTTCAGTAGACATTCCGCTTCTAAAACCAAATTGACAATTACTGAAAAAATTTGTTCTTTCTAGAAACGACAGCATTCTAGATTTAATACCTCTTTCAAATATTTTTGAAAAGACCGACAACAACGAAATAGGGCGATAATTGTTCAAAATGGTATTGTCACCTTTTTTGTGAAATGGCATAACTATAGCCGTTTTCAAAGATTGAGGAAAAATACCTTGTCGTATGCTGTTATTGAAAATAAAGCACAAAACATCCGAAATTTGAAATGAATTTTTTTTTCAACATACGACTAGAGATCATGTCAGCGGAGGTAGAATTAGATGGTTTAAGAGTGCAAATTATTTTATGTATCTCTAGAGCAGTGAATGGTTCACAGAAAAAACTCTCAGTTTTACTTCCAATCTCAACTAGGTCATTGTTGATCCTGTAGTTGTGGTTGGATAAGAGTTCTGAAAAGATCTAACATTACAAAAGAAATCATTAAATGAATTAGCAATTTCCAAAGGGTCAGATATAGTTGAGTTATTGACGTTCAGAATTATATCTATTTCTGAAGTTTTTCTATTAAGAATTTCATCAATAACACGCCATTCTTTTTTAGAATTACCAAAACTTGCTAATAATTTTCTACAAAAATAATTATCTCTGTAAAAAGGGATATCAATTTTAAGCTCATTATTTAGTTTTTTGTAGTGTTGTTTGAGTCTGAGATTATTTGGATGCCTTCTTACTTGAAGGTAAAGTTTATGTTTTAATCGAATTTTTTCCAGAAGTGAAACCGTCATCCATGGTTTCAAACACTTGTCTTTGTTGTTTGGGCGACTTATAACCTGTTTACTACTCGCAATATGCAATTGAAGCTTCATAAGAAAAGTATCGAAGGCTATCGTTGGATCAGTTGCGCAAGTAACTTCTTCCCAAAATTCGAAATTTAAACAGTTTCTAAGTCTGGTATAGTCAATTTTATCGAATGCTTTATGCACAGATGATTCAGTTCTCAGAATACAACTATCCATTTGAAAACTTATTAAACAATGATCAGTTAGATTCAGGTCAAGTATCATAGTTTTAAACTTGGTTTTGTTGTTTCGATGGACTCTTGTAAATATATGGTCCAAACACGAGTTTAAACGGGTAGGCTGATCCAACAAAGAATCAAAACCAAATAAAGACAGGGTTGTCACAAAGTAATCAACGTCAGAAGAAGCAGACATTAAGTTAATGTTAAAATCGCCAAGCAGAATGGTATTTTTACAAATTTGGGACTCCAAGAACCCATTAAACTCTTCAGTAAAGGATTTCACTGAACATTTGTGAAGTCTATAAATACAAATAAAACAATATAAAGTTCCAGTAATTTCACAACAGAAACTGATACTATCAGCACTTTGTAAATTAAATTTTTTTAATTTGTTTGTTCACTATGTTATTTCGAAAAAATACACCAACACCATAGCTGCATCAAACAAAAAACTAGGAATATGGAAGTTGGAGATTTCTTCATCAAAAATCCAGATTTCTGAAACAAAAATTAAATCTGGTAAATGGTCTAAAGATGAAAGGTGAGTGGAAAATGCATCGAAATTTTTTCTCAGGCTGCGAATATTTTGATGGATTACCGAAAAACCAGAAGATTGTTCATTCTTTGAATGATCTATACAGTAGCAATTGAAATATTCATGTTTTACTATTTATCATAAATAATACATTTTCCTTATTAATATGGTAACTGTTTTCATTTCTAATTTAATTATGGTTTTTTTTATTAATATTCTTTTTTTTCTAATAAAACTTGAATTCTTGAAAAATGATTTTTCGTTTCTTGAGTCCCATGCATTGGAACGACTACATCCCACTCAAAAATACCAATGGGACAATAGGTCCCGGCCTAAAATTCCAAAAACCGGCCTTTACAGTTAACAAAGATTTATTGTACATAAGAAATCGAATAATACAGAAATAAAAAATTGGGAGCGAAAGGGTTAAGCTTTTAACCGTAACACCCGTCTCGCTACGAATGCTCATCAGCATACCCTCAAGTCCACTTTCGAACATACTCTAAAATATCGTGATTCGTTCCTAAGCCGTACGACTCGCTTATGGAATGCCCTGCCTAGCTGTTTATTTCCTAGACATAATAACCTCCAAACATTTAAAACCAACGTGCATGGGTACCTCTATTTCGATTCTCCCTGATTTTCCTTCGCCCGCGCTGTGTGCAAGCATTTTAAGGATATTTAGATCCATTGAGCGCGTGCAAATAATAAAACAAAAAACAAATCGAAATTCCATGCCATAAGACCTTAATCTGGATCTCTATCTTTGACCTATCTCTATTCACTTCTATTTATGATCAATACCAACATAAAGCTCATCGTTTTCTGTCAGATTAAGTAAGTTATTTGCTAGTTAAATTTATTAAGGTGGAAGTCAATAGTGTAGAAGCATTAACTACACCTTAGATCTACAATAATTGGTAAGGAGTCCATTAAGCTTATAGTCTACGCTTCGTTTTCAGAAGTTATCTTATTATTTTTTGCGATGTTAACTAATTTCCATTTGATCTGAGTTGATGGACATGTTGTATTATCTTGAAAGTATCTGATATGTATGCTTGCACTTAATCTTCTCCAAGCGACACCAAACATATCAAAGGAAATCGAATTTCAAAAACTCAAAACTCATTTGATTGTACATATTATGAATAATTGTTCTTTGTAAATTACCAATGAACAATTACATAAGAGCCTAGAACTAGGAGCCTGATGCGATATCATCATCACTTTCGTAGCAATCATTGCAGGAGCTGGTGTTATTTATGCCCAGTAAACTAGGGGGCTTATCAACAACGTTGTGCCTCGTCAAGACGGCAGTACGAAGTCAGGAGTCTTTCCTGCCAAAGAAAAGCAAAAAACAGGCTGACTTCTAAATACGTCCACAAGCATTTATATGGTCGGCTATCAACCCGGAAAGTCATGCCATCTACGGTCGGGATCAGGCTAGGAAATGTTTTGTAGAAATTTTGTGCCGCAGCGGGCCGAATGCTCTAGAATGACAACCAGCATCTTGGCATAGCAATGCCTAAATCACTACTGGGTAAATCGGAATCTCACAGCAGATACTGGTATCAACAAATATATGAGATATACATAAAGCATTTCAACCACATACAAAGTAGTCTTATTAGAATTTAGTACATACCCTGGCGACAATATCACAGAGTTTTACTACAAATTTCCGAGGAAAGAGGACGAGTGTCACAAGATTTCAAAAAATGGAAATTATAGTCATGATCTAGGTAAAATATTGAAGTTAAGCTGCAGTTCGTGAGATAGAATGCAGATCCTTACTCTTACAAATTCATGAAAGTTAAGTTTTACCTTCCATCAATGACCTGTGATCGGCTGAACATGTATCTAATCCAGCAAAAGAAGAAATTATCTACAATATCTACATCACTACATCATCTTCACCTATAGAAGGAATGTCGAACCATAAAGATCGAGTTAATGGCGCTGTAGCGTGTGATTGCCATCAATAACCAAGTATCTGCTCTGTGCTTGTATTTATGATATTTTCCGTAAATTGCCAACTTTTTTTGCTTTAAAAAAAATTCAGCATCACCCTGTAAGTATTCATTATTTGGCGCATGCCGCCACTGGCCTAAATCTTTATCTCTCCCACGAAAGCCGAAACGAAAATTCCATTATTCACCAATGTACAGATATTCGTTACTTACTCGCTTTCTTCTTTCACTATGTACATATGTACGTCATGGTAATGATGCATTGACTCACGCTTAAAACCTCTTCTTTCACAACACAACCAAACCTGACTCA
This sequence comes from Volucella bombylans, assembly GCA_949129095.1. Taxonomy (NCBI): domain Eukaryota; kingdom Metazoa; phylum Arthropoda; class Insecta; order Diptera; family Syrphidae; genus Volucella; species Volucella bombylans. Next base: position 112,820,335 of record OX422144.1, on the reverse strand, counting down.
AAACTTTTTGGCGAAAAATTCCAACTCAAAAACGAAGCCAGTTGCATAATGTACGAGTATCTACAGCGAGTGATTGGCTTTAATAGTCGTGCAACGGAGAAAAATTCAATCTTGTATGGGTCACGCATTAAGACTGGTAACCTGACTTACAAGTATCAGAGTATCTACTCGTATAATACAGGTCTGACCATCTGAATATGTAGACCTACAATAAAAAATATATTTATACGAGTATACTGGTATTCAACAAAGCCAGTTACTGGTACTGATCCACTATCTCAGAGTGCGATAGAGTGATAATTGTTGGCGTAGGTTTGTTTATTTGTTTGTTTTAATCAGTGAAAGACGTTTATCTGAAGAAAATCGAGAGTTGGGCTATTAGCTATGTTCGATTATGTTCATACAAAAATGTTTGAACTGATTTGCCTGCCATTTAGCGGTAGTATCCCGGGTTACTGGTACGAGTTATGTGCGTGACTGGGGCGGTGTAATTTTTGTTACTTAAGATATGGATAGCCGCTAATTTTTTTTCTTTTTTTCACTTTCTATTTCTGTGGCAATGTGGCACTTATCTTTATATCAATAGTTTAGTCAGGCTTTTTCGGTTTTACGAGTACCTTAGATGGCGGTGGTGGCAGTGCTAAATGAAATTAATTGACGCATTTACGAACCCAGTACGATAGGGACATTTGCTTTAAAGGTTGTAGATTTTGAAAGTTTATTTCAAAGACTATAAGTTAGACTGGTCGGAGTAGTTGTGAATTTGTCTCTATCATGTCGTTGAAACGAAGTCATAGCGATTAGATTTAGACATGCCAAAGAGTGTTCTCTTTTCCTGCAGATATTGGCCATGGTCCATGGATCCATGGAGTTAATTAACTTTAGATACAAAATCAGGATAGTGATTAAGAATGCCTATATTCTTGTTGGATCCTGATGAAGGCGACTGAAATGACAGTCAGATATTGGATCATTGCCATAACAACAATCAACTTCTTTAAACATGTGTGAGTGCCATGGCAAATTTAAACCATTTCATGTCGGTTACTTTGTTTAGACGACCCGGTCAGATGTACAGGAGGTGACTCATGATTATCTTAAACTCATTCCCATAACCCCAGCAACCCCGACTTAACCGTTGCCAGACTAGAGACTGCCAAAGGCCCCTACTGGTTGGCATCGGCATATCTTGGCCACGATGATGTGGGCCCTCTCTCTGGTGATAACCTAGAAAGGGTGGTACTGAGGCTAAAAACTGGCCTCATAATCGGGTGCGACTCTAACGCTCATCACACGGTATGGAGCAGTGCCGTCATCAACGGTAGAGGAATACAGAGGAATGCTATCAGAAACGCTATCGTCTAAACTCTTAAATCCCCCACGTGATATCAACGAGCTTGACATGAAAGTCAAGGAATTCACCCTGACTCTCAATCAGTCTATGGCTGCTTCTTGCTCTCTTATTCAACCTAGAGACAAGAAAAAGTCGCACTTGTAGACAGCAGCACTGGAACCGCTTGGAAACCATAACCAAAAATTCATGGTCTGATTACAAGAGACCAACTGCTTTGGGTTCAAACCATACAAGTCTGCTGGTCCGAGCTATTATACCATCTGTCATAGAGAGAAGTCAATGTAGTTTTCATTCCCAAAGCCGGAAAATGTTCTCATGTTGTCGAAAAGGACCTCAGACCTATAAGCCTATCAGAAAACTCTAGAACGACTGATTAATATCCATATACTCGTACGAGCTAAAATTGATCCACGGTTTCTGTCAACGGCTCAACAGGTCTACTCTAAAGGAAAGTCGGTGGAAACGGCTCTGCATTCACTGCTTAGCCACATCGAACGATCCCTACATTATAGATAGTACACAATAGTTGCTTTCTTGGAAATTTAATGAACTGCTGATATACCTGGATGCGGATGGTAGGAGGGTGATTGCCTATGCGGATGACGTTGCTATAGCCGTCTCAGGTAAGCCACTTAATACCATTAAAGAACTCCTTCAGCTAAATCTTCAGATCTTAGATTTCGGGGATTGGGAGTGAATGCAATATTTTGCGTTATTCTCGAGCAGTCGATATTTCCAGTCAGTAACTGGTGGATAAAAATTACCTCAGCGACTTCACGACGGTTTTTTTAGGGTATGCATGCTAATTAGTTTTAGTCTGTTTTCATAGGGGGGTAATCCATATGAATCGGCCCAAGGTAGACCACGAAGTGCGAAACGGATAAACCTGCGGTGGACTGTTTCTATTCTTTGAATGTGGGTTAGTTTATAGGGTGACCAACCTTGGCTACAATATTCGAGAAGAGGCCTTACAAAAGTAATGTACAGGGACTTTGTAACGTAAGGGTTGGAAAATTCTTATGACCAGCGTTTGATAAAGCCAAGTGCAGAGTTAGCTTTATTTATAATGCTGTCAATATGTGAGTCGAAATTCAATTCTCTATCACAAATTATACCTAGATTCCGTACTTGGGTAGTGGAAGGAATAGGCTCATCGCAGATGAAGTACTCGTAGTTTCTTAGAGAGGGAGGTAAACGTTTACGGGAATAGATTATCGCTTGGAATTTGTTGACATTAAGCTCCAAAAAGTTTTGCTTGCACCATGCCGAAAACTTATTCAAGTCATCTTGCAGGCAATTGGAGTCAGAAGGCAATGAGTTGACTTTGGAAATTCTCATGTCATCAGCGAAAATAGAAAGATTAGAATTCGTTAAAATGAGATTTATATCATTAATTGTGAGGATAAAGATGATTGGACCAAGGTGACTACCCTGAGAGACACCAGATGTTGCTTTGATGGGGTCGGATATTGAAGATCTAAAGATGACCATGTATACTCGGTCTTCTAAATAGGATTTGGTCCATGCCACAAAATGAGGGGAAAAGCCAAGTTTTTTTAGTTTAAAGATGATAAGTTGGTGAGAAATTTTATAGAATGCCTTGCTGAAATCTGTGGAAATTGAATCGACTTCGTCACCGTCTTCTAAAGCATGAAGCGTCCTAAAGATGAACTCTGTTAGGTTAGTGGTCGTTGATTTACCTTTCATGAAGCCGTGCTGATTTGTGCAGATAGTTGGCCTACAGTACGGAAGCAGTTGTTGATAGACTATGCTTTCAAAAAGTTTGGGTATGCAAGAGAGCTTTGCTATGGGCCTATAATTATCGACTTCGGTCTTACTTCCTTTTTTATGAATAGGGATGATGTAAGATTCCTTCCATAGGAAAGGGAAAGTACCTGTTGAGACAGACAAGTTAAATAGGGCAACAAGAGGAGGACCGAGATGGGTAACATACTCTTTTGTTACAATAGCCGGAAGGCCATCAGGGCCGGACGAGAAATCATCTTTAAGTTTGGTAATGTTTTCAGATACCAAAGTTGTTGTTATATTTAGCGAAATGGATGACGTCTCAGGATAGTTTCTCATATAGCTAAAGTAACTAGGATCGGGTTCAGCTGTTTTCTTAGAAAAGGATTTGTTAAAATGAGAGGCAAAGAAATTTCCAATAGTTTTTGTGTCGGCAGAAGATTCACTAAGAAGCTTAAGAGTAGATGGGTAGCCGTCTGACTTTCTTTTGGTATTAACAAACTGGTAGAAGCGTATAGGGTCCGAGACTAAGCTAAATTGAATGCGGTAGAGGTACTCAAAGTAAAGAGACTCACAAAGTTCAGAAAAACGATTGTATACCAATTGATAATTACTGTAGTCGGAATCAGATCGAGTTATTAAGAATTTGTGCCACAACTTTGTTCTGTTATTACGGAGAGAGCGCAACCAGGGAGGAGCTGATATGCAGTCCTTTCGGAAGGTATACGGAACTGATTGGGCAAAGCAGGAATAGAATGTTGATAGGGCAAGATCAATGTAAGTTGTCTCAGCAATAAAGTCAAAGTTAATGTTGCTGATGAGGTTTTTAAGTTTATTGAAGTCGGTTCTTCGGAAGTCAAATGAAAATGAATTTTCCGAATCGACACATGTGTTGCCATTTTCATATGAATATATAATTGACAAGGGGGGATGAAGGCGGTCTAGGGTAGAAAGAAGATGATCACTCCTATAAACGACACAGTTATCTGAATCGGATGTGAAGACAAGGTCGAGTTGTCTGTTCATTGTATTAGGTATTCTGATACCTAACCTGATGTAGACTTGAGTAGGTTAGGCAGTCCACCATCAATATTTCCATTTCAGAGGTCGAATTACGAGAGAAAAAATGAGACGAATCATCGGAAGGCTCCCATATAAGGTGAGGGAGGTTGCAATCTCCTACTAGAACAATGCAATCTTCAGGTTATGCATCGTCAGTCAAAAAATCAACTGCGTGAACTACAGGTTGATAAGACTCAATTGGTTGAGATGGGCGAATGTAGCAACAAAGTACGTAAAGACAGCGTTTGGGGATTGTAATGTTAACACATACTAACTCAAAGTTGTCAGTGTGGGGAAGATCGACAGGAGTTGCGTGCAAGCAGTTCCGGATTGCTAATAAACCACCTCGGCCATAGGGATTATCAGCTCTTTTAAATCCATCTTGTCGAAAAACATTGAAATTTGGAAGAAACAGCTCATGGTTTTTAATGTCTGGAATTAGATTTGTTTCAGTAAGAGCAATTAGGTCACAGAGAAACTTTTGAGAATTGAGATATACCGAGGAGATTTTAGAGCGCAAACCTCTTACATTTTGGTAGTAAATGGACAGGCATTGTGGACTGGAGGATACAGAATTCAGTTTGTTAGGAACTGTAATAGTTTTTAAAATTTGAACGAGTTCTTTGCAAATGGGAAAGACGTTTGGAGCTGACATGCGAAGACAGCGTAGAAAGATCATTATGAACTTCGTCGGAAGAGATGTCGAAACTCTCATGGTAGCGAACGAAAATGTGCATAAATTCCACTTTCCACTAGGAAGACATTCTCGTTGAATCGAAACCATAATGTTGGTTTTGGTTATGCCATCAATGCAAACGGAGTTGGATTTGTCATGCAAGTAGGCAAGGTAGAGCCGAACATTTTCATAAATGCGGCGGTCTCTCAAACGATATACTACATAACGACTGTCATCATTCATATCAGAAAATTTTTTAGTGAGTTTGACAGTTGGAAGGGAGTGGGTCAAGGCATTTTGGGTGAGAATCGGGCACACGAGCGGATGATGAAGGGACAGGTTGGTCAAGCACCCTGGAACTAGAATCTTGACTAGTGAGGGGGGTTGGATCAGGTGGATTGATAGATGAAGATGAGGAATGGGTGGTTGGGTTTAGTATATGGGAGCTAATAAAATTAGGATATTTGTCGGATGGGGCAATGTTAGTTGGAACTTGGGTAGAAGGTGCAGGAGCAAGGTTAAATGAAACTCTGTTTTGAAGTGGCTTTAAAGATTTGGTGAGGGGAGGGAGATGATTTGGTGTCGCGACTCTGGTGTTCTTTTTAGGTGGTGCAAAGGGGGGAAGGAGTGAGGAGAATCCTGGAAAGATATGGGTCTTATTGGCAATGGTCTTGGAACGGGATTGCTGATCGAAGTTGCATTTATCGTAGAGGGTTGAACTGGGGCTTCGGTGGTAGCGGCTATTGAATGAGTTGGGGCTAAAGTGGTTGAGGGTTATGTATATAGCTCGTCGTGTAAGGATTTGTTACTCGGGCTTACTGCAGATGAAGGTGCATCCGGCTTACTAGAGATGTGCTTTAATTTCTCCAATATCTGCATCGTGGTTGATCTGGTGGATGCAGTTTCCTCACTAAGAAAATTAAGGTCATCCGATGTTTTCCGTATGTTCAGCATGCTTGAGATGTAGAAGAGTTGATTGGTCAGCCAATGTTGACATAATTTTTCCCAACTGAATTGAATTTGACTGACTTGCCGGTAATGTGTTTGAGCAATGAGACTTATCAGAATCTGCTAATTTAATGATTTTAGAGTGCAGGGATTGAACAGTTGATTTTATGGTCCTTATGCTGTTATCGATCGAACAGTTTAGATTGTCATGGCTCTCGGAAATGAGTTTGGTTATATTTTTATTACTGAATTGAACTTCGCATTTCAGCTCTGCAATCGAGTCTGCAAGTCCAATTAGTTGCTGGTTATTACATTTTATAGCCAGGGAGATGGTCCGGCATTCTACACAGAAAAAGCAGAATAGGCGCTTATACTCTTCGAAATGAGTTTTAGTG